>CM022095.1:4221984-6635010 GCA_011114355.1 Carex littledalei | reverse complement strand
AATTTTCTACAAAATGAATTAACTGTGTTAAATTATATTTTAAGATGACAATTAAAAAATATTTATGGCAGTTTATTGGAATAAACCCCTTTCACATTAAATGGAACAATTGAAAGCAGTTTGACTTTCAAGCTCTTAAAAAATGTTTACCGGTATTTAATAGCTGGATGAGTTTATTTATTAATCAAATAATTACTTTTTAATTGTTATTTAACAACGGAAAGTCTTTAGAGCTTTTAATTTAACGACAGGTCCATAAACTGTATAAATGGTTAATCATAAGTTCAATTGTATTTCTAAAAGTTCTCAAATTTACAATAAAAATATATATTTACACTCCTTACATATTTTTCCAGCTCGAGTTTTTTTTTTTTTGCCTAATCAAGATGTAGAAGGTTGATGAATTACCAGTTAAGTCATTTTCAGCAAACTTTTATACTTTAAATATACAAAACAAGCTGACAATATTTCAAATTTAGAATAAGTTCATTGTAATGAAGTTGATCAAGATTATAAGTTTCAATCAGTTTTTTGAAATTGATTCAATGACTTCTTAATTAGTTTAAGGCTTTAAGCTGAACACCAATCTTGCACATATTCTGGTGCTACAAGTTCTTGCATCATTTAATATCACCGTATCTCCGTTTATACATTTCAAATTTTTAAATCTAAGCGTTAATCAGAGCCATTTATTTTTAATCTTTTTTTTTACAACGAATACGTTTATTTAAAAATTTAAAAAGTTAAAAAGATTATTTTCTACTTAAATTTTTTTTTAAATAACTCAAGACTCTGTTAGTATTTTCTTGTTATAAAAACTTGTGGGTATTCTTAAACAGGTTTGAGGAGAATACATTATACAGGGATATTCCAAGCAAAGCCCCTAAGATGATCTCAACCATCTAATTCTCTCAAATCAGCATTCAGAATTCCATCCAGCGGCTCAAATTTGATTTCCTTTTGTCCCAAACCGATCAACTGCACAGCCATATAGCGGAATTGGGACGGTTTGATGCTGGTTGGAACCGTTTGATCGAACCAAAATTTGTGCTGACAGATTTAAAGTTCGTACTGATCAAGTGCGCACGATTGTTGAATTTTTAAGAGAATGATGAATAGAAATTCTTATTGCTATTCTGATTATTGATGAATATAGTAAAGGTTTTTTATATCCAGCTATCTAACGGTTACCTATATATTTCTAAAAAGAAAAAAAAAAGATTGAGTTGTTTTTTTACTAAAAATAATTGCTGTTTTTCCCCTAAAATAGGCTATTATGATTGATGAGAACCTTAACGGATCTGAGGCTTGTGATCCGATAATAATGCTAAATTTCAACACACGAATCGAACAGAGCCGACCGAGTAACAATTTCCATCAAATCGCCTACGCCCTGAAATGTGAGTTTGTGTCCTCTGAGATATCTCAAAGTTTCAGTTTATCTAAAGACGGGCAAAAATTTAATTAGCGCCTATTCGGAATGGAGGGGGCATATTATTATGCTTTGAGTTTCGTGGAAAACAGATTTGAACGGTCCAGATATTTCACTGATCAACTCAAAGTTTGAGATATCTCAGGGAATGAGAATTCCTGAAGCGGGGCATATAATGGAGAACTGGAAATGCTTAGGGCCGTCTGAATGAATTCGCATCCTCTGAGATATCTCATATTTTGCGTGACTTATTCGGAAAATCTCAACCGTTCACGTACGTTCTGCCCGAATTTCGAAGATTACATAATACTGGCCCCTGCGCTATCCCCAAATAGACACCGGACACATCGATCACGCAAAATATGGGATATCTCAGAGGATACGCACTCCGTCTGAATCCGACAATTGATCCGACTTCCCTCTTTTTCCTTCTTATCTTTTCTTTGCGCACTTCGTGTATCCTTCTATGCAGCATGAGCTTCTCGAGCTTAAATGGGTTTTGCAGGAGTACGCAACGAACCCATTTTAATGGGTTTTTGTAATAAATCTAGGAAAAGAGCATTTCATCTCAGTGTTGTAAATAACGGCGGATTGACGGGGTACCGTCAAGCGATTAATCCGTATGCGACCGATTAATCGTTTTCATTAAAATTATGTGCACATATTCATAATTTATAAAAAATGATTTATGTAACTCATCAAACTTACCAAATAAACTTAATTTAACTTAATTTTATTATTATAACATGACACTATGCTTATTTTTTCTTAACAACACATACACATTTTACATTTGTAAGTAACACATTTATTTAATGCAAAAATAAATTCAAAAATTAAGCTTTTTCAAATACTAATATATATTATTTGAAAGAAATGAAACATTTTAACATAAAATCACTACATTTAATTTATGATAACAACTTAATTTCATATATGAACATGTCGTACTAATTAAAAAAATTACATCAGTAAGTAAGAAAAACATAAACCATATAAATAATAGAAGAATTAATCAATTTCAAAATAAGTAAGAAGAAAAAGCATATATAAAAAATATTGGATGTATATCCAAGTACAAATAAAACTACAATACATTATCACACAGTCACAAAAAAAAAAAACAATGTGAAAATAAATATTTACTGAAATAAACAGGAATAAACGTGAATAAACGGACGATTAAACGGGAATAAACGAAATAGACCTCCAATTAGTATATTCGTAACGGTTTGACCGCCGTTAACGATTAAACGGGCGTTTAATTAGCCGTTAAAGTCATTTTTTACAACACTGTTTCATCCATGTGCGCGTCCCCACCACCCAGGGGCGAACAGAGTGCTGGGTTTATTTGTGATCGAAAATCTTTTTTTTTCTTTATATATAATGATTTGTGAACAAAAATATATTTGCCTGTGTTACGCATATCATTGTTTTATGTGTGGCACCTCTATACATTTTTTTTTCTAATTGAGATCAATAATTCAATAAATTATCGTTCTTGCATTAAGGAATTAATCTTTCTATTTATTAAAATTATTTTCTATGCGGGTACCAAAACTCACAAATAATTCAAAAAATTATCGGTCTTACATGTTTAAAATTATTGGTTGCATAGAGTTATTCGAAATGAGATTTGATGGGTATCGGAACTCACAAATTTAGTTAGGAGAATCCATACTCATGAATATACTTTGGAATAGTTATGAGAATATACTGAAATAAATAGTTTGTTGTATTGCAATAGTTATGGAAAATACAACCTTGGGAAAAATACTTATGGAAAATTGTATTTTTAAAAGACTTGTTATCAATATTAATTTTCTGATTAGTAGTATAATATTTTTTATCAGTTGTAACAATATAGTCTAATAATTAGCATATAATATAATTTAGGGAAAAAAAAAGTTGCAAGTGATGTTGAAAACCAAGCGAATACTTTATTTGCAAAGAATGATAAAATAAATGGCGAAAAGACTAGTTTAAACAATAGATTAAATTTAAATTAAAACATAAATTGAAGACATAAGTTAAACTATTTTATTACCATCCACATTTCTCACAAGCTCTTGAAAAAAAAATTTGGCCAAACTAATTTTTTCCCATCATTTTAAGGTTTGAATGGAAATGAACTTTGAAAATATGAACTCAATATGGGTTAGAAAAAAAAACCACCGAATACATCATTTGAAAATTATTCATTTTATGCCTAAAAATCCTAAAATTATGCTTTGCCCTTGAGACCTGAAATTCGGTATTTTGTAAGCAAATAAACATAAATAGGATAACGTATGAAAAAAATAAGACAAAAACTTATTTAATACAGAATTTCTGGTTACTAAACCTCTTCAGGTTTTGAAAAAAAAAAAAAAAATTGAGAGAAAAGTTGGAGGTAAAAAATATATATATTAGATACGCGAGATTTTTTTTTAAATAGTATTTCTTTAAATTATTTCAACAGAACAAGCCTTGGTGGGGCGGAAGTTAGAAAACTAGCCTCCACCGATCCTACGGACCGGTGTAGCAAGAAAAACACAACCCACACCGATCCTAGGGATCGGTGGAGCCCGTTTTGCACCAGGCACACCATACTACACGGAAGACCACACCAAATACCCCTGCACCGATCCTGTGGATCGGTGGAGCTTCAAAAATGCCTCCACCGGTCCTGTGGATCGGTGTAGGTTTAGGGTTTAGTTACTTACCCCCATCCATCATTTCATCTCATTGGCTCAAGTTTTGGAAGCTTTTGGGCTGCTTCAAGGGTTCTACTATCTGAATTCGGATGAGAATTAATTAGTTGCTTCATTCTTCACCACACAATTAATATACTAAATACATAAATATAATAGTAGAATAGAAATGGGAATATAATAGTATCCGCGCTATCCACTCGGATAGCAGCTCTCTGTACCTGTGGCATTACATATATAGTTGCTTCAAATTTGGAAATCAAGGCTCCACCGGTCCTAGGGATCGGTGGAGGTATATATGAGGGATTTTCTGTGGCGAGGGTATCGGCTGGTGCAAAACAGGCTCCACCGGTCCCTAGGACCGGTGTAGATTGAGTTTTTTTTGCTCCACCGATTCTAGAGATCGGTGGAGGATAGTTTTCGAAATTCAGCCCAACAAAGACTTGTTCCATTGAAATAATTTAAAGTAATTCTATTTATAAAAAAAAAATCCGGATTTTCGATACTTGAAAAATTCACCGCGAAACGCTGGTCCAATATCCAACTCAAATACTAGATATCATATTTATAGATATGATACTTTCTGCACCTAAAAAATCAATATTTAAAATACATTTGGTATGGAAAGAATATAATCTATCACAATCAAGCAATTATACATGTGCAGTGCAAGTACCACCTAATTAAACTGATCTATAAACTACCCCGTTGTAATATGCTATATCAGTATATAACTATATATAATATAAGTGAACTATATACAGAGGCCAAGTACACTAAGCAAAAATATGGCTAATTTCCCCTCTACAGCAATTGTTCCCTTTGCTCTTCTCCTTATCCTCCTCCATGGATTCTCCAATGCTCAACTCTCTACAGAGTACTACTCTTATTCATGTCCAATTCTGTTGCCAACTGTAAGAAGTGTGCTCATGTCGGCTATCGCCAAAGAGCCACGTATAGGCGCCTCTCTTCTCCGCCTCTTCTTCCACGATTGCTTTGTTAATGTACTTTGCTTATCTTAGCTATTGTATATACATTCATTTTGTTCATCTAGTTACCACCTATGTACAATATATTTACGACTCAATACAAAATTCTTGAACTGGTATTTGGATGTATTATATCCTGTTTAGCAAGGATTTACTCATGAGGTAATGCTTAATTAGTATAATTTTAGCTTTTATATAACAGATTGATGTTTATCAGTATGACCGCTGGCACGTAAAAGATCAAAACAAGTCACTAATTAATTATTTAATTTATGATGTATTAGTTCAAAGTTTGAATATCTTTTTTTTTTTTCATGGTTTCAAACATATATTAATATTTTTATTGTAATTCTAGGGTTGTGATGCATCAGTACTGTTAGATGACACGCCGACATTTACCGGGGAGAAGACGGCTAAGGCAAACAACAACTCAGCTAGAGGGTTTGAAGTGATTGATCAGATTAAAGCAGCAGTGGAGCAAGTTTGTCCAGCTGTTGTTTCCTGTGCTGATATACTCGCCATCTCTGCAAGGGATAGTGTTGTTCTTGTCAGTATATATATATATATAAATCCTATATATCTATTTCTCATAATATCAAAATTAGATTTTTTTTAGCTTATGCATAAGTGCATAACACATGTATGGTCTCTTATAAGGTATGGTTGATTAGTATGTATATATGGAATGGAGGGGTCTGCATATGACTGCATAAAAAAAAAGGTCGTCTAATCGCTTTAAAATGTGATCTCAATGGTTTATTTTAACAACTTTGAACATGCTTTCTGAAATCAAGCGAAAATAATATCTAAAAATGAGTGAGGTTTTGGTACTATGCATAGCGCGGGTTAGTCCATACCATGGATTAATATCTCCGTTTCAAAGTTCAAACAATCAATCTGAATTGTTCAACCTGATCTCCATATGAAAATGTACTTGTAAATCAAATTTTACATTTTTTTTAATTCTTTACTATTTTTTAGATAGGTAGAAAATCACTTGATCTAAAGATTCTAGATCATTCAAAAGTAGTAATTTTCTACATATCTAAAAAATAGTAATTTTTTTTATAAAATATTAAATTTAGTTTACAAGTACATTTTCATATAAAAATCCATATTGAATGGTTCAAGTTAACTATTTGAATTTTGAAAACGGATATATCGATCCATAGTACAAATTAATCAATCCGTGCTATGCATTGTACCACAGCCTCACTCTTTAAGAATATAAAATTATACATTGTTGTTTTTTGATAGCTAGATTGACTAATTATATATCAATTATCATACAATTTAAATACTATTTGATGTTTTATCAATTTTAATAAAATATAGACTGTTGCAAATTTTATATAATTTGATAATGATAATTTTGCATTTTTTATTATTGAGTATTTTCTTACTAAAAAATAGGAGCTAGCTAGTCTTAAAAGAAGGGATAATCAAAGTTAA
Organism: Carex littledalei; assembly: GCA_011114355.1. Lineage (NCBI taxonomy): Eukaryota > Viridiplantae > Streptophyta > Magnoliopsida > Poales > Cyperaceae > Carex > Carex littledalei. The sequence continues at coordinate 6,628,444 of CM022095.1, read as the reverse complement.
TGTATTCTAATATAAAATCATTTTAAATAAAAAAGATACAGTATATAAAAAGATATGTATGATGTCTATACGTACCTAGATTGATTTGAGAATTTTGACCCATGTCTAGTCTTATGAAAATAAAAATATTAATATTAAGTCAGAACAAAGTACACTAAATAATTCCTGTACTTTGGTAATCTTTAATTTTGTTCTTTTTTTCTGTTATAGTGTAAGTGCTATCTAATGCATGCATATATGGCAGCTAGGAGGGCCCAATTGGGAAGTCAAATTGGGAAGAAGAGACTCAAAAACAGCAAAGAGATCCAGTGTGAAGAAATTTATACCGCCTCCATCATCTAGTCTTGGCAACCTCATCTCCAACTTCTCAGTTCATGGCCTCTCCACCAAAGATTTGGTTGCTCTCACTGGTAATTAATTAAATAATTTAATTATAGTTAATTTTTTTAACTTACTGATCCATTGACTATATATTCAAAGAGAAGGGTTCATATAACCATATTAGGGGTGAAAACGGAGCGAATTCGGAGCGGATAATGCTGATACCAAATCCGTATCCGCCTTCCAACGAGCGAATACGAATACGGATACGGATAGTAAACGGATGTCAAAATCCAAAACCAAATCTGCATTAAACGGATACGGATACGGAGAGGATAATCAACGAATATGGATAGAAAACGAATAATTGTCGGATAATTGAGTCATATGAACTTTAAGATACAAATATTAACTAAAAAATTAAATTAAATTAAGAAAACCAAATCAGAAAATGAAAAAAATGGAGGTGTTCTTGAATACAGAAATGGAGAAGAATTTATACAATAGGAACAAACTTCAAACATACTGTCGGCCAAGCAGCGACATCCGGATTGATTGACAATATTAATCCACATTAGAAGAAGAGTAAGGGAGGAAGCAGTATATAAAGCCCTTCTTTTCGAAGATCTTCAAACGGCAGAGTGGGGAGCTACTGGATACTGCTATAACTGGATCCGGATATCCGCTTCGTTTAGGATCCGCAAATATTATCCGTATCCGGATGTTTTCTCTTCACTTTGAATATCGGATCCGGATATTATCCGCTCCGTTTAATCCGGATCCATTTACACCCCTAGTTCATATGCATTCATTTATTAAATGTCTTCGTTATATATATTTGTTTTAAATTTTAATAATTTAAAATTTAAAACTCAAATGTCACACTAAAATTGTTAGATATGATTGAAAATTATCCGAATCCGTATCCGGACGTTTTCTCTTCACTTTGAATATATCCGGATCCGAATCCGGATATTATCCGCTCCGTTTAATCCGGATCCGTTTACACCCCTAGTTCATAGGCATTCATTTTTTAAATGTCTTCGTTATATATATATTTTTTAAACTTTAATAATTTAAAATTTAAAACTCAAATGTCACACTAAAATTGTTAGATATGATTTATATCAATTTTTCTATACATGTGTAAAAGATTTTAATATTTTGACTTAAAGAATTTTTAACTTATCGATTCATATAAAACAAAATCGAAAATTGATAAAAAATTTATGTGCATGTTGAAAAATAATATAGATCACGTCTAACAGTTTTATTTTGACAAATAATTTTTAGAATTTTAAAATTTAGACAATAAAAAAATAGAATTTAGTATTTTTCATCAATGAAGTTTGATTGACCAATATAGAAGACTAGCTAATCATGTTAAGCGTCTTTCAAGAAAATTAATCCTAACCAATAATCACATTAATTTATTAAATGTAATCATAAAACCATGCCAGTATAATACGTATTACAGCTGTCACATTTTTAGCAAGGCTTTTTGCATTTAAGTGATTAATTGCGAGAGAAAATAACAAATGACAGTAATTTGACAGGTTGGACAAACCAACCAACTAATTTTAGATGACATGTATACTTTGGTTTATGACATGATTTTAACATATTGTGATATATAGTAGTTCACTTAAAAAATAAAGAAAGTATTTAATTATCAATATGAGTAATTACATAAATGCATGATTTAAAATCACAAATGATAACTAGCTAGTTCATTAACTTCAATATTTTCAATTTAGTTTTTTTAAAATGTATTTTATGCACACTCAACTATATATTACACAAAAATAGATCAGTCTATTTCGATTAAACACAACGGTAATTAACATCTGCTAGCTACATGCCACGCTTTGTTCAAATTAAAGCATAATTAAAAACTTCAAATTCATTTTTTTCAGTCCTAAAGAATTGCATAAAGCATGTTAATTTATAAAATACACATTTATCATTTTCAATTCTAAATTGCACACTTGATTGTTAGTACGATTTAGTATTTAATTAATTGTTTATTAAAAAAATTGACCAAAAAATTAGAAATGTCCATAAGATGAGAACCTATAATATTACTTAAAATAATTAGCTCCAACAAAATGCTGATTAAAAAGGTTAATCAATCATCATGATGAACACCCAAAAGAAGTGCATGTATTAATTAATGTCGGCAACTCGGCATGTTACCTTTATTCCGGTACTCTCCATTTCATTAAAAAGGAGAGAGTTTCTTGGTTATGCATAAATACAGTATCATTTACCAAAAGTAAAATGCTGGAACATTCCATTTACAGTAAACTGGAGGCATGCAATCCGTGACGCTTATGTGTTACTTGCAATATTATTATCCTCAGTGCGAGGTGGGATTTTCTTTATACAACGAGAAAGTGTGAAATTAAATTGTGCTTATGAAAACCATAAATTATTTTTTAGAAAAGTTGGAAATTGAATGTTTATCTATATAAAATATGCATATTCATTTAATTATTTTTTTAAGACAATATGGAGGTAAGTCTACTACTTTAACTATTTATAAAAAACTTGTTATTTGAATTTCAAACATACAACCTCTCATACAAAGAATATTTTCTTTAGCCACAACATCAATTCTTAAAAATTATCCAAATTCAATTTGGATTGTTGAAATTTTTAGAAACAGTTTACAAATACATACTGAAATCACATTTTTAATTTATTTGAAACTACTTACTCATAGATGTAAATACATGGTCAGAGCTTCCTTAAAGTAAGGGGATCGATGTAACCCTTTCAAAACATTTGAAATTTAATTATGTTAATTTTATCAAGTGGTTGAGGAATTATACCATTAGTAAGCTACAAATTTACTAATTCAACCCCTCTTGTGAAAATTCACCGTAGTGATTTTCGATTTGAAAATCATATTATAGTCCATGAATATAAAAGATAAAACATATATATGTTAAATTCATTATATTTGTATGCATTTATAAATCATCATGACCTATATTCATCCTAGACTGAAGTCACTAGTTGTTTGGAAATGCTTCTAATTGATGTATTTCTTCATTGCATTTCTAATTGATATATACACACACACACACACATTATGTTTTTTCTCAAACTTTTTTTTTATAAAACTATACTTATATTAAAAATAATTATCAAAGTATATTTTATTTAAAATTTTGTCGTATGTGGGCTGCACCCCTCAAACAAGGCAATGTCTGATAATATACGTGTACTTGTATCTTTGGGCTACCAAACATATAACCATTTTGTCCTCGTTGCCTTTAGGTGACACTGACAAAACACGATATAGGTGGGTCCGGATTGGTGCATTGTTAATTGGTTGTTGTCAGTACGGATCAGTAGGTGTATCGCTCCTAAGTTGTAATTTAGTTTAATTTGCTCGTTGAATAATTTCATATTATAAGGTAGGTTGGCGATTACGTGTCCCATATGGTAACAGAGTACTACAGGGAGAGAGATGGTTAGTGTGGAACAATCATTAAAAAATGAAAACATATAAATTTCATTTTGTAGACATAATTTTATATATTTTATGAAATAATAAAATTTAATATTTTTTTATCATTTATCGAGCAGTTTACATATTCAAATTTAAAGATTTCTCATTTATTATAAGACAGTTTTTAAATTATATGAAATTTTATATACATGTACAGACCTTGTATACCTAAAAATGTATTAAAAATTTATTTCTTCAATTTTTGAATAATATTTTATTTACTATTTGAAAGTTAAAAACATATATCAAACTAATTAAATTTCTCACTATTTTGATCAACAGGAGCTCATACAATTGGACTAGCACGGTGTGTGAATTTTCGATCACACATATACAACGACTCAAATATCGACGCCACCTTATCTACAGCGAGAAAAGCAATCTGCCCTCGAAAATCTGGCTCCGGTGACAACAACCTCGCCCCGCTTGATCCTCAAACAACAATGGTTTTCGACAACTACTTCTTCAAGAACATATTAGTCAACAAAGGATTGCTCCACTCGGATATGGAGCTTCTCAACACGACATATACCGCTTCTCTTGTGAAGATCTATAGTCGTGATAGTGTCGCTTTCTTCGGCGATTTTGTGCCTGCGATGATCAAGTTGGGAGATGTGAGACCACTGACTGGAAGTAAGGGTGAGATCAGGATTAATTGCAGGAAGATGAACTAATTGCTCTCATGGTTTGTGAACAAAATTCAATTTGGAGTTTGATAGTTTTTATTTATTAATGAAATATAGTTTGAAGGCTTTTTGTTAAGGGTGAATGGGTGACGAATAATTGGAGTCATTGAATTTTGTTTATTTTGCTTTTAGTAAATGGTGTTTAAACAATGGATTTTTTGTAGTAATAAATGGAGATCAATGAAGCATCTTACCTTTAAATATTCATGACATATTCTCAAGTTAGATTTCGAACATGCTGACTTCTCACATAGAATTTATAACTTTAATCACTAAATTAAAAGACTGATTTTTAATGTTAAAATAATAGTGGTCATATTTTTTTTTTAATTTGTGTTAAATTATCTTGTCTTAGAAAATATATGATGGCATAAAGTTCTTTGAACATATATATTAAATGAATAGGGTTGTTACAATTATGCATTATTCTGATCTCCGATTTCAATATCCAAACAGTCAATTTGAACTACTCAACATGATCTCCATATTAAATATACTTGGGGACCAAATTTATATTGTTTAAAAAGTTACTATTTTTATATAGATACAAAATTACAATTTTTGGATGGTCCACATTATAAAATATAGTGAATTTGTATCTATCTAAAATAATAGTAAAGAAAATTTCAAAAATATAAAATTTGGTCTCCAAGCACATTTTAATATAGAAATTATGTTGAGCGGTTTACATTAAATATTTGGACTTTAAATATAGAAATAAAGATGTGAGATATGATTAGAGTACATAAATAATGAGACGTTTTAAACCTACTCATTAAGTTGAACACTTGAACTATATATCGCATGCATGCATTCAGAAATATGCAAAATTGGTGTTAAACATGAGGACAGTTAAAATGCATCAACCATACTCCACATCTTTATTTATGCTCGCAAAGTTCAAACAGTTGATCCGAACCGTTAAACATGATCTACGTATTTAAATGTGCTTAGAGATCAAATTTTATATTTTTTGAAACTTTTTTACTATTTTTTTAGGTACAAAATCACTATTTTTGAACCATCCAAAAACAATGATTTTGTATTTATCTAAACAAATAGTAAAAAAATTCCAAAAATATCAAATTTGGTGTCTAAGAGCATCTATATCCCAGCAACTCAAATGAGTTTCTAAATCACTGTTAACTATTTTTTAGAAATTAAGATATCTAAAGTTTCTAACTTTCACAATCCTGAAATTAATTTTAGAGTTTCTATTAAGCCATGTCAGCAACAAATTAAAAGGAAAAATAATTTGAGCCAATCATTTAGTCAGCATGGAGTTTATAAACAGTTTCTTAATAAAAATTTACTACATAGTTTCTAAATGAGAAACTCTCCCACATCCCTGAAACTGAATTAGAAACTGTCACATCAGATTAGAAACTCTAATAGTACCAGGGATGTAGATGTTTTAAGCACATTTTAATATGAATATCATGTTGAGCGTTTTGAATCGACTGTTTGAACTTTGAAAATAGAGATAGAGATGTGAGGTATGGTTGGAGCACAAAACCAATGGTGCATTTTAATCCTACTCGTTAAACATATTAAACTAAGAATAATTATTGTCAAAGATTACAATATTAGAATAAACAATAAAAATTCTCTTAGTGAACTTACCAACTTAGACCTTGATTGGAATGAAAATTCTCTCTTTATAGTTTGAGAAATGGAATTCTTTTTTTTTTCTTAATCAAATGAGAAACGAATTCGTTTGGCACACGCGCACTTTAATATACCAATTCTTATATTGATTAGAAATAGAATATATCAAATGGTGGTATTTTTGCAAAAATCTTATTTAAAATCAGATCTAAATTATCTGATTCGTGTTAAAATTTACGCTCATGGTTTTAGATTCACAGGATTATTTAATTTTACTAAGTTCTAAATCAGCTCATGGTTTAGATTCACATGACTATTTAATTTTACTAAATTCTAAATCATCACACGAACTTGATGCAAATCGAAAAGTTCGAATCTAAATTATTTGATCCGAATTAAAATTTATGTTCACTGTTGAAACTCACATGACTATTTAATTTTACTAAATTCTAAATCATTACACAAATCTTGATGCAGATCGATGAGATTAGATCCGGTTATTGGACAAAACCCAATTCCTATATCCAAAGAGGTGGGTGGACTAGGAATATGAGACCTTGCTTACTCTATGCAGACCTATTTGCTGCTTCTATGGACATAAGGACCTATTTGTAAAATGAGCATATTTTCATTTTCAAAGTTCAAACAGTCGATCCGACCGTTCAACATTATCTCCATATTAAAATGTACTTGGAGGTCAAATTTTACATTTTTTTGATTTTTTTACTATTTATTAAGATGGGTACAAAATTCAATGGTCTGAATTTGACTAGTTTTGTAAAATACTTAATAAATAGTAAAAAAATTCAGAAAAATGTAAAATTTGACCTCCAAGTACATTTTAATATGGAGATAATGTTGAACGGTCGGATCGACTGTTTAAACTTTAAAAATAAAAATATGCTCATTTTACAAATAGGTCCTTATGCCCATAGAAGCATCCCTCTTGTTTAAAACACATATTTGATGAGTTTGATAATTACTTCACTTTGTAGGGGGCTAATGGTAAAACGGGATAAGAACTTTTAGAAAAAGTCCAATGATATTTGGGTTTACATGTGGAATGATACAGTAACATATAAGAAGCCTTGGATCAGAATGGTAAGGAGACGTGTTGTATTTTTTTAATAATAACAGGATAAAAGTGTCATTTTTACTTGTGTGAAATCATTTTCTTTCTATTATATAGACTTACTAATAAAAAATTTAAGAAAAATTTAATTTATTTCCATTTTAATTTTTTATCAATGAAGTTCATATGAATATCATATGTATTAAATTCTATTGAATTGAAATAAAGTACTCTAAAAAGTAGTGTTCCGAACAGAGCAATATTAAATAGTTTTATTTAATTTTGTTTAACAAACAATGCCCAAAATGTTCACCTTTTCCATTATATTCATATAGCATTATTCTTTGTTTTAAGCAAGTCGTCGGATTATTTAAAACGAAAAAAAATCTTTTTCTCCATTTTTTATGTTACTGTCACTGTCCAATTTTAAAACAAGTCCAGGAATGTTACGTTATTCGAGTTTCGCTGCAAATATGTTATCTTTTTTATGGTGATATTTTTGGAAAAAAGTAGTTTAAAAACCAATAAAAAAAATTTATAATTTCATATATTTTTTTATAATTTCTCTTCAAAAAATATGATGTAAAAGTTAAATATAATTTCAAAACATATAAGTAACATACTTTTTTTTTTCTCTTCAAAAAATTACAAAAAAAAGAAGTAAAAAACCATTAGTGATGTAAAAGTTAGAGCTTGCTGCTTGTAACAAACAAAAGACAATCAATAGAACATTAAAATACTTTTCATATTGGTTTTATTTGGCTCAATAATATGATGGTACACATTGCATGCTTCACCGAAGCCTACACAGAAAATGTAACAGAGGTTTACACAAAGAACAGTAAATCTGATCAGTCGCAACTCAATCCGACGGAGGAGAACGGTCCAATTCTCCAGTCGCTGGACATGAGTCCTGGACTGGGACTGGGATTTTTTTTAAAAACAGTAAATAAAATAATCAAAGTTAAAGAAACAACATGATTGCTTCGTTTGTTATAAAAACAGAAAAAACCGAATCCGGGAGTCGGTTAAGCTATTTTTTTTCGCTTCACCGAATCCGCTATTCGGTTAAAGCATATTTTCACAAATCAGATCCCGAAAACTATGTAAACTCCGTGTAACACCCACCATTAACCGAATTCCCAATTCGGTTAAGATTTTTTTTTTGATTTTTTTTATTGTAAACCGAATAGCGAATTCGGTTTACATTATTTTTATTATTTTTTATTATACGGTATTAACCGAATACCTTATTCGGTTAATGCATTCAAATAAAAAAAAATATGGGTATTAACCCGTGATTTTTATTTTTACCCAAAAAAAAATATTTTAATATAAATATTTTATTAAATGGTAATTTTTCACCGATAACCCTAGAAGTTTATTCACCGATAACCCTAAAGTTATTTTTATTACAAAGAATTATATTATAAAAACTTATCAATAATATAAAATTTCATTTATTATTTTATTAAATGGTAATTTTTCACCGATAACCCTAGAAGTTTATTCACCGATAACCCTAAAGTTATTTTATTACAAAGAATTATATTATAAAAACTTATCAATAATATAAAATTTCATTTATTATTTTATTAAATGGTAATTTTTCACCGATAACCCTAGAAGTTTATTCACCGATAACCCTAAAGTTATTTTTATTACAAAGAATTATATTATAAAAACTTATCAATAATATAAAATGTCATTTATTATTTTATTAAATGGTAATTTTTCACCGATAACCCTAGAAGTTTATTCACCGATAACCCTAAAGTTATTTTTATTACAAAGAATTATATTATAAAAACTTATCAATAATATAAAATTTCATTTATTATTTTATTAAATGGTAATTTTTCACCGATAACCCTAGAAGTTTATTCACCGATAACCCTAAAGTTATTTTTATTACAAAGAATTATATTATAAAAACTTATCAATAATATAAAATTTCATTTATTATTTTATTAAATGGTAATTTTTCACCGATAACCCTAGAAATTTATTCACCGATAACCCTAAAGTTATTTTTATTACAAAGAATTATATTATAAAAACTTATCAATAATATAAAATTTCATTTATTATTTTATTAAATGGTAATTTTTCACCGATAACCCTAGAAGTTTATTCACCGATAACCCTAAAGTTATTTTTATTACAAAGAATTATATTATAAAAACTTATCAATAATATAAAATTTCATTTATTATTTTATTAAATGGTAATTTTTCACCGATAACCCTAGAAATTTATTCACCGATAACCCTAAAGTTATTTTTATTACAAAAAATTATATTATAAAAACTAATGTTTTAAATAGCGTTTATAGCGTCATAGCGGGAATGCTACAAAAAAAGCTATAGCGAATAGCGTAGCTATAGCGGAAGCTATTCCAAATAACGTTTTTTTTTTTTACAAAAATTATATTATATATTTGTACTATATATTAACATTATCTAAAGTTTCATAGAACAATAAATAACACCAAATTAATTAAGAAATTATAATATTCATATTGAACTAGTAAAAAAGTCCATGGTTCAAAATATCTATAATAATATCATAAACTATCGATCTTTTTCTATACAAAATATCTTAAGCATCATGATTTATTCTATTTTTTTTTTCTATACAAAATAAATTTTATGGATCTTTATTTAAGCTCATATAAATTGTCTAAAAATGTCCAATACGCATAGTGCGCAAATAGCGCGCTACACGCTATGCGCTATAGCGGACCGCTATTACCGCTATAGCGGCCGTAGCGCAATTAGCGTATTTTCATGCCATAGCTTAGCGTTTAGGGTCCAAAAACGCTATAGCGGCGCTACTATAGCGCGCTATTTAGAACACTGATAAAAACTTATCAATAATATAAAGTTATTTTTATTGATAAGTTTTTATAATATAATTCTTTGTAATAAAAATAACTTTAGGGTTATCGGTGAATAAATTTCTAGGGTTATCGGTGAAAAATTACCATTTAATAAAATAATAAATGAAATTTTATATTATTGATAAGTTTTTATAATATAATTCTTTGTAATAAAAATAACTTTAGAGTTATCGGTGAAAAATTACCATTTAATAAAATAATAAATAAAATAATAAATGAAATGTGGCTGGTAGCAAAAAGCAAAAAAAAAATTCACTATATCTGAATTCACCGAATCCCCTATTCGGTTAAACAAAAAGCCAAAAAATAAAAAAATCGCCTTCACCGAATCCGGGATTCGGTTAAGCCAAAAAAGCAAAAAAATCGCCTTCACCGAATCCCCTATTCGGTTAAGCCAAAAAAATGGCTTATAAGATCTTCTGTGGCAACCCACTGTATCCCCTTGTTAAAATCACCAGCTTAACCGAATAGCGTATTCGGTGAAGCGAAAAAATAACTTAACCGAATCCCGGATTCGGTTTTTGCTGTTTTTATAACAAACGAAGCAATCATGTCGTTTCTTTAACTTTTATTATTTTAATTACTGTTTTTAAAAAAAATCCCTGGGACTGGGTGGAATCCATATCCTCTTAGGTAACACAATATTTCTGATTAGATTCGGACTAATTCGGTCCAAGATGAAACGCACGACCCTCTTTAATATTCGTGCAGATTCTATTTAAACGGTCTGGATCCAAATAGAAATAATTTGTTACCATAGGTGAAACGAATTCGACTGGCTACTGGGGCTTACAAACTCCGAGAAGGAAGAATTTATTCATGATATCATTACTTTTTTCTGTCTTTAATGTCCGAAACTTTTATTAATATCCTCAATTTAAAACAATTATAGAATACCCTCAATTTTTTTTTTATAAAATACCTCAACTGCCAAGATTCCTGGCGGACGTGGACCGCTAAGATTCCCAACAGTTTCTTTTTTTTTTTAAATTGAGGAGTAATTGAAGAGTAATTGAAGAGTAAAATTGTTCATCAATTAATATTATTAACTATTAATATCAACCTCACAATATAAAATCCTGATAAATGACATAACAAATCAAAAACACTGTATTAGTTCAATAAAAAAAGATGAGCATCCTTCTTTCGGACGAGCATATATGAATGCTCCAACAATTGTACACGATTTTACTGTATGATCCGTGAGTGATAAAGGAAATTCAAATTTTTATATGTCATCGATCTGTGCCTTTATGTTATAATGTATCTCTAACTATTTTTTTTTAAATTACATGGCAGAGGCTGCTAGATAGGGATCACTAGAAGGGTTACGACATAGCTAAACAAACAAGCGTATTTTTTCAAAGTCATTTCTCTCATTTTTAAAGTACTTGTAGGTTGTAAATGTATCTCTGAGACATCTCTTCTAACAGCTGAGGCTAGGACAAAGGATAAGGCAAGGAGAGACGATATCATCACTGAGAAGACGATCTCTGACGGAGAAACTTCAAATATGCGTATCTCGGTGCTCGAGTGTTCGATTTCAGCATATGACCACTTTTCGGACAGATTGCGAGAAGAAGATATAGATTTTGAACCATTATTGTTCAATGGGCAATCAACGCAGTTAGAATTGTAAAAAAACAAAGATAAGTGCCTCAAAACTTAAGTTTAAGTTTCCGATTAAGTTTTTTTTCTTTTGTCCTTTGCCATACTTTTTTTAGACATTGTTTATATAAATGTATGAAATTTCAGATTTAGAGTTTTTTTGTTATATTTTTATTTTCTCATTATATATTTTCATTTAAATGTTTTTTTTTAAATTTAGTTTAACATTTTTTATATTCAGATCTAGGATATGCTATTAAAAAAAAACAATCACTGAGATTTAGTTTAGTGTTTTATCAAAATTTTAGTTTACTATTTTCATTTTGAGAATTAAAAAAAAAACCAAAAACTGTCCCAAATTCTAGCAGTCCATTCATGATGGTTGGTGCATTTTAAAAAAAAGGTCGAGGGCATTTGTGTAATTTTTTTAATTGACAATAATATAAATTTTTTGTCTTTTATATGCGCTTCTATTTGACCAATTTATAAATATCATATTCGACCAATCACGCTATTATGTACATGAGAAATAAGAAAAAGCTGATGCCAAGGCGAAGAGTAGTCCCTCAGGTACTACATGTAAATGAGGAAATAAACAGTACTGATCTTATTCTATCAAGTCATGTATTTGACTAGATCTTAATCTTAATTCAGGCCTGGTAGAGGTATATAACTTAATCCAGATTGTTCTAGCATTACCATAATCATTCTGTATATATGGTGGATTAACATATTTCCTTTTTGTTTCTTTTAAGGTATGGTTCAAATGGATTTTAATTTTACAAAAAAATCTCCTTAATTTATCTCGAGACCGCATGGCTTGATTCCTTTTGAATATTTCGGTACCCTGTAATAAATGAGAAGAGTTTAAATACATCCATTTTTATGTCTTCATCATATATTTATTTTTAATATTTTTAATAATAACTTTTTTAAATTTTAAATATTATATACTAAAATTAAAATGATTAGATGTGACCTGTATTATTTTCTCTATACTTACATAAAAAAATAATTACCTTTTAACTTTATATTGATATGAGTCAATAAATTATAAAATCAACATCTAGCAATTTTCACATCAATGAATTTTTAAAAGCTTTTAATTCTAATAAAGATATATTTGAAATATCATAATCTTTTACATGTGCATAGAGAAAGTAATATAGATCAAACTTAACTGTTTTATTTTGATATTTATGTTTTAAATTTAAAATTATTAGAGTTGTAAAAATTGAGGCTTGAGAGCTTGAATAAGTATCAGAAAACTTTTTAATTCATCCATTTTTTTTTTACTACACGAAAGCTTGTACGCCTCTTTTTTTCTCCCATAATTAAACTCCACGAGGTGTTTCATTTCAAACATGCAACTTTTTATACATATATATTCACGGGCCCAAGCCTCGGAATGCAAAAAAAGATATATAATCAGGAAATTATTTAGATTCTTTATTATTTCCTGCTTTTTTTTTGGAGGATGGTTCTGATGTCGTTTGCAAAGGACACGAGAAACGTAAGTTGGTGATGGACAGAAACTGTATTGCTCAGGATTTTAAATGAAGTAGTTATTTTCCTGTTTATCTTAGAAAGTTGTCTATTCAAATTAATAACATATCAAAATCCAATCTGCATGGAAAATAACATTTGAACCGCTTGCTTCTATCCAAATTTTTCACAAGTAGCTAGCTAGATCAACACACATCTGTTTTGGGTAATGTTTCTAGATTACCAACCTATTATTTATCCTTTAATAATAGGTTTTGAGTTCATATCATTATTTCTAAGAAGCTCTATATCCTTTAATAATTTAATTATTGCATATTTAGAGTGAGAGAAATAATATTTGCAGATTAATCATTGCAATTTACTTAGAGCATGAGCCATGATATTGTTAATTAATGTTATTAATGTTGTCTTTCTAAATGATGACACACACACATATATATAGGATTTTGCTAATATGCTACGCGTAGCATAGAGCCCCTCCGTGCTACGGCTCAATTTTTGAGTTTTCAAAATCCTAACGGTCGATCCGAACATGATCTCCATATGAATATGTACTTGCAAACCAAATTTTACATTTTTTAGAATTTTTTTACTATTTATTAAGCCACTTTGAAAATCGCTGATCCAATGGTCCAGAAAAGTTTACTGTTGTGTACAAATTAGTGTTTTTTCAAAGTGGTTTAATAAATAGTAAATTTTTTTAAAAAAAATGTAAAATTTGGTTTGCAAGTACATATTCATATGGAGATCATGTTGAACGGTTCGGATCGACCGTAAGAATTTTGAAAACTCAAAAATTGAGCCGTAGCACGGAGGCCTCTATGCTACGCGTAGCACCGTAGCACTGTCCTATATATATATATATATATATATATTTGTGCAAAAGCTATAGTCAATTAATCTTACTATCTTTGGATAAATAAATATTACAATAACATCCCTATCAACCTCAACTTCCTAACTTTTTGCTCTCCTTGATGGTACATTATGCCTTCCAACAAACCAAAAGTACATGCATGTACAATTGACCACTAGAGCATTTCTCTTGTATATAAATAGCCAAGTGTATAATATAATGTCACCATAACTAATTTGCTCTTCCAATTTAACAATGGCTAACAATAATTCCATCTCTAAAGTCTTATCAGGGATCTTGTTTCTTTTCTTCTTCCTTGAATGCTCTAGTGGTCAATTGTACCCAAATTATTACTATTCATCATGCCCCCAAGTTACTGACATTGTGAAAACCGTCATTAAGTCGGCAATAGCATACGATGCCAGAATGGGCGCCTCGCTGCTTCGGCTCTTCTTCCATGACTGTTTTGTTCAGGTACATCTATCTATATACACCTTTCAAATTACAGTGTTACTTTTTTTTTTAAGTCAAAATTATTTCAACACAAAATAAAATAAGGATTATTTTTTTTCTACTATGACAATTTTTTTTAAGAAGTAAACTTTCTATCAAGCTATATGGCCAACATTATAATTATTAGTCATAACAACATATTTTTCATATTTTGATATTTTGTTCATTTGTACGAATATAACTCATACATCTTAATTTACACCAAATTGCAATATTGGTTCATTTCCAACTTTGTGTAATTTATATTTTAAGGGCTGTGATGGATCGGTTTTATTGGATGACACACCGACCTTCACCGGAGAGAAGACAGCCAACCCCAACAATGGCACATTAAGGGGATTTAAAGTTATTGATCAGATAAAACAAGCAGTAGAGAAGGCTTGCCCTGGTGTCGTGTCGTGTGCTGATATTTTGGCAGTAGCTGCCAGAGACAGTGTTGTGATTGTAAGTACAACTTTTGATAAGAGAATCAGTTTTTGGTCTAGTGACAAAGGCAATGCTCTCCGTGTAGGAAGTTGCAGGTTCAAAATCTGAAAGGAACAATTCTTTGTGGATATTAATTAGTTAGATAGCTTGACCTCCAACCTTTACTAGAAAAAACTTTTAATAGCTTTCTACAAGATTCCAATGATAATTGGAACATGTATGAAATCCTACTTAATTTGGTTACAAAAAAAAAGTGAAAATATTAAACAAGTCTAAAATCTATATTTATTTACTGAAGGTGAAAGAAAGAAAAAAGTGTTTTCTCAATTAAGAACACACTTTATTGACCATAGATGAGGAGATATATAACATGAGGTTTATAATGACTAATAATTATGTATTTGTTTATAGTTAGGAGGGCCATATTGGGAAGTCAAGCTTGGAAGGAGAGACTCAAGAGGAGCAAGTATATCCAAGGCAAACAAAGACTTGCCTACACCTACATCTAGTCTTAGCACTATTACCTCTAAATTTGCTGATCAAGGCCTCTCTCTGAAGGACATGATTGCTCTCTCTGGTAATTTTACATTGCCTCTCTTTCAGGGGTCAGGACATAAAAATACCCAAAGTATTTTTTAATGAGTGAGGCTACGGTACTATGCATAGCACGGATTGGGTCCGTGCTACGGCTCAATATTTGAGTTTTTAAAATCCTAACGGTCGATCCGAACCGTTCAACATGATTATAAAATGAATATGTACTTGCGAATCAAATTTTACATTTTTTCAATTTTTTTTACTATTTTTTTAGATAGGTAGAAAATCACTTGATCTGAAAATTCTGGACCATCCAAAAACAGTGATTTTCTACCCATCTAAAAAAATAGTAAAAAAAATCGAAAAAATGTAAAATTTGATTTGCAAGTACATATTCATTTTATAATCATGTTGAACGGTTCGGATCGACCCTTAGGATTTTAAAAACTCAAATATTGAGCCGTAGCACAGACCCAATCCGTGCTATGCATAGTACCGTAGCCTCACTCTTTTTTAATTATATATACACGTTGCTGTTACAAATAGTTCTTAGAGGAGGGTTCAAATGCCTCCATTTTTCATGCCTCCATCATGCCTCCATTTTTAAAAATTTAATAACTCAAAATTTAAAACTTAAAAGTCAAAATAAAACCGTTGGATATGATCTACATCATTTTATCTATGCACGTGTAAAAAATTATGACATTTCAATTTTACTTTGGTTGTCATCAAGAGTTTGTAAAAAACGTACTAATGTGGATAATTTCTAGACGTTGATTTTTCAACTTATTGATTCACATAAAAACAAAATCAAAATGTGATAATTTTTTATGAGCACATAGATAAAATAATGTAGATCATATTCAACGGTTTTATTTTGACTTTTAAGTTTTAAATTTTGAGTTATTAAAGTTTTTAAAAATGAAGGCATGATGGAGGCATGAAAAATTGAGGCATTTGAACCCTCCTCTAGTTCTTATTATTTTCTGAAAAAAAAAATACCCATGTGCCCCTCTCCCCCAAATACACACACACACCCCAATTAACGAAAGAATTTAAAGAAATGTGAAATTTTCTTATTTTTGAAATAAGATGCCAAAAAAGTTGGTGATTAATTTGAAGTCTGAATTAGGTAGAAGTATGTTCTCATTTGCATGTAATGTTAAATGCAGATAGATCTCTTGTTTCATATGTATGGAAATTAAAAGATTTTATGGTGCCTTAAATGTGTAAGTTCTAATTAATAAATTGAGCAATTTAGCACGCATATAGTAGCCTTAAGTATAATGATAATATATAAGAAAAAATTTCTAATTGAGGCTATGTTTATTCTATAGGCAACTTTAACTGGCCAACCCAGATCTAGACTATGAATTAATTATCTTATTTTATAAATATACTATTATTAATAAGTTTGTTCTAGTAAGACAACCCATTATGTCATTAATTGTACAGTTGCCAGAAAAGTGAGAAAGTGATGTCTCCTAGTCCTTTGGCACAATATATAACAATTATAAAACAGAGTCCATATCCTCTGAGGTAACAAAATATTTCTGTTTAGATACAAACCGTCCGATCAGAATTCGGGCCAATCCGGTCCGAGGTAGGATGCAAAGGCCCCCTTTAATATTCATGCGGATTCTGATCAAACGGTCCGGATCTAAACAGAAATATTTTGTTACCTTAGGTGATATGAATTCTTATTAAACACATGCATGCTTTTATGTGCATGGTTGCATAATAACATTTTTTTTTGCAACAAGTGTGTGATTAGTTTAATTAAATATGCAATTCATCTGATGGTTTGTATTGTAATTAGAAACACCAATTTTTGTTGTTAATTCTAATTATGTGATTGATCATAGGTGCTCACACAATTGGTAAGGCGAAATGCTTCAACTTTCGTTCACACATATACCAGGACTCGAACAAAAACGGCCTTTTTGCCGGTTTCCGGAAATCCATTTGCCCCCCGGTAAATGGCACCGGTGACGACAACTTGGCTCCCTTGGATATGATTACTGAGACGAGGTTCGACAATAGCTATTTCCAAAACCTTGTTGCATTTAACGGTCTGCTCCATTCGGATCAAGAGCTCTTCAATGGAGGCCCTGCGGATCTTCAAGTGTTGCTCTATAGCACCTGGCAGGAAGCTTTCTTCTCGGATTTCGTCGAAGGCATGATCAAAATGGGCGATATAAAGCCGCTTACCGGGTCTAATGGAGAGATCAGGAGGAATTGTAGAAAGATCAATTAATATGTTTTTGCCTTTCTTCTCCTCTCTTTTTGTAGTCATTTGTTTCTGTGTGTCTTTGCAATAAGGTTTTTAGTTGTGAAAAATTGGATTTTGTTTGGTTTGCTGAGTGCTTGCAAGGAAGTGTGTGTAAAATTGTGAGAAGAAATTGAAATTTGTTTTTTCCTACTCTATCTATCCCCTCTCTGTTTTATCTGTAGCATTTAAAAAGAATGAAATGGGCCATTTGGGCCTTTCTTTAAAAAAATGAAATAAATTTATATTCATTTTTTGGAAAATTTTGATTTGCATCAGCATTTTGAATTTAGTGAAACGTTAGTAATTTAGTGTTTTGGATTCGCACTTTGTGAAACACAGGTGAATTCTATTTAAAAAAAATTCTAATATGGCAAAAAAAAACAAAAAATATGTTTACCGGAAGGTCTTGAGTGAGGAATAAGATATGAACCATATTAATTTAACATTTCTAATTTTATTATATTTTTTTCAATTGGAGCAATTATAATATACTTTTCATTTTTTTTTTTTCATTTTCAGAAATGTTGGACTACATCGAAGAGGATCACACTGGCAATGATACTTCAAGATTTTTTTTAATGTTATATTTGATCCATTTTTTTCATCTGTTGTTGTTTCTTTTACTATTATTTATTATTTATCTCTCCGTTTTTTTTTTCATTTGTGTTTTTTTATTTTCATTTATATTTTTTTTTCTTAATTATGGGTGAGATGTCAATTAAAAGGTCTCTTCATATTTTTCTTATAATGTCTCCGTTGCAACGTACGGACACGATACTAGTAATCAGGAAATTATTTAGATTTTTATTATTTCCTACTTTTTTTTTGGAGGTTGGTTCTGATGTCGTTTGCAAAGGACACGAGAAACGTACGTTGGTGATGGACAGACACTGTATTGCTCAGGATTTTAAATGAAGTAGTTATTTTCCTGTTTATCTTAGAAAGTTGTCTATTCAAATCAATAACATATCAAAATCCAATCTGCATGGAAAATAACATTTGACCCGTTTGCTTCTATCCAACTTTTTCACAAGTAATTTCCTGTTCGCCTGAGTTTTGGGTAATGTTTCTAGATTACCAACCTATTATTTATCCTTTAATAATAGGTTTCGAGTTCATATCATTATTTAATTTCTAAGAAGCTCTATATCCTTTAATAATTTAATTCTTGCATATTTAGAGTGAGAGAATAATATTTGCAGATTAATTCATCATTGCAATTTACTTAGAGCATGAGCCATGATATTGTTAATTAATGTTATTAATGTTGTTTTTCTAAATGATGACATATATATACAGAGAGAGAGATGGGCTATTGTGCTTTGCAAAGTAAATGGGGGGTTTACTTTGGGCCATATTTTCATTTTTGAAAATCCAAACAACCGATCCGAACGGTTCAACATGTTCTAAATATTGAAATGTGCTTGCAGACTAAATTTTACATTTTTTGGAATTTTTTTACTATTTATTAAGCCACTTTGAAAATCGCTGATCCACTGTGAACAGTAAAAATTTCTGGACCACCAGATCAGCGATTTTCAAAGTGGCTTAATAAATAGTAAAAAAATTCTAAAAAATGTAAAATTTAGTCTGCAAGCACATTTCAATATTTAGAACATGTTGAACGGTTCGGATCGATTGTTTGAATTTTCAAAAATAAAAATATGACCCGAAGCAAACCCCCCCATTTACTTTGCAAAGCACAATAGCCCATCTCTCTCTCTCTCTCTCTATATATATATATATATATAGTGAGTGGCTAAAATTAAAACGTTTGTTCTTAGGCTGTTGAACAAACGTTTCGATTTTTACATTTTCAAAGTTCAAACAGTCGATCCAAACCGTTCAATATTCAATCTATATTAAAATGTGCTTGGAGACCAAATTTTATATTTTTTGGAATTTTTTTACTATTTATTAAGACAGTTTTAAAATCATTGTTTTCAATGATCCATAAATTTTTCATTGTTTTTTAAAATCAGTTATTTTAAAACTGACCTAATAAATAGTAAAATAATTCCAAAAATGTAAAATTTGATCTCCAACCACATTTTAATATAGAGATCACATCTAACAGTTTGGATCGACCGTTTGGACTTTGAAAATCGGAAAACCAATTGGTTGCACCACGGCTTCGGAACAAACATTTTGATATTAGCCAACATATATATATATATGAGGAGGGTTCCACTGCACCCTCTTTTGGTGCACCTAAATGCACCCAAAACTCATATGGTGCATTTTCAAAATTCAAATAGTCGATTCGAACCTTCCAACGTGTTCTTCATATTAAAATGTGCTTGGAGACCAAATTTTACATTTTTTGGAAATTTTTTACTATTTTTTCAGAATTTTTGAAAATCATCACTTTGCTGAATTTCAAATTATTGTTTAGTTTAATCAAAAATTCTGAAAAAATAGTAAAAAATTTCCAAAAAATGTAAAATTTGGTCTCCAAGCACATTTTAATATGAAGAACACGTTGGAAGGTTCGAATCGACTATTTGAACTTTGAAAATGCACCATATGAGTTTTGGGTGCATTTAGGTGCACCAAAAGAGGGTGCAGTGGAACCCTCCTCTATATATATATATATATATCGAGTATGGCTAATGTGCTTCTGGAAGCATTTCGGCCTCGTGCTTCCGGGGACATATCTTAGTGTTTGATGTTCAAACAACAAATTCAAACCGTTAGATGTTCAATCTATATTAAAATCTGCTTGGAGACCAAATTTTACATTCGAATTTTTTTACTATTTATTAAGCCACTTTGAAAATTCCAGATCGTCTGGACCATATGATCTGGAATTTTCAAAGTGGCTTAATAAATAATAAAAAAATTCCAAAAAATGTAAAATTTGGTCTCCAAGCAGATTTTAATATAGATATCACATCTAACGGTTTGCATTTGTTGTTTGAACATCAAACACTAAGATATGCCCCCGGAAGCATATCGCTGAAGTTCTAGAGGAAGCACGTTAGCCATACTCTATATATATGATGTTGGCTATTCTACTTATATAAGCATATGATGACATATGCTTATAAGTCATTTTTGTATTTTTAAAGTTCAAATAAATGATGTGAAGCGCTCAACATGTTCTCCATATTAAAATGTACTTGGAGACCAAATTTTACATTTTTTGAAATTTTTTTACTATTTTTTTAGAATTTTTTAAAACAGTGTTTCAATATATTATAAAAATTCAGAAAAATAATAAAAAATCCTCAAAAATAGTGATTTTGAAAAATTCTAAAAAATTAGTAAAAAAATTTCAAAAAATGTAAAATTTGGTCTCCAAGCACATTTTAATATGGAGAACATGTTGAGCGCTTCAGATTGACTATTTGAACTTTAAAAACACAAAAATGACTTATAAACATATGTCATCATATGCTTATATAAGTAGAATAGCCAACTTCTATATATATATATATATATATATATATATATATAGAGTGGCTAAGGTCAAAGTGGTATGACCAAGGCCTTGGTGCTACCAATTAGTTTTTGCAATTTTAAAGTTCAAATACTCGATTCAAACCGTTAGATGTTCAATCTATATTAAAATCTGCTTGGAGACCAAATTTTACATTTTTTGGAATTTTTTTACTATTTTTTAAGCCACTTTGAAAATGGCAGATCCGGGTGAACAGTAAAAACAGTGCAACCAAATTCTGGACCATGTGATCAGCAATTTTCAAAGTGGCTTAATAAATAGTAAAAAAATTCCAAAAAATATAAAATTTGGTCTCCAAGCAGATTTTAATATAGAGATCACATCTAACGGCTCGGATCGACCGTTTGGACTTTGAAAATCCAAAAACTAATTGGTAGCACCAAAGGCCTTGGTCATACCACTTTGATCTTAGCCACTCTCTCTCTATATATATATATAGAGAGTGGCTAAGATCAAAGTGGTATGACCAAGACCTTTGGTGCTACCAATTAGTTTTTGGATTTTCAAAGTCCAAACGGTCGATCCGAGCCGTTAGATGTGATCTCTATATTAAAATTTGCTTGGAGACCAAATTTTACATTTTTTGGAATTTTTTTACTATTTTTTAAGCCACTTTGAAAATGGCAGATCCGGGTGAACAGTAAAAACAGTGCAACCAAATTCTGGACCATGTGATCAGCAATTTTCAAAGTGGCTTAATAAATAGTAAAAAAATTTCAAAAAATATAAAATTTGGTCTCCAAGCAGATTTTAATATAGAGATCACATCTAACGGCTCGGATCGACCGTTTGGACTTTGAAAATCCAAAAACTAATTGGTAGCACCAAAGGCCTTGGTCATACCACTTTGATCTTAGCCACTCTATATATATATATATATATATATATATATATATAGAGATTGGCTAATGTGCTAACGTTATAACTTCGGCCGAAGTTATAACGAGTCATTTTTGCAATTTCAAAATCCAAACAACCGATCCGAACCGTTCAACATGTTCTCTATATTGAAATGTGCTTGGAGACCAAATTTTACATTTTTTGGAATTTGTTTACTATTTATTAAGCCACTTTCAAAATACTGATCCGGTGGTCCAGAAAATTTTGCTGTTTTTTACTATTCACAGCAGATCTGTGATTTTCAAAGTGGCTTAATAAATAGTAAAAAAATTCCAAAAAATGTAAAATTTGGTCTCCAAGCACATTTCAATATTTAGAAAAAGTTGAACGGTTCGGATCGGTTGTTTGAATTTTAAAAACTAATAAACGACTCGTTATAACTTCGGCCGAAGTTATAACGTTAGCACATTAGCCAATCTCTATATATATATATATATATATATTTGTGCAAAAGCTATAGTCAATTAATCTTGCTATCTTTGGATAAATAAATATTACAATAACATCCCTGTCAAGCTCAACTTCCTAGCTTTTTGCTGTCTCCTTGATGGTACATGCCTTCCAACAACATTTATTTTACAATATTAGTTAAGAATATGTTGACCATTATGTCTTTCGTTTATGTCACTTTAGTCTGCCTGAGTTTTCTTTCCTTTAAGACGCCAAACCTCCCACCTCTCTCTCCAACCGTGCCAAATCACAGATTTCTTCCTGTCTTCCCTCGTCGCCTCCCCTCTCATAAATTTTTGTCGCCCCTCGTTGCTTTAATTTTTCTATCTTCGTTTGGAGAGAGAGGCGAGATGTTTGACGTCTTAGAGAGAAGAGAACTCAGGCGGACTAAAAAGATGGAAATGAATGGGCATAATAGTCAATATATTATTAATTAATATTATAAATTAATTTTAAAGTTTTTAAAAATATTATTTAATTATTTTTAGAGGTATTTGATATGTTATAGAGTTAGATTGGACAAATATGTGAGTTTCTACAATTTTCAAGAATAAATATGTAATATTGAAACTTTTGAGGGATATACATGAAATTCCCCCTAAAAATAATGAAATGGTTTGGGCCTTTCTTTAAAAAAATGAAATAAATTTATATTCATTTTTTGGAAAATTTTGATTTGCATCAGCATTTTGAATTTAGTGAAACGTTAGTAATTTTAGTGTTTTGGATTCGCACTTTGTGAAACACAGGTGAATTCTATTTAAAAAAAATTCTAATATGAAAAAAAAACTGTCAATTAGCGCTTAGTTAGATTCGAAATGCTAGCAAAATATGTCGCCACATCCAAACATGATTTCGGCTTAAAATGTAATTATTTTTTATTTAATATCACAACTTTAATTTTTTAAATACTACAACTAAAATAATTTACAGCTGTGAGCCGTTGAGATAAATGCCGACATTTTTATTAATATCCAAAGTTAATTACAAATTAATAAATATACCCACGTTAGCTGGGTATTTTTAAAAATGACCCAACCGGCTATTTAATAGCCGGTTCACTTTTTTTCTCAACCGGTCATTAAATGGCCAGTTCACATTTTTTTTTGTTTCAGACCCAATAAATACCCATCTTTCTCTCTCCTCCCTCTCACAACTCACTCAACTCACAGAAGAGAAAGAAGGGAAGGGAAAGAGAGAAAGAGAATGCGATTTTTGAGGTGATTTGAGGCAATTTCTCAGGGGCCAAAATGATGAACAATAGCAACCGAGGTAGATCGTCCTATCGTGGCCTAGCGAGGAGGGTCAATTAGTGATCGAGGTAAAAATGAGAGAAAAAAGAACAACTGTCAAGTATACCGTGATAAAAAGAACTGTCAAGTATGTATGATGGAGGAATTTCTTAAACGGCTTATTCGGTATGAAATTTCAGACGATGACTTTGTGAAAAACCCCTACAGCTCTGGTTTGAAAAAAAAGAAGGTTGATCCAGAGCCTCCAACATCAGACGATGAGTTTGTTCTGTGTACTTATACTGATAAGGCTAGCACTTCGTCTGTTGTGACTGATCCAGATCCGGCAATATCGGACGAAGAGTTTATTCCATGTACTTTTAAGGCTCGTTCTAAGAAGTAGTATTATTAGGGTTTAAAATTTGGATGGATTTGAGCTGGAGGCATTTTCGTTGAATGAATTAGGGTTGTAAAATTATGGTTGTTAAATTTTTGAGTTAATGTATTAACATGCATGTAGACTTGATGTTTCTCTGCATTTGAATATGGTAGAAAACAGTAAAGTTATAAAAACTTACAATCAACTAACTCATAACTTAGTCTTAATAAAGTTACACATGAATAAAAGCCAATTTAATTGTTCTGAAAGCAACATCTAAATAAACAAGTTCACAGCATGAATCAAATGAGAAGAATTTAAATCACCTATTACTACTACGCCTAAAATTAAATCCGAGAAACCGACCAGTTGCAGAAGATGGCCTACCAGATGGCTCTACTTGGCTTCCAGATGCCCCTGCTTGGCTTCCTGATTACTCTCCTTGCACTCCAACCGCCTCTCCTCCTATGGAAACTGCCTCATGCAGCTAAACGGCTTGTAGCTGTGCTTCGCTGTGACTCTTGTGACCTAGATGCCTCTGCGATAACTCGCTCATTTTCTGTCGCATTTGCTGCGTTTCTGGCATATTGCATTTGTTACTTAGTAAGTTGGTCTAAATTGAAAAGAATATAATTTTTGATGAATGTTACATACCTCTTCGATTCATGTCGGTAGTGGAAAGGCGAGCCTGATGCCCCCCTTCGCCTACCTTGCATTTCATCCATGGTCATTACATGACGAGTGTGTTTTCTCCTCCCAACCCTTATCCAGGCCTTGCTAGAAAGAATTCTAGATTTATTACAAGTAGGCCATTCTTCTATATGACCATATTGCCAAAAGAAACAAACACCCCACTCCAAGTACTTTCAAGATAGTTCAAAATATACCACTCTGCAACAAATTGGTCCTCGCTCTAGTTTTGTTCACGACAAACCGCTAAGACATGAGCGCACGGAATGAATGTTAATTGGATACCTCTGCATGTGCATTTCATTTTGTTGCCGGGCCTGCGTGTCACAATATACTGGAACTCCCTGTGAAGAATGTGCATACTTCCATTGCCGCAGCGGGTGACTGGAACGTACTCATTTAGGGATGAAACTTGGTACTGACCTTCGTCATACATATAAGGGAACAAATGCATCTCTGCAGCTTTGGTCCACCGTTTTCTGATCTTTTGCAAAACCCGGTCGGAAAATATCTAATTTGCATCTCTTAAGTCCATTGCTCGCTTCCGTCGTTCAACAAACCATTTTTTGCACTTGTAGAACGTATCCTTCACTATGGCAGCCACGGGTATTCTACGGCTAACCCGGAAGACATTGTTGAGCAACTCAGAGCCGTTTGTTGTCATGATACCAAATCGGTATCCTCCATCACATGTTTGGAAAATATTCTCATAATTAGACGGCTACATCACATTATTAGGACGTTCTTTGCCCACATTTTTTAAAAATGCATTACACTTTGGATTTAGCTGAACAAAAACAAAAATGTGTTACTTCATTTTCAGAATAGTCTTATAAAATAATTAAACGAAATGTTATAAATTAGACATATCACAGCAAACTCTTGGAACATCTCTTTCAACCTTCTTGGCTTCTTCTTCCTGGCTCCTTGTCTGAACCTCCATCCGAACCACTTATCATTTCCACAATTCTGGACCAAGTTGTCAGCAACATGCTGCATACAAAACATGTGCACAAAAAGGTCTGGAGACTATCCGTATTCTGTTGTCAGTACACATTTGATCCCCTTGTGCTGGTCCGATATAACACAGACGAATTTATCATATCCAAGCACTTCATTCCTCAACCACTGCAAACAAAATTGCAAATACAATGGACAACAATTGGTTCTCGGTATCATAGCCGCAAGCTATCAAAAGCCTCCCCTCATACCGCCCAGACAAGAAGCATGCATCTATGCTGATCACTGGTCTTAAGTACTGAAACACTGCAATGCATGGACCAAAAGCCCAGACTACGGCCCTGAATTGAACAACACCTTCCATAATTTCTCCGTGTTTATCTTGTA
This sequence comes from Carex littledalei, assembly GCA_011114355.1. Taxonomy (NCBI): domain Eukaryota; kingdom Viridiplantae; phylum Streptophyta; class Magnoliopsida; order Poales; family Cyperaceae; genus Carex; species Carex littledalei. The sequence continues at coordinate 6,602,156 of CM022095.1, read as the reverse complement.
TCGGATAAGTCAGAAATTGGTACTTAGAGCCGGAATTCTTGTCGCAAATTCCTATAAGCAGTGGTTCCAACAAGCTTTATGAATTCTCCCAACTCCCAAATTGTCGGGCTATTGCAAGCTCATGACCCCTCCACAGTTGTATTTCGGGGTTACATTGCTATACCAAACCCTCACATAGTTTGCCACCCCTTGGATGCTCATACAGGGGTCATCATTAATGCTGGTCTCAATGACATCGGCAATGATTGATGTCGTGAGACATTCATGGTAGGTCCTTGTATACTTAGATCTACATGTGTGAGGCTTGTCTTGCCTCGTTATAACCCATATATCTCCAAAACCCGTTACTTTACCCCTAAGTTCATAATCACAACCAGGAGTCTTGCACACTACTTGAATCTGAACCCTGTCACTTTTCTTCATTCTAATCTCCTAATTCTTACGAATATAGTACTCTCTAATATTCTTAATCAGCTCTTCTTTGCTTGAAAAAATTGTTCTGGCGCCAGCTCACCTTTGTACTCAATCTGTCTTCCATAGTAAGCAACATATGCTTCTTGAAAAGAAGATATATCATTGAAGTCTGCGAATGAGTGCGTATCAGTCCAGCCACTAAGCGGCATATTCCCATATCAGGTTCGAATGGGCACTGGACTATCTTCAACTGGACCATCTTCATCATAACCCTCTAGGTGATCAAAGTCCCAGTTTGCTCCCTGAAATTCATCCCCAGTTTGCAGATCTTCCTCCAGAATTTCGTTAATATTTTCAAATGCCACATGCACGGGTCTAGATGGGGATCTTGTATAGGGTCAAAGTTGGGGTGATGGTGGAGTGAAGTGACTGTATGTTCCTGGGTCATGTACGGATAAAGGAACCATGAGAGTGTACGGTTCTGGTTGTGTTGTATAATTTGGCGCAACTGAATTGTGGCCAGAACTTCCAACCCCTAACTCTATCGGAACTCTTTTGGCGTAGATTTCTATTACCAAATTTCCAGTGGCCTTTAACCGACCGTATAGGGCTTTCCATGCAGCATCACTTAGTACTTTCACTATGGTATAGGTCGGGGGTGTTCCATGATTCACTCGGGTTGCCAATTCTAAGTTTCACTTTTCTGGATTATAACCAGTGCATTCGTAAATCATGGTTTTCAAGTCCCAAAGTGAGATATCATCGGGAACCATGAATGAATTAACTGACTCTTTGGAGTAATAAGCCACATATGTATTAGTAAGAAACTTCCCACCACAGTGTAATGAAATCATGGCCATGGCAAACAAACTACATTTTGGTAAATGGTAAACAATTGTCAGGTTACTAATTTAAATGTATAGGTTACTGAAAAATAATTAAAATAAAATAAAAAAATTATAAAAACATAATAAATTTAAATTAATTAAAAAAAATTATCTGAAAATTGCCTAAGAAATCGCCTCAAATCGCCTTCTCTTTCTCTCTTCCCCTTCATTTCTTTCTCTTCTGTAAGTTGAGTGAGTTGTGAGATAGAGGAGAGAGAAAGATGGGTATTTATAGAGTCTGAAACAAAAAAAAAGGTGAACTGGCCATTTAATGGCCGGTTGAGAAAAAAAGTGGACCGGCCATTAATGGCTGGTTTGGACATTTTTAAAAATACCCAACTATATTTATTAATTTGTAATTAACTTTGGATATTAATAAAAATGTCGGAGATAAATGAAGCATTATTCCAAAATTTTAATTATGTGTGTACATGTGTATCAGTAACATAGAAACAGATAGAGAGTCAACCTTATTACCAAAGTAGACTAGCATGCTTCTAAAGGTAAAAGTCGTTCAAAGGGAACGGTGCCACACTAACCTTTTTTTTTCCTTTTTCAAGGGAGGGGCAGAAATTTTTATTTTTAGAAATATATTCAATTTTTTGCCCGGAAAAATAAAGATGAAAGTTTTGTTCAATATACTAGCAGAAATCAAATCAGGTGAATCGATTCCTTTAAGTATTTTGTAAATAATCCAATAATTGAGTTAATTTCTTAAGGCTGTGTTCCACAAGTCCCTCATTAAATGAAAGAGAAAGGATGGAAGAGGAATAGAATAGGAATTCATATCCTCCCCGGTACAGGACAAATGAATCTTTTAGAATTAGTGGATCTTGGCAGTCCTTTTAACTTTACATGAATCTCAAAGCACACATAATACTGGCTCCTTGCGCTATCCTCGAATAGGCACCAAATTGATGCTTCAAAGTTTTGCTCAAGTGAAAATAATACTCCGCTTGAAATTTTTTTAAAAAGATGGCGTTCCATGCTGCCGCAGAGAAAACGAAGGAAGGCGAATGGCAGATAGTTACCCAGTGGAAGAACAAGACCTCTCCGATCACCACCACCCAAACAACCAAAAATCCCAAAGCCTATCAATCTTACTTTACCAAACCATCCTATGCTGATATAGTACGTACCAACCCTCCCAAATATGCCCACCCTCAACCTAACCTTATCAGCCAACCGACTTTCCACAACAAACCACCACAACGTCCCAAGGGAGACTACTATGTTTCTCCTCATTGTGTGGCACAACTACGATTCCCACCGTCGTCTCGTTACGTTGAATGGAAGGGTCGGTGTTTTCGATGTTGCCAAATGGGACATAGTGCATCTCGGTGCAAAAACCCTAAGAGATGTGGCAGGTGTTGGGGTCAAGGCCATATTGGAAGCTTTTGCAAGGTTGCTGATCAGATCCAGTTGAGAGTTGATACTCCAACAAGGTTCAAAGAGCCTAAATTTGAGGAACTGCTTCAAGGTAATCTCCCCCCGATAGACCTACCAACTGATAGACCTCAGAAGATAATTTGTTTCATTGAAAGAGATGAACAATATTACGAGGAACTGGGGAAGCTGGACAATGCAGTTGTCATGTACAATCCATCTTTGGAGGTGGATCTCAGTATTGAGCAAGTAGCCGAATATGCAGCTTCCTCCGGTTTAGTCAAGGCATCGGATATCTCCGTTGGTGTCATGACCAGATCACGATATGTTATTTTGCTCCCCATTTGCATCGATCCGGCAAAGTTTATCCGGGGGATTCCCTCAAGGGTATGGGAAGAAGGCTTCTCTTTCAGTCTATGGTGTCCCCTAGATGATGCTAAGGTGGTGATTCCGCGTTACAAGGTGATGCTGGATCTCGTAGGCATTCCACTTGATCTATACAAAGAGCAAAATGTAATAAGGGCTATAAGCTCTATTGGTACGTATCTGGGCACGGTAGCTCAGGTCATGGAAGGGGATGTAGCATGCTGGACAGTAGTGGTGGCCACATCCAGTCTCTCGTTAATACCACATCAAGTGGCGTACATAATTGGTGGACTTGAGAAGCTAGTTGATGTTGTCCCAAAGGCATGTGTTCAAGGAGAAGTGTACAAACCATGCGACCTACCTCAACCAAAAGAGGTATTTAACCCACCGATTGTTCGTCCAAGTTCATCTAGCTCATCTAGCTTATTGAACTCATCGGATGTGAGCCCCAATGGAAGCGTAGATGATCAATTCATTGGCTCGAGGAAGGTGCTGGAGAAGTTATGTCAAGGTATAGACTTTCAGGCACTACCGACAAGGGTTCAGGCGGTGCTCCGAGGAGCTAGTTCAATGGAAGAGACAGGGGTTCAGCAGAACGTGGTCACAGACGATCCGGTGATAGCGAAACAGAGGGTGGATGCCACAGAAAATCCAGGAGCAGCAATCAAGGTGTCTCAATTACATGCAAAGGATCCGGGAGCAAACTTGAATGCAGATTTGATTCCAATATTGGGGGCAGTAACGTGTGTTGAGGTGTTAGTATCAAGTCCTATTATTGTGGGGACAAATTCGGTAGAAAATCGGGTTGTAGTTCAGAAATGGCCACAAAATATCTCTGCAGTAGAGAATTTTTAGGAGGTTGACATCTAGGTATTAGCTCACATATTCATGTATGCGTGGCAAAAGTTGTCCAATGGGGATTTGGCATGTCATTAATCCCTCTCTGGAGTGATTTCAACCTTTGGATTAGCATCAAATGTTGTGTATCACTTAATGGCCATTGATTAGCCGGCCAAATAAGGAAACATTCAATTTTCGTGCCCCCTGCATCTCTGGAGCAGATTCTTCTATTTTGTCATTGTCCAAAGGCAGCATAACACGTGTCTTGGGGACCAGGGAGCCAATTAACAACTGTAGCATGCGGGGTATGTTGTATTGGCGGTACACCGAACTCAATTTGTTCTTTTCTTGATTAAGAATGCTTTTAAGCATGAGGGATTGACAGAGAGTGTAACAATTACTCTCTTAACATGGGCTCAAGTCCAATTTATCACTTAGGCCATTGAGCATGCACCATTGCCATAATTCGGGTCTGACATGGCTCGGGTTCATGGCACCTACCAAATTGACCTTTCTCGGCTTCTGTTGGTATTCAATACATGGTCGTGCGACCCCTTTTATGCAATTCCTCTAAGTCTCAGGGCTTGAACCGAGTCCTATTGCTCATTCCCCATTTTCATTTCTTTTCTTTTTCGGGTGTAATTTGGGCTTCACCGGAGGCATTCGGGTTGGCAGCTTTGGTTAAAGGGGGAGAGAATAGAAGCTCTCAACTATCTCAGGTAATTAGTCTATCAAAAGCCCTAACTTTTAACCCGAATTTTAGGCTTGGTTTTTCGGTTGGAATCGGGAAGCAAAGAGGAGAAGAAGGGACTGACATGCATGGTCCCACTGTCCACTGACCCGAAGCAATGTGCTTCCTTTTAATTTCGGATGATAATCAGCCGCACTCGGCACTTGGTAGACCACGCATTGGGCTTTATGCGATGTACCAAGCACCGAGCGTATATAAAATGAAGGGGTCAATTTGCACCCCGCGCCGAGTTTCAAATGGATTCGGATTTGGCTGAACTTGGTGTATCATGAGCCATTCGGCTGCCAACCCGATCCACATACTTGATTTTAGTGAGCCGAGTGCATTTATATGCTTGAACCAGAGCACTTTACTTTGTTTCAATGACCAATGGGCCCAGACTGTAAGGTTAAGTCTAGTGTCCCCCAATTCGTACCTGAATTGGTTAGGGTATTTGCTATGGGTACCCTGTGCCACGTGGCACCAATCAGGGACTTCTGTTTTGTGATTTTATTATCTCTCTAACCATTTTGAATTAGGAAGTGTGCCATATATCAAAATTCATGATTATTTGAGTGGAATTTAATCATGTATTTTGTTCAACAAATTTCATCTCCTATTTTGTGGCATTGTGTCGAATTAAAGTATGGTTAAACCTTTAATTGACCAATTTGTGTAGTTAAGTGGCGTCTTTGTCCAAGTAACTATGATTCTGACTTTTTAGGGTCAAACACCCCTCAACCTGGATCGATCTGAAACATCAATGGTAGCTGCGGTTATGAGGTGTATGCAAACTTGGCTTCCTATTTCATACTTGGGCATGCCTCTGACAATCCGAAAGCCCAGCAAGCAAGAGTATATTCCTCTACTTGAGAAGATTGAATCATGGATAGAGGGATGGACCGGAAAATTTTTATCGAAAGGTGGTAGAGTGCAACTGATAAATTCGGTACTTAGTAGTGTTCCTATATACCTTATGACCTGTTTTGAACTTCCAAAGTGGGTTGTGAAGAGAATAGAGGCACTATGCAGAAATTTCCTTTGGGGTAATTCACAAAATAAAGGCTTACCGTTGATCAGCTGGGAGGTGGTATGCTTGCCGAAATGTTATGGTGGTTTGGGCATAGCAAACCTAACATTCAGGAATAAATCACTCCTTCTTAGATGGTGGTGGAAAACGACAACTGTAGAAGGAGGATTGTGGTATTCAGTAATTCAATTGCTAAGAAAGAACAAGCCATCACAGCAATTTCCTAAAATTTGGTTAGTGGAAGGATCATTTTTTTGGAACCAATTGATTAAGTTGTACCCACTGTTTCAATGGTGTACTACATGGGTCATAGGAAATGGTGGAAAAATTTCCTACTGGTACGATGTTTGGGGTGAAGCACCGCTCAGAAGGATGAAAGATCGACTCTCAAGGCCTATACGTCAGCACATCTCTCTCAATGAGGCAATTACAGAGGAGCCCGATATCAACTCTTCTTATACTGGTACGGTACCGATCATGTATGATCAGGAGGATCAATTGATATGGCGCTGGGCAGCAAGTGGTCAGTATTCAGCGGGTTCGATATATAAATTGTTGATTACGGCAGGGAAAACTCGTTGGGGTTTCAGAGAAGTATGGGCAGCAGCTGTTCCTTCCAAAGTTAAGATATTTACTGCTTTATTGTTGGAGGATAGAATTTTAACCCGTAAAAGGCTACAAATTAGACACATATGCTGTGACGAACAGTGCGTGATGTGTGATATGGAAACTTTAGAAACATCGTCCCACCTTTTCTTTCACTGTGTAAATGCTAAAGAGGTATGGGCACATGTTGGTGATTTGATGCACAGCAAGGGCACGGTGCAAGATACTTGGGAGGCGTCAAAGATCCATTACTGTAGCTATCAAGGGAACCGAAGGCAGGTCTGGATTGTATTGTTCATGGCAGTTCTATGGTCCATCTGGAGGCAACGTAATGAAGTTATTTTTCGTGGCACAAAGTTACCACCTCGAATTGTGGCAAGTAGAGCAGAGGAAGATGCTAGGCTGTGGCTGCGGTATTGCAAAACAAGGAAGCATTCAGGGACTATAGTAACTCTGGGAATAGATCAACACAGAGCTAGTATAGTGTAATAAAAGATGTGTAATAAGTAGGACATGTGGTTCTAACCAAATCTATTAATACATCCTTGGTAGTCACTACCAAGTTTAAAAAAAAAAAAAGTTTTGCTCAAGTTTTATACATATTTCATCTCCTCTCTCTTTTTCTCACATCCGTTCATTTTCAAAATTAAATGTTCTTGAAAAAGTAAAAGATTCTCATCATATCTGGTTAAAGCTCAGTTTATGTCCGCTCCCTTTCCTTCGCGTTCCTCTTTCTAGAGCATATCCTAAGAGTTTGTATGCAGAATAATGCCTATCTGCATACAAAATTTAAAGAATCAAATCAATTATTTGATTCTTTATATGGTATCGGAAAAAAAATTCATCTTTTTTATTCGTTACAACATGTTTAATACATTTTGCAAAATAAAAAATTATGGAGAAGTCTAATAAAGGCAGTTGAGATTATGGTCAGAGTTGTAACAGTTTGGTTAGATGTTGGTTGTAACATTTTTATACGTTGGCTAACTGAATTACTTCTTGACCATCTTGTTGTCCATTTTGGCTTGAACTGGACAAGTCCATTATATTCCTATTAGCCGCCCCCACCACCACCACCACCACCAGCTGATGGGGAGGTACAAACCGTCAGCTTGGAATGTTCAATTATTGAGACTTAATGAAGTAGCAGAAAGAGCAGAATGAGGCATTTCCGCATTTGTCGCCCATTCCTAGGCGTTGGTAGGTAATGCTGTGGGAATTTTTAATACAGGGTTGTTATAAAAAGTTTATTGCGCATTTGAAAAATCATTCTCGTCATATTTCAGTGTCGTGTACATTAATTGTTGGCGTGTAGTGCTACTTTACAAAACATTATTTTCATGTGTTTATACTAAGATGCTTATAAACTAAGTGAAGCGGGCTTCATAAATAAACATAGTAATATACACAAAAAGCAATGTAGAAGCACAAGCCAAAATCTCACTTTACGGAAAGATATACGCATGCATCTCCTTGGGATTTATTCAGCTAAACAAGACTTAATTATTATTTGTAAACGGTCCTCAACACATATTAGACAGTGGAATCTACAACTTTACGGTCTAGATTTACTCAATTCGGTGCCAAACTCAATTTGGTGCCTATTGAAGATGTAGAAGTCATCTTTAAGATTCATGTCAGATTAAAGGAACGGTCCGGATCTACTAATTTTAAAAGATTACTTTTTACGGTACCAGGGAGGATATGAATTCCTATGGATCCTCCATAGTTTTTTAGATTTTAGATTTGAAATCCGGACCATCCATTTAAAATCTAAACTAATTCGGTCCAAGTTGAAAATTTACAAATCATTTATTCATGCCAATGCGGATCGGACAATCCACATTTTTTCTACAATAACTCAAAATTTGAATTACTATAGACGATATAAATTATCCTCTAGAAGGCCTTATTTGAATTTAAAATCCAGACCGTTCGATCAGAATAAAAAATAATTCGGTCCGTATCCTCTGTATGAATCATAGTGACAAAATACGCGAATTATACGCGTATAATTCGTTTTTTATACATAGCCGCACCGAACTCCGTTAATACGCGGAAAAACGTATAATACGTTTTATTCGCGAATTACGAATTATTCGCAATAAAAACGTGAAAAAAACGCCAAAAATATTTTTTCAAATTTTTTCAATTTTTTTTTTTTTTTTGCTTCCTTGTTGTACCGAATCATTCCCGAATTATTCCCGAATTATACCCGAATCACGAATTTTTGACCTCGCCGAACCGAATCCGAACTTTTGATTTGTCACTATGGTATGAATGACGTATCACGTATCTCCATTCCATTATTAAGCACGTTGATGTCCTGATCCGCCAACGGCTACGATTGAAAGATGATTCAAAATTAATATGAGCCCTCCAATCAAATAATCTGTCTTATTTTGATTATATACATCTTTTTTACGTGTAGAAGACTAAATTTAGTTAAAAACATACTCGCCACACATATTGCCACACAATACGTCACAATTAAATTTGAGCAAACTCGGCAACAATATATTTCTCTCTGTCCATTAAATATGTTTCCTTATTTTTCCTACTCAGCAGCATTATATTTCTCCATTAAATATATTTCCTTATTTATTCTTTTAGCAATATATTTCTCTGTTTTCTTAATTCTCATTGTTTGTTTCTATACAAGATTCCCACGGCAGAATCGAAAAATCTAGAATATATTTTTCAATTTTGTTTCTATACAAATCACCCCCTCCCTGACCCGGAGAAAATCAGGAGTTCACATTTACTTGAGTATGCATCTATGTTTTCTGCTTTTAAGTTTAATTGTGGCTGATAAGTGATGATCTGTTACTGTTGAATAGGGAGAAACAAGAGGATTGCAAGGATGATGGTATTTGGTTGAAGGAAAAATGGTCAATTGGGGAGGTATGCATTCTTAAAAAATATTGGTGCTCTCGGCAGATTAAAAAGTGTGATTTGGATTTCTATTTTATTGTAATATATTTATTGATGAACAATATAAATTAGTGTGCAAGGATTAAAAAGTGTGATTTCTATTACTATTTCTATTCTATTTTATTGCAAATGATGGTATTCAGTTTTTATTATAAAAAAGGTTAAGTTTTGAATCAAAAGACGGGCAACTAAAAGAACATTTAATTAGTGTGCTTTATTGGGTAATTTATCGAGTTGAAAGAAACAATGTCGAAAAACTATCTTTTCTTTAAATTTGCATAATTTGATATTTGAGTAGATCTTATATACTGGAATTTTCAAACAATCTTTTCTCCATTTACTGTTTTTCATCTTATAGATACTGCAAATGGAATTTGTGTGCATGAGTTGAGCAAAAGTTTAATGTTCAGCATTATCTGTCAAGGAAAATAATAAAGCTACTGCTTGTATCAACAAGAGGTAACATATTTTTTATTTAAATTTATTTTTTTAATTCTTATACTTTTTGGCCCAGGAAGATACATCTAAATATTTCTTCATTATCTTTTCTGATATTGTTGCCAACATTTAATATGCCTATCTATAGGCAAATTCTAGCAAGCTGACGACTTATTAAAACTGGTTTATACACCAACTGAACGATTCAGATATGTATCCATGCAAATCTTCTAATTTGTGTTTGTACAAACTGCAAGTTGACGACTTATTAAAACTGATTTATACACCAACTGAATGATTCAGATATGTATCCATGCAAATCTTCTAAATTGTGTTTGTACAAACTGCAAATTGTAAGCATCAAGGTACAATTACTCATAGTTTCCTTATTTAATTTATTTATTATTTAGTGTCAGAAAAAAATCCTTAGATTCATTTTGTATAAATGTAATTGTCACATATTATAAATTAGAGAACTCTACTTTCATATTTTGTATGTTCATTTTCAAAAATGTTAGACTACATCCACACTGACAATGATACTTCAAGATTTTTTTTCATGTTATATTTGATCGTTTTTTTTTCATTTGTTATTTTTTTTTACTGTTATTTTTTAAGGTTAGCATTTGCTAACAATTGTATTAAAATAATATAAAAGTTTTTACAACTACACACACCCTAGCTCCTATATATACACTATGTTAAACTGAAAATAAAGCTTCTTGTTATTTATTATTTGTCTCTCTATGCAATCTTAATGTTCAATCTTATATTATGTTCCGTTGCAACGCACGGGTACGATACTAGTGAGCCTATGAGGTAGGTTGATGATTCGTCACAGAGGATCTGTATTATGTGTTATTTTTTTAGTAGTCGCCAGTCGGTGAGTCGCTTTGTTTGACCCAAGTCAGCTGTCCTAAACTACACTTTGGCATCTTTTGTGAACTAGAGAAGGAAAAAGACAACACTTAACTAACTTCAAAGCAAATCAAGTATAAATATATATATAATATTTAATTTGTTTCATTTTTGTGGCTAGGTTAGGCAATGTATGGCAACCAAAGTCAGCCTTTTTCTAGAGTTGGTATGAGCAATGGCCCTAAAAGTCAAACTTGAGTAACCTTTACCTTGATTGAAGAACTTTAAAATAGATAATTATGCAGATTAGCCCCTAACATCCCATGAATTTAAAGTATTTATTAATAGTGGCTTGTACAGTTGTACCAAGAAAGTTATCTCTAGAGTGGTTTCTAACAAGCTAAAAAAAATCTTACTATGTACACACTGTCACACTGAGATGACAAGTAATCTATTATGAAATTATGCATTCGCTAAAAATATTTTTATTGCTCTTTACCTCATTTCAATATAATTCTATCTTCTAATTTTTCAATCGGGAAAATACTTTGTGCTAAACTCGTACTTCCCTCCTAAAAGAATGTTCAATTATTATGGAGGGAATGAACTATGAAAAATAATTATAAAAAAAAAATCATGTTTTGATACTAATTAGTGAGACAAACTTTAAATAAGAGGCGTTTTTGTTTTGTTATAGAGACTTAATTTTGATGTGGAAATTTTTATTTTCTTCCTTATTGTTTGTTGAGGCATTTAAATCGTTTGTGAAACTTGACCCTTGTTTTTTATAATATTACTAATATTTAACTGGCATTTAAATCGTTTGTGAAACTTGACCCTTGTTTTTTATAATATTACTAATATTTAACTGACATTTGAAAATAAAAACAATACGGCTGAAGAATACTCAAAATCGACCAATTATAAGCTAAAACAAGAGAATATTTACAGAAAAAAAAAATATATATAAGGTGCTATTGTCTTCAATTACACTTAATTCTTTCTCCAATTAATTTCATTACCAGATATGCAATTTTTTAATCTCCCATCCTGACCCATTCATTTAATTGCAAGATAAGAAATAGGTACAAATTAGGTTTCGTCATGTTTCCTTTGAAAATAATGGCTAGTGATTAATTAATAAAGGGGTTTGATTATAGGTCTTCTCAATCATTTCAAACAACTGAATTGATATGACATTTTTTTGGTAGTAATATGACAATTTTTCAACGTCAAATTTGTCGTGACCCGACATTTTTATTAATATCCAAAGTTTATTACAAATTAATAAGTTTATCCATGATTTTCGATTTTTTTAAAAAATATCCAAATTGGTCATAAAATAGCTGGTTTTCTCTCTCCAGAAACCGGCCATTTTACGGTCGGTTCCTCTTTTTTTTTTTAGAGACACTACGAAGAGCAAGATAATGAAATCTAACACTGAAAATTTGAATTTTGTGTTTAAATTATTTGTTAGATTACTTCTTTTGATTTATAATTAGCATATTTATACTAAAATACGAGATAGGCTAATGTCATAACGTTATAACTTCGGCCGAAGTTATAACGAGTCATTTATTAGTTTTTAAAATCCAAACAACCGATCCGAACCGTTCAACTTTTTCTAAATATTGAAATGTGTTTGGAGACCAAATTTTACATTTTTTGGAATTTTTTTGCTATTTATTAAGCCACTTTGAAAATCGCAGATCTGCTGTGAATAGTAAAAAACAGCAAAATTTTCTGGACCACCGGATTAGTATTTTCAAAGTGGCTTAATAAATAGCAAAAAAATTCCAAAAAATGTAAAATTTGGTCTCCAAGCACATTTCATTATAGAGAACATGTTGAACGGTTCGGATCGGTTGTTTGGATTTTGAAATTGCAAAAACGACTCGTTATAACTTCGGCCGAAGTTATAACGTTATGACATTAGCCTATCTCCTAAAATACACTAGATTACTTGAAATTATGTTGAATTACACTATATTACAATAAATTATGCTAAATTATGTTAAATTATATTGAATTACGCTAAATTATACTAATTTCGCTAATTATAATGAAATACGATAAATTACACTAAACTACGCAAAAATTACGCTAAATTAGGCCAATTTTGTGCCATCTTTCATAAATCATAAAAAATAGTAAAAAAAAAAATCCAAACATAGTAAAAATTAGTATTCTACAAGTTCATTATATAACTAATTTACTAAGTTACTTAGATCGAATAATAGAAATGAAAATCTTACTCGGAAACTTCAACTCAAGTCTTGAGGCTCTTCCCTTTGTTTTTTGGCAATTCTGAATTTTGAAATCTGGCATCGTGGGCACGGACGCATGTGTATTTTCGCAAGCTTTCCGAAAAGTGATCATTTGCTGAAATCGGACACTCGAGCGCCTTTTTATGACCGTTTGAAGTTTCGTCGTCGTTTTTCGCCTTTTAGTGAAGATATCGTCCCTATTCATATGTAATTTAGCATAATTTACTGTATTTTAGCGTAATGTAGTGTAATTTAGCGTAATTCACAGTAATATAGTGTAATTCAATATAATTTCAAGTAATTTAGTGTATTTTAGTATAAATATGCTAATTATACATCAAAAAAATAATCTAACAAATAATTTAAATAAAAAAAATTCAAATTTTCAGTGTTAGATTTCATTATTTTGCTCTTCATAGTGTCTCTTTAAAAAAAATAGTTTCTAATTATAAAACACTATGAAGGTAAAAGAGAAACAAAATAGTTTCTAGTTATACATTGTTACCACCAAAAAGGTATAGTACAAAGTTTCAGTACAGCAAGCTGTACCTTTTAACCTTAGATACACTTTTGGTTCAGACTGCAAGTATACAATCCTAGCACGTAGTATATTGTCGGGTATCGATCACAGGGACGGTTCAGATCTTAACTGGACTCTACCTAAGTTAATTAAAGACTAGAAGTTGGAAAAGGTTGATTTTGGTTGTTTATAATTCCTACAGATTCAATAACAGAAATAAAGTGCAAGAAAGTAGATTAAACTGGTTTTAATCAATAATAAAAAGCGTTCCCAGGGTTATGACTTCATCTCAGTTTTTCCTCAAGTTGTCCGGGCCGTGTCATTTCCTACACGGTCCGTGTCAACCTCGAGTAAATGCAGCAGCTACTGTTTCTTTGTGTTGTTCCTTTGTGTAGGGTTCTACTGACCAGACCTAATGTTTCTAAACCTCAACTGTCGTTTGTTGGTTCATTAACTTGGTATGGAATTTGCAATATCTGCCCTCGTCGGGTTCTAGACCTCAACTTTCGTATGTTGGTCCGAATTACCTAGTTGCTTGTTTGGTATACTAAAGGTAACTCCTATCTGTCGATAGGGAGTAATTTTCGCCTTTCGGTTACTACTTGGTTTCACCTTTCGGGTCACAAATCCTACCTCATGTACTTAGTTTGGTTGAGAGACTTTTAAGGGCTAAAATACCTTCTAGATGTGCGCATTCATCTAGTGGTAAACCAATAAAGATCAAACAATTTATTTCTAAGCAATTAAAATCAAGCACAATCAAGCAAACACAAATTCCAACAAAAGAGTACAATAACTAGCATGCAAGACAAAACATTCGACTACATCAAAACCCTAGAAACTAAGGAAACTACTCACACATAGTTCTCAAACGGAAAATACAAATAAAGATAGAGTTGATCATGACAAAACCCAAAGCACAAAGAAGATCAATCGAAAACTCGCGTCTTTCGCTTCTCAACTTTGCCTCTAAGCTTAGCCGCCAAAGACAAACCCTAGAATATGCTCTCACTGTTCCAGAATGCCTTTTCCTGGAGAGAAATCCCGCTTATATGCTTAATTGGTCGACCTTCCTTCCTTAGCCTCCTTCAGTGATCGAGTCAGCAGTTGTCTGTGGTCGAGTCGAGGTTGACACAGCCCGTGTGGAATGTGACACGGACCGTGTAGAGACTTCTTAATTCCAGATTTCTCCTCGATTTCGCCCGAATCCTGCAAAATAAGAATAAACTTGCAGCAGTACCACATTCTAAAGATATTCAATGAAATACAACTGATTTAATGGGTTTAAACACAAGTTTGGTACAATTTTAAAGTCGAAATACAGATAAGTTTGCGAGATATCATACATCACTACGACACTATGAAGACACACAGTAATTTACTGGAATTTACCGTATTTTAGCGTAATTTAACATAATTTAGCGTAATTTAATGTAATATAGTGTAATTCAACATAATTTCAAGTAATCTAGTGTATTTTAGTATAAATATGCTAATTATAAATCAAAAGAAGTAATTTAACAAAAAATTTAAACAAAAAATTCAAATTTTCAGTGTTAGCTTTCATTTTCTTACTCTTCGTAATCTCTAAAAAAAAGAAGAAGAGAAAATCGGTCATAAAACGGCCGGTTTCTGGGAGAGAGAAAACCGGCCATTTTATGACCGTTTTGGACATTTTTGGAAAAAGTTGGGAATAATGGGTAAACTTATTAATTTGTAATTAACTTTGGATATTAATAAAAATGTCGGTGTCATGACTACATTCAAAGCACTTAGAACAAGGTAATATGATATTATGATCTATATGGTAATGATACTAAGAAGCTAATGTTTGGTATTTAATTTCTTTGTTTAACGCATGATTATAACACTTGCAAATAACGAGTGGGGAACATATATATGTTGAAACTTGGTAAGTGGGACTGCATATACTGACATTTTTTATTAATATCCAAAGTTTAATACAAATTATTATTTATGCTCAGATTCTGAGTCAATATCGAAAAATGCCCAAGTTGGCCAGAAAGTGGCCGGTTTACTCCCCCCTAAGCCGGCCATTTTCTGGCCGGCCTACCCATTTTCTGGCCGGCCTACCCATTTTTTTTTTAAAACCCGCATTTCACCCTATATATACCCCTTTTTCTCTCTCCTCACAACTATCTCATCTCTCAACCAAATTTCTCTCTTCTTTGAGGTAATTTTTTTTTATCTAATTTAAATTTAAATTTATTTATTTTAGGGTTTAGGGTTTAGGTGTTAGGATTTAGAGTATTTTGTTGTAATTTAGTGTAATTAGCACAGTTGACTAATATTTAGTGTATTTTGGTCTTTTTTATCATAATAAGGCTAATTAAGCGTAATTTAGTGTAATTAGTACAGTTGACCAATATTTAGGATATTTTGGCATTTTTTACCATAATTAGGCTAATTAAGCGTAATTTAGTGTAATTAGTACAGTTGACCAATATTTAGGGTATTTTGGCATTTTTTACCATAATTAGGCTAATTAAGCTTAATTTAGTGTAATTAGCACAGTTGACCAATATTTAGGGTATTTTGGTCTTTTTTACCATAATTAGGCTAATTAAGCGTAATTTAGTGTAATTAGCATAGCTGACCAATATTTAGGGTATTTTGGCCTTTTTTTTACCATAATTAGGCTAATTAAGCGTAATTTTGCCGAAATTAGTAGAGTTGACCAATATTTGGGATATTTTGGCATTTTTTACCATAATTAGGCTAATTAAGCGTAATTTAGTGTAATTAGCACAGTTGACCAATATTTAGGATATTTTGGCATTTTTTACCATAATTAGGCTAATTAAGCGTAATTTAGTGTAATTAGCACAGTTGACCAATATTTAGGGTATTTTGGCCTTTTTTACCATAATTAGGCTAATTAAGCGTAATTTAGTGTAATTAGTACAGTTGACCAATATTTAGGGTATTTTGGCCTTTTTTACCATAATTAGGCTAATTTAGCGTAATTAGGGTAATTAGTACAGTTGACCAATATTTAGGGTATTTTGGTATTTTTTACCATAATTAGGCTAATTAAGCTTAATTGAGTGTAATTAGCACAGTTGACCAATATTGAGGTTATTTTGGCCTTTTTTACCATAATTAGGCTAATTAAGCATAATTTTACCGAAATTAGGTTATTTTAGACATCAGGATGCCTATAGCACGGTCTACCCAGCATCCAGTATTGGACGAGCCGATCAGTACCAGCAGCACGGAGCACATCAGTCCTCTCCTGTGGATTCCCCACAGCGAGCACCGAGTCTCACTCGCTTCTCGTGAGGTACGTTCCTTTTTTTAGATTTTCTTTAAATTTTGTTGGGTTTAAATTTTATTATGTTATCACCATGCGGATTACCTTTTTCAACGCAGGATACGGGTCTTTTGTGAAGTTGCGGTGCGTTCACATGCTGTACTACGAGATGATGGAGCCGTACCTCATCAACCTGGGTCTCTATTAGGTTGTGGACATCGTGTGGACAGAGAGAAGCATCATCAATGCATCTCTCATCGCTGAACTGGTGGAGCGATGGCGTCCCGAGACGCACACGTTTCACGTGCCATTCGGAGATATGACAGTGACTCTCCAGGATGTGTGTGCTCTTTGGGGTTTGCCTATCCGTGGCACACTCGTTGGCGGCGTATCTGACAGCACCAGATTCATAGGTGATGTCGGCGAGTTGTTGGGAGCTGATCCTTTCCATATCATTGGGGACAATGGGAGGTCAAAGTTCCATTTACGGATGACGAGGTTACGGCAGCACTTTAGCTCGGGTCTCTCGGCAGATTCCACCTACCTGGAGATTCAGAGGTAAATTTTATAATTTGTTTCTATTAATCAATTTATAATACGAGGATTCTATTAGAATTTTTATATGTTTTGTATTGTAGATATACACTGGGCTACGTGATGGACATTTTTGGTTCTGTCATGTTTCCTGATTCCAGCGGTAACCAGATACCGATGATGTATTTCCAGCTACTGACAGACCTTGAGTGGCTGTCGCCGTACAACTGGGGTGGGGCTGTTCTGGCGTATCTGTACTCCCACCTGTGCCGTAGTAGTGAGGTAAGTCACAAACTCTTTTCTTAGTAAATTATTTAATCAATCAATCCATCAAAATACACTGACGTCTAATGTTCTTGAAAATGCAGAAGAATGCGAAGCAGATGACGGGCCGATACTCCTGCTTCAGTACTGGTCGTGGTCACGGCTACCGGTGGGCCGTCCTATCCCCAATGCGGCGCTGGATTGGGGAGAGCCGAATATGTGAAGCTGCCCGGCATACGACAAGAAGTGGCACGGTTTCCACCACTACTTAGATCAGACCCACGGTGCTACCGTTGGGATCAGGCCAGTCCGGTCAGAGCTTCAGAGTTTGCATTAAGCTCTTGTTGAGTGGACGCTGTACGAGCAGTTGTACACGGAGAACCTCTTGCCGGGCCATGTGGGTGACGAGCAGGAGCTGGATATGTGGTTCTACTGAGGTCCACTCGTACACTTCTGGGTAGTGGAGCACCACTATCCAGATCAGGTGCTCCGCCAGTATGGTCGAGCGGCGTTGATTCCCGCAGACCCATCTTTGCCGAGGTCCACGCACACAGACCTGCACAGGTAAGTCGTAGTCTATTGTCAAATACCTCATATTACTTGATAGCTTTGTATTGCAACTAACGTCTTCCTTATAGGATGAACCACCGAGGGCGACTGGATAAGGACTGGAGCACCTATTTTGATGCATACTACAGTACGGCCCAAGATCCTCAGTATCTGGACTTCTATCATGAGCCAGATGCGATCATTCAGACCCAGGGGGATCCCCAGTTGAGGTACGATGTTTGGTACACGCAGGTGTGCATGGCGAGTGTCTATCTGCAGGGCGATTACGGTGCCCATCTCCGCGACAGGATCAAAACTGATGATGGTTACCATCCCAACGGCCGTGCATGGGCTCGCCAGGTAATGCACCTAAAACTACATAGTTTTTCTCTAACTTAGTAGTTCATCAAGGTTTGATCTGACATGCCAAATTTTTTTCAGCTTCTGGCCGCGATCAAGGAGTGCGGGCATGGGATCGCCATGCTGGGAAAGAAGAACCGGAGACGGCTTGGGTACCGTGTCCTCAAGAAGAATGCGAATGTGGTTGAGGATGCCGGACACGGTGGAAAGATCATCGGTATGCTGCGAGACGCCGAAGAGAACATCAACTGGCGTGAGGTAGATCCGACCGAGCCCGACGCGATCCCGGTTTTGCTAGATGATATGCCACCTTCCCCCGATTCGCATCCAGAGTGGGACTACCATCGTTGGGTATTGTTCAACGTTGGGTGGCATGCCTGGTACGACGAGTATGGACGTCCGGTGCATACTCAGGTATATCATACTTCAGTATCTGTCAGGTTATAATAAATTTCTTCATTCAGATCAAATTTACTGATTTATGTATATAATTGCAAGGTCCGGCAGAGATGCCGCCACAGCCACCTCCTGCGGAGACCGATACTTCTGAGTACGAGTCCCTCTCATGCAGTCTCCAGGACTTCGGGGTATTCGATGAGGATTTCATTACGGCACCAGTATGGCCCCGGTATGGTACAGAGATGCCGCATGATGGATAGGCTAGTGGTAGCAGGTCTCATACTCAGCCTGCCTTTGGCACTGAGTTCGCCGCATCTATCTTCAGTACACCTCCGCCAGTACAGCCAGTCTCCACGGGCGATGCCAGATGGGATACCGCCGAGCAGATACTCAAGTCCACCGATGCTAGTGTGGAGACCGAGATAGACAGAGCCTGGCCGCGCGAGCGCCGGACGAACGCCGGAGTACCGCCTCAGCGATATACCCCTCTCAGTTTTAGTTGTATTTTTACTAGTTTTGTACTATTTATATTTGGTATACTATTTATGTGTGGTATATTTGGATTATCCTATATTTCGTTTTGTATGTGTGCTTTTATAGAACTATTTTTATATTTCACAGATAAAATAAATTATCATGATAATGCTAAACAGAAAATATTACAACATTAAAATAGTAGTACAACATAAAAAATAAACAGAAAAATATTTAAAACAATTGCATAAGTGCGTTAAATAGCAAAAATAAACTCATCAAGATTAAACCGACATTTTTATTAATATCCAAAGTTTAATAGAAAATTACGTGTGTAAAACAAAAAAAAAAGGGTAAGCCGGCCAGAAAATAGCCGGCTTAGGGTGAGGAGTAAGCCAGCTATTTTCTGACCGATTTGGACATTTTTCGATATTAGCTCAAAAATCTGAGCATAATTAATAATTTGTATTAAACTTTGGATATTAATAAAAATGTCGGTTGCATATAGCCTTGATTCTTGCCATCTTATAAAATAACAAGTGGGGACTGCATCATTATAAAATACATATTCTCCCCTTATATATAGCCTTGATTCTTGCCATCTTTCATATCATCAAAATACACATCTCATTCTCCTCTCCCCTTTTCTCTAACCAGTAAACCTCCTCCTCTGGCAATGGCCTCTCTCACTAAAACATTTGCCTCTTTAGCTCTCCTCTCTCTTCTCCTAGGAATTACTAATGCACAACTCTCCACTGGTTATTACTCCTACACATGTCCCAATTTGTTTACCACAGTTAAAGGTGTTGTGGCGTCGGCAATATCGAAAGAGGCGCGAATGGGTGCCTCCCTGTTACGACTCTTCTTTCACGACTGTTTTGTTAATGTACATATAATCCTCTATTAAATATTTCATCTAATATTACATGTACTGATGTACATACACACTTTTTTGTTGTAAAAATAAGGTGGTATACATGTTGTATATAGGTTTTAGCTTCAATAATTTACCTTCTGACAGAGCTAATATATATAATGTGCAATTTTTCAGGGTTGTGACGGGTCGATATTGTTGGATGACACGCCGACTTTTACTGGCGAGAAGACTGCCACGCCGAACAAAAATTCGGTGAGAGGATTTGAAGTAATTGATCAGATAAAATCTGCAGTTGAGAAGGCGTGCCCTGGTGTCGTTTCATGTGCTGATATTCTGGCAATTACCGCAAGAGATAGTGTTGTTACTGTAAGTTTAATCTACAAATTAAGCTCCTTCAACAATTCCAAAACTAATTTTGTGATTATGTGATGCAAACTGACTGGTCATCATTTCCAACTAAAGAAAACTGTAGGAGAGAATGTTATAATAGTTTTGCTAATTAGTATTAATTTGTAGTAAAAAACTGAAATTACAAAATTATAGCAGGGCCTCAAGAATAATTCAAATTCAAATTTTGATTTAATTTCTTTCAATTTCATAGCTGGGAGGACCAAATTGGGATGTAAAACTAGGAAGGAGAGACGCGAAAACCGCAAGCCTGACGAAGGCAAACAATGACATTCCTCCTCCAACATCTAGCCTCAGCAATCTCATCTCTAAATTTGCTGCTCAAGGCCTCTCTTCCGAAGACATGGTTGCTCTTTCTGGTAATTACTTCAATATCTGTTGTATAACCTATTTCTTTATTCAATGTTCCCCTTCCCCTTGTTAATTTTTTGTTTGCATAGTAAATACATGAAGCTGTAGAAACTTCGAATTCATATGAACAGTTTAATTTTAATAGCATGGCTAAAATGCAGCTTAATTTATGTTGACTAATGCACCAATCATTACTGTCTTGTATATGACTATACACCGAAAGATGATTGAATTCAGATTAGGGCAGATACCTAGCGGGATCAAGTTAGGTCTGAACCGTTTAATTTACATTTGCACGAATCTTAATGCGGGTATCTTATATTTCAAATAGGTCCTCAAAACTTTTGACTTGACTTTGATTAACCTGATGCGCTAAGTTACCCTAGGAGACATGGACTAGATAACTAACTAAAGTTTGTTTCAAAGAAGTTAACTAGTCTTTGAATGATATACATATACAGGTGCTCACACCATCGGTCAGGCGAGATGCACAAACTTCCGGGCCCACATATACAACGACACAAACATCGACGCCAGCTTTGCCAGGACGGCTCTGCAGCCCGTCTGCCCAAAACAGAACGGCTCAGGTGACAACAATCTTGCCCCGCTTGATTTGCACACTCCGACCACCTTCGACAATTGCTATTACAATAACCTCATCAGCAAAAAGGGCCTTCTTCACTCTGACCAGGAGCTTTTCAATGGTGGGTCCACTGATTCGCAAGTTAAATCGTACAGCAGCAGCGTGACTATTTTCTTCTCGGATTTCACGGCAGCGATGATTAAGATGGGGGATATCAGTCCCTTGACTGGATCCAATGGGGAGATCAGGAAGAACTGCAGGAGTGTTAACTAGCTAATTAAATAGTTAAATAATTAATTAATAATTAGTATGTCACCTGATTTTATCAGGTCACATATATTTGTGCTTTTCATTTACCTTTCGTTGTTGTGAAATGTGCAGTGAGAAGAGAAAGTGTAAGAAAATCAGAGCTCTTATTTGATGATTGTTAAACTGATGTTTTGTTAGAAAGCTTAAACATTCATACATAATTTCAATATCAGTGAGGTAGAAAATAGATTAAGAGAGGAAGAATATCTTTTGCGGTACCGATCACATCAAATAAAGTTAAACTGGAGCCAAATTTTTTTCGGACCTATTTGAAATAGAAGAAGTTTACTTTAAAATTCGTGCTAATTGAAATTAAACGGTACGGATTTAAAGTTGTTATTCGAACTCCGTTAGAGCAGCGCTGCTTCCAAAGGGAGAAACATAATTTCGTTTTCAAACCGCTCCAAAAATATAATTATTCTATAATTTAAGGCCCAGTCCATAATTTATACGCTTCAAAAGTTCATACGACGATTCTCTCTCTCATTCTCTCTATCTGCGTTTCTCTGATGAAGGGGACGAGGAGAGATCAGAGATCGCTTCTGTCACGTTTTCACCTCTCAAATTAGCTCTTACGCCATTGTACCAGTTTTCGGTTTTTTCTTGAAATTAAGTCAAATTGTTGAGTTGTTTATTCAATTTCTATGTTTCTGAGCTTCGTCTGGTCTTGTACCTGACCCCGTCAGCCTTCTCCACATAAATCCATGAGCACCAAAATAGAGCGCTCCTATTCATGCATGCCCCTAATGAATTACAGAATATCATTATAACCCGCACAGCTAGAATTTCGAAAATTTTCATTAACAGTAATTGTAGGCTTGTAAAATAGTATCAATACATATTGAAACAAAATCAGAAACGAAGAAGCATTGCTCCAATTTAATTATCCTATGGGCTTTTCTTAAAGGCACAATTTAATTATGGGCCTTTACATAATTTATCTCTCTTTTGCCGCCGGGGTGCAAACGGATCGGATAATATCCGTCGGATCCGGATCTGTATCCGAATTTTTGCGGATTCGGATAGTCGGATACGGATAGTTTCGGATATAGATACAGATACGGATATGATTTATACGGATACAAATACGGATACGGATACGAATACGGTTTCGGTTTCAGTTTTGGAAGCGGATGCGAATACAGATACGGATACGGATAATCCTTAAGTCGTTAAATCCGTTAATACCTGGTATAAGTTTTGTCGGACCCATTCGCAATTCGCTCACCGCTTGGATAGTTTGACTCCTCTCAATGAATTGGCGAAACTTTACGAATAAGTTAAAAATTGTCAGAGTGCTAACTTAGCAGATGTGGTATTTATTTGATGGCTTTTAAATATGAACTTTTTTTTTAATTTAGACCTTCAGTTTACAAGGTCTCAAATGTTTCTCTAAATGTGGTATTTATTTGATTGTGCACTGTGGTAGTTTTCATTTTTTATATATAAATTGATTAATTGATTAGATATTAATTGTACTGTGACATTTATTTGATCTACTGTATTTTCAATCAACGACTTACAAAAAAAGAAAAATAAATACAAAGAAATGAAGGCAAAATGTGACTACATATATACGAGCCTTGCTAGGTACCATATCGTGGTACAAGAAACAGACTGATCAATGGCTTGCAACCACTCATGAATTAAGTACGGTTCTAAAGGTTTTTTATTTCTTATATTGTTTTTAGACAAATTTCATTTACTAAAAGAAAATTATGAATTTATTCCTTAGAAATCCAAATTTGTGGTTTAATTTCATTCATGGAATCGTACACAAATCCGCAAGCTAGAAAGCATGTTTTTTGGTGACTATAAAAGTTATCAACAAAGCATTGGCATTTATGAAGTTATACGTAATGACAAAAATCATCAGTATTTTTATCTTGTACGAGAAAAGATAAATTTGGTTCAATAAAGATGATTTAATTTTAAAAAATCAAGTTAAGTATGCATATATATGTGATATGTCTTTAAATATTGTGGTGGATTTTAGGAAAGTTCAGTTTAGGCCAAGTTTTTTGTATAAGTTAAGGAAAGATCTGAAAAGCATTTTAATTTGTGTATTATTTTTACTAGGAAATTGGTGATTTTGAGAATTGGATGAAGGTCATGGATTTCGATTGCAAGAGCATCAATGCTAGCTGCTGCTATACGGAACATTCATCAAGTTTGAGAAATAATATGCATGTGCTATTCTGTACGATTTATTTTCTCACCAGGATAGCGACAAATCCTATTAGCTATGCTTTTTTTAAGCTAAAATTAAAGGCTAATTACTCGGTGTAGTATTTTATTTTTTCATGCATGGTCAAACTAAAATAATACTTACAAAGGTAACTTGGTCATTTTGACCACTCGATATGTCACATAAAACTCATGCTGTATTAGTGCCCATGCTAATGAAAGGTACAACCTATATACAACATGTATACATCCATGCATGCTAATGACTCCTGGTGACCCGGACTGCCGACCACCTAGTCGAGTGGTCACTTTATGAATGATCCTGGTGTATTCCCCACCTACATTAGGAGCTACTCGTCGTTACATATGTTATGGATGTTCATCACGGTACGGTGATACGTATGTGTTTCCATCGATTGATATACTTTTTCTGGGTTACTATGTTTCTTTTGGTGCACAGATCCCTCGTAGATGTTGTGGCACGTGTTTTGTTGTTATGTTATTTTTTCGCGAGTGCTGGATGGGCCGTGGCGACCTTTATCTGCTTATGAGTAAAATGTTTAACTAATTCTTACGTTATACGGGTAGTTTTTGTTGGGTGTCTATAGTAATTAAGGCAATAAAATTTCAAAATTTTGATAAGAGAAGTACCAAACGAATATCATGTGCGACTGAAATCAAACTAAAATCAAGTTTCCAAATAATAAAATTACCTTTGCAGCGTGCTTGAGATCCGATATCCTGCAAATTGGTGGTTGATGCTTGCCGATCTCCTGGAACGCATTGCACCAAGTTGAGACTCCAAAGTAGAAGCCTTCTATGGTATTTATCAAGGAATGAATTAGAAACTGAAGTTTCCTCTTACTAGAGAGTAGTAATTCAGTCGCTCTTTAATCCCTATCCTCCAAGATAACTACATCTTGAAATTAAAGTTTGTGGGTTTTCAACACATGAGAGATCAAAATGAAAGCGAGATGATGTTTCAACTCTCCAAAAGCAATAATGGTGAATGACACTACTAGAATCTGAGTTTTTTGAATGGTAAGAAAAATGGCTTGTTGCAAGGAAATACGCTTGCAACAAGCCCGAAAATACTTGTTGCAAGGGGATACCCTTGCAACTCTGCCCTTGCAACAAGCTTCCTTGCAACTACTAAGTATTTGCATGAGCAACCATGCAACAAGTTTTTTCTGACTTGTTGCAAGAAATTACGCTTGCAACAACTAACCATGCAAATACTTTTACATCTGACCCCGTTCGGAGTATTTGCAAGGGGAGACAGCATGGGCCCCATCTGGTTATTTGCAAGGGGAGCAAACGTGGGTCCCACCTGACTATTTGCAAGGCTAGGGAACGTGGGTCCTACCTGACTATATGCAAGGCTAACACACGTGGGTCCCATCCTGACTATTTGCAAGGATAGAGAATGTGGGTCCCACCTGACTATTAGCAAGGCAAGGGAACATGGGTCCCACCTGACTATTAGCATGGGAAGATAATTAGTTTATTACATGGGTGATTATTTGTAGAGATATGATTTACATTTTTTGCATGCACTGCAGTTCATACTATTTGCATGGATGTACTGACAAATATAATAATAGAAAATGGTTGCAAATCAGCATGCTCCAATTATACAATCCTCCCTGCCTACTGGTACCAATCTGGTACCAGCCCAGTGCTGTTTTACAATTTCCAAATTCTCATTCATCAAGATTTACATAAAACACATTGAAAAATATGTAGAAAGCAACTAATAAGCATTGACCAACATAATATAATCATCCTACATTGTACCAAAATTATAAAAATCATTAAAACAACAGTATTACACTGCAAGTACTTGTAACTTCTATATTTTCATAGTTTTATGCACTGATGTTGAGTTACTTTCCACAGTCGAATTCACAACAATAAAAGCACTTTATTGCTCTTGTACTTCACTTGAGTTTTCATCTGAAATTTTGCACATAACAAATATGAATTTTAACAACCATTACATATGAAAACTTCTATTAAATTTACTAACCTCAACAGATTTCTTGTAAATAACAAATGTGCTTGCTTACTCTTGTTTCGATGGTTGGTGCTTACTCTTGTTGGATGATTTGTGCTTCAGATACATAATTGATCTAATATTTATCTAATTTTGTACAATCAATTGTTGAAATAAGGGCATGAATTGACCACACTCTCATTTCCTGACTGAGCTAAACCGCTCTAGAATTAACTACTATTTCAAAGTTATTCGATGTATTTGCCACAAAATGCACTTCTATTGGGCTCATTTTCTGAAAATTAGTTATTTTCCTTGGGGGTAGCCAATTAACCATCTTTCTTTTCAGATTGAGTACAGTTATAAATTTATAATTGATGCTACTGAGTGTTTTCTTTAAGCAACTATTTATTACCAAAGTTTCAGCTAATTTAAGCAACTATTTATTACCATAAGAATATGTGTTCCTATCACAGCCATAATTTTGAGGGTGCTCATATTGACACTAAAATTATTGTTATCAACACAACACAATTCAAAAGATCTAATTAATAGACAACTTTACCCTCTTCTATTTTCCTTATTTCAATTTATTTTGCTTCTTTAATTAGCAAGTATTTTTTTAGAATCTTTTGAAAAAAGAAACAACTCACTATAGTAAGAAAATTCATACTTGTCCGCATTTGTTTTTAGTATATAGGAGAAAATTTCAAGCTTATATGTATTTCCTTTTAGCATGTTCTCCCATAAAATTAGTAATTATAAACCCAAATCACCAGCTAGAGTAGCAATTAAAGATTAATTGTTTCTTTAATTTCCTTGAAACTAAAAGAAAGGAAATTTTAAACAAAATATTTTGTTATTTGATTATGAAAAAACTTTTGTTTTACATATGGCTTAATTTGTTGCTTTTAGCTTAGTTGATTGTTTTGTTGTTTAAAAACTTTTAATATATACTTAGTGCATTATTTTGATGTTTGTAATTGTCATATATAATGAACTTGTAAATAAATAAAAGGGTTTGTCATGATATAAAAAAAAAGCTTGATATACTCTAAATTTCCAATAAAATTACGAAAAGGTAAAAAGAATTACTAATTGCTTTCTTAGATAGCTACGAGAATATTTATGTCCCCATTAAAAAAATTAACTGATCTACTAGGGCATTAATTGTAGAAGATATTTGTTTCCTACGTGGGATTGTCTCTTAAGGAAATTAATATTGCAAAATAATTAAGAAAAGATGATCAAATGTTTGAGAGGTAGCAAATGAAGGGTAAATTTGGCTATCAAATTAAAAATTGAAATAATATTGTGTAATTAACAAATTATGTTGTGAGGATATCAGTACCCTAATTTTGATAGGAGAAGCAAGTGGTGGCTCTGTGTTGGTACTGAAATTATACTAAAATCATAAAAATAAAGCTAAGGTGAGCAAAACCTGAAGAACGGGCTTGAAGACGAGGATGTGATCTCGGGCATGGTCATCCAGTAAGGAAGGGATGGAAAGACGCCGATTGCTCTAGTGAAGCGGGAAAGAATGCCAGAGAGGCACGCGATGGTGCTGATATCAGAGGCGGTGCTGAGGTCAACTAGGGGGATGGTCCTGCTTTGATACTTAACAATGTCACATGGATTATCATGTACTAACTTATATATCTGATGGAAATATAGTAGGTTTATATCTTAGGCGTCAAAAAGATTCTAAAAGTTGACAAAGATCAAACCTTAGAAGCCTAAGCTAAACGAAAGATATATAGCGTGTACTACTATTACAACCAGAAGCTAAGGCACTGGATCCATGTCAAAGCACTACTGTCTTGAAGAATATCACTTTCTAATTTCTCTCAGGAGACCAAAGAACAAACAATCAAGCCCATCGGATCTTGAATTCGCTAAAAACACAAAATCGAAATAACTAATGGATAATTTAAATTAAGAGATACGGAGTCTTATTAATTTACCAGTTACAGCTGGAGAACTCAAAGAGCTTGCCACGAGTGGAAAAGATAACCAGCGCCACCTCATCATTAAAGGAAAATTTAACAATTAGAAAGTACATGTCATCTTGGGTTCAGTTTATAAGTATAAATATCTTCATATTCAACAATTAAATGTGTCTCTGATTTCAGAATTTGTGTTGTTTCTGCCTGTACCAGAACTGTTACAGATCTGTTTTCCTGCTGCACACAAATTGTTTGTGATATTGTCTAAGTGAACTTAATTACTGGTACATGAACTATATCATTTTTTTTTGTTAAAGTTACAAGATGTTCTTCACGCTGTTTATAGTAGAAAACTCATATTCTACTATAAACTCATACTGGTCTTCACTATTACTGGTACATCAAAATCAATATCAACAATTAGCAAAACGGGAAGCTCGAAGGCTCAACCCAAGTAATCACAGAACATCACAAGTAGAAACAAAGAAATTTATTCAATTACCCAAAATTGCTTCGAATCACGAAAGGGGCGAGGGTCGATACCCAAGGTGGTCGGCCTTTAACCAAGGGATCTCGCCTAAATCTCACATCGCCTCGCCTGAACCGTACCCACCTGAGCCGCCTCGCACGAGGGAAAGAGAGAGATAAGGAGTGAGAGGGAGGGAGACCGATGTAGTTTCTCTCCAGTGTTTGGGTTGAGGGCGACGAGAGAGAAAGTGAAAGGAAATGAGAACCCTAGATATGGTTTTTGTGTCTCAACGGGGGAGAACTGTGAAGAGGAGAAAGGGGTAACTGGGTGCGGCTCAGAGGAGAAAGGGGTAAGTTAAACCCTAGACGAAAAAATAATGAATTCAGATCCTCCCTGGTACCGTAATAGGGAATCTCTTACAATTATTTGATTTGGTCCGGTCTTTTTAACTTAGCACGCATCTCAAAGCCCAATAATACTGCTCCCTCCGTCAGTCCGAATCTCAAAGTGGCTGAGAGTTAATCTCAAATGTAAAGTGAAGGGAATCTTTTACAGTAATGGAGAGGATACTTGTCCAAAAAATAATGGGGGGAAACTAAAACTTCTCTTACACCTTGTTTGGATGAAGAGTAGAGGAAGGAAGGGGAGGTGAAAAATAGAAGGGAATGGAATGGAATAGAAAGGAAGATTAACATATTTAATCTCTTCATGTTTGGATGATTAATGAGAGAAAATAAATTTAACTTTCTCTTCCGTCTTATTTCTTGTTTGGTTGATTAAAATTTAGAAGGTTAATGAGAAATTCGGTGGTTGTTGTAGGTTTGTGACAAAAAACATGTATGAGAATTATATGGGTAAGATATAGGGTGAGCATTTGTGCTATTTTTTCTAAAAATATTTGCAACAAAATTTATTTCCATCCGTTACACCCCAAATCGAGAGGGAAACCGATTCTATTGATTATAATGATACAAGGTTAAACCTTTCACCTCCTATACCCTTCACCTCCGACATAATTTTATCAACCAAACACGATTCGATAGAAAGTTTTCTTTTCTTTCCATTCCCTCCCTTCCTCTACTCTCCATCCAAACAAGGTGTTAGTGCAGTGGGGGGAAACCAAATTTCTGGAGATCAATCGTTAACAGAGCAGTTTTAGCTTCGTGCAGAGTACTGAACACATTGAACGCTCTTTTCAATCTGCAAGCTGTGCGCTGTATTAGATCTTAACTGCTCTGTCCATATTACATACCCAAATTTCACTCACAATGAGAGTAAAATGAGAGGGAAGTGAAATTAATTTCACTTGTAACTTGGTAAACAATCAACAAAGCAGTATAAATTTTGACAAAATAATTTGGACAAAATAAGTTGGACATATAGAATTAATTTATTTAGATTGAATTTTATCTAAGAAAAATAATATTTGCTAAAATTTAAGAAAGAATTGAAAATTTTGACAAATTAAGTTGAACATTTAAAATTAATTAATTTAGATTGATTTTTTTTATTTTTATTTTAGTTTGTTTCATTATCCATTTTATTTTTTCATTTTTATATGTACATAATTTTCATGTGAATCAAATAATTTTTATGCCTTACATATGTACAACAATTAGTAACTTATAAGTGATTAGTTAAATTTAGACAATTAACGAACAATTGCAACTTTAAATTTATAAAAAAAAAATGAAAACGAAATATGAAATTAACACAATAATAAATGAAATAACATGTTTATAAATTACTAAATGATTTGTACAAAAATATATATATAGCATAACATGCTTGTTGCATCAATAACCCACATCCTTCAAACATCAACATAGAACATAAACTCTCGTAGTGTGAGTTAATGAAGACCCACAAGTATACACTGTCCGATAGTCGATCGGAACCGTTCAAATTGAAGAGTATCACATTCATTTCATTGTATGTAAGTTTGATGAAATTTTACGTTCAGTTACCTATCCATCAAGCCGACGGAATATACAAACATCGTAGAGCCACAAACACTTCACGTTGGATCGAAGCTTCAACATATCGAAACCTCAGTTTTTTTTGTTGGTTACATTCAATGTTTTCCCTTGATCATTTAAAAGCTAATTTGGAATTATTTCATTGCAGATCGACCGTCGGTTACTCATACAAAAATGAACGGTCCGCAATTATTAGCTCAATTTTAAGGGATATATATTGATGAAATTATATAAAATTGACAATTACAAACATTATTTGGTCACATAGTATGTATAAATGTAGAAAATATTTTTTTAGGAATTTATTCATATTATTTGCTGTGCAAAAATCACCAATTTAATAATATGTTGATATGAGCCGTTTGATAGGCAATGAAAGGTCATGTTTACTAATGGATGTCTCCATTAGAGGAGCTGTGGGCAGAAGGTCTAGTTTTTAATTAATAATTTTCGACTATGTTTCTGGTTAATGCCTAAATTTTAATATTTTTTCTTATTTCCTTTACAACCTTTTTATATTCTTGTAAAAATAATTTTAGTTAGTTTTCACACGAGTCTAGTTTCCAATTATGTAAAATTAGTTAACATTCTTAGACAAACATTCTTAGAAGTTGTTATAACCTAAAAATATAAACTGGATTAACTAATTATAAATAATAATCACGGACAATTAAAAATGAACACATTATATCTGAAATTTCATTCGAACACTTGAAAATTCTAATGAAACTGACAAGAATAATTGAACCAAAATATTAAGAAACTATTTAGAAGCGTTTAAGATCTCCAATAAAATTGAGTCTATGAAATAAGTGACCTGCCTGTCAGACCGAACTACACAAATAGCTGTATGGCTCTTGCCTCACTCTTTTATCTTATTTTCTCTCTTTTTCTTTTTCTCTTCCAAGTGGATCCCACCCCAATAAAATATACTCCATCTCTCTCCCTTTATTTCCTTCCTGGAGAAGATGACTAACCCTCTCCATTTACAATTTCGCTCCAAAACTTCCAAAATTCCCAAACCAATTTTTTCATTTCGCTCCAAAACTCCCAAGCAGCATAACTCTAATTTTCATTTCCCTCTAAAACTCCTGTACTTTTAGTAACTTCCCTGTACATTTTCCCTCCACAATTTTTGACTGTCGCCAAACAAATTTTTTACGGTGAAATTGACGATTAGTGTTATTTCTACTGTTATTCCGTCGAGAGAGAGGGGCAATCAGACTCAGTGCTGGTGCGTCGCTATTGAAGACTCGGTGCTGGCACGTCTCTCTACACCAACGATTGCACATTGATCTCCGATCGGTTTAGACCGGTGTCTTTGGACTCTTCAATGTTCCTTCCAAATTATAAGAATGACTTTGTATCATAACTAATTTCTGTGATATGAACGACTTCAGGTCATAACTTCAACATAATGAAAGGTACTTGATGAATTGCGATTAGAAACTGACTGTATGTACCTTGCATGAAAGGTGTTTGATGAATTGTCTGACTTAGGCAAAGTTATTATTGTTGAATTGTCTGACTTAGACGGGTATCCTGCAGAGTGTACTAGTTGGGCTCATACTCAAGGGTAATTAGTGAACAACAACAAAATCATACCAGCCGCTGAGAGAAGCGGGTTGTATTTGGATGCTTTGCAATGGGTATCAATTCTTTTTCTGAGAGAAAAGAAAGCATGCAAAGACATTTTGATGCACCTGTCCAATACACTTTTGTTTGTTCATTGGCTAGTAGTTTGCATAGGTGTTATTGTGATTTGTGAATGCAACACTAGATCAAACATTTTATTCTTTTTTTATATGATAGGATATTGCTAGAGGTGTAAAGTGTGATTAGTGTGGAAAAGCAACAGGCATAGTAGTCTTTCTGTTATTAATTTTTTAATTGTTAATTATGTAACATAATTTAAGGAGATTGTTCACATAGCCTTTATTTTTAATTTTTCTTTGTGTTCTTTTATATGTATGGAGAGAAAGAGAGATTATTTATTATTTAAGGAGATTGTTCACATAGCGTTTCACTAATGGTGGCAGCTTTACACAACGACATTAGGGAGTTATTTATTATTTTTCTTTCTTACTTCTTTACCTATTTACTAATTTACAAGATGAAAGTTTGGTGAAATTGATAATTACCCGCCTAATTTGCTACTGTCAGCTTAACATATATATATTGGGTGAGTAATATATTGATATTGGGTTAGCTAAACACTTATTGCTACTGTTATTAACATATTCTTTTATGCATATCTTAGATAATTATGGATATTATTTTGAGGAGATAATCATTTTGTCATAATACAATATATATCTAACATGTGGTTAAGTATTTGCAAGGGCATGTGGTTGAGTTGTTGCATGGACCTTCAATTAAATATAATATCTAACATGTGGTTAAGTATTTGCAAGGGCATGAAGTTGAGTTGTTGCATGGACCTCCAATTAAATATAATATCTAACATTCATAAAGTATTTGCAAGGGGAGATAGATGAGTTGTTGCATGGACCTCCAATTAATTATAATATCTAACATTCATAAAGTATTTGCAAGGGGAGATAGATGAGTTGTTGCATGGACTTCCAATTAATTAATAATATCTAACATTTCATAAAGTATTTGCAAGGGAAGCTAGATGAGTTGTTGCATGGAACTCCAATTAATTATAATATCTGACCTTCATAAAGTATTTGCAAGGGGAGATAGAAAACAGTTGCATGGTTGCACATCACACAGTTGCATGGCAAACATGTTGCATGGGCTTAGCCTTGCAACAACTCTGACGAATTCAGAAAAGCCATTTCTTTTGCATGGGCCGTCATTACCTTGCAACAAACTAGTTCTAACCATGCAATAAACTCATATTCTAGTAGTGTGATGAATAATCCCAAGAACTAGAGACCCCTTTAAATAGCCTTCCTGATGTTATTCCCATGATTTACTTAATCAGCAGTTTCAGAAATAACCGATTCTGGCTGCCAACCCTTTTGTGCGGATCTTTATGCGGTTTGGGAAAAACGCATGCGATTTGTACAAGTTACAATTTTTACATCAAATCGTAGATTTTCTCGAGTTTTTCGAAAAGTGGTAGAACACTGAATACAGAGTTACGAGTGATGAGCTATGCCCATTTTAAGTTTGGTTCATATAAATCATAGTAAAATACATAACTCTTTGCAGTCCAAAAAAAATTCTTTTGCGGCTCACAAAGGTTCTTCTAATTTGATCTTTTCTGATATTTGAATTTTATTAAACTATTTAATTAAATCCAAAACATCATATAATTATCTCCATAATTGTTTATCTCATGTTTAAGTAGAGAAACCAATTTATTAGTTATGTCACACATGTCAAATAGATCATAAAACATTTTTAATTAATTTTTATTAGTGTGACCATGTGGGATCTATCTCATTGGAAAATGAAATCTGAAACTCCTTTCGATTCCATAAATTACAAGCGGCACCTAGCAATATGCACTGTAATTACCAAAAAAACACATATGATAAGTACCTCCTATGTCACGAACCCCAAAGCAACAATTGTCTTGTGTCAATTCCATTTCTCATGATATCATGAATAGATCCAAGGTAGGAATGTGTCATCCTTGCAAATCTATTTGTTTCTTGATTTCGAAATATTCTAGTAATTATGATTAACTCCTTAATCATATGTGCACATACTTGTATTATTTCATCAAGGTCCCAGTGATATCATCACTTATTTACATGAGGAACATAAGTATTCTTGATAATTATTATCTCTCCACACAAGAGACACATAGTGAGATAAAATATGTATGACAACCAATTGCGGACAACATTGGGTAATATCCACGAATATGTACTCCCATGTGAGAGAAAAAATTATCTCATATCTCAAAATTCTAGATACAAACAAAATATTAATGACACAAACACAATCCATATTAAATGTTTTACTTTGGCATATCTAATCCTCTGATCTCCATCGGGTATCCATTTGATTAGATTGACAACTCCTTGTCATATGATCTGCAGAACATGACATCATCTAATCCAAATGCTAATCTTTCATTGATAATTATTGTTCCTTTGTTAATTATCAAGACTATAGACACTTTAGATTATTTATTAAGAGTTTCTCAATTTCAAATTCTCAACCTGAATGATATATAAGTAATAAATACTAAAGAACAAAATAATAAACTAATCATCAAATTACATAAACAAAACTTAGAATACAATCATCTTATATATGATTGACTTCTTGAGCACAACACTAACAATTTTCTTCTATTGTATATGTGGGTATGAGGATCGTTTTAGATGTAAGATACACTTTATTTCGGTGGTGCTAATTTACATTGACGTGCGTCAATGGATGTTTTCAATACTGTATGATATTAGATATGGTTATATAAAAAATTTCATGCCTGTCGCATTTTAACAAGGGTTAAAATGCGTTGATGGATGTTTCAAATACCCTTATGATGTCAGTACGGCTATTAGTATTTTCATGCTTGTTGTACTTCAGCATTTCCTATTACAAACTCCCTGTCAATGTTAGACAAAAAATTGATAGAATTAGAAAAAAAAATTCTTTGGTCTGGTGCTAATCCCTCTAGGAAAAAATACCATTTAGTGTCATGGATCAAGTATGCCTTGCAAAAAATCAGGGAGGTCTAGGTATACTTAATTTGGAAAGAATGAATATTTCTTTATTAGCTAAATGGTGGTACAGGTTAAGGATCCTACTTATTCTGGCAAATGGAAAGACATCTTAATTGATAAATATAGTCTCTCAGGTTTAGATATTTCTCACTGTTCTTT
This sequence comes from Carex littledalei, assembly GCA_011114355.1. NCBI lineage: Eukaryota > Viridiplantae > Streptophyta > Magnoliopsida > Poales > Cyperaceae > Carex > Carex littledalei. The sequence continues at coordinate 6,567,107 of CM022095.1, read as the reverse complement.
CTTTTGGTTAGGTATTACATCAATTAGATACATAGTTGATCTAGGAATTAACAGATCTGTAGGACATGGACATAGTACCTCTTTTTGGTTAGATCGTTGGTTTGGAGAATGTGCTTTATACTGCCTTTTCCCCAATCTATTTAGGATCACTTCAGATCCTCTAATCTCAGTATCTAGGGCTATTACTCCTTCATCTATCTCAATTCAATTCAATAGGCAATTAACGGGTATACTTTTAATTGAGTGGCAACAACTTATCTTTACTTTTTCTTACTCTAATGTTTTTACCGATATCACCATTCCTGATATGATACATTGGAGATGGAACCCTTCTGGCCAATTTACAGTGCACTCCTTGTACCAATGGTTAGAATTTGGGGGCTTCAAAGATAAATCTCATACTACCATTTGGAAATCAAAAATACCCCTTAAGATTAAGATCTTCATGTGGTTAGTTAGGGGAGACAAAATTTTAACCAAGGATAATTTAGCTAAAAAGGGCTGGAATGGGATTCAATCCTACCATTTTTGTGATTCATTAGAAACCATTGACCACCTCTTTGTCACCTGCCCTCTCATTTCATCATTATGGAATTGGATAGCTAATCATAATAATTTTGTCTTTAATTGTGATACCATCATGTTTGACCCTAAAAAGTTGGGATTTGAAAATAAATAAAAGGGCTAAAAGAAAAATAATAGAATAAATGGAGGTGTCCATTAAAGATTAAAATGGAGAAAGTTGGATGAATCTATTTAATCACAAAATTGAGAAGTAGGTTCACGGCTTTGGTTGAACTAAAACATTGGGTTTTGATCTAAGTGATTTAACATGCTAAGTGGGCCGAAAGAATGAATTAAAACAAATTGGTTGCCGCATAAAATATGCTTTAAAAAATGGGCTGCCGATTAAATTAAGTGAGCTGCTGCATGGGCCGAACCTAATACCTTAATCAATAAGATTGGATTAGTGAGCTGCTGAACCAACTCAAGTAGCTGGGCTGAACCAAGTAGCTGGGCTGAACCAAATCACAGTTGAAAATTTCGGTGGTGGCTTCAAAGACTTGGTTCATGAAGAACCATGTTGAAAGTTCAAGTATTGGTTCACAGTACCGAGTTCATGTGATTAAAGGAGTCTTCTCCTCCAACCCCCAACGGCTCAGTGAAGGAAAACAACAAAGAGAAGGACATTAGCTGGCGCTGGCCTCTGCGTCCTTTGTCTCCCAGCTCTCTTCAAACACAACCGTTAGATTCTTTCAACGAAGGAGATTATGCCAACGCACTGATCCGTGCCATGGATGATGCCAGCTCACAAATCTGGCTCGCACGCCAACCGTTCGATGAAATGAACGGTCAGGATTGAGCTACAACCCGAAACCCTAGTGTTGCCCTGGTGCCATGCCTATATAAGGAGCTCCAGAAGATGAAGAAAAGAACACAATACACAGCCGTAATATCCAGCACCTAAGAACACCATAGAGAAGGCCGAAGCTGCCCAAAAAACAAAAAGCTCTTCCTCAAAACTCCCTTCTCTGCCTCAAATTCAAAAGAAAATATAGAAATAGATAGAAATTAAGATCTTTGCAATGTAGATGCTTAAAGAAGCTATGTTCTTATGTAATGTCATGAGGAATTAATGAAGACATGCTCCCTTGGAGCTTTTATTCGAATTCTTTTGTTTGATGTTGCTTGCTCTCTTTTCTTTCCTTTACTGCCTTGCCTTCTTATCTTATTTGCTTTTTCTTTCTTGTTGGAGCTTGTAGTATGGTAAAGAACAAAATAAAAAGGGGAGAGCTTTGTGATGTTTTCAAGCTTGTTTCATAACAAGCAAGCATGAGGCTTGATGATCAATAAAAATAATGTTTTTTCTTCTTTGCTGCCTTTATAAACAAAATATGTATATATGTTGTTATTTTAGCTATTAGTACTTTTATTTCCCTTTTGCACTTCATTCCTATATAAAAACAAAGTAAAAAGTTTAAATATGCAAATCTGACTTTTCTTGAACTTTCTTTGAATTTCCATGCTCTTAACTCTTGTATGAAATAATCAAATAGCAAAGATGCATGTGTTGAGCTGTATAGTTCCTATTGCATCCAACCTATTTCGATTATTTCATTAGAAAGGGTTAAGAGTAATAAAAATGAGTTATAATGGTTGAGCTGTATAGTTCCTATTATAATCTCCTTGATACGGGACCTATGTTGCACAAATAAGTTCTAGATGATCTCTTCATGCATAAATGCATATCATGTGTATAAAAGGCACAATATAAAGAGATCTAATAGACATTTGTGCAAAATAGTGAAAGAATGAGGTTCAAATTGCAAATAGATGTCAACCATGTTGAAAATATCATTTGTATATTTGAATCAATGACTTCTTGATGATTTGTCCCTTTGTCAAGAGAGATTATACAAAAATACGATTTCAAGCAAAATCAGGGGCTTCCCTGCATAAAATCACATTTTGGCAAATTTTTGATGTTTAAAATGACATTATGATGAACTTTGGAGTTTTTGGATCTTTTCCTTTACCCTTCTCTTTGTTTGCACCAACTTGTAGCCTAAAAGCTACTCAAATTTGTTAAAATTCAGAACCAATCATGACAAAGGTTTCTCATAACCTCTGGTACAACCAATGAACAGTACCAGTACCAAAAATCAAAGCATGTACCATTGGTATAGGAAAAAGCACTCAAAAGTGCCAAAATGACCTCTGCTGGTAAATGGCACAATCTGGACTGATATAAGGACCAAAATGAAAAATGGACATCACCATCAAATAGAGGACTTCAAAACACATAAAATTGACACAAACTTTGCATTTTTCTGATCTTATTTCGAATTGATATGAATTTTCAAAGTTCATGTTTAAAAAACAGAAAAATCAGCAATAAGCTGCTGCTGGTAAAATGAACATTATAAGTTGGTTAAAAATCCAAATCAGAAAATCAATATCATGGTTAGATAGAAAACTTCAAAATATATGAAATAGCCATTAACTTTACATTTTTCTGACCTTGTTTCAATTTATTATGAATTTTCAAAAATCAGCTTGTCAAAAATAGAAATCCAGCAATTAATTTGGTAAAATTACCTTCACTGCCCCTCAGCTGAAATAAATGATTTAAAATAGAAATAAGATTCTAAAATTCATGAAACTCATCCTGTACATAATAAATATACCCTTTTATGAATTAATGATGAAAAAATTGTGTAATTCTTAACAAAAATGCAGAATTTATAAATTAATTTAATTTGCTAAAAATCAAAATGAAACTAATGCCCACTAATATTCTAAAACCGAAATCCATGTTGGGAAGCAAGTTCAGGTCAATCTAAGAGACTCAAGGAGTTTAAATCAACATCTCCTATCATCCAAACATGGTCCAGAAGAGTCTGTTGTCCCACTGGTACCAAACGGATACTATGCCGAGAAGTTCAAACTACAAATCTGATTAATGTTCAAATAAACCCAAAATTGATATCCCCATTAGCTATTACATGATAAAAGAATGACAATAAAGCAAGTAATTGAAGAAGATCTTCATGATCGTATTCAGTAAATCAAACTAAAATCCAAATCGGGTACCGAGTTATACCTCGACAGGTACTGTCTCCTCTGACGATCATTGTTCGCCGACAACAAGTGCATTCCACTCCTGGCGCAAAGGCGATGCCAACCATAGTTATCCCTTGTCTTGCCGTGACCGGAAATCCCATCGGAGAAGACAACCCACCGGAACCCTAGTTCGGGTTCGATACCTGATTCAAATCTCAGTTGCACGCTTCTTGAAGCAACTCCGAGATGTCCGATTAAGGCGCCAAAACAAACATTCAAACAGAAATCCAAATCTCGATGTAAAGGATAAATCTAAGGACCCATGCCAAAACCCGATGATCCGACGATCCATTGCGCTTGGGGCCCATCTGTCATATTAAATGAGATCCCCTTTGACAGATCTCAACACTCAGCGCGCATCTCAAAGCCCAATAACCGAAACTTAAAGTCTGTTATTCAAATCTAAAGCCCAATGCACCAATCCTGAAGCCCAGACACCAAATAAACTCATTAGACCGAAAATTCTTTACAAAAAGTCCCTCTGATTTTTCTACATTTACAATAAGGCCCTTACAAATTTACAAACAAGTCCTTGACAGTATAAAACTCTCTCAAATAAGCCCTTAAAGGCCCAATTTTCACATAAAACCTTGTCTAAGACCCAAATCACAAGTCCACATCTTTCCAGCTTCGTAAATAGGCCCCTGAAAAAAACATAAATATTTATAAATAAGTCCTTTTTGGCCACAACTTCTTCGTTTCAAGTCCAAATTGATTCAAACCACCTCCAAATGAACCCGAGTCAAATTCTCTATGTTTCTAAATCAAAAATTGAACATATTCAAACGTCAGCCAAATCCTGAAATGACCAAAATACCCTTTTTCAAAATTAAATGATTCCTTAAGAAGAATGTAAATAATTAATAAAAATATAAATAAATATGTTATAAATCAAATATAAACAAATGTTATACATACACTTTCTCAAATATCCAAGTTCCTATTTTAAAATGCAATAAACATTATTTTAATGTGAAAATCACATACGTATACATGTCCAAACATATAGAAAATCAAATCAAAACCAAAGTCAATACATGAGTCCCCCTTTTAGCCCCTTTATTCAATTCACTTAAATAGGCACAAATCCCGGAATGGACGAGGTGTTCAGTATGGCTTGGAAGGGTCATCTGATGTAATTAACAGCGGGGGCTTGCGCCCGCTGGGAGTTAAACGTCCCCACAATCAATAAACTCTCTCGATAGACTGATTATGAACAGTAGGTCTGTCGGGGGTGAACCGAAGGAATTGTAGAAAGAAAATGAATGTTTCAAGTTCGATGTTCTCCCCCATGTCTTGAAAAATCGAGAGCATTGAATCCTTGAGACATTTAACACATGCACACACCTTCCAAACCGCTGTGCAACTTTCTGCGCCCTACAGGTTTTGGCACGCCCGGTGGGACATTCTCCTCCTCACAGGTTCGGGATCCGATACGAAGATAAAAGGAACATACTCAAGTAGCCAATGACTTCAAAACGCTCAAACAACAAGTCATTGGATCGCTTGAGTTATGTCATGTCCTTTTATATTCGATATCGACGCCTATGGATTGAATAATCGGGCTAACACTCATGTATAAGTTTACATATGAAAATTGACTAATGAAATTTCGAGTTTTGCTTGCTTGCAGGAATGGCTTACACCGCAATCAACGCACGCTCTTTTGCCCAAGTTGCCAGCCTCCCAGCTGGCGAAGAAGTCGTTTATTTTGGGACTTTCGCAGTCCCTGTTGATGAGGTCAGGGCATTTGAGGCCCCTGCTCCTACTCTGATGAATGATCAACTGTCCCTCGGGTCTGTCACCGAGGAAGAAGTTGAGGATGATGAAGAACCATGCTACTTTCTCACTCCTAAGGGGATGGACGGCAAGACGTTCATTCCCCTTTCCAAGACTAGGCGCGCAAGAAGACGCGCGTCTAAGAAAATAACTGTAATCAACCAAATTCCCGTGACCCCTCTGTCGGTCACCAAGAAAAGAAATCTCCAAGCATACCAGGATGAGTTAGTGGCTCAACCAGCCCTCCCTGTCTACAACTCATTCTCCCCACTCAGGATAGTGAGGAGAAATTCTTCTACTGCACACATACGTGCAGCGGGAGAAGTCCCTCAAACCGTCTCGTTCATCTATAAACCAAAAGAGATGAACACCAACCGCAAAATGGTTGATGATACTGCTATGGCCATTCATAAGGCCCACAAACAGCTTCGCATGTTGAAGCAGCATAGGAACCGATACTATGTACATCCTGTGCAAGAAACCTCTGCATCCCTTTCCGTCAAATCTAGGTTGACGTTTCCAGCCCAAAAGCTGGGGGCATCCAATGACGCCCAACCATCTATCCAATCAAGGCTGACTTTTCCAGCCCCAAAACCTCATGCACACAATAGTACTCTCTACTCAAAACCAAAACCAATGTTCTCAGCCCCAAGGCTGGGGGCACATCATGGTGCCTCGTTGGAACCAAAACTCCGTCGAGAGATACGCTCAAGCACCTCTCGAAGCTCAAACAACGAGGGATCAAATCAAACCCCCCAAATTCTGAGGAGACCAGTCAGTGTTCATGATAGGCTGGGGGCACGAATAAATCCGCACCCCTCCAACACTGGAAGTTTAACAATAGTGGCGCCAAATGCCACTCATAAAAAGCGAAGGGTCACTAAAATACACCCTAAGCAAGAAGAAGAAGCAACGGTCTTCATGATAACCATTAATGAAGAACTCGAAGAAGAAGATGACCATAAACTCTCCAACCCCACCGTATGCATGGTGAGAAAAGGGAAAGATCCCATTGTCGAAAATCCGAGTGACGATGAGGAAGAGTCTGACGCAGCATGCCTTCCTCCCATAAATGCCAAACCCAAAACCGTAAGTGGCTCAGATATAGGTCATATGGATGGGCCCGCATTAGGTAACTTCCATACCGTCTTGGCAACTTCTCCATGTGCTGGTGAAAGTCAAACCGGTGCCCAAACACAAGAACAAATGTTATCCGCCTTCAACCAAATGCAAGCCGAGATACAAAATCTTAGAGCTGAAGTACATCAAGCCTACGAAAGGGAGCAAAGGTTGATGGCTGAAATCCGAGGGAAGGTCTCGCTGGCTCCGAACTCGAAAGAGGAGAAGCATCAAATCGGTCCAGCCCCGTAAACGGGCCTGAAAGAATAGAAAGACCAAACCCTCAAGAAAGACGTAGAGTACATTGGGAAGATGAAAGGCGAGAAGCCTCCCCAACCTTTACTGCGGTTGATGTTCAAGAAATGATCAGCCGTCAGTTACGAGAAATGGGGATTGCCCCAAAACAAACAACACTGCGAATAGGGAAGCCATACCTTCCCGAATTCGATATACCAAAATATCCCCCAACATACACCGTTCCCTTATTCTCCAAGTTCTCAGGAAATGGGACAGATGAGACGGGACCTGAACAACACGTTAGCCACTTCATGATTCAATGTGGTGACTCTTCAAGAGAAGAAGCATTCCTTTGTCGCCAATTCGCTAGAAGTCTTTCAGGACCGGCTTTTCAATGGTATTGTTCTTTAAAACCAGGAAGTATAAAATCCTGGGACCAAATGGCGCGTGCCTTCATAGATAGGTTTGCCACTGCGAGCAGCCCAATAAGATTGGCCGATTTAGCATGGGCCAAACAAGGGCCAAATGAAACTCTTCTGACATACATCAACCGCTGGAGAAATATGAGCAACAAGTCGAGCCACTCCATACCCGAAAGGGAGGCAGTTGATTTGCTCATAAGAAGTACATCCGGCAAAATGAGAGAAATGTTAATCGTCGCCAACCCTAACAGTTATCAAGATCTGGTAGACACTGTATCCAGGTTGGGACAAACGGATATAGAAGAGAAGTCATCAACCTCCTTCAAACCTAGAAGAGACTTTCCAAAGAAAAAGGAATCAAAGACGGTATACGCCGTCAAAACCAATAAAACCAACAAAACCAAAGACAGAGATTCTGACTCTTCTGACGAGGAGGCGAGACAAGTTGATAGCCAACCCACTCAGCCAGCTCCTCAAGATAACCAAAATAGTCGTTACTTCAAATCGTTAGAAGAACGAAAGAATAAGAAATACTCTTTCAAGAAGGAGAAAACGGCTAAGATATTTAAGCAAGCCTTGGAAGATGGTATGGAATTGCCTCCAAGCAAACGCCCTGATCAGGCAGATAAAATTGATCACCCTAAATATTGCCCATATCATAGGGTGATAAGTCATAAAATAGAAGACTGTTGGGTCTTCAAAGACCTAATAGAAAGAAGAATACAAGAGGGTCGTATGCAGCTAGCGCCAAGTGCCATGCAACAACCCGCACCTCACGAGCAAGTTAATGTTATCTCTCATGATGAGATGGTCGAAGAAAAAAGGGTTGAAAGTCCCGCAAATGAAACATGGGAATTCCACCTCTCCAAGAAAACCAAAAAGTTGCTGAGACAGCTCCTGAAAGAGTCTCAAGTCAAATGGGACAGCAACTTAAACCCCACAAAGCCAAGGCCCCCAAAACGGGTCATCCATCGCAAGCCAAACAAGAACGGCAGCCAAAAAGGCAAGAAGTCACCCAATCCAATAGAGTTGCCTACACCTTCTGAAATCCAAAATCACATACAAGCCTTAGAGGATCGTAAGCAAGGTACTCCGCTACCATTAACCCTCTTGGACTTCTTAACAGAAGATGTGTTGGCCTTAATGTTGGGCCTCAAAACCGAGAAAGGGGAAACGAGTCAAACCCCTCAAGATAAAGAAACCAACGAGGATGACCATGAAATGTGTAATGTGGTTGTCTATGGAGGAAGCTCCTCAAGTGACTCAGATAACGGTGAAGTCGTCTTTGTCAAAACTAAGAAACCTGATTGCCAAGCAGTGCTTCGCTCGGGTACAAATATCCCTGAGCGTCACCACCACAAGAAGATGAGATTGGGAGGTCAAAAGCTAAGGCAAAAGGAAAAGAACCCGCTATGCAAGAGGAACCAGCACCTAAGAAATGTATGGTGTAAGATTACAATATCCTCGCTCAGCTTAGAAAAATACCAGCTGCAGTCAGCGTGTTTGATATCTTGATGATGTCTGCTGAGGTGAGAGAAGTGCTTATCTATGCACTTCAACACCCAAAAGAATTCCAAGCGCATTTCGCTGAAAAGAAGATGCAAGGAATAACGCTGGTGGACAACAAGAGTCCAACTATCACATTCAATGATGATGATCTCATAGGCACGTCTGACCACAATAGACCACTATTTCTCACTGGTGAGTGTGAAGGCCAAAGGGTAACCCGCATGTGAATTGATTCGGGTTCCTCTATCGATCCTATGCTCAAGCGAACTTTAGACCGTCTCACTTTGAGCACGAAGTTCCACACCAAAGACAAAGTTACCTCCCATGGTTTCAATCATAAAATGGAGCAATCGACGGGGGCAATCAGCTTGCCTTTTAAAATTGATGATATACAAGAATGGGTGAAGTTCAATGGGGGCAGTCAGCCTGCCTCTCAAAATTGGTGATATACAAGTTCTATGTCATCGACACCAAAACAACCTACAATGCCCTGATAGGTCAACCATAGCCACATAAGAACAATACCGCTCCCTCGACCTTGCATCAATGCCTGAGATATGTGAAGGATGGCGAAGTCAAGCAAATCGATGGAGAAATAAAATCATGTGAAGGGCATGAAATCGGGTTGAAAGACGTGAAATACTTCTTGGATAAACCCGCCAGGAAAACTAAACATTCAAAAGGTCAACAGGTTATGAGACCTGTGATGTACAGAACAGATACTGACTCTTCAAAAGGAAATGCAAATGAAAGTGAGATCCTCCCATCCTACATAGTCCCTTCAGGAGATGAAGAAGAACCGGGTCAATCCTCTTTGATGATCGAGCGAATACCCAAAGACCATTTCAAAGACCTCACACCAAGAGAGATTGATCAAGATCCTAGAAACCATGAGCCCAATGTTAATAACCAGTTTTAGGGTGAACCAATTTGGGAAAATATTGACTCATCGCGACAACATGATCATAGGTCCTGATGAGAAATCAAAGAATACTCGAGGTCTCGGGTATGAAGAATCCAATGTCGGGTTCGATGATGTCAAGTTCATTCCCGTACAAACTTATAGAAATATTGGGTCACCTATATGCGACCTAAACAAAATGTAAAGAAAGGCTATCCATGCCAACTTAGAAATGGCCCTATGAAGTGATCATAAAAAAAGGTCGCAAGATGAACCGTAAAGGAGGTGCTCCTCCACCTAGATGGTCAAAACCAAATCAAACCATCCTCTGGACAATGCTCCGAAGACGCATGAAACACAGTTTATTCAAGGTTTGTTCGAGCAAAAGAAAACCCTAAACATCTACTCTGACTATAGCCAAAACAAACCAAGCAACAACAGAAAGCAAGCAAAGGCTTCAATTGCGATCGATGCCATAGAAATTCTTTCGCAATGCACAACCGAGAGAAAAATAGAACCTAAAAAATGATGAAAGATTCTTCGATTGTTATTATACGCCTTACAAGCACGATGTTGAAGCTGAAGAGAATGAAAGGAAATACAAAGAAGGAAGAAAAGAAGAAACAAGCCTTCAGGTTCAAAAAGAAGAAAGGCGGAAGCTCTAAATCAATGCCCTTGAAGAAGTCGCGTAATGATGCATTAATCGGCTCTTATCAAATCAAAGCCCATTATTAGGCGTTCTTCAAATCTAAACCCATGAATTGGGTTTTCTTCAAATTCATGCCCGTATGAGGCTTTGTTCAAATCGAAGGCCATGATCAAGCTTTCTTCAACCCTTATGCCCACGAAAGGCTCTATCCAGACTAAAGGCCGTGACTGGGCCTCGTTCAAACCCATGCCCATAGGAGGCTCCATTAAGTTCGAAGCCAATGGTTAGGCTTCCTTTAAATCAAACCCATCCATCGGGTTTCCATCAAATCAATACCCATCAGACGAGTTCTCGTCAAATCGGTATCAGCAAAAGAAAAATTTCAAGTCCCATGGTCGGGCCTCCTAAGCTTACGCGCATAGGAGGCTTTCTTCAAATCCAAACCCATGAATCAGGTTTCTTTCAAACTCATGCCCACATTAGGATCCCATTAAACCGAAACCCATACTTAGGCTTCTCAAAACTTATGCTCATAGGAGGCTCTATGCAAATCCAAAACCATCAATCGGGTTCCATCAGACCAAAACTTGTAGTGAGGCCTCTCAAAGACTTATGCCCAAGAGAGACTTTCATTAAAATAAGGCACATGATCAAGCCTTCTACCAAACCAGCACCCAATGTGGGTTCTTATTAAAACCAAGGCCCATGGTTAGGCCTTTCACCCAAGCCAACGCCCAACGCGGGCTCACTTCAAAACCAAGGCCCATGTTCAAGCCTCTTGTTCAAATCTGCGTCCAAGATGGGCTCGCATTAAAACCAAGGTCCATGGTTAGACCTTCCATGTAAATCAGCACCCAATACAGGCTTGTATCAAAACCAAAGTCTATGGCTAGACTTTCTACTCAAATTTGAAAGCACAAAGCCAAGAAGAGACATAAGTCAAACAAAATCTTCTCTTCAAGTCCTACCTCACGATCTCCAAAACTTCGAGATCAAAAACTCCACAAAATATTCAAAATTCCAATAAAACCTAAAGTCTAATATCCACGAATAAAATGTTCCAAACAAAACTCCACAAATACCCAAAGTTCCAATAAAACCTAAATTTCAATATCCAGAAATAAAATATCCCAATGATTATGCATAAGCGAAAACCTCTACGAATAAAAGGACCAAATCGCAGCATGAGTGAAATTGTCTCGAGCGAAAAGTAAGGTCCCCTAACTATCCATAAAATCCATAAAGGCCTCTCGCCACAAAATGGGTTTTGTTAAGTTTGTACCCTTAAACAATTAACACTGGCAAAGTTTGTCCAGCCAGTTCTGAATATGGACAAACAAGTTTTATATTTTGTACTTTAAACAAAATATGGGCTTTGGTGTTGTGCCCATTTGAAACAACTATCACTGGTTTTGTCTTTCCTCCCAGTTTGAAAAAAGGAGAGACAAGGTTTCTTCATTGTCCTTTAAACAATGGAGTGCCTAATGATAATATCTCAAATAAAAAAATCAAAAGATTAAAGAAAGCGGTCGTTTAGACTATTTAAATTCTGAAGGCACAAAATCCCTTTTAAAACAAAGTTTTCAAAAACAATGGTGTTCGCATTTCCCGCGATACCCTCGCCTAAGGATTGAAGCCATATAGGCTATTCAAGAAGGCACGAGAGGAGTGAATAAGATGCCACCCTCAAACAAGTGCATGCATGCACCTAAATCCCACCATAATATAAAAAGAGTGGAGAGATGTAAGGCCCACAAAGAAAGCCTCACGCACAAAACGGGCTTTGTCAAGATTGTGCCCTTAAACAATTGTCACTGGTACGCTCGTCTAACCAGTCATCTAAAATGACGAGCAGGCTTTATATATTTGTGCCGAACAAAATAAGGCTTTGATGTTGTGCCTAGGCCACGTGAGCACTAAAACAATTATCATGGCCCAAAGAAAGAGAAACTGAGAGCCCAAAAGCAATAACCCTAATCGGGTTCTCACCAAACCAATCTCTGCAGAAGCAAACCTTGAGCCAAGTCAACGCCCATAAATGGTGGACTTATAGATCAATGCCCCACGGGCTACAATCCAAACTAGAGCTCGAGAACAAAAGCCCTTGGCTCTAAACATTGAAGTCCTACATAAAACCAAAGCCCACAGTTTGGCACTCCTCTCTACAATAGTCCCACCGATAACAATTAGGGACTTCTCAAGTTGGATTTAGAAAATCAACCAGCCTTTCAATACAAGTCCCACAGGTGACAAGTAAATACCCTAAAGCCCAAGCATAATTTGGCATACCCTTTCGATACGTCCCATGGGTGACGTCTAAACCCAAGTCACATAATAAAATCTCTTGGCTTCGAAACCACTATACAAAGACCAAAGAACCCTGTTTAAGCCCTATATAGGCCAGAGTCCATGATAGACTCTTGATTGAAACCATGTCCCACCAAGGCCCAGCACACAAATAGGCCTACGATCAGATTGCAACCATGAATGAAACTTGTAATAATACTTTACTCAAACCTGTGTCCCACGAACCTCAAACCCAAACAGCGCATAGGCGGGTCGGTTATCGAGATGCACAACAAGACCGCGAGGGACCGCACAACGCTGCAAATGTTCCTTCACACAAGTCCCACAAGCGAGTCCTAAAACATTTTTCACAGTCGGTGCAACGTATATACAGCATATGGGCTAGTCAGTTACCGAGAAGTGAATCGAAACTACGGAAGATCACAAACAAGCCCCAGCGGGCAGACCCTCGAACAGTTCTCGCGTTTGGCACGACGCATACATAGCATATGGGCTAGTCAGTTGCCAAAAAGCGAAACGAGGCTGTGAAAGATCACAAGAGCATATAAAGCCGATCCTTTATCAAAGTCTCACAACCCCTTACCCTCTTATATCCAAGGTGCGACGGAAGTACAGCATATGGGCCAGTCAGTTACCAAGGAACAGAATAAATTTATGAAAGGTCACAAGATCATATGGGACCGATCTTTCATGAATTTTTATTTACCCTTTTTATATCCAAGGTGCGATGAAAGTACAGCATATGGGCTGGTCAGTTACCAAGGAACAGAATAAATTTATGAGAGGTCACAAGATCATATGGGACCGATCTCTCATTTACCCTTTTCAGATTCAGAGGTGCGACGAAAGTAAGCGTATGGGCTAGTCAGTTACTGAGGAACAGAATAAATTTATGAGAGGTCACAAGATCATATGGGACCGATCTCTCATTTACCCTTTTCAGATTCAGAGGTGCGACGAAAGTACAGCATATGGGCTAGTCAGTTACCGAGAAATAGAGTGAGGATGTGAAAGATCTGAAGAGCCTATGAAGCCGATCTTTCAAGGAGTTTAACGACTTCTTCTGCATTCTACGCGCGACATATATACAGCATATGGGCTAGTCAGTAGTCGAGAAGCAGAGTAAGACTATGAGAGATCTGAAGAGCCTATAAAGCCGATCTTTCATTCTTACAAACGGGCCCTTAACGGGGTCGCAGGAAATTTCTAACCCTTAACGGGGTCTCGTAATTCTGCGTGCAACCCATATATAAGCGTATGAGCAGGGACAGTCGCGAAGAAAACGATGTGGGAAGACGAAGGGGCATATAAAGCTATCTCTTCATGTCAGTCCCAAGAAATTAGCACCCTTAACGGGGTTTCCGTGTTCTACGCAAGACCCATAAAGATGGGTGCTTGCTAGAAGGCGATGTAAGGATGTGGAAGAACCGTAAGAAGCATATGAGCTGGTTCTTCATGACCTTGAGGTCACTATACGTGTGGAGCCATGACGATATAGGAGTCGGTATCCATATGCTCACCGTTCACTGAAAGTATACAGCTGTATAATGGCTGTCCAAGGTGGACAAAGAGAAACAGAATAATGATGTGAAAGATCTGAAGAGCCTATGAAGCCGATCTTTCAAGAAGTTTAACGACTTCTTTTTCTGCATTCTACGCATGACATATATACAGCATATGGGCTAGTCAGTAGTCGAGAAGCAGAGTAAGACTATGGAGATCTGAAGAGCCTATGAAGCCGATCTTTCATTCTTACAAACGGGCCCTTAACGGGGTCGCAGGAAATTTCTAACCCTTAACGGGGTCTCGTAATTCTGCGTGCAACCCATATATAAGTGTAAGAGCAGGGATAGTCACGAAGAAAACGATGTGGGAAGACGAAGGGGCATATACAGCTTTTTAGCTATCCCTTCATGTCAGTCCCAAGAAATTAGCACCCTTAACGGGGTTTCCGTGTTCTACGCAAGACCTATAAAGACGGGTGCTTGCTAGAAGGCGATGCGAGGATGTGGAAGACCGTAAGAAGCATATGAGCTGGTTCTCCATGACCTTAAGATATTTGGGTTTCCGTGTTCTACGCAAGACCTATAAAGACGGGTGCTTGCTAGAAGGCGATGCAAGGATGTGGAAGAACCGTAAGAAGCATATGAGCTGGTTCTTCATGACCTTGAGATCACTATACGTATGGAGCCATGACGATATAAGAGTCGGTATCCATACGCTCACCGTTCACTGAAAGTATACAGCCGTATAACGGCTGCCCAAGGTGGACAAAACCCAAGCCAACTGGAGACATTCGATCGCTTAGAACCCGGTTGGAAGAATGCAGAAGGTTTGAGGTACAGCTTGAGTCTAATGAAGGTGCCTTGTCGCTTAGAACCCGATTAGGAGGATTCAGAAGATTCAGGATTAAGCCCTGACTCTGACAAGTTCGTCTGATCGCTTAGAACCCGGTTGGAAGGAATTTGAAGGATTCAGGAGAAAAAGACAAAAAAGAATAAAGGAGAAAGTCAAGTCAACAAGGCTATCCGATCGCTTAGAACCCGATTGGAGAAGGTTTGGAAGGCTTGAGAAAAAAAAAAACCGAATTAGACGGGTTTATTTGATCGCTTAGAACCCGATTAAAGAAAGCTCGAAGAACTCGGCCCAAAAAGAGAAAGAAGAAAAATAAAGAAAAGAATCGGGCCAATAAGTTTATTTGATCGCTTAGAACCCGATTGAAGAACACTTAGAAAGTTCGATTCCAAAAAAAAAAGAGAAAATCACAAAAAAGAGACACATATGGCACGATGATCAAGCAAGGTGTAGCCACCGCAAGAACACCCTGGGGGCAGTCAAGAATCCCTCCGGTCCTGTGATTAAGCACGCATGCTACAACCTAATCTGACTCTGCATGGAAGATAAGGAGTCAAGAGGAGAACACATCGAATTCATTGGGCAATGAAAATTGTGAGTACTACTTTGTCCTTTGTTCTCCTTAAAATTTCTCAGTTTATTTCTAAAGCAGTAGAGAAAATTGAATCTGAGAAAATAAAACAAAGCAACCTGCAAGTGGAAAGTTATGAAAGTTGTTTGCAAAAATGAAGTTTGAAAGAAAATTTGGGCAAACTTTGAAAATTTTCCAAGAACATTTTTGTGATATTTTGAATGATTTTGACTAATCCCATATTAAATGAAAGAAGTCCCTTGTATAAATAGCTCACTTGATAGGTTTCGTATAAATCTCTTAAGATTAAAGGTGTTGGGATATATCTTTCTTTTTTATAAATTGATTCCGGGAAAATAATTCAATTTCATATATAAAAAAAAGTGAAGGAAAAGAAAGAAAATACGAGGAAGAAATAAAAAGGAAACAAAAGAAAGATAAACAATGAAAAGCAAAAATAGGAACTATTTTTCTCGACACACTACTCCACTGATTTAGACCTGATAAAGTTCATGGGTGCATTCGTGACGCATCACCCCATGTTTGTATCCGTGCAATGGAAAGGTTTTAAGTCATGAGTATGCATAGCACCCTATTCTACGTGGTAATACTAGGATGAGTAGGGAAGAGTCTTATTATGTTTATTCCAGCAAATAAAATTGAACAACTTTCCGAGCATTGATATATAAAGAAAAGGATAAGTTTTGACACCTTTTAATCCAAGAAAATTTACAAAACATATTGATTAGGCGTTTTATTGAAGGGACATTGAGTAAGATACTTTGTGGGATGAACATAAAATTTTTCCAAGGTATAACCAAAATGTTATTCTAAAATTTATAAATTATGTCCAAAGTCTCATGTTAAACTTCATTTCTGTGAATATCTTTAACAAATTTCTTATGAGAATTTGCTTAAAGATAAGATAAAAAAATTCAAACATGATGAATATGATAAATGCAAAATGAATATCCGATAAAAATAGAGTGCTATAAGATTTGGATACTGCCGAGGTTTGGAATGTTTTGATTACAGGATCCACGACTTCGTCAATGGATAAGAAGGAATCCAAACTGAAAGCAAAAGCAAAGAAAGGTGCAAGCTCCCACCTCCCCATGGAAAAATGCAAAGGCCGGCATAGGCTTGTGTCGGGTGAAAAGAACACCTGCACGATCAATCAAACAATGAAGAAGCATGGTCCGAAACGACCTTAAACTACCCCAATAGTCCGAAAAGACTTTAAACTACAGCCAAAACCAAGTCCCAACCAAGCATGGTCCGAAATGACTTTAAACTACACCAATGGTCTAAGAAGACCTTAAACCACATCAACAGTCCGAAAAGACCTTAAACTACAACCAAAACCAAGTTCCAACTTGATATGACCCAAGAAGACCCCGAGATACAGCCAAAACCAACCCTGGTTAGCCAAAGACCCCACCGAGAAGCACACGAGACAAACTGGATCAAAACCCGAGATTATGCCTACAACCAGAAGGCCATTTTATCTAAACCCTCAATTTTGCAAGTTACCCGCATGGTTCCCGTACTAGATCAGAGATAAAATTCCCCTGTCTGTAATCCCTCCTCGGTTAGACAGGTTTTCCCATGAGTATGTTTGCAGAGTATGGTCGTTGCCCAGGTCCCCTAATATAAAGACAAGGGATTAAGTACTCAGGCAAGCTCTGAAGGATGCATACTCAGCCCTCACCCAACCATGCAAGTATTAGCGAGATGAGATAAAGATAACATACCTTTTGAAGTAGATGTGATCGAAGAAGATGATCAGACCCGCTTCCGAGCTCAATGCCCAATATGGAGTTCCAACACCTGAGATTCAAACAAGAAAAACAACTCAGAAAGGATTCCATAAAGTTCAAGAGGAACACTGGGGGCACCTGGCTAAGCTGTTCAATCCTAAGGTCTTCACACCTCACCCAGGTGGGGGGCATTTGTTTGACCCTAAAAAGTTGGGATTTGAAAATAAATAAAAGGGCTAAAAGAAAAATAATAGAATAAATGGAGGTGTCCATTAAAGATTAAAATGGAGAAAGTTGGATGAATCTATTTAATCACAAAATTGAGAAGTAGGTTCACGGCTTTGGTTGAACTAAAACATTGGGTTTTGATCTAAGTGATTTAACATACTAAGTGGGCCGAAAGAATGAATTAAAACAAATTGGTTGCCGCATAAAATATGCTTTAAAAAATGGGCTGCCGATTAAATTAAGTGAGCTGCTGCATGGGCCGAACCTAATACCTTAATCAATAAGATTGGATTAGTGAGCTGCTGAACCAACTCAAGTAGCTGGGCTGAACCAAATCACAGTTGAAAATTTCGGTGGTGGCTTCAAAGACTTGGTTCATGAAGAACCATGTTGAAAGTTCAAGTATTGGTTCACAGTACCGAGTTTATGTGATTAAAGGAGTCTTCTCCTCCAACCCTCCAACGGCTCAGCGAAGGAAACAGCCAAGGGAAGGACAATAGCTGGCGCTGCCTCTGCGTCCTTTGTCTCCCAGCTCTCTTCAAACACAACCGTTGGATTCTTTCAACGAAGGAGATTATGCCAACGCACTGATCCGTGCCATGGATGATGCCAGCTCACAAATCTGGCTCGCACGCCAACCGTTCGATGAAATGAACGGTCAGGATTGAGCTACAACTCGAAACCCTAGTGTTGCCCTGGTGCCATGCCTATATAAGGAGCCCCAGAAGATGAAGAAAAGAACACAATACACAGCCGTAATATCCAGCACCTAAGAACACCATAGAGAAGGCCGAAGCTGCCCAAAAAACAAAAAGCTCTTCCTCAAAACTCCCTTCTCTGCCTCAAATTCAAAAGAAAATATAGAAATAGATAGAAATTAAGATCTTTGCAATGTAGATGCTTAAAGAAGCTATGTTCTTATGTAATGTCATGAGGAATTAATGAAGACATGCTCCCTTGGAGCTTTTATTCGAATTCTTTTGTTTGATGTTGCTTGCTCTCTTTTCTTTCCTTTACTGCCTTGCCTTCTTATCTTATTTGCTTTTTCTTTCTTGTTGGAGTTTGTAGTATGGTAAAGAACAAAATAAAAAAAAAGGGGAGAGCTTTGTGATGTTTTCAAGCTTGTTTCGTAACAAGCAAGCATGAGGCTTGATGATCAATAAAAATAATGTTTTTTTCTTCTTTGCTGCATTTATAAACAAAAAAATATGTATATATGTTTTAGTTATTAGTATTTTATTTCCCTTTTGCACTTCATTTCTATATAAAAACAAAGTAAAAATGTTTAAATATGCAAATATGATTTTTCTTGAACTTTCTTTAAATTTCTATGCTCTTAACTCTTGTATAAAATAATTGAATAGTAAAGATGCATGTGTTGAGCTGTATAGTTCCTATTGCATCCGACCTATTTTGATTATTTTATTAGAAAGGGTTAAGAGTAATAAAAATGAGTTATAATGGTTGAGCTGTATAGTTCCTATTATAATCTCCTTGATACGGGACCTATGTTGCACAAATGAGTTCTAAATGATCTCTTCATGCATAAATGCATATTATGTGTATAAAAGGCACAATATAAAGAGATTAAATAGACATTTGTGCAAAATAGTGAAAGAATGAGGTTCAAATTGCAAATAGATGTCAACCATGTTGAAAATATCATTTGTATATTTGAATCAATGACTTCTTGATGATTTGTCCCTTTGTCAAGAGAGATTATACAAAAATACGATTTCAAGCAAAATCAGGGGCTTCCCTGCATAAAATCACATTTTGGCAAATTTTTGATGTTTAAAATGACATTATGATGAACTTTGGAGTTTTTGGATCTTTTCCTTTACCCTTTTGTTTGTTGGTGCCAACTTGTAGCCTAAAAGCTACTCAAATTTGTTAAAATTCAGAACCAATCATGACAAAGGTTTCTCATAACCTCTGGTACAACCAATGAACAGTACCAGTACCAAAAATCAAAGCATGTACCATTGGTATAGGAAAAAGCACTTAAAAGTGCCAAAATGACCTCTGCTGGTAAATGGCACAATCTGGACTGATATAAGGACCAAAATGAAAAATGGACATCACCATCAAATAGAGGACTTCAAAACACATGAAATTGACACAAACTTTGCATTTTTCTGATCTTATTTCGAATTGATATGAATTTTCAAAGTTCATGTTTAAAAAACAGAAAAATCAGCAATAAGCTGCTGCTGGTAAAATGAACATTACAAGTTGGATAAAAATCCAAATCAGGAAATCAATATCATGGTTAGATAGAAAACTTCAAAATACATGAAATAGACATTAACTTTACATTTTTCTGACCTTGTTTCAATTTATTATGAATTTTCAAAAATCAGCTTGTCAAAAATAAAAATCCAGCAATTAATTTGGTAAAATTACCTTCACTGCCCCTCAGCTGAAATAAATAATTTAAAATAGAAATGAGATTCTAAAATTCATGAAACTCATCCTGTACATAATAAATATACCCTTTTATGAATTAATGATGAAAAAATTGTGTAATTCTTAACAAAAAAGCAGAATTTATAAATTAATTTAATTTGCTAAAAATCAAAATGAAACTAATGCCCACTAATATTCTAAAACCGAAATCCATGTTGGGAAGCAAGTTCAGGTCAATCTAAGAGACTCAAGGAGTTTAAATCAACATCTCCTATCATCCAAACATGGTCCAGAAGAGTCTGTTGTCCCACTGGTACCAAACGGATACTATGCCGAGAAGTTCAAACTACAAATCTGATTAATGTTCAAATAAACCCAAAATTGATATCCCCATTAGCTATTACATGATAAAAGAATGACAATAAAGCAAGTAATTGAAGAAGATCTTCATGATCGTATTCAGTAAATCAAACTAAAATCCAAATCGGGTACCGAGTTATACCTCGACAGGTACTGTCTCCTCTGACGATCATTGTTCGCCGACAACAAGTGCATTCCACTCCTGGCGCAAAGGCGATGCCAACCATAGTTATCCCTTGTCTTGCCGTGACCGGAAATCCCATCGGAGAAGACAACCCACCGGAACCCTAGTTCGGGTTCGATACCTGATTCAAATCTCAGTTGCACGCTTCTTGAAGCAACTCCGAGATGTCCGATTAAGGCGCCAAAACAAACATTCAAACAGAAATCCAAATCTCGATGTAAAGGATAAATCTAAGGACCCATGCCAAAACCCGATGATCCGACGATCCATTGCGCTTGGGGCCCATCTGTCATATTAAATGAGATCCCCTTTGACAGATCTCAACACTCAGCGCGCATCTCAAAGCCCAATAACCGAAACTTAAAGTCTGTTATTCAAATCTAAAGCCCAAATCACAATCCTGAAGCCCAGCCCGTATCTTAAAGCCCGATGCACCAATCCTGAAGCCCAGACACCAAATAAACTCATTAGACCGAAAATTCTTTACAAAAAGTCCCTCTGATTTTTCTACATTTACAATAAGGCCCTTACAAATTTACAAACAAGTCCTTGACAGTATAAAACTCTCTCAAATAAGCCCTTAAAGGCCCAATTTTCACATAAAACCTTGTCTAAGACCCAAATCACAAGTCCACATCTTTCCAGCTTCGTAAATAGGCCCCTGAAAAAAACATAAATATTTATAAATAAGTCCTTTTTGGCCACAACTTCTTCGTTTCAAGTCCAAATTGATTCAAACCACCTCCAAATGAACCCGAGTCAAATTCTCTATGTTTCTAAATCAAAAATTGAACATATTCAAACGTCAGCCAAATCCTGAAATGACCAAAATACCCTTTCCCAAAATTAAATGGTTTCTTAAGAAGAATGTAAATAATTAATAAAAATGTAAATAAATATGTTATAAATCAAATATAAACAAATATTGTACATACACTTCTCAAATATCCAAGTTCCTATTTTAAATGCAATAAACATTATTTTAATGTAAAAATCACATACGTACACATGTCCAAACATATAGAAAATCAAATCAAAACCAAAGTCAATACATGAGTCCCTCTTTTAGCCCCTTTATTCAATTCACTTAAATAGGCACAAATCCCGGAATGGACGAGGTGTTCAGTATGGCTTGGAAGGGTCATCTGATGTAATTAACAGCGGGGGCTTGCGCCCGCTGGGAGTTAAAACGTCCCCACAATCAATAAACTCTCTCGATGGACTGATTATGAACAGTAGGTCTGTCGGGGGTGAACCGAAGGAATTGTAGAAAGAAAATGAATGTTTCAAGTTCGATGTTCTCCCCCATGTCTTGAAAAATTGAGAGCATTGAACCCTTGAGACATTTAACACATGCACACACCTTCCAAACCGCTGTGCAACTTTCTGCGCCCTACAGGTTTTGGCACGCCCGGTGGGACATTCTCCTCCTCACAGGTTCGGGATCCGATACGAAGATAAAAGGAACATACTCAAGTAGCCAATGACTTCAAAACGCTCAAACAACAAGTCATTGGATCGCTTGAGTTATGTCATGTCCTTTTATATTCGATATCGACGCCTATGGATTGAATAATCGGGCTAACACTCATGTATAAGTTTACATATGAAAATTGACTAATGAAATTTCGAGTTTTGCTTGCTTGCAGGAATGGCTTACACCGCAATCAACGCACGCTCTTTTGCCCAAGTTGCCAGCCTCCCAGCTGGCGAAGAAGTCGTTTATTTTGGGACTTTCGCAGTCCCTGTTGATGAGGTCAGGGCATTTGAAGCCCCTGCTCCTACTCTGATGAATGATCAACTGTCCCTCGGGTCTGTCACCGAGGAAGAAGTTGAGGATGATGAAGAACCATGCTACTTTCTCACTCCTAAGGGGATGGACGGCAAGACGTTCATTCCCCTTTCCAAGACTAGGCGCGCAAGAAGACGCGCGTCTAAGAAAATAACTGTAATCAACCAAATTCCCGTGACCCCTCTGTCGGTCACCAAGAAAAGAAATCTCCAAGCATACCAGGATGAGTTAGTGGCTCAACCAGCCCTCCCTGTCTACAACTCATTCTCCCCACTCAGGATAGTGAGGAGAAATTCTTCTACTGCACACATACGTGCAGCGGGAGAAGTCCCTCAAACCGTCTCGTTCATCTATAAACCAAAAGAGATGAACACCAACCGCAAAATGGTTGATGATACTGCTATGGCCATTCATAAGGCCCACAAACAGCTTCGCATGTTGAAGCAGCATAGGAACCGATACTATGTACATCCTGTGCAAGAAACCTCTGCATCCCTTTCCGTCAAATCTAGGTTGACGTTTCCAGCCCAAAAGCTGGGGGCATCCAATGACGCCCAACCATCTATCCAATCAAGGCTGACTTTTCCAGCCCCAAAACCTCATGCACACAATAGTACTCTCTACTCAAAACCAAAACCAATGTTCTCAGCCCCAAGGCTGGGGGCACATCATGGTGCCTCGTTGGAACCAAAACTCCGTCGAGAGATACGCTCAAGCACCTCTCGAAGCTCAAACAACGAGGGATCAAATCAAACCCCCCAAATTCTGAGGAGACCAGTCAGTGTTCATGATAGGCTGGGGGCACGAATAAATCCGCACCCCTCCAACACTGGAAGTTTAACAATAGTGGCGCCAAATGCCACTCATAAAAAGCGAAGGGTCACTAAAATACACCCTAAGCAAGAAGAAGAAGCAACGGTCTTCATGATAACCATTAATGAAGAACTCGAAGAAGAAGATGACCATAAACTCTCCAACCCCACCGTATGCATGGTGAGAAAGGGGAAAGATCCCATTGTCGAAAATCCGAGTGACGATGAGGAAGAGTCTGACGCAGCATGCCTTCCTCCCATAAATGCCAAACCCAAAACCGTAAGTGGCTCAGATATAGGTCATATGGATGGGCCCGCATTAGGTAACTTCCATACCGTCTTGGCAACTTCTCCATGTGCTGGTGAAAGTCAAACCGGTGCCCAAACACAAGAACAAATGTTATCCGCCTTCAACCAAATGCAAGCCGAGATACAAAATCTTAGAGCTGAAGTACATCAAGCCTACGAAAGGGAGCAAAGGTTGATGGCTGAAATCCGAGGGAAAGGTCTCGCTGGCTCCGAACTCGAAAGAGGAGAAACATCAAATCGGTCCAGCCCCGTAAACGGGCCTGAAAGAATAGAAAGACCAAACCCTCAAGAAAGACGTAGAGTACATTGGGAAGATGAAAGGC
Source organism: Carex littledalei (assembly GCA_011114355.1). Lineage (NCBI taxonomy): Eukaryota > Viridiplantae > Streptophyta > Magnoliopsida > Poales > Cyperaceae > Carex > Carex littledalei. The sequence goes on along the minus strand of CM022095.1, from coordinate 6,543,457 downwards.
GAGAAGCCTCCCCAACCTTTACTGCGGTTGATGTTCAAGAAATGATCAGCCGTCAGTTACGAGAAATGGGGATTGCCCCAAAACAAACAACACTGCGAATAGGGAAGCCATACCCTCCCGAATTCGATATACCAAAATATCCCCCAACATACACCGTTCCCTTATTCTCCAAGTTCTCAGGAAATGGGACAGATGAGACGGGACCTGAACAACACGTTAGCCACTTCATGATTCAATGTGGTGACTCTTCAAGAGAAGAAGCATTCCTTTGTCGCCAATTCGCTAGAAGTCTTTCAGGACCGGCTTTTCAATGGTATTGTTCTTTAAAACCAGGAAGTATAAAATCCTGGGACCAAATGGCGCGTGCCTTCATAGATAGGTTTGCCACTGCGAGCAGCCCAATAAGATTGGCCGATTTAGCATGGGCCAAACAAGGGCCAAATGAAACTCTTCTGACATACATCAACCGCTGGAGAAATATGAGCAACAAGTCGAGCCACTCCATACCCGAAAGGGAGGCAGTTGATTTGCTCATAAGAAGTACATCCGGCAAAATGAGAGAAATGTTAATCGTCGCCAACCCTAACAGTTATCAAGATCTGGTAGACACTGTATCCAGGTTGGGACAAACGGATATAGAAGAGAAGTCATCAACCTCCTTCAAACCTAGAAGAGACTTTCCAAAGAAAAAGGAATCAAAGACGGTATACGCCGTCAAAACCAATAAAACCAACAAAACCAAAGACAGAGATTCTGACTCTTCTGACGAGGAGGCGAGACAAGTTGATAGCCAACCCACTCAGCCAGCTCCTCAAGATAACCAAAATAGTCGTTACTTCAAATCGTTAGAAGAACGAAAGAATAAGAAATACTCTTTCAAGAAGGAGAAAACGGCTAAGATATTTAAGCAAGCCTTGGAAGATGGTATGGAATTGCCTCCAAGCAAACGCCCTGATCAGGCAGATAAAATTGATCACCCTAAATATTGCCCATATCATAGGGTGATAAGTCATAAAATAGAAGACTGTTGGGTCTTCAAAGACCTAATAGAAAGAAGAATACAAGAGGGTCGTATGCAGCTAGCGCCAAGTGCCATGCAACAACCCGCACCTCACGAGCAAGTTAATGTTATCTCTCATGATGAGATGGTCGAAGAAAAAAGGGTTGAAAGTCCCGCAAATGAAACATGGGAATTCCACCTCTCCAAGAAAACCAAAAAGTTGCTGAGACAGCTCCTGAAAGAGTCTCAAGTCAAATGGGACAGCAACTTAAACCCCACAAAGCCAAGGCCCCCAAAACGGGTCATCCATCGCAAGCCAAACAAGAACGGCAGCCAAAAAAGGCAAGAAGTCGCCCAAACCAATAGAGTTGCCTACACCTTCTGAAATCCAAAAACACATACAAGCCTTAGAGGATCATAAGCAAGGTACTCCGCTACCATTAACCCTCTTGGACTTCTTAACAGAAGATGTATTAGCCGTAATGTTGGGCCTCAAAACCGAGAAAGGGGAAACGAGTCAAACCCCTCAAGATAAAGAAACCAACGAGGATGACCATGAAATGTGTAATGTGGTTGTCTATGGAGGAAGCTTCTCAAGTGACTCAGATGACGGTGAAGTCGTCTTTGTCAAAACTAAGAAACCTGATTACCAAGTAGTGCTTTGCTCGGGTATGAATATTCCTGAGCCCCAGCCACCCCAAGAAGATGAGGTTGGGAGGTCGAAAGCTAAGGCAAAAGGAAAAGAACCCGCTATGCAAGATGAACCAGCACCTAAGAAATGTATGGTGTAAGATTACAATATCCTCGCTCAGCTTAGAAAAATACCAGCTGCAGTCAGCGTGTTCGATATCTTGATGATGTCCGCTGAGATGAGAGAAGTGCTCATTTATGGACTTCAACACCCAAAAGAATTCCAAGCGCATTTCGCTGAAAAGAAGATACAAGGAATAACGCTGGTGGACAACAAGAGTCCAACTATCACATTCAATGATGATGATCTCATAGGCACGTCTGACCACAATAGACCACTATTTCTCACTGGTGAGTGTGAAGGCCAAAGGGTAACCCGCATGTGAATTGATTCAGGTTCCTCTATCAATCTTATGCTCAAGCGAACTTTAGACCGACTCACTTTGAGCACGAAGTTCCACACCAAAGACAAAGTTACCTCCCATGGTTTCAATCATAAAATGGAGCAATCGGCGGGGGCAATCAGCTTGCCTTTTAAAATTGGTGATATACAAGAATGGGTAAAGTTCAATGGGTGCAGTCAGCCTGCCTCTCAAAATTGGTGATATACAAGTTCTATGTCATCGACACCAAAACAACCTACAATGCCCTGATAGGTCAACCATAGCCACATAAGAACAATACCGCTCCCTCGACCTTGCATCAATGCCTGAGATATGTGAAGGATGGCGAAGTCAAGCAAATCGATGGAGAAATAAAATCATGTGAAGGGCATGAAATCGGGTTGAAAGACGTGAAATACTTCTTGGATAAACCCGCCAGGAAAACTAAACATTCAAAAGGTCAACAGGTTATGAGACCTGTGATGTACAGAACAGATACTGACTCTTCAAAAGGAAATGCAAATGAAAGTGAGATCCTCCCATCCTACATAGTCCCTTCAGGAGATGAAGAAGAACCGGGTCAATCCTCTTTGATGATCGAGCGAATACCCAAAGACCATTTCAAAGACCTCACACCAAGAGAGATTGATCAAGATCCTAGAAACCATGAACCCAATGTTAATAACCAGTTTTAGGGTGAAGCAATTTGGGAAAATATTGACTCATCGTGACAACATGGTCATAGGTCCTGATGAGAAATCAAAGAATACTCGAGGTCTCGGGTATGAAGAATCCAATGTCGGGTTCGATGATGTCAAGTTCATTCCCGTACAAACTTATAGAAATATTGGGTCACCTATATGCGACCTAAACAAAATGTAAAGAAAGGCTATCCATGCCAACTTAGAAATGGCCCTATGAAGTGATCATAAAAAAAGGTCGCAAGATGAACCGTAAAGGAGGTGCTCCTCCACCTAGATGGTCAAAACCAAATCAAACCATCCTCTGGACAATGCTCCGAAGACGCATGAAACACAGTTTATTCAAGGTTTGTTCGAGCAAAAGAAAACCCTAAACATCTACTCTGACTATAGCCAAAACAAACCAAGCAACAACAGAAAGCAAGCAAAGGCTTCAATTGCGATCGATGCCATAGAAATTCTTTCGCAATGCACAACCGAGAGAAAAATAGAACCTAAAAAATGATGAAAGATTCTTCGATTGTTATTATACGCCTTACAAGCACGATGTTGAAGCTGAAGAGAATGAAAGGAAATACAAAGAAGGAAGAAAAGAAGAAACAAGCCTTCAGGTTCAAAAAGAAGAAAGGCGGAAGCTCTAAATCAATGCCCTTGAAGAAGTCGCGTAATGATGCATTAATCGGCTCTTATCAAATCAAAGCCCATTATTAGGCGTTCTTCAAATCTAAACCCATGAATTGGGTTTTCTTCAAATTCATGCCCGTATGAGGCTTTGTTCAAATCGAAGGCCATGATCAAGCTTTCTTCAACCCTTATGCCCACGAAAGGCTCTATCCAGACTAAAGGCCGTGACTGGGCCTCGTTCAAACCCATGCCCATAGGAGGCTCCATTAAGTTCGAAGCCAATGGTTAGGCTTCCTTTAAATCAAACCCATCCATCGGGTTTCCATCAAATCAATACCCATCAGACGAGTTCTCGTCAAATCGGTATCAGCAAAAGAAAAATTTCAAGTCCCATGGTCGGGCCTCCTAAGCTTACGCGCATAGGAGGCTTTCTTCAAATCCAAACCCATGAATCAGGTTTCTTTCAAACTCATGCCCACATTAGGATCCCATTAAACCGAAACCCATACTTAGGCTTCTCAAAACTTATGCTCATAGGAGGCTCTATGCAAATCCAAAACCATCAATCGGGTTCCATCAGACCAAAACTTGTAGTGAGGCCTCTCAAAGACTTATGCCCAAGAGAGACTTTCATTAAAATAAGGCACATAATCAAGCCTTTTACCAAACCAGCACCCAAGGTGGGTTCTTATTAAAACCAAGGCCCATGGTTAGGCCTTTCACCCAAGCCAACGCCCAACACGGGCTCACTTCAAAACCAAGGCCCATGTTCAAGCCTCTTGTTCAAATCTGCGGCCAAGATGGACTTTCATTAAAACGAAGGTCCATGGTTAGACCTTCCATGTAAATCAGCACCCAATACGGGCTTGTATCAAAACCAAGGTCTATGGCTAGACTTTCTACTCAAATTTGAAAGCACAAAGTCAAGAAGAGACATAAGTCAAACAAAATCCTCTCTTCAAGTCCTACCTCACGATCTCCAAAACTTCGAGATCAAAAACTCCACAAAATATTCAAAATTCCAATAAAACCCAAATTCTAATATCCACGAATAAAATGTTCCAAACAAAACTCCACAAATACCCAAAGTTCCAATAAAACCTAAATTTCAATATCCAGAAATAAAATATCCCAATGATTATGCATAAGCAAAAACCTCTACGAATAAAAGGACCAAATCGCAGCATGAGTGAAATTGTCTCGAGCGAAAAGTAAGGTCCCCTAACTATCCATAAAATCCATAAAGGTCTCTCGCCACAAAATGGGTTTTGTTAAGTTTGTACCCTTAAACAATTAACACTGGCAAAGTTTGTCCAGCCAGTTCTGAATATGGACAAACAAGTTTTATATTTTGTACTTTAAACAAAATATGGGCTTTGGTGTTGTGCCCATTTGAAACAACTATCACTGGTTTTGTCTTTCCTCCCAGTTCGAAAAAAGGAGAGACAAGGTTTCTTCATTGTCCTTTAAACAATGGAGTGCCTAATGATGATATCTCAAATAAAAATCAAAAGATTAAAGAAAGCGGTCGTTTAGACTATTTAAATTCTGAAGGCACAAAATCCCTTTTAAAACAAAGTTTTCAAAAACAATGGTGTTCGCATTTCCCGCGATACCCTCGCCTAAGGATTGATGCCATATAGGCTATTCAAGAAGGCACGAGAGGAGTGAATAAGATGCCACCCTCAAACAAGTGCATGCATGCACCTAAGTCCCACCATAATATAAAAAGAGTGGAGAGATGTAAGGCCCACAAAGAAAGCCTCACGCACAAAATGGGCTTTGTCAAGATTGTGCCCTTAAAACAATTGTCACTGGTACGCTCGTCTAACCAGTCATCTAAAATGACGAGCAGGCTTTATATATTTGTGCCGAACAAAATAAGGCTTTGATGTTGTGCCTAGGCCACGTGAGCACTAAAACAATTATCATGGCCCAAAATAAGAGAAGCTGAGAGCCCAAAAGTAATAACCCTAATCGGGTTCTCACCAAACCAATCTCTGCAGAAGCAAGACTTGAGCCAAGTGAACACCCATAAATGGTGGACCTGTAGATCAATGCCCCACGGGCCATAATCCAATCAGAGCTCGAGAACAAAAACCCTTGGCTCTAAACATTGAAGTCCTACATAAAACTAAAGCCCACAGTTTGGCACCCCTCTCTACAATAGTCCCACCGATAACAATTGGGGACTTCTCAAGCTGGATTTAGAAAATTAACCAGCCTTCCAACACAAGTCCCACGGGTGACAAGCAAATACCCTAAAGCCCAAGCATAATTTGGCATACCCTTTCGATACGTCCCATGGGTGACGTCTAAACCCAAGCCACATAATAAAATCTCTTGGCTTCAAAACCACTATACAAAGACCAAAAACCATGATTAAGCCCTATATAGGCCAAAGTCCATGATAGACTCTTGATTGAAACCATGTCCCACCAAGGCCCAGCACACAAATAGGCCTACGATCAGATTGCAACCATGAATGAAACTTGTAATAATACTTTACTCAAACCTGTGTCCCACGAACCTCAAACCCAAACAGCGCATAGGCGGGTCGGTTATCGAGATGCACAACAAGACCGCGAGGGACCGCACAACGCTGCAAATGTTCCTTCACACAAGTCCCACAAGCGAGTCCTAAAACATTTTTCACAGTCGGTGCAACGTATATACAGCATATGGGCTAGTCAGTTACCGAGAAGTGAATCGAAACTACGGAAGATCACAAACAAGCCCCAGCGGGCAGACCCTCGAACAGTTCTCGCGTTTGGCACGACGCATACATAGCATATGGGCTAGTCAGTTGCCAAAAAGCGAAACGAGGCTGTGAAAGATCACAAGAGCATATAAAGCCGATCCTTTATCAAAGTCTCACAACCCCTTACCCTCTTATATCCAAGGTGCGACGGAAGTACAGCATATGGGCCAGTCAGTTACCAAGGAACAGAATAAATTTATGAAAGGTCACAAGATCATATGGGACCGATCTTTCATGAATTTTTATTTACCCTTTTTATATCCAAGGTGCGATGAAAGTACAGCATATGGGCTGGTCAGTTACCAAGGAACAGAATAAATTTATGAGAGGTCACAAGATCATATGGGACCGATCTCTCATTTACCCTTTTCAGATTCAGAGGTGCGACGAAAGTACAGCATATGGGCTAGTCAGTTACCGAGAAATAGAGTGAGGATGTGAAAGATCTGAAGAGCCTATGAAGCCGATCTTTCAAGGAGTTTAACGACTTCTTCTGCATTCTACGCGCGACATATATACAGCATATGGGCTAGTCAGTAGTCGAGAAGCAGAGTAAGACTATGGGAGGTCTGAAGAGCCTATGAAGCTGATCTTTCATTCTTACAAATGGGCCCTTAACGGGGTCGCAGGAAATTTCTAACCCTTAACGGGGTCTCGTAATTCTGCGTGCAACCCATATATAAGCGTATGAGCAGGGACAGTCGCGAAGAAAACGATGTGGGAAGACGAAGGGGCATATAAAGCTTTTTAGCTATCTCTTCATGTCAGTCCCAAGAAATTAGCACCCTTAACGGGGTTTCCGTGTTCTACGCAAGACCCATAAAGACGGGTGCTTGCTAGAAGGCGATGCAAGGATGTGGAAGAACCGTAAGAAGCATATGAGCTGGTTCTTCATGACCTTGAGGTCACTATACGTGTGGAGCCATGACGATATAGGAGTCGGTATCCATACGCTCACCGTTCACTGAAAGTATACAGCTGTATAATGGCTGTCCAAGGTGGACAAAGAGAAATAGAATAATGATGTGAAAGATCTGAAGAGCCTATGAAGCCGATCTTTCAAGGAGTTTAACGACTTCTTCTGCATTCTACGCATGACATATATACAGCATATGGGCTAGTCAATAGTCGAGAAGCAGTAAGACTGTGGGAGATCTGAAGAGCCTATAAAGCCGATCTTTCGTTCTTACAAACGGGCCCTTAACGGGGTCGCAGGAAATTTCTAACCCTTAACGGGGTCTCGTAATTCTGCGTGCAACCCATATATAAGCGTATGAGCAGGGACAGTCGCGAAGAAAATGATGTGGGAAGACGAAGGGGCATATACAGCTTTTTAGCTATCTCTTCATGTCAGTCCCAAGAAATTAGCACCCTTAACGGGGTTTCCGTGTTCTACGCAAGACCTATAAAGACGGGTGCTTGCTAGAAGGCGATGCGAGGATGTGGAAGACCGTAAGAAGCATATGAGCTGGTTCTCCATGACCTTAAGATATTTGGGTTTCCGTGTTCTACGCAAGACCTATAAAGACGGGTGCTTGCTAGAAGGTGATGCAAGGATGTGGAAGAACTGTAAGAAGCATATGAGTTAGTTCTTCATGACCTTGAGATCACTATACGTGTGGAGCCATGAGGATATAAGAGTCGGTATCCATACGCTCACCGTTCACTGAAAGTATACAGCCATATAACGGCTGTCCAAGGTGGACAAAACCCAAGCCGACTGGAGACGTTCGATCGCTTAGAACCCGATTGGAGTAATACGGAAGGTTTGAGGTACAGCTTGAGTCTAACGAAGATGCCTTGTCGCTTAGAACCCGATTAGGAGGATTCAAAAGATTCAGGATTAAGCCCTGACTCTAACAAGTTCGTCTGATCGCTTAGAACCTGGTTGGAAGGAATTTGAAGGATTCAGGAGAAAAAGACAAAAAAGAATAAAGGAGAAAGTCAAGTCAACAAGGCTATCCGATCGCTTAGAACCCGATTAGAGAAGGTTTGGAAGGCTTGAGAGAAAAACAACGAATTAGACGGGTTTATTTGATCGCTTAGAACCCGATTAAAGAAAGCTCGAAGAACTCGGCCCAAAAAGAAAAAGAAGAAAAATAAAGAAAAGAATCGAGCCAATAAGTTTATTTGATCGCTTAGAACCCGATTGAAGAACACTTAGAAAGTTCGATTCCAAAAAAAAAAAAGAGAAAATCACAAAAAAGAGACACATATGGCACGATGATCAAGCAAGGTGTAGCCACCGCAAGAACACCCTGGGGGCAGTCAAGAATCCCTCCGGTCCTGTGATTAAGCACGCATGCTACAACCTAATCTGACTCTGCATGGAAGATAAGGAGTCAAGAGGAGAACACATCGAATTCATTGGGCAATGAAAATTGTGAGTACTACTTTGTCCTTTGTTCTCCTTAAAATTTCTCAGTTTATTTCTAAAGCAGTAGAGAAAATTTAATCTGAGAAAATAAAACAAAGCAATTTGCAAGTGGAAAGTTATGAAAGTTGTTTGCAAAAATGAAGTTTGAAAGAAAATTTGGGCAAACTTTGAAAATTTTCCAAGAACATTTTTGTGATATTTTGAATGATTTTGACTAATCCCATATTAAATGAAAGAAGTCCCTTGTATAAATAGCTCACTTGATAGGTTTCGTATAAATCTCTTAAGATTAAAGGTGTTGGGATATATCTTTCTTTTTTATAAATTGATTCCGGGAAAATAATTCAATTTCATATATAAAAAAAAGTGAAGGAAAAGAAAGAAAATACGAGGAAGAAATAAAAAGGAAACAAAAGAAAGATAAACAATGAAAAGCAAAAATAGGAACTATTTTTCTCGACACACTACTCCACTGATTTAGACCTGATAAAGTTCATGGGTGCATTCGTGACGCATCACCCCATGTTTGTATCCGTGCAATGGAAAGGTTTTAAGTCATGAGTATGCATAGCACCCTATTCTACGTGGTAATACTAGGATGAGTAGGGAAGAGTCTTATTATGTTTATTCCAGCAAATAAAATTGAACAACTTTCCGAGCATTGATATATAAAGAAAAGGATAAATTTTGACACCTTTTAATCCAAGAAAATTTACAAAACATATTGATTAGGCGTTTTATTGAAGGGACATTGAGTAAGATACTTTGTGGGATGAACATAAAATTTTTCCAAGGTATAACCTAAATGTTCTTCTAAAATTTATAAATTATGTCCAAAGTCTCATGTTAAACTTCATTTCTGTGAATATCTTTAACAAATTTCTTATGCGGATTTGCTTAAAGACAAGATAAAGAAAACTCAAACATAATGAATATGATAAATGCAAAATGAATATCCGATAAAAATAGAGTGCTATAAGATTTGGATACTGCCGAGGTTTGGAATGTTTTGATTACAGGATCCACGACTTCGTCAATGGATAAGAAGGAATCCAAACTGAAAGCAAAAGCAAAGAAAGGTGCAAGCTCCCACCTCCCCATGAAAAAAATGCAAAAGCCGGCATAGGCTTGTGTCGGGTGAAAATAACACCTGCATGATCAATCAAGCAATGAAGAAGCATGGTCCGAAACGACCTTAAACTACAACCATGGTCCGAAAAGACTTTAAACTACAGCCAAAACCAAGTCCCAACCAAGCATGGTCCGAAATGACTTTAAACTACACCAATGGTCTAAGAAGACCTTAAACCACATCAACAGTCCGAAAAGACCTTAAACTACAACCAAAACCAAGTTCCAACTTAATATGACCCAAGAAGACCCCGAGATACAGCCAAAACCAACCCTGGTTAGCCAAAGACCCCAACGAGAAGCACACGAGACAAACTGGATCAAAACCCAAGATTATGCCTACAACCAGAAGGCCATTTTATCTAAACCCTCAATTTTGCAAGTTACCCGCATGGTTCCCGTACTAGATCAGAGATAAAATTTCCCATGAATATGTTTGCAGAGTATGGTCGTTGCCCAGGTCCCCTAATATAAAGACAAGGGATTAAGTACTCAGGCAAGCCCTCACCCAACCATGCAAGTATTAGCGAGATGAGATAAATATAGCGTACCTTTTGAAGTAGATGTGATCAAAGAAGATGATCAAACCCGCTTCCGAGCTCAATGCCCAATATGGAGTTCCAACACCTGAGATTCAGACAAGAAAAACAACTCAGAAAGAATTCCATAAAGTTCAAGAGGAACACTGGGGGCACCTGGCTAAGCTGTTCAATTCTAAGGTCTTCACACCTCACCCAGGTGGGGGGCATTTGTTTGACCCTAAAAAGTTGGGATTTGGAAATAAATAAAAGGGCTAAAAGAAAAATAATAGAGTAAATGGAGGTGTCCATTAAAGATTAAAATGGAGAAGGTTGGATGAATCTATTTAATCACAAAATTGAGAAGTAGGTTCACGGCTTCGGCTGAACTAAAATATTGGGTTTTGATCTAAGTGATTTAATATGCTAAGTGGGCCGAAGGAATGAATTAAAACAAGTTGGTTGCCGCATAAAGTATGCTTTAAAAATGGGCTGCCGATTAAATTAAGTGAGCTGCTTCATGGGCCGAACCTAATACCTTAATCAATAAGATTGGATTAGTGAGCTGCTGGCCGAAGTGATTAAAGATACTGGGCCGAACCAAGCAGCTGGGCCGAACCAGATCACAATTGAAATTTTCGGTGGTGGCTTCAAAGACTTGGTTCATGAAGAACCATATTGAAAGTTCAAGTATTGGTTCACAGTACCGAGTTTATGTGATTAAAGGAGTCTTCTCCTCCAACCTTCCAACGGCTCAGTGAAGGAAAACAACAAAGAGAAGGACATTAGCTGGCGCTGGCCTCTGCGTCCTTTGTCTCCCAGCTCTCTTCAAACACAACCATTGGATTCTTTCAACGAAGGAGATTATGCCAACGCACTGATCCGTGCCATGGATGATGCCAGCTCACAAATCTGGCTCGCACGCCAACCGTTCGATGAAATGAACGGTCAGGATTGAGCTACAACCCGAAACCCTAGTGTTGCCCTGGTGCCATGCCTATATAAGGAGCCCCAGAAGATGAAGAAAAGAACACAATACACAGCCGTAATATCCAGCACCTAAGAACACCATAGAGAAGGCCGAAGCTGCCCAAAAAACAAAAAGCTCTTCCTCAAAACTCCCTTCTCTGCCTCAAATTCAAAAGAAAATATAGAAATAGATAGAAATTAAGATCTTTGCAATGTAGATGCTTAAAGAAGCTATGTTCTTATGTAATGTCATGAGGAATTAATGAAGACATGCTCCCTTGGAGCTTTTATTCGAATTCTTTTGTTTGATGTTGCTTGCTCTCTTTTCTTTCCTTTACTGCCTTGCCTTCTTATCTTATTTGCTTTTTCTTTCTTGTTGGAGTTTGTAGTATGGTAAAGAACAAAATAAAAAAAAAGGGGAGAGCTTTGTGATGTTTTCAAGCTTGTTTCGTAACAAGCAAGCATGAGGCTTGATGATCAATAAAAATAATGTTTTTTTCTTCTTTGCTGCCTTTATAAACAAAATATGTATATGTTGTTATTTTAGCTATTAGTACTTTTATTTCCCTTTTGCACTTCATTCCTATATAAAAACAAAGTAAAAAAGTTTAAATATGCAAATCTGATTTTTCTTGAACTTTCTTTGAATTTCCATGCTCTTAACTCTTGTATGAAATAATCAAATAGCAAAGATGCATGTGTTGAGCTGTATAGTTCCTATTGCATCCAACCTATTTCGATTATTTTATTAGAAAGGGTTAAGAGTAATAAAAATGAGTTATAATGGTTGAGCTGTATAGTTTCTATTATAATCTCCTTGATACGGGACCTATGTTGCACAAATAAGTTCTAGATGATCTCTTCATGCATAAATGCATATCATGTGTATAAAAGGCACAATATAAAGAGATCTAATAGACATTTGTGCAAAATAGTGAAAGAATGAGGTTCAAATTGCAAATAGATGTCAACCATGTTGAAAATATCATTTGTATATTTGAATCAATGACTTCTTGATGATTTGTCCCTTTGTCAAGAGAGATTATACAAAAATACGATTTCAAGCAAAATCAGGGGCTTCCCTGCATAAAATCACATTTTGGCAAATTTTTGATGTTTAAAATGACATTATGATGAACTTTGGAGTTTTGGATCTTTTCCTTTACCCTTTTGTTTGTTGGTGCCAACTTGTAGCCTAAAAGCTACTCAAATTTGTTAAACCTCAAAACCAATCATAATAAAGGTTTCTCACAACCTCTGGTACCAACCAATGAACAGTACCAGCACCAAAAATCAAAGCATGTACCATTGGTATAGGAAAAAGCACTTAAAAGTGCCAAAATGACCTCTGCTGGTAAATGGCACAATCTGGACTGATATAAGGACCAAAATGAAAAATGGACATCACCATCAAATAGAGGACTTCAAAACACATAAAATTGACACAAACTTTGCATTTTTCTGATCTTATTTCGAATTGATATGAATTTTCAAAGTTCATGTTTAAAAAACAGAAAAATCAGCAATAAGCTGCTGCTGGTAAAATGAACATTACAAGTTGGATAAAAATCCAAATCAGGAAATCAATATCATGGTTAGATAGAAAACTTCAAAATACATGAAATAGACATTAACTTTACATTTTTCTGACCTTGTTTCAATTTATTATGAATTTTCAAAAATCAGCTTGTCAAAAATAAAAATCCAGCAATTAATTTGGTAAAATTACCTTCACTGCCCCTCAGTTGAAATAAATAATTTAAAATAGAAATGAGATTCTAAAATTCATGAAACTCATCCTGTACATAATAAATATACCCTTTTATGAATTAATGATGAAAAAATTGTGTAATTCTTAACAAAAAAGCAGAATTTATAAATTAATTTAATTTGCTAAAAATCAAAATGAAACTAATGCCCACTAATATTCTAAAACCGAAATCCATGTTGGGAAGCAAGTTCAGGTCAATCTAAGAGACTCAAGGAGTTTAAATCAACATCTCCTATCATCCAAACATGGTCCAGAAGAGTCTGTTGTCCCACTGGTACCAAACGGATACTATGCCGAGAAGTTCAAACTACAAATCTGATTAATGTTCAAATAAACCCAAAATTGATATCCCCATTAGCTATTACATGATAAAAGAATGACAATAAAGCAAGTAATTGAAGAAGATCTTCATGATCGTATTCAGTAAATCAAACTAAAATCCAAATCGGGTACCGAGTTATACCTCGACAGGTACTGTCTCCTCTGACGATCATTGTTCGCCGACAACAAGTGCATTCCACTCCTGGCGCAAAGGCGATGCCAACCATAGTTATCCCTTGTCTTGCCGTGACCGGAAATCCCATCGGAGAAGACAACCCACCGGAACCCTAGTTCGGGTTCGATACCTGATTCAAATCTCAGTTGCACGCTTCTTGAAGCAACTCCGAGATGTCCGATTAAGGCGCCAAAACAAACATTCAAACAGAAATCCAAATCTCGATGTAAAGGATAAATCTAAGGACCCATGCCAAAACCCGATGATCCGACGATCCATTGCGCTTGGGGCCCATCTGTCATATTAAATGAGATCCCCTTTGACAGATCTCAACACTCAGCGCGCATCTCAAAGCCCAATAACCGAAACTTAAAGTCTGTTATTCAAATCTAAAGCCCAATGCACCAATCCTGAAGCCCAGACACCAAATAAACTCATTAGACCGAAAATTCTTTACAAAAAGTCCCTCTGATTTTTCTACATTTACAATAAGGCCCTTACAAATTTACAAACAAGTCCTTGACAGTATAAAACTCTCTCAAATAAGCCCTTAAAGGCCCAATTTTCACATAAAACCTTGTCTAAGACCCAAATCACAAGTCCACATCTTTCCAGCTTCGTAAATAGGCCCCTGAAAAAAACATAAATATTTATAAATAAGTCCTTTTTGGCCACAACTTCTTCGTTTCAAGTCCAAATTGATTCAAACCACCTCCAAATGAACCCGAGTCAAATTCTCTATGTTTCTAAATCAAAAATTGAACATATTCAAACGTCAGCCAAATCCTGAAATGACCAAAATACCCTTTTTCAAAATTAAATGATTCCTTAAGAAGAATGTAAATAATTAATAAAAATATAAATAAATATGTTATAAATCAAATATAAACAAATGTTATACATACACTTTCTCAAATATCCAAGTTCCTATTTTAAAATGCAATAAACATTATTTTAATGTGAAAATCACATACGTATACATGTCCAAACATATAGAAAATCAAATCAAAACCAAAGTCAATACATGAGTCCCCCTTTTAGCCCCTTTATTCAATTCACTTAAATAGGCACAAATCCCGGAATGGACGAGGTGTTCAGTATGGCTTGGAAGGGTCATCTGATGTAATTAACAGCGGGGGCTTGCGCTCGCTGGGAGTTAAACGTCCCCACAATCAATAAACTCCCTCGGTAGACTGATTATGAACAGTAGGTCTGTCGGGGGTGAACCGAAGGAATTGTAGAAAGAAAATGAATGTTTCAAGTTCGATGTTCTCCCCCATGTCTTGAAAAATCGAGAGCATTGAATCCTTGAGACATTTAACACATGCACACACCTTCCAAACCACTGTGTAACTTTCTGCGCCCTACACATCAATGATCTGTGGTTGTTAGATGCATGGATCCCTCTTAAGAATTGCCTATTAATTGAATTAATTAGATCAGCTACTATTTGGATAGTGTGGTTAGCTAGAAATAAAGTATGCTTCAACAATGCTGTAATATCATCTGTTGCTTCATTAGGTTCTCAAATTATCTCTTTAACTTCTTTTTGGTGTAAATCTAATTCCGATGAGTCTTTTTTAAAATTAACTTTGGTTCTACCTATGGATGTTACATATTTATCTCAGGCAGGCAATATTATAATCCCCTCGGGGACAGATACATCGGAAGCGGAAGACGATACTTGGGATTCAGAGGAAGAACCATGTCTTGGGTTAGAAGGGTCAGACCTCTCTGACTTACTAAGAGACAGAGCTGCTGCCTTCTTCCATTCTTCTGACCTCACTACCCATACCAGCTCTTCCTCTGTTGCTTCTTAGTTCTCTCTTATGAACTATTACTATTTTTTGTACGATGCTCTTATTGTTTTTTGCATGACTTGTTTAGCAAACTTTAGTCTTGTTTAGATATCTCCTAGCTGCTTCACAGCTTGTGGGATTTTGTTATTCTCTTAATCAGTTGTTGCTATATTGAACTTGCCTCTAGGCACTCTTGTACAGACCAATTCGTTTCTAATGAAACAGGTGGTATATACCACTTTTATCAACAACAACAACAAAAAAACATTGATTCGTATTATTATATTATTGTTGATATCATACACTTTCAATACGGCTTGATATCCTAGTATCAACTACGTGCGTGTATTAAAACTCGTATTGTTATATTATTAAGTTATTCTCTTATATTTTGGAAAATCTTTGCATGTTGTTATAATAGATTAATTAAATCATGAAAAGATAATCGCATTTATTGCACTTTTCCATTTTGAAGTTTCTATTAATTTTGTAAGAAGTATTATATTATACTAAAAATTACATACGAACGTTAGAACCTATAAAACTGTTTAGAAGTGTAATTAAGGTATTCTGACCTGAGAAGATCTCTGAAAGGGAGGTTTTGGGTCCCATACTAAGTGACTTGTCACTCATCCACAGTAGTCTGTGAATTTAAATTTAGGTACAGAGACTGGTGATCGGACGTGGGAATTTGTCAGGAGCTGTCCTTGATGATGTCACATGTATCTTTTATTTGCTTTTTAGGACTTTTGTTTGGTTTTAACGATTAGTGGTACTTTTATGTTATGTGCCAGATTCGTTAATTAGAGAATGTATCCTCTTCTTAGTCATTGTGTTATTTTATATTTGTGACATGAACTTTATAATGAAATCATGGCCATGACAAACAAACTACATTTTGATAAGTGGTAAACAATTGTCAGGTTACTAATTTAAATGTATAGGTTACTGAAAATTAATTAAAATAAAATAAAAAAATTATAAAACATAATAAATTTAAATTAAATTAAAAAATTAAATTAAAAAAAATTATGTGAAAATCGCCTAAGAAATTGCCTCAAATCGCCTCAAAAATTGCCTTATCTTTCTTTCTTTCCCTTCATCTCTTTCTCTTCTGTGAGTTGAGTGAGTTGTAAGATGGAGGAGAGAGAAATATGGGTATTTATAGAGTCTGAAAAAGCAAAAAAAAATGTGAACTGGCCATTTAATGGCCGGTTGAGAAAAAAAAGTGGACCGGCCATAAATGGCCGGTTTGGGCATTTTTAAAATACCCAACTAACGTGGGTATATTTATTAATGGAAGCTGATATGAGTACCCGCACCTAAACTGCCATAACTGTTTGTGGGGACCGCAACCGTTCCAAAACTGTAATTTTATTTTACAAATATTAATAGTAACATTGTGAAGTATTTTTATCTATACAAGACAAGTATTTATATCTATACAATGAACTACATATATTATATATGAATTTTCCTTAAATAACCGTACCCGCACCTTTTTATGAAAAATCCTCGCGTCGTACCCGCATTAGGAGACCACACAACCGTTCCAAAACTGTAATTTTGTTTTACAAATATTAATAGTAACATTGTGAAGTATTTATATCTATACAAGACAAGTATTTATATCTATACAATGAACTACATATATGATATATGAATTTTCCTTAAATAGCCGTACTCGCACTTTTTTTTGAAAAATCCTCGCGTCGTACCCGCATTAGGGGACCACACAACCGTCCCAAAACTATAATTTTGTTTTACAAATATTAATAGTAACATTGTGAAGTATTTATATCTATACAATGAACTACATATATGATATATGGATTTTCCTTAAATAACTGTACCCGCACTTTTTTTTGAAAAATCCTCGCGTCGTACCCGCATTAGGGGACCACACAACCGTTCCAAAACTGTAATTTTGTTTTATAAATATTAATAGCAACATTGTGAAGTATTTATATCTATACAATGAACTACATATATGATATATGAATTTTCCTTAAATAATCGTACCCGCACCTTTTTTTCTTTTTTTAAATCCTCCCATTGTACTCGCATTAGGGGACCACACAACCATTCCAAGACTGTAATTTTCTTTTACAAATATTAATAGTAACATTGTGAAGTATATAGCTCAAACAAGATAAGTATTTATATCTATATAATGAACTACATATATGATATATGAATTTTCCTTAAATAACCGTACCCGCACCTTTTCTTGAAAAATCCTCGCGTCGTACCCGCATTAGGGGACCACTCAAATATTTTTTACATATGACACTAGATGACGTCTGAAATATTTATACCTCTGCACTAAAGTATTTGTACCTATGTGGTCAACTATTTTTGTTAGAGGAAGGTTGACGCGGTGATGATTGGGTAAGGTTGATGCGGTGATACGGGGTCCCCACTACTTCATTAGAGGAAGGTTGACGCGGATCATAGAGGAAGAGTGTTGCTGGAATTTTAGAATAATAATTAGTTGGGAACATATAATATCTTTTTAGAATAATAATTAGTGGGGACCATAGTACATTATTTCTCTAAGTGCGGGTACTAAAATAATTATTCTTTATTAATTTGTAATTAACTTTGGATATTAATAAAAATATCGGAGATAAATAAAGCATTATTCTAAAATTTGAATTATGTGTGTACATGTGTATCAATAACATAGAAACAGATAGAGAGTCAATCTTATTACCAAAGTAGACTAGCATGCATCTAAAGGTAAAAGTCGTTCGAAGGGAACGGTGCCACACTAACCTTTTTTTCCTTTTTCAAGGGAGGGGCAGAAATTTTTATTTTTAGAAATATATTCAATTTTTTGCCCGGAAGAATAAAGATGAAAGTTTTGTTCAATATACTAGCAGAAATCGAATTAGGTGAATCGATTCCTTTTAAGTATTTTGTAAATAATCCAATAATTGAGTTAATTTCTTAAGGCTGTGTTCCACATGTCTCTCATTAAAAGAAAGAGAAAGGATGGAAGAGGAATAGAATAAGAATTCATATCCTCCCCGGTACAGGACAAATGAATCTTTTAGAATTAGTGGATCTTGGCCGTCCTTTTAACTTTACCTGAATCTCAAAGCACAAATAATACTGGCTCCTTGCGCTATCCTCGAATAGGCACCAAATTGTTGCTTCAAAGTTTTGCTCAAGTTTTATACATATTTCATCTCCTCTTTCTTTTTCTCACATTCGTTCATTTTCAAAATTAAATGTTCTTGAAAAAGTAAAAGATTCTGATCATATCTGGTTAAAGCTCAGTTCATGTCCACTCCCTTTCCTTCGCGTACCTCTTTCTAGAGCAGATCCTAAGAGTTTGTATGCAGAATAATGCCTATCTGCATACAAAATTTAAAGAATCAAATCAATTATTTGATTCTTTATATGGTATTGGAAAAAAAAATCTAACAGTTTGGTTAGATGGGTACAAACCGTTAGCTTGGAATGTTCAATTATTGAGACTTCATGGAGTGCCAGAGCAGAATGAGGCATTTCCGCATTTGTCGCCCATTCCTAGGCGTTGGTAGGTAATGCTGTGGGAATTTTTAATACAGGGTTGTTATAAAAAGTTCATTACTCATTTGAAAAATCATTCTCGTCATATTTTAAGTGTCATATACATTAATTGTTGGCATGCAGTGCTACTTTACAAATGGACATTATTTTCATGTGTTTATACTTAGATGCTTGTAAACTAAGTGAAGCGGGCTTCATAGATAAACATAGCAATATACACAAAATTAAAGCAATGTAGAAGCACAAGCCAAAATCTCACTTTACGGAAAGATATACGCATGCATCTTCTTGGGATTTATTTGTAAACGGCCCTCAACACGGAGTCTGGATCAATAAGTATTAGACAGAATCTACAACTTTACGATCTATATTTACTTAATTCAGTGCCAAACTCAATCTGGTGCTTATTAAAGATGTAAGAGTTCTCTTTAAGATTCATGTCAGATTAAAGAAACGGTCCGGATCTACTAATTTTAAAAGATTACTTTTTACGGTACCAGGGAGGATATGAATTCCTATGGATCCTCCATAGTTTTTTAGATTTTAGATTTGAAATCCGGACCATCCATTTAAAATCTGAACTAATTCGGTCCAAGTTGAAAATTTACAAATCATTTATTCATGCCAATGCGGATCGGACAGTCCACATTTTTTCTACAATAACTCAAAATTTGAATTACTATAGACGATATAAATTATCCTCTAGAAGGCCTTATTTGAATTTAAAATCCAGACCGTTCGATCAGAATAAAAAATAATTCGGTCCGTATCCTCTGTATGAATCATAGTGACCAAATACGCGAATTATACGCGTATAATTCGTTTTTTATACATAGCCGCACCGAACTCCGTTTAATACGCGGAAAAACATATAATACGTTTTATTCGCGAATAAAACGCGAATTACGAATTATTCGCGAAAAAAACGCCAAAAATATTTTTTCCAAATTTTTTCAAAATTTTTTTTTTTTTTTGCTTCCTTGTTGTACCGAATCATTCCCGAATTATACCCGAATCACGAATTTTTGACCTCGCCGAACCGAATCCGAACTTTTGATTTGTCACTATGGTATGAATGACGTATCACGTATGAGGCATAGTGACAAAATACGCGAATTATACGCGTATAATTCGTTTTTTATACATAGCCGCACCGAACTCCGTTTAATACGCGGAAAAACGTATAAGACGTTTTATTCGCGAATTACGAATTATTGGCTATAAAAACGCCAAAAATATTTTTTCAAATTTTTTCAAAATTTTTTTTTTTTTTTTTTTTACGTTTTTTTTTGGGGTTTTTTTTTTTTTTTTACTTCCTTGTTGTACCGAATCATTCCCGAATTATACCCGAATCACGAATTTTTGACCTCGCCGAACCGAACCCGAACTTTTGATTTGTCACTATGGTATGAGGTAGGTTGATGATTCGCCACATATTGTCTCTCAGCATTCGTCACAGAGGATCTGTATTATGTGTTATTTTTTTAGTAGTCGCCAGTCGGTGAGTCGCTTTGTTTGACCCAAGTCAGCTGTCCTAAACTACAGTTTGGCAGCACTTTTGTAGTTTTGTGAACTAGAGAAGGAAAAAGACAACACTTAATTAACTTCAAAGCAAATCAAGTATAAATATATATATAATATTTAATTTGTTTCATTTTTGTGGCTAGGTTAGGCAATGTATGGCAACCAAAGTCAGCCTTTTTCTAGAGTTGGTATGAGCAATGGCCCTAAAAGTCAAACTTGAGTGACCTTTACCTTGATTGAAAAACTTTAAAATAGATAATTATGCAGATTAGCCCCTAACTTCCCATGAATTTAAAGTATTTATTAATAGTGGCTTGTACAGTTGTACCAAGAAAGTTATCTCTAGAGTGGTTTCTAACAAGCTAAAAAAATCTTACTATATACACACTGTCACACTGGCATTCGCTAAAAATATTTTTATTGCTCTTTACCTCATTTCAATATAATTCTATCTTCTAATTTTTCAATCGGGAAAATACTTTGTGGTAAATTCGTACTTCCCTCCTAAAAGAATGTTCAATTATTATGGAGGGAAGGAACTATGAAAAATAATTATAAAAAAAAATCATGTTTTGATACTAATTAGTGAGACAAACTTTAAATAAGAGGCGTTTTTGTTTTGTCATAGAGACTTCTGATGTGGAAATTTTTATTTTCTTCCTTATTGTTTGTTGAGGGCTTGAGGCATTTAAATCGTTTGTGAAACTTGACCCTTGTTTTTTATAATATTACTAATATTTAACTGGCATTTAAATCGTTTGTGAAACTTGACCCTTGTTTTTTATAATATTAATAATATTTAACTAACATTAGAAAATAAAAATAATACGGCTAAAGGATACTTAAAATTGACCAATTATAAGGAAACATGAGAAAATTTACAGACCAATACATAAAGTGCTCTTGTCTTCAATTACACTTTATTCTTTCTCCAATTAATTTCATTACCATATATATGCAAGTTTTTTTATCTCCCATCCTGACTCCCTTCATTAAATTATAAGATAAGAAATAGGTACAAATTATGTTTCCTCATGTTTCTTTGGAAAATAGTGGCCAGTAATTAATAAATGGGTTTGATTAGGTCTTCTCAATCATTGCAAACAACTGCATTGACATGACAATTTTTTTGGTAGTAATATGACAATTTTTCAACGTCAAATTTGTCGTGACCCGACATTTTTATTAATATCCAAAGTTTATTACAAATTAATAAGTTTATCTATGATTCCCGACTTTTTCCAAAAATGTCCAAACCGGCTATAAAATGGCCGGTTTCCTCATGGCCGGTTTCATTTTTTTTTTTTTTTTTAGAGACACTATGAAGAGTAAGATAATAAAATCTAACACTGAAAATTCGAATTTTTTGTTTAAAATATTTGTTAGATTACTTCTTTTGATTTATAATTAGCATATTTATACTAAAATACAATATATTACTTGAAATTATGTTGAATGACATTAAATTACGCTAAATTATGTTAAATTATGTTGAATTACGCTAAATTACACTAATTTCGCTAATTATAATGAAATACGATAAATTAAAACTACGCAAAATTACGTTAAATTAGGCCGATTTTGTGCCATCTTTCATAAATCATAAAAAATAGTAAAAAAATTTCAAAAATAGTAAAAATTAGTATTCTACAAGTTCATTATATAACTAATTTACTGAGCTACTTAGATCGAATAATATAAATGAAAATATTAATCGGAAACTTCAACTCAAGTTTTGAGGCTCTTCCTTTTGTTTTTTGGCAATTTTGAATTTTGAAATCCAGCATCGCAGGAATGGATGCATGCGTATTTTCGCAAGCTTTCCGAAAAGTGGTCATTTGCTGAAATCGGACACTCGAGCGTCGTTTTATGGCCGTTTGAAGTTTCGTCATCGTTTTTCGCCTTTTAGTGAAAATATCGTCCCTATTCATATGTAATTTACCGTATTTTAGTGTAATGTAATATAATTTAGTGTATTTAATGTAATATAGTGTAATTCAATATAATTTCAAGTAATTTGGCGTATTTTAGTATAAATATGCTAATTATACATCAAAAAAAGTAATCTAACAAATAATTTAAACAAAAAATTCAAATTTTCAGTGTTAGATTTCATTATCTTACTCTTCATAATGTCTCTTAAAAAAAAATTTATAATTATAAATCACTATGAAGATAAAAGAGAAACAAAATAGTTTCTAATTATACATCACTATGACACTATGAAGACACATAGTAATTTACCGGAATTTACCGTATTTTAGCGTAATTTAACATAATTTAGCGTAATTTAATGTAATAGAGTGTAATTCAACATAATTTCAAGTAATCTAGTGTATTTTAGTATAAATATGCTAATTATAAATCAAAAGAAGTAATCTAACTGTTATAAAATAAAGATAAAGAATAATAAACAAGATAGAGAACACATAAAAAATGACAATCTCTTTATTCATATATTTCTCATGTGTACAATACAAGATTACAATGCCTCTATTTATAGGCCACAAATTGTAAATGAAAAGTCATTACAATAATAAATAAGAGATTAAATTCCAAATACTAGTGGGATATAAATTCCAATGGTAGTGGGGTAGTGGGGAAGTAAATGAGGATTAATATTGGGAGTTACAACATGAATGGACCATCCATTATATTCATAACACTCCCCCTTGGATGTCCATTACATAAGAATATGCCTCATTAAAACCTTACTAGAAAAAACCCTATGGGATAAAAACCTAGTGAAGAAAAAAGAGTACATTATTCTTTTAATACGCAACTACAACCTCACCAGGAAAACCCTGTGGGAAAAACCATGGTAAAGAAAAATGTAATGCATATTAACTCCCCCTCATGACAACATTAATCAAGATCTTTAAGTCAACCAACTCCAATATTACAGATCACATTTTCAAATATTAAAGTATGGAGTGTCTTAGTGAATAAATCTGCTAGATTCTCACTTGAACGGATTTGCTGAATATTAATAACATTATCCTTTTGGAGATCATGTGTGAAAATTGGTGAAATTGTTTTGTTCTATCTCCTTTAATGTATTCTTCTTTTAATTGAGTAATATATGCAATATTATCTTCATATATGATCGTCAGGATCATTTCTCCAGAAGACAAACCACATGTCTGACGAATGTGTTGAATCATGGATCTTAACCAAACACATTCTCAGCTTGCTTCCTTTAAATAATTTATTGCTTTTGGAAGCTCTTCAGGAGTTCCAATGATACTTAGATCGTCAACATAAACTGCAATTATAACAAAATCATTTCCATATTTTTTCATGGACAGATCGTATCATTATTATATCCATGTTTCCATAAATATTCACTTAGACGATTATACCATATGCGTCCAAATTTCTTTAATCTATATAAAGATTTATTCAATTTAATTGAATAATGTTCTCAAGAACCTAAATTATATGCTTCCGGCATCTTAAATCCTTCAGGGATTTTCATATATATATCATTATCAAGCGAGCCATATAAATAGGCTGTAACAACATCCAGTAGGCGCAAATCAAGCCCTTCATGTACTGCCAGACTAGTTAAGTATCGAAAAGTTGTTGCATCCACCACAGGTGTGTATGTCTGTTCATAATCAATTCCAGGTCTTTGCGAAAATTCTTGGGCTACAAGTCGAGCTTTATATCTCACAATTTCACCTTTCTCATTTCGCTTTCGCATAAATACTCATTTGTATCCTACTGGCTTTATGCCTTCGGGTATTGGGACTACAGGCCCAAAAACTTATTGGGACTACAGGTCCAAAAACTTTTCGTTTTTCAAGAGAGTTTAATTCTGCCTCAGTTGCGCCTTTCCATTTTGGCCAATTATTTCTTTGTCGACATTCTTTAATAGACTTCGAGTCATGATCATCATTATTCATTATATTTAGCGCTATATTATATGCAAATATCATTGATATCAATTTTATTTCGGTTCCATTTTATTCCATTCATAATATAATTTATCGAGATCTCTTTATTTCATGAATTTCAGATACCTGAGTTTCTGCTGGAACTCCAATATTACTCATAATTTGATTCTCTTCTAGAGTTTTATCTGAAATTATCATATCCTCGACTTGACCATTTTCATTTTTTGTCCTTTTTTTCGAGGATTTTTATCTTTGGAACCAATTGGTCTTCCACGCTTCATGCGTGTTATAATTTCATTAGTCTGTCCAACAGGGACATCGACTTTAATTGGAGCATTAGCAGCTAGTACATATGATTTGGTTACTTTCTTTATAAATGCGTCTGTCGATTGATTAACTAATCTTTCCAAATGAATTATCTTTTAAACATCTAGTTCACATTATTTATGAGGATCTAAATTAGACAATGATAATTCATTCCAACTAATATATTTTCCCAGCTGATTATTTTTCTCCCCCTAAGGTTGGGAATATTAATTCATCAAAATAATAATTGGCAAAACTAGCCGTGAATAAATCTACCATCAATGGTTCTAGATACTTTATTACATATGGAGATTCAAATTCAATATAAATTCCCAACTTTCTTTGATGTCCCATTTTAGTGCGTTGTGGTGGAGCAATTATAACATATATCGCACATTCAAAAATTCTTATATGGGAAATATTAGGTATGTGACCAAAAACCAATTGTAAAGGGGAAGTTTTATAATAGCTTGTTGGCATGATGCGAATTAGTGTTGTTGCATGCAAAATAACAAGTTCTCATTTTTGTGTATGAACATAAGCTACATGATGTACAACATCAATTCTAATAGACATGCATTGTCTAGACGTATTTTCTTAATTGAATAATCATAAAATTATGCTCTTAATCAAATCAATTGAGCAAATAATCTTGCAAACGTCAGGTTGCGAGTTGATAATGTGACCATACTATTGATGCATCAATTATAACCATAAAATATCTAAATGGTTCACATGGTGGATATATTGGTCTACAAATATCATCTTGTATACGTTCTAGAAATGAAATCAACAAATAAAAATTCATAAGAATCTTCTGGTTCTTTAATGAATGTCCACATTAATTATCTATTATTTTTCGCATCATTATTGATCCGGAATGGCCCAACCGGTCATGCCAAACTATGAACATATTTTTATTTGTAAACTTCAGGTTTACAATCACATGTGCTTCAATTGTACTAATATTTGTGTAGTACAATTTGGAGGAAAACATAAGCAATTTTTCTAATATGCATTTTTTTTTATGTGAGATTAAGCAAATTTTCTAATATAAATATTCAACTAATATATTTCTTCATTGGTTGTCTTAACGTGATATCTATTTCAGCAAATATCTTTAAAACTTAACAAATTTCTTTTGAGACTTAGAATAATATAATACATCATCAATATAAACTTGTGTTCCTCCATATAACAATAAGATAGCTCTTCTGGAGCCTTCAATTTTTTTTTTTTATTAGCAACTGCAATTGAGAAAAATAAGAAATAACAATAAAATAATAAAACAGTTAAAAATAAGAAAGAAGTATAATAAACATTACTTCAACAATAACAAAAATGTATATATATATTTATTCCTCTCATCATTAATCAAGTGTTTCGTTTTCATTTTCTTCATTAAAGAAATTTTCCACTTCTGATGGAAAAATGTGTATTTTCATCATTACCATGTCCACACGAGTATGTCCAGAAATTTATTATGGTTATTATGTGTTGCTACATTCACTTCAGGGAATGAAGCATAAATCATTGGACGAAATTCATGATTTTTTTTTTCAACAACTCATTATTTTGTTCAACTAAAGAGACAAAATATCAACTCAAAATATTTTTTTTTTTTAAATCTTATTCTCCAGGAACATTAAAATTTTGAGAGAAAAAAAAAATTCTGATAAAAACAAATAAATTCCGTGACTGGCTGTGTGAAGATATAATTTAGAAAATCAATCATGACCTTTTTTTTTTTTTTATTCACGGATCTAAATGTGGTAATATGAAGAGCAGCTCCAATATACAGTAGTAATATATATGTTACCTGAGGCCTTTTCATAGAAATCAAAATATAAATGTCCACTATATATAAACAGACTGTAGTTAGCCAACATCAATTAATAAAATATTTGATTAAGAATCAAAGATACAGACTGGTAAACATACGTTGTATTCATAATCTAATCCTTCAATTGAATTTCATTTATTACCATCACTGTTCAGATTAATAAGGCAGTGTCTAATTATAACAAAACGCATCTCCACATTCACATCTCATAAGTTATAAGATATTATTTTATTTATACATGTTTCGTGAATTAAAACTATATAATAATACAGATCTTTATAATCCCATTGAAATTGTATATTTATAAAACAAATATGAGTATGATCTAAAATTAATATTGAATAGATATAAATTTAAGAAATCTAGTCAAATCTAAAATTGCACAATATGGAGAAAAAAAAATATATGCTTAACAGATAGCTTCAGGCTATTTGATATTAATATAAAATAAAGATAAAACTTCAGGTTTTTAATTGGAAATAACTTCAGGTTATTATTTATCCAAATAATAACCAGTGGCCTATAATAACTTCTGGTTATTATAATAATTTTATAATAACGGCTGGTTATTTTATACTAAAATTTCTAATATGAACATCACATAATTTTTATTTTTTCAATAGTATGGCTTCGGGCCAAGGCTTCTACTGGAGGCATTTGGACGAAAGTTGGTAAAGAAATTCGTAGCCTTAAGCAGCAGATTAAAGTAACACATCCGGATAGCTTATTTATACATTATATAAGTTAGAAATTTCTTTGCATTGGCCATCCTTTGATACAAAGATAATAAATGTTAATTGAATTGGCTTCGGCCAATAATGCGACATCCTTTAAATTTAAAATTGAATTGGCTTCGGGCCATTTTTTAAAAAAAAAATTCAATAATATGAATTGATAAAATGGCTAAAAATGGCTTAATGAGGGGGAGAATTTATTATTAACAGATGACTTCGGGTCATTATATAAAGTTAATAATTTATAATTAACAGATGGCTTCGGGCCATTTGATAAATTGAGAACTTATGATTAACATATGACTTCGGGTCATTTGATAAATTTGAGAGTTTATAATTATCAGATGGCTTCGGGCCAAAGGAATCAATTTATACTTAATTTGAGATAAATTCTCAATTTTATCTCAAATTAACCAGATTGGTTTCGGACCATTTGGAATTTATGTTTAATGCAGAATAAAATCATAACATATATCAAACAGAATATAAACGTAATGCAATATAAAAGATAACTTATGACTTCAAAATTTTCTTTTATTATTATTATTTTTTTTTACGTTATTATCTTGTGACAATTGCTAATTAGAAGTATTATGATATTAAATTAAAAAAAAAATTGCACTTCCATATAAAATTATATGAACCATACTAGACATCTTAAAATAAATGTACATAAATTAAAAGATTTCAAAGTTACCTCGAATCTTCAACTAGTAGAGCTCTCGTGCTGATAACGTGTTATAAAATAAAGATAAAGAATAATAAACAAGATAGAGAACACATATAAAATGACAATCTCTTTATTCATATATTTCTCATGTGTACAATACAAGATTACAATGCCTCTATTTATAGGCCACAAATTGTAAATGAAAAGTCATTACAATAATAAATAAGAGATTAAATTCCAAATACTAGTGGGATATAAATTCCAATGGTAGTGGGGTAGTGGGGAAGTAAATGAGGATTAATATTGGGAGTTACAACATGAATGGACCATCCATTATATTCATAACACTAACAAATATTTTAAACAAAAAATTTGAATTTTCAGTGTTAGATTTCATTATCTTGCTCTTCGTAGTGTCTCTAAAAAAAAAAACCGGTCATTTTATGGGAGAGAGGAAAACCGGCCATTTTATAGCCGGTTTGGACATTTTTGGAAAAAGTCAGGAATCACGAGTAAACTTATTAATTTGTCATTAACTTTGGATATTAATAAAAATGTCGGTGCCATGACTGCATTCAAAGCACTTAGTACAAGGTCATATGATATTATGATCTATATGGTAATGATACTAAGCAGCTACTGTTCTATATTTAATTAATTTGTTTACCACATGATTATAACACTTTGAAATAACAAGTGGGGAACATATATGAGTCCATATCCTCGACGGTACCGTAAAAGATTCTCTTTTACAATTAGCTATTTACGGTGGAGATTAACTCTCAGCCGGTTTGGGATTCGGGCTGACTGAGGGGGCAGTATTATTGGGCTTTGAGATTCGTGCCAAGTTAAAAAGAACGGTCCAGATCAAGTAATTGTAAAAGATTCCCTATTACGGTACCGTCGGTGATATGAATTCGAACATATATATGTTGAAACTTGGAAAGGGACTGCATCATTATAAAATACATATTCTCCCCTTATATATAGCCTTGATTCTTGCCATCTTTCATCTCATCAAAATACACATCTCATTCTCCTCTACCCTTTTCTCTAACCTGTAAACCTCCTCCTCTGGCAATGGCCTCTCTTACTAAAACATTTGCCTCTTTAGCTCTCCTCTCTCTTCTCCTAGGAATTACTAATGCACAACTCTCCACTGGTTATTACTCCTACACATGTCCCAATTTGTTAACCACTGTAAAAGGGGTCGTGGCATCGGCAATATCCAAAGAGGCGCGAATGGGTGCCTCCCTGTTACGACTCTTCTTTCACGACTGTTTTGTTAATGTACATATAATCCTATATTAAATATTTCATCTAATATTACATGTACTGATGTACATACACACTTTTTTGTTGTAAAAATAAGGTGGTATACATGTTGTATATAGGTTTTAGCTTCAATAATTTACCTTCTGACAGAGCTAATATATATAATGTGTTTTCAGGGTTGTGACGGGTCGATATTGTTGGATGACACGCCGACTTTTACCGGCGAGAAGACTGCCACGCCGAACAGCAATTCGGTGAGAGGATTTGAAGTAATTGATCAGATAAAATCTGCAGTTGAGAAGGTGTGCCCTGGTGTCGTTTCATGTGCTGATATTCTGGCAATTACCGCAAGAGATAGTGTTGTTACTGTAAGTTTAATCTACAAATTAAGCTCCTTCAACAATTCCAAAACTAATTTTGTGATTATGTGATACAAACTGACTGGTCATCATTTCCAACTAAAGAAAACTGTAGGAGAGAATGTTATAATAGTTTTGCTAATTATTATTAATTTGTAGTAAAAAACTGAAATTACAAAATTATAGCAGGGCCTCAAGAATAATTCAAATTCAAATTTTGATTTAATTTCTTTCAATTTCATAGCTGGGAGGACCAAATTGGGATGTAAAACTAGGAAGGAGAGACGCGAAAACCGCAAGCCTGACGAAGGCAAACAATGACATTCCTCCTCCAACATCTAGCCTCAGCAATCTCATCTCTAAATTTGCTGCTCAAGGCCTCTCTTCCAAAGACATGGTTGCTCTTTCTGGTAATTACTTCAATATCTGTTGTGTATCCTATTTCTTTATTGAATGTTGCCCTTGTCAACTTTTTGTATGCATGGTAAATACATGAAGTTGAACTTTGATTTCATATGAACAGTTTAATTTTAATAGAATGGCTAAAAATGCAGCTTAATTTATGTTGACTAATGCCTCAATTAGGTCTGAAATATATATTAAACAAAAAGATAACTGAATTTGGATCAGGTAAGGTACTCGACATGATCAAATTAGATCCGGACCATTTAATTTAAATTTGCACGAATCTTAAAGCAAGCACCTTATATTTCAAATAGGTCTGAAATATTTTTGGCTTGACTTTGACTAGCCTGATCCGATTAGGTACAGCAGGGGATATGGACTCTAGATAACTCATTAAAGTTCGTTTCAAAAAAATATAGTAGTCTTTTAATGATATACACATACAGGTGCTCACACCATGGGTCAGGCGAGATGCACAAACTTCCGGGCCCACATATATAACGACACAAACATCGACGCCAGCTTCGACAGGACGGCTCTGCAGCCCGTCTGCCCAAAACAGAACGGCTCAGGTGACAACAATCTCGCCCCGCTTGATTTGCATACTCCGACCACCTTCGACAATTGCTATTACAATAACCTCATCAGCAAAAAGGGCCTTCTTCACTCCGACCAGGAGCTTTTCAATGGCGGGTCCACTGATTCGCAAGTTAAATCGTACGGCAGCAGCGTGACTATTTTCTTCTCGGATTTCACGGCAGCGATGATTAAGATGGGGGATATCAGTCCCTTGACTGGATCCAATGGGGAGATCAGGAAGAACTGCAGGAGTGTTAATTAGTTAATTAAAAAGTTGAATAATTAATTAATAATTAATTAAACATATCTGTGTGATTTTTATATACCTTTAGTTGTTGTGAAATGTGCAGTGAGAAGAGCAAGTGTAAGAAAATCTGAGCTCTAATTTGATAATTGTTAAACTGATGTTTTATTAGAAAGATTAAACATTCATACATAATTTCAATATCTGTGAAGTAAAAAATTAATTATAGAAAATTAATTAAGAGAAGAAGAATATTGCGGTACTGATCACATCAAATAAAGTTAAACTCGAGCCAAGAGGAGAATGCTGAATCAATGAAGGACATCTCAGATTTATTTCACTGAGTTGGCGCTGAGGTGTTGTATCGTCATTGAATAGGAAGATTTAGTAAACCATTTTAAGTAATTCCTGAGATTATGCTCTTGAATAAGATTTTGTGTGTTTTCACTTTCACCTCTCAAATTAGCTCTTACGCCAGTACCAGTTTTAGGATTTTACTTGAAATCAACTCAAATTTTTGAGTTGTTTGTTCAATTCTTGTGTTTCTGAGCTTCGTCAGGTCTTGTAAATTATCATTAACCGTAATTGTAGATTTGTAGGCTTGTAAAATAGTATCAATACATGTTGAAACAAAATCAGAAGGGAAGAAGCACAGAAATAAAAACGAAGAGGCATTCTCCCAGTTTAATTATCATATGGGCTTTTTAATGGCCCAATTTAATTATGGGCCTAGTACATAATTTATCGGCCTTTTAAGAAAAAAAACAATCTCTCTCTCTCTCTTCTTTGCGTCTCTCTCGGAGATGGAGGGAACCAAGAGAGAGGCTGGGGGCAGTTTAGAAGCTTCCCTTCTCCAAATAATCCATGAGCACCAAAATAGAGCGCTCCTAATCCGAGATCAGACGGGTAACTTAATTCCGACTTACTCTCTCATCATTCAATTTTATTTAATTTCACTTCTATCTATTCTGTCTAGTTCTCTGTACCTAAGTTTATTAGAACTGCCATGTTAATCCTAGATTCTTTAAGCTAATTTACTACGCAATATGTTGATAAGTTTCAGTTAGTTTGAGATTCATTATAGTTTAAGGAGAGAATATGGGATAATTGATAGGTAGATTAGTAATTTTCCAAGGGGCCCCATCTCAGGCTATGCCACTTTGCTTATATGATTTGGTAGGTAAGTGGTACAGGTAGTGGTACGGATTGATCATATTATGTTTCGTATTTAGCTATTATAATTGAGGAGGGTTCCAATACCTCATGCCTTTCATACCTTATCATACCTCATATTTTTTATCTTTGTTTTTAAAGTCCAAACTGTCGATCCAAACCGCTCAATTTTTTGAATTTTTTTACTATTTTTTAAAATAGGTACAAAATCACTGTTTTTGTACCGTTAAAAAACAGTGATTTTCTACCTATCTAAAAAAATAGTAAAAAGTTCCAAAAATTATAAAATTTTATCTCCAAACATATTTTAGTATGGATATCGTGTTAAGCGATTCGGATCGACAGTTTGGACTTTGAAAACGAAGATATAAAATATGAGATATGATGAGGTATGAAAGGTATGAGGTATTGGAACACTCCTCATTATAATTTTACCATGATGTTAAGTACCACGCATTGATGCTAAGGTACCAGTGTGCTGTAGAATTGTGGTAATACCAGTAAAGCTTAACTATGTTTTGAAACCTTATATTCTCGTCCAGGAACATTTAATTAGTTAACTTTAGTATTACTATGTTACTGGTTATGTGCTGGTATAAATATGTACTGGGTACTGGTTATGGACTATATGGTTATATGTAATTGTTATATTCCTCTACTAACAGATGGAGCGAAGAAGAATGCAATAATATCTTCGCAAAATTTGTCGAATTTATTGGTAGATGCAGTGAATGGAGGGGTTGAAGAGGCATTTATAAATGAGAAAAGGATTGAGATGGAGATACGAGCCTTGTTGGGTACCATATCACGGTACAAGAAGCAGACCGATCAATGGCTTGCAACCACTCATGAATTAGATACAGTGCTAAAGGTTTTGTTCTTTTTTTGTTTGTGGAGGAATTTCATTTATTAAAAAAAATGATTTAGTCCATAAGTAATCCAAATTTTTGTGGTTTTACTTGTGGAATCATACACAAATACACAATGAAGCCTGTTTTTTTGGTGACTACAAAAGTTATCATCAAAGCACTAGCATCCATTAAGATGTACTGAATAAGAGAAATCATCAGTAATTTTATTTTGTACGAGATAAATTGGTTCTAAAAAACATATATTTTTAAGCACAATTTGGTGCTGCTTAACATTGTCAGTAAAGATGATTTAATTAAAAAAAATCAATTTAAGTATGCATATGTCTTTGAATATTTTAGTGGATTTAGGGAATTTCAGTGTAGGACAAATATCTTTTGTTTGATGAGTCAAGGAAAGATATGAAAAGCATTTTTTGTGTATTATTTTTACTAGGAAATTGGTGATTTTGAGAATTGGATGAAGGTCATGGATTTTGATTGCAAGAGCGTCAATGCTGCTATACGAAACATTCATCAAGTTTGAGAAATAGTATGATTCTGTTATGTACGATTTATTTTCTCATGAAATGCAAGTATGTTCTGGGTAGGGACAAATTCTATTAGCTTTGCCTTTTTAAGCTAAATTCATGGCTAATTACTCGAAGTTTAGTAGTGCTGTATTTTATTTTTTTTCCATGCATGGCCAAACTGCCCCTCAGTCACGGTGATATCGAAATTTTTTGAAGGTAACTTGGTCATGTTGATAGACTCGATAGATCGCATAAAACTAGTGTTCTAAATAGCTAGCTATAGCTTTTTCGGACCATAAAAGTTTGCTAATTCAGCTACGACCGCTATAGCTGTAATAGCCTACCACTATTACCGCTACGCGCTATTGCTAACTGCTATGCTACATGGGCTTCTTTTTTATTTATTTTTTGCAATTTGCATGGGCTTTTGTGCTTCTGTTCTTATTTGTGATGCTACATGGTCAGCTATTTTAGATATGCTAAATCGAACTTTGTGCTTCTGTTTCTATTTGCTAGGTATGCTAAATCGAACTTTGTGCTTATGTTTCTATTTGTGATGTAGTCTCTTCTTTTATATAGGAAAAAATTCAAATATTAATTAATCATTTTGCTTGCTCTTCGTTTAGTATTCACTTGTAAAATTATTGCCCTTCGTTTTACTTGTAAAATTAATTACTCTTCATCTATTATAATATGTAATACGAGGTATGAACTATTAAAGAATGTTACTTTATAGATCTTTTTTTTTTTTTATTTGCATGATTGCATGATTGAAAAAAGTATAGACTTAGATTAGTTGTCATTTGGTTGTTACTCCAATTCCTCAATATTGATAATGTTGATAATTAGTACAAATATATATATATGAGATAGACTATGGTGAGTTGTGAAGTAAAACGTCGTTTTACTTCACGTCATATTTTCATTTTGAAAATCCAAACAACCGATTCGAACCGCTCAACATGTTCTCTATATTGAAATGTGCTTGGAGACTAAAGTTTACATTTTTTGGAATTTTTTTACTATTTATTAAGCCACTTTGAAATCGCTGATCCACTGTAAACAGTAAAAATTTCTGGACCACCGGATCAGCGATTTTCAAAGTGGCTTAATAAATAGTAAAAAAATTTCAAAAAATGTAAAATTTAGTCTCCAAGCACATTTCAATATAGATAACATGTTGAGCGGTTCGGATCGGTTGTTTGGATTTTCAAAATGAAAATATGAGCGTGAAGTAAAAATGACATCTTACTTCACAACTCACCATAGCCCATCTCTATATATATATATATAGGATTTTGCTAATATGCTACGCGTATATAAGGGCCCTCCGTGCTACGGCTCACTTTTTGAGTTTTCAAAATCCTAACGGTCGATCCGAACCGTTCAACATGATCTCCATATGAATATGTACTTGCAAACCAAATTTTACATTTTTTAGAATTTTTTTACTATTTATTAAGCCACTTTGAAAAAACACTAATTTGTACACAACAGTAAACTTTTCTGGACCATTGAATCAGCGATTTTCAAAGTGGCTTAATAAATAGTAAAAAAATTCTAAAAAATGTAAAATTTGGTTTGCAAGTACATATTCATATGGAGATCATGTTGAACGGTTCGGATCGACCGTTAGGATTTTGAAAACTCAAAAAGTGAGCCGTAGCACGGAGGGGCCCTTATATATGCGTAGCACTGTCCTATATATATATATATATATATATATATATATGAGGAGGGATTCACTTACACTCTACATTTTCAAAGTCCAAATAGTCGATCCAAACTGTTTAACGTGATGGATATATTAAAATGTGCTTGCAGATCAAATTTTATATTTTTTTACTACTTTTTAAGATGGGTACAAAAATTCAATGGTCTGAAAGCAGCGATTTTGTAAAATAATTAATAAATAGGATATATCCATTATGTTAAACGGTTTGGATCGACTGTTTGGACTTTGAAAACTTTGAAAATGTAGGGTGTAATCTGGTGTTACCAAAAAAGGATGTAAGTGGATCCCTCCTTTGTATGGTGTATATATATATGAGTAGAACTAAGGTGTTCTTAAGCTCACAAAGTCCCTTTGTGAGCTTAACTCAAAAACCTATCGGATTGACTTCAAACGACACATCCAAACTGTTGAAACCATTCTACTTCACGAGTGATGCATTTACATGTCAAATTTATAATTTTTCGAACTAGTTTAGTATAAAGTCAAGCGGTCAAAAAATGATAAAAAATGAACTCATTAAAATTAACTTATAAATCATCTTTTTTTTACCGCTTGACTTTATACTAAATTAGTTCAAAATTTTAAAAATTTGACATGTAAACACATCACTCATTAAGTAGATCGGTTTCAACAGTTTTGATGTGTCGTTTGAAGTTAATCCGATAGGTTTATGAGTTAAGCTCACAAAGGAGCTTAGTGAACTTAAGAACACCTTAGTTCTACTCATATATATCTATATATATATAGAGAGAGAGAGAGAGAGAGAGAGAATGGCTAATATACAAACGTTTGTTCCTGGACTCAGGAACAAACGATTCGGTTCTCCGATTTTCAAAGTCCAAACAGTCGATCCAAACCGTTAGATATTCAATCTATATTAAAATGTGCTTGGAGACCAAATTTTACATTTTTTGGAATTTTTTTACTATTTATTAAGATGGTTTGAAAACTGCTGTTTTTATTAAATTTCTGCAGCATTGAAAAACAACGGTTTTCAAACCATCTTAATAAATAGTAAAAAAATTCCAAAAAATGTAAAATTTGGTCTCCAAGCACATTTTAATATAGATTGAATATCTAACGGTTTGGATCGACTGTTTGGACTTTGAAAATCAGAGAACTGAATCGTTTGTCCCTGGACTCAGGAACAAACGTTTGTATATTAGCCATTCTCTCTCTCTATATATATATATATATATAGAGTGGCTAAGATCAAAGTGGTATGACCAAGGCCTTTGGTGCTACCAATTAGTTTTTGGATTTTCAAAGTCCAAACGGTCGATCCGAGCCGTTAGATGTGATCTCTATATTAAAATCTGCTTGGAGACCAAATTTTATATTTTTTGGAATTTTTTTACTATTTATTAAGCCACTTTGAAAATTGCTGATCACATGGTCCAGAATTTGGTTGCACTGTTTTTACTGTTCACCCGGATCTGCCATTTTCAAAGTGGCTTAAAAATAGTAAAAAAATTCCAAAAAATGTAAAATTTGCCTCCAAGCAGATTTTAATATAGATTGAACATCTAACGGTTTGAATCAAGTATTTGAACCTTAAAATTGCAAAAACTAATTGGTAGCACCAAGGCCTTGGTCATACCACTTTGACGTTAGCCGCTCTATATATATATATATATAAATGCTATGTACGATAGGTTCCGCTATAGCTATGCTATTCGCGATAGCTTTTTTTTTTAGCTTCTCCGTAACAATGCGATAATCGCTATTTAGAACCTGGCATAAAACTCATGATAAACTCATGCTGTATCAGTGCCCACTTTTCTCTGCCATATCATACCAAATAACCAATTTTGCGCTTAACAGTTTTAAATTTAATTCCAAATAACAAGTTTAAATTATTATTTTTGTTTTACGTTATAAGCAATGCAATCCAAGTTGAAAATTACAGTAGTCAGTTGTTTGGTAAATGTCCAAGGGGGTGAAAATTGAAAAATCAATGCACCAAATCAACTACAAATTTTAGGAGTTGATTTTTGGCTTCCTGTTTTGTATTAAATGAATTCCAAATATTATTAAATTTAGATAATTTCAATTTTATCATTTGGAATACCACCCTTCAATTTACGGTTTGATATTTACTATCAGCTGCTTTGAGATTCGGACTAGTGCAGGAGTAGTATTATTTGAGCTTTCAAATTCGTGCAAAGTTAAAAGAACAATCCGAATCTACTAATTCTAAAAGATTCCCTTTTGCGGTACCAGGGAAGATGTGAATTTCAGAAATAAAATAGGGGAATCATAGTGACAAATGAATTATTCGGATTTGGTTCGACGGGGTCAGAATTTCGTAACTCGGGAATAATTCAGGTATGATTCGGAAATGATTCGGTCCCACAAAGAAGCAAAAAAAAAAAAAAAAACTCAAAAAAAAAAAAAATTAAAAAAACAAAAAAAAATTGTGTTTCATGTTTTATTCACGAATAATTCGGTCAGCTGAATAATTCGCCGTTTGGTTCGGAAACACAAAAAGCATTTTATTTATAAATTATTTACGAATAAAATACGAATTATGTTACTATGAGTAGAATCAAAGTGGGAGCATGGGTACAGAAGAAGGGTGTAGATAACCACAGCAAAATTATGGCTAAAGCAGCGCACCGGTCAAACTTTTTTTTTTAAATGACAATTATACCCCCTCACACCTCTATGAATTCACCAATGCTCGGGCCATCATTACTCTTACACCTTGTTTGAGAGAGTAGAGGAAGGAAGGGAATGAAAAGAAAAGAAAACTTTTCATCTCATTTTGTTTGGTTGACAAAATTACGTTGGAGGTGAAGGGTACAGGAGGTGAAAGGTTTAATCTTATATCATTATAATCAATAGAATCGGTTTTCCTCCCAATTTGGAGTGTAACGGATGGAAAGAAATTTTGTTGTAAATATTTTTAGAACAAAAAACACAAATGCCCAACCCTATATCTTACCTATATAATTCTCATCTAAGTTTTTTGTCACAAACCTTTAACAATCACCGAATTTCTCATTAACCTTCTAAATTTTAATCAACCAAACAAGAAATAAGAAGGAAAAGAAAGTTAAATTTATTTTTCACCATTAATCATCCAAATACAAAGAAGTTAAATATGTTAATCTTCCTTTCTATTTCATTTCATTCTCTTTTATTCTTCACCTCCCCTTCCTTCCTCTACTCTCCATCCAAACACGGTGTTAAGAATGAATAACCTGTATATATGGGTACTTCGAATATTTAAGAAGAAATTCTCTACTAACTAACAAAAATATACACCAATAACATCTGTCTTCTGGTTAGTGCATGTGTATAATTGAACTGTTTGATAAATAGTAAACAAGCTCAATCGGTACCGTAATTTTAAAACTTGATGATGCCTTTCAAAGAAGAGAGAATTACTCCATCACACATCTAAAAAATAGGATAAAGCTCAAAAAAGAAAACAGAAATATCGCCAACTAAAAATGCAACTAAAATGCCGAAACCGCCAACAAAGAAAACCAAAATGTCGGCTGCCAGAAAATTAGATATTTAACAGCATATCCGATAAATCACTACAAATAAACTATACATAAAAATGCAAATAATTATACAATTCTAAAATTTTCATTCCATTTTTTTTTTTTTTGGCTCTTATAGC
The DNA here is from genome assembly GCA_011114355.1 of Carex littledalei. NCBI lineage: Eukaryota > Viridiplantae > Streptophyta > Magnoliopsida > Poales > Cyperaceae > Carex > Carex littledalei. The sequence continues at coordinate 6,504,936 of CM022095.1, read as the reverse complement.
TTCTTCTTACATAATACAATAAATTTTGTTTGTACATACATATATAACAAACGAAACTATTTTCATACATACGCATATTATAACTAGAACTAAAACTATTTTTTTCCTTTTTCATACATAACTACGAATTTCTACTTTTAACATATAATTTTGGAGACCTAATCAATTTTGGTTCTCCATTTCCCACCCTTCTCTCTCTTCTCTCTCTCTCTGATTGATTTTTCTACTTTTCTCTCCATTTTTTTTTTCAAGTAAAAATTGGAGGTGAAGCTACCAAACTATTTAATACCCACAAGTCATTCCATTCAAGTTTGGGTCCGGATCCCCTAAAGTAACCCAATCTTTGGGTTTTGGATGGAGACTGTCCGATTCGAATTTGTCACTCGAGATCATCTTGGGATTCGATTTCGTCATCGGGATGTGTGCGCTCACTTGGGGGATAGATTTTCGCGGATTCGAATCGGACGGTCTCAATCCAAAACCCAAAAATTGGGTTACTTCACTGGATCCGAATTCTTCAAGTTTTTGACCTGCAACATCTCACACAGAGGGCATTGCCTTCACCACCTCTGTTATCCACTTTTATTTGATCTATGCTGCTAAAGATGATACTATGTGAATACATAATACGAATCTCAAGCACTGCAACAGAGAGGCTCTCTCTTCCTGTGATGGCCCCATTGACCTTGCGGGCCCTGTTTGAAAAGAACGAAAACTAACAGCATCCAATCAGAGCCTACCCTATCAAATCTAAATCCCGGCCCTCATTTCCTAGACCATCCATGCCGAAAGGTTGAACATGCAACTCTTCTTATCATCTTTTGTTGTGGAACATGAGTAGAAATATTGATTTCCAATCTGCTGTGCAAAAAGAAAGTTTCTTAATTAGTAAAGCTTCTTATGTCAAACGTGAAATAAACAGAAGTTTGAAGGAACTTGGTAATAATAACTTTTGTTTGGTCAATGCATAATAAATGCTTATCTGTTTAATCATGGTGACCCTTGATAAGTACATAGGCAGTCTAAATAAAAGTAATGATAATATGAGGATATGTCCTACTCCTATCAAATACTTGATTTCTAGCACTAGATATAAGCAAAAATTATTTTAATGAATACATTCCATGCATCTGTTTTGCATTTGTATTTCCATAGTCTGGGACTAGTGAAAATGTCTTTAAGAAGAATGTAGATAAATGACTCCAAGTGGAATGGTTAAATATAAGTCATGCCAACAACATAACATGTATTTGACTTGATCAGAAAGGAAGAAAAAAAAATACATATAAAGAAACTACAAATCAAGTTAATACAATTTCTTTCAAATAATATGTGGTTGCTTCGTAAACATTACTTGCGACATAATGAAATCAGATCATTAGAAATATGAAGACTAGGTACATATATTGCAAAAGCATACCCTTTGACTTGAGCAAAAAGGAAGGAAATAAAATACATATAGAAAGAAAACTATAGATCGAGTTAATATATTTTTTAAATAATATGCTGTTGCTTCGCAAACATTACTTGCGACATAATGAAATCAGATAATTAAAAAAATTGAAGACTTTGTTTAGTGCACCAGCATATATATTCTTTGACTTGTGCAGAAAGGTGGGAAATAAAATATTTAAATAAAGAAATTTTAGAGAAAAAAAATATAAAATGAAAAGAAAATTGCATGATCGAATTTACACTTTTTTTTTAAAAGAACAAAAATAGTTTTGTGAAACGTATAATAGAGAGTACATTTACGTTCCTGCATAATCAAATTATGCTCTTTCTTATTCCAGAAAATCTCATCACAAAGTGCGAGAGTCTCAATTCTAATAATTTTAGAGATTTGGTTATGTCAGTATATCTCTCATTTCATGTTATTGCAAGAAATTTTGAAGGTCTATTAATAAGATGCTAGAGATGTGTCGTCATTTCTTACTTGTAACTCTAATTAGCGTTCTATTTGATAATGGTACACATACATAACACCAATTATGTCACGAGCTCAATCTCATGAGGAATCACACAACAAACAGGAACTCAATCGAACACAAACTCAGAGAAAACAATCTCAATTTTTGTATTAATTCTGGGAAGATACAAGCTACAGCTATTTTGGTTAAAAGGAAAATTGGAAGACAAAGATGTTCAAATTCATAAAATGAAATAACAGATGCTATCCCTATATATAGGCGATGCATTTCTAACAGAAAGTATTTAATTTGGTAAACTAAAACGCGCAAACGATTTCTCGCTCGCCACGTAAGAAAGGGACCACGCTCTCAGCCTTGTGGTATAACAAACTCGCAACCGCTCTTGCTCTTGCTCAGGTCCTCTCCAGTCCTTGTGGTGCCCAACCTCTCCTGTTCAATTAATTCGGGGCCCAGTGGCAGAGGCTCATTCTCCTTTGAAGTCCTGCCCGGTTCCTGACCGAGATTGCCCGGTTTTCCCTCCTTCCCGATTGGATTATTGACCAAATCAAAATCGGTTCTAATTTCAACCAATATTCCTTCCTCTCCTGACATTCCCCCCTCCTTCAAATTTTTCTCGACCTCGAGAAGGAATTCAGGAAATTTTAACGCAAAATCATTGTAATCCTCCCACGTGGCATCCTCTTCAGGTTGGTTGGACCACCTTATGAGCAACTGAGTTTCTGCTGCATTTCTCTTCTTCACCATTCTCCGAGCCAGGATAGCAGAAGGGGTGGGTTGTAAATTACCACCTGGACTCATCAAAGGAAGAGATGGAGATACTGCCTGTGAGTCACTTACACGGGCTTTTAACTGAGATACATGAAAGACTGGATGGATTAACGACCCTGCTGGCAAGTTCAACCGGTACGCCATGGTACCAACTCTTTGCAACACCTCATAGGGCCCGCAATAATGAGCTCCGAGCTTTTGATTCTTCACCCCAGCTACTGACAATTGTCGATAAGGTTGCAATTTGAGGTACACCCAATCACCTTCTTTGAATTTCCTTTCACTTCTTTTGGTATCAGCATACTGCTTGCTTCTGGCTTGGGCTTTAATCAAATTCGCCTTCAGTTGCCTCAATGCTTCTTGTCTGTCTTTCAAATAAGAATTGACAGCCTCCACTGACCCTTTGGGTATACTTGCTAATCCCAGCTGTGTTGGCTCGTATCCATACAAAGCTTGAAAAGGTGACATCTTGATGGCACTGTGATAGGTTGTGTTGTACCAGTATTCTGCTAGGGTTAAATACTTCATCCAATTTTTTTGTTTCTCATACACCATGCATCTCAGATAATTCTCTAAACACTGATTCACACGTTCAGTTTGCCCATCTGTCTGAGGGTGGTAAGCAGTACTCATGTTTAACTTCACACCCAATTTCTCCATCAACTCTTGCCAAAATTTGCTTGTAAAAGCCGGGTCTCTATCTGATACTATATTCTGAGGCAACCCATGCAATTTGTAAACTGAATCCATAAAGGATTGGGCTACATCAGAAGCTTTGTAAGGATGGGATAAGGGTAAGAAATGAGCATACTTTGTTAAACGGTCAACAATGACCATTATAACCTCCTTCCCTTCTGATTTTGGTAAGCCTGTAATAAAGTCCATTCCCACACTACACCATGCTTCTTCAGGTACAGGAAGAGGTTTAAGCAATCCTGGGGTTTTAATCTTTTCAGTCTTGTTTAATTGACAAACCTCACAGTGACTAATGAACTGTTGAATATCACTCTTAAGGTTTGGCCAATAAAAAGACTTTTTTACCCTTTGATATGTGGCAGTAATCCCTGAGTGTCCCCCTAAATTGGAGGCATGCAATTCTTTGATGATAGCATGTCTCCAATTTCCAGCATTTCCCACACAAATTCTCCCCTTGTACCTTATAATTTGCAGATGTTGAGATAGGTGGTTGTGCTCCTCCTGTTGGTTGACTGCCTCCTCTAGTTTAGCCTTCAAGCATTGCACCCATTCATCACCTTCATAACTGCTTTGCACTTCTTGAACCCATTGTGGTACCAGTTCAGTAACAACCATCAACTCCATAGTTTCCATCTCTTCTACACCCTCTCTCCTTGATAATGCATCAGCAACTCTATTCTCCACCCCTTTCTTATACTCAATCACATAATCTAAACCCATCAATTTACTCAAATCCTTGTGTTGACTAGCTGTATTAATTTTCTGCTCCAACAGATATTTCAAGCTTATATGATCAGTTTTGATGACAAATTTACTCCCTAGTAAATAATGTCTCCATTTGGTAATGGCAGTTAGGAGGGCAAGGAATTCTTTCTCATAGGTAGATAGTAACTGATTTTTAGGTCCAAGTTTCTTACTAAGGAAAGCCAATGGCTTCCTATTTTGCATCAATACTGCCCCAATTCCTTCTTTACTGGCATCAGTTTCAATAGTGAATTGTTGGGAAAAATCAGGCAAGGCAAGAACAGGAGCTTGGGTCATGGCATCTTTTAAGGTTTCAAAGGCTTGTTGTGCTCCTTCATGCCATTTAAAAGCATTTTTCTTCAAAAGATCAGTTAAGGGTTTAGAGAGAAGACCATACCCCTGAATGAACCTCCTGTAATAACCTGTCAGCCCTAGGAAACCTCTTAATGACTTCACATCCTTTGGCACAGGCCACTCCTTCATGGCTTTCACTTTGCTAGGATCAGTAGCCACTCCTTCATGAGATATGATATGTCCCAAATATTCAATGTGAGATACACCAAACTCACACTTGCTCCTTTTTAAATAAAGCTGATTCTCCTTCAAAATTTCAAAAGCTTGCCTCACATGCTTTGCATGAGTGATATGATCATCACTATACACCAAAATATCATCAAAGAACACCAATATAAATTTTCTCAGATAAGGTTTAAATATGGTGTTCATCAGATTTTGAAAGGTGGCTGGTGCATTTGTGAGCCCAAATGGCATCACCTTGAACTCATAGAGCCCCTCATGAGTGTGGAATGCAGTTTTAGGAATGTCCCTCTCATGCATCCTAATCTGGTGATATCCAGATCTCAAATCCAATTTAGTGAACACCCTAGCACCCTTGAGTTCATCCAACAGATCTTCAATGATTGGAATTGGATACTTGTTTTTGATAGTGTCATTATTGAGTCTCCTATAATCAACACACATCCTCCATGATTGATCCTTTTTCTTAACTAATAGCACAGGTGAGGAATATGGGCTGCTGGAAGGTTGTATGAATGACTGTTTAAGGAGTTCTTCAACAATTTTCTCAATTTCTAATTTTTGATAGTAAGATAGTCTGTATGGTCTGAGGTTAATAGGTTTTGAGTCAGGTTTGAGGTGTATTTGGTGGTCTTGGTCTCTTTTAGGTGGAAGGGATTTAGGTTCAGAAAATAAAAAATCGAATTCCTCCAATACTGGTTGTAAAACCTGATTCACAATTGGCACTTTTTCCTCCACTTCCACTCCCTCCATTCTAAACACATGTGCCATCAGTACCTCACTTCCTGGTTCCTTCTCTTTCAACAACTGAGTAAAACCTTTACAGATATGCACAGCTGAATTCACCTCTTCTACTTCCAATTTGACTGGTTTACCCTTGCTTCTCATCTTCATAATACCCTTTTTCCAATCTAAAAACATGGGACTCATACTAGATAACCAATCCATACCCAATAGCAAATCAAAACCATTAATATCCAACACCCTCAAATCTGATTCAAAATCATGGTTTTGTAATTTAAAATTCAGATTAGGGCATAACTGGTTAGTGCTCATCTTGGCACCATTAGCAATTTTAACTTGCAAGGTGGGTGTCTGTTGTGTTTCCAAAGCCAAATTATCCACCAAGTAAGGGTTAATGAAGGAGTGGGTACTTCCACTATCAATAAAAGCACACACTGGAATTTGGTTGATTTCACCTTTGAATATTAGAGTTTTACTGTTTGGGTTGTTGTGAATAGTGCACAGATTCACCACTGCCAATTCTCCTTGTTCATCACCCTCTGAATCACCTTCTTGCACAATTTGCAGCTGTTGCAACATCTCCTGTTGCCATGCCTGTGCTTCCCCTTCTTCATCTTCTATAACCATCACCCTTTTAACTTGACACTTATGCCCTTGACTCCATTTCTCATTGCATTTGAAACACAAGCCCAAGGCCCTCTTTTGATCTAGTGACATGGTATTGGTATTGGGTGCGGCTTTGAGCATGAGAGGTGCCTTCTCTTTCCATCTACCTTCAGTGATTAGAGCTGGCTTAGTACTGGTAAAGGTTGGAGGTCTACTTGCAACAGGAGGTTTCTTTAGGGCACTGTCTAAAAACAACTCAATTTGTTTGGCATATTTGACAGCATCATTCACTGTCTGAGGGTTGAACATCTCAATCGTATGCTTAATTTCATCTCTTAAACCCGAAATGAATCCTTCAACATAGAACTCTTCACTAACGATTTGTCTCATATAAGTCAATCTAGACTTTGCTTGTAGAAACAATTTCACATACTCCTCTACTCTGCCAGTCTGATGTACCCTCTTGAACTCATCAACCGGTTTATCAGATTTACCAGTAAAAATCTCCTTTACTAAATTCACCAAATCAGGCCATGGGGGTTGAGGATTTGCAATTTTGTAACACCTGAACCAATCTTTCGCTTCTCCTTGGAAGTGCATAGTGGCTAACCGAGATTTGAACAGTTCAGGAGTTTGAAACATGTCAAAATAGAGTTCACACTCTTCTCTCCATTCAGTCGGTTCAGTACCATCAAAACTAGGAAAATCATAACGAGGCAGATTATACCTAGGTTGCTGATTATCACCTTGTCTGAAATCTCGGCCCCGATCTCCATTAGTAGAGCCCGAACCAGCATCTCGATCACCGGTACCACTAGCCTCGTGGATCACTGGTCTTTCCCTCGCAAAGTGATGATGGATGGTTCGTTGCATCTCAGCTAGTTGCTGAATCATGGTGGATATAGCTTGTGTATTGGAGGTTGTATCACGAGCTATCATGCCCAACTGATTCTCCATGAGGTTCACCTTACTGCCTAGCTCGAGTTGAGATGAATCAGATCGGTTGAAGCGATCCTGAATAGCCTCCAATTCAGTGATAACTTCAGCTTGTAATTTGCTGCGAGTATTCGTCGCCATGGCGATGTCAGTATTCCCAGCTGCGATCGATACGCTCTGATACCAAACTGTCACGAGCTCAATCTCATGAGGAATCACACAACAAATAGAACTCAATCAAACACCAACTCAGAGAAAACAATCTCAATTTTTGTATTAATTCCGGAAAGATACAAAGCTACAGCTGATTTGGTTAAAAGGAAAATTGGAAGACAAGATGTTCAAATTCATAAAAATGAAATAACAGATGCTATCCCTATATATAGGCGATGCATTTCTAAAAGAAATTATTTAATTTGATAAACTAAAACGCGCAAACGATCTCCCGCTTGCCACGTAAGAAAGGGACCACGCTCTCAGCCTTGTGGTATAACAAACTCGCAACCGCTCTTGCTCTTGCTCAGGTCCTCTCCAGTCCTTGTGGTGCCCAACCTCTCCTGTTCAATTAATTCGGGGCCCAGTGGCAGAGGCTCATTCTCCTTTGAAGTCTTGCCCGGTTCCTGACCGAGATTGCCCGGCTTTCCCTCCTTCCCGATTGGATTATTGACCAAATCAAAATCGGTTCTAATTTCAACCAATATTCCTTCCTCTCCTGACAAATTATGTGCAGTAATGATCCAATTCATTTCAAATTCTATTTTTCTTGCTTTTTGTCATTTTCACAAAGACAATGCCACAGATTTGAAGTAGAAATTAAAATTTTTGTTTAATATTAAATAGTTGAATAGTTTTACCTCTGACTTGTACATTAAAAAATATCTAATACCTTGAATCTTGGCTGGGTCTTGTTCTCATCCCAGCCAGTGAACCAGTGTTCACCAAACAGTCTAAATTTTAGAAGCCCAATCAATCTAAAACACTAGATATTAGAAAACTGATTAAGCCCAAAACAAGTTGGGCCTAATGGGCCTTAATTGGAACTGCGAAAAAATAAGTTGGTCAACTAAACAGCTGTTATAGCAACATGACAGATGGACGCAAAAATAGAAACTTGAATCAATTTTGGGAATAATTAATAAATAGTAATAATCTTTTTTCCTTCCCTCCTAAATTAATTTCTACTTTTGTACTTTATATGAAAAAGGAAAACCATCATTTTGACCTCTAATTTGCTCGTTCCTTCCTTTTTGTCTAAAATGGGGACTGAAGTTAATTAGGATAAAATCTTGGGTAGATTACAAAACATCCAACATCTAGTTTCAAAGGAACAAAAAGAAAAAAAATTGCATAAGCAATAACAGAAATCATTTTTTTTAAAAGTATAAGCATAATTAAACAGAAATCATGCATGATACTGGCAAATTTATGTCCTAAATCAAGACAGTACAAACAATTGAACTTACATTACTGACATTTAGAAATCTACAGAGCTCAATGACTAGCTAGAACACAAATTTGAAGTGAAGCACACAGACATTAAACTATAGTGGCAGATACGAAATCTTTGACGATCGTGCACCGGTCTTTCTACACCCGAGCCTGTGAAAGCACGAAGCGATGAAATTGAACATCCCTCTCTTCTTCTTTCCATCCTTCCTTCTTGCCTTGCTATGCCCGGCTTGGTATGATGGGGGAGGTGTTATAGGTGGAATCGACGTAGCAGAGTCGGCAACCTTAGGTGTACCAGGTTCTGACTCCCAAACGAACGGTACCGAAGTTGGTGCCACTCCATAAATCCTGAAGGAAGGTGTGGATAGAGATATCTCCTTAGAGAGTAGCCTTGCAAAAAACTTGTTTTCTTTTTTGATGTGTAGAGGGCTTCTGGTTGGATCTTGAGTGTTGTGGTCTTGCATTTTCATGTGTGTGTGTGTGTGAGAGAGAGAGAGGGTGTTGGTCTAAGAGGACGGATGGATCTCCTTTAAGAGTGGCATGATGCACATGCATGTTGCATGGTGAGTTGACATTGGGATTGATGCAGCTTTAATTCTTTTTTCTGAAAGGAAGTGGAATGTGGGGTATGGAATTTATAAGGGGGTTTAGATGTTTCGTGGTGATTATTTTATATGATTGATATGGTTGTTAACCTATAGGAGGTAATTAATTATAGATTTAAATCAGTAGAATCAGATCACAGTGCTAGATGGATATTATACAAGGTAAAAAAACCAAGAAATTATGTTGGGATTAAAAGTTGTCGAAATTAAATAAAAGTTGAAATCTATTATTTAAGAGAGAGATTAATTCCTCACAAGTTACTATAATTTTTCTGGACATTATCTAAGAAATAGATCTCACTGCTGCATTTAATATAATAAAATATTTTTTCAACGAGTGAGGTTATGGTAATAACTAATATGCATCTTATAGATCGATTCTTACTACAAATTCATATCTTTATTTTAAAGTTGAAATGGTCAATCTGAATCATTAAATATGATCTTGAAAATGTACTTGGAGATCAATTTTGTATTTTTTAAACTTTTTACTATTTTGTTAAATTGGTAAAAAAATCATTTCTTTCGGATGATTCAGAATTTTTAGATCATGTGATTTTCTATCTATCCAAAAAAATCTAAAAAATGTAAAATTTTGTGTCATGTACATTTTCATATATATGGAGACCATATTTAAGTATTTAATGGTTCGGATCGATTGTTTGAACTTAGAAAATTGAGATATGAATTCATAGCACGGGTCAATGTGTAATGTGCATATTACTATAACCTCACTCATTTTCAACATAATTATTTAAATTTTGGGTTCGAAATATTACTGTGAGAGAAATTGTTTTAATTTGTAACACACAACAATTCTATTTCAATGTAATTATGTGGCATAAATTATTAATCTCTTAATTTGTTACTTCTTCGTCTATAACAGATTAATAGCTTGTTCATTGTTGAGATCTAAAAAAGTCACGGTGTAACCGGATACGTCACGGCACGGCACGTGGTTACGCGAGTCACGTGTAATTAGGATCGTTAGATCGTGATCGAATGGTGAATTTTGAATAAACTAACTTAAATTATAAAAAAAATAGTTAAACGTGACCAAATATGACAAATGTAATCAGTCACGTTTAGACAGGTCATGTATGGTCACGGCGTGACTAACGTGTCGTGACCATCATTTCAAATTTGATCACGCCACAACACGTATTAATTATGCTCAATATCTTTAATTAGTAACCATTGATTATGCATACATGTATCATGTGATTCTTCAAAAATATTACTACTAATTCCATTTTTTACCACAAATATACATATATAATAATATTATCAATCTTCAAAGCCAGCCGATTGGTACATGCTTATCAGTTATGTTTAAAGCTTATCTATTACTGGTATTATGCCTGTACGTTACAACATAAATATATTATAAGAGATTAAAAAAAATCTCATACAAAATAATATATTTTTATAAAAAAATTATACAAAATAATAACTAACATTTCTAAATGACATATTAAATAACATCTACACGTAAATAATATTTTTTAAATGACATATTTTATTAATTGACATACATGTTTTTTTTGACATATTTTCATATAAAAATCTCATACAAAATGATATATTAAATGACAAATAACATTCCTTAAAAGATATTAAAAAAATTTGAAAGAAATGAAAACATGACCAATTATTTATCAATCAATCTAAAAATTACTTAAATGATATTAAAAAAATGGAATGAAATCATGACTAATCAGAAAATTGATACAATTTGTATATCGAAGTACGTGTTTAAATAAATTTAGATTTCTTCTACACGTAGAAAAACATAAAAAAGATGCATAGAATAAAAAAAAACAGACTATTTGATTATTTAAGATCTGTTCATTGTTGTTCTTTTTTTTTTAGTCTGACTCATACCAGAATTTGCATTATATACATGGATATTTAACTTTATTTCTGTGGTTTGTTAATTACTCACGAAAATAACTTTTTTATGGTCACTAAATAATTAACGTTCATGTTCTGACAAATTTTTTCTGCACGTAAAAAACATTAAAACATACCGATGCATTTATTAACAGTGATCGACCTTATAAAAGAACCGTCACTCTATCACTATACCGATGCAAAAAAAAAGCGAACATAAGGACGCATATTATTTGCAAAATTTATGAACGCGTTGAAAAATAGAGAGGAATCCAATTTTATATCAAATGAAAAGTGTCAACATATTTATTGTTTTTATATTGACATTAAGACAATAATAGTTATATTAATATTATATTTTCAGTTTTCATTTTTATTCTAGCAAGCAACACATTTTGTCCGTTTACCTTGACAATTAAGACTTGTAAAAATATATTGTATGAACTGTGAAAATGAATTTTTATTGAAACTGTTCCATTTTAAAAAAGTTTGCCCCTTTCATGTATAATATTTTGTACAGCTTTTTTCATATTTAAATTGTCAAAAAAAATATTTATTAAACTAATACGAGTAGAACTAGGATGTTGTTAAGCTCATTAATTAAGTCTATTTGTGTGCTTAACTTAAAAATTTATTGAATTGGCTTCAAACAACAAATTCAAACTGTTGAAGCAGACTTAATTCATGAGTGATGCTCTTATATGCATTAAATTTATATAATTTTGAATTAATTTAGTATAAATTTAAGTGGTAAAATATAAATAATAATAAATGTATTAAAATTAACTTATAAAGTTTATTTTTTTTACCACTTGACTTGTACTAAATTAATTCGAAAATTTATAAAATTTGCATGTAAAAGCATCACTCGTAAAATAGTTTGGTTTCACCTGTTTGATTCGTTATTTGAAGTAAATTTGATAGGTTTTGGAACTAAGCTCACCGAACCATTGGTGAGCTTAAGAACACTACAATTATACTCAAACTAATACTGTGATCATGGGTAGAATCAGGGTGTTCTTAAGCTCACCAAGTCTTTGGTGAGCTTAACTCCAAAACCTATTGAATTGATTTTAAACGACGAATTCAAATTGTTCAAACCGATTTACTTCACAAGTATGTATTTACATGCAAAATTTATCAATTTTAAAATAATTTAGTATATAGTCCAGCGGTAAAAAAAAATAAGTTAATTTTAATATGTTCATCACTTTACTTTATTTAAAATTACTTTAAAAATATATAAATTTTACATGTAAATGTATAACTCGTGAAATTATATTGATTTTAACGATTTAAATTTATCATTTAAAGTCTATCTGATATAATCTCACCAAGAAACTCAGTATGTTTAAGAACGCTCAAGTACTACTCATTATTTATAATTATATTCAATACAACACGTCTGTGTTGCATGGATACGGGTATCGTATCGGATACGATACGGATACGGCGATACGGCAATTTTCAAAAATCATGGATACGATACGCCTATTAAATATATTACTTTTTATTATTTTAATTATATTATATAAATTAAATATCAAAAATTCTAGTGGGGATGATATAATAACCAAATAATATATTAAATACCATAGCTACTCTATTTTAACAACGAAAATGAGTTGGTGTAGTGGTAAAGGAGCATGATGCCTCACTAAGGGAGCCAAGTTCGATTCTTGCGGTGTACACAGAACTTGGATCTGGCGCTGGTGCATGCGCGGTGCACAGACCCGTTTTTAGTCCTGAGTATCGCTGCAGTATCCTGAACGTATCATGGCCGTATCTGTTACAATATCCGTATCCGATACGCCAGCTGGCGTGTCAGATACGTATCGGGTGCGTGTCGGTATCAGATACTTGTCCGATACGGATACGAAGTCCAATCTGAAGTATCCGAGTAACATAGCAACACGTTTTAACTGTCTAACAAAATGTAATAAATATATAAAAGAATTTAATAACTAAAGGGGCCTAAACGATTTCAGCCCTTAAAAGTTTTTCTCACTAACTTCCAAAAATGACAAGGACAGATGCAAAGAAAAGTTTTGTAGGCTTTCCTATATAACTTTTGTTTAATAGGTGATTTTATACAATATTTCCAAATCAAGCATGTCATACAGGATGCCACATATAATTATACAGAGATAGATAGAGCCACATAAAAATGGATCCATATATAGTGTCAAATTCAATCCCATTGTTGTCTTCTAATTAAATTGGAGGTCTTCAACTAATTAGTAGTATGTCCCAACGCCTTTCACATCAAATTTAAGCATACCTAAATATAGGTTTCAGAATTAATAATTTAAATTGAAGAAGACCATAGATTATGGGCTGCCAACTGGACCAATGATGGTTTGAGCTTAGAATTAAGTGATAATTATGACAACCATAATAACTGATAACAGGTTTCAAAAGAGAAAATAAAATAAAATTATTTATATATTCTTTATAATTTAGATATGCCAATATTATTAAAAAAAATATTAAAAGGTTCTCATTAGCTTAAATAATGTCAGAATTAAGTGACACCTTAACTGTTCAGTTTATAATAATATGGTTAGATTTAACTTTAAATTACAAACAAAATTGACACCTTAACTGTTTCCTATCCTCTAAGAAATCCACCACGTCTATATATAATATATTTATATAGCCCTATAAAAAAAAATTGTTTCAGATCTGAGACTGTTCTTCGTGCAAAGATTAATTAGATCCAGTCAAAATATATATGTGCTGGCGTGCTCTCCTACTCTAATTTATTTCAAGTGTACGTCTATGCAATATCTTACAATAAATTATCACTTAGGTAGACCATGATTGGAACCTAGCCTAACATATATAACATATTTATTTGCAAATTAAGTGACCTTGATTTCTTCAACTACGACCTACTTAGGACATGCTCTAGTACAAAGGCGGAACCAGAAATTAAATATGATGGATTCAAACATTTAGAATAGGACACTGATATATCTGTCTTCGCACCTCTGTCTCTGCACATAACTTCTATAACTAACTTGTTCGTTTCCGCATAATTTCTAAAATATTAATAACTATGAACAAAAGTATTTATACTTATGTACGAAAGTATTTATACATATGCACGGAAGTATTTAACGTAAATAATTGTGGGGACCACTTTCCTTATATAATCTATCTCCCTAACCAAATCTCTCAAACTGCCCTCACATCATAAATACATGCGGAGGACCACTTAAACTAATTAAATGGGGGGGACTAGGGGGACCAGGGGACTATACACGTTTATAAAGATATCAATATTGTCATAACTATATGGGGGAACCATGATACTTAATATTTTTTTTTTACATATGACGTTGAATGACGTCTGAAAGTATTAATATCAAGAATTAAAAATATTTATACGTATGCACTAAAGTATTTATATGTATATGCATTGTACAAAGTTTAATCTTCAGATGTTTGATCATATTAAATTACACATCAAAGTATTAATATCTTATTTTGCAAGTATTGACACCTATGGACTGAATTATTTATACTTATGAAGTCAACTATTTTTATTATAGGAAAGTTGATGTGGGGATACGAGGTCCCCACTACTTAATTAGAGGAAGGTTGACGTGGAAAATTACACATGCAAGTATTAATATCTTAATTTGCAAGTATTAATTTATTATTTCCCAAGTATTTATACCTATGAAAGTTGACGTGGGGACAAGTGCAGGGACTGAGAAAGGGGACCATATTATTAGTGTGGACCATAGTACAACATTCATCTACTGTAGCTGCGGGGATAGAAGGAGGACTGGAGTGCGGAGATGAATATAATTATTCTTTAGAATATGGTATAATTATATAATTATTTTAAATACAAGTATTTTTTGTAACTTTATTTAAAAAACATGAAAAAAGAAGAATAGTTTGGAAAAAAAAAAGTTTAGGTCAAGGATAGGTAAGTGCTTCTCCCTGACCTCATGTGGCTCTGCCATTGTTTTAGACACCATTAGAAGAGAAAATGAAGGGGAAAGAAAGCGTGACTGCATCCGACGGACCCAGTTACTTGCTCTAAAAGTGCAAATTTTGGAGAAGATAGAGGAAAAAGAAAGAAAGAGGAGGTGAGTTATGCGTGCCAATTTAGCGATTTTTTGTAATTCGCCATTTGGGTACAGATAATGTGACTCATTGCTTTGCCTACTCTCCGTCTTTTCCTTTCCTTATTTTAATGTAGTAGTTATGGAGCACACTCTTAAATTTTTAAGTAAAATTTAATTATAAAATAACAAAGAATTTAATATGAATCATTCATATTTTAATTAGAAAATTGTACTCCAACTACTGATGAAAATAACAGAGATATAAGTTCCAAAGGACATTTTATTTGATTATTTAATTATGTATAGACATGCATTTCCATGTGACATGCATGAACCATATATTTGAAGTAGTCTTTCATTTGCTTAGGAGTCACATCTTTGTTTCTCACATTAAATTACATCGCTGTCATCGTTATAATGGCAAGATTGTGCCATTTATTGCATTAACTCGTCTAAATATTTTTTATATTTTCAAATGAGATAAAGAATTAAATTGAGATGCTAATTATCTATAGAAGTTGATATAATGATATCTTCATCGCTATCAACATATTTATAATTCAGTTTAATAATGTTATAATTTATTTATTTGAATAGGTCTTGACTAAATGCTGGACCCGAAATATTAACAGCTAAAGGATAACGGATCAGAAAATTAATGCAAAAGAGCCCTTAACCAGTTCAGACCGAATTAAACAATAAATATACTTTATGATTTAACTTAACAATGTTCTGATTCAGTTTAACAATTTTATAATTCAATTTATTTAAATATTTATCACGGACTAGTTCGTGTAAAATGATAACAGATAATAACAACAAACATAGCATCTCAAGAAAATTAATGTTATGCTTGTTCAGATGGGTCTAATTATACAACAAGAATAAGTGACTTTTTGTGAGGGTAAAAAGTGACTTTTCGCGACGGAGTACCGTCATAACTGTGCTTTTTCTATTCGCGACGGTACTTTTCGCGACAGAAAACCGTCATAAATGCGTTTTTTCCCTCGCGATAAGTGCCTACTTTGTTGTTGTAATTATGCTATTCACTACAAGAATCTAGTATCTGCGAGGATAAAAAATTAAATTGAAAAAATATATGTTATATTTATTTTAGTACCAAAATTAATGTTTTTTTGTATGAAAGATTATATGTTTGAAATTTAAATGAAGAACTTTTTGTAAATATTAGACAATTAGGTGTCTTGATTCTTATTTTTTTCTCGAGAAATACAAAAAAGGGAGCGCCTAGCTGTCCCCGCGTATCTTTTTCCAATTTCATCCCCCGCGCATTAATTAGCGCTAATTAAGTAGGGGACCACAACCGCCATCCGCTAAAACCAAAACAAAACGCGTCCGATGGAGAAAATCGCCTCAGCAGTGCGGAGAAAAGGAAATTCAAAAATGGTAGGTAATAAAGGGAGACGGAATACGGTATTAGTTTGTAGGACCCAGTAGTTAGTTAAAACCGGTAATTTTCGGTAATTAAGAAAGACAGTTAAACGGGGGACAAAATAAGGGAATGTTAGATGAGGAAAATTGTAATTACCCTAAAAAAAATTATATATTATTATCTGCTTGTGCTAACAATATAGTGCAGCGCTGAAATAATTTTGCTGGATATCCCCAACTATTTAATTCCCTAAATTTGTTCCCTCGTTTATTTAATTAGTTATAGGTACAGTACCCAATTATTTCATTTATATCTCTATAATGATTTGGATTATTTTACCTATCTAGATTAGAAGAAAATAATACTAATTAATGAAATCATGCTTATGTGCATCTTCTTAATTCTCCTTTTTTTAATTTTTTATTTTCAGGTGTATGCTTATGTCAACCCTGAAATTAATGAGGGTTTTGTGGTGTACAATCGTTTTCTTTCCAGTTATGCTGCATTTTGATCAGCACTTCCCAACAGTCACACAATTAACAATAAAATTTATTTTCTATAAAAATTTTAATGTGATGTGTAACCCTTTAATTAATTCTTTAATTTGTATGTGCTCTTATTCATAAATTATTTATGTAATATACTGATAGTCAACTGAATAATGACATCCAACATCTTACCTAACTATTGTCATCTAGCTGTACCATGTTTTTAATTAGGGATAATTACAAACCTAACAAGAGCACTTATGTTTTCTTCTAATCACTTTTATCTGGCTGGCGTACGTAGTAATTAATAAAGGTGATTTAACATACTTAATTGGTGAAATGATTAAAAGCAATTGATACTTGATAGGCCTAATCTATGCATGCATCACTTGCGTAGCAATTAATGTTATTAATACATGTAAAGATACTACAGAATCTGTGTAACGTGGCAAAAAAAAAATATCAACCAAATTCAAGTTTACAATTCAGGTGCCAATTCAGTTCCTATCATGATCTATCTGACAATAAAAAGGAGCAAAGCTGAAAAGCTTCACTTATCTGTAGAAATTGAATGAGAACACAATCAATTCCTTTCCTACAACAATGTATCAACTATCAAGCATGGTTGGTATGAATTGAATTTGTCAAAAAAAATAGAATGAAAAGAGGAGACTTAATCAGTGAGACAGAGCCAAAATAACCACTATAATGCTGGTACAAACAGGTTTCAGGTTTTAATTAGAGGTGATTTTCAACTCAAATTAAGATAATTGTTCAAGCATCAACAATATCAGCTTAAGAAGAAGATCAGATATCAGATATCAGTATCAGTAAGAGAATAAATTCTATTTGCAATTCACAAAAGTGATAACGAAACGGTTTCTCAACAACAAGCAATGAAATTGAAAACAACAATTCAAGAAATCAACAACATCAAGTCTTTATCAGCCAACAATGACTTCAATTGTAGCCAAGGAGAAGCCCATCCCTGCTCCTCTTCCATACAGATATTTACTTTCTGTGTTTTAGATTTTTCTTAATTATTTTTACATAGAAGAAAAATAATTGATATTTGAAAATATTTTATAACATCCTTACTTAAAAACTATTTATAATATTTATCATCCATGTCCATATGAATAATGTCATGTCTTCTTTTAATGAAAATGTACAAAATTCAGCTTTCAACAAAGTCAAGGGCCAATCTTAAAAGGGACTATATATATTGTTATATTGAATCAACTCCTCAAACTCTCTAAATTTGTATATGAACTATGAAGCAATCATTAATTCATTAAAAAAATTCAGTTTTCTGTAGTGCAACTTCAAAAATAAATCAATCTCTGCCACTGAATAGCGCTAATTAATAAAGTGAATAGAAATTAGGAGTTATCAAGAAATGCAAGCAATTTATTGGATACATCCTAATTAATGATCTAGATTTTCTTTTGAAATGTAATTTTTCAACATCCTCATTCATGTTAGAACGAGTTTAATTAAGTTCATAAAAAAAAATTGTCATGTCAACTTCAATTAGAAGTTGGAAAAATTGGTCTTAAATAAATAACAGTAAGAATATTATTAAGTTTTAAGTTTATTCTAGTGTTACTCACCTTTATTTTGGTTAAAATAAAAACAGTAAGAATATAAATTTGAAAAGAGGATTGCACACATTCGCTGGTAGAAAATCGCCTAACGCTCATTCAGTACTTTTGTTGACAGGATTCTCATTCACCATTTTCATGCATTCTTATTTTTCAATTGGAAATATAGTTTGTCAAAATTAAAAGTTTTGTTTGACCATTAGTGTACCTCAGGGGTATAACCGTATAAGAGTTGGCCTTACTGCACAAAAAGTATGAACAGTGGATATATGTGCATATATAGTTCACAAAATATAAATATTATAAAACTATTGATGAAGTCAATCAAAAAGTCGATATGTCCGAGTGGTTAAGGAGACAGACTTGAAATCTGTTGGGCTTCGCCCGCGCAGGTTCGAACCCTGCTGTCGACGATAGACCCCCTTTTGTTTTTTTTGGATACCAGATTGATGTATTTTACCTGTGTTGATGTTTTGTCAGTGCTAAACCTTCATATCATGAGAATGTTACATATTTAGTCAATTCTATTGTTTGATAAGCCACAGTAATCAAATCAATTTGAAACAGTTATTGTTTCTGTTGTTTACTTTAGCGTGATTTAGGAAATGAAAGAGCCGCAAATTGTGTTGATGTTGTGTCAATGCTAACCTTTCATGTCACAAATGGTTATCGATTTAGTCAATTCTATTGTTTGATTTTGATAAGCCACATTAATCAAATTAATTTCAAATTTTATTGCTTTTGTTGTTTAGCGTGATTTAGGAAATGAAAGAGTCACGATGTTGTCAATGTTGTTTTAGTTTCATACAACATATGAATCATATGTGTTTTCATTTTCACTTTATTAATTATAAATTGCGGGAAATTAAAGCAACGCTGTCAATATCTTTATTCCGAATGTGTCTTTAAAAAAAGCAAACGTGCTTTTGAAGCAAGAAATAATTGTTTCCTCTGTATTCGAACATCAAAGTACTTGTCCAATTTGAAATATGGATTCATAAGTTTGATGTTTTGCATTATTCAAAGTGAGAAGATATTTTTTTTATATTCCTTCAAAAGAAGTCTATGTACTAAGTCCACAAATACATAAATGAGCCAAAATATTTCCTAAGAATTGATATATTATTTAGAAAATCCATGTTGGCAAGAAAAAAATATAAACTAAATTATAAAGAGTGAAATAAAAAATCTCTTCAATGATTATGCGACGAAATAAAAAAAAAATGTATGTTCTTCCATAAAAGATGAAGTTATTTGGCAATCAAATTGTGACATTGTGTCATTGTTCTTCAGCAAGGATCATCGCTATATTCTCAAATAATTAATGTCGGTGCTGATCTATCATGTCATAGTCAATTGTACTGTTCCATATACCATATTAATCAAATTAATTTGAAATATTTTTTATTTTTGTTGGTAAGCGTGATTGAGGAAATAAAAGAGCCACAAATATGTGCTTTATTTAAAGAGGGCTCAAATGCTCAATTGATTCAGTGACTCATCATGTTCTCTTATTTTTATTTTTTGCCTCATCATGCTCCATTGATTCAAACCGTTCAACATGATCTTATGTTAAAATGTGTTTAGAGATCAAATTTTATAATTTTTCTTGAAAAAAAATACATTTTTTTAGATATGTACAAATTCATTATTTTTGTAGATTTTTTAGATATGTACAAAGAATGAAATTAAAAGAATCTGGACTTAAAAAATCAGCATTTGATTTAGTGGTAAAACAATTTTTTTCGTGAGAGAGGTTGCATGTTTAAAATTCGAATAATTTTTTTTTGTAAATATTAAATAGCTGGGTAATCGAACTTCTAACCTTTACTTAAAAAAAGAGAGAATGTGGATTTTCAACCAAGCAACGAAATTATAAAAATTGTGGGTTTCATTATAAACTTTCAAATTTTGCAACTTCAAAAAATTTGTACGAAATAGTCAACAGTTGTAACCTCTGACAAATTCAAGTACTTGCTTGGCCCATAAATACAAATTTATTAAATGAAAACTGAAGAAATAGTTAAATAGTTGTCTATGCCTTTTTTTTGCTGTGTCAAGGGACCATTGGCTCAAACTGCACACCAATGTATTTTTGTCTGGTAATTTGTAATTTTTTTGAAATTTTACTTTGGTACCTTATCATAGCACCAAGCCACCAACCTTTGTTCTCTGCAGTGGCTACAGGGTGTCCCAGCTGATAGACATGGGAATTATTGGATTCAAAAATCAATTAAAATTGAGACATTTTCAAATTATACAAACACAGTCACAATTAATATGCACATAATTCTTATCCTTTGCATTAACTCAAATTTTGAGTTAAGATCTGGACCGTCAGATTTAAATATGCACTATTATTAAAGAGTTCCGTGCGTTTAAGTTGTGGAGCGGATTGGCCTGAATTCTAATCGGACAGTCATAAAATTAACTCAAACAATACGTTAATGCAAAGGATGCGGATTTGTGATTACATGGGTTGATTTTTCAAACATAGTCAAGATTGTCATTTCTAAATTTACACAGAAAAAGTAGTTATTTAGATTAAAAAGGCAAGCGTTTTAATATGAACTGTTCGTTTTAAATTAGGGTGGATGCTTAATGCGTTTGTATTTTTTTTATTGGGGGAATTATTTTAGGGTTTTAGGTTAAAAGATCAGTTTTTAAACAAGTTTTACTCGTATGCTTTTATTCATTAAATGCAAACGTGAGAATTGTGTACTATTCATTTCAATTTTTTTGGAGCTCATGTGTTTGGTTGTTTACATTATATAATATGAACAGTTCAAATATTGTCGCTTACTTATTTACAGTACCTTTTATTTTCAAAATATTAATAATTGGAAATCTAAATCCCATAATTTGAACAATTTCTGAAAATTTATTTTTTTGTTTCCCGTCAAGTTAAAAATATTGCCATTACTTTTGTGTGCATAGAATAGGTAAATATATCACATTTACATCAATTAGTATAATTTTTTATTTGAGTATTAGATATTTAAAAATTAGAAAGGGCAAGAAAATTTAAAGTTTTTAAATCCTCCTCCTGAAGTAAATAGCTGTTAAGATTTAAAAATGTAATAATGCAGAAAAAAGTACTATTTCATTTACTTGGTAGCACTACATTGTGACTAGCAATACCTCAGCCGTCCGATCATTCATCATTCCCACTTCGCGATTCATGCAGAAATTGCTATTTTCAACCCAACAATAGTTAGTAAAACTATGATAAAACATTAAATAAATGTAATTTATTTTTCTACCGCTTTACCAATTTACCCGTAATAAATGCAACAAAAGAACAACAATAATTGTAGGCCATTTCATCATTTACTAGAGCCAATCATGGGTTTTCTAACTTGACATGAGATCAAAATATATCGGATGGCTGGTATAAACCGTCTGATTTGTATGGAGATTCGTACAAACATATTATTTAAATATGCACTAATTTCAACTAGATGCCTTGTTGCAGCTACGCCGCAACCGTTTTCTTTGTGTATGTTGGAGTACATATTTTATGGTGAAAATGTTTGTATATGTTACAAATTGTGCAGAAGCATTAAATATTTCTTGAATTTGTATCCAAAGGTATATGTTACAAATTATGCTAGACAGGTAAATACTTGTTGAATTTGTATGCACCGGCGGTACCGTATCCAAAGGTAGCTCCAGTGGTTTGTAAGAAAGGAGCATATATAAAGGTTAACGGAGCGCTTGCTTGTATAGAAGTATATATAAAGGTTTATTAGAGAGCAAATAAATATCTGTATAGGTTTATTACACCACAAACTTATATGGCAAGCAGCTAATTTTCTAAATAAATATAAGTGCCAGTAATTTTTAAATTAGTCATTAATATTGAAAAATGTAAGTAAGAGTATACAAAACAAAAATTGTAAAAAACATGTCACATATTTTACATGGGAATGTAAGAAAGAGTTATCATACAAAACAAAAATTGCCACAAACATGTCGTATATTTTACATGTACTACCAATAGTAGGTAACTATATTAGTTATGTAAACATTAGTTCATTACAAAATGATTAGCAAAATGGTTGGGCAATATGATATAACAACTTATCTAAAAAAATAGTACAAAATTCGAAAAAATGTAAAATTTGGTTTGCAAGTACATATTCATTTTATAATCATGTTGAACGGTTCGGATCGACCGTTAGGATTTTGAAAAGTCAAATTTTGAGCCGTAGCACGGACCCAATCTGTGATATGCATAGCACCGTAGCCTCACTCATTATGTATTTATGCAAGCTGTTGGAGAAATTGTGATTGTCTTATTTTTTTCAGTAAGTAGTTGAGTTTTGTTAGATGCTCTACTGTGTTCAATAGAACCTTTTATTTTAATATACAATTACTCAAGCGAGATGAAAGAGAGGTGCTATACAACATGAGCTTGCTGATCAGGCCGGGGTGGTCCCATTTGATATATTTTGTACTTATCAACAACCATTTTTTTTTCCTTTTTGCTGATTGATTTATTGATGAATTTTAAGGGCTCATGGTGAAGCTGCTAGTGTTTATTCTGTAGCTTCCAGTGCTGCTATTGGCAACAGCGTAATAAGGCAAGAAGATGACCCGCACCCCCTCCCGTATTTTTTTCTTTTATCTTAATAAAACCTGCATCTTAATTATTCAATTATTGAAAAAAAAAAAAGTTCTATTTTGACAAGAGATATTCTCTAATGCACCGTTGATGCATATAAAATATCATGGAAGGCACAAATGAATTTTTTAAATCTTCCTCATTTCAGTCAGGGTCGGGATGGAACATGTAAATGCTGGGAAATTGAAGAAGCTGGACTTTCAAGGTAAATACTTTATTTTTATTTTTTCATGTTATTGTTCACATTATGGGAGATCTGATGGGTTGCCTTTGCATGCTTTTTTTTAGGAAGCCCTTGTTTACGATTCGAACAAATTCATACCACTTTTGCAAGATTTCACTGGCAAAGACTCCTTTATCTGTTCAAACTGAGGGTGGTATTTCGCTGTAATTAATTTCGGTACTTTTTTTCAATTGTTCAAGCAATAGAGTTCTAAATCAATGATTGCATTCTTTATGTTTAGGGGACTCATCAACTGGTGTAAATATAATGGCTCTAGCTGGGGAAGACTCCTCCCAGGTTACTATGGACTTTACTTGTTTCTTTTTCTGTAAGCTTAAGGTGGACAAATTTTAGATTCAAATGAATATGATTAATATTGAATTTTGTTGTGATTGTCAATTTAAGGTCGAAATTTGGGATCTGACATCTGTGAAAAGGGTTATGTGCTTGCCTCAGAATTGCAAGTTGAATTTGGCTGGTCAGGCCACAAATCAAAGAGGTTTGTGTTAAACTTTGATCCCTTATAAGCTGTATCAACTTCTGTTTTAACTTCAACGCTAGTAGTTTAGCACTATTAGACAGGACTTCAGTATAATAGACTTTGTTGTTGGTAAGAACTGTCGAATCGTACTGAAAACTCTCTAGTGAACTGAATTTACCGAGCAGTTACCCCATACTACCATTATTACAGAGGTGGAATTATGTCTTAAATTTTTAATGTGATGAATTAATCATTGGCAATAGCTCCGGGGAAATAAATTTTAGATGTAATGCATCACTTATCAGCATTATCTCTTGAGAACTATACATGTTGCAGAAATAAAGTAAAGAAATACCTCAACGCTTGGGACGACAGTGAGGTGCAGGATGCGATAAGCTACACTGAAACCATGTAGAAATAACAAATTAATTGTCACACAATCTACCATTACAATCACTGTCCTGGCAGCAAGGCTGCAGCTCTCACAATATGTGAGCACACTAAAACCAATTTGCAATAAAGTGACTGCTCTTACACCTGTTTAAGACATTAATTTCAAGACACCTTTCTAATGCTGATGGGAAATGCATGGTATAACTTTTCCAGTTTTGCCCCTGTTCCCTTGAAGACATAAATGTTTTGATTCAAATTCAGATTGATCGAACCAAGTAAACGGTCAACGGTAATTCTTAATTTTTGTTTTAACAATTTAGAAGCCCTTTCATTGACATCATGACATTCTTTGAGAAGGCACAAACCTCCCTACCAGCGTACTCTTATACCCTGTTATTTTAGTATACCAACCATACTCTCATTATATATTACAATATACATTGTTTTCACCGTTTATGCAGTTCTAAGAGGTTAAGAGACTTTGATATTGCTTTACTAAAAAACTTAAAAATTAATGTCTTCACCTACATAGATCCATTCCAATCAGACCAAATGAAATCTTCGACAAAATTCAATTGTTGAATGGATGTTCTAAAACCCAGAAAAGAGATGGTGTTGAGAAACACACCATTTCTTGGCCGAGTTCTAGAGCAGTGTCGCTGAATGCCTTGTCAAAACTCGGGTTGCTTCCACAAACAAATCGTTCTAAACTTGGTCCCACAAAATAAGCAAAAGAGGAGAAATAATCAAAATTCACAAAAGACGATTATGTAAGAAGTAAGTATATGACAAAATCTTTTGGATCTATGAACGTAATTAGCAAAAATTACAAGCACAGAAAAGAAAAATTCTCAGATCAAATATTTGGGCATCAGGAGACGGTGCTTAGGTATGTAAATCGATCGAAGAGGAGACATTTAATGAGAAGATATCGGTTTAGTTAGTACCTGAAGGGGAAGAGGTTTCCTTATTTTTTTTTCTCTCTCTCTCTCTCTGCGGAGGTCCCTAGAGAATGGAATAGCGTAAATGTCAACACAGCTTACGATTTGCAATTGCACACAGCAGAAACCCCCTTCTAACTGGAGAGTGTTCTTATGCCAAAGGTACACGGGAGGATGGAGATGAGCGTGCGACGAGAAGACGAGGAGAGGAGTTTAGTTGGCTGAGCGGAAAAGCAAGTGCCTTAATAGAGGAGATTCTCAGGTACAACTATTAGTGTTCAGGTAGTAGGCCTTACTTGAAAAAAGACTACGCTGTGGAAAGGCTAGAGCAAAATGAGAAGAATTATGCAATGGAGGTCAATTTGCATAGGTCCCGTCGGTAAGAATGAAGCCCCGGTAAGGTTTTGGGGGGCGAGATTGGAGAGGGCAGGTGGCGCTCTCCCAGCATTGTTTTCAATTTGGGGCGAATTGAAGAGGCGAATGGGGTCAAATTGGAGATGACGCCAGCTGATGTCAGATAAACTAATCTGAGGCCCTTCATCTCTGATCCGATGGCAAAGAGAGAAGGTGTCACTGTTGTTTCTACAGTACAACCCCATTACCGATTGAGGGTTTTATAATTACATTGTGAATCTAAACACTTTGCACGAATTCAACACGAATAAGATCATAAAGATTTCAATCCGATGCTCATCACACCTCCTCCTAACCGAATTCATAAGTAAAATTTTAAATTACTGCAGAACAAATTTATATCGTCCTATCCGTATTTGTACGATTATTAAAGAGGTACCATGCATTACAGATTTTGATCCGACGGTCGAGATTCTAAACAACGATTAATGCAGAGGATATGGACTCCTTTTTCCCTTCGAGAGAGAATTGATTCATCCAATGTTTTTTAAATGCGGTTTTTATGCAGTATGCGGAAGACCAAATTTTATATTTTTTGGAATTATTTTACTATTTATTAAGCCAATTTTAAATTCGCTGATTTTAATAAACAATGAAAAATTTTGGGATCATTGAAAACAACGATTTTAAAACTGGCTTCATAAATAGTAAAAAAATTTCAAAAAATCTAAAATTTAGTCTCCAAGCACATTTTATTATAGATTGAATGTTAAACGGTTTGGATCGACCGTTTTGACTTTGAAAATATAAAAACCGAAGAGTTTGTTCAACGGCCTAGGAACAAACGTTTTGATATTAGCCAACCTCTATAAATATCTCCATTTTCAAATCTGCATATGCAGTCAAATACCGCATATGTAGATTTTAATACAACCTCTATAAATATCTCCAATGTTTTACTTCCCGCTCATATCTTCATTTTCAAAGTTCAAATAGTCGATCCGAACTTCTCAACATAATCTTCCTATTGATATGTGCTTGGAAACCAAATTTTACATTTTTCAAAAAAAATTTACTATTTGTCTACAATTTTTGAAAATCACAGCTTTTCATTAAATAAAAAATTCAAAAAACATTGATTTTCAAAAATTCTAAAAAAATAGTAAAAAATTCCCAAAAAATGTAAAATTTGGTCTCCAAGCTAGGGCTGTAAACAGATATGGATATCCGGGCGGATATCCGCTCTGAATCCGCATATAATCCATATCTAGATTTAAACGGATACGGATAATTATCAATTACCCACATAAGATCCGGATACGGATACGGATAGTAATACCTAAACGGAGTGGATATTCAGATCATCCGAAACCCAATAAATTTTTTCGGACCCGCTAATTAAAAGAAATTATTTTGCTCAAGAGGACTTGAACCCATGTCATGTGAGGTGAGAGTCCAAGCTACAAACCACTACACCACACTATCTTTTGTTACTACTTTATTTTGTTTATATATTATATCAATGGAATGAATATCTTATATCTCCCATCTTTCCAACATTAATATCTCCATCAACTTACAATTATTCATTTATTTTCATATTTAAATTTTATTAATTATTAATTATATCTTAAAGTTCATATAACTCAATATCCGACAATTATCCGTTCTATATTCGTATTCGAATCCGTATCCGTATCCGTTTAAGGCGGATATGGTTTTAAATTTTGATATCCGTTTACTATCCGTATCCGCTCATTGAAAGGTGGATACAGATTTGGTATTAGCATTATCTGCTCCGAATCCGCTCCGTTTACACCCCTACTCCAAGCACATATTAATATGAAGATCATGTTGAGAAATTCGGATCGACTATTTGAACTTTGAAAATGGAGATATGAGCGGGAAGTAAAACATTGGAGATATTTATAGAGGTTGTATTAAAATCTACATATGCGGTATGTGACTGCATATGCGGATTTGAAAATGGAGATATTTATAGAGGTTGGCTAATATCAAAACGTTTGTTCCTAGGCCGTTGAACAAACTCTTCGGTTTTTACATTTTCAAAGTCAAAACGGTCGATCCAAACCGTTTAACATTCAATCTATAATAAAATGTGCTTGGAGACTAAATTTTAGATTTTTTGAATTTTTTTTACTATTTATGAAGCCAGTTTTAAAATCGTTGTTTTCAATGATCCCAAAAATTTTCATTGTTTATTAAAATCAGCGAATTTAAAACTGGCTTTAATAAATAGTAAAAAAATTCCAAAAAATGTAAAATTTGGTCTCCAAGCACATTTTAATATAGAGATCACATCTAACGGTTTGGATCAACCGTTTGGACTTTGAAAATTAGAAAATCAATTAGTTGCACCACGGCTCCGGAACAAATGTTTTGATATTAGCCAACCTCTATATATATATATAGAGAGAGAGAGAGAGAGAGAGAGAGAGATAAGCTATCATGCTTTGAGAAGTAAGGATAGTGTTTTACTTCCCGCTCATATCTCCATTTTTAAAGTTCAATAAGTCGATCCGAACTTCTCAACATGATTTTCATATTGATATGTGCTTGGAGATCAAATTTTATATTTTTAGAAACTTTTTACTATTTTTTTAGAATTTTTGAAAAGCACATCTTTTCATTAAATAAAAAATAATAAAAAATTCACAAAAACACTGATTTTCAAAAATTCTAAAATAATAGTAAAAAATTTCCAAAAAATGTAAAATTTGGTCTCTAAGCACATATCAATATAAAGATCATGTTGAGAAATTCGAATCAACTGTTTGAACTTTGAATATAGAGATATGAGCGGGAAGTAAAACACCCTATTTACTTCCCAAAGCATCATAGCATCACTCTATATATATAAAAACAAAATATGATGTATGCAGTAATATTCGGTATCATACAAATAAATATGCAGTAATATGCGCCGAATATGCAGTAAAAATATATGGTAAAAATATATGGTAGTAATATACGGCCGCATATGCAGAACCACATATATTGACCACATACATGTTTCTATGCGAATTACAACCGAATACACATAGCGACCGCATAAACCACATTTTATTAAACTGGATTCATCAAATAAAGCTAATTTATTTTTCTACAGATTAATCAATCTACCCAAATTAAATTCAACAAAAGGACTAATGATAGGAACAATAATGGGGGCTGTGGGGGCATTTCATGATTATTAGAGCGACAATTCTCCAGTTGAAGCGCAACGTAGGCAGGAAACC
This sequence comes from Carex littledalei, assembly GCA_011114355.1. Classification (NCBI taxonomy): domain Eukaryota; kingdom Viridiplantae; phylum Streptophyta; class Magnoliopsida; order Poales; family Cyperaceae; genus Carex; species Carex littledalei. The sequence continues at coordinate 6,476,178 of CM022095.1, read as the reverse complement.
ATTAAAATGCACATGCACAAAGAGACAAGAGATAACAACAATCTAACGCCGTACGGTAGGGACCACCCTTCAGGTTAAGGAGTCTTTTTATCCTTTGAACCGGACTTTGAATAAAAGCCGATATTTTTATTAAAACCCCCAAAAAAAAACAAATTATCAAATCTGCTCCCACTCCAACTTTATTTTTTTTTCTACCCTAACCGCCCGTGGGCTGGGCGGTCCACTTTTTCCACCTGACCGCCCAGCTGCCGGGCGGTCCACTGTGCACAGCTGACCGCCTAGAAACTGGGCGGTCCAATTTCCATAGCTGACCGCCCAGCAGCTGGGCGGTCCGCTAGTGTTTTTTTTTTTTTTTTTTTTTTAAGATTAGATTAGAGACAATATGAATATAAAGATGCTGAATTCTTAACGCTAAAAGTTCGAATTTTTTTTGTAAATATTAGTTAGATTACTTCTGTGAAGCATATTTATACTAAAATACGCTAAATTACTTGGAATTATGTTAAATTACGTTGAGTTACACTATATTAAGTTAAATTACACTAAATCACATTACATTACGCTAAAATACGGTAAATTACATATGAATAGGGACGATATCTTCACTGAAAAGGCGAAAAACGACGACGAAACTTCAAACGGTCATAAAACGGCGCTCGAGTGTCCGATTTCAGCAAATGAGCACTTTTCGGAAAGCTTGAGAAAAGACGCATGCGTCAGTGCCAGCGATGCCGGATTCCAAAATTCAGAATCGCCAAAAAACAAAGGGAAGACCCTCAAAACTTGAGTTGAAGTTTCCGATTAAGATTTTCATTTCTATTATTCAATCCAAGTAGTTCAGTAAATTAGTTACATAATGAACTTGTAGAATACCAATTTTTACTATTTTTGGAATTTTTTTACTATTTTTTATGATTCATGAAAGATGGCACAGAATCGGTCTACTTTAGCGTAATTTTACGTAGTTTAGCGTAATTTACCGTATTTCAGCATAATTAGCGAAGTTATTGTTATTTAGCGTAATTTAGTGTAATTCAACGTAATTTAACATAATTCCAAGTAATTTAGCGTATTTTAGTATAACTCACTTGAGTAATTTAGCGTATTTTAGCGTATTGAGTAATTTAGCATATTGAGTAATTTAGCGTATTTTAGCGTATTGAGTAGTTTAGCGTATTGAGTAATTTAGCGTATTGAGTAATTTAGCGTATTTTAGCGTATTGAGTAGTTTAGCGTATTTTAGCGTATTGAGTAATTTAGCGTATTGAGTAATTTAGCGTATTGAGTAGTTTAGCGTATTTTAGCGTATTGAGTAATTTAGCGTATTTTAGCGTATTGAGTAGTTTAGCGTATTAAGTAATTTAGCGTATTGAGTAATTTAGCGTATTTTAGCGTATTGAGTAATTTAGCGTATTGAGTAATTTAGCGTATTTTAGCGTATTGAGTAATTTAGCGTATTTTAGTGTATTGAGTAATTTAGCGTATTTTAGCGTATTGAGTAGTTTAGCGTATTAAGTAATTTAGCGTATTGAGTAATTTAGCGTATTTTAGCGTACTGAGTAATTTAGCGTATTGAGTAATTTAGCGTATTTTAGCGTACTGAGTAATTTAGCGTATTGAGTAATTTAGCGTATTTTAGCGTATTGAGTAATTTAGCGTATTGAGTAATTTAGCGTATTGAGTATTTTAGCGTATTGAGTAATTTAGCGTATTGAGTAATTTAGCGTATTTTAGCGTATTGAGTAATTTAGCGTATTTTAGCGTATTTGAGTAATTTAGCGTATTTTAGTGTCCGATTTCAGCAAATGAGCACTTTTCGGAAAGCTTGAGAATAACTCACTTAAGTAATTTAGCGTATTGAGTAATTTAGTATAACTCACTTAAGTAATTACATATTGAGTAAATTACTTAAGATTTTCATTTCGTCGTCGTTTTTCGCCTTTTCAGTGAAGATATCGTCCCTATTCATATGTAATTTACCGTATTTTAGCGTAATGTAATGTGATTTAGTATAATTTAACTTAATATAGTGTAACTCAACATAATTTAACATAATTCCAAGTAATTTAGCATATTTTAGTATAAATATGCTTCAAAGAAGTAATCTAACTAATATTTACAAACAAAATTCGAACTTTTAGCGTTAAGAATTCAGTATCTTGATATTCATATTGTCTCTAATCTAATCTTAAAAAAAAAAAAAAAAAAAAATGCACAGTGGACCGCCCGGCAGCTGGGCGGTCAGGTGGGAAAAGTGGACCGCCCAGCCCACGGGCGGTTAGGGTAGAAAAAAAAATAAAGTTGGAGTGGGAGCAGATTTGATAATTTGTTTTTTTTTGGGGGTTTTAATAAAAATATCGGGAATAAAAGAGACATTTTCATCATTTCATGTATTTGAAAAATAGGAGGGTTCAAATTCCTCTATTTTTCATGTCTCCATCATGTTTTTATTTTTTAAAACTTTAATAATTCAAAATTTAAAACTTAAATGTCAAAATAAAACCGTTGGATATGATCTATATCATTTTATCTATGCACGTGTAAAAAATTATGACATTTCAATTTTGTTTTGGTTGTCATCAAGAGCTTGTAAAAAACGTACTAATGTGGATAATTTCTAGACGTTGATTTTTCAACTTATTGATTCACATAAAAACAAAATCAAAATGTGATAATTTTTTATGAGCACATAGATAAAATGATGTAGATCATATCCAACAGTTTTATTTTGACTTTTAAGTTTTAAATTTTGAGTTATTAAAGTTTTAAAAATGGAGGCATGGTGGAGGCATGAAAAATAGAGGCATTGGAACCCTCCTCTTTGAAAAATTATATATTTTTTAATTTATTGTTTTTTATTAAAATTAATTTTAAATTTACAAAGTTTTATTTTATTGAAATTCAGTCTGTCGGTTTGTAAGGATAAATTTATTTTTTTACTTGTGACGTACACACCCGTGTATGTATTACAAGTAGGAAAATGAATAATTTGTTCTCACAAATTGACCGATTAGAAAACTGGATATTTTACATACACATGTTACATATTTTTATTTTTCATAAATGATTAAATGAAAATTGTATAAATTTAAAATGAGTTTTAATTGACAAGGTACAATATAGGGGTTCTTATAATTTTCCCTTTTATATCGGAAATGCTATTTGTAATATACAATAATTAGGCTAAACTTTATTTTTATACAGATATCTATTTAATTTTAACTTGCTTTCAAAAATGCTCATTCCAATATATAGAGCAGTCACTAATAATATGCACTGGAGATCTCCTGTTTTCTCAAAACTGCAGAGATGACTTTCATGTCGGTCTCCCTTTCTTATCCTAATCATAAAATCCTGCTTACAATAGACATCATTGAATTTTTATAGCGACTCGAAACAACTTATTTTTTCTCTTTCCCCAAAAGGAAAGGTAAAAAATCTAAACAATTTCTCGTTTCCAATTTGATTCTACTGCTCGCTCTACCATCTTTTCAAGTAATCAAACGAGATTCCCCTCTTTATAGGGTTTTAAACCCCCAATTTTTTATTAGAGACTTCGTAATCAAGGTTGGTGTTGCTTCTTTGTCATCAGAATTAGATTTATGTTTTTAGTGGTTTTAGGTTATTTTTCCTTTCTTTGGGGATTAATGAGGAAATCATGGTTTCGTCGTTGTAAATTAGGTTAATCCAATTGAAATAAATAAAGTTTGGTACTTTGATCCTCGTAAATGTGATTTATTATGAGAAAATTTGATGAGTAAATTCAGAAATTGGTTCTGGGTAAATTCAATATTCTCTTCTCTTTGCTAGAAGAAGTATGGCTCTTCTGATTTTAAAAAGTTCTCTTAGAAATAAGCTTGTCACATGTCAAATTTTCATTTAAAGTATGGCGCCAATCCTATGTACATGCTTTTTTTTCTTTGAATCTCATATTAATGACATATTGCGATGATTTGAGTTAAAAGGTTCTTTTTTGTTGTGATGTTTCTCATGTAGCTCTAAAATGGGTTCAAAGGAAGGCTTCTTGATTCTTCTTCTGGTATTTTGCTGGACTATTGCTGATGCCAGAAGCTTTATCAGCGCTGATGTCATAGGTACGATGGAACATTTATGTTAAAACAAGTATTGACATATACACTGATACCTGGTATCTGTACTGTCATGACACTGTTATTTAGCTAGCCTTTTTGTTTCTGTTATGCTAGTAGGTTGTTGGTTATTTTTAGGTGAAACTAGAATAGAAAACATGCATATCAGGTTGACTTCAAGTCAGTTCATAACAGGTTGTGTTTGGTCTTTCGGCAATGTTGGGTTTGGCTCAACTGAATTCAGGTCCTGGTTAGTTTTGCTTTGGCGCACTTTCCTTTTTGGCATTGTGGATCATGTGGGGTTCAGATTTTAGAATTGGGTCCATTTTATTTGTGTTAATAACATGAAAAGTTATTTTGCAATTGCATTTTTTGTTCTGTACATCAGCCGATCTTTTTTTTATTTTTATTTTAGGTCAGCTGAGATTGTTTGTTTCTTGGGGGGGGGGGGGGGGGGGGGGGGGGGTGGTTGGTTTCAGATTCATTCAGGTTATTCATTCAGATTTTTGCAGCTCTACAATGAGTTGCGGCAACATACCCTTTTTTTTTTTGACATTTAGTTGCACCAACATTCAAGACTGATCAATACAGTACCAGTTACCTGGTAAAAATATCCTGTAGGAGACATTTCCTATCTCTTATGTTTGCTTCAGAAATGAGTGCCTAATGGTTCTCTCTTCTATTCCTCTTAGTTACTGAGTATGTTGTGGTAAAATCAAAGTTGAAGAACAATGAGGTGTGTGAAGTGTGTGAGAACTTCACAACTCAAGCTATAGACTACATGGCTGCGAACAAAACACAGGAAGAAATTATAGAAACCCTCCACCATGCCTGCTCTGAGATCAAATCCTTTAAAGAACAGGTACTGAATAAATTACTTACCTTTCAATTGTACATTGGCCCCTCTGTTTTTTCCATATTACTGTATCCAAAGCATTGGTGATCCTTGACATCTATTATTGATCACAAGACTTATCTGTACTTGAAATTTGTGTTACCCTTTTTAGGCTTTTACAGTGAGATTTAGTTTGTGCTAAATTATATTTATATGTCCTGATGTGCATGCAGTGTATTACTTTGGTAGACTACTATGCTCTGCTCTTCTTCGATGAGATTTCAAAGATAAATCCAGTAGATTTTTGCAAGGAGGTGAATTTGTGTGAGAGTTCCTTGTCTTATTACAAGAACGCTCTTTCGACCAACGGTAATAGCACTTGTGAGTTTTGCCACCATATGATTAAGGAAATTCTCACCAAGCTCCAAGACCCTGACTCCCAGGTGAGTTATTGTACTATCATTCTTTTAGGGGAATTCAAATGGAATAATCCCATAAATCCTCAAAAAGTTTATAAGGAGAAATGAAGGGTAGTTTGGGAATTATTTTGAAAACAAAAGTGGAGTCAAGTGGTGTTCGTCATTCTTTATGAGGGTATACATGATATGTACTGTTTAATAGAGGTATGCATGATGTTGTGATATTCCCTGGTTAATGGAAGTATCCTCTTATTTCATTTTTTTTGCTTTATGGAACTAATGTATTTTGAGTTTACTATTTTTTTTCTTAATAATGGCAGTTCGAGATACTTGAGATGCTTCTAAAAGAATGTAGCAAAGTCCAGAGCCATGTTCAGGAGGTAGATATAATTTATTTCTATGGAAGTTATCTGCAACTGAAATCTAAAATAAATTATCCATACCAATGAGGGGATAATGCTTTGTACCCTGTATTGGCCAAGTAAAACATAGAGAACACAGCAGGTATATATGTCATGTAATGTGATACATTTGTAGCCGTGCCCATCTTTATATACCATTTTGAGGTGTACCTAAAGAACCCTCTTTTGATCTTTTCTCACTTGTCCATGGAGATGAAAATGAGTAAAGATCGAATGTGGTTATGGGTTTTATTGCTTGTTGGAAATGAGAAAGACCTTTTTGAGATTTTATTGGAGCACATAAAATTAATTATTAAATTTTAGAGAGATGAGAATAATTTTTTGATTATTTGACAGTGCAAGAGGCTAGTTTTACAATACACCCCTCTTATTTTGTTGAATGGCGAGAAATTCCTCGAGAAGAACGATATTTGCACTGCTGTCCGTGCATGCCAGGTCAGCAAAGAGCCTTCCATCAGGTCCATTGTACCGGAGAAGTCCAGTGTTGATGCATGAAGCGGTCTTTCATAGCAGAAAGGCTTAGTTGTGATATATATATATGTAACTAGTAGTTGCCTTGTTTTATGAGTGCTGTATGTTATTTCTTTTGAACCTATGATGGTTGTCATTTGTCGCTAATATTTTATTTTAGTGTCAGTACCCGATACTACTATATATTGAGATCATTGTTTTTTGTTGCATTTAAATCTTATATGCACCAATTTGTAAAACAAGTCTGTGCCAGCTAGTGAATGATGAGGTTTACAGTAATGAATTTTATCGTGGTTTTTACCAGTATGTACAGTTGGTAATCTAAACTCAAAAAAAAGTTCCTATTGTAAAACAAAACAATTTTTGAAAACCATATAGTAAAAGTAACTAGTAAGAGCAAAATACGTATTACTAATCAAGTCTCTTATTTTTTAATCTTAACGCCTCTCTATCGATAACCATTGCTTTTTAATTAGTTATTTCTAGCTGTCAATCACTTCTCTAATTAACAATGATTTTTCTGTTGGATTAAGACTCGCAATTAGGTTTGATGTAAAGACTAGTACTTGTCCATTATTACCCTTCCTGACAAAAATGAAGGAATGGAGCATATTTCATAGGATATCCAGTTGGCATGTGTACGAAAATATTTCATAGGATAGCAGACTCCCTTTTGTTATTTTAGGGGCAATTATTTGCTTTTACGATAATTTTCATGCATACCGAGGAATTTCAGTATTAAAGTGCAACTTCGGATTACATTGCAATTAATTATGAATTTCAGGCCTATTCGGCTATTTGCAATGTGAGGATTAAATGAACAAAAATCTTATTTTGGGCTTACTTCGGCTTTTTTTTGTTAATAGGGTCTGCCTAGCTCTCCCCCGTGAACAATCCCCCATTTCATCCCCCAACTAACTAACTACTTTAGTTAGAATTTATAACTGTCAAAAGTATTTTAGGAATTTGCAGAAGTATTCATATGTAGCACAACTAGTATTCATCCATCTATATGAATGTATTCACATTTGTAATAGAAACATATTTGGATATATTACAACAATAAGTATTCACATCTGCAGAAGTATTCACCCATCTATATGAATGTATTCACATTTATAACTGTCAGTGTATTTTAGGAATTTGCAGAAGTATTCACATGTAGCACAACTAGTATTCATCCATCTATATGAAGGTATTCACTTTGCAATAGAAACATATTTGGATATATTACAACAATAAAGTAGGGGACAAACAACACGTGTGGGGAACCGCACAACTGTCAGAGCATTAATTATGTGGGGGACCGCACAACTGTCAGAGCATTAATTTCTAACTAACTTTCAAAATTCAAAATTTGCAAAAAAAGTATTCATCTGTAACACAACTAGCATTCATCCATCTATATAAATGTATTCATCCTTGCAATAGAAGCATATTTGGACACATCAATCACCCATCTTTGACACGTTTTTAGAGGTGGGTTTTTTTTTCTCCGTTCAATCTAACCAATATTTCTGACGATCTGTGAGGAATTTTGCAAATCTAAAACCACCAATGTCTTTTAAATAATTTTCTCTTTCAAATGAGATCCATGATGACATACTTTTGAGTTGTCCGTTGCACAAGTATTCACACCTCGTCATGCAAGTATTCATCCCGCATTAAGCAAGTATTCATCCTCATCTTGTCATGCAAGTTGCACAATAATTTAAAGTATTTATGCCTAAGATATTAAGTATTCATCCATAAACGTTGAAGTATTCATCTCTAAAACATTAAGTATTCATCCATATGTTAGAATTTTGAAAAGGTAGTTAGTTAGAAAAGGTAGTTAGTTAGAAAAGGTAGTTGGAATTTTGAAAGTTAGTTAGAAAAGGTAGTTAGTTAGTTGGGGGATGAAATGGGGGATGGATAGATGGGGGAACATATAATTACCCTTGTTAATAATATATACCTTTTGGGCTGTCAATTTTAGCCGAACCCTATTTTGTAGCCGCCTTTCATTATTTTTTTTTTTCTTAAACATTCATCCTCTCTAAAATCCCAAATCTCTATATTCGAAGCAGTATCAGTATTCGGCTAAACATTGTTTAAAAAAAAAAGCATTCGGCTAAACATTCATTCTCTTCCCGATCTCAAAATCTCCGAAATTTTTATTAATATTAAAAAATAGGATTCTGATAATTGTCCCCGCACCCTTATCCCGCATTATTCCCGCACTTAACTTCTATAACTATCATAGGGACTACTAAAACATTAATAAAAGAGGACTATTTAACATGAAGCATCAAAGTATTTAGAGTGAGGCTATGGTGCTATGCATAGCACGGATGGGGTCCGTGCTACGGCTCAAAATTTGACTTTTCAAAATTCTAACGGTCGATCCAACCGTTCAATGTGATAACCATATGAATATGTACTTGCAAACTAAATTTTATATTTTTTCGAATTTTTTTACTATTTTTTTAGATAGGTAGAATTTTGATGGTCCAGAATTTTCAGAAAACACTGATTTTTCTACCTATCTAAAAAAATAGTAAAAAAATTCGAAAAAATATAAAATTTAGTTTGCAAGTACATATTCATATGGTTATCACATTGAACGGTTGGATCGACCGTTAGGATTTTAAAAAGTCAAATTTTGAGCCGTAGCACGGACCCCATCCGTGCTATGCATAGCACCATAGGCTCACTCAAGTATTTAACATGAACAAAATAAGTATTAATCTCTATGAAGAGAACTATATTTTCGTACCTAAATAATGTCCCCGCACCTTTGTTCCCGCATTGTCCCTGCACATAACTTCCATAACTAATTTGGGAGGACCGTCTCCGCACAATTTCCTTATATAATCTGTATCGTTCCCGCACAATTTCTAAAGTATTAATACCTATGAACAAAAATATTTATACCAATGAATGAAAGTATTTATATCTATGCACGAAAGTATTTTCACCCAATATTTTTATTAATACCCCAAAAAAAAAACAAATTATCAAATCTGCCCCCACCCCAAACTTATTTTTAAATCTACCCCAACCGCCCGTCCACTGGGCGGTCCAATTTCCCCACCAGACCGCCCAGCAGTCGGGCGGTCCACTCTTCACAGCTGACCGCCCAGCTGCTGGGCGGTCCACTATTTTTTTTTTATAAGCGGTCCGACGGACCCCCTGAACCGCCCATCTCTGTTCTCTCTCTTTCTTCTCTGCCTCCCGCCGCCCCGCCGCCCGAAACCAGCTCCTGAAGAGTGGTCCCTCTCTCTCTCCCTCTCTTCCTCTCTCCCTCTCTTCCTCTCTCTCTCTCTCTCTCTCTTGAACTCTCTCTCTCCCTCTCTTCCTCTCTCTCTCTTCAAATCTGCCACTCTCTCTCTCTCTTCCTCTCCCTCTTCCTCTCTCTCTTCCTCTCTCTCTCTCTCACCCGAACCCTAATTTTCGGCCATCTCGGCGACAATCCGATTATTTTCGAGTAAGTCTCTAAATAATTTTTTTAATTTATATTTTGTATCTTGTATTGGCATTGGAACGATTGGTAGAATTGAATTGTTAATTATCTTGTGCGGGTTGTTGATTTTCCCGACACGATTGAATTGTTCAAAATTAGGGTTTCCAAGTTTAGGGTTGAATTGTTAAATTAGGGTTGAATTGTTTAAATTAGGGTTGAATTGTTAAATTAGGGTTTAGGGTTGAATTGTTTAAATTAGGGTTGAATTGTTAAATTTGGGTTTAGGGTTGAATTTGTTAAATTAGGGTTTAGGGTTGAATTGTTAAATTAGGGTTGAATTGTTAAATTTGGGTTGAACGGTTAAATTAGGGTTTAGGGTTGAATTGTTAAATTAGGGTTTAGGGTTGAATTGTTAAATTAGGGTTCAGGGTTGACAAAATTGGAGTTTATAAGTTAGGGTTTATAAATCAGGATTTATAAGATAGAATCTTCTGTTTATTGAAATGTAGTATGGTCAGAACTAGACGGGGACGTGCATGGGATGCCCCTCTGGAGACGGGGGAGAGTTCACATGATCACAGTGCAGAGGCATCAGGTGCAGCGGCATCCGGTGCAGCGGCATCCGGTGCAGAGACGTCCGGTGCAGATGCTCCCTTTGGAGATTATCCCCCTCACCATCCGGACACATTTAGTCCTCTTCTGTGGACCCCACATGTCAGGCACCGTGTCTCACTTGCATCTATGGAGGTACGTTGGATTTGTATTCCTAATTTAAATAGCATTATTTAATATTACAGATAATTAGACGTTTATATTGAAATCATTGTAAAATGCAGGACACGACGATGTTGACAGTGAGGCATCGCACCCCCGAGATACCATACGTCAGTCACCCGTTGATGGAGCAGTGCATCATGCATCTCGGGTTGTATCAGTTGGCCACCATGCCTCACTGTGATATTGACCAGGCTCTCGTTTGCGGTCTGGTGGAGAGATGGCGACCGGAGACGCATACATTTCACCTTCCGGTTGGAGAGATGACAGTCACACTAGGTGACGTCAGCGCCTTATGGGGTTTACGGATAGATGGCGACCCCATCGGTGGTGTCTCAGACCATCCGGACCTGATGGACATGATACCGGAGCTGCTGGGGGCCGTTCCGACGGACTTGCAGAAGAAGAAGAAGAAGAAGAAAGGAGAGGAGGAGGAGTACCGGTATTCCAAATACTGCATTAGTCTTGCGGCGCTCCGCAGTTACTTCCACCGGCGTAGGATCACCCCCGATACACGTGACGAGCGGACCGTTCTGAGGTACTCACAAACTGTTGCAAATTAAAATATGTTATGGATTCAACAAAAAATGTAGTTATTTATGTCTCTAATTTATATTGCAGGTACGTGAGGGCGTTTGTCATGGATTTATGTGGCAGCGTCATGTTTGTCGATTCCAGCGGTGACGCAGTTCCGATTATGTTCCTTTCTCTGCTGAGGCACATTGATCGGCCGTCGAGGTGGAACTGGGGTGGAGCCGTGCTCGCCCACTTATACCGGGGCTTGTGTCATGCTTGTCTGGTAAGTTTGTACAAATATTTTAATTTTTTTATTACAAATATTAGGGTTCCATATTTACCAGAAGTGCACCGCATGTCCAAAATTTAGGCGACGAACAAGCAGATTGCCGGACAGCTTCTTCTACTACAGCAGTGGTCCTGGTCGCATATACCGGTATGTCGGCCTGTTCCTCCAGCTCAGGCGGGGCTATGGACGGGAGATGACCCCGAGAGACGTCCGGGGTACGGTGCCATATGGGGTACTCCCCATACGTACGAGGACACGGGCAAGGGGAGGACCGTGGGGATTTTGTATGTCCAGGGTCAACTCCAGATGCTTTACGAGGCGAGCATCACCTGGTACCCCTATCGTGTGTTCTACGATTAGAACCTTCTGTGCCGGCTGACATTAGAGCAGAGAGATCTCTATTTTTATCGGGGGCCGTGCGTATGTTTCTGGATAGTTGAGTACCACTATCCCGATCGAGTGCCCCGTCAGTTTGGCTTGGATGCATATGTCCCGGATTTTCCAGAGTTGGGCGAGCAGCAGACCACCCAGCTGCACAGGTAACTACCCACTGCCTTATTGTTTATCTATTTTATTACTTGTTCAGACATACACGTTACTAATTAATTTATATTGCAGCACTAAACACAACAAGCCCAATGTCGACTGGAGCACGCGTTTCTGGGAGCATTACCAGCGTGCTGCATCACCGGGGTATCACTTATGGACCCCGCCTCCAGCTATTGATGCCCCTACGCCGGTCGGGCCCTGGAGATTGCGATATTTAGTCTGGTACCAGAGATGGGGCATGCCGACGATTTATCTACAGGGGGACTATGGTGATGCTCTTCGACGGAGACTCACGGGTGACGGATCTAGGACTTACTTGCCTTTCGGCCCGATCCATGCTCGTTCGGTATGTTTAAATGAAACTGACATGCTTAAAAAATTGTAGTTATTTATTCATATTCTAATAATAATAATGAAAATACATTGTGTGCAGATTTTGACCGCTATTAGAGGAGTGGCACACAGCTTGGTGTGCATGGCGAGAAAAAGTTGGAGAGCGATAGGATGTCAAATGCTCCAACACAGTGCACCGATCGTGGAGGACTCTGGCTGGGACGGGTGCCTCGTTGGTATGTTGCACGATGCTGGGGAGGACATCAATTGGCGCGAGATAAAGGCCTCACCACCAGATCCGGAGCAGCCTAGAGCCCCTATATACGCTGATGAGATGCCGCCACCTCCTGCAGGTAATAATATGTCATACAAATTATCATTATTAAGTGTCTCTCTAAAATATCATTCTTATTAATTTATCTTCATTTCTGCAGATGATGACTCGGGCTGGGCGATCCACCAATGGGTGTTGAACAACAACGCGTGGAATGCATACTACAACGAGTATGGAGTTCCAGTGCAGCTCACTGAGGTAGCAAAACTTCATTGTTTAATTAATTTATTCGTTATTTCTATGTAGCAAAAGTAACATTGTTTACATGCAGGATGAAGCTGCCGACATAGTTGACTTCTCATTGGATGACCTCACTGGACATGAGGGTGGATGGGAGCCCAGACAGCACGACGGCTAGGCCAGTGGGAGTGGGACACACACTGCAGATGGTTTTGCCTCTACTATATTTGGCACACCGCCTCCGGCCACGTATCCTTCTACTTGGGAGGCCGATCCGTGGGTGTTGCGTACACAGGCGGGGATCCATGGGGAGCATGCATTACACCTGGGGGAGGACCCATGGGCGCGCGAGGCCATACACGATGACATGTAGGTGGATGAGGTTCACCAGAGGCGTCCTCCGTCGCAGAGGGAGCGCCGTGCACCTGATAGGTTGGACCTCTCCGGACCTCGCCCTCGTCATCGCCGTTAGGGTTTTTATATTTTTTTTAGTTTGATAGGTTTCTAGTATTTTAGTTTGGATTATTATATTTCGTGTTTGGACTGTTATGTTTCATTTTTAGACTTACCATTTAGATTACCTACTTTTGTTGTTTAGACTTATCATTTCGATTACCATTTAGAAACATTTAAACATTAACAAACTTAATATAAAACTAATCAATTATATTAAAGCTAGACAATTACATAACATATAAAAATAATCGTCAATTATAAAAATATAATCGTCAACAAATAATAAATATATATCATACAATTTAATATGAAACATTCAAACAAATCATTACAACAATTTAATATAAAACATTCAAACAAATTAAAACATAAAACCCTTATAAAAAAAAAAAAATAGCGGACCGCCCAGCAGCTGGGCGGTCAGGTTAGGAAAGTGGACCGCCTAGCCGACGGGCGGTTGGGGTAGATTTAAAAATAAGTTTGGGGTGGGGGCAGATTTGATAATTTGTTTTTTTTTGGGGGTATTAATAAAAATATCGGTATTTTCACAACCTCTGAGGTGGTAGAATATTTAAATTCAACCATGACCCTTTCTTTCCGTTCTGCGCTCCGTTCGTCGACGAGCACGTATCCTCTGAGGTAATAGAATATTTAAGTTTAGATCCATACCGTCCGATCAGAATCCGTGTCCGGGTGGAATGCACGGAGCCCTTAATATTCGTGCGGAAGAAGATCGGACGACCCGGGTCTATTCTCAAAATTTCTGTTACCTCAGGTGATAGGAATTCATCGTCGTAGGATGAAAGGTCAAAATCCTGGTACTATTTGCTTTGAAAAGTTCCCCTTCTTTTTACCCTCCTTTTACCAAGGAATGTTGCTCCGATCTCGTACTGAGGCGATAATCCAAGCCATCGTGACCGTACATCCGCACGAGATATCAACTCTCGTCCACTCCGCGTCCACCTTCTTCTTCGTAAGCTGTTCTATTTGCCTCAGTTCTATCTTGTTTTTGAATCAACAACTTTGTTCGCAAATCTGTGATGAACTGTAAGATTATGGATTTAAAGTGAGATTAGAGCAAAGGAGAGGCTGTATTTGCGATATTGATTGGAGTATTAGAGATTTTAGAAGAGAATATCAGTAAAATTAGTAGTAGCCTACCCTATTAATCTTTGTTTGTTGTTTAATTTCTCTTTGAGGCTCCTAACACTGAGCTCGGTTGAGGTTTAGACACTAAAATATAGCTAAAACACGGTAAAAGTGTACTGAAAATCAGTATCACATTGCACCAGTACTATGCCCATATCACATTCCATTAATAAATTGATTGACTCTAAAAATGATTTGTATTTCAGGTTTTAAGTGCATATTTTGTGATTCTACCACTAAGGGATGAAGGCGCTATATCACTTGGGCTCAGTAATTTGCCCAGCTTGTTTGCCGGCTCTCTTGTTCTAACCTTGATAGCAGCCCCAATTTCAACATTGATCTTTTCTCTACCTAATTTGTCCAAATCAAAGGTGAGCTGTGATAAAAGGCCCTTAACTTATTTCAATGTCTCTATTAAGTATTTTTTACCATCATTACATCGAGTATGGATGGAAATTGTTTGCATCAATTATCATAGGATAGCTTTCTTATAGATCTTATACATTAAACAATTGAAGTTACATTTGTACAGTACAATGACCGTAATCTAGTTGTATTGCTAGTGAGTGTTCATTTTCATGTCTATCAATTTTGAAATTTCAGGCTTTGGTAATCATACACAGATTTTTTAGCATCTCTCTTCTCGTATTCTTTGTTCTTTGGTATGTGTCCTCCCCTGGACAATTGCCATCTGGAACTAAGGTAAGAAAACCCTAGTGCAACTAGGTATTTTGCACAATACACTTATTATTTATCATTACTAGCTGTTAATTGAAATAACCACCTAAATTGTGCTTTTCTTTGTTTTGGAAGTGTCCCAAACAAAAGGCACCATTTTTAGAAACTAAAAAAATTCCTTTTAGATTAAAAACTGAGTGCTCCTGCAAGTACTCAAAAGCAGGCATGCTTCTCTAAATAATAATACAAAGTTGATATTTTTACTCAAAAGAGTAAAGAATTTATAATTATTGTTTTTATTCTCACTTGTCTAAAATGTTCCTTTAAAGTCTAATCCAGTTGAAGATGATCAAAATGATTCCATGGACTGGAGCAAACATACTTGGTTCTACATCATTGTTCGACTAGGCTTGTTTCTATGGGTATGAACTCTCTAATTTTTTTTTTTAATAAAAAATGTGCAGAGAACCTGTTTCATTAAATATGAAACAAACTCCTACATAAAAAATTACAAAGAACATTCTAAAGTTGGCTAGCTTTATGTATCCCGACTTTGTACAGTACTTGATACGATTAAAATATTTTTTTGTTGAAGGTTGCTTTGCTAAATCTTGTTACAATCTCATCAACTTGGGCAAGGATAATTGATGTCATGAACAATGAGGTACTTCCTTTGGGCACTGATCAAAGTTAAATGAAGTTCCAAGAATTAGCCAATTAGGAGAAACAGAAAAAAAAGATGATAACCAAATGACCTCCTATTACGTAAATATCAGAATGTCTGATCTCTCTTCATATTCAGTCAGGTTCAAGACTGTTCGGCTTTGTTGGTGCTGGTGCTACATTTGGACAGCTGTTGGGGTCTTTATTCGCTGCAAGCATGGCGTGGCTAGGTCCATGTATGCATGTTATAATAACTTCATGATTCTTTCACCATTTACACAGAGATTTGCTCAAAAGATTCATCTCTGACTTACCCCTGTATTGCATTGTTTCAGACCTACTATTGATTTCAGCTGTTTTGATGGAACTTGCCGCACAAGCATCAAAAGGAATTACGCATGACGCACATCATGGCTCTCTGGAGCTCTCCTCTGACAGGTATTCATACTGGGTGTAGTGTGGTGCTAGCAGTGGCAGTGACTTATTTAAGAGCCACAACTAAAACAAGTTCTGACGGGTTGATGGGTTTTGGGTCTTCATTAGGATTTATTGTCCTGTAGGTATTTCATTAGGGTTGATAGGTTTTGGGTCTTGAGGTTTCATTACGATCCAATGTGCCTCCTTACCTTGTTTTTCCAATTTCTTATGGGAACTTTAGAAGGCTGTGGTCCCAATTTGTATGCGAGGAATATGTCAATGTATGTTTGACCAAGCAAGTCAGTGAAAACCATCTTAACCAATAGATTAACCAATGCTCCGGGTCAATATGTCTTGAATAATTGAATTTGCCTTTAAATAGTAAAACCTAGAGAGAATGTTGACCTGGACTTACCTTGCCATTCCTACCCATAATAGTACATTAATATGATATGGTTTTCACATCAAAGTTGTTAAACATGCAGTTGTTAAAGACAGGAAGAATTAAAACATGCAACCATATATTTTATTACTCAGTCAGAGAATCTCCAAAATGTAAATATGATGAGTTGACATTCTTCTTGGCACTTATTTATATTTGTAGAGAAACAGAGAAGGGAGACGAGGCTTCTTCTCTTATATCATCTCCTACTAGATCACCTACAAATAAAGCAAAACCTGATCCGTGGGTTCTGTTAGAAGGGTTTTGGCTAATTGTCTTCTCTCCTTACCTCCTTGCCGTCTCCTTATTTCTCTGGCTAAGTGCTGTTGTGTCATCCTTCTTTTATTTCCAGGTAGTAATTTTTTTTTTCTGTTTCTCCTTTCCTTATTTTTGTCAACACTGCATTAGATGTCCACAGAATAGGTAACATGCGTGCTTATTAAATGTAGAAAGTTACTATAATAGCCATGACAGTGGCAAGTGCTCTGGATAGGAGGAGATCGTTCGCTCTCATAAATAGTTTTATTGCTGTTTTTATCCTTGCTGGCCAACTTACTCTTACGGTAATTTTTTTCCTTGTAACTTACCTTTTAATCTGATCATTTTACTTTTCTCTTATCAATTTATGTAATTCAAGTAATGAAATAAAACAGGGTCGCATTCTTACACTTGCTGGTGTGACTGTTGCTATTAGTTCGGCACCTATTGTTGCAATTGTAAATCTTGTGGCTCTTGCATTGTGGCCCACATGGGTTGCTGTGGCTGCATCCGAAACTACTCGCAAGGTGCCTTTCCATATTATAGTACCAGTTAGTAAGCTATGCTTCATACCAGAGTTGAGATTTGTTTTGATAATTTTTTTTTGTTGATGCCAGGTAACGACATACGTTTTAGCTAGGCCAGGAAGAGAACTATTGTTTACTGTTGTCTCACAAGATGAGAAGTACAAAGCCAAGGTAATTGTCATTGTTTGATGGCCTTTCTTATCAAGAATACTTCACCTGGGACTAAAGAAACTTTGTTAAAACAATGTGAGTCTTGTTTTAGGTTTGTATAGATGTAATTGTTCAAAGGCTTGGAGATGCAACAGCAGCCGGCATGTACAAATTACTTTTTGGTAATCAAAATGGAAAATCATCGAAGGTCTCCCTTTATGCACTACCGGTATGGGCCATCATGTCTGTCTTGTGTAATTCAGATTCTAATTGGGCTTATATATTATATGGGTACTTAATTAATTATGTTTTCTCATACTTGGTTTTTTGTGTTTTTTTAACACTAGTTATGCTTCATATGGCTTATAACGGCATTTCATTTGGGCCGGCACCAATCAAATCTTGCGAAGCTTCAGCCTCTCTCCCCATCATCGTAGCATTTGCTACATTGGCAATGGCTGATTGCCTTTTATTGACCTCATCTTTTACCCTAGTTATTTTCAACTTAGTATTTTCACATCTCATTTCCAGATATATTTTTTGTTGTCTTGGATGTGCTTTTGGCTTCATATCTGTGAGATATATACTCTCCTTTTCCCTTTTTTATATCAAGACTTCATGTACAGTTGAGTGATTCTATAATCTATTGGCCTTTAAATGGCAGAATGTGAATAATGTAAACAGTCCTTCACATTCTTCTTTTTTTTTTTCTTTGTATTTTCTTGCCAACTGGTTCTAAAATTTGAGTCGTTCATTCATATGGAATTTAGAAAGACTTTTGGTTTTGTCACATTTTTACTAATTTATAGTGCTCTATATTTTTCTTCTAGAGAGCAGACGAGTTGCCAAGCATGTGGATATACGTACTCATAATTACAGCATTAATTGACCGCAAAAATTCCAATAATCACAAAAATGATTAGTACATAGTATATTAAAAGCCGGATTTATGCTAATAGTAACCTGTAATCTATGTAGTATTCCTAAGAACTGTTTGTTTGCTTAGTAGAAATTTGTTTAAATGAGATTATTTTTGTGAATTCTAATAATGCCTACTATATATAAATATGTGTGCAGACTGATGAAATAAAGTAGCTTAATAATTGTGAAAAAGTCCTACCTCAGAGAAGGCAGAATATAATAATATATATTAAATTGATAGCACACAATATCTATAAAATCATCAAATTAAGGAAATAATATAGTACGTATTATAATCATATTTGGAATGCTCTAAACAACTTGGGAAATTTTCTGCTTAGGCAATTTGCTCTCAGATGCATATACGTGGTTGGATTTATTGGTTTCTATAGAATGAAGAAATACTAAAGAGCTTAAAAATAAATTTGAAGAGAGGGAAATAAATAAGGAATATTCCAAAAAAAAAAAAATATTGTCCACATTGCAAAATCTTGCAGAGTTTCCACAACAAAATCATGTATGGAGCCAACCAAAAAAGAGCATTCCCCATGGAGGCAAAGGACAGCACTAACTGGCTCAACTGCCTCTCCTCCCTGTTTTTAACAAAATTTTAACAAATTTCTATAATTAGTCTTACCAATATAAACTCCTGCAACTCCAACTCACACCACCAAGAAAAAAAATATTGTCTCAACTGTACCGCAGCCGGCTCCATGCCGGACCCATTCACCAAGGCCAATGGTGTGGCACTCACAAGAGAACAAACTTTAAGCAGCACCAATGGCCCGGCCAAACTCCTCTTCGGCAAATACGAGCTTGGAAAGATGGTCGGCTGCGGCGCCTTCGCAAAAGTGTACCATGCACGTCAAGTTCCCACGGGCCAGAGTGTGGCACTAAAAGTCCTCAGCAAACCGCGTATCGTGAAATCAGGCATGTATATCAATGTAAGAAGGGAGATAGTTTCAATGAGGAGAATACGACATCCTCATGTGGTAAAGTTGATCGACGTGATGGCATCGCAATCGAAGATTTATTTGGTGCTGGAGTATATCAAAGGAGGGGAGATGTTTCGAGGAATCAGTGCCAAAGGGAAATTGAACGAGGATTCGGCCAGAGATTTATTCAGGCAACTGCTATCTGCAGTTGCGTTTTGCCATTCTCGTGGTGTTTTTCATCGGGACCTCAAGCTGGAGAATTTGTTGCTGGATGAATTTGGAAAGCTCAAGGTATTTCATTATATTGGTTTCATATTTTCATCCAGTTGTACTTAATCATGCATTTCTGAGTTGACCCATCTAAAATTCTCAGGAAGGAAAAAAGTTGTGGGAAGCATTTTCTTGTAACAGAATATTCTTTATGTTTTCATGTCTCCTAGTTCTCTGCCTTTCAATTTTCTAGAATTTCTTTTTGTTGATATCAATGCTAGAATTGATAACATACTTACACTGCAGGTCTCCGATTTTGGTCTCTCGGCTTTATCTCCCACTTCATTCTCGAACCAGACAATTCTCTTCAAAACACTATGCGGGACACCAGCTTATGTTGCACCAGAAGTTATCAGTCGGCGTCCATACGATGCCGCAAAAGTCGACCTATGGGCATGTGGGGTGATTCTTTTTGTTTTATCATCAGGCTATCTTCCTTTTAATGATGTAAACCTTATGATGCTATACCGGAAAATTTACAAGGCAGAATACCGCTTTCCAAAATGGATCTCACCTGATCTTCGAACACTCATATCCCGCATGTTAGATTCCAATCCAGAGACACGTATCACAGTCGATGGGATCATAAATGACCCGTGGTTTCGCTATGGTCTAAATCAGAATCAAATTGATGAGCTAATGCAACATCAACCTGAAATAGAAGATCGGATATTGAAAATTGACCAAGAAGAAGAAAAAAGGGATTTGAATGCTTTTGACTTGATCTCTCTGTCACGGGGTTTTGATCTATCAGGCTTGTTTGTATCACAGAAAGCAAAAAAGGAGCGGCTCACATCATCAGGCACTGTAGAAGAAATATTAGACAAAGTAGAAGAGGTTGGAAGAAGAGAAGGGTTTTATACATTAAAAAGAAAAGGAAATGAAGGTAGGGGCATGGCGGTGGTACACGGTTCAACCGGCGGTTCACTCGCCTGGGTTGAGATTTTCAGGCTGAATAAAGATATAGCTTTAATTGAAATTGAGAAGGGAGAGGTGGAAGACGAAGAAGGGGAATATGGACACAATTTCTGGAAAAATAAATTGTTGCCGGCACTTCATGGGCTCCAGACAGAAATCGAGCCGAAGACGCCGATTTCACCTAATTCACCTCTCTCTGTTCTTGATGGTCCTAGTTCTGGTTCTGGTGCACCCGACATGGATGATCCTGAATCAGATTCGGATCTAATTTCATGATATCTTTGCACTCTCTTTCCTTCCTAGGTAAAATATCTGCTGTACATTTTGAATACTTTGTGAAATTCTTTTTTTCTTTTTTGGTGTTGTCATGTTTTATTCAAAATAAAAATTAGCTGGATTAGGTGGGAACTTTCTTTTGTTCCGTTTACACAGGCATTACATAAAAAGTTTAGTTTTCGGGCTTGTATTATTAATTTAAGAATGTGGTTTTGTAATATGCTTCATGTAATATTATTATTTTCTTTAATTTGCTAATTATTTATCTTTATTGAGTCTTGCTGATGAACTTGGTGATGATTAGTACACTACGATTGGTGAACAATTCCAGGATAATCCAACTCTGAATGCACAAATCCATTTTTCTTGAAAAGATTGATAATTTTATGTTACCTTTCCCACAAAACTGTTAGATGTAATCTATGTTATTTTACCTCTACAAATATAAAATTAAAACATTTAAACTTTCCCTTGTATGGGCATAGTAAAATGTCCTATGCAAATATAATTTTTTTTTTCAGATTCTTGATTCTCATTAAAACAAAAATGTTATAACCTTTGTGTGCATAAAAAAAACAATATAGACCAACTTTAATAGCCTTATTTTATCATTCTGTTGCAATATATTAGTTATAAAAAAATTAAAATTAAAAGCATATATAGTAAGACTTAAAATGATATGGTCTTGTATCAAGGTCAATTTATTTTGACTAGAATCCCTCGCTATCCTGCTATGTTTCTATACAGTTTCTTGTTTACATTTGTAAAATATATTGATATTTTAGTCTAAATGAAACGAACAAGGAGTTGATAGAAGTCTCTATGAAAGTCATTTATACGATTATCGAATCAGTACCATATTTCATAAGATAACATGTAATAAAAAATGGTCCGAATATGTCTAAGTATGTAAGAATTAATATATTTCATACGGATAATATTGTATATAAAACAAAAGTGTAAGCTTATAATAATAAAGGGGAGTAAATAAGGAGGAGGGGAGGAGGGGGAAAATGTGGGGCCCACAAGGGTATTTTGTTAAGAATTTTGGAAGGAGGGTATTTTGTTCTATGTTTTGAAAAAGAAGGGCACTATGTAAAATTTTCCTTAATTTTCGATATTCTTAAGAGTCATTAGAAATAAATATCAGAATTCTGGACCATAAGCTGCCTACTGGCATATTTAATGCTCACTGCTGCAAGATGTCACAGTAATTATTTGTGAAATAGGTAATCGAACTAGTATGATGCAAAGCACAAATCTGACAAATTTTATTGACCTAACTATAGGCGCAGTATTTTTTGTTGGCAAATTTTAATATCACTATATTACAACTTAATGATAAGACATTAAATCTTTCAACACAACATTGGTATATTCAACATCATAGTACCTCATTAAACACATTTCTGAGCAAAATTGTACTTGCAAACTCTGAGAATAGTCTGAAAGATAAACATATCTGGATCAATTTCTGCATTAGGGTTAGCTCTGATACAAGCACCAAATTACCACTAAAGGTTTTTATCAACTCTAATCAGCTACTTACATATGTTGTCGATTATTTTCTACCTAGTACATATGCCATAGAAGCAGCCGCTCATATCTATAGAAAAAAGGTATAATTTAACACAACAACCAATGCAAATTACCGTTCACGCCTCATGTTGATCGGAGAGCCCGCACTCGGTCTTGAATTAACTGGCGCTCCCAATCGGCAACACCCTCAAAAGCATGTTCCGGAAGGTTCTCAAAGGGTTCTTTCCATGGGTCATTTTTCGCAAGGTCATAAGTGGCACCTCTGATGGCTTTCTTGTTGGGCCCACATGGCCTTTTTGATGTTAGTTCCTTGTATGCATCATTAAGCTAGAATGACATACATACAAAAGTAAATAAACAAGTGAATCAATTATATAGATTATAAAAGAGTGAGGCTACAGTATTATGCATAACACACTTTGGTCCGTACTACGGATTCATATCTTCATTTTTGAAGTCTAAATAGTCAATCCGAACCGTTCATCATTATCTCCATATGAAAATGTACTTGGAGACCAACTTTTACAATTTTTAGAATTTTTTTACTATTTTTTAGATAGGTAGAATATCACTACTTTTGAATGGTCTAGAATCTTAGATCAAGTGATTTTGTACCTATCTAGAAAAATAGTAAACAAATTCTAAAAAATGTAAAATTTGGCAACCAAGCACATTTTCATATGGAGATCATGTTGAGCGGAATGGATCGACTGTTTGGACTTTGAAAATAGAGATATGCATTCATAGTATGGAACAAAGTGCGCTATGCATAATACCATAGCCTCACTCATTATAAACTACCATAGATAGATTGGGTTTCACAGGGCTTACATTCAGGCCGCAAAACCAGAACATATATGCAATTGCGGCAGCTGGCGCTCTGCCTAGGCCGGCGGTACAGTGTACATAGACTCGACCTTTGTTTTGAGATATGGCCCACTCTAGCATTGATACCGCCTTTGGTAACTGACTCCTCAACGAGTCTGGATCGAAGTCCCTTGCCTATTTTACAGTAGAAAAATAAATTTCAGAGGATTATAATTTAAATTAAGAATTATTTACAAATTTGACCCTGACTATAGTCTGCATATACATCATTGAAGTATGTGAGCTTAAATTAAAAAAGATAATCCATGGACTTCATGCTGCTGCTTGATAACAGTAAATAGAATCCTAAAACATATGGTTCCCACCAGTAAGTACTCCCAAATCATACAATTGAAAACCTCAATTTAACCCAGTTACCATACAATTAATGCAACAAAAACCAAAATTCAATCTCCATGTAAAACTGAGCTGCATCCCATTCCAATTTTTCGTTAATTAACCTCTACTAATAAGAAGCAATTCCAGCACTTACAGGTGATCTCATGTGGTGTACACCGAGCTCTTTGCACCGATTCAGAATATAATCAAAATCAATGCCCCAATATTCAATATCACTATCTTGTTGTAAGCAAAGTATATATGCGACATTTTCTTCCTCTTTCAAATGGTCTATATCCGCTGGCTTCTGAGGTTGCGATCCCACAATTAAATTATCTCTTATAATTGTATAATTCATACCTACATGCACCAGAGAAGAAGAAAAAAGAACTCAACTTTGATTCTGATAAGCTCAATTTCAGGAAGTAAAAAAGCGACAACATATTGACACATCCAAATGAGATTAATGAACAAACCAAGGTCGTGATGGTACTCATAAGGATTTCGCATCATTCTCTTCATGGCGGTGTTATAATCTTCCATTCTATTACTTGAGCTTCTTTGCGTAACTAATTCCCTATCTGAACTAGTGCAATTAATCGACATATGGCGAGAAAGATTTCTAATGGAGCGAGGGAACAGTCGAGTAGGTTTTCTGAGTGCGAAAGATGGGTTAGGGTTGGGAGAAGAAGGAAGAGAAGAAATGGGGCTTTTGGTTAACGCTTCCATTGCTGAGATTTTCAACTTCTCGCTTATCTCCTTTCCTTCGATCGAATTGGCACCCTGAATTAACAAATAGATTAATTTTGACAGCTTGTTGACTCTGAAGGGGACAAGACAATTCTATCAATCAAGAGAAATGTAAATGAAGTACCAAGAGGAGTAGCACTGAAAAATATCCTTCCAGGTAACGTAAAGATTTCCCTCACTTGAGATTAACTACCAGCCGCTTTTGAGATTTGGGCTAGTGCAGAGGGAGTATTAGTTGGCTTTGAGATTCGTGCCAAGTTAAAAAGAATGGTTCAGATCCACTAATTCTAAAAGATTCCTATTACGGTACCGGAGAGGATCTGAATTCAGTAGAACTAGGGTGTTCTTAAGTTCACCAAGTTTTTTTTGTGAACTCTGTTGTTCCTAACGGCACCTAAAGGGGGGGCGGGTGAACAGGTCTGTTTAAAATTAACCCTTACTACTTGTGACTATCGATCGGATAGACAAGTTTTAAAGTCGTTCTTGTGTTTAACTAATTTAACTAACCTATCTACCGTAAGTTTTTGGCGAGATCAAAAACTTATAAATTAAATAACTAATGAATATTAAAGTGAAGTAAATAGATAGAGTTAGAGAAAGTGACACAGGAGGAGTTGTTAACGAAGTTCGATTACTGAAAAGACCTACGTCTCCGAAGCAACGCAACCTTAAGAGGCACGCCTTTCTATTATCCAATGAAGAAAAAATATAAGTTGTGACCGGTACAAGACAACACTCCTGCGGTCCACACACATGACAGTTTGAGCACAACAGCTCAAAAGAAAGAAAGGTGAACACACAGGTTTCGGTATGACGTGAGCTACTAGGCTCCGGTATGAGACGAGGGATGAAGCCAAATCATATAGCGAAAATCACTATTTTTTTTATCCGAAAATGGCAAAAAGTGAATGCAAAGTAGCCATTTTCCTGATTTATTTACCGCAAACGTGTTTTTGAGTCATTTTGGCAGGTTTTGGATAAAGTTGCGTATTTAGGCCAAAAACAGAGCAAAAATGTCATATTTAGGCGATTTTTGAAAATGCGTCAAAATAGGACATCACGTGAAACATGCAACACCTCACACGAAGTGCACAATATGCGAAATAGCGAAAATACAAGAAAATCTGCTAAGTCAGAAGACCCTACGGCCTCCTCCATGCCGTATACGGCATACACAGAGGCCGTATGATCCGTGAACTGGTCTAAGTTGGACTTTTCTGATAGGCCTTCTAGAAGCTACACCTTTCCTGATGGGCCTTCTAGAAGATACGCTTTTCTGAAGAGCTAGGCTATTTTTAGACAATTCATGATAGATCATGGGTGGACCCCACATCTCCCATAATCTCCACCACTTCCACTACTCCACTATTGCTTAGGAAGGAGTCTGGCTAGTATGACATTAGTGTCATTTCAGCCTATATAACACCAACTCCAAAACCTATCGAATTGACTTCAAACGGTGAATCCAAACCGTTCAAACCGATCTATTTCAATAGTTGTGCGTTTATATGCAAAATTTATAATTTTTTGAATTTATTTAGTATTAAGTCAAGCGGTCAAATGTGTGAGTTTTTAAGTTAAATGCATTCATTTTTCAACATTTTTTACCGCTTGATTTGATACTAAAATAACTAAAAAAATATATTTTTTTTGCATGTAAACGCATCACTAATAAAGTAAATCAGTTTGAACGGTTTGGATTAGTCGTTTGAAGTCTATCCAATCAATTTTGTAGTTGGTGTCATATGACACCGATGTCATACTAGCCGGACTCCTTAGGAAGACTATAAATACCCCTCTTGTAATATGATTTAGTGTGTGTGTTCAATTGTGTCAAGTCCATAATTGTAGCTAGCAATCCTCATTGTTAGGTTATGTTAGAGAGTTACTTAGAGAGAGAAGGATAGTCATTGGAAGCCAAGCAAGAGAATGCGTCATCTAAGGAGGCAAAGGTTCTTCCATATTCAATTGGGTTGTAATTTATGTTCTCTTTATTTTATTTCTTTTATTTTGCCATGGCCATGAGAAGCTAAACTTCTCATCTCTAGGGTGAGGGTTGTACTTGAATTCTTAATTATGTTTTAATATATGTTTATGTTTTGTTTTGCGTTATGATTTGAATTTCTTTTACACTTTAATCTTATTATACGTCATTGCATACATAGTTCTGTCTACTATATGCCAATGACCTCCACATACCAAAAGGTATTTAGTCATTGCATCCTTGTAAGAGAAGGATAATGCGTGTAAGTACTAACACTTCGGCTAACGAGGCTTGGCAGCGGTTCAAAGACTAGGGTTAGAACCCAGTAGGCTCCCTTGGCAGGACAATATAAAAAGCATCTTAGACTAGGTTTTAGTTCCTCTACAGACATACTAGACTTAGTTGGAACAATATTAGAAAACACTTAGATTAGGTGGGGTCTTTGGGATATTTCAACTACGGGATAGTATAGGGAAAAAAAATACAATTTTGTACCTAAAACATTAGTCTTGGTAGCCTAAAAGCCGATCGCAATATCAGAAAATCTTTCAAATTGCATAAACAAACACCTAGTACACCGTGCGGGTAGTGACAGTGTTGTCCCTAACGACACCTAGAGGGGGGGTGAATAGGTAGTCTTAAAGACTCTTAGACGTTTTTCGGTTAAACCCTTTAAATTAACAAGTCAATCAATCAACAAGCAAGCATGTGCAAATAAAGTAAATAGAGTAGAGTTAGAGAAATTTGACACGCGGGATGATAACGGAGATCGGCGTAAAATGCCTACGTCTCCGAGGTAGAGCAACCTCATCGGTGCCCCTTTCCTATTACCCAAAAAGAAATGATACAACTCGTGACACGTGAGCCCAACGAAGGTGGGAAGTCACGGCCTAACTCGTGTACAAAGTTAAGCCTACACAAAGAATTGTCAAACAACTATGTTTATATGTGAGCGGAAATGCTCGAGCCGGTGAGCCCCTTAATGCCCTATAAGCGGGAAAGTCACTCAACTATGACAAGGGAGCACTAAAGTAGATCTTTATACCATCGAACAAGAACCAACACTCTACCTAAATCTAGAGAAGATTTGTTAAATGGATTTGAGATCATCAATGGAGTTTTGAAGTTTTAGCTCTCTCAAAGAAGGAAGTTCTCAAGAACACATAATTAGTGCCATTTGAACTTTATGAGCGGCTTACTTAAAATTGGAGTGAGAGTATTTACTCTATTTATAAAGGGAGCTCCAGATCTAGGTATTTGAACTATTCCGTTAAGACGGTAAAACTTCTGTTCGAACGGATAGTTCAAACGTGTTGCAATTAGGGTTTCGCCTTTTTGAACTTTACCCTTTCCGTTCAGTACATTTAGGTATGTATAGAATAGATAATGTATTTTCCCTAATTCTGTGTTTCTCAAGTAGCGTACAGTATACATGGTATTCGTTTAGAACGGAACACCAAGGGGAGTCCTCTGACTTGAAACGGAACGTTCCGTTTCGCACGATAGTCAGACGGAATAATTCTTCCGTACTGCCACACTTCATATACGTATTCATCTGATACCGTGTCCATACATTCTATACTGAACGGTTTGCTTCCGTACCGAATAGATAGTTCCTAAAATCAACAATCTCAGATTTACTTTACTTATCTATTTGATATTCCAAATGAAACGTTAAATTCTAAATTTACTTTACTTATCTATTTGCTTCAACTTTAATCTTGCAATTATAATGTTCTTGAACCTGCAACTCACTCATACAATGAAACGTTAAATTCAATAATATTACACGGTAGGACATACGCTTGTGATCTGAACGTATATTGAAATTAGGGTTTATAAATATTTAAAAGTGGTAGTTCAATTTGGACTCATCAATGAGCTCACAGTCCTTAAGTCCAGACAATCACTGACTTCACTCTACTTAAGTTAAGTGAAGTATATTTGAGGTTGCTAGAGGGATAATTGAAGTTTGAGCACAAACAAAAAAATGGACTAGACTAAACCTCTCAAAAGGATTCTAAGGTGTAAGATTTGTATGATATTCTATCGTCAATGAGATAGGAGACATAACCCACTATTACAGTGGAATTCAAAGGAGAGCCAACGGCTCTTTGCAGATCACAAGATCTACAACATAATGGTTTAGCCTATTTTGCTTGTGCTCAAGTTTCCAGTAATGATCATACCCGGTTATTTGAATTTTGAATTTGATATCCAGCCAAACAACGGTTAGACTCGGGTGATCTCAACATCATATCTACTTTACCATACTTTTGGAGATAAATAAAAATTACAACACAAATGGTAAAGTATAATCTTCATAATCTTCATAATCTTGATCTTCATATAATCCTCCATATTCTTCACGATTCAGCATCCCATTAATATCCGACATTCCAAATGGCTTGTGTGAATCTTCCATCAGATCATATGCATTAAATCATTCCTTGTAGCTCGAGGAGATCATGTAACAGATTATCTTGTGCAGCTAGTCACGTTCTGACTTGTCATGATAAACATTTTGACTTTCTTTGACCTTCGGACGCGCCTTGTTACGCCAACTTGTCATGATATGCACTGTTGACTTTTGTTAATCTTTGGCCGTAATTCTTAAACTTGCACATATTCTTAAACAAAGAAACTATAAAATTCAATAATTATATGTTTTGCAAATTAGTCAAACATCACAGAAGATTGCTTACAGCAACAAACTCAACTTTAAAATTTATTGGATTGACTTCAAACGACGAATAAAAACTGTTAAAATTCATCTACCTTACGAGTGATACATCTATATACGAAAATTTTAAATTTTCAAACTAATTTTGTATAGAGTCAAGTGGTAAAAAAATATTCAAAAAATTAATTCATTAAAATTAATTTACTCGGAAATGAAAATTTACATCTTTATTAGGCCCAAGCCGACAAGTAGCTTCAAAATCTTAAAATTTTCGCATGTAGACGCATCACTTGTAAAGTTGATGAATTTTAACAGTGTGAATTCCTCGTTTGAAGTCAATTCAATAAATTTTAGAGTTGAGTTCACAAAGAAATGATAAATTTAAGAACACCCTAGTTCTACTCTATTCGTACCAAGAGATTATAATAGAGAGCAACAGCTTGAGGACTATTATCTTCCCTTATTTATATATTTCTTTCGACAGTAGTTCTCCTTTGTTCTTGAATATATATAAAGCATTGTTAATATTGAAATTATATTTTATTGCTAGTTTTATTCACCCGTACAAGCACATTGATTTTTTTTATTATATTGGTAGATGCATGTGGAAGCATTGTACATTTGTACTGTTTTGGGAACTAGGAACTTAAGTACAGGGACTGCTTTTTTTTTTTTTTTTTTGACAGGAGACATTTGAAAATTGTGTGATCTGTTCTAGCTTATTGGTCTGTTAAGGTCAGAAAATAAGATGGTTGTTAGTGAAAATGGGTGTTTTATATGAGGTTTGATCGAGCATTAAAACATTCCCCTCCGGCTGATTCCTCGCAATGTGAGAGAAATTGGACAACATTCGCTTTAATTAATACACACAAAACCGAGAAATTGGCTGAAAATGGATCGGGTATTTTGTCATTACAACATGTGCCTCCGAGAAACACAATTGAAAAGAACACAAGAGCATGATTCTAATCAGTTAACTGATCTTGATCAAATTTTCCACGAAAATGATCCCCTTCAACATTGGACCAGGTGATGAATTTTTTTCACAATATTAAATTAAAGTTTATGAAATAACAAAGTAATTAATTAGTGCTAGTTATTGTTTAAACATCAGAGAGGAAGAAGATGATGTCCTTAACGACAGGGAAAACACATGGCTACATTAGGAGTTAGCAAGCAACGATGACCATGGAAGCAATAGTGTTGATGGCAGCAATGATGCAGGAGCTGCCGTCCGTAGTACATATATGATATATGGAAACTCCCGAAATTTTTATTAATATTGAAAAAAAATCCAAACAAATGAGACTATGAGAGACGTTGTAGAGATATTAATGAACTAACAGGGCTTCAAAATATTAATTTTTGTGATGGGGTGTTGGAGACCTCTAGAGGATATAATCAGACACCGTATGTGTACGGTGTACAACCAGACTACAATACATCCAGTAGCCAGGAAATTTCTAGCACATACCAGTGTTGTAAAGCCTTAACGGCCGATTAAACGCCCGTTTAATCGTTAACGGCGGTCAAACCGTTGCGAATACACTAATCAGAGGTCTATTAACAGATTTTTCTGATTAATCGGCAGATTATTCCGTTTATTCCCGTTTAATCGTCCGTTTATTCTCGTTTATTCTCATTTATTCCAGTAAATATTTATTTTCACATTGTTTTTTTTTTTCTGTGACCGTGTGTGATAATAAGTTTCATAAATTATGTATTGTAGTTTTATTTGTACTTGGATATACATCCAATATTTTTTATATATGTTTTTTCTTCTTATTTATTTTGAAATTGATTAATTCTTCTATTATTTATATAACATATGTTTTTTTACTTACTGATGTAATTTTTTCAATTAGTACGATATGTTCATATATGAAATTAAGTTGTTATCATAAATTAAATTTAGTGATTTTATGTTGGAATGTTTCATTTCTTTCAATAATATATTATTAGAATTTGAAAAAGCTTAATTTTCAAATTTATTTTTGCATTAAATAAATATGTTACTTACAAATGTAAAATGTGTATGTGTTGTTAAGAAGAAATAAGCGTAGTGTCATGTTATAATAATAAAACTAAGTTAAATTAAATTTATTTGATAAGCTTGATGAGTTAAATAAATCATTTTTAATAAATTATGAATATATACACATAATTTTAATGAAAACGATTAATTGGCTGCATAATTCTGATTAATCGGCCGTATACCGATTAATCGCTTGGCGGTACCCCGTCCGTCCATCCGACGAGCGCATACCGTTATTTATAACACTAGCACATACAATTCCTATGTTGGATACGAGGACGTTCACAATCCTCCATTTAACACTGTTATGTTATTATCTTTTGGCTCTGTAGAATAATCTCCTTTGTATTTTAATATAAAAGATGACGAAGTGATTCAGCCAACTCGACATAATTTCTGGCATTAAATGAATGTGATTTCATTATAACTCTATGTAATATAGTTTCAAGAAAAAAATTATGGATATCGGCCAATTTCAACCGATTCCGAGTCAAGAGTCGACTACCCAATTCCAATTCAGATTTTGATTTTCAGAACCTCAATTTACCTTTCCACAATTATATTCGTATACTGATTTCTGGAGAAAATGTATCATGTGTTTTTTTTTTTTTGCGTCAATTTTTCTTTGAGCCAGTATGTTAACGAAATTATAATTTATCAATAAAAAATTATATTTAAATGTTCTTTATTTCTAACTATATTTAAATGTTCTTTATTTCGACCTGCCTCAATGAAATTTTTCTTTTTACAATTTCAACCTTTAAATTTTAAGATATTGTAAACCAGTCCCAAATAATTAAAACAAAAGATTTTAATTATTATCAAGTATAAATTTTCTATTATGCCTATCGCATATAAATTTCAACTTTCAACATTTATTTCTAACTATTTCAAGCATACTTTATGCAACTCAATTTATCTTTTTACAATTTCAACCTTTAAATTTTAAGATTTTGTATACCAGTCCCAAATAATTAATAAGATTTTAATTATTATCAAGTATACATTTTCTATTATGCCTGTCGCGTATAAATTTCAACTTTCAACATTTATTTCTAACTATTTCAAGCATACTTTATGCAACTCAATTTTTGACAGTGAAAGGGTGATCCCCTTAATATAAACGACGATGAAAGAGTGTGTTTTTAATTATAATGCTTGTATTATACTGTACAAGTGGATTATTTGAGTGTAATTATTTGTCTAAATAAAAACTTCTGACAAATTATTTTTTTATCATTTTTTTAAAAAATTTTTTAGTACAAAACAAATTTCTGGCAAAAATAAATAAATAAATTTGAATTTTCTATCCGATTCAACCGATTGCTACCAATTCATCCAATTCCGATTAAACGGTTAAGTGACCGATTCCGATTTCGAATTTTCCTTTTATGTTAATTTTTGTGTAAGGTTAATTTAGGAGATCAAAATCTACATATATGCTTATAATAGATTACAAAGCATATTTCACAATCTGCCTCTGGCTATATACTAAAATTGCAATAGCTCCTTATCATTTTCAAACTTTTTATCTAATATCATATCACTATTTTAGGCAGAGACATCACAGAAAATAAATTTTGCCAAATTTATGAACACACATCCATATTTTATACCTTGTTGCTTTTACAACTGCTATATATTTTTCTTCTTGAAAAGCTGAACCGGAGAGAAAGTGAAACGTATACTAATGAGGCTACATCGCCGCTCCCATCACTGGTACCATCACCACCATCATTATCATAATCACCAAGAGAGCATTCATGTCACCCCACTTGTCTCTGACCAAATCAACACCTCACATCCTCCTGTCAAAGCTACACATCCTGGTAATGTCATGTTGCTTTTTTATTCTTATTGTTTCATTTCTTTGGTAGAGTGTGTGGAGGGGATGGTAATGGTTGAAGGAAAATAAATCTGCTGTGATTCTCGGGGAATCACAGGACCCTGCGATTCCGATCCCAAATGTTAGTCTTTCTCGAGATACGTGCATGGAAATTTACTTTTCCAAGAACGTTTCCGAGATCTGCGCACGGAAAAGTTTGAACGGTTGATTTCGGAATTTCAGAATCCTGCGATCCCTCTCGTAATCACAGCAGATTCGGACTCATGGTTGAAGATATGTATAGAAAATCTTTCTCGAAAATGCAAAATTAATGGTAAAGGATGAGCGAGAATAAATCTTTTTATGAATAAAATAACCTCAACCTGAGTATCTGACATTATTATAAAATTGAACATAGCCCCGGCCAACTGTAATTATTTTTTTTATCTATTACACATAAATTAGTAGTATTTCCTTTCCATAGGAATTGTGTTAATCATACTAACTTCTTTTGTGAGCACTACTATTACTACAAGGATGCAATTATATCATAGTTCTTTTTACTGTTGTTTTGTAGCGGACATTTCCTTCTATGGCTTCCTCTCAGTGCTGATTATCTGCCCATTACTGGTCTCTAATGTCATGGCCCTCAAAATTATGGTCATAGTTAAATATAGTTTTGTTGTGAGTGCATTTCTTATTGCATCTTATAACTACAAATTTTGCCCTGATTGCTGGTCGGTGTGGACGACTTATGATGCTCCCAAGGATATAAAACAACAGTCTGAGGCCGAAGGATTTGTTTTGTTCTTAATAATTAACTTAGCTGTGATTATTGCTGCATTATTGATCGAAAATTTGTGGATCCTTAAGCTGCTGTCCATGTTTGCTCCACTTGGGTTATTATTGGGGTGTCTTCAGCAGCGGAAGCAGGATTTTTATCATGATAGGGCAAGAAATTATTGAATCGGATTTAAATAGATAATCAGGTTCAAACTCATTAGATAATTAGATACTAAATCACGTAATAAATATGCATTTGCATATTTAAGAATTCATGGTTTAATAGGATTAATTGTATACATTTGCATATGTAAGAATTCTTTGGAAGAAATGTAATCAATCATGTAATAAATATGCTGACCAGGCGAGCATTATCAAGGATCTTTGCTGCCATCTGATATTCTTTAATTTTGCTTCTTGTTCGTGTTAAGCAAAGTTCCGAAATTTTTTAGTTACCACCTCAAAATTTTATAATTCGCACTTTATCACTTTATCACTATTGGGATTAAAATTCAGAAGTTGCCACATGCACAGACCTAATCTGCACACCATTTTTGTTTGGTGCGCAGATTGGATCTGTGAACCAAAGCTCTATTTTTTTTACTGAATTGTTAACCGAATCAGAACAGAAAAAAAAACAGAGCTTTTTGATGCGCATACTAGGTATGCACACCCATAAAAAACAGTGCGCAGACTGGGTCTACATACATGCTAGTTTCTGAATTTTTGTCCAAACAGTGGTAAAGTGCGAATTATGAAATTTTGAGGTGGTAACTAAAAAGATATCGGAGCAAAGTTAAACAACATACATATAAAGATAAAATTTACTCCATAACATTTAGATAATCAACTGATAAAACTACCAATTGAAACATGAAAAAATCAACAAAATAGTAATCTTTTACATAAAAAAATTATTATCCTTTTACATATTAAAAACAAAACAAAAAAACTAGATACTAGATAATTAAGTCGATGGAGAGAGTTTTCCTCTATGGGTCTTTCGTAGGTTGGAATTTTTGCATAATTCTTTCATCATCGACACGTTTAAACAGCTCCTCAATGTAAGTAACCAACAAATCATTCATCCATTGATCTCTCATGGCACTTCTTAAGCTCGTTTTCACCAAATTCATTGCCGAAAATATCCTTTCAACACTAGTGGTCGCCACCGGCAATATTAATGCCAATTTCACTAATTTGTAAACCAAGGGATAAGCATTGTTCTTGTTCATTTCCACCATTTTTTTAGAAAAATGCAAATTTAATTGGAAAAGATGAGGGAGAATAATTTTATAATGACCAAAATACCCTTACATTGAGTATCTGACATTATTATAAATTGAATATAGGCATTGCCAACCGCACTGGATACAAGCGTGAGGATGGCACTAAGGACAGGATCAGAAAATTAAATTGGAATTCATATCCCCTCCGGTTACCTGACCGAGTACAATTGAAACAGACGGTTTAGGATCCGGCTATTAACTTGGCACGAACCTTAAAGCACAAATAATACCGGCCCTCTGCGCCATCCCGAATAGGCACCGACTGAGAGTAAATCTGGGCCGTCCGTTTCAATTGTGTTGAGTCAGGTACCTGGGAAGATATGGATCCATTAAATTGGGGGTTGACCATTAAAATACATAATATGTGGCAGAGAGAATTTACACTCAAGTTTCCACAATTACAAAGTAAAATTCTAACCACTAAACTACATGTACACATTTAACATTTTATGATGAAGGGCTGAACCAAATAAAATTCTGTAAAGAAACAAATTTAATTAAATTTCAAATCATGTGGCGGGTGGCTTGATGATCCGCCGCCCCTGGATGACACTGAGGTCCCACAAAAGCAGAATGCCAACTAGGATCATAAACTCAAATTCCACATATATAGTAACTCTAATGATTTTTCTATCTATTACACAAACAAATTAGTAGTGTTTCCATAGGAGTTGTATTAATCATACATACTAAAGGCCTTCCTGAGCACATCTACTACTATTAGGATGCAGTTACATTATAGTTCTTCTATTTACTGTTTGTTTTGCAGTGGAAATTTGCTTGTTTGATAGGCTTCCTAAGTTCATCTCACTGGTGATTTCAGTCACATTACTGGTCTCCAATTATTTGGCTCTGAAAACTTTAGTCATAGTTGAATATAGTTTGTTTGTGATTGTGTTTCTTATCACATTGCGTTACAATAAATTTGGCCCCAATTACAATGGCTCATCAGCGTCAATTAATGGTGCTCCTAAGGATATGAAACAAAAGCTTGAGAAAGGTCTTCTTCCCGGGTTCTTCATCAACTTAGCTGTGTTTATTGCTGTGTTATTGATCGAAAATTCATGGATTCTTAAGCTACTGTCCATGATTACTCCTCTTGGGTTATTATCTGTGGGTCTTGCTATTTATTTTTAGCCTGACATACAACTTGATAGCACTTGTGCCAGGAAAACGAAAACAAAATAACATATATTTTTTTATTATGCTTGTACCAGATATGTATAATTGTTACATTTTAATTTTATGCTTATTCACCAATAAAGAAAATCTAAATGTTGTAGAAGTTTGGTATTTTTCAGTAGTGAATAAGTGGTACCATGCCCAAGAATCTGGCAATTGCTTGCAGTCTTGACTCTTAGATACCAAACTTATGAAAGGACCCAAAAAGTAGAAAAAAAAAGGAACTCAATACAATTTAAAAAAAAAAAAAAGGGGCTAAAAGTCCATTTCATTGCTGAAATATCATAATTACAAAAACTAGTTAGCCAGAATAAACTGGACTGAACACCTCAAAGGTGTGTCACAAAGTTCACAGCAATACAAAAGGCATAACAGCAAGGAAATGTACCAAATTCTGCAAATAGCTAAACTCTAAAAATATACTAAAGTAGCACTAATTAAGCCACAGAGTAATGGGCTGAGAGTAATATCAAAAGACAAAATGTGATGCAGCTGCTTCTTCATTCTTCTGCTGATTGCTTAGGAGGTGGCTGGTAAACCACCATTTCCAAGGGCATATAGTTGTCCAGGGGATGGCATCCTCTATCACTCGAAGCCAGTCCTCGGCTGCTAGTTTGGTCTTCTTCTTGAGGTTGCCTGTCCAATACAAAACAAGAGATTTTATTAGTAATATAATAGATTTAGCTGTTTTAATAGGACTATTGTTAAACTCAATACAAATTGATCTGATTGACTGCTACAAATACATTTTTCTCTCTTTTCCACCCAATACAAGTCGTCTGTACTGTATTGTATTGTACTGTACTGTACTGTATTGTACTGTACTATACCATAGCATTGATTGTCTATGCCATAATCTAAAATTAAGATTATTTTATAATATTTTTTTTCAAATACAATAATCTAAAATTAATTATATATGTATGATTCTATCTAAAAAAAATAATTAGTTTCCATGTTATTGGTTCAATATTTTTTTTGTATGTATGTGTAGGTTTAAGATAATCTTCCAATTGTATCCAGTCGATCGACAACTAAAATTCTCCTTTCTACTTTCCCTATATTTATTTACGTAGAAGTCACCTTTATTCTCTTAATTACCTTGTTGGTAATATATAAAAAGGGTCAAAAGCGGTTTAGTCACCCATATAAATTTTGCAATCTTTGAACTCAACAAATTATTACACACACATACAAATACGAAGAAAAATTAACACAACAACATACATTGGCGAATATTGCCCCCACCATCTATTTATACAACATATCAAGTTTGACAACCAATTAAACCCAATTAATGCTTACATATTACTAATTACTATTTTATAACGGCAGCATCAGAAATATAACATTACAGGATATACTCAACACTTGAAAATTTTAAATATTCTTGAATATCCTTCTTATCTCACATTTTGTCCCCAACTAATATCCAATTCTCCGTGCATTTGAGCAGATAATTTACGCTGGAACTTTTACAGTGCTGGAGTGGATTATCTAATAAGGGGCATTAGGGATAATTACAAACCAACTAAAAGTAAAACAAAATGAATTCATCTTATTAGTGAAAATATGAATAAATATCTGTATTAGCATTTACCAGTCTATTTGTGGAAAATACAACAAATTGATGACGCCGTTGTTAATTGTTTGGTGGTGTTTCATTAGGCCCATATAATTTTATTTTGCTGTTACAAGCCCAGGAGTATTATGCATGGCATAGTATATATGTTGGACCAGAATTTAATGCGGAGCTCTCAGTAACGGCTCCCTGTTCAAAACAAAAGAATTTGTATTTGCTTTTTTAAATAAAGATGAAATGAAAATTTTGTAACTTTATATATCGTAATAATTTTACTTAATTTGATCATAATTTCCTTAATTTTCCTTAATTTAATCATAATTTTAAAATTTGAGAAAAATGAACGACACAATTAAGATAGAAATGTACTGGGAAATACATATGAAATTTAACTCAAGTTGTTTATTCACTATTATCACCAAAAATAAATATTGACTAAAAGTGAAAACAAGCACTTCGTAGAGAGAAAAAACAATTTCATTAACTTAAAAATGTAAAATTGAAGCTATATTAATTGACTAATTTACCACACATAATATATTACTTTAAATAAGAATATTTTGACATTCATTTCGACCGCGATAATCAACAAACTAATTGGATCAAGATCAAAGTAAATTTATAGAAATAGTGTTTACAATATAAATAGGTTGTAAATGTTAAACTTAGTATAATCTGAAAGTCGTGAGAACAAATCAAGTGCCAAACAAATTGAACTGTTAATTTAGTAATTATTTTTCTATATACTATTATTACAATAGCTCCTCATCATTTTCCAACTGTGTAGATAATATCATATCCCTATTTTAGGCAGATAAATCACAGGAAATTAATTTGCCAAATTAATCATCACATCCATTTTCCATATCTTACGGTATTTACAAATTACTGCTATATATTCAACACATCCATAGATGAATTGGAGAGAAAAACGAAACATAAAAAAATGACGCAATATCGTCACCTTTATCAAGAGCACCAGCATCATCACCACCACTACCACCACCATCACCACCATCATTATAATCACAAAGAAAGCATCCCAGCAACCCCACTCGTCCCCGACAAGACCTTCGACCCAGTTGACCCCAAGTCCACCAACCCAGTTGAACCAAAGTCCATGGACCAAGTCAACACTTCACCTCCTGTTGAAACTCCTGATACTGGTAAAGTCATGTTTCTTTATGATTCTTATTGTTTCATTTGTTGGATAGTGTGAGGAGGTGATGTTTATGGATGGAGATGTAGTCATGTAGGAGAAAGGAAGAATGTATGGAATTTCTCTTGCTCAAAAATTTTTAATGACCAAAATTACTACTCTTATATCGATCTGACAATATTACAAAATTTAACATAGCCATGGCCAACCGCATCAAATGCAAGCGTGAGGATGACACTGAGGTCCCGCTCAATGCCATGGAGGATCCCAAATTGAGCTTAAATATTGTAATGATTCTTCCTATTTGTTACACAAATAAACTGCCTTGTAGTGGATACAATTACATCATATTTACTTTTTTTAACTGTTGTTTTGTAGTGGAAAGTTGCTTGTATGGGCTTCCTCTTGGAGGTGATTATAGGCGCATTACTGGTATCTAATTATATGGCTCTCAAAATACTAGTTATAGTTGAGTATAGCTTGCTTTCTATTGATTGTGTTATCACATATCTTCACGACAAATTTTGCGCCAATTACAATGGCTCGTCTGCTTCGATTTATGATGCTCCCAAGGATATAGAAAAAGATGAGAAAGCACTTCTTCCGTGTTTCTTCATCAACTTAGCTGTGCTTAGTGCTGCATTATTGATCGAAAGTTTTTGGATCCTTAAGCTGCTTGCCATGTTTAAACCTCTTTCTGTATTATATGTGCGTCTTGCTATTTATTTGAAGCCAGACTTGTCACTTAAAAAGCACTTGCAGCACAGGAAAAGGAAAACAAATTAATATATATTTTTTTATTATGCTTCTACCAAATTATGTGTAATTGTTTCATTTCATGCTTATCCAAAGAACATCAAAATTTTATAGAAGTTTGTATTTTTCAGTAATATTTTTTTTTTAGTATAGTTATATATACCCACCAATCTCTACGACGCACACACACACACACAACACGCACACAAATCAAAACAAAATATACAGTGGCCATTGTACCCCCATCATCTAAATGTACAACATATATATGTCAAGTTTGACAACCAATTGCCCAATTAATGTAATGCAGATTACTAACTATTATATAACGGCGCATCAGAAATATAAAAATTATAGGCTATACTCAAGTAACTCAACATTTGCCAGACTTCATCTTGATGGAATTATTGAAATATTCCTGAATATCCTTCTTACTCGTATTCTATCCCTGACTTATATATCCAATATTAGTCTGACATGCTCTTAATTTCTCCGTGCATTTGAGCAGCGAATTTGCGCTGGAACTTTACAGTGCTTGACAGAATTATCTAATAAGAGGCACTGGGGATAATTACAAAACCAACTAAAATTAAACAAAATGAATTCATCTTATTATGCCATATAATTAAATAGCATGAATTAATCTTAGTAGTAAAAATATGAATGAATATCGAGTAGAACTAGGGTGTTCTTAAGCTCACCAAGTCTCTTTGTGAGCTTAACTCAACCCATCGAATTGATTTCAAGCGCGACGCATCTAAGCTGTTGAAACCGATTTACTTCACGAGTGATGAGTTTACATGTCAAGTTTTTAAATTTTCGAACTAATTTAATATAAAGTCAAGCGGTCAAAAAATGATGAAAAATGAACACATTAAAATTAACTTATAAACCATTTTTTTTTTACCGCTTGACTTTATACTAAATTAGTTCAAAAATTTATAAATTTGACATGTAAATGTATCACTCGTGAAGTAGATCGGTTTCAACAGTTTGGATGCATCGTTTGCCAAATCAATAGGTTTCCAAATTAAGCTCACAAAGGGACTTGGTGAGCTTAAGAACACTCTAGTTCTACTCATGAATATTTGTATTATCTAAATAGCTAGCTATAGCTACACAATAGCTGCGCTATAGCTTTTTTGGACCTCAAAAGCTATAATGCTATTAACCGCTTTTCTTTTATAATGATTCTAAATAGCTAGCTATAGTTGCGCTATAGCTTTTTCGGACCTTAAAAGCTATAGCGCTATAATCGCTATTTAGAACCTTGGTATTATAGCATTACCGGGCTATTTTGGGAAAATGCAATAAATTGGCAATGCCCTTGTTAAATTGTTTGATGGTATTTCATTCACGCCCATTTTTTTTTTTTTACTGTTCAAGGCTCAGAGACTAATGCTGGCATATAGTATTTCGGCCCAAATTTTAATGCGGAGCTCTCCCTCCTCAGTATGGGCCGTCGGCAAATTAAGTTCTAGTAAATTTTAAACCTGCAACTAACGTTAATGGTTTCTAAATTTTATTTTTTCTTAGTTTAACCATAATTTTAAAATGTGAGGAAAATGCCGAGACAATTAAGATAGGAACGTATTGGGAATATATACATATGAAATTTAACTCAAGTTGTTTATTGACCCGATATTTTTATTAATATCCAAAGTTTAATACAAATTATTAATTATACCCAGACTCTGACCAATTATCGAAATATACCCAAGCCGGCCATTTTCTGGCCGGCTAAGTTCCCTCCCTAAGCCGGCCAGAAAATGGCCGGCTATGTACTTTTTTTTTTTTTTTAAACCGCATTATTTTTGTTTTAGGTGATTTCTATTAGAGTCAAATATTTCATTTCTGAGTTTCGTACAAAATAATAAAGTACACACAAAATGCAAATAGAGTCCACACAATTTTTACAACATGCATATAAATCACCTATTATTGTTACGTCTAAAAGGTAATCCCCGAAGTAAACCACTTGCGAAAGATGCCCTACGAGATGGTCTAACAGATGGCTCTGGTTGCTCACTAGATGGGCCGGCCTGGGCTCCAGATGGCGCTGCTTGGCTTGTAGATGGGCCGGCCTGGGCTGCAGATGGCCCTGCTTGGCTTGTAGATGCTCTTGTTGTGCGTCTAGTAGTGGACCTCCTCGGTTGGACAGATGGCTCCCCTTGCACCCCAACCGCCTCTCCTCCTATGTCAACCGCCTCTCCCATTGCTTCGGCATACATAGCAGCTGCATCTAAACGGCTCGTAGCTGTGCTACGCCGTGACCCTCCGGACCCACTTCCCGACGCCATTACTCGCTCATTTTCTGCCGCATTTGCTGCGTTTCTTGCCTCTGCATTTGCATGTGTTACTTAGTAAGTTGGTATAAATTGAAAAGAAAAATAATTTTGGATGAATGTTACATACCTCTTCGTTGCCTATCGGAAGTGGAACGGCGAGGCTGATGCCCCCTTCGTCTACCTTCCATTTCATCCATCGTCATTACATGACGGATGTGTTTTCGCCTCCCCTTCCTAATCCAACCACTACTCGGAAGGATTCTGTCTCCAGGATTAGGAGGCCAGTCTCCCATATTGCCAATTGGATTGAACACATGGTTCCAAGTACTCACAAGATAGGGTGTTTTATACCAGTCTGCAACAAAGTCGTCCTCTTGCCAGTTTCGGTCACGGCAAACAGCTAAGACATGAGCGCACGGAATAGAAGTTAACTGGATACCTCTGCAAGTGCATTCCAATTGTCTGTCGGGATTGCACGTCACAATATACATGAACTCCCTGTGAGTGGGTTCCATGTTGCCCATGTCGCTACGGGTGCAAGGAACGTACTCATTTGGGGATGAAACTTGGTACTGACCTTGGCCCTGCGTGTAACGCACCAATTTCATTTTTGAAGCTTTCCCCCAATGTTTTTTGATCTTTTGCGAAACCCGGTCAGAAAGAACCTGTCCCTTGTCTTGTAATTTCATTGCTCGCTGACGCCGCTCAACAAACCATCTGTTGCACGTGTAGAACGTATCCTCCACTATGGCACAAACAGGCAAGCTACGACTCGTTCGGAAGACATTGTTGAGTGACTCGGAGCTGTTTGTTGTCATGATACCAAACCGGTATCCTCCATCACAGGTTTGGAAAATTTTCTCATAATTGGACGGCTCCATCACATCATTAGGACGTACTTTGCCCACTCTCTTTAAATACGCATTGCACTTCGGATTTAGCTGCACAAAAACAAAGGTGTTATTTCATTTTCATAAAATTCTTATAAGATAATTAAACGAAATGTTATAAGTTAGACATACATGAGCAAACTCTTCGAACATCTCTTTCAATCTTCTCGGCTTCTTCCTCTTTGCTCCTTCCCTGAACCTCCATCCGTACCATCTGTCTCCTCCACAGTTCTTGAACAGGTTGTCAGCAACATGCTGCATACAATACCTGTGCACAAAAAGCTCGGGAGGCCATCCGTATTCAGCTGTCAGTGCAGCTTTGATCCCCTTGTGCTGGTCCGATATGACACATACAAATTTACACGGGCCGAGCACTTCATTCCTCAACCACTGCAAGAAAAAACCCCAATTCTCAGTATCCTCCTGCCGTACAATTGCAAATGCAATAGGCAACAATTGGTTCTCGGCATCATAGCCGCAAGCTATCAAAAGCCTCCCCTCATATCTCCCAGACAAGAAGCAGGCATCGATGGTGATCACTGGTCTCAGGTACTGGAACGCCGCAATGCATGGACCAAACGCCCAGGCTACGGCTCTGAACTGGGCAACACCTGGCATGATTAGTCCTGTTTCCTTATTCCGTACCGGGCTGGTCAGAAATTGGTGCGTCGAGCCGGGATT
Source organism: Carex littledalei (assembly GCA_011114355.1). Taxonomy (NCBI): domain Eukaryota; kingdom Viridiplantae; phylum Streptophyta; class Magnoliopsida; order Poales; family Cyperaceae; genus Carex; species Carex littledalei. The sequence goes on along the minus strand of CM022095.1, from coordinate 6,432,831 downwards.
GTTGTGGCAAATTGCAAGCAACAGTGGTCTCAGCAAGCTGTATGAAATCTCCCAACTCCCAAATTGTCGGGCTATTGCCAGCTCACGGCCCCTCCACAGTCGGTTGTATTTAGGTGTCACATTGTCATACACAGACAAAACAATGTCTGCCACCGTCCGGATGCTCATACACGGGTCCTTTTTAATGGCGTTCTCAATGACATCGGCAATGAGTGATGCCGTCAGACATTCGTGGTCGTTCCTCGTACTCTCAGTCCTACATGTGTGAGGCCTGTCTTGCTTAGTTATAACCCATGCGTCTCCACATCCCGTCGGCTTTGCCCTAAGCTCGTAACGGCAATTCTTGTCCTTGCACAACAGAGTAACCCGATCCCTGTCACTTTTCCAAGATCTGAACTCCTGATTCTTAGTTATATGGTGCTCTCTGATCTTCTTCATTAGGTCTTCTTTGCTTTTAAAATATTGGTTTGCAGTCAGCTCACCTTTGTACTCAATCCGTTGCCCATAATAACCAATATCTGCTTCTCTAAACTCTGAAACATCATTGAGGTCTGGGAACGGGTGCGTATCAGTCCGGCCACTAAGCGGCCCCCCCTCATAAGTATGCCTTTCAGCTGTTTCAACCGGCCCGTCTTCATCGCAACCTTCCATGTGATCTGAATCCCCCCACATTTCTCCCTCAAATTCATCCCCGCTCCTCAGATCGTCCTCCGGTATTTCATTAATATCTTCAAAGTCCGGGCAGCTTGCATCGTCTACTGGTGCAGGTCTGGGGTAAGGTGATACTGGAGGTAACGGTAAAGGAGTGGCATTTACGGATCTAGGTGGGGTTGAAACTGAGTGTCTTGGTCTGCCTCGATTGTGTCTAGGTGGGGATGCAACTGAGTGTCTTCGTTGAGGTGCTGGTGGAGTGACGTAGTTGTAGGGTTCTGGGTCAGGTTCGTTGAGGGGTAAGGTGGAGTCACGTCTGTAGGTTTCTGATTGTGGGGTATAATGTGGTGCCGCTGATCCAGAGCCCGAACTTCCAACCCCGGACTCTACCGGAACTCTTCTAGCAAATATTTCTATTAGAAAATTCCCTTCGGACCTCAAATAACCAAACATGCCTCTCCACGTACTCTCATCTACCAGTTTCGCAACCATAAATTTTCCGCTGGAGGGATGGCAATATCGGGTTGCCAATTCTAGGTCCCACCTTTCTGGGTTGTAACCGGTGTGTGTGTAAACTATGGATTTCAGGTCCAGAAGTGAGATGTCATCTGGAATCATTAATGAATGAGCTGCATCTTTGTTGTAATATGCCCCTTGTGCACTATTAAGCATCTTCCCACCATAGTGTAATGAAATAAAGGCCATGGTAAACAAACTACATTTTAGAAAATGGTGCTCTTTTATAGAGTTTTTGGGGTTTTAAAAAAAAAAAAAAAAAAAGGTACCAAGCCGGCCATTTTCTGGCCGGCTTAGGGAGGGAACTTAGCTGGCCAGAAAATGGCCGGCTTGGGTATATTTCGATAATTGGTCCGATTCTGGGTATAATTAATAATTTGTATTAAACTTTGGATATTAATAAAAATGTCGGTTTATTGATTATTACTACCAAAAAACATGTATATTGACTAGAAGGAAAACAATGATTTCGTAGAGAGAATACAATTTCATTAACTTAAAAGTGTAAACTTGAAGCTTGAGTTGACTAATTTACGACAAAAAATGTCTTACTTTAAACGATCATTTCAACCACGACTATCAATAAATTAATTGGATCAAAATTAAAGTAAATTTATAGAAATATTTTCTACAATATATATAGGTTGTAAATGTTAAATTTAGCAAATTGAACTGTTAATTTAGATATTATTTTTTTATCTATTTAGTAATTATTTTTCTATATACTATTATTACAATAGCTCCTTATCATTTTCCAACTTTGTAGATAATACCATATCTCTATTTTTGGGAGAAAAATCAATGAAAATTAATTTGCCAAATCATTTAACACATCCATATTCTATATCGAATCGTGTGGCTTTACAACTTAGTGCTATATATATATTTCTAAAAAGATGAATCAGAGAGAAAAGTAAAACATAAAACAATGACACAAAATCGCGACCTTTATCACCAGCACCACCATCACCACCACCACCATTATCACTATCATAATTACCAAGAGAGCATCCATGTCAGCCCACTCGTCCCTGACAAGATTAACGACCCAGCCGACCCCATGTGCACCATCCAAATCGACAACAAGTCCGGTGATCAGATCAACACTTCACCTCCTGTTAAAGCTCCACATACTGGTAAAGCCATGTTGCTTTATGAATCTTATTGTTTTATTATTAGGAGAGTGTCAGGAGGGGATGGTTATGGATCAAGATGTAGGAGAAGACAAATTATGAAATTTTCTTCCTCAAAAAATGCAAAATTAATGAGAAAAGATAAGTGAGAAAATTTTTTGTATGACCAAAACTAATACTCTTATCTGACTTTTTTATAAAATTGAACATAGCCATGGCCAACTGCAAGCGTGAGGTTGACACTGAGGTCCCGCTCCAGCAGAATGCCAAAGAGTATCCCAAATTACACATAGAAACTGTAATGATTCTTCTATCTATTACACAAATAAACTAAAATGCCTTGCTGAGCTCTATATTAATCATTCGAACTGCCTTGTTTTGTAGGGCAAATTTGCTTGTCTTATTGGTTTCCTCTCACTGGTGATTTTAGGCCCATTACTGGTATCTAATTATATGGCTCTTCATATGATTTTAGGCCCATTATATGGTATCTAATTATATTATCTTGTGTCTTGCTATTTGTTAAGCCAGACTTAGTACTTAAGCACAGGAAAAGGATAACAAATTAATACATATTATTTATTATATATGATTGTACCAAATATGTATAATTGTTACATTTCATGCTTATCCACCAATAAAGAAAATCTAAATTTGTAAAAGTTTGTATTTTTCAGTAATTAATTAGTAGTACCATGCCCGAGAATCTGGCAATTGCTCTCAGTCTTCAGCCTAAACTTTGATAGAGGACAAAATTTCTTTATATAAAAGAAAACTCAATACAAGTGATCTGATTTACTTATATTGGTAATATATAAATAAAACAAAGGGCCAAAAACGGTTTCAGTCACCCATAAAAATTTTGTATTCTTTGAAGTCAACAAATTATTAATTACTATTTTCTAGGATACTTTGTAACGGCTAGTACAATGGACGCGCACACACCCGACATTTTTATTAATATTCAAAGTTTAATACAAATTATTATTTATGCGCAGAATCTGACCCAATATCGAAAAATGCCCAAGCCGGCCAGAAAATGGCCGGCTACTCGTTTTTTTTTTAAGAGACATTATGAAGAGCAAAAATGAAATCTAACACTGAAAATTTGAATTTTTTTGTTTAAATTATTTGTTAGATTACTTCTTTTGATATATAATTAGTATATTTATACTAAAATACGCTAAATTATTTGAAATTATGTTGAATTACACTATATTAAGTTAAATTACACTAAATTACATTAGATTACGCTAAAACACGGTAAATTACGGTAAATTACATATTAATAGAGACGATATCTTCACTGAAAAGGTGAAAAACGACGACGAAACTTTAAACGGTCATAAAACGGCGCTCGAGTGTCCGATTTCAGCAAATGACCACTTTTCGGAAAGCTTGCGAAAATGCGCATGCGTCCGTGATGCTATGCCATTTTTTGAAATTCAGAATCGCCAAAAAACAAAGGGAAGAGCCTCAAAACTTGAGTTGAAGTTTCCGATTAAGATTTTCATTTCTATTATTCAATCCAAGTAGCTCAGTAAATTAGTTACATAATGAACTTGTAGAATACCAGTTTTTACTATTTTCGGAATTTTTTTACTATTTTTTATGATTAATGAAAGATGGCACAAAATCGGTCTATTTTAGCGTAATTTACCGTATTTCAGCATAATTAGCGAAGTTATTGTAATTTAGCGTAATTTAACGTAATTTAGTGTAATTCAACATAATTTCAAGTAATCTAGTGTAATTCAACATAATTTCAAGTAATCTAGTGTATTTTAGTATAAATATGCTAATTATAAATCAAAAGAAGTAATCTAACAAATAATTTAAACACAAAATTCAAATTTTCAGTGTTAGATTTCATTATTTTGCTCTTCATAGTGTCTCTAAAAAAAAAATAAAAAGTAAGCCGGCCAGAAAACGAGTAAGCCGGCCATTTTCTGACCGGCTTGGACATTTTTCGAAATTGGCTGACAATCTGGGTATAAATAATAATTTGTATTAAACTTTGGATATTAATAAAAATGTCGGCGCACACACCCACAACACGCACACAAATTAACACACAAAATACAGTGCCGCCCAATTGTACGGTTTTTGGCCCTTTGTTTTTATTTATTTATTACCAATATAAGTTAATCAGGTCACTTTTAATGCCGATATTTTTATTAAAACCCTCAAAAAAAAACAAATTATCAAATCTGCTCCCACTCCAAAGTTATAATTATTTCTACCCTAACCGCCCGTGGGCTGGGCGGTCCACTTTTTCCACCTGACCGCCCAGCAGCCGGGCGGTCCACTGTGCATAGCTGACCGCCCAGCAGCTGGGCGGTCCGCTAGTGTTTTTTTTTTTTTTTTTTTTGAAGATTAGATTAGAGACAATATGGATATAAAGATGCTGAATTCTGAACGCTAAAAGTTCGAATTTTTTTTGTAAATATTAGTTAGATTACTTCTGTGAAGCATATTTATACTAAAATACGCTAAATTACTTGGAATTATGTTAAATTACGTTGAGTTACACTATATTAAGTTAAATTACACTAAATCACATTACATTACGCTAAAATACGGTAAATTACATATGAATAGGGACGATATCTTCACTGAAAAGGCGAAAAACGACGACGAAACTTCAAACGGTCATAAAACGGCGCTCGAGTGTCCGATTTCAGCAAATGAGCACTTTTCGGAAAGCTTGAGAAAATGCGCATGCGTCCGTGCCAGCTATGCTGGATTCCAAAATTCAGAATCACCAAAAAACAAAGGGAAGAGCCTCAAAACTTGAGTTGAAGTTTCCGATTAAGATTTTCATTTCTATTATTCAATCCAAGTAGTTCAGTAAATTAGTTACATAATGAACTTGTAGAATACCAATTTTTACTATTTTTGGAATTTTTTTACTATTTTTTATGATTCATGAAAGATGGCACAGAATCGGTCTACTTTAGCGTAATTTTGCGTAGTTTAGCGTAATTTACCATATTTCAGCATAATTAGCGAAGTTATTGTTATTTAGCGTAATTTAGTGTAATTCAACGTAATTTAACATAATTCCAAGTAATTTAGCGTATTGAGTAATTTAGCGTATTTTAGCGTATTGAGTAATTTAGCGTATTTTAGCGTATTGCGTAATTTAGCGTATTGAGTAATTTAGCGTATTTTAGCGTATTGCGTAATTTAGCGTATTTTAGCGTATTTTAGCATATTTTAGCGTATTCAGTAATTTAGCGTATTGAGTAATTTAGCGTATTTTAGCGTATTCAGTAATTTAGCGTATTGAGTAATTTAGCGTATTTTAGCGTATTCAGTAATTTAGCGTATTGAGTAATTTAGCGTATTTTAGCGTATTCAGTAATTTAGCGTATTGAGTAATTTAGCGTATTTTAGCGTATTGAGTAGTTTAGCGTATTGAGTAATTTAGCGTATTTTAGCGTATTGAGTAATTTAGCGTATTGAGTAATTTAGTGTATTTTAGCGTATTGAGTAATTTAGCGTATTTTAGCGTATTGCGTAATTTAGCGTATTTTAGCATATTTTAGCGTATTTTAGTGTCCGATTTCAGCAAATGAGCACTTTTCGGAAAGCTTGAGAATAACTCACTTAAGTAATTTAGCGTATTGAGTAATTTAGTATAACTCACTTAAGTAATTACATATTGAGTAAATTACTTAAGATTTTCATTTCGTCGTCGTTTTTTCGCCTTTTCAGTGAAGATATCGTCCCTATTCATATGTAATTTACCGTATTTTAGCGTAATGTAATGTGATTTAGTGTAATTTAACTTAATATAGTGTAACTCAATGTAATTTAACATAATTCCAAGTAATTTAGAGTATTTTAGTATAAATATGCTTCACAGAAGTAATCTAACTAATATTTACAAAAAAAATTCGAACTTTTAGCGTTAAGAATTTAGCATCTTTATATCCATATTGTCTCTAATCTAATCTAATCTTAAAAAAAAAAAAAAAACACTATCGGACCGCCCAGCTGCTGGGCGGTCAGCTATGGAAATTGGACCGCCCAGTGGCTGGGCGGTCAGCTATGCACAGTGGACCGCCCGGCTGCTGGGCGGTCAGGTGGAAAAAGTGGACCGCCCAGCCCACGGGCGGTTAGGGTAGAAATAATTATAACTTTGGAGTGGGAGCAGATTTGATAATTTGTTTTTTTTGGGGGTTTTAATAAAAATATCGGCTTTTAATGAGTCTTCTTTTTTATAAAGAAATTTTGTCCTCTGTCAAAGTTTAGGCTGATATAAACATTATACGCTATACTCAAAATTTGACAGACTGAATCATGATGGAATTATTGAAAATTCAAATATTCTTCAACATGCTTCTTATCTAGGGGTGAAAACGGAGCGGATACAGAGTGGATAATGGTAAAAGCATATCCATATCCATATTTTAAAGAGCGGATACGAATACGGATACATAGTAAACGGATGTTAAAATGTAAAATCAAATTCACCTTAAACAGATACATATACGCGGATAATCTACAAATACGGATTCGAATACAGATACAAAACAAATAATTGAGTATATGAACTTTAAGATATAAATAATAATTAATAAAATTTAAATATGAAAATAAATGAATAATTGTAAGTTGATGGAGAGATTGATGTTGGAAAGATGAGACATATAAGATATTCCATTGATATAATATATAAACAAAATAAAAAAGGAGTAACAAAAGATAGTGTGGTGTAGTGATTTGTAGCTTGGTTGCTTAGACCGTCACCCCCAGCACATGGGTTCGAATCATCTTAAAGGCAAACTAATTTCTTTTATACTAGCGGGTTCGAATAACACTTACTGGGTTCCGGATGGGTCAATAGTAGGGACTCATATTTATTGAGTTTCGAATGGGTCCGGATATCCGCTCCGTTTAGGTATTACTATCTGTATCTGTATCCGGATCCGAATCCGGATCCGAATAACACTTATTGGGTTCCGAATGGGTCAATATTAGGGCCCCGTATTTATTGGGTTCTGAATGGGTCCGGATATCCGCTCTGTTTAGGTATTACTATTTATATCCGTATCCGAATATGGATCTCCTATGAGTATTTGATAATTATTCGAGATATCCGTATCCGTTTAAATTCAGATTCAGATTATAAGCGAATTCAGAGCGGATATTTTTCCGGATATCCATATCCGTTTACAGCCCTATTCTTATCTCATATTTTGTCCCCATCAAATCAATATCCATTTCTCTGTGCATGCTCTTAATTTATCCAAGCATTTGAGCAGAAAATTAGGTATAAACGTCACCACAATTTACGCGGGAACTTTTATAGTGCTAGAGACGATTATCTAATAAGAGGCATTTGGATGACATTAGTTCTCTCATGAAAATGGGAGCTCCTCTGGCGATAAAAATGGCAATTTTTAGCAACTAAAAACAAGAATCACAAAAAAAAGAGAAAAAAAGAGAATAATACAAAAAGCATCGCTATTGTAACGCATGGCGTTCCAGAATGCCCGTCAGATGGAGTTGGCCCGAGCTCATTTCCACTCGTTAATGGCAATCGGCCCAAATGTAACGGGCCCTGAGAATTTGAATCGCTCTTATAAGCATACACTTCTTATGCGTCCCCCATGGCAGCCTCATGCGCTAGTACTGCCTACAAAAGAGCTCAGATCGTCGTTAATTGAGACAAAGATTGCAAAAATCAAGCATAGATCCACGATCACGCATCCTATGTGTTTGAAATGTGGCGATCGGGGTCACAAAGCGCGTGAGTGTAGAAATGCACTAGTTTGTTTTTTGTGTAACAAGACGGGGCATAAGGGTGTTAATTGCCACACCCAGACGTCTTTTCCAGTTCACCATCTCCAAGAACAGAGTAATGATCTTCCTTCTCAAGCAACAATAGCACCTCCCGGGTACCAGCGAGGGCCTTCTAGGGCTAGATTTAAACATTTTGGCCACCATCCTGTTCAACGACCTCCGTATGTTCCGAGACCAAACACTCCCCCATTTGAACAGGCACCGCCTCTACCACCTCAAACTATGCCTGCTCGGCCAATCCCAGGCTATTTTCCTCCCCTCCCATAAGTCAATTCGACTTCTAATCAGACAATACCACCGTCTGTCCTCAGATGACTCAAACGCCACTTGATCGGCCAGTTCGACACATCCAGTGCCCACTCCACGGCACATCAGGCCACCAGTTCTCATGTTCAATTCAACCCCAGAGTCAGAAGCCATCAATCGTGAGCTTCAACTTAGTTTCTTGTTGGATGACATCACAGCCTGGGGTCCTGAAAAAGTAGAACGAGTGCTCCAAGAATCATATCCACCTTTCCAATAAAGAGTAGTTTTTGATGAATTCGTATATATCATCCAAAACCCCTCGGAGGAATGGCTCATCGCAACAAGGAAAAAATGGCTTCACATGGAGGATCTCCAGTTCCTGATTTTGCGATGGGATGTCAGTTACAACACTGGTAGACGATTGACCTCCGTTTAGGTAAGACTATATGGATTCCCTTATGATATTTGGACTTGAGAAGAGTTTACCCGAGTATTCAGTCCTTATGGGGCTGTCATTCTGGAAATAGACCCAGGAACACGTTTCAGGTATGATTACTGATTTTCTAGAGTCTGGATTGGGATAGGGGATGTGTCAGTCTTACCTGGTCCACACAACCTCACTCACGGAGCACTTACTGGTTTTGTATCCGCTGCTGATATAGATTTTGAAGTAGAAATAGCTGAAACTGATTGTGTTAACGCCTAGAGAGGACGGATTATAGTCGACCTTATCCTAATGGCACACCTTTCGGTATGGTCCCAGTCCCAAACCCAGCTGTGCAGCTACCTCCAGACAACCTGATACCAGAACCCCAAATATCAGTACCTCATAATGTGAATGATGAGGTTACAGATCCTATGCTTACTGAACTTCCAGTTAGAACTCCTACACCTGTGACCCCTACCATTATCAGAAATACAGCTTCAGCTCCACCAGTACAAAGGGCTCTCTATACTACCCAGCCAGTCTCTACCCCTTCTCTGGTATCCCCAATGGTGCAACGAAGAAGATGGGGCATTGTCATTTTTGAAAGCAATAATACTCATAAACATATGGTTGGAACCTCACCAACTAAAGGCAAAGGTACAACTCCCCTTACCAAATGGAAACCAGATGACCCCTATATACATAGTATGATTATGATGAGTCTGATGAAGATTCTTTCCAGAATGCCCTCAATGCAATTAACAATATGGAAAAAGGGTTTGGCTCCACCTCTGGTATTTCTCACACAACCCCTCATCCCTCCAAAAACATAGAGATGCCTGCCCAACAAGATTCAGATCCTGTCAATAACCCTAACCCTGTGTCAACCCCCATAAACCCCTTGCATTCTCCCTTATACTCTCATCCTGACACACCAGCTCCAATTCCCCCCTTGCTTCACCTATCACTCCAGTACCAAAACCTCATTCTGATGATGGCAGTGAGATCATAGCAGATATTGTAGATAGAATGTATGATGAAGAACCTTTATTGACAAGATCAAAGAGGCTCTAGGCTTAAAAAGATAGATCCATTAAACAATCTCAGAAGAAAAATAGTAAGAAACTTGGTAAAACTATGAGATTTTTTACCCCACACAAATCTTCTAAAAGAGCTCCAACTAAATCCCCTAGAAGAAATACCCCATCTTATACTTCCAAATTCAAAAAGGCTGTCAAACATCTATCCATATGGTCTCATCAACCCCACCAACTAAAAAAGCTTGCTCCTCCTCTCAGACATTTTCTCTACCCAATACTTCAGAAGTTGTGGAGTTATCAGAACCTCTACTGAGTATACACAGGAAGATGATCCTGTCTTTGCCAATGAATGGAGGTACAATAAGGAAGTGCCTAGAAGAATCTTTAGATTCCAAGTACAGCATACACAAACTCCAGTGTTGAAAAGGGCACAAAAAAGAAAATCCTCTGGTTCATCAAAACCAGCAGGTAATCCCTTACTCTCCAATTTTCCTTATCTGAGATTTACTATGGCTCAAATTGAGCAACTTTTTAGTGTCTATAATATAGTGTTAGGCAATAATGATCAAGATAGAGAGACTCTGATTCCAGCTATCTAAAATATGGATAGAGCTCAATTTGAAAATTTATTACAATTCTTAGATTTTCATACCACAAATACTAGTAAGGTTGCTTGCATACAGATTTAGGTGCACCAATACACAACACTTGGTACTAATAACACCAAAGGAGATAAAGTAGTTGTTTTATGAATATTTTGAATTGGAACATACGAGGCATGAACTCACCTAGGAAAAGACAGGCACTTAGTGAATATATTGTCAAACATCAAGTAGACATGATAGCAATACAGGAAACAAAAAAAGAAAATTTTAGTAATAGAATTCTAAGAGCATTAGCACCTAAGTTTGATATTTGGATCTTCTTACCTTCTGTTGGAAAATCTGGAGGTATACTCTTTGGAGGAGATAGTAATAAAATTGACATTATATCCTATAGCTTACATAGATTTTGTATAAATATACACTTAGTGAATAAGATATATCAAACTGAATGGCTATATACCATTGTCTATGGACCTACAATAACAAGTTTAAAGAAAGAATTATGGTTAGAGCTAGAACAGCTTAGGATAGGGCAATCTAAGTTTTGGATACTTAGTGGTGATTTTAATGTAATTAGGAAGCATAATGAAAAATCTAGGAGCAATTTTGATGTTAAAATAAGTAAAATGTTCAACAATTTCATAAGTAGACATAATTTGGTAGAACACAAACTTCATAATAGAAAATTCACATGGTCTAGTGGGACAAAATTTGCCCTACTTGATAGATACTTTACATCTGTAGCATAGGATCAACAGTACCCAAATAGTGTAGTGCTAGATCTTTGCAAAAATGGTTCTGATCACTGTTTATTACTTATGCAAATAGAGGGTGTAGATTCAAAATCCCCCTCTCCAATTTAGATTTAATCCTTTATGGTTAGAACAGGAGTTTTGTAGATTGATGGTGAAGTGGTAGAATGAATTTCAGCTCAAGGATGCAGATATTACTCAGAGCTGGGTACAAAAGATAGGATTTGTTAGAAGAAAAATAAAAGGATGGGCTAAGAATTTTTATAGCCAAAAGAAAAAAGAAAAAAACAGTATCTTAGAAAGACTTAAAGCTATGGATATCCTTAGAGAAACTAGAGAGTTACTTCCACATGAAGTGGAAGAATGGACTACTATTAAGACTAGACTGGAAGAGATATATTTAGAGGAGGAAATATTTTGGAAACAAAGGTCTAAACAAAAATGGTTAGAAGAGGGGGATCACAACTCTAAATATTTTCATATCATAACTAATCATAGAAATAAAAAAAACAGAATTAATTCTTTAAATATTAATAACTCTCCAACTCAGGATATAACAACCATTAAACAACATGTTCATGCTTACTATAAAGAAGTTTTAGGAACAGCTGGTATCAAATATGCCTTCTTAAGTGATACTTTTTGGGAAGAAGCAGATAAGGTCACTCCCAATGAGAATACTATTTTGGAAGATCCTTTTACTTTAGAAGAAATAAAACATGTTCTGTTTGACTGTGAACCAAATAGAGCCCCAGGTCCAGATGGTGTTTCTTTTAAGTTCTATCAATTTTCTAGGATTTAGTTAAAGATGACCTTTTCCAAATATGCTCTAGCTTTTATAATAATACTCTTAATCTTGATAAACTCAATAAATCTATTATTTGTCTCATTCATAAAGAATCCAATGCTTCTACTATTAACAAATATAGACCTATTAGTTTAGTGAATTGCATTTTTAAACTCTTATCCAAAATTCTTACACATAAATTAGGACATATTATGCCTAGAATTATATATGACAACCAAGCAGCATTTCTACCAAATAGGTATATCTTAGACAATGTGGTGTTAAGCCAAGAGATTATTCATTACAGTAAGAATCATAACAAAATGAAATAGTCATCAAAGTAGATTTTGAAAAAGCCTATGATAAAATTCATTGGAAGTAACTTTTAGATGTCCTGCATAGTAGAGGTTTTGGTTCTAAGTGGATTTCTTGGATACATAGATGGCTTCTTAGTTCCCAATCCTGTATTAATGTTAATAGAGAGTTAACACCCTACTTTTATTGTAAGAGAGGTGTGAGACAGGTGACCCTCTCTCTCCTTTTCTTTTCATATTGGCAGCTGATGTACTTAGTAGAATTTTTACTAAGGGGAAACATGCAAATGTCATAATACAACACTCACTAATTGTCATTATGCAGATGATACTATACTATTCTTAGATGCTAATAATGAAGTAGTCATGGATGTCTGGTGGGCTATGAAAGCCTTTGAGGCAGTCTCTGGGATAAGAATAAATTTAGAAAAAACTGAAATGTATAGTATCAATACTGATCAACTGGATGCTTTAGCTGCTTCTTTTCAATGTAAAACTACTTCTTTCCCTATTAAATATCTAGGTTTGTCATAGCATGATAGGAAACTTACAGTTAAAGACTGGACTTTTTTTTCTAAACTTGAAAAAAAGCTTCAAAACTGGAAAGGGCAATTGTTATCCATATGAGGTAGACATACTTTGATCAACTCAGTGCTCTCAACACCTCTTTATGCATTATCTTTATATAAAGTCCCTTGTACTGTTTTAAAAGATATAGATAAAATCAGGTGTAGGTTTTTATGGCAAGGTACTAATAAATCATATGGAGGTTTAGATATTCTAGATTTACGAGATATGAACTTAATTACTAACAAAATGGTGGTGGAAGTTTAAAGATCCCAATTATAGTAGCTATTGGAAAACCCTTATCACTTACTTATATTATGATACTTATACTTGGCATGTCTCACCTTTTTGGTCTGAAATACTCAAACTTGAGACTCTAGGTTCAAGTAGTGTTCAAATACCCCAGGTAAAACATCAGCAGTAAGATTTTGGGAAGATATTTGGTTTGAAAATTGTTCCCTTGCTTCTAGATACCCACAACTGTATGAAATGTGTATAACCAAAAATATTATGTTTAATGAGGTCATTAATTCTCAAAGACAAAATGTATTGTTTAGTGATGTCCTTACAGGAATATGCTTGTTAGAATGGACTCAAGTTTTAAACATGCTTAGTCATTTCTCTTTCACTCATGATTTTGATATGCTCTCTTGGGGATGGGAATCTACAAGAAAATTCAGTTGAAATCTCTATACCATGTCCTTAATTATAAAGGGGTTTTAGTGGATCAACCTTTGCTTTGGTGGACATTACCTGTGCCTCCTAAAATTAAGATTTTTATGTGGCTTACTTTTAGAAACAGAATTCTAACAAAGGTTTTGAAGGATGTGTGTTTTGAAAGTTATCTTTTTTTAATAATAATTTATATGTTGTTCATGATTTTATTACGAATGTTATTATTCATGCTCCTCGAGATTTATATGTTATATCTTTGGAAGTGTTCAAGAAGATGCTCTTGGTCTTGAACCATAGAACTACAAAGATGAGAAACATTTAATCACTAAATATGTTCACAATCGTGGTAATTAAAGAGGAACATTAATTACCGAGGAAGATTGTCATGTTGATTAAAGTACATTGAAGTTCTATAAATGTTGATAAAGCATTATCATTTAATAACATGAATATATAAATATGTATTTATATATTGAACATGACCTAAATGAATGGAACATTATATGGATTGTGTTTTGTGTCATTAATGTTTCCATTGTGTCTTTGGAATCTTAGATATGAGATGTGTAGATTTTTCACATGAGAAGTATATAATGTGATTGCTATTTAAATACTATCTTATGATAGAAATAAAATAGTAGTTCATTGTGTACAACTTGTGCGGGAGAAATCTATATGTTAATATTATCATTGTCCCTCAATTTGAGTTATGATATCATTGGGCCCATTGGTAAAGTGAAAATATATCGCATGCAATATAACTGATGTAGTTATAATTATAATTCACTTGAGAGACCAAGAAAAGAATATAATGCAAGAATGACACGATCCTAATTTGCATATTATTCATAATATCATGTGACAAGGATAGACACAGAAATAGTGGATTGAGTAAATGATTACTATATCGTTTGGATAACTATAATGTAATGATAGAACCTCTTATAGTCAATAATATAAAGTTTTGTATTATTGCCAATATGACATAGATCCTCTGTACGGTCACACCAACTGAAGAGAAACAACAAGTATTTTATATTTCATAATGATGTATTAGATAAAATACATGAGATAAAATACTAAAATAAAATGTCATAATATGACATGCTTAGATCATAAATAAATTTGTGAAGTTATGCAAATATTATTTGGTATAATGTTTGAATGCATTATAAGAATAATAAGAATATTGCATAATAGAATAATATGATTAATATTATTTGTTCATAAATTAATTTATTAAACCAATCACAAGATGAGATTATAGAGATGATAAAATGGCTAAATAAGGCTAGTGGCATTTGTGTAAATAGTTTAAACTTTACACAAATAGTAGCCCTAACCCCTTGCCTATTTAAAGGGGTGTAATTAAGGAAAAATGAGGCTAATTTTCTACTCCTCTTTCTTGGCCGAAAATTCCAGCAGCAGCCATTTTTGACAAAATATGAAAATTACTCTTTCTCTCTTCTCTAGGCTGAAACCTTGAGGGTTTTACTCCTAGGCCGAAAAGTACAAGAAAGACTTTGATCTCTTCTTGTTAGGTGGTTGGATCTAAGCTTTGAACTTCACATCTATCTATCTAAGAGGTGTGCAAGTTCGTTGTTTAGGTTCAAGGTAAACCAAGAGGCGCTTTCGAGAACACGAGATCTAGAAGGGAAACCGGATTCTCTCCATCAAAGAGATTTGACAATCTCTTCAAGTAAATGTTTCCATCATTTTCTCTTGCAATAAATTAGATGAGATTAATTTATATTAATTTAGTACACTTTAGTTTGTTGAAGAAAATCTTGTTTGCTATTGTCATATAAATAAGATCTTTCGTGTATTGAGTCAAGTGGTGATAGGAAAAATTTAAATTCTCACCATATAGACATACACGTGAAATCCCAACAGGTTTAACCTTAGTAAAAGAGGGTGGTTAGGGAGTACTCAATGTATGTTATGTGATCAACCTGAAACTGTTAACCATCTCTTCCTACAATGTCAACTAGTTCAGCAAATCTGGTACTGGTTAGAAAAAAACCAACTCCATTACCAACATTGGAAATCTCTGAAAACTGTTTTTCATTTTGCTTCTGCTCTAACTAAAATAGAAAGAACTGCATTTCTTATAGTTTTTAGTGCAACTTGTTGGACACTTTGGAAATATAGAAATGAAGTATGTTAACCTCAGGAAGATGTCATGGATGCCATCCCTCTCATAATCATTCTTCCAGGAGAAGATGAAAGTATCTCTTTCTAGCTCACAGAGGAGTCTTCAACTGAGAGCAACTGAAGGGAGGAAGACTAGAGCAGGCGTTTTGTGATGATTCAATATCATCTCTTTCAGTCGTATTCATTTTGTGTCTTCTAAACCATAGCCAGTTAGTATTATTTGGATTTGCTTGTGTTTTGTGTTAGCCTTCATGCATGTATGATTCAGGCGATGTGTTTTGAGGTATTTCTAGGTACTTAGGTTTTAAATATGGTAGCGGGGAGAAACTTCTCCAATGGATTATGACATCCTCTGTGTTACAAACACTATGTTTCGTTTTTAATGAAACTGGGCCTATGCCTTTTTAACCAAAAAATTTGGATGACATTAATCAATAGATTGTAAAATTTTATTATATTCATAATTTGTAGACTTTCATTTTTATATTTTATATTTATAAACATGATGTTGAAATGATATAAGATTTTATGCATTCATTAAAAAAATAATTTGGATAATATCTAGCAATTTTAATTTATTACTTGAGTTTGAATTTAGAATTTAAAAAGTATAGACACGAAAAATGGTGGCGTGATTGATGCATTCAACTATTCTTAAATGGTTGACTTTAAAAACCTCTTATTCTCTAATATATACTTGCTCCGCTTTGTAACCATTATCTTTTTATTTTATTTTAACTTAAGATATCAAAGAAAAAAGAAGAAGTTACATATGAAATCTTTCCATTAAAGTTAGCGATAATTCAAATCTTTTAAACCAGCTAGCAAAACGCGTGATGCGCGGTCTACCAAAAATGATACTTACAAGTTACAATAAATAATACATAGTTATGTAATCATTGAGGAATAACAATAAGTGTCGCAGCACCTAATATACATATGCATGTTTGTTCATCGGCGGATTTATATAAATTGAGTGGGGCAAACTGACTCTTATTTTTTCTAAAAAAATTATATTTATACTTAATTGTCTATATAATTTTTGGATTTATGCTTAATTTTTCAAAACTGACTCTTACGAGTATTGTAAAATAGATCCTCATTCATAGTATTAAACATTTATATGATTGACTCACATAGTATGAAAGTCTGACTCCATCTCAATATTTATTTATACAATAATAAACTAATTAATTCATAGTTCCATACATTATTGGTGAGGCAATTGCATCTCAAAAGTTGTACATCATTAATTATAAGCACAAATAGATGTGAATCCGTTGTTAGAAATAACAGGTTTCTGTTATTTCAATTTCAATCATTCAACTTTGTTGAGATTCGTGTGCGTAAAAATTTCTCAATTGAGGTGCGCGTAAGGAAAACTTCGATTGGTTGGAATCGGAATAACAGCAGTTTATTTCCGTGAATCCGAGTTCTCGAACCCAGGAGAGAAAGCAACTGATATGTGGGACCCTTTCAGAAGGATATACTGTATGGCTCACTGCCAACCTGGAAGACTAGACCCACAGAAAATTGAGAAAAACAGTTTCCTTCTATTTATCTTGGGTTAAGCGCATAACAGAAGCACTCAAGCACCAAAGGAATCAATCACAGACTGTGTTACACATAAAACGCCACAGGAAGCTAAAAATACAGCTCAAATTCTACGCATTAAAAAATCACATCATATATAACATTTTAATACTTAATATAAATTTAATAGTATATATATTATTAATTTACATATAATTTTAATGTTAGATTAATGATTCAATATGTGCCACTAAATAATTAGTTTTAAGTGAGAAGGTCAAATCACCCAACAGGCCATCACCTTTTTTAAACATTTGTTATAACAATAAAAAAAAAAATTCATCCCAATTCGAACTCATGATCTCTTATATAAAAAAACATGTGATTTTGCCACTAAATCAAATTATATTTTTTTACCTAGTTAGTTAATTAATTAATACGTACTGTGGTTTGGATCGGATCAAGGCGTCATCCCCTTTTAACCTCTGCTTGATATGGTTGTGTTATATATGTTCCATCTCAAATTGACACGTGTCACAATTATTAATGACATTATTAGTTAACCTAATGACCAATAATGCTTGTCCAGCTAAAAAAACATTATCAACGCATAAACTGACCATGCAAACTACAATCAATAGGATCATTGTTTTACTTTAAAATTTGCACATTGTTTGTGACCCCTGTTTTCCTCTCATGTGATTCTGAATTTGATTCCTTTCCCAAACATTAAGAAAGGCCAAAGGAAATAGACATTTCAGGATGGTAAATAATTAATCATTACTAGATCTATTCAATGTGTAAGACATTATAAGAAGCAACATTTTCTAGTTATTTCCATTTTTTAATTTTATGTATCTCTAAAAAAATCTCAAAATTATGTATTTCCCCTTCTAAAATCTATAATATCATATTTACCCTTCTAAAATTTTAAAGCACACAAATTTACCCAATATATTGACATTTCTATTAAAACTCATTTTAAATTTACAAAGTACCCTTTTTATACCTTTTATTAAAAAAGTAAAAATATGTAATTTGAGTAAGAAAAAAAAAACAATCATATAACTGGTTGGTCTCCGAGGACAAATGGTTCATTTCTCTACTATGAGGTGTACATGATGGCATTTAAACATACACTTTGGTGTGTGTCACACGTAGAGAAATTAATCATTTATATTTTTTTAATAAGGGTAAAGTTTGGTACTTTAAAATTTTAAATGAATTTTAATAGAAAAATTAATAAATAGGATAAATTTATGAGTTTTTGAAATTTAAAAGGATAAATATGATAATATGAATTTTAGAGAGGAAAATACAAATTTTTTTTTTTGAAAATCTTTGCAGAAGCTGCGAAGTCGTGAGGGGGAATCGAACTCTCGACCTTTGGGTACAACAGTCTTAGGACTTTTTTCTAGCCAACTGTGCTACCTCTCTTTTAAAATTTGAGATTTTTGAGGGGTATAAGTGAAATTCTTTTTTTTTAAATACAAAAAGTAAGAACAACCGGGGGCGTTGTTGTGCGGCAGCTGGGCCTCACGACCTCACCAAATAAAATAATTAAAGATTTAGAATAAAGTTAAGTCAGGGTAATCTAATCTATCGCATGCTGATTGCTGAACGACCTTGGGATTTCTTTTTCTTTTTTTTTATGAGGAATCTGGCAAACACCATACTAGTTTTTCATTAACTAAAAATAAAAAATATTTACATGTGATAGCTTACAGAGTGGGTGTTATGTTACTTATGTACATGTTGAAAGAATAAAAAATTAGGATATACAAGCGCACAATATTTTAAATTTTAGCCGTGTATAGCTCAATTGTTATTACGCTTCTTTGTGCCGTATCTACTGAGCAAGAATTATATACGAGTTCATGTATTTGAATATATGTTCGGTTTTACATTTTCTTTATTTTTGAAATATTGTTACTTATTATATATTTCTTATAATTCAAAATATTGGAAATCTGCAATTATAAATTAACTTGCACGTACATTTACCTACAATTTTCTACTATACATTATTAAATGGTCTTCCAATTTATTTTCTTTTTAAAAATTGGCACGAAGAAAATTAGTCACACTATTACCGGTTCTGTCAAGGCACACATATCTTGTCTAACGGTGATGTGATGTGTTCATTCACGTGACGTATCTTTTCTCTATCAAAAATATCACGACATGTCATGTCACATCATTTGATATGTTGTGTGATCAGATTTTCTAACACTGTTTTTTTAAATTAATTTTGCAATTTATTCATATATTTTATCATTTTAATCTGATTTTTTTTTCCAATGAACTAAATTAAAAATCCGAAAAAAACAGTTAAAGGTGACTGGTCAGATCACGTTTGACTACACGTGACATGACCATTTACAACATGATTGTCGTACATTATTTTTGTTACGTCATATGAAAATAATTTTTTTCATGTAATGTGACGTGACATAATGAAGTCATAATTGTTGTCCCTAATGGCACCTAGAGGGGGGTGAATATGGTGTCTTAAAGAATCTTAGACGTTTTTCGTATTGGAAGGTAATACAAACAAACAACCGCAATCAATCAAGAATATAAAATAAATAGATAGAGTAAGAGAGATTAACACGCGGGATGTTAACGGAGTTCGGTTTAAAATGCCTACGTCTCCGATGCAACGCAACCTCGTCGGTGCATCTTTCCTATTACCCAATGAAAGAAATGATGCAACTCGTGACACATGAGCCCAACTCACGTGGGAAGTCACAGCCTAACTCATGTAAAAGGTTGAGCCTAGAAGCTTGAGTTGAAGAGTCATACGAAGAGCACCGTCACACAACTATGGATATATGTGAGCACAAATGCTCAAGCCGGTGAGCCGTTAATGTCCTATAAGCAGGAAGTCACGCGGCTATTCGAAGTGAGCACCAAAGTAGATCTCCATGTTGTCCCTAATGGCACCTAGAGGGGGGTGAATAGGTAGTCTTAAAGACTTCTAGTCGTTTTTCGGTTAAATCCTCTAAATTAAGTCAATCAATTCAACAAGCAAGTGTGTACAAATAAAGTAA
The DNA here is from genome assembly GCA_011114355.1 of Carex littledalei. Taxonomy (NCBI): domain Eukaryota; kingdom Viridiplantae; phylum Streptophyta; class Magnoliopsida; order Poales; family Cyperaceae; genus Carex; species Carex littledalei. The sequence continues at coordinate 6,412,564 of CM022095.1, read as the reverse complement.
ATAGAGTAGAGTTAGAGAAATTTGACACGCGGGATGATAACGGAGTTCGGCGTAAAATGCCTACGTCTCCGGGGTAGAGCAACATTGTCGGCGCCCCTTTCCTATTACCCAAAAAGAAAGGATACAACTCGTGACACGTGAGCCCAACAATAGTGGGCAGTCACGGCCTAACTCGTGTACAAAGTTGAGCATAGAAGCTCTAGCTGGAGAGTCCTATGCAGAGGATCGTCACACAACTATGTTTATATGTGAGCGGAAACGCTCGAGTCGGCGAGCCCCTTAATACCCTACAAGCGGGAAAGTCACTCGACTATGACAAGATAGCACTAAAGTAGATCTCCACACTATCGAACAAGAACCAACACTCTAACTAAATCTAGAGAAGATTAGTCAAGTGGATTTAAGATTATCAATGGAGTTTTGAAGTTTAAGCTCTCTCAAAGAAGGAAGCTCTGAAGAACACATAATTTGTGTTTTTTGAAATTAGGGGCGGCTTGCTTAATTCTAAAGTGGGGGTAGTAACTCTATTTATAAAGAGAGCTCCAGAATTAGGTACTTGAACTCTTCCGTTCAGTACGGTAATCTTCCGTACTGAACAGATAGTTCAAATGTATTTCAATTTGAATTTCGCCTTTAAATATTACACTGTCCTTTCAGTACGTTTAAGTCCGTACATAACGGATAGGGTATTTTCCCCAAATCAGTGTTTCTCAAGTAGCGTATAGTACAGTCTATATCCGTTCGAAACAGATAGTGTTATCCCAGAAACTCTCTATCTTTTTATAGAACCTTTCGTTCCGAACGGTTTGTCAACTGGAATAATTCTTCCGTACCGTACGCTTCATACTGTATCCATCCGGTACCGTTTCAATACAATTTATACTGAACGGTTTGCTTCCGTACCGAATGGATAGTTCCCGAAATCAATAATCTCAAATTTACTTTACCGATCTATTTGATATTACAATCTATATTCTTGATTTTCGTAAAGTCTTGTTGATTACATTGGTTCTTCAACTTTAATCTTGCAATTATAATGTTCTTGAACCTGCAAACTCACTCATACAATGAAATTGTTAAATTCAATCAATGTATATTTTAAAAATTAGTCAAATGCGGTAATTAGAGAATTGCATAGAACAACACTCCACACTATAGAACAACGAACCAACACTCTAACTAAATCTAGAAGTAGATTAGTTAAGTGGATTTGAGATTATTAAAGGAGTATTGAAGTTTTGACACTCTCAAAGATGTAAGCTCTCAAGAACACAGAATAAGTGCTTTTTGAAATTTTGAATCGGCTAGCTTAAATCTGAAGTTAGAGTTTTAATTCTATTTATAGAGTGAGCTCCAGATCTAGGTATTTGAACCGATCCGTTCAGTACGGTGATCTTCCGTTCGAACGAATAGTTCAAATATAATTGAAATTTGGGTTTTTGCCTTTTTGAATTATATACTAATCGTTCGATACATTTATTTCCATACAGAACGGATAGTATATTTCATCCCAATTCTGTGTAACTTGAATAGCGTATAGTACGGTTAGCATCCGTTCAGAACGGAGACAATATGGGGAATCCCTGTTTGGAACAGAACCTTTCGTTCTAAACGGTTGTCAACCGAAATAATTATTCCGTACTGAAACGCTTCTTTATCCGTCCGGTACCATTCAATACATTCTGTAGTGAACGGTTTGCTTCCGTACCAAACAGATAGTTCCAAAAATCAACAATCTCAAATTTACTTTACTTCTAAAATTGATATTATAATATATAGTCTTAATTTTCGTAAAATTTTGTTAATTTTCTTAGTTCTTCAAACTTAATCTTACAATTATAATATTTTTGAATATGCAAACTCACTCATACAAATAAATCGTTAAATTCAATTATTGTATATTTTATAAATTAGTCAAACAACGATTGCATAGATCAACAATAACATATTAATTACATTAACTCACGTGATGTTTTTTCTTTATTATTCACGGGTTAGTAATGTAACTTTTGTTTGACTATGAGTAGACGAAATTGCATATAGTAGTAGCCGCCAATCATAAATCACCTCAGTGGAATCGGACCTAACGCAACTCACCATTTCACTAAGCAACTTATGAAATATTATAAAGAAATTAAATGACCACTTAAAAATTCCAATTTTAATGTGTCTATCATTAAATTTCTTTAAGAAAGATTGTTGGATCAAGTGCATTCCCACTTCATGCAACTTTTTAAAATTTTCGTTTTTTTGGCATATCAAAGACATATATTATTATTGCCTATACATAATGTTTTTTCAAGAGGAGATAAGAATTGTCAATAGAGATCGTTCTGTGAATTGACATAAAGGTGGTTCTTTCCCCAAAAAAAAAGGCTGACTCTTTTTTATTTGCTTCAAAATATTAACATTTAAATGATTTTATACATTTAATTTTGAGGCACAAGTATGAGTGAGTAAATTGCTCATAACTCGCTCGCTAAATGCTCATTAACAACTCGTTCATTATCAACTCGTTATAACTCACTCATTAACTTAATGAGCCGAGCATGAGCATACCTCAACTCGCTCATTAAGAACTGAGTTACATAAATCCTGCCACATCTAATTCACTTCTCTAATAGCTGTTAGTATATCCAGAAAAATAATATTAAGAATTTGCAAATTTTTTAAAACAAGCAGAATTACAATTCTCATTCAATGCACTATTCCTTAATTTTCTTTTGTTTCGGGCTATACTCATCAATACACTAGTCTCAAAATATAACCCAAATTTTGATCACAAAAAATTTGATCATTAATACACCATTCTGAATTTGTACAGTTATGAATTTGTATATTTCTAAATTCTACATTTTTATTATTGTTTTGATAATGCAAATTTGTAGGTATGTGACAAAGAGATAGCTTTGAGTATGTGACATGTAGGGCCGTGAGAACGACAAAAAGATAGTTGTTTGATTTTGTTAAATTTGCTTATGGATAATTTTTTGTTAAATTATGTACTGTTTAATTAGGTTGGATTATGACAATTTGTTAAATTCTATAAATGAAAATTAGTTTTTGAATGATGTATTTTAAACAACTCGGTAACTCGGCAACTCGCTCATTATCAACATGCTCATTAACAACTCGCTCTAACTCGCTCATTAACAACTCGCTCATTAAGCTAATGAGCTGAGCATGAGCATACCCCAACTCGCTCATGCTCGCTCATTAATCACCCCTAGGCACAAGAGTTTACCTTCCTCTCTTTCTTGTTCTCTCTTCATCTTTTCTCTTAGTTTCTTTGTTCTTTTTTAAACTTAGCATTATAGTATTAAAGACTAAAGTTTACACTTTGATTTTTCTAAGGGTTTAAAATATCAGGGCGTGTTAATTTGGCAAGTAAAGTAGTGGTGATTTAAATGCTATGATGCACTTAGTTTCTTTGGAATCATTCTATGAGTAGAACTAGGGTGCTCTCGAGTTCACCAAGCCCTGGTGAACTCAAGTCCAAAACTCATCGGATTGGCTTCAAACGACGAATCCGACTGTTGAAACCCGTCTACCTTACGAGTGATGCGTCTACATGCAAAAATTTTAAATTTTGAAATTAATTTTGCATAGAGTCAAGTGGTCAAAAAATGAATGCATTAAATTAATTTATAAACCTTCTAATTTTGACCACTTGACTCTATGCAAAATTAATTTAAAATTTTAAAAATTTTGCATGTAGACACATCACTCGTAAGGTAGACGGATTTCAACGGTCGGATTCGTTATTTGAAGCCGATCCGATGAGTTTTGGACTTGAGTTCACCAAGGGCTTGGTGAACTCGAGAGCACCCTAGTTCTACTCATCATTCTATATCTTCATCACTATTTTTTTATTATAGAAATATGAATCTAGACCGTATTTAATTAATTGAAAGTTTGTCACACAGGAAGTGTAACTTACAAAATAAACGAAAATGAATGATTAAAAATTAATAAGAGAAAATGTTGGGACTCCTGGCCCCGATGGATTTTCCTTTTAAGTTTTTTCAACAATTTTGGGATCTTATAAAACATGACTTGCTTTTATTATGTACCAGCTTTCATGATCATACATTACATCTTGATAAACTGAACAAATCCATCATCTGTCTGATACCAAAAACAAAAGATGCTGCCACAATTAATAAGTTTAGGCCCATAAGCTTAGTTAACTGTAGTTTCAAGTTGATCTCCAAGATTCTCACATTTCGGCTAGGTTTTATTATGAATAGATTAATAGATGAAAGTCAAGCTGCCTTTCTCCCTAACAGATACATTTTAGATAATATTGTAGTTAGTCATGAATTGATTCATTATAGTAAACAGAATGATCAACAAGGAGTTGTAGTTAAAGTTGATTTTGAAAAGGCTTATGATAAAATTCATTGGTCTTACATTTTAGAAGTCATGCACAGTAGAGGCTTTGGATCCACTTGGATAAAATGGATTACTCAATGGCTTCTTAGTTCTCAATCTTGCATAAATGTGAATGGAGAGTTCACCCCTTACTTTTATTGTAAGAGAGGTGTGAGACAAAGAGATCCTCTCTCTCCTTTCTTGTTTATCTTAGCTGCTGATGTATTAAGTAGAATTTTTACCAAAGGTAAACTAGCCAATGTGATTAGAGGATTAGGTCCCAACTGTTTTAATAATACCTCCATCACCAATTGTCATTATGTGGATGATACAATTCTTTTTTTAGAAGCTCATCCAGATATAGTTGAATCAGCTTGGTGGGCTATGCAAGCTTTTGAAGCAGTATCTGGTATCATGATTAATCTAGATAAAACTGAAATGTATGCTTTAAATACACCTCATTTACAATCTTTAGCTCATACATTTAGATGTAAAACTGCTACATTCCCCATCAATTATCTAGGGTTGCCTCTTCATGATAAGAAACTCACAATGACAGATTGGAGATTTTTGATTGATAAAATCAGTAAGAAACTCCAAAATTGGAAAGGACAATTATTGTCTATTGGAGGTAGGCATACTCTTATTAATTCAGTGTTATCTGCTGTACCCCTATATGCTTTTTCCTTTTATAAAGTACCAGCCACTGTTATTCTTGAGATAGATAAACTTATATGTAGATGTCTTTGGCAGGGAGGTGTTAGATCAAGGAAAAAATATGCTTTCGTTCAATGGCCTGTATTATGCTTATCCAAAAAATATGGGGGTTTAGGGATTCTTGATCTTAAAGATATGAATATAGCATTATTGCTTAGATAGTGGTGGAAATATAAAAATCTCTCTTACTATAGTCCATAGAATCACCTGATTACTCATGTTTACTCATCACATAGAGATAATACTAGATTTTCACCTTTCTGGAAAGCTATTATGAAACTTAATTCATTAGGTAATTTTAGTGTACAATATACACCAGGAATCTCATCACAAGTCAGATTTTGGGAAGACGTATGGTTTGAAAATTGTACTTTAGCTTCTAGATACCCTCAAGTGTATAACTATTGTGTTAATAAAGATATACTTTTTTTCTGAGGTGATTACTACCCAAGGGCAAGGAGTGATATTTAGTGACACTTTAACAGGGGTAGAAAAATCTGAATGGAATGAACTGCTTTATACTCTTAGCAAGTTCTCTTTCACTCATGCAGTGGATAAGTTGGCTTGGCGATGGGACCACAAGGGGGATTTTTCAGTGAGATCTATTTACCAACTTCTCAACTACAGAGGAGTTTTGCCAATACAACCAATGATCTGTTGGTCTATACCCATACCCCCTAAAATCCGCCTTTTTATGTGGTTGGCTTTTAAAAATAGAATACTAACTAAATTAAACCTTAGAAAAAGAGGATGGCAAGGACAAGTGCATTGTGTTTTTTGTGATACTGATGAATCGGTTAACCACTTATTTCTTAACTGCAGGTTAGCTCAGCAAATATGGTTTTGGCTAGGGCTAAACCAACAGTTCTATCAACAATGGGTTTCTATGAAAGATGTTTTCAATTTTGCATTGTCACTCTCTTCTTCGCAGAGACAAGCTTTCCTACTGGTTTTCAGTGCTACATGCTGGACCATATGGAAGCATATAAATGAAATAAGTTTTCAACAAAAAATGATTAAATCAGCCCGATCATTAATATATCCCATTATTTCATTGGTTTCCTATTGGACATGCAATAGGAAAACAAAGTAGAAAGTGCACGAAGAAACGCAGAGGTGGCTGCCCAGGGAAGAGATCATGGATGCTATCCCTCTTCGTGTTATATGGCCTGGAGAAGAAAATAGTGTCTCTTATAGACAGGACGAGGAGACAGAATCTACTCAGTGAAACTTTGTAGTTTTCAGTGTCTCTTATGATATAGGATATATATACTAGGTTAAACATTTTGATGCATGTTTTGAAAGGCTTTTTTGTGGCTGGCTTAGTTAATTCTCTGCAATCCTAAAGATACACAGGGTGGCTCGAAAAGGAGTTAGCTTATTATAGGGCTCCTTCTTTTGTAACTGAACTTGGTTTCGTTTTATGAATGAAACTGGGCCTCGGTCTCTTTGACCAAAAAAAAAAAAAGAGAAAATGCTCAAAACAATTGAGCTTTGAAATAGCAAAAAGAGAAAATGCTTTATATCTTCATTACTATTTTACTTGCTAGTTCATTACATGAAAAAAATTGTTTTTATTTAATACTACTTCATCTACTTATTTCACTACTATCAAACATCAATACTTTTAAGTTGATTTAACCATCTATTTTATTTTATTTGTCGAAGGCAAGATTACCTCCTCCCCGGCCGTCCCCGTTTTTTTTTTTTTTGAATTAACTATATTCATATAATTGAGAGTTTGAGCGTACAATAAAGGATGAAAGGTCTCGATATGGATTTCGTTCTAGCCGAGTAAAAAAAAAATCGGTGCGATATAGGTGATTCATTTTGAGATTTGTGACATAGTTAAAGAACGGTATGAATTTTCCAATTGTACTTCAAGTAACCCGAGAGATCGGTTTCCCCCCGCCCCACCCACTAGTTTTGTATTATTTAAAATCTTTCTTGTTAAGCTTATATATTATTCCTTATTTGTTCATACCTCATTTTGGTTTCTTTAATTTTGTTATTCTTGTATGCTATTTGTTTTATTACGCTTTATATATCCTTTATTATTATTTTTTGTTATCTTTCTTTGCCATGCTCCTAGACTCTAAAAAACTTGCAAAAGGTCAATATTGATTTCATTGGATATAATTTTTTTTTTAGTATTGATGATTATTTTGTATAAAAAGTATCTACATATAATGTATTTGAATATTGAATATATAAAATCAACGGAGATAATAGCATATCTTGAATAGTATAAAGGAAAAAACTATATGAAATATAAGAGAAGGAACTTATTACAAGTTCTGCAAAAAAAAAAATAATACTTAATTATTTAATTTCACATATTGCTGGAGTTTAGAATTTATAACACAAGCCATGAGACACTCTATACTCACGGAAAATTTTACAAAAACCCAACTTTTTAAAAAGATAAAACATTCTCTTAAATATTTTTTACAAAATGACTTATTAATCTAAAATTATTAACTTACAACAAAAAGCCTCACATATTGCATCCAACACCACTAATTATTATTACTTTAAAGACTCGAGCTAAAACCAAATAATTGCATCAAAAATTATTTTATTTTTTCATTAGTTTTTCTAGTACATACTAGGTTTGATGAATTAATCTCTGAATACAAACATTTCCTAATATTTCTGTTTGATGATACAAAATATATGTTGCGAATGTTAGAATTAACTTTTTCAACTATAATAAAATTAGGGTTTGATTTTGTATTTTGTCAGGAACAATGTTCCTGATAATATTTTATGAATATATTAGAGATCCACTTTCTAGTTATTTTTTTCAACGAAGTATATCTTTTGTTAATTTTTTTAGGGTTAAATTTGTTAACAATGAGAATAAAATTAGTTAAAGTTTTGTCCGTACATTTACTAACTTATATTGATGAAATTTGTATGTTAGTCTTAACATACCATTGGAAGTTTGATTATAATATTGTTAACAAGGAGATTTATCTAATTTGAATTAAATTGTTAATTTAAAAACAAATTTAATTAGAATTTTATATTTGTGTAATAATTATTTTCATATTTTTAATATTTTTTCCAAAATACAATACGCCTTATTTAATATGTCTGCCCATATGTAATATATTAAACTTAGTTATAATTTAAGTTAGTTGTCTCCAATATCTTACAAATGTGGTATTTAATTTTTAAAAATAACATCTAATTAAACTAAACACTATTATCAAAGCCTTACATTTATATGTGTTTGCACTTTGCAGAGAATTTTTTTTTGTTTTTGTTTTTATAATGCATGCTTTTATATACAGGGTGAACTGCATTTTTGTGTGAAGTACTTTTGATATGCATCAGTTGATCATGGCAATGCAGCTTGCATTGTTGTTGCATTGTCAAATGATGATTAATTTCTGCATTTTTGTTTGTAGTTTTGTAGGTGGATAGCATAATATAGAAGTTTATTTAGCAAAGAAAAACAATTATATTTTGGATCTAAAAAATAAAAATGACAGATTTTACTAGAACTGTTTAAAAATAATTGATCATAAATGACTTAGATGGTATTATATAATAATTTCCTATTGAAAATGATTATACATAATAACTTGTACTATATCAAACATTTTCTAACAAAAATGATTATATATAATAGCTTCTACTATAGTCCGCAATTTGAATTAATTAAATTAATTAAACAGATTGTCACGGACATTAACTGCAATTTAAACATTTTCCTATGTATCTTGTTTTTTTAATGAGAGGATTGGGGAGCACAATTGTTGGAAAAAAATAATTCTTTGACTTTTTTTCTCTCTGTTTTTTTAGGTAAACGATTAAATATTCTTAACTATTCCTACGAAAATGGAAGAATATCTTTGCTAATAACTTTGTTAGATAGTACGACAAACTAAGTCTAAATAATAATGTAAAACTTTGGATATGTTGACTATGGTTTAGGCTGACAATATAAATAATGTTTTCTATAAATCAAGTAAAAGAAAATAGAAAATAAAATATTGCTAGTCTTATAAATATATTTTATAATAATTTTTTTTTGTCAATTTGAATGGTATTTGATATTCAATTTAAATGCCGTTAAATGTGATCCGTTGTAATTTTAGAGTTCTTGGCATACGTTGAAACTTGCATAAAAATTTATCATTTTTCATATGTATATGTGTGTAAATTAAAAATTATTTTCTACGATTATCAAAATTATTGAGCTAATTCATTGACAACTGACCTCAGCTCTTAATTTAATTGCAATATTCAATGAGCAAAAAGGATTATATGAGTTCACCTAATTGAATACATATATATATGATTAAATGTACATTTCTTTTGTTTTTCTAAAATATTATTAGTTATTGTAAATTGCATTAGTTTCCTGAATCCTTGGAAATAATTGCCGCTTTTTTTATTAATACCCAAAAAAAAAAAAATATCAAATCTGCCCTCAATCCCAATTTTTTACTAAAAATACCCTGACCGCCCCACTGGAGGGCGGTCCACTATTCATACCAGACCGCCCCCTCGTGGGGCGGTTTGGTTTTTTTTTTTTAAAGACAATTATGAATAGCAAGATGCTGAATTCTAATGCTAAAAATTCGGATTTTTTTTTAATATTTGTTAGATTACTTCTTTTGATGTATAATTAGCATATTTATACTAAAATACGCTAAAATACTTGAAAATATATTAAATTACGTTGAATTACACTAAATTACGTTAAATTACGCTAAATTACAATAACTTCGCTAATTATGCTGAAATACGGTAAATTACGCTAAACTACGCAAAATTACGCTAAAAGTAGACCGATTTTGTGCCATCTTTCATGACTCATAAAAAATAGTAAAAAAATTCCAAAAATAGTAAAAATTGGTATTCTACAAGTTCATTATGTAACTAATTTACTGAGCTACTTAAATAGTAAAAATTGGTCATTTGCTGAAAAGTACAAGTTCATTATGAACTTGTAGAATACCAAGTATATAAAAAGTACAAGGGTGAAGTATATAAAAAGTACAAGTTCATGCGTATTTTCGCAAGCTTTCTGAAAAGTGGTCATTTGCTGAAATCAGACACTCGAGCACCGTTTTATGGCCGTTTGAAGTTTCGTCGTCGTTTTTCGCCTTTTCAGTGAAGATATCGTCCCTATTCATATGTAATTTAGCGTAATTTAACGTAATTTAGTGTTATTCAGCGTAATTTAACATAATTTCAAGTAATTTAGCGTATTTTAGTATAAATATGCTAATTATACATCAAAAAAAGTAATCTAACAAAAACCCAGCTAACATTGGTATATTTATTAATAAAAATGTCGGAAACTAGGGTTTAGAAATTAGGGTTTAGGGTTTCTTTTAAATATCACTAATTTTTATAAATATGTTATGTGAAAATTGTAATCATTTAATGTACGGTAATTTTTAGGGTTTAGGGTTTTAGAAATTGTCCAAAATAAGAGTTTAGGGTTTAGAGTTTAGCGTAATTTAAAGTAATTTAGTGTAATTCAACATAATTTAACATAATTTCAAGTAATTTACCGTATTTTAGTATTAATATGCTTAAAAGAAGTAATCTAACAAATATTTCAAAAAAAATTCGAATTTTTAGCGTTAGATTTCAGCATCTTGCTATTCATATTGTCTTTAAAAAAAAAAAAAAAAACCAAACCGCCCCATGGGGGGCTGTCTGGTATGAATAGTGGACCGCCCCCCAGTGGGACGGTCAGGATATTTTTAGTAAAAAATTGGGATTGAGGACAGATTTGATATATTTTTTTTTTTGAGTATTAATAAAAAAAGCGGAAATAATTGTAACTTCATGTATACGTAATTTCCTCTACCACTTGTACTTTTTATATACTTCACCCTTTCTTGATTTAGTATTTTAATCTTCATGGACTATGTCAAAAACATGATTAATGTGTATTCCAACTAGAGATGTCAATGAATTGGATAGGGTTGGATTTGATATGTGGAAAATCCGGACTGTTCAAATACTTTCTGCACAAATCTCAAAGCACAATAAATATTGGCCCATGCATTTCGAATAAGCACGGAATTTTTTTTGAGATATCTCAGAGAATACGGACTCGTCCGACCCTACCCACTAACTCCCTCAGACCAAATGGAGATTCATGGGCATTTTTGTCATTCCTAATTTTAGCCGCCCCATTATAAATACTCTAAATGAAATCCAACCTAATCCAACTCACCTTTTGATTAAGAAAATAGTGAGATATTATGTGTCAAACCAAATAAGAAATGAAATGACAAATTAAAAAAAGTCTTACTTGTAATGCACCTAAACAACCCACAAGCCGGGGCAATCTTAGCACATATCAATGCAAGAAACAATGCGGCCTTTAATGGCACTCCACTTAGAAAGCAAAATAATGATAAGCATCATCACTACACCAATATCCAGATAACATTTTGTATTATACTTTCCTGACATTTCTAGAGAGTCCCAAAAAATGTCAAATAGATAATTGACAACGGTCGATTGGAGAAGTTCAACAACCCATGTGCTGAACTGCCGAAGGAGACAAATCCGCTCACCAAATTGAATAGTTGTAACGACTACAAAAAATTAAAAATTATTCCAGGAGTATTGCATGATTATACTTTTCTTGCATCACTGGGATATACATGATAAGCATTTGTAGCTAATATATAAACAAATATTGGACATATAGGCATATATACATGGAGTTTGACAATGTCTGTTTTAGAACATATTCATCTTAATTTTTATTTTTTCACAAGAAAACTTGTCTAATTTTACAATATATAGAAGAAATTGCTTTTTGCAAATTGTATATAAGATGGAGAGTCCTAACAACCCAAAATGTTATTTAATGAACCTTTCAATTTCTATGAAATATTCAACAGGCTTTTATACTCTCCTTTTTGTAATATATATGTATGTTGAAACTTATACCACTGCGAGCGATATACGAAATAAATATTTGATATTACAATTTTCCTAAGAGGAGGGTTCCAATGCCTCCATTTTTCATGCCTCCATCATGCCTCTATTTTTAAAACTTTAATAACTCAAAATTTAAAATTTAAAAGTCAAAATAAAACCGTTGGATATGATCTATATCATTTTATTTATGTGCTCATAAAAAATTATCACATTTTGATTTTGTTTTTATGTGAATCAATAAGTTGAAAAATCAACGTCTAGAAATTATCCACATTAGTACGTTTTTTACAAGCTCTTGATGACAACCAAAACAAAATTAAAATGTCATAATTTTTTACACGTGCATAGATAAAATGATCTAGATCATATCCAACGGTTTTATTTTGACTTTTAAGTTTTAAATTTTGAGTTATTAAAGTTTTAAAAAATGAAGGCATGGTGGAGGCATGAAAAATTGAGGCATTTGAACCCTCATTTTTTTCCTAATTAAAGTAAATATAAACTTTATGAAGGAGGAAACAGAAAGTCTGAACATCCAAAACTCCAAAAGATAACGCCAAGTGTGCATAGCTATGTACGAACGGTTCCGATTTTGAATGGGTCAGGCCTGGCCCACACGGATGTAGCTGGTGACGATGGCGACCGGTCTTTCCTCTTATTGGGTCGGGTCGAGTCTCCACGTCAGGACCTCAGTTGTCATCCACCTAGAGACTATTTCGTGGCGGGTCCCACCTTTGAACGAATTCGCGTGTGCGCCCGACACACTCCAACAAAATCCGTTAATACTGAGGTTCTGTAACGTACTTTATGTAAAGAAATATGCAGCGAGTAGTATTATTGTGGCGTACTGATTCGTTACATGGTCGGAAATAGAGGGAATGAAACTGAAGAACGAGAAACTAAACCTATGACTGGAATTTTGAATGGAAACCACGTTATAATCTGTAGCTAGGAATCGCCCTTAACTTTTTCTGAATTATTTAATATATATTTTTTCTTCCTTTTTCATGTGCCTTATATTATACAGGGTTTGGTGATGCATCCAAATCGACAAAGAAAAAAAATAAGCCGAGAGAGAAAGATAAAGCAAGCGAGAGAAAGAGAGGAGAGAGGAGAATCGTCTCTCTTAAATCCCCAAATCAACTCGAAATCAGGAAAAGCCCCCGATTTTCTCTGCTTGAACCGTTAATTGATCCCTCTTTCTCTCGATTTTGAAAGAGGGCGGCGAAATGTGTCCATTGAGGGTTATATTGATCTTTCTGTCAGCTACAATCGCTGGATTTTTCTTACTTAGAGGCATCAAATCAGAGCCTGAGTTTGATTTCAATCAGGAAGAAACAGATGAAAATAATGATAAAGAGCAGCTTCCCCTTTCTGCCAAGGTGAGAATTGAAAATTAGATCTTTTTTTTTTATTCTTTTCATTTTTCTGGAATGTGCCCAAATATGATGTAACCCTCTGTAAAGTTAAGATTTTGTACCTAACCTAACCTGAAGCTGTGTAGTTAATAGTTTATTTTTTTTTCAAAAGGAAGTAAACTCGGAATTTTTTTTAATTTGACAAAGTGAAAATTTTCCTATTTATTCAAGTGTAGGTATCAGTTCTTATTTAGAACTAAGGTGGAAACTTCTTTCTTGTTTATGTTTCCACTTTAGTAGGTGAAAAATTTTAAAAAAAAGGAAAAAATGGAAAAAGAAAAATGCTTTAGAAGGTATACTGAACTTTAATTTACAGATAAACACTTAAATTGAACCTTACCAGTGTGCAATTAGCATATGCCCTTCCAATATGTAAAAATAACCTTGATTAATTATATTTTTTTTCTCTGAAATTAAGAAATGAATCAAGGAGTACCAATTATTACATTAAAGTTAATGTCTATTTTCTAACCTCCCAAATAGCTGAAAACAATTTTCTCATCTATGTAATGTACAAAACAGAAGAAAAAACACATTTTCTATATTAGTTTAGATTATCAACTCACAAAATTATTTTTGCAAACTGGTACGAGACCCTGATTTCATGTCCAGACCTTGTACCACTTTAACAGGGTTCCTACCTACCATAGCAAAACCCAAAGTCATCTTGAGTGGTGGGGAACCACTTATTATAATCTTTTAATTATTAATATTAATAAAAAGGAAACTTTAAGAAAGACTTCTCTGTATCTTTGTATGGAGATCTTTTCTTAAAACCGGACCTGAAGTAAGGTATCCCAATTTAAATAACAATAACTTGTGTCTTTTATAATAACCAAAGCCAATCAATTTTTTTTTTTTTTTCCAAATTAAAAAGCATCAGATCTAAGGGTGAAGCCTCGTGAATTTATGATCTCTTAGTGATCTCAGTAGTCAATACGCAACTATGTAACTATAGTTAGCTGCATTTACCAATGTTTCTCATTTTATTCTTGCTGTTATACCTTAGTATTGATGAATGCTCATTAGGTATAATTATAGAAACCATGAATGATCACCATTTCTTCAATTTTTACCCTAATTCCTAAATTAGAACTTTCGAATAGTGTTTGGGCAATTTGTTATTGTCTAGCATTATCAAAGTATTTGAAGCCTACTTTTTTGTTGCTATTACCATGGTTTGGAAAATCGGCCGATTCCGAGTTGACTCGGCCGAGTCGGACCGGAATCGGTCGGAGGAGAGCCGATTTTTCCTGAGTTGACTCGGGTGTGCGAGTTATGTGCAGAAAACCGATAAAATTGATTGTCCATCGAAACAATCGGCCAAATTTTCTCTATTTCTCTTGCGTTTAGAGCAAAATTAAACTGTTTTGATGATTAAATAGAACCAATTTGTATTTTTCCATTGCCGTCGAAGAAAATTGGGGACAATAGATGCGGCTGCGGAGAAGAGAAGAAGGTTTAAAGCATTATAAAATGTTAATAGACTGGGTGTACGTGAACTGTAGTGTTTTATTTTGAGAACATAAATTGTTTCATCGTAGACCATGTTCATACCAACTATTGGTATTATGTAGTTAAGTAGATCCGAACAAATTGATGTGTACAGCTGATGACACTCAAAGTGGTTTTTTTTTTATTTGACTAAAGGATGGGAGTATGGCCGTACGGGATTACTAGGTTCAAAATTTGATTTTTTTTAAAATATAAAAGTAGAAATTAAATTTTTTTTTTCTCTTGTGAATATTAGTTAGTATTTTTATTTTCTCTGTTTTATTTTAAAATTAAATAAATTTTATTTTTTAAGTAATTACAGTACAAATTTGATTGTTATCACATTAATGACTTTATTATTTAGCTCAATACAACAATATCCTCTTTTATATTTTAAGAAATTGGATGTCGAGATGATATAGCCAGGTCGTCATAGCATTTGACAGTAAAAAAATATGTTTTGGTTGTAATGCATGTATTATATTTTATTAGTAGATTATTTGAGTATAATATTTTTGTCTTAACATAATTTCTTGACAAATTATTTTTTTACCAATTTTTTTCTATATTTTGGCTACAAAACAAGCTTCTGCCAAAAAAATCCGAGTTTCCGATTTGATTCTTCCGATTCCGATTCCACAGTCAAGTATCCGATTCCGATTCCGATTCTGAGTTTCAGAACCATGGCTATTACCACAAGCAAAATAAAGCAGTATCTATTCATCTTTTTCTTTTCGCAGTACAGCTTGTTGTAATTATGAATTAGTACTAATTTGTACCACAATATATTTATCAGGTTGGATCTGCAATTTGTGGCGGTTTTTGGACAGTAGTAGACATGGCGAGTGGCCGGTACTTGTGGAGAACTCTCGTCTCACCTGCAAGTGCTGCAGAAAAGAAGCAATGATATACGAGATACACGAATGGCGTAGTATTTCTCATTTTAGTTTGGTGATTTTTTTTGTTGGAATTAAAGGAGAAACTACTGCTGCTAAGCATCAGTTGGAGAAAAGCAAAGTAAATAAAATAAAGTTAGAACTCCATGTGATTGATTTTCGTTGTGATGCTCTGTTTGTGTACCGGAAGCATTCTAATCTATGCTTCTTATTTATTCTATTTGTATAACTGTTTAGTTTCTGGTTCTTCAATTTATTAAACAATGGATATTAACTGTGGGGGATGTTTCTGATCTCTGTTGGTTCAAGTATTTTGGGTTCAATTTAAGAATAGTGTGTGGTTCTCTAAAACATAATTTGTTTATTTCGTGTAAAGATTCTTGTACTACAAAAATTTAATCCGCTTATTTTCTCATTTGCTGTTGTAACTTGGTATCTACTGTAGTTGTTGACATGTTTGGTTACATGAGAATTAATATAGCCCTTCTTAATATAAAAAAGGTGGTAGGACCAGCTTGTCTATGATACTGTAATAAAATTTGTTGGAAATTAATATAACAGTCTGAAATAACAAAATCTGACCTGGTAAAGTATATGTGTGAAGCATGGTTTTAACGGTGCCGATTTACTTGTATGATATTAATGGCCTAATGGGTCCATCCGATACAATTTTTGACCGATTGAAAGGTTAAAGGTGTAATAAAGTGAAGATCAATGCTCTACCAGTATCAGGAAAAGCATAAACTGGGGATGCTTGTTCTATGCTGATCTGACCATCTGGCAAAGAAGAAGAATTTCATAGATGAAGCAAAGAATAGAAATCCATATTTTCAATTTTGAGCTCTTTCCAACCTTTGAGGTTAGATCTATATTTCCTTATATTTTCTCTTTCTAGCTTGTGCTCTCTTCACGCTAAATTTATTACAACGAAGCTGAAAGTACACAGGCCTTATCTTTTTCTCAAATTATCTATCTTTTTATAATCTCTGGTACTTTTCTATTTGTTTTTTTCTCTCTAGATCTTTATCTTTTTTGAGTGAAAGAAAAACTGTCTTGCTCATAACTTCCTTTTATTAGCCCCAAATATTTAAACTGCTTGACAGTACCATTCAGAAAAGAAATTCAAAATCCAGAAAACACAGAATCCCAGTACTATTACTCTCATTGTCTGCTTTCATTAATTTTTGTATCGCAGAAATAACACCATACATTTCCACAATCAACCAAAATCCCTTTGATAAAGAAAAGCAAACTTTCAAATAAAATCCATGGAGTGTCTGAGCACTATGGTCATCTCTATAGTTCCAATGGTTGTTTAGCTTGAAACAACCATTTCAAACAATGTTGGCATCAACATAACAGATTTGGTGGCTTTAAAAGAGGATGCCATGACTTAATGACTAGCATAAGAAATGCGGAGCGAGAGCACGGTGTTCCCAAAAGGAAATCAGAAGAGTGACTGAGCCAAGTGGAGATCATTGAAAAAGAAGCAGAGCAGATCATGGCAAACTATCAGCAAAGGTGCCGATGTCTATTGAATCAGTCTGCTGACACATGGTCGAATATAGATACCTTTTTAGGGCTACATTCAATTGAGATTTTATTTAAAAGATGTTGAAATATGGTTCAACTAGGCTTGATTTCAGCAGCTGTAGGATGTTTACCTTGTTTTGTTGGGCTCATTCAATTGAGATTTTCCAGCCTGATATTGTTTCACGGCCCAAAGTTGTTCAGAAATGGAGCTCCTAAGACTATACTATATGATTTTCTCAATTTCTAAAATTGAAATTCAAATTGTTGCGTTCGTCGTTGGACTTGCCAAAAGGATCAAATTTTGAAAAAAGGTCGGATATTCCTTCTGTCAATTTGACTATCTAACATGTTATATAAGCAGAATTGGTACTCAGAACTTTGTAAAAGAGCCGAGTTAAATCGTTCATTTAATTTGATCAACTAACAGCGGTACCTTGGTGAACTGTACATAGCTCAGATGGTGATGGCCACTGATGGGTCTTGGCTCTTCAAAAAAAAAAAAAGCAGGTATAATTCTCGCAAGCAACATCAGAATTCACAGGAATCCTTAAAAAGACAACATTACTTTAATTTGTTTAAAGTGGTTTTTTTCTTTTTATTTGAAAGCTTGGTAGGTGCTATCAAGGGGTTTGCATTAAATAAACAACATTAATTACAACAGCTAGTACCATGTGTACCAGCTAACCCTCATGCGACAAGCTGCATGTGCTTACATCCACGTAAATTAAAACAAAACCCTAACCAACTCCTTGAGCATTGAATATACTTTCAAAAGGAAAATTAATTTACTTCTAGAAATTTTTTGATTGATTTAGTAGTCTAGAAAAATAGCTGTGCTGGCCAAGCAAATTGATTTTAAGAACTAATTTTAAGAACTAATTTAGATTTCTAGAAAAAGTTCAAAGAAAAGTATCTTGATTTTTTCCTTTGAAAGTGTCTTTTGTATTTGAAATAAAAAGAACATCGTTTGCTTAATACACCAAAGAATTATTTGAAACAGAGCTAGATGATTCACTTTGCGTTTGAGAAAAAACTCATGATTTTCAAAAATGTTTTCAATTTAAAGATGTCATTATTTTTCTTAAGATAAAGATGAGGATTAAGTATCTCAACTTTAAACATCTACAAAAAATCTAGCAATTGAATTTCAAATGTGGGATTTCGCGTTAATTTTTTATCTTAGTCACTATAGGTTCTTTTTAAAATATCATAGTTTGAAAAAGACGAAAAAGAGCTTCACAAAACACTCATTGTTTTACGGTAGAATTGCTGAATCCAATAAAGCAAGAGTGCCTATTATGATTTTGAGAATCGACTGATTCCAAGTTGACTCAGCCGAGTCAGGCTGGAACTGCCGGACGGTGATATGATTTTGATTTCCGCTTGATTAACGGATCTCACTGCTCTCTCCATTGCAGCAGTGTTGGTCTACCCCTCTACCTCTCTGACCCTAATCGAAGTTCCGTTCGTTCTTTACTCACCAGCTTTCGCCTCTGAGTCATGTAATACACAGCTCTCACCTTCTCTGCTTGACCTTATCTCTCTTTTACACACATGTAGTTGAAGTGAATACGGGAAGTCAAAATAAAGGGGGGGGGGGCGGGGGGCGGGCGAGTCCGGATCCCCTAAAGTAACCCAATTTTTTAGTTTAGACGTGTCCGGTGCCTATTCGGTGGTAGCGCAGGGGGTCAGTATTATTTGTGGGGTCCAGGCCCTTTAAGATTCGTGTTAGAACATCTTGGACGGTTTGGATCAAAACTCAAAAATTGGGTTAATGCATGGGATCCGAATTCGGGGCGGGCGGGGTTGTCCAAGACAAAGTCATATCTAGTGCCGGGCTTAATCCGTCCGATCAAGATTGTTATATATTTAAAGTTTCAAATCTTTCACACAAATCTTGATGCAGATTGAATTGTTTGGGTTAGGCTTTGGATGAAAAATTTCCATTAGCACTTTGGAAAAAAAACCATTTCCAAAAGTTAATATGCAAACAAAGGCAGGTTAAGCTAGCTTTCTGTTAGGCTGAACTTAAAAACTGGAAATATGGAGCTCATACCCCCAATCAAACAGCCATGATAATATGCAACATAGAAACAAGGCCCAGGCCCAATAAGAGATATGGCGCAAGCAGTCTGAGGCCCAAATTATATGGTAGGTGGATCTATTGGGCTCATATATAGTAGTTAGAATTTTTGCTTGTGGTGGCACACCAAATGATGGGTGACTATCCCCTGTGGTACATTACCGAGTAGAATAACTTGTAGTCAAGACAAAATTATTTCTGTGCCTATTTGAATAATAGAGGATCTGCTTTAAAGTTTGTGCCAAGTTAAAAGTAGATGATGCAAATCTCATTTTACACGGTACGGTACCGCATTGATCTGAAGTCCCAATTGATGGAGCTCTTAGAAGGGGATTTGCATTTGCAGTGGAATTTTATTTACATATAAAAGAACGCCCGACATTTCTAATATTTAAAACTACACAGCTCATCAAGAAGCTATATTATAAGTATTTTTTTTTTTTTTGAAAAATAGGCATAATGCCCTTCCATTAAAGAAAATGTAACAAAATGTAACAGACAGGGACTAAAGAAGAAAAAATAACAAAATAGAAAAAACTACCCAAGAAACCCATAACCTCTAAAGGTCTTAGATCACTCCCGACATCCTTAACCAGACACTGAACTCCAAGACGACACCGTCAAGAACCAGTGTCAAAGTTTCAGTCGCATTTTATTAATCTCGTCATTGATCCTAGGCAAAACACAAGTACATCCACACCTAAAAACCCAAAAACAGCATAACAGTAGGGGGCAGTGGAAACTGCACCAGCATAGAAACCAAACTGAAAGCAGTAAAAGGCACTAACAAGACGCCAACATTCATGGGAACACCCCAAGTAATATAGAGTAAGCATACAACTAAGAACCAGCCAACAATCAAAGACTGAGACCAGTATAAAAGAGGTAACAGCAGGGGTCTTTAGTTGGCAAGCAGAATTGGAGCCATGGGAAAATTGGGACCCGAGTGCATCTCAATAGCTGGCAAAGGAGAAAGAGAGTTGAGTGGTATCATATCTAGATCCGTCGGGATCCAAGATTGTGCAAATTGCCTCACGTGTCTTTTTGTATTGCCTGCCCAATAATCCAACAAAGAACAGATAAGTAAAATCATATGTCGCACAGTAGGCACAGTTTTATTATCAAAAATTATAGAATTTCGAGTCTTCCAAATGCACCAGCAAATGTCACTAACAACCATTAACATAGCTTCTCGTTTTTGGAGGGACAAAGACATGGCCAAATGTTGAATATGTTCTAAAGAGGTCCAATCGCCATAAAAATTCTGAAATTTGTCCATCCAGAACCAAATTTGGGTAATGTAAGGGCATTTAAGAAATAAGTGTAAAGTTGACTCTTCGGCAGTGGTATAAAAGTGGCAGTAGGGATCCCCTTGCCATCTCTTTTTGGACAACACAGATTTAGTATACGACATGCTTTCCAAACTAGGTTATGTCTGCCTCTTCAAAACCAGTGGTATCGTTGAATGTGGGGCACGGATGCTTATCTGTCCGACCTCTAATCAGAAATCTATCTTCCCTAGATAAATAATCTTCATCACCATCTGATAAGTGATCAGAATCTCAATCCCCATCCCATTCATCACCCATGTCCAAATCCTTTTCTGATATGGCATCGATCTCACCATCAAGGTCAATATCTCTCCGGGTAACAACGGGTGCCAATATAGATATTGATGGTGGTACATATGGAAATCTGGGTTGGATTGGGGTTTCAGGAGGAGGAGGTGGTGGTGGTAGCTCGGTGGTATAATCGTCCATATTACGATCAGTGGTATAATCAGGTACATAATTGTTATGAACGGGTGGTACGTACGGTTCATAACTCGAGTGGCGGGGGTTGTCATAACTCGAATGGTGGGGGTTGTCATAACTAAAGTGGCAGGGGTTGTCATAACCCGAGTTGTCATAACTCGAGTGACGCGGGTTGTCATAACCTGAGTTGTCATAACTAGAGGTGTTCATTGGGTCCGGTTTAGTCGGTTTTGACCCGAACCAAATTAGTTTGGACCAAACGGTTCGGTTTTTTTGGTTTAATAGTTCAGTTCGGTTCGGTTTGAAAATTTTGAAAACCGAAATAACCGAACCGACCGAAATTTTATATATTATGAATTTGGTCCGGACCGCCCCTGTTTATTTCTTAATCAATTGCTTTAAGTACTTCAGTTT
Organism: Carex littledalei; assembly: GCA_011114355.1. Lineage (NCBI taxonomy): Eukaryota > Viridiplantae > Streptophyta > Magnoliopsida > Poales > Cyperaceae > Carex > Carex littledalei. Next base: position 6,390,951 of record CM022095.1, on the reverse strand, counting down.
ATTTCTTAATATCCCGATTTATTCTCAATACCTCGGTTTATTTCTTAATATACTTCCGTTTATTATAAATCAATTGCTTTAATTAAAAAGTTTAATATATTTCAGTTTGAACCGAACAAACCGAACAAACCGAAATAAAACTTTGGTTCGGTTTGCAATTGGTTCGGTTGCAATGCTAAATCGGTCGGTTCGGTTTTATTTTTGAAACCGAATTATAACTTTGGTTTGCCTAGTTCGGTTCGGTTTCAACCGAACCGAACCAAACCGATGAACACCCCTAGTCATAACCTGTATGTTCCCTATAAGTTCCAATCCCGAGTTCACGCGGAACTCTCCTGAAATATAAGTCCATTACCAGGGTACCATGTGACTGAAAAGTATTGTAAATACTCCTCCATAACACCTCATATGTTATTGGATACCTAGTATAGTAAGGTCTACCCCCCCTTACTGTGTTAATCCGAGTAACTAAATCTATATCACACCGGTTGGGGTTTACACCAATCTTTTCGTACAACATTCCCTTCAGTGCAACAAATGAGGTATTTTCATTCACCTCGAAGCCATAGGCTGCCTCCTTAGTGTACTGTGCTCCCTCCACACCCCGGGTAAACTTCCCGCCCACATACAGTGCAACTAACATTTTTTGGTTTGATAGCTACTGTTTAAAATTAATTAAAAAAATAATTAGAAAAATTAAATTAAATAACCTCTACGGTTGCCTGAAATCGCCTCAAAATTGCCCAAAATCGGCACAAAATCGGCACAAAATCGCCTCTCTTTCTTTGCTGTTCTTCTTCTTTCTCTTTTGACTAAGTTAGAATGAATTTGTGAGTGACAGAAGAAAGAAAACCCCTTTTATAAGAGTTTTATAGCGGACCGTCCCACTGGGGGGCGGTCTGGTAGAGGCAGTGGACCGCCCCACAGTGGGGAAGGTTAGGGTAGATTTAATAAAAAATCTGAGGTCAGGGCAGATTTGATAATTTCTTTTTTTTTTGGGTATTATAAAAAAACGGAGATATATGCTACCACGAATGAATTGTCACAACATATTCTCAAAATAGAAGGATGGGATCCCCTATGTGGGCTTCAGACAACGGTAAGATTCTCCTACTTATCTGTTAGTTGTGCAACTTCATTTTTTTTTTCCTTTTTTTTCTTCTTTTTGTTTTGTTTTGTTTTTATTATTGATAAAAGCAGGCTGTCCAATTCTTGGTTTCTAACTAGTTGTATTAGGTTTTACTTCTGTTAATTTTTTTATCAATTTTGTCCCATTTTGTAAGATTTTTTTTGGTCTTACCTATTTGATTTGATCGTAATAGTTGGCCTGCTCAAATTTAATTATAATCTTATTTCTAAATTGCCAGAAAAATATCATTGTGTCTCTAACTCATCATGATATCAATGACAGTGGTATGATTTGTGCAAAGCCTTCCTAACAGAGGCAAAGTGGCATCAGGGTTCAACTATTCCATCTCTGATTTATGAGTATTTAGAAAATGGATGGAGGTCATGATCTCAGCATCGGGAGGGATGTTGTTGCATCATGCATTCGCCACGCTAGGCGAGAAATCAACCGCACAAGCTCTGTCTAAGCAAGAGAACTACTCGAGCCTTGTTCAATCTTGTTCTATGATCTTCCGGTTTTGCAATGACATGGCTACACATTCGGTATGTAATTAATTACCTTATAATCTGTGTTAAAGTTTACGGTATTTCGGGATTAAATTTCATTCATTGATTGTCTGTCTACATATACAACTCAATCTTACACTTTAGTCCCTATAACTATTATATTCACACTTTTACCTAAATACCCTTATATTACAATACAATATTCAACACTCCCCCTCAAGATGATGCATAGATATTGATCATGTTCATCTTGCCTATTACATTGGAGAAGTCTGTGACACTCAACCCTTTTGTGAAGACATCAGCAATTTGCTCCTTGGTACGAACGAAAGGCATACATATAATGCTCTCGTCAAGTTTATCCTTGATAAAGTGTCGATCAATCTCCACATGTTTGGTTCTATCATGTTGTACTGGGTTGTTTGCTATGTTTATAGCCGCCTTGTTGTCACAGTACAACATTATGGGTTTGTTCTCCAACAACCCCAATTCCGATAGCAATCTTCGTAACCACAACCCTTCACTCACACCTTGGGCCATGGCTCTATACTCAGCCTCTGCACTAGACCTTGCTACTACATTCTGCTTCTTGCTTCGCCAGGAAACCAGATTACCCCCAACAAACGAACAGTAGCCTGAAGTTGACTTTCTATCATCAAGACACCCTGCCCAATCGGCATCTGTATAGACTTCAATCCTAGTGTGCCCATTTTTACTCAGGAGCACACCTTTTCCTGGACAACTCTTGAGATACCTCAGAATCTGATACACGGCCTCTTCATGTGGAATTCTAGGGTCGTGCATATACCTGCTCACTACGCTCACAGCGTATGCAATGTCAGGTCGAGTATGTGCTAAGTAGATCAGTCTGCCTACTAGGCGCTGATACTGTCCTCTATCTACTTGATCACCTATTCCTCCCTTCAGCTTATTATTAGGGTCTATGGGTGTATTGACAGGTCGACACCCAAGCATTCCCGTGTCTCTCAGTAGATCTAGGACATACTTTTGTTGTGAAAGAACTACCCCTTTTTCTGAGCGAGCAACCTCAATGCCTAGAAAGTAGCGCAATTCACCCAGGTCTTTCATTTCAAACTCTGTGGCTAAGCTGGCCTTAAGCCTCTTCATCTCAACAGGATCATTACCTGTTAACACTATATCATCCACATACACCACCAGAATGCAGATTTTCTCTCCTTTCCTTTGGATGAACATAGTGTGATCGGCACTACTTTGCTGATAGCCTAGTTTTTTCATTGCCATAGAAAACCTGTCAAACCAGGCTCGTGGTGACTGCTTTAACCCGTACAGGGAGCGCTTCAGGTGACACACTTTACCCTTCAGTTGTTCATTTTCAAACTCAGGTGGGATCTCCATATATACCTCTTCCTTTAGGTCCCCATGAAGAAAGGCATTTTTAACATCTAGCTGGCACAAATCCCACCCAAAGTTTACCGCACACGAGATGAGAGTTCTGACAGTATTCATTTTGCCACTGGAGCAAAGGTCTCCTCATAGTCCACACCATACGTTTGTGTGTAGCCCTTGGCCACCAATCTGGCTTTGAATCTGTCCACCTTTCCTTCTGGAGTATATTTTGTCGAGTATACCCACTTGCATCCTACAGTGCTTTTGTTGGACGGTCTAGGGACCATTTCCCAAGTGTCATTCTTGACTAATGCTCTCATCTCCTCGAACATTGCCTTCTTCCACTTTGGGTCCTGCATTGCTTTCCTCCAATCACATGGAACAGAGTTAGAGTGTAAGGAGGTTACAAAAGCTTTGTAAGTAGGGGAAAGTGTCTCAAATGAGACATAGTGAGAGATAGGATGCGAGGTTGAGACATCTTCCCCTTGCTTCAAGACAGTTGACCGGACTCCTTTGCGCAAGGCAATAGGAAGGTCGAGATGAGAGAAAAGAGTACCTGAGGGTAACTCTGAGTTACCTGAAGGCTGTGGTGTGAGAGAGCCGTCGACAGGAGCAAGTAATTGGTATTGATCTTGGACCGGAGGTTGCTCAACATTCTCATGGCGAGGTTTTCGAGTGTAAACCTTGTTGATCTGCCTATTAGGAGGTGGTAGGCTTTGGTCAATGCTTGAGTCCAGATCTATCTCTGTAGTTGGACTTACGGGCATACTGTTGTCAGATTCCTTACTCTCCCCCTCTCGACCAACTCGGTCCGAGGGATAGGTGACAACCACCTCAAGAAGATCATGAAATGTAACTGGAGATGCATTGGACTGTGTATCGGAAAGAGTAAAATAGGGTTCTGTTTCTCGGAATGTCACATCCAAGCTTTCCAGCATCCTTTTTTTCACAGGGTCATAACATCTATACCCCTTTTTCCCACTGGAGTACCCAACAAACACACATTTGTGGGCCTTCGCATCGAGTTTGCTAATACCTGGACTTGTGTTATGAACAAAACACACACAACCAAACTTTTTTGGAGATACCTTGAATGAGGTGGTCCCTGTGAGCATTTCGAGTGGTGTACTGAAGTCCACCGCTCTCAAAGGCATTCTGTTGATCAAATACGTAGCAGTCTGCGCTGCTTCTCCCCAAAGGTACCTCGGAATGTTCATGGCAAAGAGGAGGCACCTCGTCACTTCCAGGATGTGCCTGTTCTTCCTTTCTGCAACACTATTTTGTTCAGGGGTATTCACACATGTAGTTTGATGTACAATACCATTACCTCGTAAGAAGTCTTGCATTGCCCTGTTGGTGTATTCTGTGCCATTATCTGAGCGTAACACATTCACTTTCTTCTCAAATTGGGTTTCCACCATCTTGTGAAAAGTCTTGAAGCACTCCAAAACTCCCTCTTTACTCTTCAACAGGTACAGCCAAGTCATCCGGCTATAACAATCAATAAAGGTGACAAACCACCTTGAACCAGATAGAGCAGTAACTCTCGAGGGCCCCCAAACATCAGAATGAACAATATCAAAGCAAGAAACACTTCTATTACCAAAAGAGGGATACATTGTTCTGGTGTGCTTAGCAAACTCACAAGCATCACATACTAGTTTAGTCTTGCTACACTTAGAATACAACTTGGGATACAACCTTCCAAGCACAGTAAAAGATATATGCCCTAAACGGCTATGTAACAAAAACATCTCCAACTCTGGAGTCTCTGCCAAACAGGCTCTCGGGTCCAAAACCTCCCCTCCTTGCTTAAGTCGGTACAAGCCTTCACTCCTCTTGCCAATACCAATCACTCTTCCTGTCTTCAGCTCCTGCAACACAACATGAGTAGGAGACAGAGAAACAACACAGTTAAGATCGTCTACCAATTGACTAACTGATAGGAGGTTATTGGTGAATTTAGGAACATGAAAGACTGATGATAGCTGGAGGTCTGGAGTACATGTTACATCCCCAACTCCTGCTATTGAACAAAGCGAGCCATCGGCTGTTTGTACTTTTTCTCTTCCAGACATAGTCTTATAGGTTTTGAACAATGTAGGGTCAGGGGTCATATGTTTAGATGCCCCAGAGTCTACAATCCAGGACTGATCAGGGCTAGACTCAGCTATTAGGGCTTTTATAATAGTGCCAACAGGTCTAACTACAGTGGTAAGAAGAGAGGAAGGAATGTAACCGTCAGCCCCAGATGGAGCAGCAATAGATGAGGCACTGCTAGCTGAGGTAGTGGACAAGAGACGAGCTGCAAGCTGAGTCACCAGTTGAGTCAACCTATCATCAGTGCCTGAACTTGGTGTACTAGTGTTGTCAGCCACATGTGCCTTTTGGTATCCTCCACCACGTCCTGGTCCACGACCTCTACCTTGTCCTCTGCCACGTCCACCATCACGACCTCGACCTCTAGCTGGTCTTCCATGTAAGTCCCAGCAAGTCTCCCGAGTGTGATTTTTCCTATGGCAGTAATCACAGACTTTGTCACCCTGGGAGGACACTGAGTGTGGCTGGATGAACATAGCTGAGCCCTCCTGTACTGGCAAGGATATCATTGCCTTCCTCCTGCTTTCCTCTTGAACCGCTACTGCAAAGGCATCACGAAGAGCAGGTAGCGGATTCCTCTGCCAGAGACTCTGTCGAATCTGCTCGAACTCAACGTTGAGGCCAGCAAGGAAGCGAAAGGTCCTTCTTTTCTCCAACCAGTTTGTGAAGGCTAGTGCATCTACCGAGCATGTCATAGCTAAAGGATCAAAGAAATCCATTTGCTCCCACATATTGTTCAACTCTGAGAAATACTCAGTCACACTCATTTCTCCCTGTACTAGACTGTCTGACTTAGACTGGAGGTGATAGATCTGCCCATGGTTACCCTTTTGAGAGTACATCTCGGCTGCCCGATCCCACACTTGTCGAGCAGTGTTCAGCATCATAAACTGACTTTGCAGTCTAACCTCCATCGAATTGACCAACCATGACATAACTTGCCCATCGTCTGCCTCCCACTTCTGAAACTCAGCTTTCTCCTCTATCTTTCCCTCTTTCTTCTCAGATTCTGAAAGTTCTGGTCTCTTTGCCGTACCGGTAACATACCCGGTTAGTCTATGACCTTTCAAGTGCATAAGCATTTGCCTTGACCACAATAGATAGTTCTCAGCCCCATTCAATCTCACTGAGATGACCTGAGATGATTTAGAGTAGTTCCTGTCTTCTGCCATTTTCCCCCTCTTTTTTTTTTTTTTTTTTTTAAGATTTAAGATTTAAGAGAAGGAGAAAGGTCGCGCTGGACTTGCGGTAACAAAATGGCAACAAGCGAGGAGTCGCGACAGCAAAGAAAAAAGCGGCAAGAGTAACCTGATTTTGAGCGGATCTTGTTACGACAGCGAAGGCAGAAGCGGATCTTGTAAGCGAAGGCAGAAGCGGCAAGAAGAAAGCGGCAGCAACCAGAGTCAAGCGCTGGACTCGCGCTGGACTCGCGGCAACCACCAGAGAGAAGATCTGGACTCGCGGCAACAACCGACGGTCGACTCACGCTGGCGGACTTGCTCTGGGCGGCGAACTGCGGACGCTCACGCGACACACGCAGCGGAGAGAAACCCTAAGCTCTGATACCATAAAGTTTACGGTATTTCGGGGTTAAACTCCATTCATTGATAGTCTGTCTACATATACAACTCAATCTTACACTTTAGTCCCTATAACTATTATATTCACACTTTTACCTAAATACCCTTATATTACAATACAATATTCAACATGTGTTTTAATGAAAATGTGTGGGTAATCGATTGAAACTCATCTTTCTGTATTGTGAGAGTTCTTCCTCATTGAATAGGAGAATAGGTTGTAGCATTCTCTCTATCTTATTAGCATGATACACTTTTAGGGCTCGTTTTCTAATAGTCGAGCATTTTTTTTCGAATTATACCCTTCAATTTGAAGTTTTTGTTGCTTATTAATTAACGCACAATAATATTAATCTTAACTACCTTTTGCAATAATGAATTATCCTTAGGTGGAGTTGGAGAGAGGCGATGCTCCATCATCCATAGTTTGCTACATGCGCGAGAATGGCACAACCGAGCATGATGCTCGCTTGGCTATGCATGAGGAAACCATCAAGATATGGAAAAAGATCAACATGGATGCCCTAGGCAGTACTAAACCCTTCCCTCGCTCCTTTGCAAATGCCGCCATGAATCTCGCACGTATTTCACACTGCATTTATCAAGGATGTGACGGATTCGGTAAACCGAATGAGGAAAGGAAGAAGTTGATCAAGTCAATATTTTTCGAATCAGTTGAGTTTGAATCATAAGTGTTCATCAAAGTTTGATCTTTGTTAAGCATAAATAATTAAATTGAACAAGAGTCAAGGTCTGGTTCTCGTATTGTCTTGGCCCTTTTATTGGTTTATATTCTTACAGTGCATTTTATGCTCGAGGGTGTAAGCTGCATGTGTCAGTGTTTTAGCTAATATTTTAGCATAGCAGGTAGCTTCAGACACAGCAGCAACTAATAAAAACAGAACATGCTCATGGCTTAAACTTCACTGCACATGCATTCTATTTTGTTGACCATTTGATCGCAAGACATCTCGCTCTTAAACGATCGAAAACTCTCAAATATATATTGCTGGCAGAGAGGACCATGCTGCCATGCAATCTGCGTGCTATCATCATGATTTGTTTTGTTATCAAGTAAATGGAATTCGTATCTTCTGAGTTAACTCAAATTTTGAGTTCAAATATGGACCGTCAGATTTAAATCTGCACTACTATTAAAGGACCCTGTGCATTATAAGCATGGGCTGCATTGGTCCGAATTCTGATCGCAGGGTCCAAAAATTAAGTCAAACGGTATGTTAATTAATTGTAGATGATGCAGATTCAAGTAAATGAGGAAAGTGAAAATAAATGGTTTTTCATATATGTTAATACTTAATATGCAAACGAAGGAAGGTTAATCTTTTTCATACTGTTAGTCTGAATTTAAAAAAGGATTTAAATTACCCGAAGCAAGCAGCCATGATTATAAGAAACAGATGCAAGAGGGGAACCAGGCCCAGGAACAGGCCCAATAAAAGTTATGGCACAAGAAATTTTAGGCCCAAATATATGGTAGCTGGATCTGGTGGGCTCATATTTACACCGATTCGTGGGGCTCTAAGGAGGGCTTACTTTTTGGATACTGCATTTGTTTTAAGATTTTGTTTCGCAACGACTACTGGTGCATCATTTTTACAAGAAATCTACTTTCCGAAATCTTTTTCTAATTTTTCAAAATATTTAATTCAGAATTGTTCTACTATTAAACAAGTGATTATCTACTTTCAACGTAATAAGATTTTTTTACATCTAACAATGAAAAAAGTGCATCAAAAATCATATAAAAAAAAACATGTATCATAGACATAGCAGAGCCATAAATTGTTTAAATGATGGTCAAAAATCACATTAAATTTTGATATCAGTATAATGATTACATCAATATTATAAAATTATAACTATAAGGATCACAATAGCACAATTCTTATATATATGGAGTCAAATATAGTGTTTTTTAAGGAAAGTACTTAAATATAACATTAAATTACCGCATATATATAACTGTACAATTATAAAAGTATATGAAAGATATTGCACTTCATTTCTCTAACCTAAATGACTAAATCCGCCCATGATCATATAAATTTCTTCCTAGATGTTTGGTAAGTGATGAATTTTATGTATTTTGTAAAATTAAACTAAGAAAAATTCGTGGTCAAATAACATAGCTAAAAAAACAGGTTAATCCAGAGCGATAAGTTTCAACATGCATGAGGGTTATCATAGGTTTTCTCTTTTGGTTGGGGTACGCAATCTATATCAAATTAAAATAATTATCTTGGCTGGTACCAGAAAAAAAAAATGAAATCGCATAAAAACCGCTAAATGCTTAAACCAAATACAAAAAGTCAAAACTTTGATTCCGTTTTGTTTCCATTTTTTTATTTTTTATTATAAATTAAGCTTTCTTTTTCCAGTTGTAAGCGGCATTTTTTATTTACAATTGAACAGATCAAGCCAACTCAAACTAATATGAATATTAAATACTAATAAAAAAAAAACTTGTGCATGACAACCAAAAATTTCCTATGATCAAATGCCAGCAAATTGCATACTGATATGGATGCCTCACATATCCAAAGTCCAAACTTTGGTTAGACAAAGATACATACAAGAGGAAAGAAAAGAAAAGAAAAGAAAAAAAACCTATTTCAATTTATTCTTCCAATTTCTTACCTTATTTCTTTCTAATATCCATGGAGTTCCTGAAGAATGCTGTCAATGAAACCATCTCTCTGGCTGTTGCTGCAATTGTTGAGCATGCGGCTTATCCCTTCCAAGTCGAGGATAAAATAAGAGAATTAGCGTCGGCCACCCGAGATTTGGTGGCTATGAAGGAGGATGTGAAAACAATTATTATGAATGCCGAGAGAGAAAATAGTGCTCCAACAAAGCAAGTTGAAGAATGGTTGAATAAGGTGAAGGCTATTGAAAAGGAAGCAAAGGAGATTATGGAAATCTACCGCAAATGCCACTGGTCTATCTGGTCAAATTACACGACTGGTAGAAGTGCGGTGGAGAAGCTTTGTGAAGTGAAGAGTTTGTGTGATCAGAGATCAACTATTGTTGTGATTATGCATGTACCACCTCCTCTTGCACAAGAAATGCCAATATCATCCTCAAAATCGGCAAATTTAGAATTAGCACTTGAATATATTAAAGATGATGTGCACGGTACCATTGGTATTTATGGCACGGGAGGTGTTGGAAAGACACATCTCTTGAAGCAGATCAATAATGAGCTGATTAAAGATAGTACTTTCAATGTGGTGATATTTCTAACATGCTCCAAAGAGTGTTCTGAAGAAAAGGTACAAAATCAAATAATCGATAAACTCGGCCTCAATAGTAGCGACAGCATTGAACGGAAACAGATCACCATCTTCAATTTCTTAAAGAAAAAGAGCTTTTTGCTGATTTTGGATGATCTCCGAAACAGAATCAATCTCGAAATCATCGGCATCCCTAACCCATCAAGTCTTACCAGCAAACACAAAGGCAAAGTTGTACTCACCACAAGATCAACTAAAGTCTGTGGACTAATGGAGGTAGAGAAAAAGATCAAGGTGGATATTTTAAATTGGAATGCGGCATGGAATCTTTTCAAGGAGAAAGTGACGGAGGAGACCATCGTATCGCATCCGCTCATAGAGAAGTATGCGGTGGAGATCGTAAAACAATTAGGTGGATTGCCATTGGATCTAATTACTGTTGGAAGAGCAATGAATGATAGAACTGATCCCAGTGAATGGAAGCTGGTTATTGAGTTTCTTAAACAGGCACGCCTTCGTGATGTTGAACTTAAACATGAACAAATTCATGAGTTACTTAAGAACACGCGTGCACGTCTTTAGAGTTGTAAAGTTTAGTTATGATAAATTTGCAAATGATACCGTTAAAGAATGACTTTTGCATTGCTCGCTGTGGCTGAAAGATTATGAGATGGAGGAGGGTGATCTAGTATAAAGCTCTTGATGGTACAATGTATGATATATGCGCATAAGCAGATTGCAAGCTTTGATGTATTGCATGATCTTCCAACAGAAATGAAGAGCAATAGTGGATAGAGACTACAAGATGTGGGCGTCGATCTACGCAGGGGCAGGAAAGACTTTTCATTAGTATTATCAATAGTTGCCTATTCTTAGGTGCTTAGGTAGGTAGGTTTTGTAGTCCTAAGCTTTGATGTACTTTGTTTTCACTTATTACACAACAGTAGGCATTGCACTGGTATTTACTGGTACCAGAATAGAGGGAGTGACAGACAAGCTTAAAATCATGAATCAAGCAATGATTAAGCTATTCTTCCCTCAATTATTTAGTAATAGTGTCAAATTTTCTTATTGAATCCTAGTATCGAGATGCCCATAAGCGGGTTAGAAGAACCATTACATTACAGAAATTCGAGCATATTGAAAAATCCTTGTTTTGTACTTTAATTCCCTTCTTACCTGTTAATTTTGTGGATCCATATACGGTTCAGAGAAGCCAGAGGATTCTTGTAACTGGCAAATTAAATCTTAACTCAAGTAAAGAGTTTCTGTTACTTGTAAATTAGACTGGGTTTCAAATATCGTACATTTATCCAATTAAAATTGCAAAACTACTGCTTGATTTAAATAAAAAAAAAAAACTGATCTACCAGAAGAAAATAGAAGTAATAAAAAAAAATTGAAGAGCCTGACAATCAAATGAAGCTTCACCCTTAAATTGGTCCAGTACATCAAATGCACAACTCAGAAACTCTCAAGCATAGTACAAGTTGGCCTATGCAATTTTACATGCCCGCTCTAGAACTAGTTCAAAACACAATCTAGCATAAAAATATTCTTATAAAATGTTGCCAAAAAAGAAAAAACTCAAAAATGATAATGAAAAAACCGCTATAATACTAGTCGGTCGGACATCTATAACAAGTACATACAAAGAATTCAAACTAAATTTGCTATTGCACTAGATCATCACCTTGCCATGTCCAAACTATATCCTTTAGACCTGGTCGAATCTCCTCTTTCAGCATCTTCTGATACTCCAAAGTATCGCCATTTAATTTTTTAATCTCAACCATATAATTTGAGGCACCGATTTGGAAAATCTCTGCATCAATCTCTACCACTCCATTTCTCCCTCCATTTCTAGCCACCATTTTCACGACCCCGTTCTCTTTCTTTCTCACTCTAAGCTTCAACTTCTTACCCAATTCTTCTAACCGTGCCACCAAGAGAGAGATGGGCTGCCTAGTTGTAAACCATATCTCATTTTTGTTCTCCTTCTCTACAAAGAAACCCGATAAATCGAAACCACTAGAGAGAGATATTATGTCAAAGGCATTCATGCTTGCCACTCGCATCCTTTCTCTTTTATCCTTCTTCACACCAGTAACAGTTTCTTTAATTTTCGTCTCTTTGGAAATTTGGTCTCTGTCAAAACCCTTTCTATACCAAGACATACCCTTTATCCCCTCAACAGTAAGCCGGGTTAATGGATTCGGGTCTAGAATCTTACGGAGAAGCTTCTTGAGCCTGGATGAAAACCAAAATGGGCACTTAAACTCCCCCTGTTGGATCTTTTTGTACATCTCCATTAAATTTGAATCGTGAAAAGGGAGATAACCCGCCACTAAAACAAACAAAATAACCCCACAGGACCAAATGTCAGTTTTAGCCCCATCATACCCATTTTTACTCAACACCTCAGGTGCCACATAAGCAGGTGTGCCGCAAGTTGTATGCAGCAACTCATCTTGCTGATCCGACCTGATAAGGGCACTCAGCCCGAAATCAGTAACCTTCAAATTGTCCTCTTCATCCAATAACAAGTTCTCTAGCTTCAAATCACGGTGGTAAATACCACGGCTGTGGCAGAAATCGACAGCATCGATTAACTGCCTGAAATATTTATGAGCAATTTCCTCTTTTACCTTTCCCCCCTTGGCGATCTTTTGAAACAGCTCACCACCTTTGGCATACTCTATCACAAAATATATCTTCTTCTTGGTGGCCATCACTTCATATAGTTCAATAATATTCGGGTGATTCACCATTTTCATGACAGATATCTCTAGCTTTATTTGTTCGGTTAAACCGGCCTTAAAAACCCTCTCCTTGTCGAATACTTTTATGGCAACAGTTTGGCCTGATTTTAGGTTTTTTGCTAAATAGACCTTGGCAAAAGTGCCTTGACCTAATAATCTCCCTACCTCATATTTCCCCATTAGAATACTCTTGCTCTCCATCTTTTACTATATAGATAGGCAATGAATAAATATACTGCTTTAACTTACGAAGTTTATTAATTAACCGCCTTCTTCTAGGATTAATCTGATGGCCTCATCGAATCTGAGAAATTGGAAGGAGGGTCCAGAAAGGGAGAATTTGTTGGTCTCATAAGAGAATGAAATGGAGTGTCCAGTTCGAGGCGTAGTTTTGGTGATAGCATTACAAGGGGTGGCTTCAATGAGAAAGCACATCTTTCAGCATTCCCAGTTGATGTGAGAAAATTATCTGAAACAAAAACAAAGAAACAGTGAGTTCTATAGTTTCACAAGGAACAACATTTTTTTTTCTTTTTGAGAAAGTACAAAGGACTAACTTGTAAACATTTAAAAAAATAAAAATCCAGCTATGAATAGTAGTATTTTTTAACAAGGATTATTTCCAGGGTTCTATTTCATTACATTGTTGGTATATAAGCATTGAGCAAAGCACGAACAAAAATAAAAAATTTGTAATCTTTAAAGAACTCGCCCAAAATCCAGCAAGGTTGGACAGATTAATTAATTACAACCAACTCAATATTTACTTATTTTCCCCTCCGAAAAAAATAAATAGATAACTAGCCTCAGAATCAGCAAGAGCCTTTTATAATTTAACGAAATCTTAATCTCAAGGCATTATCGAATTCAATAATACCATTTTAACCCAAAACAATTCCCCAATTGATACAAAAGAGGAGATTAACTCCATCGAAGAATAACAACAAGCCACGAGTTTGTTTCAACCAAAAGCCACAAAATCACATTTTCTGTTGGTAAAAAGAGCTAAATGAAGCATTTGAACAATCCTAAGCCACGCCAATTCTTACAATATTGAAATATATTTCAATGAGAAAGAGAGAGGAGCAAAGTACCTTTGCAAAATGAGAGCGGGAGAGAGAGATCCCTGGAAAAGAGAGAAAGAGAGGAGAGAAAGAGAGAGATATGGGTGCTCTATTTTCCAATTGGGTTTCAAAAGGGGTATAGGTTTTAAATACTCGAATTTTGGGTTAATTTTTTTCTTAATTTAGATAATTAAAAGCCAACTAGACAGTGATTAGGAAGAATCAAGTCGGCGATTCGAGAGTTTATCCGCGAGCGCATGTCTTATTTTACAATTTACCCCTGAAAATTTTAATATTACAATTTCCGAGAGGAGAGAATATGCTTCTGTTCTTTTTAATGTTTTTTTTAATAAATTTAGAATGTTCGTGAACCAACAGGCCCCAAGGCCCACAGCTCCGGATTCTTTTTATTGTTTCTTACAATTAAAATTGTTTTCAGGATATTTTTATTTATTTGAACCTAAAAATGAACTATATTTAATTTATGAGGAGGGCTCAAATGCCCCATTGCTTCATGCTCCAATCGTGTCCCAACATTTTTGTCTTCAATTTCAAAGTTCAAACAGACGATCTAAACCGCTCAACATGATATCCACATTAAAATATGATTGGAGACCAAATTTTATATTTTTGAAATTTTTTTACTATTTTTTAAGATAGGTACAAAATCACTATTTTTCAGCAAATTCTGGACCATCTAAAAACAATGATTTTGTACCTATTTTAAAAAATAGTAAAAAAATTCCAAAAAATATAAAATTTGGTCTCCAATCATATTTTAACATGGATATCATGTTGAGCGGTTCAGATCATCTGTTTGAACTTTGCATTTGAAGATATAGATGTTGGGGCACGATTGGGGCATGAAGCAATGGGGCATTTGAGCCCTCCTCTTAATTTATTTAGTTTCGATTCTAAGTAAATTAATGTTAATATAAATAAGAAAAATTAAATAAATACATATTTTTGAAAACAAATTAGTATTTTCACAATTATTTTTCATAATACAGCAAAAATATTTACTTTAGCATATTCTCAATCGTATATAAATTATTGTTTTATAAACTAATTTATAAATTCATGTATCTGTAATCCCGTCCGATCGAACAATCTCTTAAAATCGATAAGTTTGAGAAACCATAGAAGGTAATACTAATCATAGAAGGTACCATTTGCAGTTATGTCCCAAAATATATGCAATTATACTTTATATGAAAGGACTTACGCCCGACATTTTTATTAATATCCAAAGTTTAATTATTTTTTTTTTTTTTTGGAGACACTATGAAGAATAATGAAATCCAACACTGAAAATTCAAATTTTTTGTTTAAATTATTTGTTAGATTACTTCTTTTGATTTATAATTACCATATTTATACTAAAATACACTATATTACTTGAAATTATGTTGAATTACACTATATTACAATAAATTACGTTGAATTACACTAAATTACGTTAAATTACACTAAATTACAATAACTTTGCTAATTGATAAAAATGCGGTAAATTACGCAAAAGTAGACCAATTTTGTGCCATCTTTCATGAATCATAAAAAATAGTAAAAAAATTCCAAAAATAGTAAAAATTGGTATTCTACAAGCTCATTATGTAACTAATTTACTGAGCTACTTAGATGGAATAATAGAAATGAAAATCTTAATCGGAAACTTCAACTCAAGTTTTGAGGCTCTTCTCTTTGTTTTTTGGCAATTTTGAATTTCAAAAAATGACATAGTGGTCACAAACGCATGCGTATTTTCGCAAGCTTTCCGAAAAGTGGTCATTTGCTTAAATCGGACACTCGAGCGCCGTTTTATGGCTGTTTGAAGTTTCGTGGTCGTTTTTCGCCTTTTCAGTAAAGATATCGTCCCTATTCATATGTAATTTACTGTAATTTAGCGTATTTTAGCGTAATGTAATGTAATTTAGCGTAATTTAACGTAATATAGTGTAATTTAACATAATTTCAAGTAATTTAGCGTATTTTAGTATAAATATGCTAATTATACATCAAAAGAAATAATCTATCTAACAAATAATTTAAACAAAAAATTCTATTTTTCAGTGTTAGATTTCATTATCTTGCTCTTCATAGTGTCTCTTAAAAGAAAATAGTTTCTAATTATAAATCACTATGAAGATAAAAGAGAAACAAAAAATAATTTCTAATTATACATCACTATGAAGACACACAGTAATTTACCGGAATTTACCGTATTTTAGCGTAATTCAACATAATTTATTGTAATATAGTGTAATTCAACATAATTTCAAGTAATCTAGTGTATTTTAGTATAAATATGGTAATTATAAATCAAAAGAAGTAATCTAACAAATAATTTAAACAAAAAAATCGAATTTTCAGTGTTGGATTTAATTATTCTTCATAGTGTCTCCAAAAAAAAAAAAAGAGTAAACCTGTCATAAAATGGCCGGTTTACTCTGGCCGGTTTGGACATTTTTGGTAAAACCCGGAAATTCTGGGTATAATATTTAATTTATATTAAACTTTGGATATTAATAAAAATGTCGGGACTTACGCTAACGATGAATCTAGCCATGTATATCCTTTTTTATTCATCTCATTTTTGTTTTCACTTTTTAGCTAGTCTTGTCTCTAGCACAACTTGACAACAAGTACGGTTGAATTTAGGTAAAATGCCCATTATGTTGGGAGCTAATATTACATTGGAGTCCAGCATTTTTGCTGTAATTGTAAAATTTTAAATCAACTCATCATAAAACTTAAAAGAGGGGAATAGTGTTTATTAATTATGAGATAATTGTTTGTTGTACCCATTAAAAACTTCTAAATATTTAATTTTCCCATCAAAACAAGTTTTCTTCCCACAAAAAACAACTAATATATCTCAGTTTTATTTTCTTTAATCTAACATTTTGAATGAAAATATGGATATCTAGAAGTTTTTTCTGAGAAAATTAGACATTTAGTGGGGAAATAGGCAATTTTATGAAAATAGAATGCTTTCTTTAATCATTAAATTTCTAATTAACTTGATAGTAAAATTATAATGAGGAAATAATGTTTACTTGATAAGCGTGGGTGTCCTTTTGTCAATTTTGTAGATAAAATCCGATATTGAGATATTACTATTAATGTCATTAAAAGAAGAAATCTTGCTAATTATGAGTAATATATTGAAAAAAAATTTGGAAGTAATTTCTGGAAGTTTCGGATAAGATTTCCATTTTTTGTCACCCCCAAACAGTGAACAACCAAAGTTAAGCATTTTTTTTGTTTTCAATGTTTTTTGGATTTTTCATATCACTTTCTAATTTTTCAAATTTTCCAACACTTTACATAATTCAAAGTACATAACATTTTCGAGTGCAAACTAGGTGCACTTTATAGCTTTTGTCCATGCATACCATGTCCAAATGTGTTCAATTGTGTTTTGACATGTTTGTTTTCAATGTGTCCTTACCATGTTCAAATAAATTATTCGGGTTTGGTTCGGCAAGGTTAAAAATTCGTGATTTGAGAATAATTCGGGAATAATTCACGAATCTTGTGACTATGCTTAGGGGTGTTCATCGGTTCGGTTCGGTTGAAACCGAACCGAACTAGGCAAACCAAAGTAATAATTCGGTTTTTAAAATAGAACCGAACCGAACCGATTTAGCATTGCAACCGAACCGAACCGAAGTTTTATTTCGGTTTGTTCGGTTTGTTCGGTTCAAACCAAAATATATTAATTTTTTTTATTTAAAGCAATTGATTTATAATAAACCGAAGTATATTAAGAAATAAACCGGGGTATTAAGAAATAAACCGAAGTATTTAAAGCAATTGATTAAGAAATAAACCGGAACGGTCCGGACCAAATTCATAATATATAAAAGTTCGGTCAGTTCGGTTATTTCGGTTTTGAAAATTTTCAAACCGAACCGAACCGAAATTATAAATCGGTTTTAAAAAGCAAACCGAACCGAACCATTAAACCGAACAAACCGAACCGTTTGGTCCAAACTAATTCGGTTCGGTTCAAAACCGACTAAACCGGACCCAATGAACACCCCTAACTATGCTCACAAGAACAAGGCACAAACACATGCTTCAACTACAAAATTGCAAAATTGCAAAAAAATAAAAAAATAGCATCTTACGTTGATTCCTTTTTTTTTAAATAATGTTTTCACTCGTCAAAAATAAAAATAATTATTCTTGAATTTAACATTAATGACGAAATATTTCTAGTTTTATCATCAAAAATGGTTTTTGTCTGCTAGTAATTAAAGTCTAAATTGACGTTGATTTTTTCTTAGACTCTAAGATGGAAACAAATCTTGGTTTGATATCATTTGAAGGACATCCTTGCAATTTTCAAAATATTTCCAACATTGAGTGATTTGTTGTCATCATTTGAAGGGACCGCAACGCAAGCCGTGGCAATCTCATCTACAAGTCGTGCCCGTCAATGAGACACGTGTCCTCTAGAATTCAATATGTAGAATCATCTTGAGTTGGTGTGAAATTTTAATGGTACTTTATCTATTTATCGAATTATTTTGGAGTTATATATTTTTATGTAAATACTAAATTAAAATATTGTGTAATAAATATTATATCTTATACATTTATTAATTGAATTTAATAAACATAACATTTAAAAATGTACGAGATATATATTAAATAGTATTATTTAGAGATACTTAATCATTAAAAATAAAAATTTATATCATAAAAGCATATCAATTTTTTTAAATCGACCAATTAATATTAATTAGTTAGAATTATATTTTTTTATAATGAAAATAATAAAAAAACAAAATACGCACATAATAAATTATTAGTTTTATTTCGTATGTTCATGTTAAACAATTAACAATATAGTTTATTTTGGGTTGATGACTCACAAACAAAAAGAATGAAAGTGGTCTATAATTTTTTTATTTTTTTATTAATATCAAATAAACTAAGTATAAACAAATTTTGTTAAAATTTAACAAAAATAAAGAAGCAAATCTATTTACAAACTAACGTAGATAATACACTATGAGGAAATAACTTTTCCTGGCTAGCAATTGGAAATTCTTTTTACTGTTTTATGATTGTCTAATAGAAAAATATATTTGTCATCTATATTATTTGTTCGTGTGATTATCGATTTCGAGGTGCGATTCACATCAATTATATATTTTTATACCATATAATCGAATATCAAAACACAAAAATTCATATATCATTTTTATATATTAAATCCAACCAAATTACATTATCCAATTAGGAAAAAAAATAGATTATAACTAAAATAATGAAGAAACATATTTAATATATTGAACTCATTTTGTTCGGAAACATGTTATGAGCATTCTAAAAAATATTTTCCAAAAATCAATATACGCATAAAAAAATATACACATTTAAAGTATATAAAAAAAAACTAATTCACTATTAAATTACGGTAATTTCTATAATTTCAACCAAGTGTTATGCGACTAAAATCATATTATTTTTGGTGTTAGTGGTGAGTTCATCATAGTTACACCAATCCAAAACACATAAAATGAGATTTATAATTGCATAATCTTATCCCCACTCAGGTAAGCTTACCTTAAAGATCATTATATTTCTTTTCAAGAATCGTAACTCCTATGATCTTTACTACCATCTTCTTACCTTTTTAAAAAATAACAGTTGTTTTCCTAAAATCTCTCCATTGATTTGCGTTTTAACTTTACCACAAGAAAAATGTTGAAGGGAGGCCATCTGATTAGATCTGGACCGTTCAATCAGAATTTGCACGACTATTAAAGCGGTTTCATACGTTTCGTCTCGAATCAAATTCTCTTTTTTTTTTTAGAGACTACGAAGAGCAAGATAATGAAATCTAACACTGAAAATTCGAATTTTTTGTTTAAATTATTTGTTAGATTACTTCTTTTGATTTATAATTAGCATATTTATACTAAAATACACTAGATTACTTGAAATTATGTTGAATTACACTATATTACATTAAATTAAGCTAAATTATGTTAAATTACGCTAAAATACGGTAAATTCCGGTAAATTACTGTGTGTCTTCATAGTGATGTATAATTAGAAACTATTTTTTATTTCTCTTTTATCTTCATAGTGATTTATAATTAGAAACTATTTTTTTTTAAGAGACACTATGAAGAGCAAGATACTATGAAATCTAACACTAAAAATTTGAATTTTTTGTTAAATTTTTGTTAGATTATTTCTTTTGATGTAAATTAGCATATTTATACTAAAATACGCTAAATTACTTGAAATTATGTTGAATTACACTATATTACATTAAATTACGTTAAATTACATTATATTACGGTAAAATACGGTAAATTACGCTAAATTACATATGAATAGGGACGATATCTTCACTGAAAAGACGAAAAACCACAACGAAACTTCAAACGGCCATAAAACGGCGCTCGAGTGTCCGATTTCAGCAAATGACCACTTTTCGGAAAGCTTACAAAATACGCATGCGTCAGTGACCACTATGTTGTTTTTGGAAATTCAGAATTGCCAAAAAATTAAGGGAAGAGCCTCAAAACTTGAGTTGAAGTTTCCGATTAAGATTTTCAATTCTATTATTCAATCTAAGTAGCTCAGTAAATTAGTTACATAATGAACTTGTAGAATACCAATTTTTACTATTTTTTGAATTTTTTCCTATTTTTTTATTTATGAAAAGATGGCACAAAATCGGTCTAATTTAGCGTAATTTTGTGTAGTTTAGCGTAATTTATCGTATTTCATTATAATTAGCAAAATTAGTGTAATTTAGCGTAATTCAACATAATTTAACATAATTTAGCGTAATTTAATGTAATATAGTGTAATTCAACATAATTTCAAGTAATATAGTGTATTTTACTATAAATATGCTATAAATCAAAAGAGGTAATCTAACAAAAAATTTAAACAAAAAATTCGAATTTTCAGTGCTAGATTTCATTATCTTGCTCTTCGTAGTGTCTAAAAAAAAAAGAGGAAACCGGCCATAAAAATGGCCGGTTTGGACATTTTTGGCAAAAGTCAGGAATCGTGGGTATAATAATTAATTTGTAATTAACTTTGGATATTAATAAAAATGTCGGCAATTTTGTTGTGATTAATTTGTAATTATAATATTTCAATTTTGTTATGATTGGTATTAAGAGTTTGTAAAAATTTACTATGAATAATTACAAAACATTAACATTTAAGTTGTTGATTCTTATCAAAACAAATTAAAATTACAATGATTTGAGAACTAAGTTTTTAGTCTTGTAACAAAGATAATATATTTCATGTGAGAGGTCGCATGTTTAAAATTCAGATGGTGATTCTTTATGAATATTAAATAGTTAGGTGGTTTGACCTTCAAGCTTTACTCAATAAAATAAAATAAATATTCATATTTTCATAAAAAAAAAAAGTAATATAGAACTCATCTAGTCATTCTTTTATTTTAGTATTAAAATGTTTCTATATATTAAAAAAAATGATAAATAGTAGAGACATGAATACCAAACATTTGAATACTCGTTGTGGCTATTTAACTATTTCATATATAAATTTTATTTAAATTTTTCAGTGGATATTCAGTTATTTTTAATTGGCTATGGACTAAACGTAGTTTTCTAAATTGTTTTAATAAAATAGTACTACGTTGTCATGGCAAAAGAAAACAAAATTAGGCGCTTACAAATTCTAAAGCTGTACATTCTAGAGGAGTTCACCAACTGACACATAAGCCATTTACAATGCTGATTTTCTGTTACAAACAAGCTTAACATATAAATATAGTAGCATTAAAGCGTCTACATCAATAAAATTTAAAAACAATTAAATATAACTATTCTAGAAATAATAAAAATAATTTATGGCATCTTCATTTTGAAAAATTAACTAAAAATTAGTATGTTGGAGTAGAAATTAAAATGGAAAGTCTAATCAATGAGTGGAAATCTTTAATTTTGTCAACGTAAAATTCAGAAAATAATTTTCTTTAAAGAAAACTTGCTAATTTTAAAACTATCCATCTCACAAATTAAAAAATAATTATTACGTTAGATTAAAAATTAGCTTAAAAAACTCTAATGTTAGTTTTTTAATTTTTTTTTTTTTTTCTTGTTATACCGAATCATTCCCGAATTATACTCGAATCACGAATTTTTTACCTCGCCGAACATTTCCCGAACAATTGATTTGTCACTATGACATAGATGATATGAAGTGCTAATTGGTGTGGTTACATAGATATTGAAACAGAGAATAGGGAGTAGAAACCGTGTAGAGTCACAGGTGATGTGGATAAGAGATTTGAATCTTGAAACGAAGGTGCAGTGACAGCAAAGCAAAGAGAGAGAAATTAGGAATTTGTGTGATTGCCTGATTGGTGGGTCCTTTTCGACTATGAGAAGTGGCGAAGGGACGCTACAGCCAATCAATAATTCAATACCAATCACATCTATATCTATGTCATTTCTAATATACTCCTTACAAAGTATTGTATTAGAGTATTAGATTTAGGGACAAGGGGAAATTTCACCTATACCCTTCAAAAACATTAAAACTTTGTGTTTTTTTATTCCTTCTAAAATTCATATTATCATATTTACCCTTCTAAATTTTAAAAACTAACAAATTTATTATTGTCTTTTCTATAAAAACTCATTTCAAATTGCAAATATGCCGTCCTTTTCTAAAACATATTATTACATTTTCGATATTATATGTCATCCTTCTCTAAGAATATATTATTCGGAAAGAAGAAATACCAAGTAATAGAATCAATCTTTACAAAATTTCAAATATGACAATTTAGTATTTACCGTTTGGACCTAAAAAGCAATCAAATGTATCTACACAAGATGAACTTTTCAACTCATCATTAATGGAAAACCTACGGATTCTTTGCCAATCTCTCACAAGTCACAGAACTAAAATATTATTTTATGAGGGATCCTTCTATGGACATAAGGACCTATTTGTAAAATGAACATATTTTCATTTTCAAAGTTCAAACAGTCGATCCGACCGTTCAACATTATCTCCATATTAAAATGTACTTGGAGGTCAAATTTTACATTTTTTTGAATTTTTTTACTATTTATTAAGTATTTTACAAAACTAGTCAAATTCAGACCATTGAATTTTGTACCCATCTTAATAAATAGTAAAAAAATTCAAAAAAATGTAAAATTTGACCTCCAAGTACATTTTAATATGGAGATAATGTTGAACGGTCGGATCAACTGTTTGAACTTTGAAAATGAAAATATGCTCATTTTACAAATAGGTCCTTATGTCCATAGAAGAATTTGCCATATTTATATGGTATTTTTGTAATACTATTTTTTAAAGCAAGTAATAATAGAAATGTAAGTTTAATATGAGCAATCATATTTGGTGGAAAAGATAAAATAATAAATATGTAGAATAAATATTTTTATTATGTTCTAAGAGGAAGGAGTGTAGGTCCGATGGGCATCGGACCTACCTCAGTTCGACGGGTTTAATCACCATTGATTTTCTTTTAGATTCGTGCGAAATGCTTTAAAAACCGTGCGTTTATGTTTCAATTTTCGTGCGCACAAATCACTGCGTTATTCTACGGTAGATCTTCCCATCGGAACCAAACTAGGTCCGATGGGCATCGGACCTACACCTTTCTCGTTCTAAGAACGATATATAGTGCATAATTTTGTGCATACTAATATAAAATCACAGGTTAAGTTCATCAACATTTGTTACTAATTTGGTTTTGTAACTTTTTACCTAATTTTATATGCATGTAGATTTGGCCATAAAAAAACAATAAAGATTCCCAACAAAAGTGATGGTATCTTATAAATAATAAATTAGGCTATTGAATAAGATAAGATCATCTGAGCTGGCCTTCATCACTTCATGTGTGATAGATACCTAAACAAAAGTTAATGTTGGTCATATTCATTATTACCCCCTAATTATTCAAATTTACAGTACCAGTTGACCTCTTTCCAGTATATTCTGTAAGGTTCTTTTTAAGATTCTAGCGCAACGCTCTCTCCGTAATACTAAACCAATGTAAAGTTATATCTGTTTTTAAAGTTGCCCTCATATGATAAGATTTTACTAAACACATGGATGTAAAGTTCTATCTGTTTTAAAATTTATCCTCATATGATATGATTTTAGTATTGTAGACATGGAGGCTTTATTGGCACAAGGTTAGCATGATTGTGCTCTGATTTTTTTTTTTCTTTTTCTGTTAATTAGAGATCGTAGTTAGTGAAGATGTGTGTTGTTGTTCCATATAGAAGTAGCTAATGAGATACCAACATCTTAATTTGAATCATTTTTTTTTGTTTAGAACATCTACATTGAACTTTCTATTATAATTAACAAGCTTTTTTTTAGAAGAAATCACTTTATAATTCTCACGTTGGCAAGATTATGGACCTTCAATTCTAATTTCTAATCCAACGTGATGATATTTAATTAATTCTAGAAATGTAGATGCTCTAAGTTAATTTCTATTATTGTTATGACAGTTGTATTAAATTTCATTTTATGTAGATCCTCTAATTTTAATATAAAGTCATGTGAAAATTTGCAGTCTTGTGGAATAATAATTTTTAATCTAAATGTAAGATTCCATGCTCTCCTTGGAATAATGATTGTTTATTAAAAGTGGAATAAGCATACAATTGACTTCATGAATAATAAAGTCTCTCTAATTCAATTCGGAATTTGCTACTAGCTGTTGATGTCATTTTCATATAAGAACAATAATGAATAATAATAAGACAAAGAAAGCAACAGCTGAATGTGATGTCCAGGCAAAAGCACATTAGTAATATCATCAAATTATTGCACATGAAACATTTCAGTTTTTCATACCGAGATAAATTAATTTCTAGACTGAGGCATACTCTTATAAATAATTAATTAAGGCTCTATTAAACTTGAGTTAATTAGTAAATTGTTACTTATTCTTACATTAAAAAAAAGAACAGAATAAAGAAAAAACAGAGAAAATCATCAAAACAGAAAATTTGAACGGATATATGAACCTCAGTTCAATATATTTATTTATTTTTAATTAAACGGGCAACGCACTAATTATCTAATATTTATGATGAAATTTTTGAAACTTTTTATTTATTTGTAAAACATCAATATTTAATTTAATATATTATTTTAATTACAATACAATAAATTATATCAAAATTATATCTTGAATTTTAAATATTACCGAATTAATAATCACAACTTGTCAAACTTAGTACAATGACTTGAATTATATATGCGGCGAATTGGAAAAGTGTTAATCGTACTTGAGGATCTTTTGTTATATCTTGAAAGCAACTACTAGAACACAATAGGGATTATCATTCTAATAATTATTGTGTTATATTAATTTTTTTATGATGATTTGGTGAAGAGTACTTATCCGAGTAAATTTTGATAAGATGAAACTTGCATGCCAAAGCGTTGAACTTTATTTTTGTTTTACGTGTATGACCATTGTCCATTGCTTTAAATAACACGCAATAAATATCTAATAATTTCATTATAGTTTTTTAATGCTCAACTATATACTAAGATATGAAAATACTAAAATTACAAAAATATATACTCTTCTTAATTGGTTGCAAATGCAAGCTCCTCATAACTTCTAACAACCAACAAATTGCAATCATAAGAATGGCATTAGAGAAAGGGGAGGTAGCACAGTTGGCTAGGAAGAAAGTCCTAGAACTGTTGGTTATCCAAATCTCGAGAGTTTGATTCCCCTCACGACTTCGCATCCTCTGCGAAGGTTTTCAAAAAAAAAAAAAGAATGACATTAAATATGTTAATATATATACTTATAATAGAAATTAATATTTGTTATAATTAATGCTCTTGATTCCATCTATAGAACAATAAAAGTCCACTTATTCCCTAATCCTAATACATTTATCCCTTGCAAATGTAATTTTTTTTGGAACAAAAATGAGGATCTAACTCCTCATTTGATAAAATAATATTTAATTTTAAGATATACTACAATTAATTTGCAATTATTATTTCAAATGTATTATCACGTGCGTTATATTTTTTTGATCAACTATTAAATTTTGATTTAGAACAATGCTTTTAATTTAGATAAATTATAATAAAATATTTGATGAAAGATATTTGAGAAAAACAAAAACAATAGCAAAATGCTTAAGAAAAAAAATATAAATTATCAAATCTTTATAATATGAAGAACCTGTTTTTGATCTAGTGGCAATATGCAATACTCTCCGTGTGTGAGGTTGCAAGTTCGAAAATGACTTTGATCCTAATCCTCTTCTCAAAAAAAAAAATCATATAATTTGTATATGCTCTAATCTTGATCCGAGTCAGATGAATCATAAACAAGTTACAAAAACAGAGAATCCAGACATGTTTTTCACAACCATAAATCATGTTGAGGAGATGACTAAACTATGCACATGTGGATAAGCAGAAATCATGACTTGTGCTGTGTCAATGACAGCCATGAGAAAGATTTCCCTTGGTGGTTAGTCAGCAGTCCTTTTCTTCTATGAGAAGTGGCGGAGGGACGCTCCAGCCAATCCAATCAACCAGAATTGTCAATTGTTGTCTGGTCAATATACTCAATACCCCTTCTTTTTTTATATTATTAGTTTCACACCCTCTTGCCAATTATTACGTATGAAATTCCACTTGTTCCCCTATTTTATTTTACTTTCTATAAATGTTGTCCTGATTAATATTTTAACATGTTTGAAAGTCCACCGGTTCAGGCCCAATGTTTGGCAGCCGTATTTCAAATTTTCTCATCATCGGCCTAACTTTTTTTTTTTTTTTTTTAAACTTAGATCTGAAGCATTGAATCCGATCCATAAATATATGGATCGGACCCAATGCCTCCGATCTTTCTATATTTGTCGGTACTCTTTCTATTTTCGTACGTCTGAATTTTATAATTTTTATAGATAAAAAATTTCCCAAAATACCCCTTCTTTTTTATATTATTAGTTTCAGGCCCACTTGCCAATTATACGTATGAAATTTTACTTGTGCCCTTCATTTTACATATTATTTACTTTTTTATTAATCTTCCTTGATTATTTTTAACATATATGAAAGTCCACTTGTGCCACAATTTTAAGTTTTTTTTTCCACTTTCTATGATTCTCTTCTTGATTAATTTCTAACATGTATGGAATTCCACTTGTGCCCCTGTATTAAATTTATATCCACCTTCTAGGAATTTCTTCTTGATTAACTTTTAACATGTAGGAAATTTCCAACTTTTGCCTCTATTTGTAATTTTTTTCCCACTTTCTGTAAATATCTTCTTGATAAATGTATAACGTGAATGAAAATTTAATTGTGCCCCAATTTTTTTTTTTCATTTTGTATGAATCTCATCTTGATTAATTTTCCACATTATGATTGGTGCAACATTTTTAAGCCGGATTATATACGAGGGAGAAATTATTCTTTTACGAAGAAGATAAAATTATCAAGAAATAAATAAAAAAAATTGTAATTCTGGTTCCAGAGAGCCGGGGTGAAATTGCACCTTCCAAAAGAAACAATAGATGTATGTATGATCATGGGCGGATCCAGGATTTCGGTCAGGAGTAGGTACAAAATACTAATAAGAGTATAATTTTTTTTCTCCTGAAGAATTAGAGCAGAAAAGCATATAAGGATCTAAAAAACTCATGACGTGACCAGATATGTCACGACACGACATGGTTCAGTCACAGCACAACATGGTTCCATCACGGCATGACATGGCACGTGTGCCAGTCACGTATTGTGACTCGCGTGTTCCGTGCCGTGACCATTCACGCGACGTGATCATCTTTCTAAAATTTGACACGACACGGCACGTCATGCGAAAAATTTGGTCACGGCACAGCACTTGGTCACGTGAGTGATGTGTAATTAGGACCGTTAGATCTTGATCGAATGTTGAATCTTGAATAAAATAACCTAAATTATGAAAAAAAAATAGTTAAACATGACCAAACGTGACCATCTACATTTAGATACGTCACGTGTGGTCATGGCGTGACTAACATGTTGTGACCATTTACGTGTCATGACCATCCTTCCAAATTTAGTCACGGCATGACTAGTTACGACATGATATATATTTAGATCCCTAGTAGCAGATCTCTTTTTTCTCCTTACGAATCAGCGATTCTTCTGAATGGAGTAGCAAATCGGACCGCATCTTTTTTCTTTAATTCTTTTACGCGAATCAGTCTGAATTGACTTTTTTTCTGCGTAATTTTTTTCTACTTGATCATGAATTAAATTTAGGAGTATGTATTGTTTCCGTTTAGAAGTAGGCACAAATATGAAATATCACTTGCTCTAAAAAAATTTGAATCCAGAGATAGATAAGTCCTGATCCACTTTGGGTCCGCCAATTTGTATGATTGCTATGGGGTATGAACATTCTGTTTTTGTCGTATTTGATGATTATGCTTTGGCTTCAGGATCAAATTGGAATATTATATATAGAAGAATCTAAAGTAAATTTTTTTATATTATATTAATTAAGAAATTTGTGGACTGTAACAATTTTAATATGACATCAAATAATTATTTACAGGTAGGTTGCCAAACAGACAGAGGCTGACACTATGAAAGTTGGTTCATTATCATACCGTCTTTCGGTATTTTTTTACCGAAATTTTTAAATATACTGCTGTTAAAAAAAAATTAAACTAAAAGCCTGCTAAATTCTGAAAATTTCATTTTTCGCACGTTCGCAACCTCAAATGGCGGACAGTTTTCTTTTTCTTTTTATTAGACTGGAGCCGAAAAGGTTATTCCATTTGTTAATTTTCAAAAATAGAAAGAACAACTTATAATTTGAATATGTTAAAAGGAACATCAAACAAAATAGATAAAGTATCTTATAATTTATAATTTAGATATACTAGAAGCACTACGAAACATTTTTCAGGTAGGATTTTTCCTAGCTGTAAAAAAAAATTAAATTATTTCTTGGTGTGTTACTGAAAAAAAATAAAAATATTTTGGATCTAAGTTATTGATCTCACTTCAAAAATCACTTCTGGGTATATAAAAAAATATAGTGGTCCTTCTAGTATATTCAAATTCTAAGATACTCCGAAAATTAACAAAACAATCTATTAAACAGCGGCAAATTTTGGAATTCCAAAATTTTAACGAATTGATTGTCCGCCATTTCAAATGGCAAACCAATTTTGGTGTCCACCATTTGAGGTTGCAGACACCAAAAGAATGTCCGCCATTTGAAGTTGCAAACGTGTTAAAAGTACAATTTTTAAGATTTAGTGGTCTTTTGGTTTATCATTATTTGGGCAAGGGTATTTTTAAAAATATCAGATTTTCTTATTAACTTTGTGGTATCAAGTTAGGTAGTTGGTCAATCTATTATTTTTATTTATTTTCACACTTTATTTTTCACGAAAGATGAAATGAAGTCATGTAATTTTAGATATATACAACGACCTTTTTATTTGAATTTCAAACTTACTAGAACACAATTTTTTAAATAGAGGACAGATTTTTTTAAGTATATGATTTTATATATCCATTTGTTAATTTGTAATTGCATTCACGTCTTCATGATGAGTCATACAAATGGCTCAAACCATTTTTATCATGAATACATGCCAGAAACTTAAAAAAAAAACAAATTCGTAAAGGTGGGTAAAGCCTAAAAATAATTAATTGGTTTATTAGCAAAAGTCGATTATCAACAATTTATCCACAGCATATGAGTGCACATAATTGAGCGACATAAATTTTAGAGTGACGCTATGCACTGTGAATAATGCGCATTGGTTCATATTTTGAATAAATATTTTTATTTTTAAAGTACAACTATGAGCTGTTCAATACTATTTTCATATAAATATGTACTTACATATACTAATTTTTACATTCTTTCATTTTTATACTATTTTTTAATAGGTAGAAAATCACTACTTTTCAATAGTATAGAATTTTTATTTCAATTGATTTTCTATCTATCTAAAAAAATAGTATAAAAATTCTAAAAAATATTAAAATTTGGTCTACAAGTACATTTTCATATGGTGATCATATTGAACAGTTTAGGTTGACTATTTAGACACTGTAAACAAAGATATTGATCCATAGTACGGACCAATGGCTATGCATAGTACCATAGCCTCACTCTAAATTTTTATTTAGAATACAATATATATATATATATATAGTCATTAATTACTGGAATTCAGATTTTTGTGCATACTAGATCACAGCTCAAGTTCCTCAGTAATCTTGCACTAGCTTGTTATTTTCTTGGTACTATATATGAATCTTAGACAGATGGATTTGATCATAACAGGATAAAAAAAATGCCCAACAAATGCAATGATATCTTTCAAATAATATATATATATATAGAGGAGGGTTCCAATGCCTCCATTTTTCATGCCTCCACCATGCCTCCATTTTTAAAACTTTAATAACTCAAAATTTAAAACTTAAAAGTCAAAATAAAACCGTTGGATATGATCTACATCATTTTATCTATGTGCTCATAAAAAATTATCACATTTTGATTTTGTTTTTATGTGAATCAATAAGTTGAAAAATCAACGTCTAGAAATTATCCACATTAGTACGTTTTTTACAAGCTCTTGATGACAACCAAAACAAAATTGAAATGTCATAATTTTTTACACGTGCATAGATAAAATGACATAGATCATATCCAACGGTTTATTTTGACTTTTAAGTTTTAAATTTTGAGTTATTAAAGTTTTAAAAAATGGAGGCATGGTGGAGGCATGAAAAATTGAGGCATTTGAACCCTCCTCATATATATATATATATATATATATATAGAGATTGGCTAATGTGCTAACGTTATAACTTCGGCCGAAGTTATAACGAGTCGTTTTTGCAATTTCAAAATCCAAACAACCGATCCGAACCGTTCAACATGTTCTCTATATTGAAATGTGCTTGGAGACCAAATTTTACATTTTTTGGAATTTTTTTACTATTTATTAAGCCACTTTGAAAATACTGATCCGGTGGTCCAGAAAATTTTGCTGTTTTTTACTATTCACAGCAGATCTGCGATTTTCAAAGTGGCTTAATAAATAGTAAAAAAATTCCAAAAAATGTAAAATTTGGTCTCCAAGCACATTTCAATATTTAGAAAAAGTTGAACGGTTCGGATCGGTTGTTTGGATTTTAAAAACTAATAAACGACTCGTTATAACTTCGGCCGAAGTTATAACGTTAGCACATTAGCCAATCTCTCTCTCTCTCTCTCTATATATATATATATATATAGAGTGATGCTTCGATGCTTTGGGAAGTAAAGATGGTGTTTTACTTCCCGCTTATATCTCCATTTTCAAAGTTCAAATAGTCGAACCGAACTTATCAACACGATCTTCATATTAAAATGTACTTGCAGACCAAATTTTATATTTTTTGGAAATTTTTTACTATTTTTTTTGAATTTTTTAAAATCAGTATTTTCCTGAATTTTTTATTATTTTTTTATTTAATGAAAAGCTGTGATTTTCAAAAATTCTAAAAAAATAGTAATTTTTTTTTCAAAAAATGTAAAATTTGGTCTCCAAGCATATATCAATATGAAATCATGTTGAGATGTTCGGATCAACAGTTTGAACTTTAAAAATAGAGATATGAGCGGGAAGTAAAACACCATCTTTACTTCCCAAACCATGATAGCCTATCTCTAAGTTATTAATTGAAGAAGATAAGATCATATGAGCTGGATCAAGGCAACCAAATATATACAATATTACATGATCTCATTTTCATACATTAATCAACGGTTCTTACACAGGTTTAGAAGTACAACTTGCTAATACATAATTACCACTTGATAATAAATATCTGAAGATAAGTTGAATTAT
The DNA here is from genome assembly GCA_011114355.1 of Carex littledalei. Taxonomy (NCBI): domain Eukaryota; kingdom Viridiplantae; phylum Streptophyta; class Magnoliopsida; order Poales; family Cyperaceae; genus Carex; species Carex littledalei. The sequence continues at coordinate 6,359,273 of CM022095.1, read as the reverse complement.
AAGCATATGAATGACTTAATGAATTATAAGGTCTATTGTTCTGTTTGAAAATTTAATAATTGCCGTACGTTGATGTCATTTTCATTTTAGATTATTGTTTTACTAACAACATGATCAAGAAAGCAACAACTAACATCTGATGTTAATGCGAACCAGCATTAGAATTTCAGTAATTTTAAATTTTTAAAGATAAAATCGTAACACCTAGAAAGCAACTCGGATAATATAATTAAGGCACAATTAACAATTCACAAAGTACTTGGAAAAATGAATTATAATATTTTTTCACGAAAAAAAATGAAAATAGAAGCGTCGAAAGGAGACATTAAACCAGAAAATTTGAAATGTTTCAAAAAGAGAATAAAATCTTAAATCACCGTTCTACCAAAAAAAAACTAATAGAAAAAACACTGTCTTTATATATTACAAGATATGTTTATATATGCATCAAAGGACTAATGTTTTTTCTTAGACATAATATTATATGGGAAAGGCTGGCGTGCTACATGTAGCATAGTGATATGTTGTACTACTCTCAAAAACTTATTGAATAGATTTCAATCAATGAATCCAAACTGTTAAAAGTGATCTACTTTACGAGTGATGTATTTACGTATAAAATTTATAAATTTTTACATTCGTTTAGCATAAAGTCAAGCAGTGGTAAAAAAATAATGAAAAATGAATGTATTAAAATTAACTTATAATTCTTCATTTTTTGACCGCCTAACTTTATACCAAATGTATTAAAAAAAATTATAATCTTTGCATGTAAATATATCACTCATGAAGTAGATCAGTTTCAACGGTTTGGATTCACCGTTAAACATATATAATAAGTTTTTGAAGAGGTAGCACGACATGTCACTATACTACAGGTAGCACGCTAGCCTTATTCATATTATATATATACTAAATTACAACATACTAAAATTAAAAATTAAAATCCAACCGCAATAGAATCAATATTTAGTCTAGTAATAATGTGGAAAGTCATGGGTTTGAAATTTGAATAAAAATTATTTGTAAATGTTGAAACTTAAAAAGTTAGAGCTCCATCTTTTTTTTCTAAAATAGAAAAAAAAAATTCCAACCACAATGCTATTGAGGTACAGAAGGTGAATAAAAAAACCTATCTGTTCTTCATTTATTATATATGTTTAGCAGAGCCAATAGGTTCTTACCTAGTTCATTCGAAGCTAGCTCTTGTTTGAATTTTCATATTCTGTACCGGAGCCGGCAAGACGATTCGTCCAAATTTTCGTAAGTACAATGATTATATCCAATTATTAGGTAGATTGAATTATATATGAGGCGAATTGGAGATGTGCGAATCATATATACCGGAATAAAGTCAATATGTAAATTAAATAGACATGGCATGTTCCTCGTAATATATAACGACTATATATATAGTATACCTAAATCTATGTTGTGTCCGTCTCTGACTCGATATCTGTGTCCGACACGACACCGACACTTGTGTTGTATAAAAGTAGAATCGAGAATGTTGTGTTATATATGTCGAGCTGGACGGTTTCAAATGTATTTATTTTCAATATTTGCCAATGCTTCGCAGCTCTAGCCGACATATACAAGCTAGAGTCATTTACTATTTCGTAGGGATGTAATACTGACGGAAAATAATAACTAAATTCTATCGTTATTCATTTTTAATTTTTTAAGAACAGAATGGAATACAGATAGTCTTGGATATGAATTGATTCGATATTATCGATTATTAAACGGATATTGATACAAATACGAATATAGTTCAGATATATATTAATTGGATGTGCAACAAAATTTCGTATCATTTTTCAAAGTCCAAATAAAAGTGATATATGGGTTTGTAAAACGGATATTCAGATTCAACAAAAATGTTGTTTGTAGATAATTTTCCTAATCCGCAACTATCTGCTTCCGAATTTAAAATTATATCAGTACACTAGAAAAGTATCTATATATATACTATAAGAATGGGACAATATCCGCAAGGATATACCGACAGAAATGTGATTTTTCTATTAGCGACGGGAGTATCCACGAGAGTATACTGATAATATCTCTCGCGGATACTGTCCCATTCTTGTAGTATGTATACGTACCCATAAAAAGAATATCCTGATATAAATTTAGATATACATGAATAATGTCCAATCCGTTTACAACCCTACAACAAAATTTACTCTTTTATGATCATCTCAACTCAAAGTGCAAAGCATTGCATGCATCTAGACTACCAGTACTGATAGGTTCAAAATGAACAATGATTGATTAGAGTTTAACTACTGAAAACATATAATGACATATTGTACATAATTTTTCCTCCAAAAGAAACAATTTACATCATTGTTGAAGATAGATTGGACATTTTCAAGTACCTACACTAGAAATTGGGGTAGTCTCAATGCAATTAATTTCAGCTAATCATATGTTTTCCCCAAAAAAAAAAACAAAGAAAGGACACAAATAACAATTGGGGGCATGGGAAAACAAACAAAAATATGAACGGAAAAATAAACATAGCCATGTTACCGACATTTTTATTAATATCCAAAGTTTAATACAAATTATTAATTATACCCAGAATCGGACCAATTATCGAAATATACCCAAGCCGGCCATTTTCTGGCCGGCTATGTACCTTTTTTTTTTTTCCCCGCATTTCACCCTTTATATACCCCTTTTTCTCTCTCTCCTCTCACAATTCTCCCATCTTCAACCGAATTCTCTCTTCTTTAAGGTAAATTTTTTTTTATCTAATTTAATTTTTAATTTATTTATTTTAGGGTTTAGGATTTAGGTTTTAGGTGTTATAATTTAGATTATGTTGTTGTAATTTAGTGTAATTAGCTAAGTTAACCAATATTTAGTGTAATTAGCATAATTGACCAATATTTAGGGTATTTTGGCATTTTTTACCATAATTATGCTGATTAAGCGTAATTTTACCGAAATTAGCACGTTTGACCAATATTTAGGGTATTTTGGTCTTTTTTACCATAATTAGGCTAATTAAGCGCAATTTAGTGTAATTAGCACAGATGACCAATATTTAGGGTATTTTGGCCCTTTTTACCATAGTTATGCTTATTAAGCGTAATTTTACCGAAATTAGCACGTTTGACCAATTTTTAGGGTATTTTGGCCTTTTTTACCATAGTTATGCTGATTAAGCGTAATTTTACCGAAATTAGCACGTTTGACCAATTTTTAGGGTATTTTGGTCTTTTTTACCATAATTAGACTGATTATGCGTAATTTAGTGTAATTAGCACAGATGACCAATTTTTAGGGTATTTTGGTCTTTTTTACCATAATTAGGCTGATTAAGCATAATTTAGTGTAATTAGCACAGATGACCAATATTTAGGGTATTTTGGCCTTTTTTACCATAATTATGCTGATCAAGCGTAATTTCACCGAATTTAGGTTATTTTAGATATCAGGATGCCTAGAGCCGAGCGTCCAGTAGTGGACGAGCCGATCAGTACTAGCAGCACGGAGCACATCAGTCCTCTCCTGTGGATTCCCCACAGCGAGCACCGAGTCTCACTGGCTTCTCGTGAGGTACGTTCATTTTCTTATATTTTCATTAAATTTTGTTGGATTTAAATTTTATTATGTTGTCACCATGCGGATTACATTTTTCAACGCAGGACACGGATCTTCTAGATGTGAAGTTGAGGTGCGTTCACATGAGGTACTACGAGGTGATGGAGCCGTACCTCGTCAACCTGGGTCTCTACCAGGTTGTGGACATCGTGCGGACAGAGAAGAGCATCATCAATGCATCTCTCATCGCTGGACTGGTGGAGCGATGGCGTCCCGAGACGCACACGTTTCACATGCCATTTGGAGAGATGACAGTGACTCTCCAGGATGTGAGTGCTCTCTGGGATTTGTCTATCCGTGGCACACCCGTCGGTGGCGTCTCTGACAGCACCAGATTCGCAGGTTATGTCGAGGAGTTATTGGGAGCTGATCCTTCCTATATCATTGGGGAACATGGGAGGTCGAAGTTCCATTTGTGGATGACGAGGTTACGGCAGCACTTCATCGCGGGTCTCTCGGCAGATTCCACCGAGCTGGAGACTGGAGATTCAGAGGTAAATTTTTATTAATATCTACTAATTAATTTATAATACGATGATTCTATTATAATTTTTATATGTTTTGTATTGCAGATATACACGGGGCTACGTGATGGACCTTTTTGGTTCTGTCATATTTCCTGATCACCAGCGGTGATCAGATGCCGATGATGTATCTCCCGTTGCTGATGAACATTGAGCGGCCGTCGTCGTACAACTGGGGTGGAGCTGTCCTGCGTATCTGTACTACCACCTGTGTCGTAGTAGTGAGGTAAGTCACCAACTCTTATTTTAGTGTAAATTATTTAATCAATCAATCCATCAAAATACACTGACGTGTAATGTTCTTGAAAATGAAGCCGATGGCGAAGCAGATGTACGGGCCGGTACTCCTGCTTCAGCACTGGTCGTGGTCACGGCTACCGGTGGGCCGTTCTATCCCCAATGAGGCGCCGGATTGGGGAGAGCCAGATGTGTTTCACTGCCCGGCATACGCCAAGAAGTGGTACGGTTTCCACCACTACCAGGATCGGACCCACGGTGCTACCATTGGGATCAGGCCAGTCCGGTCAGAGCTTCAGAGTTTGCCTGAGCCTCTTGTTGAGTGGACGCCGTATGATCAGTTGTACGAGGAGTTCCTCTTGCCGGGCAGTGTAACTGACGAGCAGGAGCGGGAGATGTGGTTCTATCGAGGTCCACTCATACATTTCTGGACAGTGGAGCACCACTTTCCAGATCGGGTGCTCCGCCAGTTTGGTCGAGCGGCGTTGATTCCCATAGACCCATCTTTGCCGAGTTACACGCACAGAGACCTGCACAGGTAAATCGTAGTCTATTGTATTTATTGTTAAATACATCATATTACTTGATAGCTTTTTATTGCAACTAACGTCTTCCTTACAGCGTTACCCACCAATGGCGACTGGATAAGGACTGGAGCACTCATTTCGATCCATACTACAAGACGGCCCAGGATCCTCAGTATATAGACTTCTATCACGAGCCAGATGTGTATCAGCAGACCCAGGGGGATCCCCAGTTGAGGTACGATGTATGGTACACGCAGGTCTGCATGGCGAGTGTCTATCTGCAGGGTGATTACGGTGCCCATCTTCGCGACAGGATCAAAACGGATGATGGTTACCATCCCAACGGTCGTGCATGGGCTCGCCAGGTAAAGCACCTAAAACCACATAGTCTTGGTCTAACTTAGTAGTATATCAAGGTTTGATCTGACATGCCAAATTTTTTTCAGCTTTTGGCCGCGATCAAGGAGTGCGGGCATGGGATCCGCATGCTAGGAAGGAAGAACTGGAGACGGCTTGGGTACCGCACACTCAAGAAGAATGCGAATGTGGTTGAGGATGCCGGGCACGGTGGAAAGATCATCGGTATGCTGCGAGACGCCAGAGAGAACATCAACTGGCGTGAGATAGATCCGCAGGAGCCCGATCTGACCCCGGTTCTACTTGATGATATGCCATCTTCCCCCGATTCACATCCAGAGTGGGACTACCATAGTTGGGTATTGTCCGACATTGGGTGGACGGCATGGTACGACGAGCATGGACGTCCGGTGCAGCCTCATGTATGTCATACTTCAGTATCTGTCAGGTTTTAATAAATTTCTTCATTCAGATCAAATTTAATAATTTATGTGTATGATTGCAGGGTCCAGCAGAGATGCCACCACAGCCACCACCTGCGGAGACCGATACTTCTGAGTACGAGTCCCTCTCGTGCAGTCTCCATGAGTTCGAGGAGAGTTTCATGTCGGCACCGGCATGGCCCCGATATGGCACAGAGATGCCGCATGATGGAGAGGCTAGTGGTAGCGGGTCTCATACTCAGCCTGACTTTGGGACTGGGTTTGCCGCATCTACCTTCGCTACACCTCCGCCAGTACCGACAGTCTCCACGGGCGATGCCAGATGGGATACTGCCGACCAGATACTCAGGTCTGCCGATGCTAGTGGGGAGGCCGAGAGAGAGAGAGCCTGGCCGCGCTGGCGCCGGGCGAACGCCGGAGTACCGCCTCAGCGATATTCCCCCTCTCCGTTTTAGTTGTATTTTTACTAGTTTTGTACTATTTATATTTGATATACTATTTATGTTTGGTATATTTGGATTATCATATATTTCGGTTCTTGTGTATGTGTGCTTTTATGGTACTATTTTTATATTTTACAGATCAAAATAAATTATCATGATAATGCTAAACAGAAAATATAACAACATTAAAATAGTAGCACAATATAGCGTATTTCAATTAATATAGCGTATTGTAAAGTAATGTAATGTAATTTAGCGTAATTTAAACCAATATAGTGTTATTCAATATAATTTCAATTAATATAGCATATTTTAGTATAAATATGCTAATTATATATCAAAAGAAGTAATATACCAAATAATTTAAACAAAAAATTTCAAATTTTCAGTGTTAAATTTCAATACTTTGATCTTCATAGTGTCTCTCTCTAAAAAACGGGAGAAAAAAAAAAAAGGTACATAGCCGGCCATAAAATGGCCGGCTTAGGGAGGGAACATAGCCGGCCAGAAAATGGCCGGCTTGGGTATATTTCGATAATTGGTCCGATTCTGGGTATAATTAATAATTTGTATTAAACTTTGGATATTAATAAAAATGTCGGGCCATGTTACTCCAATGCACCTTGACTAAATATGAGGAAGGTTCTTCTTTTTGCATTGTTTTCATCATGCATGGGTAACTATTTTGAAAAGCAATTATTGTTTTTTTTTGGACTATTCTTAAATTTATAAAGCTCTAGCCAATTCAACTCTTGATCACCTAGAGAATTTGTTTGCAACAGTCATTGATGAGATAAATAATCAAAGGATGACATTTTCAAGTCATCAAAATTCTCTAAATTATGAAAATGAGTGCACATCTCTTCATTAAAAAGGTAGTTACATAAGTGCAATTGGGCTATTATATATAAGTAACCTTATGTATATGCATCATTAATACGCAAAAGATCGGTAATTAGAACGTGCAATGTAGCCCCTATATGGTGTATTTTATGATACATGAAGCTATATGATCGATCCGTTAGTAGTGTTGATAATTAGACGTAGCATGTGTTGATAATACTTGATGCACCACCTTTTTATTAATTGTACACCCGTTAAACTTGGTAGTTAGCTAGTGATTTTTTATTCTTTTAATAACCTTTCTTTTGGTAGTTGTAGCGTAGAAGATCTTTAGCAATACAAGGAACTTTTAGGGGTCTAACAGGAATGTCCCTTGCTATCATCATTAATTATGTTTTTTTTATTCTTATTATTCTTGTTATATTGTTTGGAAAGACAAAAACTATGTGTGCTTCAGTCAAGCTAAAACAAAAACCTTTGAGGGCTATAGATGCAATAATGATCACATTTATTCTTTATGGGCAGGAATGGAAAGTTGCAATTAATGCTTACAAATAATGCAGCTGCAACTGTGTTGGTTGTCTTTGTTGATCAGGGAATGAAATTAATACTTTTGTAGGTCTGATAGTGAATTCGGATCCCCTCAGGTACCTGACCGCGTCAGGTTAGATTTGAACTGTTCGTCATGTTTCAGCATGAATCTGAAAGATATTATGTGAATCTAAACAGGTCTGAATTCCTTATCAGGCTCGGTTGAGAACTAATGTACATTGTGCGGTACCAGTACCGATGATGAATACCGACTGATATTGACCTGTCCAATACAATTATTGTAGTGTGTTTTTTATCAGAGAAACATATGAATTCTTACATTTCATAATAATGGTTAATTTGACGAGGTCAGCTAGCGTGCTCTTAAACTCACCTAACTCTTTTGATAAGCTTAACTTCAAAATATATCGGAATAAGTTCAAACGACGAATTCAAACAATTAAAACCAATTTATTTCACGAGTAATGTACTTACATGTCAAATATATAATTTTTCAAATTAATTTAGTATAAAGTCAAAACGGTTAAAAAATAAATTTTATTGCGTTCAATTTTTGTATGCTTCACTTATACTAAATTAATTCGAAAATTTATAAATTTGAGATGTAAATACATTACTCGAAATTATATCAGTTTCAACAGTTTAGATTCATTATTTGAAATCACTCTCATAAATAGAGTTAAGTTCACTAATCCCTTACGCTAGCTCTACTTAGCTAATTAATTTGACAATCTAGTGTACACGATATATATATAGGAATATTGTAAAGAGAACATACATGCATGGAGAAGGCAGTGATGATAATATGTTTTCTATTATTGCCGACATTTTTATTAATATCCAAAGTTTAATACAAATTATTAATTATACCCAGAGTCGGACCAATTATCGAAATATACCCAAGCCGGCCATTTTCTGGCCGGCCATGTACCCTCCCTAAGCCGGCCAGAAAATGGCCGGCTTAGTACCTTTTTTTTTTTTTTTTTTAACCGCATTATTTTTGTTTTAGGTGATTTCTATTAAAGTCAAATATTTCATTTCTAAGTTTCGTATAAAATAATAAAGTACACACAAATTGCAAATAGAGTCCACACATTTTTTACAACATGCATACAAATCACCTATTATTGCTACGTCTAAAAGGTAATCCCCGAAGTAAACCACTTGCGAAAGATGACCTACGAGGTGGCCTAGCAGGTGGCTCTGGTTGCTCAGTAGATGGCCCGGCTTGGGTTCCAGATGGCCCGGCTTGGGTTCCAGATGGCCCGGCTTGGCTTGTAGATGGGCCGGCCTGGGCTCCAGATGGCCCTGCTTGGCTTGTAGATGCCCTTGTTGTGCGTCTAGTAGTGGACCTCCTCGGTTGGGCAGATGGCTCCCCTTGCACCCCAACCGCCTCTCCTCCCATGGCAACCGCCTCTCCCATTGCTTCGGCATACATATCAGCTGCATCTAAACGGCTCGTAGCTGTGCTACGCCGTGACCCTCCGGACCCACTTCCTGACGCCATTACTCGCTCATTTTCTGCCGCATTTGCTGCGATTCTTGCCTCTGCATTTGCATGTGTTACTTAGTAAGTTGGTATAAATTGAAAAGAAAAATAATTTTGGACGAATGTTACACACCTCTTCGTTGCCTATCGGAAGTGGAACGGCGAGGATGATGCCCCTTTCGTCTACCTTCCATTTCATCCATCGTCATTACATGACGGGTGTGTTTTCGCCTCCCCTTCCTAATCCAACCACTACTCGGAAGGATTCTGTCTCCAGGATTAGGAGGCCAGTCTCCCATATTTCCAATTGGATTGAACACATGGTTCCAAGTGCTCACAAGATAGGGTGTTTTATACCAGTCTGCAACAAAGTCGTCCTCTTGCCAGTTTCGGTCACGGTAAACAGCTAAGACATGAGCGCACGGAATAGAAGTTAATTGGATACCTCTGCAAGTGCATTCCATTTGTCTGTCGGGACCGCGCGTCACAATATACATGAACTCCCTGTGAGTGGGTTCCATGTTGCCCATGTCGCTACGGGTGCAAGGAACGTACTCATTTGAGCCTGAAACTTGGTACTGACCTTGGCCCTGCGTGTAACGCACCACCCGCATTTTTCCAGCTTTCTCCCAATGTTTTCTGATCTTCTGCAAAACCCGGTCAGACATAACCTGTCCATTGTCTTGTAATTCCATTGCTCGCTGACGCCGCTGAACAAACCATCTGTTGCACGTGTAGAACGTATCCTCCACAATGGCACAAACAGGCAATCTACGACTCGTTCGGAAGACATTGTTGAGCGACTCGGAGCCGTTTGTTGTCATGATACCAAACCGGTATCCTCCGTCACAGGTTTGGAAAATTTTCTCATAATTGGACAGCTCCATCACATCATTAGGACGTACTTTGCCCACTCTCTTTAAATATGCATTGCACTTCGGATTTTGCTGCACAAAAACAAATGGGTGTTATTTCATTTTCATAAAATTCTTATAAGATAATTAAACGAAATGTTATAAGTTAGACATACATGAGCAAAATCTTGGAACATCTCTTGTAATCTTCTCGGCTTCTTCCTCTTTGCTCCTTCCCTGAACCTCCATCCGTACCATCTGTCTCCTCCACAGTTCGTGACTAAGTTGTCAGCAACATGCTGCATACAATACATGTGCACAAAGAGCTCGGGAGGCCATCCGTATTCAGCTGTCAATGCAGCTTTGATCCCCTTGTGCTGGTCCGATATGACACATACAAATTTACACGGGCCGAGCACTTCATTCCTCAACCACTGTAAGAAAAAACCCCAATTCTCAGTATCCTCCTGACGTACAATTGCAAATGCAATAGGCAACAATTGGTTCTCGGCATCGTAGCCGCAAGCTATCAAAAGCCTCCCCTCGTATCGCCCGGACAAGAAGCAGGCATCGATGCTGATCACTGGTCTCAGGTACTGGAACGCCGCAATGCATGGACCAAACGCCCAGGCTACGGCTCTGAACTGGGCAACACCTGGCATGATTAGTCCTGTTTCCTTATCCCGTACCGGGCTGGTCAGAAATTGGTGGATCGAGTTGGGATTGTTGTGGCAAATTGCAAGCAACAGTGGTCTCAGCAAGCTGTATGAAATCTCCCAACTCCCAAATTGCCGGGCTATTGCCAGCTCACGGCCCCTCCACAGTCGGTTGTATTTAGGTGTCACCTTGTCATACACAGACAAAACAATGTCTGCCACCGTCTGGATGCTCATACACGGGTCCTTTTTAATGGCGTTCTCAATGACATCGGCAATGAGTGCTGCCGTCAGACATTCGTGGTAGACCCTCGTACTCTCAGTCCTACATGTGTGAGGCCTGTCTTGCTTAGTTATAACCCATGCGTCTCCACATCCCGTCGGCTTTGCCCTAAGCTCGTAACGGCAATTCTTGTCCTTGCACGACAGAGTAACCCGATCCCTGTCACTTCTCTGAGATCTGAACTCCTGATTCTTAGTTATATGGTGCTCTCTGACCTTCTTCATTAGGTCTTCTTTGGTTTTAAAATATAGGTTTTCACACAACTCACCTTTGTACTTAATCCGTTGCCCATAATAACCAATATCTGCTTCTCTAAACTCAGAAACATCATTGAGGTCTGGGAACGGGTGCGTATCAGTCCGGCCACTAAGCGGCCCCCCCTCATAAGTATGCCTTTCAGCTGTTTGAACCAACCCGTCTCCATCGCAACCTTCTAAGTGATCTGAATCCCCCCACATTTCTCCCTCAAATTCATCCCCGCTCCCCAGATCGTCCTCCGGTATTTCATTAATGTCTTCAAAGTCCGAGCATGTTGCATCGTCTACTGGTGCAGGTCTGGGGTAAGGTGATACTGGAGGTAACGGTAAATCAGCCACATTTACGGATCTAGGTGGGGTTGAAACTGAGTGTCTTGGTCTGCCTCGATTGTGTCTAGGCGGGGATGCAACTGAGTGTCTTCGTTGAGGTGCTGGTGGAGTGACGTAGTTGTAGGGTTCTGGGTCAGGTTCGTTGAGGAGTAAGGTGGAGTCACGTCTGTTGGTTTCTGGTTGTGGGGTATAATGTGGTGCCGCTGATCCAGAGCCCGAACTTCCAACCCCGGGCTCTACCGGAACTCTTCTAGCAAATATTTCTATTAGAAAATTCCCTGAGGACCTCAAATAACCAAACATGCCTCTCCACGTACTCTCATCTACCAGTTTCGCAACCATAAATTTTCCGCTGGAGGGATGGCAATATCGGGTTGCCAATTCTAGGTCACACCTTTCTGGGTTGTAACCGGTGTGTGTGTAAACTATGGATTTCAGGTCTAAAAGTGAGGTGTCATCTGGAATCATTACTGAATAAGATGCATCTTTGTTGTAATACGCCCCTTGTGCACTATTAAGCATCTTCCCACCATAGTGTAATGAAATAAAGGCCATGGTAAATAAACTACATTTTAGAAAATGGTAAACAATTGTCAGGTTACTAAATGGTAAACAATTGTCAGGTAACTAAATAGTAAACAATTGACTGGTGAACAATTAAGTAAATGGTGAACAATTAAGTAAATGGTGAACAATTAAGTAAATGGTCAACTATTAAGTAAATGGTCAACAATTAAGTAAATATTAAACAATTAAGTAAATATTAAACAATTAAGTAAATAGTAAACAATTAACTAAATAGTAAACAATTAAGTAAATAGTAAACAATTAAGTAAATAGTAAACAATTAAGTAAATAGTAAACAATTAAGTAAATGGTAAACAATTAAGTAAATGGTAAACAATTAAGTAAATGGTCAACAATTAAGTAAATGGTCAACAATTGGTTAAATGGTAAACTATTAAGTAAATGGTAAACAATTAAGTAAATAGTAAACAATTAAGTAAATAGTAAACAATTAAGTAAATAGTAAACAATTAAGTAAATAGTAAACAATTAACTAAATATTAAACAATTAAGTAAATAGTATACAATTAAGTAAATAGTAAACAATTAACTAAATAGTAAACAATTAACTAAATAGTAAACAATTAATTAATCTATAAAATAAAACATAATAATAAAAAAATAAAAAAAAATAAAAAATAAAAAATAAAATAATAATAAAAATAATAAAAACAAAAAAAAAAAAATTTACCTGAAGGCGACTGCCTCGGGATGTGTGAAGCTCTGAAGGGTTCTGGGTGCTCTTTTATAGAGTTTTTGGGGTTTTAAAAAAAAAAAAAAAAAGGTACTAAGCCGGCCATTTTCTGGCCGGCTTAGGGAGGGTACATGGCCGGCCAGAAAATGGCCGGCTTGGGTATATTTCGATAATTGGTCCGACTCTGGGTATAATTAATAATTTGTATTAAACTTTGGATATTAATAAAAATGTCGGCTATTACCGCCTAGCATATTTTATTAGCTACAAAAGAGAACATAAATGCATGAAGGGAGAGAAATTAGGAATTTTGTGTCGCTGTGATTGGTGCGTCGTTTTCTTCTATGAGAAGTGGCGAAGGGACGCTTCAGCCAATCAATACCATTCACATCTTTGTCGTCTCAGTATCATCATATCTCTTTTTTATATTATAATTTAATTTCTACGCGTTCTTTCCACTCATTAGGTATGATTTTCTAATATAGTCCTTACTAAGTATTGTAATAGCAACTATTTGATTGAGGACTTAAAATTATGAATGTATAGTTTAATTATGTAATTCTGGTTCTAAGGGAAATTTTTCATCCTCATAAGAACTAGTAAATAAATATATTTACTAAGAATCAGTTTTTGATCTGTTATAATATTCTTCGTATGAGAAACTACAGGATTGAAATCCGGATAGAATATTTTTTTTGTGAATATTAAATTGTTGAATGATTTGAACTCTAATATTTACTTAAAAAATGTATGTGTATTATTGGTATGGAGCATGGACCATTGATGCTCTGGTTTAATTAATCTGCTGGTCCCATCATATATGATTATTATACGTTAATATCAATGTAATACATTATACATAGAAGAATCTAGAGTAAATCCATGTAGTAAATTAAGGTTGGCTTCATGTGTTTTATATCTCATTATGTTTTATATTTTGTATTTGTTTTTTAAAACAGTAATATAGAATATGAGGCACAATCAGATATTTGATCATCTAATTGTACAAACTTTTATAAGTATGTTTCAGATGGTAATCACTTCAAATTTTTATTGACAGGTAGGCTAACAAAAAAAACAAAGAAAAAGACAAAGTTAGGTTGGTCAACATAACCCTTTTGTTAATTTTTTGGGTTCATGCTACATGAAATTATTGTTATAAAGTATTCAATACTATGTTATTTTTATACACGTGTCAATTTGTAATTGCATGCTCTTCTTCATGGTGAGTCACCCGAGATCCTCATTTTCTGAATTAGCCAATCAGCAGATTGGCAAACCATTTGATCACAAGTACCTACCTGAAAATAAAAAGAAAATAAAAAAATTCTAACAGTTTGGAAAGGTTGAAACTAATTGAAAATTGATATAATAGACAAAATTTACTGAGGGAAATTACTTGACTATTTTGAATTTTGATAATTTTGACTATCTTAAAAAAAAAAATTAAATCTAACACTGTAGACATAATTTCATCATCCACATATCATCTCTGTAAAAAGTAACGAGTTTTATTATGTATTTTACTTGCATCAAGTTATTTGAAATTTCAACCGATCGAAATTAACTGTCCAGATTCATTATCAAATAATACTAGAAATTTTAGGCTATACTAAATTGTTAGGCTATCTCTTTGTCCGATTAGATAACTTTAAATTTAGTATTGAAGTTTTAATTTTCTTTGAATATTTTTTAAAAACTATAGTTGAGATTGTCAAAAATAACCATTGTGGATTGATCCCTCAGAAGTTTTCGACCTATATTTTCTCCACAATATATGAGTTTAATTATTGATGGCATGAAGTTTCAGTTAGACACATTTTTTTAATTACAGTCAACTCAGATAATTTTTATGCTTTAGAACTTAGAAGGAAAGAATGATATATATATAGTGCATAATTTTTTTTGCACACTAATAACATCACAGGTCAAGTTCCTCAACATCTTTCACTAATTTGATTTGTAATTGTAACTTATTTTCCTAATTTTTATGCATGTATATTAGTCTATTAGACCATATAGGAACAAAAAAGATTCCCTACAAAAGTAACGGTATCTTTTAAATAAGAAATTAGGCTATTGAATAAGATAAGATCATCTGACCTGGCCTTCATCACTGCATGTGTAATAGATATCAAAACAAAAGTTATTGTTGGTTATATTCATTATGACCCCAAATTATTCAAATTGACAGTAACAGTTGACCTCTTTCCCTGATTTAATCAATGTCTTGCACAAAAGAAAATTTAACACATACTAATAAATAACCCTAGATAATTAGTTTATCCGTCCAGGGACGACTGTACTTGCAAGGTGTTACACTGTACAACCTCATAACATGAGATAATTAGTCTTTTGTCTAGTGACAAAAATAATATCATATGTATAGAAGATCAGATATTCAAAAATTAAGATAAAGAATCTCGTATGAATATTAAAACAGTTAGATAGCTTGAACATTCTAGCTACTTTACTCAAAAAAATAAGTTCACAATATCTTTTGATTAAATGAAAAAAAAAAAAAAAGACACTCGGATACATAGAGAGGACGTCAGTACCAAAATTTTTTAAAAACGTAATTAAAATAATTAATTTTAAAGAAACAACATTATTACTGTTTTTTTTACAAAAATCATCAAAACTGAAATGGCAATTCGGTTTAGGCTTTTTTCACAGCGTTTCCGCTACCACACCACAAAAAATTCGAAAAGTGAGCAAACCGAATTGGCAATTTGGTTTAGGGGCTTTTTTAGCCAAACCGAATTGGCATTTCGGTTTAGGATTTTTTTTTTTTTTTAGACACTAAGAGAGCAAAATAAAGAAATCTAACACTAAAAATTTGAATTTTTTGTTTCAATTATTTGATAGATTACTTATTTTGATATATAATTAACATATTTATACTAAAATACGCTAAATTACTTGAAATTATGTTGAATTACACTATATTAAGTTAAATTACACTAAATTACATTACATTACGCTAAAATACGGTAAATTACGCTAAATTACATATGAATAGGGACGATATCTTCACTGAAAAGGTGAAAAACGACAGCGATACTTCAAACGGTCATAAAACGGCGCTCGAGTGTCCGATTTCAGCAAATGACCACTTTTCGGAAAGCTTGCGAAAATACGCATGCATTCATACAAGTAATGCCGGATTCCAAAATTCAGAATCGCCAAAAAAATAAGGGAAGAGCCTCAAAACTTCAGTTGAAGTTTTCGATTAGGATTTTCATTTCTATTATTCAATCTAAGTAGCTCAGTAAATTAGTTACATAATGAACTTGTAGAATACCAATTTTTACTATTTTTGGAATTTTTTATGATTCATGAAAGATGACACAAAATGAGTCTACTTAGCGTAATTTTGCGTAGTTTAGCGTAATTAGCGGAGTTATTGTAATTTAGCGTAATTTAGTGTAATTCAACATAATTTATTGTAATACAGTGTAATTCAACATAATTTATTGTAATACAGTGTAATTCAACATAATTTCAAGTAATTTAGTGTATTTTTTATTTTGCTAATTATAAATCAAAAGAAGTAATCTAACAAAAAATTTAAATTTTCAGTGTTAGATTTCTTTATTTTGCTCTTCTTAGTGTCTAAAAAAAAAAAAATATATACACTAAACCGAAATGCCAATTCGGTTTAGGGAGAGTTACACGCAAGGCCACACAGTTGGATGTGGGGAATTGTGAAAAAAGCCTAAACCGAATTGTCATTTCGGTTTTGATAGTTTTTGTAAAAAAAACAGTAATCATGTTGTTTCTTTAAAATTAATTATTTTAATTACGTTTTTTAAAAAAAATCCCACAATTTGAGTGGTAATCATAGAAACAATGGAACCATATTTTTTTTAAAATTGAATTCGGTAGAATGTCACAGTTGTGAGTAGAACAAATGTTTCTGGTCAGAATTGAAATGGTACAGTGGTACAGGACATGGGTTTGCAATGATGGAGAAATGGTGACTTCATCTTTTGGTTATCTCCAATTCTCCATAGTAGTTGCATGCAATCTTTGTTTTATGTCAAAATCTGAGAATCTTTTCTGCTACTCACCTTTTTAAGTAGAAAGAGAAATGATTTTTAACCGTTTTAGTCACCTGAGTGGAGCACACATTTTTTTAGAAAAAATAAGGGGCGAGATCTCAAATTTTATCAATCGTCTTAAGGCCTGTTCGGTCAAACACTGTGCGCATGAGGAAAAAAAATTCACTCAGACTTCGTGAATTTCAGCCCACGCGCACAGTGTTTCGGCCATTCAAAAATTATCATTCCCGTTCCCTTTAGAGGGCCGAACAGGCCCTTAAACTTGCAACAAAAATCTAAAATTGTCATCATAAAAAGTAAAACAAAACCGTAATTAAGAAACAAAGGTCTATGTTACAATTTTTTGGCTTCTTAGTTTTCAGTATATCCTTTTAAGGTTCTTCTTGAGATTCTAAGCACAACGCTCTGTGTAATACTAAACATGTAAAGTTCAATCTATTTTTAAAATTGCCCCCATATGATGTGATTTTAGAATTGGAGACAGGGAGGCTTTGTTGGGACATAATGTTAGTACAATTGTGCTCTGATTTTTTCTGTTAGATAGCAGTAAGTGATTAGTGAAGATGTGTGTTGTTGTTTCATAATCTTTTTGGCATATATTGAAATAGCTAATGAGATATCAACCTCTTCGGATTAAGTTTGTTTTAGAACATCTATATGGAACTTTATATCCTAATTTCTAATTTAATATGACAATTTCTTTTTTAATTTTTGGGACGCATTAGAATTTCATAATTAGCAAGTTTTCTTTAAAAATAATGACTTTATAAATTTAACGTTGTCAAATTTCTAATTTAATATGACAATTTCTTTTTTTAATTTTTGGGACGCATTAGAATTTCATACTTAGCAAGTTTTCTTTAAAAATAATGACTTTATAAATTTAACGTTGACAACATTATGAATTTGCATTCGCTAATTGTTAATTGTTAATTCTTTATTGAACTATTAATTCTAATTTCTAATCCAACGTGGTAGTTTCTAATTAATTTTTCAAATAGAGATGCTCTAATTTAATTACTATTATTTCTATTTCTTATTATAAAGCCATGTGAAAATTTGCACTCTTGTGGGAGTTGTGATTTTCCACAAATTTTCAAGATTGTTAGCAATGTGTACCTTTTCACAAACTTTCTAATAATGTTTGGCTCTAAATGTAAGATTCCATGCTCCTTGGAAAAATGACTGTTCTGTTAAAAAAAAAAAAAAATTGTTGAATAAGCATATGATTGTGTAACACCCAGTAAATTTTATTTTATAGATATTTTAAATTTATTGTGGACTTGTATACAATATTTGAAAAAATGAAGGTCTAAGTTTAATATATGAAAATTAAAAAAAAGGGCCAACGTGGCACCTTGCTACGCGGCAAATGCATAGTAAATTTCAAAACCGCCATTGACCCCTTCTAAATAAAATCCTATCTTCTCTATGTTGAAGTAGAGCATGTACGGTCCGTGTGGTAAGTACACGGACCGTGTACATGGCCGCCAGAACAGTTATGGAAGGTGGCAGCTGGCTGTCATATTTGGTATCAAAGGTGGCAGCTGGAATCTTTTGGTAATTTATGATTTATTTCTTAGTTATATTGTTTCTTATTTTAGAAGATTGTAATATATGAAAAAAAGAGAAAGAAAGAAAAAGGAAAGTAGGATTTAGGAAACTCAAGGGAGGTTCCCTCTATAAGACCTCTCCTCCTTCTCCTGTAAGATGAATCTTTCTTGTGTAAGAAATAAAAAAGAGTGTGTGTGAGTGTGGAGGACGTAGGTACCAAGTTGGTACTGAACCTCGTTAAATTCTGTGTTTCTTTCTCTATCTCTGATTGCTTATACGGGCCGTGTACAATAATACACGGACCGTGTATACTTCCGCTGTTCAAATTGTTACATGGTATCAGAGCTACGGAGTTGATTGGTTGTACTGGTTGCTGATGGCTATGCCGAAGGTGATCTAGATACTCCATCTGTTCCACTCTGGTTAAGAAATCTCAATCATGTCAGAGGAAGAAACGAATACCAAGTCTCTACTAGAGAAGTTAACAGAACTTATCATAATTCAACAATCTCAGATGTCCCAACTAGTGTCTCTCCAATCATCTACACGACAACCAACCGCTGCAGTGCCCACTCATGATGCTCCTTCATCGCCGATCTCTGTGAAATTAGATGGTACCAACTACTCGATATGGTCCCAAGTGGTAAGTGTATACCTCAAGGGCCGCGACAAGATGAGGCACATTACCAACGAGCCACCACCTCCGACGGCTAGTGATGCGATTAACTTTCCAAAGTGGAGTATAGAAGATTCGGTTGTCAAAGGGTGGTTGCTCAACTCGCTTGATACGAAGCTCATGCCAAATTTCATTAGATATGAAACCGCGAGTGAGATGTGGAAGGCTATTGCTATTACGTTCTATGATGGCAATGATGAAGCTTTGGTGTTTGACCTCAACAGAAAAGTGTCTCGGCTGAAACAATCAGGTAAATCCATTGAAGAATATTATAATACTTTACAGGGTCTGTGGCGAGAAATTGACTTCAGGCGTCCCAACCCCATGACTAGCGCAACCGACATTGAGAAGTTCAAAGAGTACCTTGAGAAGACTAGGGTGTATACCTTTCTAGATGGTCTAGACGATCGTCTCGACAATGTGAGAGCAAGTGTACTACAAGTGGTACCGCTTCCATCTGTGGAGCAAGCATATGGCATGGTTAGACGAGAAGCCATGCGACAGGTAGTCATGCTCAAAGGAGAAGAAGGTACGTTTTCCAATTCAATGGTTATGCTATCAAAAGGGTTCTCTAATTCTGGTAATCAGGAAAGGATGAAACAAAAGTGTTTTAATTGTGGGAGAATGGGACACACCAAAGATAAATGTTTTGAGATAGTTGGATATCCCGATTGGTTCAAAGGAAAGAAAGGGAAACCACAGGGAAGAAGTCAAGTCTATGTTACAACTAGGCAACAACAGACTGAAGCAGATACGGATCAGGCATCTGGAAGTAAGGCAGGCTCGGATGACCAGACTGCTCAGCCCGAGAAGTACACGGTCCGTGCACAGCTCTGCACGGCCCGTGCAGAAACTGGAGATGGCAGGAACGCTTCTGGTATTAATTCTCAGACAGGTAACAAAAGTAATCAAGGTATGTCTCTGCTAACCCATAACAATCTAAATAGTTGGGTGATCGATTCTGGTGCTACAGATCACATGACTTTTTGTGACAAAGATATTATGGAACTTGGAAAATCACAAATTGATAAAATTGTTAATGCCAACGGAATTGAGTACCCAGTAAAAGGGGCTGGAAATGTAGAATTGTCTCAAGCCTTAGTGCTTAATAACACTCTCTTGGTTCCATCCCTTACTACACGTTTAATATTCGTTGGTCAGCTAACCGAAGAATTAAACTGCGTGGTTCTAATGTTTCCTAATTTTTGCATTGTCCAGGATATCCTCACGAAGGAGATCATTGGGCGTGGTTCTAAGCAAGGTCGTCTGTATCACTTAGAAGACCTAAGGGTTGGAAGGACTAACTTAGCTAATGGATCTGCAAAATCGGAAGGTCTCATTTGGACATGGCATAGACGGTTAGGACATCCTTCTTTTGGGTATATGAAGAAGATTTTACCCGATTTGTTTTTTGGTTTTGATTTGTCCAAGTTTCAGTGTGAAACATGTATCAAAGCAAAGAGTCATCGTGTTCCTTATAACATTAATTTACATCAATGCGAAAAACCTTTTGAACTTGTTCATTCTGATGTTTGGGGTCCTTCCCCGGTTGAATCTGTGCATGGCTATAAGTATTTTGTCTTGTTTGTTGATGATTGTACCCGTATGACATGGACATATTTGTTAAAAGGGAAAGATGAGGTGAAAATGGTGTTTAGGAGTTTTTATGAAATGGTACAAAATCAATTTGAGACTCGAATTAAGTTTTTTAGAAGTGATAATGGGGGAGAATTTGTGAATAGTAACCTAAAGGAGTTCTTTACAGAAAAGGGGATTATTCATGAAACAACATGTGTAGGAACACCTCAACAAAATGGTATAGCTGAACGAAAGAATAGACATGTCCTTGAAACATCTAGAGCTCTCTTAATTGAAAATGAAGTACCACAAATTTTTTGGGATTGTGCAGTCACCATGGCAGTGTATGTCATCAATAGGCTTCCGTCACAGATAAATCAATTTCAAACCCCATTGAGTAAACTTGCAAGTTTTGTACCTATACCATCAGTTCTAAAATTAACACCAAAAACATTTGGGTGTATTGCCTATGTTCATGTTCCAAAACAACAAAGGTCAAAACTGGAACCATGTGCCATTAAGTGTGTATCACTAGGTGTTGGAATGAACCAAAAAGGATATAGATGTTATAACCCTGTAACTAAGAAATGGTATGTTACCATGGATGTAACTTTTCTCGAAAATGAGTCATTCTATCAATACACCAAACATCCCTCTCAGGGGGAGAAGGAGAATGAAAATGAGAGGGATGATTGGTATCGGTCAGAAACAGGACACGGTTCGGATACCGGGATGCACGGTCCGGGTACAGAAGTGCATGGTCCGGGTTCAGAAGTGCACGGTCCGGGTTGTTTGGGTTCAGAAGTGCACGGTCCGGGTTCGGAAGTGCACGGTCCGGGTTCGACAGTGCACGGTCCGGGTACTGATATGCACGGACCGGGTGAGGAGGAACCTGAATCAGTGATACAGGAAGACTTAGAACCACACTCCCAAGATGCTCCGGAGGATACTCCTGAGGTAAGTGTTTCTGAACAGAGATATATTTTACCACCTAGATGTAATAGAGGAGTTGCACCAAAACGGTATGTTCCTGAAGATGGTACAAGTGAACCAATTAGGTACCCAATTGCAAACTATGTTACCTTGAGTAGGTTACCAGAATCATTAAAGCAATTTGGAGAAAAGAACCTGAATATACCTATACCAGGAAATGTTGGTGAGGCTTTGCAAGATCCAAAGTGGGTTGCAGCTATGGATGCCGAAATGAAGGCACTGCATAAAAATAAAACCTGGTTTCTTACTGAACTACCAAAAGGAAAAAAACCGGTAGGTTGTAGATGGGTATTTACAATCAAATATGGTCCGGATGGTACTGTTGAAAGGTATAAAGCAAGACTGGTAGCAAAAGGGTATACTCAGGCATATGGAATAGATTATCAGGAAACTTTTTCACCTGTAGCCAAACTAAACACAGTACGAGTTTTGTTATCTCTTGCAGCTAATCTAGATTGGCCATTGCATCAATTCGATGTCAAGAATGCTTTTCTACATGGGAGTTTGGAAGAAGAAGTATACATGGAAATTCCACCTGGGTATGAGAAATCTGGCTCGAAACAACTGGTATGTAAGCTAGATAAAGCATTGTACGGATTGAAGCAATCACCTCGAGCATGGTTTGGCTGATTCAGCAATGCCATGAGAAGTTATGGGTTTGCCCAAGGAGAGTCTGACCACACGTTGTTTTATAAACGAAGGCATAACAAGGTAACTGTTTTGATTATTTATGTAGATGATATGATCATTACAGGAGATGATGCAGAGGAAATAGGAACTCTTGAAGAAAAGTTGTCAAAGGAGTTCGAAATGAAAAATCTCGGAGGTTTGAAGTACTTTCTTGGAATTGAGGTAGCTCGATCAAAGCAAGGTATTGTTTTATCTCAGAGAAAATATATCTTAGATTTACTAGCAGAAGTTGGGATGCTAGATTGCAAGCCAGTGGACACACCGGTAATTCTGAATGCTAAGCTTGTCGAAAGTACAGATCAAGTTCCAGCAAATAGAGAGAGATACCAGCGGTTGGTTGGGAAGCTTATTTATCTCTCTCACACAAGACCTGATATTGCTTATGCAGTAAGTTTGGTGAGTCAGTTCATGCACAATCCAAGTGAAGAACATATGGAAGCAGTAATGAGGATAATCAAGTACTTAAAAGGAACTCCAGGAAAAGGTATTTATTTTGGAAAAAACGGTCACCTAAGGGTCATTGGCTATACTGATGCAGATTGGGCTGGGAGCCTCACAGACCGAAAATCAACTTCAGGATACTTTGCCTTTGTTGGAGGAAACCTAGTAACTTGGAGAAGCAAAAAACAAAGTGTGGTGGCGCTTTCAAGTGCAGAGGCTGAATTGATTGGAGTAACCAAAGGAGTGTGCGAGTTACTCTGGATAAAGAAGGTATTGAGGGAGCTTGGTTTTACACCAGAAGAAGCCATGGTACTTCGTGTGGATAATAAGGCGGCAATTGATATGTCTCATAATCCGGTCCAGCATGATAGAACCAAACACGTAAGTGTGAACAGACATTTCTTAAAGAATAACATTGACTCAAAAGAGATTGAGTTGGAATTTGTTAGATCCGAAAATCAACTTGCCGATATCTTGACCAAAGGTGTAACCAGCAACACCTTCAATGAAGCAGTGAGCAAGTTAGGCATGACTGATCTGTACATGCCAACTTGAGGGGGAGTGTTGAAGTAGAGCATGTACGGTCTGTGTGGTAAGTACACGGACCGTGTACATGGCCGCCAGAACAGTTATGGAAGGTGGCAGCTGGCTGTCATATTTGGTATCAAAGGTGGCAGCTGGAATCTTTTGGTAATTTATGATTTATTTCTTAGTTATATTGTTTCTTATTTTAGAAGATTGTAATATATGAAAAAAAGAGAAAGAAAGAAAAAGGAAAGTAGGATTTAGGAAACTCAAGGGAGGTTCCCTCTATAAGACCTCTCCTCCTTCTCCTGTAAGATGAATCTTTCTTGTGTAAGAAATAAAAAAGAGTGTGTGTGAGTGTGGAGGACGTAGGTACCAAGTTGGTACTGAACCTCGTTAAATTCTGTGTTTCTTTCTCTATCTCTGATTGCTTATACGGGCCGTGTACAATAATACACGGACCGTGTATACTTCCGCTGTTCAAATTGTTACACTCTATACCTGGAAAAAAAAAAAATAGAGTAGAAAATCAATTTAAAGAGAGAAACAGAGATTGTGAATTGGAAGAAATAAAGCAAATATTTTGATTAAATATTTTTTTATATTGATTATTTGTTGGATTGTGAGTTCAATTGGAATTCTGACTACGTCGCGTTGATTTTGAACAGTCAATGCAATTCAAATTGGATTTCTAAATTGATCACTATCAGGTAATCGAACTTCTCTATAATCTGTGTTTTCAATTTGTGTAGTTAAATTGAATGTTTGAATTAGATATTGGATTATGAGGTCATATTTAACGGAATAGCGGGTCTGAGGTTCGAATTTGAATTGTGAAATGATATGATTATGTGTACTGAGAATTGTTAATGAAATGAAATGATATGGATATGTTTTACTGATAACCTAGATCCAGGTGTTATCACTATTATCTAGACCGAGGCAAACTCTTATAATTAATTAATTAATTAAGGCTCTATTAGCACAACGCACAAGAGCATAAGCTTTAGTAAATTAGTAAACTGTTACACATTATTAAATAAAGATAAAAAAATAGAAACAACGCAGAGAGACATCAAAATGGAGATTTTGAATGGTTCGTACTATGATCTCTGTTTAGTATATTAATTTTGAAAAATCAAACGGACAACATACTAATTATCAAATATTTATTAATGAAATTAAAGAAATTTTTTATTTATTTGGAAAAATATCAATATTATTATATATTATTTTCACTGTAAAACAATAAATTATAACCAAATTATATCCTGAGATGGATTGATGTACATCGCGAATTAAAGTCTTTGTTTTAATTCGAATTAATATTTTCAATTCAAAAACCAGACAGTTGATCCAAATTGTTTAACATGATCTTCATATTAAAATGTGATTGGAGACCAAATTTCATATTTTTTGGAAATTTTATACTATATTTTAAAATATATAAAAAATCGTTATTTTTTTTTATATAGAGATCATGTTGAGCGTTTGAATTATCTCTTATAAATTGACATTTTTGTATTTTTATCCTTTAAATTTTTAGATTTTTACAAAAATTATTACAAGTAACTCGCTCAAAAAATAAAATTACTTGGTGAATAAATTCATCATGCTCGCCTATCTCAATTTTCTGATTTTGCTGCAGGTGGCATTCACGTTCAAATTTTAGTTGAGAGGATCCCTTATGACTAATAAAGGATACTTCATCCCAATCCTCTTCTAAAAAAAATTCTTATAATTTATATCCGTTCTAATCTCGAACCATTTATTAGAGAGTCCGGCTACTATAACACTAGTGTCATTTCAAACTAAATAACACCACATCTTAAACCATTAGATTTACTTTAATATTCGTACTTTAATATTCGTGCAAGACATTAGTGTTATTCCAGCCCTATCTTGTGCACGAATATTAAAGTAGATTCAATGGTTTAAGATGTGGTGTTATTTAGTTTGGAATGACACTAGTGTTATAGTAGCCGGACTCTTTATTAGGAGACGAGCACATGTGGATATCAAACACGAGCAATGAGAGAGATTTTTCTTGCTTGTATGAGAAGTGGCGGAGGGACGCTCCAGCCTCCAGCCAATCAAATCCACAAGAATTGTCAATTGTTGTCTGGTCAATATACTCAATACCCCTTCTTTTTTTTTATATTATTAGTTTCACACCCTCTTGCCAATTATTACGTATGAAATTCCACATGTGCCCCTATTTTATTTTACTTTCTATAAATGTTGTCTTGATTAATTTTTAACATGTTTGAAAGTCCACTGGTTCCTCCAATTATTATTTTTCCACTTTCTATGAATCTCTTCCTGATTAATTTCTAACATGTATGAAATTTTTTTTGGATAAATTTTTTTTTTAAGAAATAATTTAAATATTGTAATTATATATGTTCCAAGAGGAGGGTTCCAATACCTCATGATTTTCATACCTCATCATACCTCATATTTTATATCTTCATTTTCAAAGTCCAATATGTCGATATGAACCGCTCAATATGATATCCTACTAAAATATGCTTGGGAATGAAATTTATAGTTTTTGGAAATTTTTTACTATTTTTTTAAATTGGCAGAAAATCACTGTTTTTGAACGATTCAGATACAATGATTTTGTACCTATCTTAAAAAATAGTAAAAAAAATTGCAAAAATTATAAAATTTCATCCAAAGCATATTTTAGTATGAATATCATGTTTTCGGATCGATAATTTGGACTAAAAATATACAATATGAGGTATGATGAGGTATGAAAGACATGAGGTATTGAAACCCTCCTCATGTTCCAAAGAGCCAAGGTAAAATTGAACCTCTCCAAAAGACATTATAGATGTATGTATCATTACTATGGAGCATGCACATTTTGTTTTTGTCGTATTTGATCATTAATAAATAATAATGCTTATGCTTTACGATCAAAGTGGCATATCATAGAAGAATCTAAAGTAAATTTATATTTATATACATTAAATAAAAGAAGAATGGTAGGTGAACTGTAAAAATTTTATACATCAAATACTTATTTACAGGTTGGTTATGACAACATGAAAGTTGGTTCATCATCATACCGTCTCTCAGTTTTAATTTTCTTATAATATTTACAGTACCAGAACATGCACAAATTGTATCAAGTTAGGTTGGTTAACCTATAACTTTGTTATTATTCAAACTTTGTTTTTTAGAAATCTAGTTAAGTAATTCAATTATTTTTAATTGCATTAATGCATGTCTAATGGTGAATCATACAAGGGGCTCATTTTCAGAATCAGCATGATATACTTTTTTGGAGTGTAAATTGGTAAACCATTATATCATGTATACTTGCCTAAAATTAAAAAGAAAATAATAAATATGGAAAGCCCAAAAGTGAAATGAATAATAATTTATCTAGCAGCCAAAATAATTTATTTATCCACAATATATGAGTGCACATAATTGAGAGACTTTATTTATTTTTATTTTTTGGTAAAAGTTGGAGGTTAAATTAACCACCAACTATTTAATAATCTTGTTATTACAGCAAAGGAGAGAGACTTAAATTTTGATTTAGAATACATATATATATATATATTCCTTAATTACCTTAAATTCAGATAATTTGTGCATAATGTTATTTTCTTGGTAATTTTTATACAGATGTATTTGATCATAACAGGATAAAAACAAAAAAACAAAGATGCCCAATTAGAAATGCAATGATATCATTCAAACAATAATATGAAATTATTAAATAAGATAAGATCATATGAGCTGGCCTGTTGATAACAGCATGTGAAAATACATACGAAAACAAAATTGATGTGTAGCTAGGTCAATTGGATGAAGGCAACCAGATTACATGTTCTCAGTTTCATACATGAATCAACGGTACTTACACAAGCAATTTAAACTACCACTTGCTGATAAATATACCAAGATAAGTTGAATTATAATTAAGCTTATGAATGACTTCATGAACAATGAGGTTATTTATAATTATCACATGTCATTTTCATTTTAGATTATTATTTGACTAACAACATGATCAAGAAAGCAACAACTCACATGTGATGTTAATGAAAACCAGCATTAGAATTTAATAATTTTAATTTTTTTTAAAGATAGTAGAATCGTAAGACCTAGAAAGCAACTCGGATAATATTAATTGAATTATGAGGCGGCGAATTGGAGATGTGCGAATCATACTGGAACAAGTTTTGTTATATTCCAAAGCATCTATAATGGATTCCATTCAAATATTTGTCTTTCCTCAATAAATATCTTTTAATCAAATTCCGGAAAACAACCTTGTATAAATGAAATACATTAAGATATAGAAGAGAAACTTGCATATATCTTTAGAACATGGATATATAACAGTTGTTTTAATTAGAAGTAGAAGCCACAAATGCAAATATCTTTAGTGTACAATATTGCTTCCAATCAACAATTTCATCAGCAACAGCAAGCTCGGACAATATGTCAATATAAGAAGAAGTAAACATTAATTTGTTCTATATTTTACAATTTAAATAAACACATTGTAATACTTTTCCAAAAAAAGTACTATTTCATTATATAAACACCAACAAGTTTGCGCTCTAAATTGGTGAAATCAGATAATTGATATTGAAGGATTGAACAAGTTAGTGTAATGTATTTTTATTTTATGAAAAAGGCTACAAAATAATCAATACTTGCAACTATTATATACAGCATAAAACACAAAATTTGCTAGTTTTAATTTATAGGGACGACTAAGCCACCCAGCACCTCCCTAAATCCGCCCCTATATATACACACACACGCTGCACTAAGTGCATTGATCATACGAGTAGAACTAGGGTGTTCTTAAGCTCACCAAGTCTTTTTGTGAGCTTAACTCAAAAACTCATCGGATTGGCTTCAAGCGAAGCATCCAAACTGTTGAAACTGATCTACTTCACGAGTGATGAGTTTACATGTCAAATTTATAAATTTTTAAACTAATTTAATATAAAGTCAAGCGGCCAAAAAATAATAAAAAATAAACACATTGAAATTAACTTATAAACCATCAATATATTTTTGAATTAAGCTCACAAAGGAGCTTGGTGAGTTTATGAACACCCTAGTTCTACTCTTGATCATACCCTTAAAATAATTTCTTCAAATTATATAGCCTAAATTGCAAAATGACCCTTAATATCGTGCGTATGCATATGATAGAAGTTTAATATTCTCGTGAACCACAAAAATTTTGTTTCACAAACCTTTGTTGGATTGGAATAACATTTTTTACTTGAGTAATTCTTCCATACACCACATTTTGTTTGAGATATTTCAGTAATTAATTATGCCAATACAATTAAATAAGAATAAGTATATGAAAATAAGAGTTCAAATATTTCCATTTTTGTATCACCATCATGTCTGCATTTTTTCATTTTTGAATAATTGAAATTTTAAAACTTAAATTAAAAAAAAATCATTAATTCTGATATATATATATTATTTTCTTTACACACGTAAAAAATTATCATTTCTTATAAATTATTTTTATATGATATAAATAAGTTGAAAAATTTAATGTCCAGAAATTATTCACATCAGTATATTTTTTACATTTGAATTTTAAATTTTAAATTGTTAAAGATCTAATAATAGAGACATAATAGGGGTATCAAAAATGGAGATATTTGAATTAGAGCTATTTGTTATTGTCATTGTTATCGCCGTTGTTATTGTTATTAATTATTTTTATTTTTATTATTGTTGTTATTACTATTGTTGTAGATACTGTTTTTATTTTCATTGCTACAGCTTGAATAATTATTTAAAATGGTCATTGAAGTATCAATTAATTTAATTTTGGTCCTTACATTTAAATTTTTTTGATTGAAAAAACAACTGAAAATTTTAGGTAGTAATACTAAAACCAAATGAGGCATAAGGTAAATAACACTTTAAACAGAAATGGCATGATCCTCGTAATACATAACACAACGACTACTAGGGGCGTCAATGGGTACGGTATAGGTCGGGTGGAGGCATTTTCATACCCATATTCATTAAATTAACTTTACCCATATCCTACACATACCCATTAAAAATTGACCTTACCCTACCCTACCCTTACCCGTTAATATTATCGGGTAACGAAACGGTAGCGGATGAATAACGGATATTACTAATATAATAATTAGTTTTATTATATTTTACAAATTAAATATAAAAAACTCATTCATTTCACACATATGTAATTACATTTCTAATAAAAAATAAAAATGAATGTGCAATCAATTCCAACTAAATTGTGTTTTATAAAGGAAGAAAATTCAAAAACACGAATACATATTTAGGTGGGTTGGAAATTGAATTGAATATATATTTAGATTTTATAATTACCCTATAGGGTAACGGGTACGAAATAGTCATTACCCATACCCTTACCTATTTGATTAATGAAAAAAAATCTTATCCATACTCATACCCAATAAACTAACGAAAAAAAACCTTACCCATACCCGCCTTATTGAATACGATACAGGTCGGGGTAAACGACTAAAAAGGTACCATTGACACCCCTAACGACTACATAGTATATCTAAAATTCTAAATACATTGCCCAAGGACTTTTCCCCAAAAAAACAAATATATATATATATATATATATATATATATATATCTAATTTGCTTCCGGAAGCATTTCGGCGAGGTGCTTACGGGAGCATATCTTAGTATTTTATGTTCAAACAACAAATCCAAACCGTTAGATGTTCAATCTATATTAAAATGTACTTGGAGACTAAATTTTACATTTTTTGGAATTTTTTTACTATTTATTAAGCTGGTTTGAAAACCGTTGTTTTTATTAAATTTCTGCACCATTGAAAACAGCGATTTCAAACCAGCTTAATAAATAGTAAAAAAATTCCAAAAAATGTAAAATTTGTTCTCCAAGTACATTTTAATATAGATTGAACATCTAACGGTTTGGATTTGTTGTTTGAGCATCAAATACTAAGATATGCCTCCGTAAGCACTTCGGCCGAAATACTTCCGGAAGCAAATTAGTCATACTCTATATATATATATATAGGAATTGGCTAGCATGCTATGCATATATAAGGGCCCTCCGTGCTACGGCTCACTTTTTGAGTTTTCAAAATCCTAACCGTCGATCCGAACCGTTCAACATGATCTCCATATGAATATGTACTTGCAAACCAAATTTTACATTTTTTAGAATTTTTTTACTATTTATTAAGCCACTTTGAAAAAACACTAATTTGTACACAACAGTAAAATTTGCTGGACCATTGGATCAGCGATTTTCAAAGTGGCTTAATAAATAGTAAAAAAAAAATCTAAAAAATGTAAAATTTGGTTTGCAAGTACATATTCATATGGAGATCATGTTGAACGGTTCGGATCGACCGTTAGGATTTTGAAAACTCAAAAAGTGAGCCGTAGCACGGAGGGGCCCTTATATATGCATAGCACCGTAGCACTGTCCTATATATATATAGAGGTTGGCTAAGGTCAAAGTGGTATGACCAAGGCCTTGGTGCTACCAATTAGTTTTTGCAATTTTAAAGTTCAAATAGTCGATTCAAACCGTTAGATGTTCAATCTATATTAAAATCTGCTTGGAGATCAAATTTTACATTTTTTTGGAATTTTTTTACTATTTTTTAAGCCACTTTGAAAATGGCAGATCCGGGTGAACAGTAAAAACAGTGCAACCAAATTCTGGACCATGTGATCAGCAATTTTCAAAGTGGCTTAAAAAATAGTAAAAACATTCCAAAAAATGTAAAATTTTGTCTCCAAGCAGATTTTAATATAGAGATCACATCTAACGGTTTAGATCGACCATTTGGACTTTGAAAATCCAAAAACGACTTGATAGCACCAAAGGCCTTGGTCATACCACTTTGATCTTAGCCACTCTCTCTATATATATATATTCTAAATACATGATGTGTCCGTCTCTAACTCGATATCCGTGTCCGACACGGCACCGACACTTATGATATATATATTCTAAATACATGATGTGTCCGTCTCTGAGTCAATATCCGTATCCGACACGGCACCGACACTTATGCTGCATAAAAAGTAGAATCGAGAATATTGTGTTATGTCGAGCTGGACACGTGGAAGTTTATATGTCATTGGATGTACATGTGTTGATCATTTGAATTGACAATTAATGTTGTGATTCCGTGAACCTAATAGCTAGACTGCAAGAGAAGATTAAAATTCAGCTGTTCGGCCAGTAAAGCTCCAGTGCTTATTTCTTGTTTTTCTTTTTCCTTGTCTCCTGTGCATAGTTTTCATGCATATAATCAATTAATCAAACGACAATATAAGCACCTAGACTAAAATATGGGAAGGTTCACTATATGCATGCCAATGTGCATGCCACTCATCGATATAACAATTGAAGGAGCTAGTTACACGTGCTAAACATGAAAATTTATGTTTCTCGAATCAAATAATTATATGTGCTGATGTGCATCAACAAAAATATGCACAGGCACTTTATTTTCATTTTACAAAACTTTCACTACTACTCTTTGTCCAGAGATATATATCAGTCAAATTCTTTTATTTATATATTCTATCTATATCATATTCGGTCATAATTTTTTTCGTTAGCTTATCAGATAAAGATAAGGGTAAGAGTTATTTTGTATTCATTGCCCATTACATTGGTAAATACAAAACCATATGTATGTAAATTTTTATACATTAAACTACATAATATATTATTATAATTATTATTATTATTATTATGAGATTAATTTATATACAATATTTTATATAGTTTTATTTAATTAGTAATTTATCATGAGAGTGATTTGTACAATATATTTTATAATTAATTTTATTTAATTCAATATTTTTTATAATTTTATTTAATTACTATTTTATATTTGCTTAAAAAATAATGAGGCCAAGATTTTGTACTTTAATTATTTTTTATAATATAATATTATGATGTTGATATGTTCAAGTAATATATATATATATAGAGAGAGAGAGAGAGAGATGGGCTATTGTGCTTTGCAAAGTAAATGGGGGGTTTACTTCGGATCATATTTTCATTTTTGAAAATCCAAACAACCGATCCGAACCATTCAACATGTTATAAATATTGAAATGTGCTTGCAGACTAAATTTTACATTTTTTTGAATTTTTTTACTATTTATTAAGCCACTTTGAAAATCACTGATCTACTGTGAACAGTAAAAACAGTAAAATTTTCTGGACCACCGGATCAACGATTTTCAAAGTGGCTTAATAAATAGTAAAAAAATTCCAAAAAATGTAAAATTTAGTTTGCAAGCACATTTCAATATTTAGAACATGTTGAACTGTTCGGATCGGTTGTTTGGATTTTCAAAAATAAAAATATGGCCCGAAGTAAACCCCCATTTACTTTGCAAAGCACAATAGCCCATCTCTCTCTCTCTCTCTCTCTCTCTCTCTATATATATATATATATATATATATATTTGTTTGCTATATTTTTTGGTTTGATTATATAAGTTATATATCAATTTATTAAGTAATTATTCATTATTGTTATCTGTTAATCTTAACAGAAAGTTAGTGTACAACAAAGACTATTAGTTAAACGAATAAGAATATAATATAGATGAGAATAATTTTATATGGGCACGAATATGAAAATATCTCATTTGATCCGTACTGTAATCATGCTGACAATTAATACAAGCTATTTATTTGCACGAATTTATATATGATCACTCGACTTCATGCACCTAGATAAGAAAAATGGGAAAATTTAGACAAGTCGGTTTTTCCTGACAAAAAGTTCAGAATGGCAAGCAAGTTTTAAAAATGACAAGACTATAAATTTCTCTTGTGATATATAGTTTCGAGCCATGCACAAGCAAATGAACATGTATTTATTATCATTTGCAAATGTTTACCAGCGCCTCTATCCAACATATATAAGAATTATTTACTATATATTTCGTAGGATGCAAACAGATCAGATCGATTAATTCTCATGCATAATAAGCTAATAACAAATTTGCATTGTGGTACCAGAATTTATTAGATGATATGAGAACTCTGTGATGTGGGTTGGTTGTAAGTTAACTATTTCTTTAATGAAATAGGCTTAGGTCTTTTAATAAAATAAAATAACAAATTTGCATCTTAATTATGTTTAATTAATTTGAGAACATATTCAGATATGGATGGTAGACGATATTAAACGAATATGGATACTCATCAAACATTAAACTGAATACGGATACGGATACAAATATGAATATAGTTCATATATTAATTAGATTTGTAATAAAACTTCATATTATTTTTTCAAAGTCCAAATCAAAGAGATAAATGGGTCTCTGAAACAGATATTCAGATTTTAAAAGAATCCGAATGCAGATATAATTATCCAAATATATATTCGTTTTCTCTTACGACTTAATGATCATATTCATATCCAATTCCACTAAAAATAAATTGTACCTGTATTCATATTCACAAGAAAAATATCTATATCCATATATATGTGCTAACAAATTTCCAAATCTGTACCTGTGTATATGACAAATATCCAGATACAATTAAGTTCGAATATAAATAGATTGCCCGTTTACACCTCTTTGTTGTAGAGAATCATTTTTTAATCTGATGACTAAAGACAATATCCTTTTATGTGATAGATTGCAAGTTCAAAATTTATATGAAATTATTTATGAATATTTAAAAGTGAGTAACTTGCTTCTCATCTTTATCTATAAAAATAATTGAGTGACTATGCTGCTATGCATGAATCTCTATTATCTTAAAAATGACAGACTCGACCCCAACTTTTCACGAAAGGGAAAAAAAAACACCCCTACAAAGAAGTATGCTCTCAACTCAAAAGTGCAAAGCATTTGCATGCATCTAGACTACAGGACTGATAGGTTCAAAATGAACAATGATTAATTAGAGGTTTAGTTACTTGAAACATATAATGACCCATTGTACATAACTTTTTCTTCCAAAAGAAACAATTTACATCATTATTGAAGATAGAATGGACATTTCAAGTACCTACACTAGAAATTGGGGTAGGTTCAATGCAATTAATTTCAATTGATCGTATGTTTGCCCCCAAAAAGACAAAACAAAGAAAGAAGACAGATCTAACAGTTGGGGGAATGGAAAAACAAACAAGAAAATAAACATAGCCATGTTACTCCAATGTATCTTGACTAAATGTGGGGAAGGTTCTTCTTTTTGCATTGTTTTCCCCATGTAACTATATATTTTGAGAAGCAACCGTTTTTCTTGGACTATTCTTGAATTCATAAACAACTAGCCATTAATACAACTCTTGATCACCTAGAAAACTTGTATGCAAGAGTCATTGAGATGAATAAACAAAGGATAACACTCCCAAATCATCAATATTTTCTATAAATGTTATGAAAGTGAGTGCACAACTCATATTCAAAAGGTAATCACATAAGTGCATTTTGGCTATTATATAAATTAAGTAACCTTATGCATACATCATTACATAAAGATCGGTTGGAACGTGCAATGTGGCTCTAGGCGTGGTGTATCTTATGAGACATGAAGCTATAAAATCCAACAGATACAAAAAAAAAAAAGAGTAAAAATTTACTAATGAATTTAAAAAAAAAATAGATTATTTAAGATATCCCAAAGGCTTTATATCTTTCATATCTTGCATTTTGACAATAAATAGCGTCCAAACAATGACAAATCTTCCAAATGTTTTAAATCATTTTGAATTACCTCTCTATATATTATGTTGAGGAGGGTTCAAATGCCTTCATTTTTCATGCCTCCATTTTTAAAAACTTTAATAACTCAAAATTTAAAACTTAAAAGTCAAAATAAAACCGTTGGATATGATCTACATCATTTTATCTATACACGTATAAAAAATTATGACATTTCAATTTTGTTTTGGTTGTCATCAAGAGCTTGTAAAAAACGTACTAATATGGATAATTTCTAGACGTTGATTTTTCAACTTATTGATTCACATAAAAACAAAATCGAAATGTGATAATTTTTTATGAGCACATAGATAAAATGATGTAGATCATATCCAACGGTTTTATTTTGACTTTTAAGTTTTAAATTTTGAGTTATTAAAGTTTTTAAAAATGGAGGCATTTGAACCCTCCTCTATTATGTTTCCAGTGAGGCTATGTTATCCATTAGGCCGAAATGCATTCAATTATAGGATTTATGGATCTTAGCCATTAGGCCCATTATAGGAAGAAACTACTAATAAGCCCAATAGCTTCTTTAAAAGAAAAAGAAAACATTAAATTATGAAAAACTAACATTTAGCTGGCCCATTCAAGAAACAAACAATTTCACAAAATATCACTGGGATTTTATATATCTAATCTGGCCCATTAAGTTTAAATTTTGATGGACCTATTATCTTCATAAGCCTTGGCCCAGTGTTCCAATTAGCATAACATATTATTTTGCCATCTTCATTACTATTCTCTTTGGAAAAATTAATAAACCTAACTTCTTTAGGCCCATTATTAAAATACACGGTCCATGTTTCATTCTATCAGGTCAGGTACCTGACTGGGTCTGAATTCGAGTGTGTATCGATCTCTTTTAGTATCGCACGGATGTGGTTAGCTTCCAGTATTGTCAAAAATTTATACGGGCCAAGTTTAGATGCACGGAATCCCTTTCAATATGTATCATATTAAACGGACGATTCAGATCTTGCGCGCGGTGCCTAACTAAATCCGAACTCATGACTCAAGAGGACTTATTTTATGGACTATCACATCAAAAGCAACAATGATGATGATCATGATGAGGATGATATGAGAAAACTAAAGATGGCACATGAAATCTATCACTTTCTCTCTCTTTCCTTTTTCTCTTTGGTTTGGATTTTTTTTAAAAACAGTAATTAAAATAATAAAAGTAAAAAAAACGGCATGATTACGGGAATATTTAGAAAAATAGCACAAACCGAATAGCCTGTTCGATTAAGGTTTTTTTTTTTGCTTCACCGAATAGGCTATTCGGTTAAGCATTCTTTCACAAAACCAACACTCCGAACTATGTAACCATTCGTATAACGCTCCCCTTCACCGAATAGCCAATTCGGTTTGGAATTTTTTTTTATTTTTTAATGTAAACCGAATTGGCTATTCGGTTTTGGTTTTTTTTTTTTTTAAACCGAATAGGTTATTCGGTGTGGGGTATTTTGTTTATTTCTAACTGTCAACCGAATAGCCAATTCGGTTGAGGATATTTTTTAATTTTTTATTTAAACCCAATTAGCTATTCGGTTTCTCCTCTCTCTCCTCTCCACTAATTTATTTCCAGAGTCCATTCCAGAGTCCAGAGACAGACAGAGAGAACTTCCGAGACAGAGAAAACTTCATTTCTTTCCGAGACCTTCGTGCTTCTTCAGTGTGAACAGTTTCAGTTTTCCAAATTACAGATCGGCCTCTCCATTGTGTTTCTAGCGTTCGTCTGAAGATTGTAGTAAGTTTTTTTTTTTCAATTATGATCATATTTTTTGCTGTAAAATTAAAAATTATCGAAGGTTGATCGTGAAAATTTTTGTTCAGGAAATGTCTCAAGTATTAATAAATGTGTACCACAGACGCGAAATTACAGACGCACCGACCTGTACATTTCCTGTTACTAACTCAACTAGTCTTGATGAGCTAAGAAGACAGATATATGTTGGCATTCGTTTGCTCCCTAGCCGGTTCGATCTGACAATCAGCGCACGTTTGAACACGGCACCACCTGGCTCAGCAGAAAAATACCAGTTGTTCAACATAGACCACGAAACGATCTGGTATATGGTGCTTGCGAATGCCACTCCGGTACTGAATTTTAAACTTCTTGAATTAGTGGTTGAGTCAGTACCAGTTGTTAGTCAGACCAATTATGACCCATACCCGGATAGTGTACCTGGAACTAGCAGAGACATACCGGTGAATGATCCACCCATACATTGTGATGAAACCACCGAAATACCCCCCGTTGATTTGCATGATTATTTTGACCAGCTGAATAATGATACTGGCTCAGACACAAGCTCTGACCCTGATGACCCGGTTGTCGGGGAAGAGGATATGGCCGATATTGAGGATCAGATTAGGATGGAAGAAGTAAGGAAGGAGTGGCAATCGTCTATTCCTTTTATTAATCGGGGATTGCAGCATCCTTGTTCGGCATTTCATGATGATGTGGCGATGCCGTACAAGGATGAAGCATTTTTTGGTTATCCACCCAGAACCGACGGTCCATTTTCGGTGGGACAGATATTTGAATCCAAAGCTGATCTTAAATCGAAGTTGAGTGGATTTGCCATGGATAATAACTTAGAATTATAACATACCCGTAGCAATTGTAACAGATATGTGGTTGTATGTAGAGCGGAGGGGTGTCTTTGGAGGTTATACGCAAAAACCACTGAGATGGGTAATTGGACAATTGCAACAAACCCATACGCGCACAATTGTTACAGTACTGCTTGTACAGCAGACAGTCGTCAGATGACTGCCAGGATGATTGCAGATATAATCAAACCGGGTCTCAAAGAGGACCTGGAGATGTCAATAAAAGCATGTCGAATTGCAGTTAGACAGGAGTACAAAACGGTTGAGCCTTCATACAACAAGATTTGGAGAGGGAGGGAGCTGGCTATTGCCGATTTATTTGGCTCTTGGGAAAAAGCTTACGAACTGCTACCTTCTATGCTCGGTGCAATCCAGAGGTCTAACCCAGGTACAAAATACAGAATTGAGCACGAACCATCTAGAACGTTGGGCGAACATATTTTCACCCGTGTGGCATGGGCTTTCGGTCCATGCATTCAATCCTGGCCATATCTCCGACCAGTTATAAGTGTAGATGCTGGACACCTATCCGGCAGGTACAAAGGAAAACTATTCATGGCATGCGCTTATGATGCAGAACAGCAATTACTGCCAATAGCATTCGGAATTGCAGAAGATGAGACTTCAGATAATTGGGGCTGGTTTATGCAATTTGTACGCGAAGATGTTGTCGGCCCCGGTCGGGTATGTGTTATATCAGACCAGCATGCTGCAATCCGTTCAGTGTTTGATCGACCCGATTTAGGGTGGTGTGAGGAGAGGGGTGAAGCAGTTCATCGATTATGTGCTCATCATATTGCCGCGAATGTGTACAAGTTGTGCAAGGACAACATAATCAAGGATATTTTCACTGTGTTTGTGGGTAAGATGAAACCTTGGAGATTTGACGAGGGTATGGAAATGATAGAATGTAGGAGTATTACTACTCACCAGTACATCATGTGGTGTGGTAAAAGGTTGCAAAATCTCGAAGAAGAGCCTCTGCAACTCCATAAATGGGCACAATGTCATGACGGAGGCCCAAATAGGTGGGGTATTATGACTACGAACGGATCAGAATCCTTGAACAATGTTTTTCGAGTGGCTCGCCAACTGCCTGTAACGGCAATAGTTGATCGCACATTCTATAAAGTTGTGGATTGGTATGTCAGAAGAGGTGCGGTTGCTCGAAATTGGCTTCGAAATGGAATGAGATTATCAGGAAACATCATGTCAGTGTTAGAACATCGGATTGCCAAGGCAAAGGAGCACCGAGTGATACCAATGGGAGGCGAATTTCCCGTCTACGAGGTCGTCGATCATGATGGAACCCAAAGAACGGTATGTCCGATATTTACTTAAATTTCGTAGAACTTTCTCAATTTGTAATATTTAAATAACTTGATTTATTGATTGTAGGGAGTGAAAGGAGACATGAAGTACGAAGTTAGATTTCCAGAAGAGGAGCAGCGAATGCCTGTTTGTGACTGTCAGAAACCGTAATTTATTGGCATTTCTTGCAACCACGTCTTGGCGGTGTGTTGTAAGATACATCTAGATCCAATGCGCTATGTAAGTCACTATTATAGCGTTGAAAATTATGTCAACACATGGAGAGGTGAGTTTCACAGCTTCGGCAACCCCCCCAATTGGATATATGATTTGGGAGCACCTATAATCAAGCCGGACCCAAATAAAATTAACAAGGGTAGGAGGAAGCACAAGCGAATTCCTAATTCTATGGATGTTATGGAAGCTCGCAATAGGCCACGCAGTGGAGTACAACGTCCAGAGGGATCCGGTAGAAGAAGACCGTCAGGTTAGAAATCGTAATTGTGAATTAGTACATATTTTTAATTAAATTAAGATTTTACACACTTAATTGTATTTATGTCCGCATTACGCAGGGGCAACTGTTGAAAGACGGAGAAGCGTGTCTGGCACCCGGGCAGAGGCATCTGCTAGGTATACAGAGGCATCTGCTCCACAAGGGGCACGGAGAAGCGTATCTGGCACCCGGCCAGAGGCATCTGCTAGTAATGCAGAGGCAACTGGTAGTCAAGCAGGACCATCTGGTAGCCGACCATCTATTACTCGGACGGCTGGTCGTCTGATGAACAGATTACTCAAACGTAAGGACCGATGAATATTTTGTAATGGAAAACTATGTTTTATATAAGACTATGTTTGTTTTAAATGGAAGACCATTTCCGAATTTTAGAATGAATTTCTGTTTTTCTGTTTTTATGATTTCTGACCTCCGTCGACAAATCATCAAAACTGTAGCAAACCGTAATATTTTTGTGAATACAAATTATATTATCTGAAAACTAGACTTCGACGCCTTTCTTTTGATATAAAGAACCCAAAAATCCATGTAGCCATTTAATCATAATTGAATTTTCAATCTGGTCGAATTTCTGAATGGTAAAATTTCTGAATTTCTGTTTTTCTGTTTTTATGATTTCTGACCTCCGTCGACAAATCGTCAAAACTGTAGCAAACCGTAATATTTTTGTGAATACAAATTATATTATCTGAAAACTAGACTTCGACGCCTTTCTTTTGATATAAAGAACTCAAAAATCCATGTAGTCATTTAATCATAATTGAATTTTCAATCTGGTCGAATTTCTGTTTTCTAAAGTTTCTGAATTTCTGACCTCCGTCGACAAATCGTCAAAACTGTAGCAAACCGTAATATTTTTGTGAATACAAATTATATTATCTGAAAACTAGACTTCGACGTCTTTCTTTTGATATAAAGAACCCAAAAATCCATGTAGCCATTTAATCATAATTGAATTTTTAATCTGGTCGAATTTCTGTTTTGTAAAGTTTCTGAATTTCTGTTTTTCTGTTTCTCAATCTGCTCGAATTCTATGGAATATGGCCGAATTTCTGCATTTTTTGTGTCATTTAATTTTCAATGTTATCGGAATTTTAGATTTCAGATACGAAGGAGATTTGGGTTGTCATAGACGTAGAAGGAAACATGTATTAGGCGTAGAATAAGATAAACCGCTAAATTAATCCATGTTTTCCCTACCCCTAATAGAATACTCATAGAACACATACACTAAACAAAACTACACTAAGTCAATCCATGTTTTCCCTACCCCTAGGATTAGTGAATCTCGAGTGGCTAAATCTAAAAAGGCATTTTTTCTTGCGTGTGGGTCGAGCTGGCTCTGATGGCGACGCATCATCTCCTAGTCTGACTCCGTCTATCGTAATGGATTCAAGCGAGTTGTAAATTCCTTGCATAACATCGCTCTGAACAGGTGGAGGAACTTCGACCGTTACATCCCTCGCTCTCAGGTCTGGAATATCATCGCTGATATCGATGCAGCTTATGTCAAATGGAAGTCCGGCTCTCTCGACCATGGCTCTGAACAGGTCAATATGCCCAAGATCGGATAAGGTATCGCAACTATGCTCTAGCAGTAGGAGTCCAAAAGCCTTCTGGTCAGGTGTCTTCACCATCGCAATTCCTCTTGCGGTCGCTTTCAACTGGCGAAATCTCTGAAAAAAAAGAATATTCTTAGATAAAATGAAAGATAGTTCATAAATAAAATGAAAAGGGTTATTAAAAATTAAAATTAAAATACTTACGATCCGAGCTTGCACCATGGCATCTGAGACATACCCGAGATCTCCTACTTCTCCTATAGCTTCTGGCACTGGCTGGCTCAGAATTTGGTCGTTGCTGTGCATTGGATAAAGCGATGCCATGCCGTTGTTGAAGAACCACTCCATATACTCGGGATACCTGTAATCACCAATTAAAATAAATTTACTAAATTCACTATATTCGAATTCTTATCATAAAAAAAATAACTCGTACCTATCCATATCGTAAGGTCCCTGACCTCCAAATGAAAAGGGTTCTGCCGCGATATATTCCGACCAATGAGTGCTCCAGTCTGCACTGACTCCGTCTCCGAACAAACCCTTTGCACGGGTCCAGGTGCGGATGGTTTCCATATACCCAAAGAGTGGTGGAGCCGGCGGATGAACTGTCTGAAATAAACCGAACTGCCGCAAAACCCTCTCAGGACAATGCACCTCTAACTCCCAAAAATGGACCAACCACACGCGACAGATAAATATCCCCCCGTCTCTTTCCCCGCGCCAAGGTTGTTGGTGAAGCACGTAACTCACATACGGCATCCAGTTGACAACATTTGCCCTCAGACGCTCAAATTGGTTACGATATTGCAATGTACCTAAGTTGTGAACACATGACAAATACATATTTAAAAAAATATTCAAAAATCTATATTTAAATTATATTGAAAAACACAATTTAAAAAAATATTCAAAAACCCATATTTAAATAAATGTACCTCTAATAGAGTTGCCATCTCATTCATGCGGAATAGTCCATTTTGCACCAAAAGCCATCATCTCTAATAGGTTTTCACCGCCGAAGGGTAAATCGTTTTTGGGTCTGGACCGGCCTATAGAAAATCGAGTCCAAGACCACATCTGCAGCAGTAGTAATGGACCATTAATCGTTTGCGCTGCATTTCTGGAAGCCCGAGACAACTCGCGATACAGGCAGGCAAGCACAGCACCTCCCCAATTGTAGTCCTCATCCAGCGGTCCCAAATTATCTAAGAACTGTAGGTACATGATCGGGACAGAACTTGAGTTCGCATCGGGAAACATCACCGACCCAAACAAGTCCATGCAGTATGCCCGTGTATGTCGGTCGACGGTCTCCTGGGGAGTGTACTGTGTCAAGTCTCCGTTAAAGTGGTCCTTCAACCATCTAAGGCGCATGTAGTATTTTGATATCCTATAATACTCGTCTACCTTGTCTCTGTTGTGCCACTGTGAATGAAAAAAATGCATCACCACCGTCTTCATTACCGTCGTACACCTCGTGACCTAAGCAATCTTCAATCAAAAGCGACCAATTATCATCTGTGCGTCCA
The DNA here is from genome assembly GCA_011114355.1 of Carex littledalei. Lineage (NCBI taxonomy): Eukaryota > Viridiplantae > Streptophyta > Magnoliopsida > Poales > Cyperaceae > Carex > Carex littledalei. Next base: position 6,316,768 of record CM022095.1, on the reverse strand, counting down.
GCAATTGCCTTCCCTGTAAACATAGATTTTAGAGATAAACATATACTTGATATTTATAACTAAATTTGTGTATTATACAATTTATTTACACTATTTCTATTTACATTACATTTATTTACACTAAATTTATTTGCACAAAATTTGTTTGCACGAAATTTTTTTGCTCTAAATTTATTTGCACTAAATTCATTTACAATTTATTTACACTAATTACTATAAATTACTCTAAACATTTATAGAATTTACTTACACTAAATTACTTGCATTAAATATAAATTAATAACAAAAGTATAAATTAGTAACAAAAAATATTTTACCGGTAACAGGTAGGCCCCACAGACAGCTGACATCTTCCAAAGTCACTGTGCACTCCCCCACCGGAAGATGAAAAGTATTCGTCTCGGGCCTCCACCTCTCGACGAGCGCAGTGATCAATGCTTTATCAATCTGACAATCATTCACCTGCGTCATCTGGTACAAGCCTAAATTCACCAAACCTTCTTTCCTCCGAGGTTGATAACGAACGCTAACTCGGCAAGGACCAGGACGCAGTGCATAATCAGGCTGGAACAATAATTCCATAGCAACAAAAATTAATCGTGGCTTACAAGTTTATTTTGAAATTTAAATCCAAACCGGTATTAAATAAATACCTGCGTTGAATTCGCCCTCCATATCTTGTGTTGATCTTCACTCAATTGCAACAAGGGTTGTTCATCAGACATTTTGCACTACAACATAAATAAAATTACAACATAAGAAAACTCCAATTAGTTAACACATAAAAAATTCCATAAGCTAATTTACTCTACATACAAAATTTAAAAAATCTACAAAGTTAAATTATACTAAAAAAATCTAAATTACACTAAAAAACCTAAATTATTCTACATTTATTTAAAAAAATAATTATGAGCAAGATTACCCTACATGCAAACCAAATCATTCTACAAAATCTAAAATTACACTAAATACACTAAATTTATACACTAAATTACTCTACATATTTACACAATTTATTTACACTGAATATTTATAAAATTTATATACAATTTATTTGCACTAAATATTTATTTATTCTAAATTTTTTTACACTAAATATATTTACCCTAAATTTATTACACTACATTTATTTCACTAAATTACTCAAAAAATTACTCTAATTACTCTAACTATTTATACAATTTATTTACATGATATATTTATACAATCTATTTACAATACAATACACTAAATTACACTACAATAAACTAATTTACACTACAATACACTAAATTTACACTACAATACACTAAAAATAAGCTAATTTACTCTACATAAAAACTAAACTAAATAATTCTACAAAAATAATATCAAATTCGGATTTTTTTTCAAAATAATAATTTACACTACAATATACCAAATTTACACCACAATACACGAAATTACACTACAATACACCAAGAAAAAAAATTTACTCTAAATACAAACTAAACTAAATAATTCTACAAAAAAATTGTAAAATTCGGATTTTTTTTTCAAATAAAAAATTTAACTACATACCTAACGAAACTTGTAGATCGGAAGTTCTTCTTGTTCTTCTCTCCAAATTATACTAAAATATGTAATTAGAATTAAAAATGACAAAGAATTGAGATGGTTAAAATTCGGTTTTTGGTTCTCTCGGGTAGGGGAAAGAAGGAAGGTCTCTCTGGGAAGAATGAAGAATGAAGAATGAGGAAGGGGAGGGAGGGTCCGGGGTGTGGATTTTTTAGCCAAACCGAATAGGCTATTCGGTTAAGTTGAATTTTTTGGCTTAACCGAAATCCCTATTCGGTGAAGCCCAAAAAATAGCTTCACCGAATAGCCTATTCGGTTTGGCCAAAAACTTTGCTTCGTCGGATCTTCTGTGGCAATGTTTGTATGACCCCATCAGAGCCGACTGCTTAACCGAATAGTCTATTCAGTTAAGCAAAAAAAAACCTTAACCGAATAGGCTATTCGGTTTGTGCTCTTTTTGTAACTTTTCTCGCAATCATGCCGTTTTTTTAACTTTTATTATTTTAATTACTGTTTTTAAAAAAAATCCCGCTTAGCAGCAGCTGCCAAGTGCCAAGGCAACCTCAACTCTCTCTCTCTCTCTCTCTGGCAGGGTGGTAGGGCCAAATGAGAAGGACTGTCTCATTGAATTCTCACCAAACCATGCTTCATGAACCCCCCCCCCCCCCCCCCCCCCCCCCCCAGGCCCCAATCCCCATGGTCTTCTTGTCAATTAATATTTAATAGCAACTTTTGCATTTGCTTTCCTTTTCAAAACCATTTATTGACTATCATGCACGTGCGCCACTAGTGAACCCTTACCCTTTCAAGCCACTCCGGATCCTCTAACAATGCAATATTCCGTGTGGTGAGTCAGGGACAGTCAGTCCCCGACTCCCCGGCGACATATATAATGCCTAAGAAAGTTACGCAAAAGGGATATGGGGGTTTTCAACTGATATCGGATCAAAATCCGTTTGATTCCCGTTGAAATTCGTATGTATAAGCAAATTTAAATATGTACTAATTTTAACTGTCTCGTGAATCTAAATTGTTTGTACGAATCTCAACGCTAATCGAATAGCTTTGAGCAAATCCCTCTCCTTACCCAGAAATATTTGTGTATTTTATTTTTGATGGTACCAACTGAAATGTCACTTAATATCTGAGCCCTAACTAATAGTACATGTACCTTGTACTAAGTACTTACTGTGTTAACATGTACTGAAATGCAACGGAAATGCTTTGTGAGGGCACGTAACAAGAACTAAAGAACAAACAACAGATGGTATGATTTGATATGCTATCAAGTATGACCTGTGAAGAAAACAACTCACCTAAACAAATTATTACAAAAAAAGTGTTTGAACAATATTCAGAGCAGAACTAGGGTGTTTTTAAGCTCACCAAGTCCATTTGTGAACTTAATTCAAAAACATATTGAATTGGTTTCAAACGATGCATTCAAACCGTTGAAACCTATTTACTTCACGAGTGATGCGTTTACATGTCAAATTTATAAATTTTCGAACTAATTTAGTATAAAGTCAAGCGGTAAAAAAAAAAGATGGTTTACAAGTTAATTTTAATGTGTTCATTTTTCATCATTTTTTGACCGCTTGACTTTATATTAAATTAGTTCAAAAAATTTAAAACTTGACATGTAAACTCATCACTCGTGAAGTAGATCAGTTTGAACAGTTTGGATGCGTCGCTTAAAACCAATCCGATGGGTTTTTGAGTTAAGCTCACAAAGAAGTTCGGTGAGCTTAAGAACACCCTAGTTCTACTCCAATATTCATATTATACTTTTTAAACATCTCTTTCGACAAAAGATATAATTAAAATACATGAATAAGTTGACTAATATATGTATTATTAACTGATTTTGTAAATTTTACAATAATATATGACTCCTACCGGAATATTCCCTAAATTATATTTTTTTGTTTTCAGAATATTTTACTTGCAACAGAAATATTATTTCTAAAGTATATTCTTATTATATTCAAATACGAATTTCACAAATTATATTTGTTCTGAGTAAAACTATGGTGTTCTTAAGTTCATCAAGCCTCTTTGTGAACTAAATTCTAAAACATATCGAAATGACTTCAAACGACGAATCCAAACGTTCAAAAAATGATTGACGCGTCTACATGTGAAAATTTAAATTTTCGAATTAATTTTATATAATGTCAAGTGGTCAAAACATATTTAAAAAAATAAATGCATTAAAATTAATTTATAACCTTCTAATTTTGACCGCTTGACTTTATACTATATTAATTTGAAAGTTTAAAATTTTCACATGTAGACCCATCACTGGGAAGATAAATGAGTTTCAACGGTCCAAATTCGTCATTTTAAAGTCAATCTAATAGATTGTAAAGTTGAGTTCACAAATGTAGTTGATGAACTTAATAACACCCTAGTTCTACTTTTGTTAGAGCATCTGTATCTCTGAAACTCTTAGAGTTTCTAAATAACTGTTAACTGATTTTAAGAAATTATAGAATCCGGAGTTTCTAAATGTTTACATTCTTGAAACTAATTTTAAAGTTTCTAATAAGCTACATCATCAGTAAATTAAAATTAATAAGCCACATCAACAGTAAATTAAACTAATTTTAGTGAATACATGCCAATCGTTTTGCCACGTCAAAGTTTATAAACGATTTCTTAATAAGAAATTATTGAGCAAAGTTGCTAAATAAGAAATCCATTTACATCCTTGAAGCTGGTTTAGCAACTATCACGTTAGATTAGAAACTATAATAGTTTCCGGGATGCAGATGCTCTTATATTTTTGTTATATTCTCATTAACTGAATCAACAACAATAAATCCTTGTCTTTATTATCTGAACCGGAAACGGATAAGGGATTGAACTCAAACAATATCTGCCACATGAGTAATTTATACCTGATAATTGACCAATTATTAATAATTAAGGCAGATGAAAGCATTTTAGAGTACAACACATCATAATTTTGTCGGTAAAAGTAAATTATGCTCAAATTCAAATTATACATGCCTAATGGCTCAGATAAAACATAAAAATTATTCAAATTTTATTTCTTGTTCGACAAACAAGTTTTTAAAAAATATTTAGCAACTAATTTATCATATTAAGAATTGAACATGTTCTGAAAATAATAATTTCTCTCAATAAACATAACCAAAGAAAAAAATTGTACACCATTGCCAACATGTACAACATACAAGACTTAGTTCCCATTCCATTTTCCTTGGAATTTACTCCCATTTTTTTGTTATTTGAAATCTGAAAATTTCCTTACTCCAATAATCTCAGTTCCCATACCAAGTTCTCCTTGGAATGTAGTCCCAAATTAACTTTTTGTAAATTTTAAAAAGCTATCCTTCCATTGATAGGTCCTTGCAGTGCAGATATCAGCCTCCCATGTTACTTGTCTCCATTCCTCTTACCTCTTACACTGTGCCAATGTCTCTCCCTCTCTCTCTCTCTCTCTCTCTCTCTCTCTCTCGAACTCTGAACAATGATCTAAACAAATCACTGTTGAAGGGTAGGTGACACCATACTTTACATGGTATGGTTACCTCTCAGAGAGCATGGTTACACTCTTGCATTGGCATTATCTCGCCAGCAAGCAAACTTGCATTAGTTGCATGCAAATAGGAAAGCAGGGTTCTGCTTTTCCGATTATAACCATCAAATTTATTGAGATTCGTGCATAAATTTTTTTTCTTTATCGAGATACGTAAATGAAAAATTTTGAATAGTTGGAATCGGAAAAGCAGGACCCTCCTTTTCTATTGGAATAAAAGGAGAGTTCATTCCTTATCTCGCCAGCAAACAAACTTGCATTAGTTGCATGCAAATGGAAAAGCTGCAAGTCGAGTTGCATAGTGAACGGACTGAACAGTGAACAGTGACCAGTGACCATTTGAAACTTGAGACAAAAGTGTTACATTATGTCAAGGCATGTAGAGCCCGTTGCCACACTTGCAACGCCACGCCTCGGGGTAGTATTCCATCGGGAAATATAACTTACCGGGCGGGACCGGTACGTGAACTGGGTAGCACGGTGTGCACCGGCCACACTTGTACATGCATCGCGGCGGGTACGAACCGGGTCCGAAGCTCAGCCGCCGACGGATTGGATACCTTCGCAAATTCTGCTTGACCATTAAAAACATTATAAATAACAAAAGTAATATATTATGCATGAAAGTAACTTAATCAAGCAAAGTATAACACAACCAAAAATCAAACTCATAAAATAATTCGTCATATTAAATTATTAATTGAATTATCAAAAAATCTACTACAATAAATAGTACACGTTCCGTGCGTACATGATACAAGTTCACTAGTAGGTCTTGTCAGATAAAAAGAGACTTTCTAAAAGTTCTGGTTGGCGGGTCCCACAGTCAGTAATAGGCGCATTTTAGCCCAGGGCATTGGGATGCATTCCAGCTGTTAATTTTGCTTGGTTCTCTGACTAGCATGCTAACGTGCACCGCCGCCTAGGCTAGGCCTAGCCTAGGGAAGATTTTAGTTCTATAGTTGTATTTTTCTATGCATATCCAATTATTTTATTTTTCATCCAATCATCAACAGAATTAAAAATAGATGAGGTGTCAGGCAATTTTAGCCATCTTGGTCTGAATTTCAATGTTCATCACCTTGTTTTGGGGAAAGATGTCAAATTGTTTAATGCACTGATCAGTTCAATATGAGATTCTATCTTTTTGAAGTATAGACCAGAGTTGTAAATAACGCTGTGCGCTCGTCGGACCAACAGGTACCACTAAGCAATTAATTGAAAATAATAAAAAATAATCAGCCAATTAGTCGGAAAAATTTGTGATGGTTTGATTACCGTCAACGACTAATCGGCCAATTAATCGGTTTAAACGGACATTTTTTACAACATTGGTATACACCACACCAGTTTGTTACTTTTTTTGGGGAAAAGTAAAATTTAAAATGAAGGTACTCTTAGAAGCAAAAGTAATTAATTGATTATAAATTTCAGCCTTAGATAACTTTTTATTTATCAAAACTGCAAAACTAGGGTTACCTAAATGATTATACCAAACTTCATATATAATTGATAGATCTAAAAAGTACACAATATTTGCATAATTTTATTTTTAATTTGATGAGTTTTAACACTAATCTCAATAGTTGTCAATAAATTAAATTTGAATATAAATTAAACCAAAATAAAAATAAAGAAGAATGACTACCTCCACATAAGGACTTGATCTCCTTCTTAGACTTCTTACACCTAAAAAGAAGGTAAAGGGATAATGTCAAATAAATTAAATGTGAATATATACCACCTCTGTTAGATAAGTGAAGAAATTAATTACAAGTCAAAATTGAAAATCAATTAGATTAAACAATGAAAAGGAAAACCATCTACAAATAAAATCAACAAGATTTTTTGAGACAACTTTACTGGGCACATAGCACATTTGTATCTTAAACCCTAACAAAGACCCAAAAAAATGAATGGCACAACACAATGCAAATAATTTGAAATTAAGAAAATCTTACCTTGAATTACACCAAAGCTTCTTGCAAGGGGAGGAATGGCGACAAGAGAAAGAGCGAGTAGAGAGACAATTGCCAAAGAAAGAAACATATTTGGCGAAATACAAAGCCATTTCTCTCTCTTCTTTTCTCTGATCTCCATGTAACCAGAGAGCACTGTTCTTGTGTGTGTGTGTGTGTGTTTCAGAGAGAGAGAGAGAGAGCCTATATTTCTAGCTCTTTCTTTTTTGCTCTTGAAAGGCTCACTATTTCTAGCTCTTACCAATTCCTCTTTCTCTTTATCTCTGATCTGTCAAGTGGTACTGGTACCAGATCTCTCTCCTTGTTCTAATAACCTCTCCGACCAGACATCCAGTGCAATTTAATACTCTCCTCTCTCTCTCATCAGTGAGCAGTGATCTCTCTCTTTCTTTCTCTCGTGCGAAAGCAGAGAGAGGGAGATATAAGTCAGAGAGACACGAGGAAAAGGAGAAAAAGACAGGGATGTCATTGCTAGAGAAGCATAATAAAGCCCCAGTCAAACTGTTATTTTTTATATATAGAAATAATATCAAATAATATAAGATAATAGATTAATGTTATGGAAATTTTAATTCTGTAGAAAGATTGTGTTAGAATTGTCAAAACAAATTTGGTTATTTTAAAATTCAGCGTATCAATACAATTTTTAAACTAAAGGAACTGAATCAAATTTTTTATTCCTTTAAAAAAAAAAAGTTCGTCTATGAGATCAAAATCTTACGACAATTTATCTATTATCCTATATTATTTTTAAATAATTTTTATAAATAAAAAATTATGCAGTCAAACTGTGAACAGCCATTAAGTCCATAACACTAGCAAATGCCCCTGTCAACTTTAATTGAAAATAAGGTATTGTGTAAGGGTGTCAATGGGTACGGTAAGGATCGGATGGAAGTATTTTCATACATGTATCCGTTACAAATTGTTCTTATCCGTATTCTATCTTTACCCGCTACAAATTATCTTAGCCGTATTTTATCCTTACCCGTTATGGTTGTCGGATAATGAAACAGTAGCAGGTAAATAACGGGTAATACTAATATAATAATTATTTTTATTATATATTAAATAATACATTAAAACATATATATTCATTTCATACATGTATAGTACTTTATTGAAAAAAAAAAAATTTGATCTTGCTAAGATGTAAAAATTGGATCAGTGATTTTCAAAGTGGCTTAATAAATAGTAAAAAAATTCCAAAAAATGTAAAATTTAGTCTCCAAGCACATTTCAATATAGAGAACATGTTGAGCAGTTCGGATCAGTTGTTTGGATTTTCAAAATGAAAATATGAGCGTGAAGTAAAAATGACATCTTACTTCACAACTCACCATAACCCAGCTCTATATGAGATAAACTATGGTGAGTTGTGAAGTAAAATGTCGTTTTACTTCACGCCATATTTTCATTTTGAAAATCCAAACAACCGATCCGAACCGCTCAACATGTTCTCTATATTGAAATGTGCTTGGAGACTAAATTTTACATTTTTTGGAATTTTTTTACTATTTATTAAGCCACTTTGAAATCGCTGATCCACTGTGAACAGTAAAAAACAGTAAAAATTTCTGGACCACCGGATCAGCGATTTTCAAAGTGGCTTAATAAATAGTAAAAAAATTCCAAAAAATATAAAATTTAGTCTCCAAGCACATTTCAATATAGAGAACATGTTGAGCGGTTCAGATCGGTTGTTTGGATTTTCAAAATAAAAATATGAGCGTGAAGTAAAAATGACATCTTACTTCACAACTCACCATAGCCCAGCTCTATATGAGATAGACTATGGTGAGTTGTGAAGTAAAATGTCGTTTTACTTCACGCTATATTTTCATTTTGAAAATCCAAACTACCGATCCGAACCGCTCAACATGTTCTCTATATTGAAATGTGCTTGGAGACTAAATTTTACATTTTTTGGAATTTTTTTACTATTTGTTAAGTCACTTTGAAATCGCTGATCCACTGTGAACAGTAAAAACAGTAAAAATTTCTGGATCACCGGATCAGCGATTTTCAAAGTAGCTTAATAAATAGTAAAAAGTTTCAAAAAATGTAAAATTTAGTCTCCAAGCACATTTCAATATAGAGAACATATTGAACGGTTCGGATCGGTTGTTTGAATTTTCAAAATAAAATATGAGCGTGAAGTAAAAATGACCTCTTACTTCACAACTCACCATAGCCCAGCTCTATATGAGATAGACTATGATGAGTTGTGAAATAAAACGTCATTTTACTTCACGTCATATTTTTATTTTGAAAATCCAAACTACCAATCCGAACCGCTCAACATGTTCTCTATATTGAAATGTGCTTGGAGACTAAATTTTACATTTTTTGGAATTTTTTACTATTTATTAAGCCACTTTGAAATCGCTGATCCACTGTGAACAGTACAAAATTCTGGACCACCGAATCAGCGATTTTCAAAGTGGCTTAATATATATATATATATATATATATATATATATATATATATAGAGATTGGCTAATGTGCTAACGTTATAACTTCGGCCGAAGTTATAACGAGTCGTTTTTGCAATTTCAAAATCCAAACAACCGATCCGAACCGTTCAACATGTTCTCTATATTGAAATGTGCTTGGAGACCAAATTTTACATTTTTTGGAATTTTTTTACTATTTATTAAGCCACTTTGAAAATACTGATCCGGTGGTCCAGAAAATTTTGCTGTTTTTTACTATTCACAGCAGATCTGCGATTTTCAAAGTGGCTTAATAAATAGTAAAAAAATTCCAAAAAATGTAAAATTTGGTCTCCAAGCACATTTCAATATTTAGAAAAAGTTGAACGGTTCGGATCGGTTGTTTGGATTTTAAAAACTAATAAACGACTCGTTATAACTTCGGCCGAAGTTATAACGTTAGCACATTAGCCAATCTCTCTCTATATATATATATATATATATATATATATATTTTTTTTTTTTTTTATAATTACCCGATCGGGTAACAGGTACGAAATAGACTTTACCCGTACCCTTACCCGTTTAGGTAACAAAAAAAAATATTTACCCGTACCTGTACTCGATAAGTTTATGAAAACAAAATCTTACTCGTATCCGTCTTATCAGATACAGTACGGGTCGGGTAAACGAATAAAAGGGTGCCATTGACACCCCTAGTATTGTGCATATACAAATAAAAATGGAACATTTCGCAAATTATGTACAATTTTTTTACAAAATGCACTGTTTATAATTAGTAAAATAGTATATTTTGATAGCGCAATAGAAATTTGCATTCTCTAAATTAATGTAATCGGTGAGTTTAGAATCGGACCATTTTATCTGAATCAGGGCCAATTCGGATTATTAACTGGGTGCTTTAAGATTCGTATCAATTTATAATGAATGGGCCGGATTCAAGCTCAAAGGATAAGATACGTTAGGTGATATAAATTCACTATTTTACCATTTAACTCATTCCGCTTATATTTTGACAACATAGAATAGTGAAATAACGCAACTTCAGTTAAAAATATTGTCAAAATGAGGCTAAAATATTCAAATATAACAAAGTAGGGATATGTGAAATAGCGATTATTATTGTATATATTATATATTTTTCATCATTATCATCGTTTTTGTTTTTAATATTGTAATTATGGTTGTAGTTATCTTGTTGTCGTTGTTATTGTTTTATTATATACTTTAAATATGACATTTTAAACTTAATAATTTGTTATCCATGGAGCAATTTGAAAAATTAACAATTTAATTTTATTGACAATTAAAGGGCGACCTGGCAATATTCAAAATAGTACCAAATACATTACACAACCTAAATTATATATATAAAACAAAAGCACATCTACAATAATAATTTTTAATTTCATGAATACGTTATTTATTGTATAAATTAATTGTCTGTCAAAACATTTCTTCTTTTATCAGACAGTGATTGTCTTGGAATTATCCTAGCACCTGCAGAGAAGATGCAGATAAAAAGTATGGGTTCATTTTTTTTTTTTCTTTTTAAGCAAAAATAATGCTCAGTATGGGTCAATTGACTCCAATTTCTTTATAACAATATCTTTAAATTGTTACTGTAAAATAAATATTTTAACTAAAATGCTATAGATACATTAAATTATTTTGTGTTGATCTACAAGAATTTGCCACTGTCTGCAAGTTTAAAAAATGACTATTATCAAGAATAAGCGGACGAAAATTATATTTTCGAGAGTATCATTTTACCGATATGAATATTCATAACGATACCGACACTGTTGTGTATTTTTATCATTGCATATAGTGAAAGATTCATGTAGTTTTCACGTTGTTAAAAATTTTAGATGCAACTATACCAGTTCAAATTTTGCACCATAAATTATTTTTTGGATTTAGTTCACAAGAGACCATACTCTATGACCACATACCAAAGCAACATATGTTTTTATATTTTTGGATTTGGTTCACATGACATGAGACCTGTGTACTACCTCTCATTTTATTTCTAACTAATTTTTTTAAGAGTAGGGTCAAAATGCATCATTAGTTTTGTGCTCCAATCATGCTTCACATTCTTATTTTTATTTTTAAAGTCCGAACAGTTAATCCGAACAGCTCACCATAATCTTTGTATTAAAATATGCTGGGAGACTAAATTTTATATTTTTTAGAATCTTTTTACTAACTTTAGATAGGTACAAAATCACTGTTTTAAAAAATTATGGACCATCCAAAACAGTGATTTTGTACCTATCTAAAAAATAAAAATAAAAAAAAAATTTAATTTTGTCTCCAAACACATTTTAATATGAAGATCATATTGAGCGATTCAGATAGATTGTTCGAACTTTGAAAATGGAGAAAAAAACGTGGAGCATGATTGGAGCACAAAATCAATAGTGCATTTTAATCCTACTCTTTTTTTTTAATTAAAATATAAAAAGGATGGTTCAACACTTCAACTGTCTACATTTACCGATATTTTTATTAAAACCCCAAAAAAAAAACAAATTATCAAATCTGCTCCCACCCCAACTTTATTTTTATTTCTACCCCAACCGCCCGTGGGCTGGGCGGTCCACTTTCCGGACCTGACCGCCCAGCAGCTGGGCGGTCCACTACCCTTATCTGACCGCCCAGGTGGACCCTTATCTGACCGCCCAGCAGCTGGGCGGTCCACTATAAAACCCTATAAAAGAGGTTTTTCTCTCTCCTGATGAGCACAGTATTCATTCCCCAATCCAACAAATTTCCAGAACCGAAAGAGAGAGCTGTCAGGCGATTTTGAGGTATGGACAGTAACAAACGAGGTAAGAAAGCGAGCAACCGAGATCGTGGCGTAGCGAGAGAAGGGTCAATTAGTGATCGAGGTAAAAATGAGGAAAAAAAATACAAGTGTCAAATATGTCGTGATTTTTTTAATTGTGAGACATGTAAGCTGGAGGAATGGAAGAAACGACATATTCAATATGAAATTTCAGACGATGACTTTGTGGAAAACCCCTACGGCTTTGGTTTGAAAAAGAAGAAAGTTGATCCAGAGCCTCCAGCATCGGATGATAAGTTTGTTCCGTGTACTGGTAAGGCTACCACTTCGTCTGCTGTGACTGATCCAGATCAAGCAAACTCTGATGATGACTTTGTTCCATGCACTTTCAAGGCTCGTTGTAAGAAGTAGATTTTTTAGGAATTTATGTTGTAGAATTTTTAGAAATTTATGTCGCAGACTTTATTTCATTAGTTTTGTGTTTGTTTATATTTTATGTTGTTAGTTTTTGTATACGTAATTAAGTAATAAAAATAACAAAAATGAAGCATATAAAATAATCGAGGCAAATAAAAAATTGCATAGTTCACAAACTACCAATTAGAATAGTTCACAATATACATCTAAAATAGTTCATAACATAATTTAACAAAACTTGGTAATCAGCGACGACGGCTGAACAAACTCAAAATACGACGTCTGGGTCTGGGTGCAGCTGGTTCTGCGGCACTACCGGATGTCTCTCCATGGCTACTACCGGTTCCTGGGCTTTCATGAGTGCGGCGGCTACTACCGGTTCCTGAGTTTTCACCCCTGCGGTGGCTACTACCAGTAGCCTCAGCAACAACTCTAGCATTTTCTCTTTCGTTGGCTTCGTTAATGGCATCTGCATTGCATTCCAGTTGAAATAAAATCAAAACAAAATATAAGTAAACAAATAAAATATAAGTAAATAAAAAAAATATAAGTAAATAAAAGGAATCAACCGTACCTGCTCGCTGCCTGTCAGTTGTTGAACGGCGAGCCTGATGTCCCATTCGCCTACCTTCCATCTCGTCCATGGTCATTACTTGACGCTTGTGGGGTCTTCTTCCTTTTCTGATCCACCCGCTTGCGGGACAGACTCTATCACCAACATAGGGCGGCCACTGATACTGGTTGGGATAAGGATGGAAAGATGCACCCCAAGTACTCGCAAGGTACTCGGTACGGTACATGTCTGCGACATAATCATCCTCAGAGAAGTTTCTCTCCCGGCACACCGCCATAACATGAGAACAAGGTAGGTGGGCCAACTGGATTCCTTGGCAAGTGCATGTTACAGTATTGTCAGGTGCAAAAATAACAACATACTTGAACATCCTTTTCACAAACTCCATAGTCCCATCCGGTCTACGGCCGGTTGGAGCAAACTCATCTGGACAGTGCACTTCGAATTCCAATTGGTTATCCCCGTACGGGACAACTCTCATAGCTGAACCTTTCTCCCTATGTTTCCTTAGTTTCCCCTCCACCCTTGTTGAAAACGTTTGATTCCTGGACAGTAATTCAGAAAATATAAGTCAACAAATAAAAATATACATACCTTGGCAAAATCTCTGAATAAAAATATACATACCTGGACAGTAATTCAGATGCTTTAACACGCCGTGCAACAAACCATGCATTTAACTTGTAGAAGGTGTCCTCCACAATTGCTGCCACGGGCAACTGCCGGCTCTGCTTGAAAACATCATTCAAGGACTCAGACCCATTTGTGGTCATAATTCCCCATCGGAAACCTCCATCACAGGCTTGCAATATCTTCTCATATCGAGGTGGCTCAGCCAGATCGGCGGGATTATTTTTTCCCACCTTGAGTAAGTACAAATTTGCCTTTGGACAGTACTGCAAAAAAAAATTCAGATGAGAAAACGTTTGATTAAATAATTCAGAAAATATAAGTATGTGAAAATATACATACCTTGGCAAAATCTCTGAACATCTCTTCCACCCTTCTCGGCTTCTTCTTCGTGTCACCAATTCTGAATGTATCTGCAACCCATTTTTCAGATCCGCAGTTCTTGTGTAGGTTGTCTGTAACATGTTGCATACACAGCCTGTGCACACAATCGCCGTTCGCTGTCGACCACCCGAAATCTGGGCGATCAAAAACATATTTGATTCCTTTGTGCTGGTCTGATATGACACAAAAGAACCGGTCGCCAACCACTTGTCTTCTTACGAACCTCATGAAAAATCCCCAGTTTTCCCCGTCCTCCTTCTCAACAATTGCAAAGGCCAAAGGCAACAACTGGTTTTGAGCATCATATGCACATGCGATCAGCAGTCTCCCGTCGTAACGGCCAGACAGGAAGCATGCATCCACACTGATGACCGGTCTAATGTATGGCACAGCTTGAATACATGGACCGAACGCCCATGCTATGGCCTTGAATTGCAACGCGTTGTCGACAGTCCGTACGCCTATATTCCAACATTCAAACACAGTGCCGGGATTTGTACTTGTTATGGCCTGCAGCAATGGTGCAAGCAAGTTGTATGAACCATGCCAGCTACCGAACATTCGGCAAATCGCAAGTTCACGCCCTCTCCACAACCTGTTGTATTTTGGGACGACATGCTTGTAAACGCGTCTGACATGTCTAGCGACCTCCTTAAGGCTCATCGATGGGTCCTCCTTAACGTCATTCTCAATTACATCGGCAATAAGTGAAGCCGTAAGATTTGCATGGTCTTTCCTTGATGACGCAGCCTTGCATGTGTGAGGTGGTTCACACTTCTTAATAATCCATGCCTCGCCCTTACCCACAGGGGTTGCATAGAGACGGAAGTGGCAATGCTCTTCGTCTTTACAAACAATTACTAACCTTCTTCGGTCCCTTTTTTCAGTTATGCACTCCCAGTTGCCGTGAACATGGACCTCATGTATTTTCTTCACAAGTTCATCTATGTTGGTGTAAACCTGCTGCGGAGCAAGCTCTTGACTGTACCTGACACGCGGCCCAAAAAATGAGATGTCTGCCTCTTCAAAAGCAGTGGTATCGTTGAATGTGGGACACGGATGCCTATCTGTCAGACCTTTAATCGGAAATCTGTCTTCCTTAGGTAAATAATCTCCATCACCTTCTGACAGGTGATCAGAATCCCAATCCCCTTCCCATTCGTCACATGTTTCCAAATTTTCTTGTGGTACGGCATCGAGCTCAGCATCAAGGTCAAGGTCTCTCCGGATAGCAACGGGTGACACTATAGGTATTGATGGTGGTACAGATGGAAATCTGGGTTGGATTGGGGTTTCAGGAGGAGGTGGTGGTGGTGGTAGATCGGTGGTAAAATCAGGTACAAAATTCTCATAAACGGGTGATACGGGCGGTTCATAACTCGAGTGGCGGGGGTTGTCATAACTATAGTGGCGGGGGTTGTCATAACTATAGTGGCGGGGGTTGTCATACCCCGAGTGCTCACGACCCGAGTTGTCATAACCCGAGTGATCATAACTCGAGTTGTCATAACTCGAGTGACGCGGGTTGTCATAACCCGAGTGATCATAACCTCTATTTTCCCTAGATGTTCCAACCCCGGGTTCACGTTGAACTCTTCTAGAATATAAGTCAATTACCATTACCCCCTGTGACTGAAAAGTGTTGTAAACACTCCTCCATAATGACTCATCTGTTATTGGATACCTGGTATTGTAAGGTCTACCACCACTTACTGTGTTAATCCGGGTAGCTAAATCTATATCACACCGGTTGGGATTCACACCGATCTTTTCATACACTATTTCATTCAGTTCAACAAATGAGGTATTTTCATTTACCTCGAAGCCGTAGGCTGCTTCCTTAGTGTACTGTGCTCCCTCCGCACCCCGGGTAAACTTCCCGCCCACATACAGTGCAACCAACATATGAGAGTTCTGGAATTACTGTTCTGGAAACACTGTTCTGGAAATACTGTGCTGGGATTACTGTTCACCATCGCCTCAAAATCGCTGAAAAAATCGCCTCTGACGGCTCTCTCATCTCTCATTCAGTGAAAATATTTTTGTGGGATTGGGTAATGACTACTGTGTTGCTCAGGAGAGAGAAAAACCCCTTTTATAGGGTTTTATAGCGGACCGCCCAGCTGCTGGGCGGTCAGATAAGGGTAGTGGACCGCCCGCCTGCTGGGCGGTCAGGTCCGGAAAGTGGACCGCCCAGCCCACGGGCGGTTGGGGTAGAAATAAAAATAAAGTTGGGGTGGGAGCAGATTTGATAATTTGTTTTTTTGGGGGGTTTTAATAAAAATATCGGCTACATTTATACTCCCATTATATCTCCACCTTTAATTTATTTATAAAAAATAACAATCATATATTAAACTAAAATCGTTATACGATTTATTTTATTTTCTCTATTAACTGAAAATTCAACATTTACAATTGATCCGTAATAAAAATCATTTTTAATATTTAATAGAAACGTCACTGAAACAGAGTAAAAAATATATATATATCTCCCCTCCGTAATTAAATTTTATTTACCTTTCAGGGACCCCCCCCCCCCCCCCCAATTTGTTTGATGCTAATGTTAGCAGTACCTTTTTTGGTTCCCTGCAGCTGTTGTCTGTCCTATAATATGCTCATGATAAGATAGTAATCTTTAGGTGCTTTCATAACATTTGGAACTACTTACTAATATGAAAATAACAAACTTATTACGTAGAATTTGTATAACTGAAAAGATGCTAAATTTGTCAAGGAGTGGGAGCCACTTTTTTTTTATCTCATAAACAAAACTAATTTGACTGTTTGGTCTCTTTCTAGACTCATTTTAACCTCTTTGTGGGAATTATTTTTTTAACTAGTGGTTTAAAATAATACTCTTCTTATGGAATGTTACAAATTCAAAATTCAGATAAAAAATTAATTGGTGGGTGGCTTGATCCCAACCCTTACTCTACAAAAATTTTATGGAGGCACGAAATCTTAATTTGATGTTAGTTAATGATTAATGTTAAAATATAGAAGCTTAATCCATGCTAGAAAAGAAAAGTAATGTTTGATAATATTAAATTAAGGAGGCCCCTGTGATTTGAATTCAATTGTACTATATTAAGAAAATAAAACACTGCCTGATTGCAAGTAATAATTGAGATATGCTACAAAATCTGCTGAGTTTTTTCTTGGCAAGAATTATGAATTGTTAGAAAGAAAATTAGAAATTTTTTTGGCAACAACTCGGTAAAATTAGCTTTATTGGTGTTGTTTTTGTTAATTAGTTATTTTTATTTTTAAATGTCTCAACATGCTAGTTATTAGTACTATTTTCATTAGCTATAAATCATATATAAGTGTAAATAATATTTATTTATTTATTTCATGTATATGATGTAAACGGTATTTTGGCAATTAGAACAATTACAAAATCAAATGCACTTTAGGAATTTTGAAATTCACTGAATTCAATTATTTGCATTATCTGTGTACCATTTTTTTTTTCTAAAGAAACGATTTTATTTTTATAGAAGAATATTCTGTGGCTGGAGTTTGGTAGGAGATGTTTTATTTGTATTGGTTCCATTACGTAATAAAGCATAGTAACAATATACGCGAGAACCGAACTCCAAATAAAATACAAAAAAACATATAATATGTTTTATTCGCGAATAAAACGCGAATCACGAATTATTTGTGAGAAAAATGCGAAATTTTATTTTTATTTTTATTTATTTAATAATTTTTTTTACTTTCTTGTTGTATCGAATCATTTCCGAATAATTTTATTATTATTATTTTATTTATCTAAATCACGAATTTTTGACCCTGCCGAATCCTGAACTATTTGTTTGTTACTATGCTAATGAGTGATCAGATCAAGAGACGCATTTCTCTCGCCACATTGAATCCGACAGTGTAGTTTGAGCTTTGTGTATTGATTGGTTCTCACCTGGTGGTTGCTGTCTCCTTACTTTTGAAAATTTATACATTCTTTTCCTTTTTAGTGTTAATCTTTTTGTAAAAATATTTTTTACTGTGCATACAAACAAGTCAGATAATAATAACTTATGATATTTATAGAGTAGAACTAAGGTGTTCTTATGCTCACCAAGCCTCTTTGTGAACTTATAAAAACGTATCCAAACTATTGAAACCGATCTACTTCAAGAATGATACGTTTACATGTCAAATTTTTTAATTTTTGAACTAATTAAGTATGAAGTCAAGCGGTAAAAAAAAGATGATTTATAAGTTCATTTTAATGAGTTCATTTTTCATTATTTTTGTACCGCTTGACTTTATACTAGACTAGTTCGAAAAATTATAAATTTTGACATGTAAATGCATCACTCGTGAAGTAGAATGGTTTCAACGGTTTGAATGTGTTGTTTGAAGCTAATCTGATTGATTTTTGAGTTAAGCTCACAAAGAGGATTAGTGAGCTTAACAACACCCTAGTTCTACTCTTTATAAAGCATGATTCGTTGTTGCATGATTGTACGGATGAATTTTTAGTGTACAGAAATCCAAATTAATTTGCAGGAATTTATATTCAAAATAATAAAAATGTGCCGAAAAATTTGTTCGGTTGTACTATACAAAATACTGTGCAAATTTTATCTTTTGATAAATGATATCCTTAATATTTTTTACTAATACTTCTTTAACATAATTATTTCTTCATTATAATATTTGAAAAAACATATAAAAATAAATTAAAAGAAGTGCGAAAAATAATTAAGAATTATATAAAACAAAATAATTTATAACTTTCTATGAAGAAAAATAAATATAAGCAATGAAAAAAATATAATATTGTATGTTTTATTTTTATTTAACAAATCCCAATGTTGAACTGGAGAAAGCAATATATTGGACAAAATAAATGTGGTAAGTTCAATTTTTCTTTTTCATGATTTTGATCTAAATGCTATTTTTTTGTTATTCATAATTATTAGTGTAATTTTAAATAAATCACTATTGAAGTGAGTTTTAAAAAAAAATATTTTTAAAGTGAATATTTTATATAGATATATGATAAAATAGCGCTCTTAACAAAATTATATATATTCTTAAAAGCATCAAGTACTTAAGTTCCTCAATTTACATCTCATTATTTCTGATCATGCCGATAATAAAATGTGTAATAATTAGAGGAATTGATTTACATTGGTGAATTAGTAAGGAACCTTAGATCGTGGGGAAAAAAAAATTGAGTCCAATCAAATTAATTTTTATAAAAAAAAAATTTTTGATAAAAAAAAATCTCAATCTCTATTTTTATAAAAAAAAATGCACAAATTTGTTAAGAATTTGGAAGTAGTGTGGTAATAAAACCCAAACCACATTCATGCAAAAAATGGTTCATTTCAAACTAATACTAATCCAAGCTAAATTTAAAAGAAAAAGAAAGAAAGACATCTGTGATGCTGATTTAGCATAAAAAAGTCGTAAAATTATCAAGTACCTTCCAAATTCTCTGCCAATATTCTAATTATTCGAACTCAACCGAACACCAATTAACTTGTTCTCAGCCAAATATACCGAAAATAATTGTTTGATTCCAAAAACGGATAGCATAGTGTGGAGCGTCAGAAAAGACTTCTCTGTCTTTGTTATGTCTTATCACATCAACCATTTAAAAATTCTCATATCCCCTCCATTCCATAAAACAGGAGGCTTCCATTTCATCTGATCTTTGCAAGTACAAAATAGAATGAAATCGGCACGGTTTAACACATCAAGGACAAGATACGTGTCAACATGACACGGGTTAACACGGATAACAACACAGTTTGACAAGGCCGTGTCAGTAATAAATATATTGTGTCCGATTTCGACACTATTAGACACGGCACATATAATTTAAACGTGACTTTATTCTTATACGAAAAGATACATTTCATCTGCATGAAGGAAACATGGGCTGAATTTAAGGCCAGACTCAGCAGACCTAAAAAATTTGAAACAACAGGCGCAAATGAAACCCAGTTTAGGCCCAAAAATTTAATTATTTTGTGCCATTTTCTCTCTTTGAACTCAATTAAATTCAGAGAAACTTCTAAAAGAAAGAAGAAAATTCTCTCCCTTGGTCCATCTTATTTTATTTTATTTTTATAAATTTTTTTTGTCTTCCTAGGTCTTCAATTTTTGGGGAATAATGAAAGTAAGTAAGGATGTGTTTAGAACACGTCGTGTATAAATTCAAATTTGAAAAGATGAAAGAGAAGATGAGAGGAGCGGGGATAAACGATTTGTATAAATTCAAATTAAAATGTAGAGAAATTAAATTTATACTGTAACCCCATTTTTGGTAATTTTATAGCATGACCTAAGACAAAATACGATGAACATTTTCTTTTATGTAAGATAACACAAAATTATTGGACTATTAACGAAATCCAGAATCATTTTTTTAAGTTAGTCGGCTTGATGCCGCTAACAATTGTATTGATAAAAAGTTATTTAAAAAATTCAGAATCATTTCATAGCAATACTTTAGCAATCAGATCATTTGGTTGGTTGAAATAAATCCGAGCTATGAATTCTAAAACATTGTCATTATTTTGGACAATTTATCAATACAAAATTTTAATTGAAAATATGGAGTTTTATAAAAATAATCAAATTATATTTTTACAACAACAAGATGTTCGAAACTAATTTTGAAACTTGAATGATTGTGTTCAGAAATTCTAACTAGAATATAGATATGTAGGTCTCTATAATTTTAGAAATCAACGATGTAAATTAAACTTGTACATCCAGTCAACATTTTTGAGCTTATGCATTTATATTCTTAACATAGTTTTATAATTCTTTTTAAATTTCAGTATGAAATTTTTTTTTTAGTAATAGATTTAGTATAGATTTGAGGGAGCTGTCTGATTAAGTATAAATTTGAATAGATATCACTTTTACTCGGTTCAGATAATCCTTGCCTTTTTGGAAAATATTGTGGCTACATTTTTCCATCTATCTGTGTAACGGATTGCATTTCACTGTATAATGAGTCAATTGAAACAGTTGTTGTCTTGGAGATATGGAAAAGCTGCAGTATAAGGGCATGTTCGTTTGTCGCGGGATTACGTGCGATGGATTTGACGGGCATGGGAATCCACTTTTGAAAAAGTGGAAACCCATGAGTATGGACACACGAAATTATTTATGAAAATATGCTAAAATAAGTACTCGGTTGTATCATAGGATTAGCTATGAGAAATCTTGATTTATTTTACAAATATGTATTTTTATTTAAATTTTACATCTATTTAAAAGCAAAAATAAAATTATACCAAAATATTTAAAAATATTGTAAAAATAAACACTTATTTTACACAAAAAATAATGACAGCTCTTTTAAAATCTGTAAAAATGTTGTGTAAAAAAAATCTAGTCCGGATTTTGTTTAGTCCCACAATAGATAGTGAAATTTGGAAGAAAGATATATATACAATATCAAAGTGTGTGAGAGATATAGTGGAGACTGGAGAGAGGGAGGAGAGAGGGTGACATGATTTTTGTACCTACGCAGGTGATGTAGAGAGACAGTGGAGAGAGAAAGATTGGAATGATAAAAACGGACTCTGAGTCCGGTTCATTATTTCAAACTTTTGTATTGAAATACTATTGATTGGGAATAACCCATGAGGTGATTTGAAAATAAGATACTAAACTGTTGAACATGTGTATAGAATTATAAGTGAGTTTTGTCCGAATCCATCAAATTTTCACTGGAATTTTGCAAGCCGAACAGGCTCTAAAAGTGAAACTTGAGTTCGTACAAATGCGGGACCCACGACAGCTGGTTTCTTATGTTTCAAAATTTCTGTTTTGTCGGATATGCAGTAATTCTTGTTGTGAGTGGTGTTAGTGTTGTGATCTAGAAGCCAATCATAGGATGATTGTTTTCTAAGTTTCGTTCATGTAATTGGATGATATATTTATCATTTTGTTCCTTGAGTATTTTATTACTTATAGATCATTCGGGTTGAGGACCTGGAATTGTGGAACTCTATACAGGAGTTAATAAATACTCTAAAGTGTCCCTAGTCTTGGTAATTAACAAGGAACATTAATTACCAGCATAAGATTAGCATTTGGATTAGATGATGATCATGTTCTGCAGATCATGTGACAAGGGGTTGTCAATCTAATCAAATGGATACCTGATGGGGATCAGGGGATTGGACGTGACCAAAATAAAATATTTAATATGGATTGTGTTTGTGTCATTAATGTTTTATTTGTGTCTTGAATTCTAAGGTATGAGATGATTGTTTCTCTCACATGAGAATACATATTCGTGGGTATTATCCAACGCTGTCAGTAACTGGCAGTTATACAGATTCTATCTCAGTATGTATCTCTCATGTGGAGGGATAGTAATTATCAAGAATACCAATGTCCCTCATATAAATGAGTGATGATATCACTGGGCCCCTTGATGAAATAATACAAGTATGTGCACATATGATTAAGGAGTTAATCATAATTACTGAATTATTTCGGAATCAAGAAACGAGTAGATTTGCAAGGATGACACATTCCTACCTTGGATCTATTCATGATATCATGAGACATGGAATTGACACGAGCAATTGTTGCTTAGGGATCGTGATACAGTATGATACTTATCATCCGTACCATTTGGGTAATTACAATGCATATTGTTAGGTGCCGCTTGTAATTTATAGAATCGAAAGGAGTTTCAGATTCCATTGCCATTTGATATAGATCCCACAGGGTCACACCAATAAGAAGTTAATTAGAAATGCTCCTACATTGCGAGATGTGCCGAAACTGCCCGACTGAATCAATTCTCCACTTGCTCTACCTATGTCCATATGCGGTTCATGTTTGGTTTGAGGTCTCAAACCTCGTGCATCGGCGAATCATGGCGCCGGCACTAACGGTGCAACAAACTTGGGAAGCCTCATGGTACTCGGCTCGCACGAAACAGGGTATGTCCCTCAAAACATGGATGGTACTATTCAGCTGTGTCTCATGGGCAATTTGGAAGCAACATAATGAGGTGGTGTTCGGGGATCGGAGGCTACCGGCTAATTTGTTAGCTCGCAGATGCACGTATGAAGCGAGAATGTGGCTTAGACTCTGTTAGGCTCTCACTTAATACGATTGGTAGATACAGTGCATGAGTGAATTTATGTAACCATTGTTAGATTTTGAATATTACACTAGCGGATGCCGTGTAGGGCACTGTAGACGTTGCATATCATGCAAAGGTGCACCAGATACTCTCTGTAAACTCTTTTACCTAATATAATCACTTGCCAGTCGCTGGCAAGGTTTCAAAAAAGAAAAGAAATGCTCCTTAATTTATTTGACATGTATGACATGATAAATAAATTGGTTTCTCGACCAGAACATGAGAAATATAATTATTTGGAATAATTATATGATACTACAATTAATTAGATTAATTGTATTTGGCCCAATAAACAAAGTTCAATGGCTGTTGTTAATTGTGGCCCATGTTTGTGAATTGTTTTCTTAATAACTACCACGTTTTCTGAAAACT
Source organism: Carex littledalei (assembly GCA_011114355.1). Lineage (NCBI taxonomy): Eukaryota > Viridiplantae > Streptophyta > Magnoliopsida > Poales > Cyperaceae > Carex > Carex littledalei. The sequence continues at coordinate 6,292,909 of CM022095.1, read as the reverse complement.
GCTGCGCAGTGTCTCTTATTTTGACCATATCTCTTTCATATAAAGTCGGTTTTGAGTGTTCTACATCTTTCTGGAAAGGTAAGATAAAGATCTAGAACTTTGCCTCTATGGAAGAAAGCCAAAATTGAATTAAATAGTGGTCAAAAACGTGGTAGAACGTGGCAGTTATTCTGGACCGCCATGTTCTGAAAACTGCCGCACACATTTCTTATTTTGATCATATCTCCCTCATCTGAAGTCGGTTTTGAGAGTTCTATATCTTTATGGAAAGGTAAGAGAAAGATCTAGAACTTTGTCTTCTGCAAGGAAACCAAATTCGAATTAGATCATAATGAAAAACGTGGGAGAACGTGGGGTTAGTTTTGGAAACTGAATTCACATTCCTCATTTGCTATATATACCTTCCCTCTCATTCCTTTTGAGAGTGATTTCGTTTTTAGAGAAAAGGTTCTGCCAAGAACTCTCTTTTTTTTTCTCTAGTTATATCTCATGTGTTAAGAAACCATAAACCCTAAAAGATCAAGATCTAGTTCTCTTGAAGGATAGGGATTAAGGAGCGACCAAGTTAGTACTCGCTAGCAAGAGGAATATTTGGTTTCCGATTAATTTCTTGGTGGATACCGTGGAGGACTTCTACTTTGGAGTCTCATTTTGGTGCAAGGCATTCTAGGTCACGCACACATCAACCACCAAGGCGCTGCAAGGCATCAACCACTATTAGCATCAACAAGGAGGTGGAGGCTACAACCCTACATCTCAAGGACCTTCCTTTCTTGTTTGGAGACAAGAACTAAAGGTATGATGTTTAATGATTTGGAAATTGATTTTGGTTTGATTTCAATCACACACGATGATCTCTTTTGGTACTTTTCTTGTTAAAAATTTTGAAATTCCGCTGCCTTAAGTACCATAAGACCCAACAAGTGGTTCTACCCGGTGATAATGGGTCAAATGAGTACTACAATGGTTCGCCTGTTTAATAATGCCACAAAAGATCCTGCACATTAATGGTAGGTTTGCACATGACAACTGGCCCGCTTGATGGGTAATTCAAGGGGATGCGATCCGTGGATGGGGGTTGATCCAACGGCTTAGATTTGGAAGAAAATATTACTCACTTTCTTTTACTACGTTAAATGTTTTTAATTTGTTCGATCTATATACGATGGTTGATAGTCTATTTTAAATATTATTTTCCTCTAATTCTATGTTATCGGACAAAGGATAAGATATAATTTGAATTATTCAAAATGTAGATAACACCGAAATTTTTATTAATATCCTCAAAAAAAGAAAAAATAACAAATCTGCCCTCAGTATGAAAATAATTTTAAAAACACCATGACCGCCCATGTTTGGGCGGTCCACTCGCCCAACAGTGCGGTCACCTCCTCACACCAGACCGCCCCACGTTTGAGCAGTTTGGTGTTTAATTTTTTTTTAAATGTTATGCATTTTATAATGTTGCATTATAAAATGCTGTATTTTTTTATAACTTTTTTATAATTTTGTAATTTACAGTTCCATTTTTTTGAATTTTTTTACTATTTATTAAGATGGGTACAAATTTTTGTAAAATACTTAATAAATAGTAAAAAAATTCAAAAAAAATGTAAAATTTGATCTGCAAGCACATTTTATTGTGGAGATCATGTTGAACTGTTTGGATCGACGATTTGGACTTTGAAAATGAAAAAAATAGTTGTTGTAACTTTGTTGTAACTTGATCCCTCCTCATATAACAATTCAAACATAAAATCCTACAAATTCATCTAACTAAAAAAAACATAAAAAACCTAACGACGATGGCGACGACGACCGGAGAGATCCAATGTCCTTCAGCAGAGAGAGGAACTTAATCGGGACTGCTTCACCACTGAAATCCACGAACATGACGCTGCTACATAAGTCCATCACAAAGGCCATAATATACCTGCATTGTAAAATAATCAACATAAATAATTGTTATTATTGTTGAGTTCATAACATATTTTAATTTCTAAATGTTTATGGTTACCTCTCATCGCCTCCTCGTCAGTAGTATTAGAGGCTATCGGACGCTGGGAGAAGTAGATGCGGAGCGACGCTAGACTAATGCAGGTACCCAGAATACTGGAACTCATCCTCCTCTCTTTTCTTCTTCTTCTTCTGCAGCGCCTTTGGATTTGCCCCAACAGCTCCCAGATCATCTTCGTCAGGTTTGGATGATCCGAGACACCTACTATGGGGTCACCATCGATCCGTAAACCCCATAAGGCGCTCACATCAATTAGGGTGGCTGTCTTCTCCCCAACCAGAAGGTGAAATGAATGAATCTCCGGTCGCCATCTCTCCACTAGACCGCAAATGAGAGCATGATCGATCCTACTCTGAGGCATGGTGGCTAGGTGATACAAGCCAAGGTTCATAATGCACCGCTCCATAAATGAATAAAGGACGTAATAGTCAATATTTTTATAATTATTGCAACAAAATATTTTTATAATTGATGCGTCAGGAACGCAAGAGTCAATATTTAACATAATAAAAAAAAACATGTATTTTCATTATCTGTTACGGCCCATTGTGCCTATCCCAAATGATTTTACAAATTCAACTTGCAATGACAAGAAATAAGGTGATTTATTAGAGTTATAAAATTAAAACGAGCCTTTGGTCTTGTACTAGAGGCATTGCCTTCATATGAGAGATCATATATTCAAAACCTGTTTTTGTTTTTGTTTTTAAATTGCGTTTTTAAAATTTTGAACAAGTTATGATTTTAGAAATGATGTTTATAGTCAAATTCGGATCCAGTGAGGTATCGCATGTCGTAAACTAAAATTCGACCCGTCCGTTTTAACTTGAATCTTAAAGAAATTCCATAAATCTAAGACTCTAAAAGGTCGTTCGGCAACAAGGGCTTAAGACTTAATCTGTTTTCTTTAGCTTTCTTTTGTGCAGATCTTAATCTTTTGCTCGGATTTTATAACACATCTATCCCTTCCTTTAGCTTTCTTAGCTTTCACCTACGGATTAAAACAACCGAACATCAATTCTAGTGCTCCTTAAGTTCTTAATTCTTCACTCTTAATTCCTTGTTGCTGAACAATCTCTTAATATTTTAATTTAACTTGGCTGAGAGCTGACCTTATTCCTGCGGCACCGCAAGAAATATCCACCGGATAGTCACCTATCTGCAAGGAAGGATATATCATCATCATCATTAATAATTACACTTATTGTTTTTTTAATCGGTACATTTATGTTGGTTTTTTGTATAGGTGAAATGGCTTGTATAGTTACTTAAACTTCTGTTATTTAATATTTACTTTATTGTCCTTTCATAAAAAAATAAAATAGAAAACATATGTTTTTTAATATTTATTTAATTATCCTTTTTTTTAAGGTTAGCCTTAGCTAACAAGTATATTAAAAAATACAAAAGTTTTTACAACTCCACACACACTGTCCCCTATACATTGTCTAGAATTTAATTGTCCTTCCATAAAAAGATAAATAGAAAATCAAAATTAGTGCTCATTATTTTTTTATAAGCGGGAACACATTATTTGAAACGGATATACCAAATCTATTATGGATATCTCTATGGAGATTAAACCGAATAAGATTATGATTTGCAGAACTCATTATTTCAATTAATACTATTAAATTTTGCATTTTGGAGCATGCAATGATAAATTTAATTATTTTCGGGAGTTAAACAATTCAGGAAAAAACAACAGTTTTCCAAATAAAATAAGAGAATTAATGTATAAATTATGCCTACATTCATAACTCATTATTTTTAAAGTTATTATGAAATTACTTGTATCATTGTAATAATAATTAAATTATATTTAGCTCTTTTTTTTTTCCAATTGTGATATTTTGTGTGTTGAATATTTGAACTGTGTCGATGTGTTTGCTTGATACATTTTTGCTTGTGAATTCATAAACCTTTTTGCTTGGTTTTGTCATTTAATTTTTATTAATTCCTTTTTATGTATGCATTGTATCGATTGATTAATTCGTGAGAGATTGACTTGTTTATTGATTTAAGTTTGCAAAGATGTGTTGCTTTAATACCTGCTGATTTAGTTATTGACTAGCTTGCAAAATATTGAAAGTAGGTTAATTGTTGATTAGTTAAAATATATTAAGTATTATTGTCTTATAAGGATTAATTTGATTTTCTCTAATATCTAAGATGATTTTTTTTAATGTTATTCTCTATTACTTAAATTTTGAACATCATATTCTATTTTCTTTTACTAATTTTAAAAGAGTTGTAAAAATAAATATTTCTAGCATAACCATAAAAATTACTCATTTTTATAAACATGTAAATGAGACATGTCAAAAGCAACGGAAAGCATCTTTAGAAGCAGGAAATATGTGAATTTAATTAATAAAATATAGAACCCATATGCGTCCAATGAACATACCAAAAGCAACCAAAAAAATGTATCGAAAAAAAAAAACTTGTGAATTTAATTATGGAGAATATTGAAATAAAAAACTAGAGCAAACAATATGCTTTTTGCATGAAATTTTCTTTGTTTTCATGCAAGGAGGAGGTGGTGGTTTGGAGGTTTCCGGATCCTCTGCTTTACCTCACTGTTTGAGTTTAAATTGAAACCGTGAGATCAGAATCTAAGCCAATTCGATCCAAAAGTGTATGGTCTCTTTAAAAATCGTGTCACTGTATGACAAACCAGTGTATTAAAATTCGGTTTATTCGGCCGAATATTAGGCCCTATATTCGTATTCGGTTGTAATCCGAATATAAAATTTGTATTCGGTCTAATATTCGGTTCTGAATATTCGGTCTAATATTCGGTTCTGAATATTCGGTCTAATATTCGGTTCCGAATATATACGGTTCTGAATTTATGTGGCTATGCTGCTTGTTTTTTGCTATGCTGCTATTTATTAATATGAATTTTTATTTAAAATCCGCATATATACATCCGAATACAAATATGTATATTCGACCACATACCGTATATTCGGTATTCGGTGGCCTTCCGAATACCGAATATAAACTGAATTTTAAAACACTGTGGCAAACAGACCGAATTCAACCTCAAACGGTGAGGTACCTTAGGTGATAAAAATTTGGGGAGGAGGTGGAAGCAACGAAGTTTTCAATTTTGCTTAGCTTGGAATTTGTACACGCTATGCTTAAAAACATTGAAGTTAGCACCAGTCCATTAGTAAGGTACATTTATAAGTCTATATTCAATTAATTAAGGATTCCTATTTTATTGTTAATGAATAATACTTAGTTGACGAGCCTTACTATAATGCCTTTCAACATACTTCAACTATAATCTTTATCTACTCTTTTAAGTATTCCTAAATATCATGTTATATTAGTCTCTATAACTATAATAAACGGATGGTGCGGTGCCTCTGTAATAATATTAATTGACAACTAATTAAGAGCACCAACATCCTCTGTTTTTTTTTTTTTTTGAGGAAAAAACAGAGGCACCAACATCCTCTGTTTTTGTACAACAAGAGAGCCATATATGCTCCTATTCCATGAGATAATTTATGCTTAGGTTTTGGGAAATGAATATTTGATAGAAATATTAATTATTATTTACAAATATCAATCTACATCAAGTATGAATTATATATATTTTGTATGTAGTAGTTACATTTGGCAGAAATTAACACAATTGCCCAGTGTTCTAAATAGCGCGCTATAGCATTTTTGGACCCTAAACGCTAAGCTATGGCATGAAAATACGCTAATTGCGCTACGGCCGCTATAGCGGTAATAGCGGTCCGCTATAGCGGTAATAGCGGTCCGCTATAGCGCATAGCGTGTAGTGCGCTATGCATATTGGGCTTTTTTAGACAATTTATATGGGCTTAAATAAAGATCCATAAAATTGATATGGGCCTTTTTAGACAATTTTATATTTTGTATAGAAAAAGATCGATAGTTTATGATATTATTATGGATATTTTGAACCGTGGACTTTTGTACTAGTTCAATATGAATATTATAATTTCTTAATTAATTTGGTGTTATTTATTGTTCTATGAAACTTTAGATAATGTTAATATATAGTACAAATATATAATATAATTTTTGTAAAAAAAAAAAACGCTATTTGGCATTGCTTCTGCTATAGCTACGCTATTCGCTATAGCTTTTTTTGTAGCCTTCCCGCTATGACGCTATAAACGCTATTTAAAACATTGCAATTGCCCCTTTGTAGATGACTGTGGTAACTAGCAATCCTGAAGTGAACTTTCTTCCTAAGACCAAAATTAATTTTCAAATTTAACACAACAACTTAAATGTTATAATAATGTAGGAAAATTCCAACACATTTCCTTTAAAATTTTGACTAACAGATGTGAGTTACTTGCTTCAGAACCAAAATTTTGAGAGTAAACAAAAATGAGTTATATATATAAACTTAGTAATTTTGTTCACCTCCAAAACCGAGTGTACAAAAAGTGAACTCTCTTGTGTATTTCGTCCTTTTTCTTCCTGACTCTATCTATTATGAGGCTACTTGTGGACCACACCCTTAAATCTTAATACACATTTGATATATAGTGGCAGCAGCCTTTAAACTGATGGAAAAAAAAAAAATCATGGTTTTGACTTGTGAAAGCGCCAAGTGAGAAAATCCGGAGCAATTTGCAAGATTTTTTACAAATTTCTACGCAGAAACCAGAAAATATTTTTATAACTGGTGCATCAGGTTCACAAAAGTCAATATTTAACACCAAATAGCATGCATTTTCATTATCTGTTCCTGCCAATTGTGCCTATCCAAACAGTATTTTTTTTTTTTAAATTCAACTTGCAACGAAAGGGGAAAAAGGTTGAATATTTTTGGAGTTCTAAATTTTTTTAATCGGGTTTGGTTTTAGCTTGACCACATTGCAAGCAAGTACCATTTTAAAATAATAACACCAACTCTAAAACTTATATAACACCAATTCTAAAACTTATTGAATTGACTTCAAACGGATCTATTTTATTAGTGGTGCGTTTACATGAAAAATTTATAATTTTTCGAATTTATTTAGTATCAAGTCAAACGTCATCAAATATGAGAGTTTTTAAGTTAATTTCATTGCATTCATTTTTCAACATTTTTTACCGCATGACATGGTACTAAAATAACTCGAAAAAAATATAAATTTTGCATGTAAGCACATTACTCGTACAGTAAATCGGTTTCAACGGTTTGATTTTGTAATTTTAAGTCTATCCAATAAATTTTGAAATTTGTGTCATATGACACCAATGTCATACTAGCCACACTCAATAATAATAATAATAATAATAATAATAATAATAGTTTAGTAATAATATTTAATTATTATTATATTATTAATTACTTTTGTTGTTAGTTTCTTGTATAGGTGAATGGCTTGTATAGTCACCTAAACTTTTGATATTTGTAATTTACTTGATTCACCTTTTATAAAAAGATCAATAGAAAACTGAAATTAATGCTCTATGTTTTCTTCCAAAGCTAGAACAGGTTATCTAAAAGGGAGAGGGATTCCGATGGGTAATAGAGTTTAAGTTGTTCGATCTGTGTGTCGAGATTCGCACAAACCGTTTAGATTTACGGAACGGTTCAAATAAGTGTATATTTAGATTGGTTCGCATGAATCTCAACGCATATCAGACGATTTAGATCGAACATATCTGACAAAATTTGATCCGATGCTCATTGGAAACTCACCGTCTCCTATCTGAAAAGGATAATTATAGTAGCATTAAAATTTAAAGTTGGGACATGCAATTGAGTTCATTTTCTTTAGTGATTGAAAAATCTCAGCACAAGACGGTGAGTTTTGAACTTTTGATGATATAAGAGGACTAACTTACAAAATGTACATACATGAATTCATAACTAGCTAATTCTTTTTTAAATTATTTAAAACATATCTGAAACGTCAATGAAATCATTGAAATGCTTCCCAAAAGCCAACATGTGCATTTGACTCGGATGGTGCCCCTTTAATAATAATTAATTGATAACTAGAGAGCTCCAAACGCCTCTGTTTTTTTCAAGACAGGAGCCATCCCTTTCCATTCCATTATATTATTTTTTCAAATTAAACACTACAAACTTAAATGTTATAATTAATGTAGGAAAATTGCAATATTTTTCCTTTAATATAACAAATTAAAAGAAAACATGGTATATTTTCAACTGTTTCTTTGAAGAATATAAGTAAAAGTAAACCACTTTTGATTGAAGTTATGCTATAGTAATAAAAAGAATAAAAGAGTTTGGCTTCTCTCAGGTATCTCACCGCGTCAAGTTAGCTCCCAGCCGAGTTGGATAAGGAATTCTGGTTTGTTTAGATTGACGGAACCGCTTTGAGATTTGTGAGGAGACATAACGAGCGATTCAAATCTAATCTGACGCAATCAGTTACCTAAGAGGATCCTAATTCGAAAAAAAAAATAACATTTAATTTTCAACCATATCTTAGGATCACACTTGCCATCTCAATTTTAAATTTATAATGGAGAGGATTTATACATTTTACGTGTTAAAATCCTTATGACGTGCATGTTACGATTTATAGTTGTAGCCAATTTCAATTAATTATAGGCAAACAACGCACACGTCAAATGTCTTAGAAAAACAAAATTGTGATCTCATTACAGTCCTTTCAAATCTTTTTTCGATAGCCGTTTTGACTCTCTACAAAGATTTCACATCTTTGTCAACAACAAAAAGAAGATTTTAAATTTCAACATATCCGTACCATTTCGGTGCCACCAAATTAAATTTCAGTACATTAATTTTGATCCCTACCAAAATTTAAATATTCCAGTCAAACATTTGAAATTTGGAATTTCGGCGAAACGAGTAACAATCTCACCGTCAAATTATAATATAAAGCCACCCCTTGCTTCCAATTTTTTTTTTCTAACAAACCATCATTTCATCTCTCTCTCTATCTTTTTACAACTCCAACAAATATATCCAATCATGGCTTCTTTTTTGAGAAACCCAAAACCCTTATACAATTGTTTCATTTTGACCCTTCTTATACTCATAATTACACCACCATTGTGCACTTGTAGACCTATTGTTAAGTCTTCTCAAATGGATTCAAGTTCTTCACTAACAAAGGAGACAAAGATGGGGATGACGGAGAAGTATACGCCGCTATTGCTTAGCATGTTACCGAGAGGCAAGCCGCCGCCTTCTGGCCCGAGCAAAGGGACGAATGAGAAGAACACCTAGCTAGCTAGTTCGTTAATTAAAAAGAGATTTTCATTATTGTTTAATTTGTGATTTAGTTAGTTGAAGAAACAATGCTTTGTATATGAGGCTGTGTGAACAGATATATATGTAGATAGGTGATAGGTGATATAATTGTATACATACTATATATAGAGCAAATACAGAATGGGTTTTGTTTTGTTTGTGTGCGGGTGTATTTTTATCTTTGTTAACTTTTTAATTAACAATAGATTTATTTCAGTAGCTGAGGTCTTTGCAGCCTCCTCTATGCAGTTGTCTTTCAAAAGACAATTAACTGGTATATATTTAGTAGAATGGTTAGCTTTACAACAAAGATTTCAACACTTTACTCTTTCAGATCAGCTTGAAGATAGATTGATTTGGAGATGGTCTAATGATGACCATTTTACTGTTCACTCTTTTTATAAATGGTTAGAGTATGGTGGTATCCCTAATCAGGAATATACTACTATCTGGAAAGCACACATCCCTTTGAAAATCAAAATCTTTTTGTGGTTAGTTAGAAAGGATAAAATTCTTACCAAATCTAACCTAGCAAAAAAAGGGTGGCCTGGTAACACCTCCTGTGTCTTCTGTGATCAAACTGAAAATACAAACCATTTATTTATTCATTGTTCTTATATTAGATTGATCTGGAACTGGATAGCCTCTTATAATAACTTCTCTTTTGATTGTAATTCTTTAGAAGATTTATGGATGCTTGATGCATCTATTCCTTTAAAGGATAGATTATTAATAGAATTGCTACGTGCTGCTGTTCTTTGGACTATCTGGTTAGAAAGAAATAGAGTTTGCTTTAAGGATGCTACTCCTCTTTCTATTAAGGCAATTGGGGCTAAGATTATTTCTTTAGCCACTTTTTGGTGTAAATCTAAATCTGAATCTTCTTTACTTAAGTTAAGCCTAATGCTTCCTTTTGATGTTAAGGATCTCCCAGATTTAATTCTAGCAGCAGAATCCAGCAGCCCGGACATGTCCCAGGCAGTGGATCTTCTGCTCTCATTAAACAGGGGGAGTTCAGAGGACATCTCAAATCGGGTTTCTGGTACTGGCAGCCCCCAACATCAAATGTCTGGCGCCGAACTGAATGATGGGGATGACATTGATTGGGAGGAATTGGAGTAATCCCTAGCTGCTGTTGTAGTTTATTAGGTTCTTTTTGCTCTGATTTTGGTTCTGCTAATATTGGCTCTGGACTGTTCTTATTGTGCTTATTTTTAGTTTCTGTTCTTTTAGTTGTTTTAGTTAGTTATCTTGATCTTCTGTAATTTTGATGTAAATAACTCTTATGCCTTGATTCTGGTACCTATTTTAGGTCCCAATCAGGTTCATATGATTTCTAATGAAATCGGTGGAGATATCCACTATTCCTCAAAAAAAAATTAATTTGCAGTTTAGTTTCTTTATTATTGTAGCGTCTCTGTATAGTTAGAGTGCAATGATATCAGAGCTAGATATATATTGGATTAAGCAATTCTGTCGAGCAAGGGCGGAGTCAAGAGTCAAGATTTTAGAATGAGTTCTTTCTCAAAAAAAAAAAAGGATTTTAGAATGAGTTATGATTTTATGATTAATATTTTGAGTATTCAACATATTTTTATATATTATTCTGAGAAAGCATAAAAGTAGAAGTACATATATTGAAAAAAAAAAATTAGGAGGAACCATATTTGTATATTTTTTTGTTAAGTATTTTTCAAAAAAATTCTGAAAAAACATAATTTTGATTTTATTATTATTATTTTTTTGGAAAGGGGGAAGGGTGCCCTCCTTCGGCTCTGCCACTGCTGTCAAGCATCTCGTTATAATTAAGGAACACAAGTAAAATTGTGTAAATTCATTTGATTATACACAGTTTGTTCCCAATTAAAATCTCTTTCAACAATACACAAAAGCCAATGTGGAACTCTGTTCTCATGCATGTTAATTCCATAATTTTTTTTTTAAAAAGGACAAAAAATTATAAGCAAAAATCTTATTCCCGTTCAGAAAATTACAGTATCCAATATAACAAAAATTACCCCAAAATAAAACCACAACAAGAAAAAAAAGAATCTTATCTTTTGGAGGTTTACATCTCATTTTAATGACAGTATGAGTATGGTCACTTTTTATTTTTCTCTCTTTATTCAGACACGTAAGACGGTAAGAGTATGAATAGAAAAAAGTCGGTGTCAAGCATTATACAGTATTTGTTAGTTACTTGATATGACTTTTCATTGCATTTTTTTCTTTCATGACATGAGACATATTTTCCTAGAAAGATAAGAAATGAAAACTCCTTTGACCGCTGACTTTTAAATGCCTAGCTGTTACGGTGTTACCGGTTAGGCTTTTGTGGTCCCCACACGTCATATACCGAGTTGTAGTTTCCTTCCTCATTTCGGATTTTCTTCTCCAGTACCAGTACATAATGACAGTGATAACGGGTCACTGATGTAATTAGGGACGAATGTACTGTGAAGTATTATGTAATTTTATTTTATGAAAGAAACTAATAGTATAATTTATTTGTAAAAGTTAAAATTTTGAAAGGATAAAACTGAAACATTTTAATTTATAGGAGGTGTTTAGCACCCCTTCCTCTCCACCTACTTTCACACATGATATCAAGTCAAAAGTGCTTAGTCACCTTTATAATGTTTAAATTTTAATTATGTATATTAAAATTTAATATATTTTTTTTGTATTTATTAACAAATAGATGAGACTTATTATGTCTTTTTTTTTGGAAATAAACTTGTTTGTTTTGAGTACTAATTATGACCCGCCACACCGTAGGAAGATTTACTGATCTACAACAGATCTAGTGTTTAATTAGACTCTAGTAGAGCAGAGGTCAACTTTCTCCATGCCTACTCTTTGACAAAATGCAAACACTTCATTCATGCATGCCTAAAAAGGTGTAAATTGATGGAAGCTTTGATTGATAATTTAGCGGTGATTTTCGTTCCATCTGTTTATCTACACTCCAAATAAAAAGTTCGTATCTTGTTTAGATATAGCGAGTTTGATTGAACGTTTATGAAATTGTTATAGATCGCATATATCATTTTCTAGTACATGTGTGTGTATTTATATTTACAAGAAGATCAATGGGGTAACTTTTTTCTTACTCAAATACCTACAGTAACGATGAAAAAATGGATTGTTTTTTTAGAAGAGGGTTCAAATGACTTCATTTTTAATTCTATCATGTCTTCATTTACATAAAATTTAAAATTTAAAGGTCAAAGTATAACAGTAAGATATGATTCATATCATTTTCTCTATGAATACGTAAAAAATTACGACAATTTGATTTTATTTTGATTAGTACCAAGAGCTAGCAAAAATATACATATGAATAAATTCTGGACGTTGATTTTTTAATTTATTCATTCATATAAAATTAAAACTGAGAAATAATAATTTTGTATGTGCATAGAGAAAATAATATAGATTACATCTAACAATATTATTATGAAATATAAATTTTAAAATTCTTATTAGTAGCAAATTAAAAAGTAGAAGCATATGAAAGCACAAAATATAAAGAAATTTAAATCCTCCACATTTTCTTAGATGGGAGGGACATGTGACATCTTTCAACTCTAACAATATTATTATAATTTTGTATTATAATTAAAACTGAGAAATAATAATTTTGTATGTGACTGTAGAGAAAATAATATAGATTACATCTAACAATATTATTATGAAATATAAATTTTAAAATTCTTATTAGTAGCAAATTAAAAAGTAGAAGCATATGAAAGCACAAAATATAAAGAAATTTAAATCCTCCACATTTTCTTAGATGGGTGATCAGAGTCAAAATAATGATGAATTACGTAGAGTTTTGGCTTAGATTTTGCATATTATCTCACACTTATGTTTAATTAATTAGAAAAAAAGGCTACTGTCACCCTTCTTTATGTTTTATTGCAGGAAACATGTTTTGGGACTATTTCACATCAAATAGAGTAAGAATCAGGTCAATCGGATAAGTGACGCTCATCGACTAAGTCTCTGTTACGGCCCGTACTGACTGATACAGACCTAGTCGAATATGGACCAGGAGATAGCGCAATACGCATTAAACCCCTCAGCGACATGGTCTCAATACAGATTGTACCAGCCAGTACGGTCCGTAACCAAGGCGCCCTTTGGAGAATAACTGCTACAGCTGTATCCAGATTAGGTTTCTTGGCCTCCACTCATCTCCAGACGTCCCATCACTCCTATATAAGCACCCTGGACAGAAGAAAAAGATATCTTTGTAATTTTGGTTAAATTTGATTAAGTGGGAAAGAGAGGAGTGATTATAAACATGCCGTTCCACGGTCAAATGTGTGAGTTTTTAAGTTAATTTTAATGCATTCATTTTTCAACATTTTTGACCGCTTGATTTGATACGAAAATAACTAGAAAATATAAAAAAATTACATGTAAACGCATCACTCATAAAGTAAATCGGTTTGAACAGTTTGGATTAGTCGTTTGAAGTCTATCCAATCAATTTTGTAGTTGGTGTCATATGACACCGATGTCATACTAGCCGAACTCTATATTAATTTCAAAGTGAGTCTATGGTACTATGCATAGCACGGATTGGTCCGTACTACGGATCAATATTTTCATTTTCAAAATTCTAACGGTCGATCCAAACCATTCAACATGATTTCCATATGAGAATATACTTGTGGGCTAAATTTTCTATTTTTTTTAGAATTTTTTTACTATTTTTTTAGATAGGTAGAAAATCACTGTTTTTGGATGGTCCAGAATTTTCAGATCAAGTGATTTTCTATCTATCTTAAAATATAGTAAAAAAATTCAAAAAAATATAAAATTTACTTTGCAAGTACATATTCATGTGGGGATCACGTTGAATGGTTCAAATCGACCATTAGATTTTCAAAATGAAAATATGACTCCGTAGTACGGTCTAATCCGTGCTATGCATAGTACCATAGACTCACTCTTAATTTCATTGTATTCTTTTCGACTTAAAATAAAATATATTATTTTTTGGGGTACTTTTTTATGGCAATTACTTATAGAGATATGTTATATTAAAAATAAAATTATTACCAATTACAAAGTTAAGGAAGTAAAATTATAGATTGGAAAGGCTAATGATGAATTTTTATCGGGTCTTAATCGGTAATCAAACGATTTCCAAATGCATTTTAATTGATATATAATCAATCTAAATAATATATGACATATTCAAAAAAAAAAAAATATTTTGCTTATATTTTGTCGTGATTTTAAATATTCTTAATATAAATATTCTTTTGAAAAATTGGCAGCAGCTAGCTGCCAATATAATTTGATTCTTAAAATCACTATATTTTTCTTCATTTAGTAAAAAATTTCGAAATTGTAAATGGTCAAGCGTTTCCTTTAATATTCAAGTATATTGGTACATATTACTTGGTGTATTATTTTTTTTCATGAACTAATTAAAAATATATATATTACAAGGTGCATATGAAGTAAAAAATTGCATACGGCATCAGTCAATGCGATTATAATTCCATGCACGCAAAAAAATACTACTAATGGCATATTAGGATCTTTATTTCATATAATTAAATAGTCTACCAACTTTAGTATAAATGAAATTAGGATTCTAATTATAATTAATATCTAAATGGCGAACTGTATTTTTTTTTTTTTTTGCACCCCTTCATATAGAAAAGAAATATTAAACTGGACATCCTATAATCAAATAGGCACGAAATTATTTTAACTTGACCGGGAGTTATTCTATAAGTAGAGTGCCTCTGCCAATTAATTGCATATATATTGGGATCTTTATTTCATATAATTTAGTCTGCCAACTTTAGTATAAATGAAATTAGGAATCTAATGATATATATTGTCTAAATGGCGAACTGTTCCGTTTTTTTTTTTTGCACACCCTTCATATAGAAAATAAGTAGGCCTCCTCATTAGTCATTACCCTTATAAATATATTCTCATAATTAATTCTAGTCGGCTCTATGCATATCACTGATCATCTCAACAAGATATTCTCTGATATGAATTAATAACTAAGTTTCCTTTATGAATACAATTTCTTTTCTCTCTTTTTTAGTTCTCTCCGTACAATTAATGATTTTCGTCACTTTTACCTTAACTTGTAATATTTTTATTGCTAATGACAAATTTAAATCTGAATCTCTCATATTTTCTTCATAAAGGGTACTTGTGTCTCAACAATTTTATATAATCCATGCCCCATAGTAGATCGTGAAAATTAAGCTTGGGAACATTTTGTGTTAAGAATATCATTCTTGTTAGTGTAAATATATATAATAAAGATTTACTGACTAACTAAATTTTATTTCTTTTACCGTTTCATGCTTGACTTCAGAAATATTGTCTTGCAAATCATTTGTAATCTTGAAATTTCTTGCCTAGATAAATTGTAAAGACCTGATGGCCAACTGGTCAGAGCTCCCACAGGATCCCCTTGAACTCATAACCAGCTACCTTTCTTTAACCGACGTCAATCGTTTCTCGGCAGTGTGTCAACCGTGGAGGTTCATTGCAAAAATGAAAAGATATGCTCCAGTTCCACAACTCCCATGGGTAATACTAACAGAAGACCGAGAAACCCAGAAAAGGAAGTTTTTTAACATGTCAGAGCAAAGGCATTACTATATCGACCTCCCGGAATTACGTGGAGGATACTGTGTTGGTTGTTCATTTGGTTGGCTTTTCATTGTTAGCCCCAACATAGAGCTCTATCTTGTAAATCCATTCACTGGAGTCCGCTACTGTCTTCCTCCCCTGCCATTCTTAAACGAGGGTTTCGGTCTTGATAATTCTCTTGACGGTGAATTTGTAGATGAAGAACCATATGATGAGCATTCAACGACTTGGTACCTTAAATTGTTGCAAAAGCTGACTATATCAAGGGCAGTGCTATCTCATGATCCTAACAAGTGCGAAGATTTTTTTACGATGATTTATGTTCGTGGATCATGTAGGATGGCGTTTTGTAGACCCAAAGACAACATATGGACCATTGTTCCTCATAGTCCCATTAATGATGTGATATGTTATAAAGGGAACTTCTATGCTGTAGCAGCATACAATAATCTTTATGAGGTTCATTTGGGTCCTGATCCTGAAATGCGATTGATAGATCCTTGGGTCCAAGAGTGTATTACGGGTGAATCTAGGTACTTGGTGGATTATTTTGGTAAACATCTCTTACTAGTGTGTAGGAACAAAGTCAAGTGCCGTGATGATGATACAGCCAAAGAACAGGATGAGGATGGTGACAGTGACGGTGAGTTCATCAGGTATCGCCATGGGACTAGGACTACCTTCTTTGCTGTTTTTGAGCTTGATTTGGAAAAGGAAGAATGGCATAGGTGGAATGATTTGGGTGGCAATGCATTATTTGTGGGTACTAATCGAGCCATTGTTGGATGCGCCTCTAAATTTCCAGGTTGCAAGGCTGATTGCATCTATTTCACTTCTGATTCCACTGATTTTTTGGCCAGTAATAAATACGGGTACAATGATGTTGGCGTGTACAATCTTATCGAAGATCGCATGGAGGCATTTTATGAAGACCATATCCCGAACACATCCATGCCTACTTGGCTGCTTCCCAACCCTTAATATTAGTAGACTCTGATATTAGAAAGATTTTTGTTTATTTTTCTACCATGGCCCAGCTGGAATTAATCTTAGTAGTTCGTTTATACCTAGAGGGATACAGACTCGATGTAACCTCTCTTTACTCCAAATGTTGTACAAAACTTATTGATAAAAGGACACTTCTTCTCTCCGGATGTACTTTAATAGCATAAATAATTTTATGTTTCATTACGAGTTTATGTTTCATGACGAGCAGAGGCAGGTAAGGAAGAGCAATGGGGTCAACTGACCTCTATTTTTTTATTTTTTATTTATGTGTGATTTTCTATATAAGTTAGTGTAAAATGTCATGGTATTGTTAAATTTACCTTATTCTAAGAAAAATTTATATGATTGACTCTCATCTGTGTTTGAACTCCATAATTCAAAATTATTGCTTCGCCCCTGATGACGAGTGAGACATTTTTCTATTTAAATAAGTATTGTCCATAGCACGAGATGTGCTTTTGCTCCTCATCCAGGGTGATGTAACCTCTGACCTCTCTTCTCTCCTGATGTACTTTTATAGCATAAATAGTTTATGTTTCATTACGAGGGAGCCATTTTTCAATTTAGATAAGTCTTACGCATCAGTAAAAAGATCAGTAGAAAGATAGTTAAGTATAGCATATGAAATAAAGTATAATAAGTATCTCATTTTTTTTGACATCAACAAATAGATTTATATTTGTGAAAAACCATCTTTCTAATTCTTTATGGAAATAAACCTTACATTTAAAAAAAATTGCATTGAGCATTTAGCTATCAACTCTTAGAAGCTCTGAAAATAACAAGTGTCCCAAAAGAAATGAAAAAGGCAATAAATTAAGTCATTCTTGCATTCTCTTCCAATAGCATTAATAATATCTTTTTATATATCTAATAAATGTTTAGTTAAGTTCCACCATAATTAAAATAATTCTAACGAAAGGAAAATTGAGTATTAGGGCTCAGTTTAAGCTTGCCGAGGAAGTTTAATTGCTTTCGAACATGACAATTGTATTAAAAACACTTTTTTTAATTTCTTCAACAACACAAATATGACTCATGCGGATCGCATTGCCATCATCACCCAACAGCCCGAGCTCTTCCAAAACACCACTGGAAGCATCACTCGAGAGGAGATAGAATGTGGAGTTTTTTTAAAATCAAGAAGCTACTCCTGAGCTTTATTAGGGGCACAAGAGATATTTCTCATTTTGTAGGCTTATCACTCTCATCTTATTTTTTACTTGGTTCCACTGTCATGCAAAGACACTTTAAAAGAGATCAATTCAAACCTTCCATTTTCAGGTTGCTTCATTGCATCCAGACTGATCTCAAAATAGAATGGACTGTTCTTGTCTCGTTGGAGCAGAGACTTGAGCAGAAGTACCCAAAAATTTTGAAAACTAGGATTTTCATCCCCTTGGTGGTTGCATTTGTATATATTTTGAGCAGCAATATTTCCAAATAATATCTCAGCTGTTTTGTTCCTCACTAGTAAAGGAATATGCCCTGATGGGTCCCGCACATATAGCTGTGGCATTTCAAAAGAGAGTTAATTTTTAGTTTGAGAAATATATTTTTCTTTTGTGAGCTAAACTACAAAGTTGAAGGAAAATTGAGGTTAAATTTTGTGGGAAGAAGCCCAAATTTCCTGAAATTGTTTCAGTACAAACTTGACGTGCAGTGTAATGGCCAAATTATGATTCTAATCCTAAAGGTTTTATGAGGCTTGATTGAAGTTTCTTGGTCTACTTTATGAAACCAGAGAACAATAAGGTTTCCTATCTTCATTAAGAGATTTTGATATTGAGGCATATTTTCTTTGGCATAAGAGGTCACTAGTTAGGTACTGTATTGGTATGTACCTAATTAATTTTGTGCGATTGTGTGCCAATTACCCCTAATTGTGCAATCAAGAGCCAATTCAGTATAAGATGATTGTACCTAAATTTAACCTCCATCAACAATAAAAATGTGCAACTGAAGTCCAAAAAAAAAGGCCAACAAATAGAATGTAACAAAAAGCAAACAGTCGACACATACAGGTGCATAAACTGGACATTACAGTAGAAGAAGATTTGGTACCAGGAAAGGCCTATATATCTGGCTTGGTTCATGAAGACATGTACTACATTTTTCGCTATATGGCTGAATTATATTTCCTCCTGATGAACTTCTGCAAAATATTTAAAAGAGGGCAGTAATTACTCGTTTATTATAAATGACACGCAGGTACAATTTGATAATTATCGATATTTAGTTAGGTTTGATGTTAGAAATAGAGATGTGGAAAAGCTTATTTAAAAAGTATTCAGTAACTTTCAAGCATGCCTGAAATGATCCCTCCATTAGCACATCAAAATTTTCACATAGGCCTCAATGGAACCAAATTTAACTCAAATTAACCCTCCGATGCACACTTAACAAAAGAAGAAAAAAATAGATATATTCAATGCACTATTAAGTATTAAGCCTCAAATTCCAAATTCTAACTATATCCTGCATTTATAAATATAGGAAAATAAAACCAGAAATAGTTGAACATACCTTAAATCAAGTGGTACACCACATTGGCAGCAACCTTTGGATACAAAAGCTTGTACAATTTTCTTGTCTGGAATTCTATAAAGGATACTGCTGACAAAGAAATTCTCCTTCATACCAGATTTTGCAGGGAAATGCAACGAAATGTCAATAATAGTGGCTCGAAGGCTCATGCTACACGAACTGGAGAGAGCCATTATATCCATGACTGACAAGTCAATCTTTGGTTTCTGTTCTTCTAAAGATTTCTCCTTTGGCAACTCAATCTAAAATGACATTACAAAGATTAAATTATAAGCGTCTGGCTAGAAATACTGTAGATAAAATTCCAAAATTGTAGAGTAAAAGATCATTGTGATCACTTACATTTTCAATTTGATCAAGTGCAGATTCGGTAGACAGCACCCACTCAATAACCTTTTTCAACTTTGCTCTTAGAGCTTCCCCCAAATTACAGTCTGCTGCCATGGCATTATTTCCTTCATAGGTTGAAGATGAAGCCAACACAACATTACAAGGATGAATTTGAGTTTGTTTTAGTCAGGCCAGCTAGGTATGGAGCAGCTATCAATTTATACATATTGACCAGAAAGGTAATGCAAATTATAGCAACTTATGGCCCTTTTCATAATTATATTCTTTTCTTAAATTTTTGTTGTTTATGTGTAACAATAAACCCAAAGAATACTAATTTGAGGCATAATTACACATTTGACGGGTTAATAACTGCAGCAATTAAGGAAAGTGTGTTTCTTAAAAACACCCACTACTTGTATTTTTATTGCCAATAACATAATTGATTTACACTAGAGTTACTCTTTCTTACACAGATTCAAATCAAAAAAGAGAAATTCAAATGAACTATAGTATTCTTTTTATCACGAGAGTAAGTCTTTTTTGCACTTTCATCCATTGTAATTTGCAGTAACTTAGCAAGAAAGTGTTCAATTCCGTTTCAGATCATCAAATTAGAATATGGATCTGAAATTTGAATGTGCTTACCATACTAACCATTTAGGTATATTGAAATTTCATGAGTGGCCATATTTCATTAAATTTTCCACACACCTAGCTAGTGCTGAACCCTCAAGTTATGGGTACTTTTTAGCAAATGAAACAGATCATGTGTACTTTTGATAAAATTGAATTCAATACATACCTCTAGAGCTAATTAATTGACTTGAATGTACCAAAACCCGAATGGTTGAAACCTGGGCAGTTGAGGCCTCCAAAGTTTCTCTAAATTTGGTAATTTTGACATCTGAAATCAACAAAAGTACAAGATTAAAGTACTTATATTCGTTGAAATAAAGGCATCATAAAAATAAGGAGAGTCTATCTACTATTTTAGTATTTACTATTCTGTGGAAAAGATATAAATGAAATGTTTATGGACATGAGTATGATTCACAACAAAAAACTGTAATTTGACTGGTACAATGGTATGTGGTTTCACCTAACATAAAGAATCTAATTGTTTCTCTACCAGTTTAAGCACAACTAATCTTTAGGTCACATTGTACAATTACATCAAAGTTTGACAAAAAAAAAGGTACAACAATATGTGAAGGTACCATAACAGTAGGTACAGTATTGCAATCTGGTTAATTAATGGCTAGAATGAGCTTCTGCTTGTAATTTATAAATCTGAAACCCTTACTTTGCAATAAAATAACATCACCAACATGTATAATTGACCTAATATTCTCCGACCAAACAGAAAGAGGGAAATTTGGTCTTGAGTTGTCACCGACTTGAACCAAAGTCTTGAGAAATGCACCTTGTTTTGGTCCATATTCTCTCTGTACCAAACAAAATAATGATTTCAGCACTAAACAAAGGCAGATTAAGACTCTCACATTTCACCCAAAGTACACCCCATGAAGCTATAATTTCGTACTATTTGAGTCTCAATTATACCCATTATTCTCCCAATTAACCTAATTTTGCTTTATTTTTCCTAGAAAATAAACTTGAGTATTCCCAATCTAACCAACGCAGCTGCACTGACAAATAAGTGGTCATGCCATGAAATAAAAAAATTTGATTAACCAAAAGGAGAAATCAACCGTCATTATCAAAATAATCAAAGCTAGAAGAAGATGCAGCATATATACTTACGTAGATGGACTGGGAGTGGCGAACGAAAACGAGGAGCTGGACGAAGTGATCCACATGGCAGCTCGCGCTGGCGAGATCGATCAGAGGTCCGTACCATCCAGTGATCGTCGCCATGATCAAAGGGCCGTACCTCTCTACTCTCTTTTCAATTTAATTTTTCGTTGCGGTTTGAAAATTGAAATAGAAACCATTTTAGTATGTATGAGAATGAGAGGGAAAAGAATTAATATACTGGTAAGAGCATCTCCGTTTCAGCAAATATTTAGCAATTAATTTGATCACATCACTGAGTTTAGCAACTAAAGGGATTCATAATTTCTAAATCACTCCATCTCAAAAATTTAATTAGAGTTACTTTTAAAGTAAACTTGCTAATTTAAAAACTGTGGTACATCCCAATAATTATATTAGCAATTAACACATCAGATTAGCAATTTAAAAGAAATCACTGTTGTAGATGCTCTAAAGAGTTACTTTTAAAGCAAATTTGCTAATTTAAAAATTGTAGTACATCCCAGCAATTATATTAACAATTAACACATAAAATTAGCAATTTAAAAGAAATCACCGTTGTAGATACTCTAAATTTAGAATTTATCTCTGGACCGTCAGATCTACTTTGAAAGACACGAATATTATAGACATTTTTTATAAACCATAATTAAAAAAAAAAGAAATTTATGAGACCAAGGTGATTATTTTTTTTTTTTTACAAAAACCATAAGAACCGTGTTAAGAATTAAACTTGAAGTTGGTAGAAGTTGATAGAATATACTAGATATTATTGTAGAATGAGAAGTCTAAACCAACTTTGTATGTAAGTTGATAGAAGAAGACACTAGAATATTATTGTAATATTTATATTTTGTATTTTATTGTATAATTCAGAGAGTACTAGAATTATGTGGATAGTACTTAAGCTTGGAGAAGAATAAATGTCAAGTTGCATCTTGAGGAGGAAGAAATTGAAAGTCAAAAAATTGTGAGTCATTAATTGTGGCAAATTTCAAATTTTACTTCTCCAACCATAATAGTGTATAAATATAAGGGATATGTGTGAAAAATATGTATTTCTATTAAAAAAAAAAAGACTTGACTTTTGTAATATTTGCTTGATATGAATAGTTATTGAGTTTCAATTTCTCCTCTCTTTCTCTTTCTCTTTTATTTGTTGAAAATCACCACTCTTGCTCACCATAGCTTCTAACAAACCGAAATGTTATTTCGATCCGAACTTTTATTTTTCTACACTGAAATGGCAATTCGGCCCGAGGTGGTTTCACAGGTTTTCAGAAAAACAAATGTAGCCTTCGGTGTAACACCCATGGACCAAGATGTCATTTCGGCCCAATGTTTTTTTTGTCCATACCGAAATGACAACTAGGTCCAAACTATTTTTTTTGTTTTTTTTTGTTTGCTTATAAATATCCTTCTTCTCTCTCCAACTCTGAGCCACCATTTTTTTTTCTTCTTCCAGCTGAAAACGAAGGTCCACAGTTCAAGTTGGTTCAGGTGGAAAGAAAAGAGGAGGAAGAAAGGATAAAGAAGAGAAGAGAGAAGAGAGATTGTTGTCTCGGGTAAAAAATAAATAAATTAGTGAGACCGATGCCATTATGGTTCAGAGAGTTTTTGGGATTTTCCGTGGCTGCTGGACTGTAAACCTGTAAAATCATCTGGTACCAAATTGTCATTTCGGTCCAGAAAAAATAATAAGGACTGAAATGGCAGTTTGATTCTTATGATTTTTGTTAAAAAAAAAAAAAAAGCTAATTATGTGGATTTCATAATTTTTTTTAATTATGATTTATTAAGAAAGCTCAATATTATAGAGCTCCGTGCATTCCATCTCAGGCCAGATTGGCCTTGATTATGATCGGACGGTCCCGACATGAATATAAAATTTGAGTTACTCCAGAGAATCGGAGTCGAGCAATGGATATGGACTGGGCCACTGGGGTACCGAGTACGCATGAAGCCTAAATTGGGTGGACCAGATAGTCGGATCTAAGATTTTAAACCCGATCTAATCCGGCGCAATCATAAATCTTTCATATTAAGTCCGACCCAATTTAAATTATTATTTCAGCTAAATACTCGGAACAAATCACCTATAGATATATTGTCTAGTTTTAATCATAAAATTCATCAAGGTTCTAAATAGCGTTTATAGCGTCGTAGCGGGAAGGCTAAAAAAAAAGCTATAGCGAATAGCGTCGCTATAGCGGAAGCTATTCCAAATAGCGTTTTTTTTTTTACATTTCGTATATTCAATATTTGTACTAAATATCAACATTATCTAAGGTCTCATAGAACAATAAATAACACCAAAGTAATTAAGAAATTATAATATTCATATTGAACCCGTACAAAGTCCAAATTGCGGTTCAAAATATCCATAGTAATATCATAAACTATCGATTTTTCCTATTAAAAATATCTTAAGTATCATGATTCATGACATAATCTATTTTTTTTTTCTATTCAAATTTTAATTCCGGTTTGGACTTTTTTTCTATTCAAATTTCAATTTCTATTCCCAATTTCAAATTGATTTATTTGTAGCAAGTAGCAACAAATTCAATTTCGGTTTGAGATTTTTTTTATCTTTATTTAAAACCCATATAAATTGCTTAAAAATAAAAAAAAATAAAAACCCATATTGTATAGCGCAAATAGCGCTGTAGCGGCCGCTATAGCGGCCGTAGCGCAAATAGCGCATTTTGATGTCGTAGCGTAGCGTTTGGGGTCCAAAAACGCTATAGCGGCGCTATAGCGCGCTATTTAGAACACTGAAATTCATATAAAAATAATACATATATCACCACTGTACGTATTTAAATATATAAAAAAATTCATATAAAACATCATTAAGTTTGCTGCGATCTTTTGTACATCAAGTACACATGGGTAATATTTTTCTTTGATAAATATAAAGTTAGAAAATTTCTGTTGTATATTTTGGGTATAGGAATAATTGGTCTATTTCGTACACTTCTGCTTTAAATTTATAAAACCCTAAATACGCAAAGTTAGATTGAATTGCAAGCGCACAATCTATCCTTGTAGTAATTATGGGTATCGATCCAAAGATAACGGGAGATAATACTTTCTACTAAATTAATTAACTCTAAAATTGTGCAAATAAAGTAAAAAAAGGGGGGTTTGTTGTAAAACTGGTTCTTGGGTTCAATACCCGATTGAAAGTTGGAATCAAAACAAGACAATTTTAAACAAACAAATAAAAAGGAGTTTGTGATTCAAATGGATAAGAGTCTAGGGGCTATCGGCATACAATCCTTTGGTCAAATCTACATTTACTTGGTATTCTAAACTCATGTTTGCAATTATGGGGTTTCTAAACGTAAATGCCAAAAAGGGTCACTTTCGTGAATTAATGACGTGTCTAGATAATTCGGACTTCACGGTTAAGTTCTTCACCCTAGCTATCTAGACCATAAGCACAGATTAGCCTAGTTTATCTCTAAATACCAATACTTCACGGTTAAGTCCTTCATACGATATTTGGTTCAATTCTAGGTGTCCCAATCAAATATAAGGCTTCACGATTAAGTCCTTCACCTTAATTCGACCTTTGTTCAAGTGGTTCCGGACTAAGAAATAGATTTGGTCATTTCTAATCTTAATCCTAAGGTAATTCATGTATACAATTTGGTACCATTAATTATAACTCCTAGCATCTTAAGTTGATTAGACTCAAGCGGGAAATTAACAAGCAATCAAATCATACAAGCACATGAATTGTAAAATCAACAAGAATAAACAAACATGCAAACAATCATCATAAAGAAATTAATCCAAGTAAACATAGATTCAAACCAAATTCATGTTTCTAGCCTAAGCCCCTAGAGAGGAAATCTAGCCTCTCATGGGTGAGTTAACATCCAAGAAAGTTACAAGAGAAATCATGATGAAAACAAAGTAAAACAAGTAAGAGAATAGACTACACCAATCTCTTCGCTCGCTGCCTTTGATCTTCACTTTTGCTTGCTCGAGAATCCTTCAAACCTTGCTCTTAATCGCCTTTTGTTCACGAGGAGAAGAGAGAAAAATGTGTAGAGAGATGTGGAAATTAAACCTAGAATGAAGAATGCCTTCTCCTGCTGCCTCCCTGCCCATATATAGCTATTTTCGTGCATTGGGAAACAATCCCCAAAGATCAGGCAGCAAATCTGAGAAGATATCATGAATTAAGGCATTAATGGCATTGGTGCGGCCTTCCTGCGGCCTTCACAAATTCCGTGCGGGTCGCACAAACTGGAAGTCGGCTGGAAAATCGGCTAAGGCATGAGGAATCGTGCGGCCTTCATGCGGCCCGCACGGCTGGTCGCAAAACTCTCGGTTAAATCGGTGCGGCCCGCACAAAAGTTGGTTTTCGTCTGAAAAATGGCTAAGGAAAAAGGGGTCGTGCGGCCTTCACAAATTCCCTGCGGCCCGCACGAGAGCCCGCAAAACTCTCGGATAAATCAGTGCGGCCCGCACAAAATGCTGTTTTGCTCCTTTTTGCTCGATTCCTGCAAATAAGATGAAGGAAAGGCAGTAACTTGGTTCTATGGTGCATTCTATACTAAACTAGACTAAAATACAAGGGTTTTGGTATAATTTAGGAGGTAAAACCTCGACCGAAGGTATATATAATTGAGGCTTATCAAAATCCCCCAAGCTTAAACCTTGCTTGTCCTCAAGCAAAAATCCAAACTTAGGTATATGTCCGGTTCTAAACTAACCAAATCCCAAGTATATCCCTAAATGCGAAAATTTGTACGAACTTGCTATCATTAGAAACTCGAGAATCTCTTTGGGCAATAATGTTTAAATTTCCTTGATCAACTCTAATTCACATCACCAATTGACAAATCAAACCTCACATTCAAAGACGCTTTCGTATTTGTAAAAACTAACCATTGAGTTACCAATATTTTATTTTTCGACCAAAAATATGCCCTCGTTTTGTGGTGATTTTCCTTTTTTACCCCCCCAAGCTTGGAACAAACTTGGGCTAGAAAGTTATAAATTTTCGTGTGTTGGTATCATGCACAATTTTGACTATTTCTTTTCTTTTTGTTGCTATTGTGTGACACTATGATCTTTATCATCAATACAAAACCGGCTAGTTATAAGTAGTTAACCATACCCAACCGTTTTGATTCAAAAGTGCTTTTGCATGTTCTTGGTTTAACCCTTCCATGACACGAACTCATATTTGTGATGTAAACTCGGCCATTTTATCGGGCAAACTAGCGGAACAAAGTGTCAAGGATTCATAACCTTAAGTACGTCATATCGCCGTAACATAGGCAAGCGGAATCCGAGGTGAAATTTTCAACATTTAAACCTTTTTCAATTTTTGGTGTTGCAATAATACCATGAATACACACATCCAAACATATTCGTTCATACAATTGGATATTATAATCTTTCCATCATTAAAATCCCAACTTTCCAATTAGAAAGGCATACCTAGGTTTCAAAATGCTTTTTCGATAAAGCTCAAGTTTTCATTTTTCCAAAATCCGAAAACATCTCATCTTATGAAATTCTTTTAGCAATTATGAAGTTAGTTTGAATTGTTCAAAGTCATCCAAACTCATTTCCAAAAAAATTTCAAACAAGTCCCTAAATCAAGCAATCGCACAAACCTGTCACCTAAAATGCAAATTACGAGAAATTTAAACATGACCTAAATGCAGATACAAATGTTCTTCCAATCCCCCCCAAGCTTAAACAAAGCATTGTCCCTAATGCAATCATTCGCACAAAAAGGGAAAAAGAAGAAAAAGAAACTCACAAGATGGTGGACGAGTCGAAGGCGAGAGAAGAGGCGGGGGCGCCTCACTGCGGTGGAGAGGATGGCCCGGAAGGTGAGAAGGTACCAGCCGGGTATTGACGAGGTGTGGAGGCACGTCTTGGTGGGAAAGAGGCTTCGCGTTGCGCTTCTTGACGGCGGCAGCGCTCACGCGGTGGTGTGGGCGGATCTTCGGTTGTTTCGCCGCCGGAACGCTCGAAGGCTTGTTGAGCAAACCACCTTGCCATGTGGGCATCCTCCTCGGCTTGGTGGATCGGCGCGTCGTATGAGCTGACGGTGAACTGAAGGGTGGTGAGTCGATCATGGACCAATTTGAGAGAGGCGGACCAATCTTCGTTCATCCCTACCATATAATCCATGATGGCTTGATTAGACGGACCGGCCGGCGCGGCCTGGTTGGGCACACCTTGTTCGGGGACGGGAGGTGGCGGTCGAGCATCGGGGTGGAAGAGAACGGGCTCGTCGGTGAGACTCCATGTGGCACGCCGCCGAGGATCAAGGACTGTGGTGAGAGGTAAGCGGTAGCCATAGTTGCCGGGGCCGTCACTGATCCAATAATCTTGGTTGGGAGAGCGCACAATGAGCAGCATGTGCGAGAGACCTGGGATATCGAGGGTATAAGGGGGGCCCACCGGATCGTCAGGGACATTGACTCGGAGGGCTCGAGCAATCTTGGTGATCACACCACCACAAGAAATTTTACCATTTGGGCGGTGCTCGGTGGCTACGGCATGAAGGTGCTTAGCGAGATAGTAGCCAAGATTTGGTTGAAGCGACATCTCATCCAGATTCCTGCGCAACATACAATAAAGATAGAAATTCTCAGTTTTTTTGAAACAAGAACTTGTCTCACCTCTCCCAAAAAGTGTGAGCGCCAGAACTCGCTGAATGTAACGGAGAGCGGGGTGCTTGATGAGGCGGACCCGTTGAGGGTTGAGACCGGTGTTGGGGTCGATGATGAAACTCTTGAAGCGGGATTCATTCATGTCCCCTTGGAAGGTGCAAGTGTCATTCATGCGAGAGACATTGGTGGTGGGGAGGTTGAGAATCTCCATGAGTTCGGTGGAGGTGAGATTGAATTTTTGCCCGCCGAGTTGGAAGCTGATAACGTTGGTGGCGCGGCTGAACTCCACGGTGCCAAGGAACTCGAGAGTAAGTCCTTTGAAGGTCGGGCACGGGGTGCTAAGGAAGTCCCACAAGCCGATGCGCTCGGTGAGCATGTGGACGGTGTCATGGAGGCCGAGCTCGTGAAGAGTCGGGGTGTCAATCCATCGCGAGGCGACAACGGTGCGGTGGTAGCATAGATGGTCGAGGCGTTCTTGGTGCTCGTCGCTTAGAGGGTCGGACGCGAAGCCATCAAAATAGCCACGCAAAGGATGAGGTTTTTCCGAGTCGGGAGCACTTGTTTGGCCGGGCCCATTAGACTCCTTGCGCCGTTTAGGGTTCCGTCGTGGAGGCATCTGTAGAAGTTAGAGAAAGAGAGAATGGTGTGGTCTACACGGTACCAAGGTGCAGTCACACGAACAAGAAAATAAAATTCGAAACGAAAACTGCAAGATTTGGGTGTAACAGAGGTTTGTGCGGCCTGTTCAAGATTTTGTGCGGCCTAGGTTAAATGTTGTGCGGCCCGCACAAACAGGTGAGAGAAAAGTTGGCCGTGAAAATGTCAGATCGAAACTAGTAAACCCCCAGATTTTGAAAGAAAACGACAAAAATTGTGTGCGGCCTGAGAAACTCGCATAGTGACCCGCACAAAGGATGTAAAACCCAAAATCCTCTGTTTTTTTGCTAAAAATGTCAAGTTGCCCCAAATTGTAGTAGATCTCGCAAAAACTAACTAAAAATCCACAAAATAAAGAAAAAGAACTAGAAAAACAAGAAGAGAGGAGATCTAACCTTGATTTGGAGAGGTAGATCCATGTGAAGACGTGAAGAAACGGTGTAGAGGTGGAGAGACACCGGTTCAAGGAGAAGGAGGAGGAGAAGGGGTAGCGGCCTTTGGAGAGTAGGAGAGTAGCGGCAGAGAGAAGGGAAGAGGGGGTCGGCGTGGTGGTTCGCTCGCAGGATCTTCAAAAGAGAGAGAGAGATGGAGGCTTGAGAGAGGGAGAGGTAGGGTTTGGAGAAAAATAGAAGGGGTGGGAGAGAAAGGAAAGAGAGAGGGACGGTTAAAGGAGAGAAAGGGTTTCCAAAAATCGCGCCCAATTAAAGAGGCACCTGTTCGCTTCGTGCGGCCCGCACAACATTTAAAAGTCCTAATTTTTTTTTTTTTTTTTTTTTTTTTTTTTTTTTGCCAGGTATCGATCCCCCAAGCTTGAATTTGTGCGACCCGCACAAAAGTCAGTGAACCCCGCACAGTAGGTCGCACAACTCTCGGGTAAATCCATGCGGCCCGCACAAAATTTCGTGCGGCCCGCACAAAATGCCTGAAAAAATGTTCTCCAAAAATCCTGAAAAATTCCCTAAAAATCAAGTAAAATTTAACAAGCGTTGCAAGACAAAAACAAAATTGAAGAAGTGAAAATTAAAGGGAAAAGGGAGAAAAACTTGGGTTGCCTCCCAAGAAGCGCTTAATTTTAAGTCGAAAGCTTGACTCCTTCCATTCTCAATTCGTAGAAGGTGGATCGGTGAGGTGCACGACCTCCTTGTCGCCAATGGCCTCATGTTGGTAGAAATGCTTGAGCCGCTGTCCATTGACCTTAAATGAGCCGGTTTTCTCGCTCCAAATCTCGATAGCGCCATGATCAAAGACTTGTTGAACTTGATAGGGGCCATTCCACCTAGATTTCAATTTCCCGGGAAAAAGACGAAGTCGGGAATTAAACAAGAGAACAAAGTCACCAACCTGAAAGTGTCGTCGCACGATGAGCTTGTCATGCCAACGCTTGGTTTTCTCCTTATATAATTTCGCATTTTCATAAGCATTGAGGCGCAACTCTTCCAATTCGTGAAGATCAAGGACTCGTTTCTCGCCGGCGGCTTTCATGTCCAAGTTGAGTGTCTTGATGGCCCAATAAGCTTTGTGTTCCAATTCAACCGGCAAGTGGCACGGTTTTCCATAAACAAATTTAAAAGGGGTCATACCTATGGGAGTTTTGTAGGCCGTGCGATAAGCCCAAAGCGCTTCATCAAGCTTGAGAGACCAATCCTTGCGAGTCGAATTCACCACCTTTTGCAAAATACTTTTGATTTCCCGATTCGAAACCTCAACTTGGCCACTTGTTTGAGGATGATAAGGTGTGGCCACCTTGTGCTTGACTCCATATTTGAACAAGAGGTTATCGAATTGGCGGTTGATGAAATGAGACCCGCCATCGCTGATCACCACTCGTGGCACACCAAACCTAGGAAAGATAGTCTTTTGAAAGAGTTTTCTTACCACAGCGGAGTCGGCGGTAGGGCTTGCTATGGCTTCGACCCATTTGGAGACATAGTCGACGGCCACGAGAATGTACTTGTTGTTGCAAGAGGAAGGAAAAGGTCCCATAAAGTCGATTCCCCAAACATCGAACAACTCAACTTCGAGTATCCCATTAAGAGGCATCTCATGTTTTCGGGAAATATTGCCGGTTCGTTGGCACTTGTCGCATCGAAGAACAAAATCTTTTGCGTCTTTGAAGAGGGTGGGCCAATAAAATCCGGCTTGTAGGACCTTTGCCGCGGTTTTGTTCATGGATGCATGCCCACCATAAGAGGAAGAATGGCAACATGCGAGGATTGGCTCAAACTCTTCTTTCGGCACACAACGCCGATGAATCCCATCGACCCCCAATTTGAACAATAGAGGGTCATCCCAATAGTAGTGCTTTACATCCGACATGAACTTTTTCTTTTGTTGGTAGGTTAGGTCCGGCGGTGAGACACCACATGCAAGAAAGTTAACAAAATCGGCATACCATGGCATTTGAGAGGTGGAAATGGCATAAAGTCTTTCATCCCGAAGTGAATCATCAATAGGGAGGTCATCTTTGGTAGGCATGGTTTTGAGTCGGGATAAGTGATCCGCCACGGAGTTTTCGGTCCCTTTTTTGTCTCGGATTTCTAAGTCAAACTCTTGAAGAAGTAGGATCCATCGGATAAGGCGTGGCTTGGCGTCCTTCTTGTTGACAAGGTAGCGGATGGCGGCATGATCCGTATAGACAATCACTTTTGACCCCACCAAATAGGACCGAAATTTGTTGATGGCAAATATTACGGCTAAGAATTCCTTTTCGGTGGTAGTGTAGTTCAATTGCGCTTCGTCCAAAACCTTGCTTGCATAGTATATGGCGTGCGGTTTGTTGTCTATTCTTTGACCCAACACGGCTCCAACCGCGTAGTCACTAGCATCACACATGATCTCGAACGGCAAATCCCAATTTGGTGGTTGAAGAATGGGAGCCGATATCAGCGCATTTTTGATCCTACAAAAAGCATCAACACAATTTTCATCAAAAATAAACTCCGCATCTTTCATAGTCAAGTTTGTCAAAGGTTTACAAATTTTTGAAAAATCTTTAATAAAACGGCGGTAAAATCCCGCATGACCCAAGAAGCTTCGCACATCCTTCACAGTTGTTGGATTTGTCAATTTCTCAATTACTTCCACCTTGGCCTTGTCAACCTCTAGGCCTCGTGATGAAACAACATGTCCAAGTACTACTCCTTGTTGTACCATGAAGTGGCACTTTTCCCAATTAAGAACCAAATTGACCTTTTCGCATCTTTCTAAAACTTTGGACAAGTTAGACAAACATTCATTAAAATTAGTGCCATAAACAGAAAAATCGTCCATAAAAACTTCCATAGAATTTTCAAGCAAGTCAGAAAAAATAGCCATCATGGCTCTTTGGAAAGTAGCGGGAGCATTACACAAACCGAACGGCATCCTTCGATACGCAAAAGTACCGAAGGGACAAGTAAACGTGGTTTTCTCTTGGTCATCAGGATGGATTGGTATTTGGAAGAAACCGCTGTAACCATCTAAATAACAAAAATGAGAATGATTAGCAAGTCTTTCAAGCATTTGATCAATGAAAGGTAAAGGAAAATGGTCCTTTCGTGTTGCATTGTTGAGCTTGCGATAATCTATACACATTCTCCATCCGGTGACCACCCTTGTTGGTATCAATTCTCCATTCTTACCTGTAGTCACTGTTGTTCCACTCTTTTTCGGGACCACATGAACCGGACTTACCCACTTCGAGTCAGATATCGGGTAGATGATGCCGGCATCGAGGAGTTTGAGGATTTCTTTCTTGACCACCTCTTTGAGATTAGGGTTGAGCCTTCTTTGGGCCTCAATGGAAGGTTTGTGCCCATCCTCCATCAAGATGCGGTGCATGCAAAGGTTCGGATTGATCCCGGTTAGATCATCAATAGTGTACCCTATCGCTTTCTTGTGTAGTCTAAGTTCATGGAGAAGTCGGGTTGTCTCATCTTCGTTTAGGGTAGAGTTAACAATAACTGGAAATGTCTCATCGGGTCCAAGGTATTCGTATCGAAGAGTGGGGGGTAAAGGTTTCAGTTCAAGTCTTGGTGGTTTGGGAGAAGAAGCGGTCGAATCGATCGTGTTTGAGGTTTCTGCGAGTTGGTGCGGCCCGCACAGAATTTCGTGCGGCCCGCACAAAGGTAAAGTTTGTTCTCGGACATTTTGATGCGGTCCGCACAGAATTTCCTGCGACCCGCACGGATTGGTTGGTTGCACCTGAATGAGTTCGTGCGGCCCGCACAAATTTTCGTGCGGCCCGCACAGATCTTCGCTGTCATCATTATTAGCTGTCTCAGCTTCTTTTTTCTCTAGGATTTCGTCCAGATTCTCTTCCAGCTGTCCACCATCTGTTTCCTTAACAATTTGAGCAGCAATTATGGTATCTAGGACATCAATCCTGCAAATTGTATCATTGTCATTAGAAGGAAATTGCATGGATTTAAAAACATTAAATTCCACCTTCTCATCACCAATTGAGAAAGAAATCTTTCCACCTGTAACATCTATATTTGTACCTGCCGTACTTAGAAAATCACGCCCAAACAAGAGGGGGGTGTGAGGATCTTCTTCCATTTCTACAACAACAAAGTCAACGGGCACATAAAACTTTCCAATTTGGACAATGACATCCTCGGCAATTCCGGAAGGGTATCTTACAGATCGGTCCGCTAATTGGAGGGACATTCGAGTTTGCTTTAATTCCCCTAGACCTAGTCTATCATAGACCGACTTGGGCATCAAACAGACACTAGCACCAAGATCTAGCAAACATCGATTAAATGTGGTGTCACGAATTTTGCACGGAATGGTAAAACTGCCCGGATCTTTCAGTTTAGGGGGCAATTTAATTTGTTGGTTCAAAACAAGTGCGCTACATTCCGCATTTAATGCCACAGTTTCTACCTCTTCCAATTTCCTTTTGTTGGACAATAGTTCTTTCAAAAATTTCGCGTAGGATGGCATTTGAGTAATGGCTTCCGTAAAAGGAATGGTGATATTCATTTTCTTCAAATGATCCATGAATTTGGTAAATTGTTGGTCCATTTTGGTCTTAACTAACCGTTGTGGAAAGGGAACAAACCTGAGAGGAGGGACGTAATCAGAAGGTTTTACCTTTTTAGGATCAGAGTTACCCGAATTTTGGCGATCTTTGAAGACCGGTGGGTCTAGAGGAAAATCTGTGCAAATTTGGGGAGCTGGCCTTGAGGTCGCAGAAGAGGGCGCAGAAGGTGGAGTTGAGGCCGCAGAAGATCCCGCTTCTGTTGTTTGAGGTGCGGCGGTCGGTTGTTTGGGTGGTTCCTCTTCCGGAAATTTTGGTCCGTCGTATTGTGTGCCACTGCGGAGAGTTACCGCATTCGCATGTTCCCTTGGATTGTGCTCAGTTTTTCCGGGAAGCATACCTGGAGTGCGTGCGGCAGAAGCAGCTTGTTGAGCCACTTGGGCTTCAAGCAACCTAGTTCGATTCTGCATCAAGTCCATCCCTGTTCTAAAAGAATCTGACAATTCATGAAGCCTCTTATTGGTGCTAAGATTAGTTTCCTTTTGAGAGAGCATGAATTCTTCCATCATTTTCTCTAACCTAGACATTGGTGGACCTTGACTTTGGCGGTTTTGATATTGGTTACCATTACCTTGGGTTGAATTGTGATTTTGGTAATGGTTGTTATTTCCTTGGTTTGGTACCGCATTCGGGTTCAGATTTTCATTGTCATTTCTCCACCTAAAATTAGGATGGTTGTACCTTGCGGCATGGTTGTAAGTGTTGGAGTTGGTTTGGTTGTATGAGTTATTTCTTTTGTCACCTTCGTTGTAAAATAACCCATTAACTTGTTCAACTGTGTCATTACCTTCCGTGGAGTATTGACATCCCATTGTGAGATGGTCCACTCCTCCACAAATACCACATGGTGAGTTTTGAACTACAGATTTTACCTGCTGCATCTTCTTCATTTGGTTTTGGAGAGATTCTACCTTTGCGTTCAAAGCTGTCACCTCATCTACCTTCAGCATACCAGCAGGTGTGTTGCTCCTCTTCACATCTCTTCCAGCAGTCCACTCGCGTTGACTTATAGCCATGTCCTCTATCATCTCCATGGCTTCTACAGAATCCTTGTTGGCTAGGTTTCCACCGGCAGCTGCATTCAGTTGAGATTTAGTCGCGTATGTGCAACCTGCATAGAAAAACTGAAACAATAGCCACACATCAATACCATGGTTAGGACACAAACGCAAGAGTTCTTGCCATCTATCCCAAGCTTCGCTTAATGATTCATCATCACCTTGTTTAAAAGTGGTAATTTTTGCCCTAAAGTGTTGGGTTTTAGAAGGCGGAAAGTACTTGCCTAAAAACAATTTTTGGACTTCGGGCCAAGTTTGTGTTACCCTAGGGTTTAACAATCTTAACCAAGTCCTAGCCTCATCCCTAAGAGAAAGGTGAAAACAGTTCAATTTCAAGGCATCAAGTTGAGGACCCCTTGGTGCAAATGTGCCGCAATGTTCTTCAAACATTGCCAAGTGTGAATGAGGATCCTCATTCAATGTACCACCAAATTGGTTTTGACCTAACAAATGTATGAGAGTAGGTTTGAGATCGGGGTTGGTTCCCCCATGTGCCACATAGCCGAAGCGTTGATGCGGATCTTGATGGTTCATGAATTCTCGCATAGGACGGCGGTCGTTCGGATTAGGCGGTGGAGGGTTGCCTCTCCCAAATCCGCCATGGAATGGGTTTTCGGGAGGAGGATCATTGTCAACATTGGCGTGAGATCCGTTCTCTTCATCACCATCCAAGGGCATTCCATAAATCGGATGTTCGGCCATGTTTGACGAACTCGCCTTATCCTTCTGACTCTGGCTCCTAGTGGTAGGCGCCAGCGTTCAAAGCTGTGAAAAGAGAGAGAAGAAAAACGTGAGTCTTAAAGAAATTAAGATAAAAGAAAAATAAGAGAAAATTCTAGAATTAATTTTTAAAGTAAAAATTAATATCTATCCGTTATCCCCGGCAACGGCGCCAAAAGCTTGTTGTGTATTTTGGGTATAGGAATAATTGGTCTATTTCGTACACTTCTGCTTTAAATTTATAAAACCCTAAATACGCAAAGTTAGATTGAATTGCAAGCGCACAATCTATCCTTGTAGTAATTATGGGTATCGATCCAAAGATAACGGGAGATAATACTTTCTACTAAATTAATTAACTCTAAAATTGTGCAAATAAAGTAAAAAGGGGGGTTTGTTGTAAAACTGGTTCTTGGGTTCAATACCCGATTGAAAGTTGGAATCAAAACAAGACAATTTTAAACAAACAAATAAAAAGGAGTTTGTGATTCAAATGGATAAGAGTCTAGGGGCTATCGGCATACAATCCTTTGGTCAAATCTACATTTACTTGGTATTCTAAACTCATGTTTGCAATTATGGGGTTTCTAAACGTAAATGCCAAAAAGGGTCACTTTCGTGAATTAATGACGTGTCTAGATAATTCGGACTTCACGGTTAAGTTCTTCACCCTAGCTATCTAGACCATAAGCACAGATTAGCCTAGTTTATCCCTAAATACCAATACTTCACGGTTAAGTCCTTCATACGATATTTGGTTCAATTCTAGGTGTCCCAATCAAATATAAGGCTTCACGATTAAGTCCTTCACCTTAATTCGACCTTTGTTCAAGTGGTTCCGGACTAAGAAATAGATTTGGTCATTTCTAATCTTAATCCTAAGGTAATTCATGTATACAATTTGGTACCATTAATTATAACTCCTAGCATCTTAAGTTGATTAGACTCAAGCGGGAAATTAACAAGCAATCAAATCATACAAGCACATGAATTGTAAAATCAACAAGAATAAACAAACATGCAAACAATCATCATAAAGAAATTAATCCAAGTAAACATAGATTCAAACCAAATTCATGTTTCTAGCCTAAGCCCCTAGAGAGGAAATCTAGCCTCTCATGGGTGAGTTAACATCCAAGAAAGTTACAAGAGAAATCATGATGAAAACAAAGTAAAACAAGTAAGAGAATAGACTACACCAATCTCTTCGCTCGCTGCCTTTGATCTTCACTTTTGCTTGCTCGAGAATCCTTCAAACCTTGCTCTTAATCGCCTTTTGTTCACGAGGAGAAGAGAGAAAAATGTGTAGAGAGATGTGGAAATTAAACCTAGAATGAAGAATGCCTTCTCCTGCTGCCTCCCTGCCCATATATAGCTATTTTCGTGCATTGGGAAACAATCCCCAAAGATCAGGCAGCAAATCTGAGAAGATATCATGAATTAAGGCATTAATGGCATTGGTGCGGCCTTCCTGCGGCCTTCACAAATTCCGTGCGGGTCGCACAAACTGGAAGTCGGCTGGAAAATCGGCTAAGGCATGAGGAATCATGCGGCCTTCATGCGGCCCGCACGGCTGATCGCAAAACTCTCGGTTAAATCGGTGCGGCCCGCACAAAAGTTGGTTTTCGTCTGAAAAATGGCTAAGGAAAAAGGGGTCGTGCGGCCTTCACAAATTCCCTGCGGCCCGCACGAGAGCCCGCAAAACTCTCGGATAAATCAGTGCGGCCCGCACAAAATGCTGTTTTGCTCCTTTTTGCTCGATTCCTGCAAATAAGATGAAGGAAAGGCAGTAACTTGGTTCTATGGTGCATTCTATACTAAACTAGACTAAAATACAAGGGTTTTGGTATAATTTAGGAGGTAAAACCTCGACCGAAGGTATATATAATTGAGGCTTATCAATTTCAAGAACATATATGGTGTAACATTAGCATGTAATATTTGATTACAACAAAATACATTCACTGGATAATTAGAACACAGTATTTCCAAATAATTTATATCAAAAATATGCGGAATCATCTAATAATTAACTACTGTATTAATACAGGCCGAAATAAAACGGATACAATACAATAGGCCTAGCCCAAATTTTGTATCAAAAATAGTTTTTGAGCCCAGAAATATCTGGATTGGATATCACATGCATAAAAACATAAATATACAAGTGAGACTATGGTAGTATGCAATCATGGATCGATCGTGAACTCAT
This sequence comes from Carex littledalei, assembly GCA_011114355.1. Classification (NCBI taxonomy): domain Eukaryota; kingdom Viridiplantae; phylum Streptophyta; class Magnoliopsida; order Poales; family Cyperaceae; genus Carex; species Carex littledalei. The sequence continues at coordinate 6,255,011 of CM022095.1, read as the reverse complement.
ATTTATAATTTTAAAATTCGAATAGTTGATCTCTATATTAAAATATACTGAGAAATTAAATTTTATTTTTTTAGATTTTCTTTATTATTATTTTAGATAGATAGAAAATTATTATTTTCGGATGGTGCTGAATTTTTAGATCAAGTGATTTTTACTACTTATCTAAAAAAGATAACAAAAATATTTAAAAAAATGAAAAATTTGTTCTCCAAATGCATATTCATTTGAAGATCATGTTTAACGATTCCTAATCCGATACGTGATACGTAATACACATATTACATAGCCTCATTCCAAATATATAATGGAACATTCAAACTTTTAATGGGTGAGAATCTGCTGCGATCCGGGTACTGTGAACAGTACCCTGCAATTCCTGCTTTTCCAAATCCAGCTGTCGAATTGTTTCGAGATGCGTGCACAAAAAAACCAGCTGTTTTGAGATGCGTGTACTAAAAAGTTGGACTGCTGGATTTGGAAAAGCAGGGATTGCAGGGTTACTGTGCTCAATACTCGGATCGCAGCGGATCTCATTCAAACTTTTAATATGTAACATAGAAATGGTATTCCTACGGTAATTAATTACTTGACATTTATTACAGTCATATAATCCAATACCAACATGACCAAAACAAAGTCCTGTCATAAGAAATTCAAATTCTTTCATAATGCATTGGATTCTCTCCAACCACTAGTCTCTATCCCTCCACAAAAATACAAGGTCAGTTGGACAAATTTTCTAGGCTCATCATGAGATGGATGTTTAAATGGGCCCAAAAATCATGAGCTCTTAGCATCAATCTACAATTCTAACACATTAAAGCCCAAAATGTGGACCCATTAATTACTCTACGTACCACTGTTTTCCGTACATAATTATAATTAATGTATTTGGTGTTATTTACTGACCCCTCTCTCTTTCCATGATTAATGGATTGGATTGTATCGTAATGTGTTGTTATTCGGTTACTATTTTTAGACATATAGCTATTGTGTATGGTGATATTGACATCCAGATTACTACTGGTAAAAACAAGTAAAAACATATTTATTACTTTTTTAACTGTTTATTTTATTTTATTATATTTTTACTATTGTCAGATTTACCAGATACGTCAGTTGTCAAATATAATTTATTATAAAATAAAACACACTCTGTCTTTTAGGAGATAGAATATAACCTGGTGGAACTATTACCTCTAAAAAAAATCTAAAATTATGTACAGTTCTTTTTGCAGGAGGCCATTAAATACACTTAATTAATATTATTCCCAATAAATTGCATCTTGTTTTATATTGTTCTTTTTTGCAGGCCATAAAATCCTGATACTCTTCATCAAGGTAGGTGCAGTGAAGTTAATGCAGTGAATCACACAATTTTTTAGACTATATTACCCCTATACCTTTACTAGAACTTGGGGTTTATTACTTAATTTGATGTCTATCTTATGTATACGTCTCAAATATTATAAATAATTTTATATCTCTGTATAAAGCAATGACCATTTATTATTATTATTATTATTATTATCATTATTGTTTTGCCAAATTGCCCTGAGGCTCAATGACTATTTATTATAAACATTACATTCCGTTCACTTACTCCCTTGTAATTTTACATATATTATTATATATGTTTACATATTCTACCACTCTAGTAAAAACTTGTTAACCTAACCATGAAAATATTTACCAGACATTCTTACATAAACATAAGGCTATTTTTGCCTTTACAGATAGTACGAATATTTAATACCACATTTTATTATTGTATCCAACATTTTTATCATCTAATTAATTACTACACCTTACTTTAGTACGCAATCAATAACACCAATGTTTTAAAGTTGAACTAAGTGATTTGACTTTTATTTTGTTTTAAACTGATCAAATAAAAGGTTAATTCATTTTGTCACAAGAAACTATGCATCCTTTTTTTTTTATTGTACCTTCTATTTTAAGAACATTTTATCTGGATCCTGTCGGTGATATATAATTGGTCAAATAAGTTCTTTCAAAAAATATTTTGTTAAATTTTATTGAAATAGTAACAGTGCTTTTGCTGACTTTGAAGGATGCAAAGATACTCAAAATAATGGAAAGTATATAATTTCTTAAACAAAAACAAAAAAACATGATTACCTGAGTAGCTGCGTGGTCATCTATCAAAAATCATTCCTCAGATAACCATTTTTGTTATTTTTTTATAAATAGAGCTCTGTTGTGTCACAATCTAATTAATATTAATTGGCAATTTAGTCTGAGAGAATAGAGATATAATATAGGGAGAGAGCATGTGCAGTGTCACATCTTAAAAAAAAATGGGATGGAGACCTTTAATAATAGGAGAGAGAAATGGGAAGCAATGACTTTCATTTTGTAAGAGAATGTATACACTATATTATTAAAATGAATACAGACATCAACCAAATATTTGCTTGAAGGAAAAATTGTCTGCATATGCTGTCAAGCTCCATATCATTTATCAGATGGTTGGCCTTGAAATGCACAGTGAAATTAGTTAAAAATTTGAAACAGCTGATTTTTCTGATTTTGTATTTATATCAGTTCTCTCATTGTTGGCATTGAAATGCAAAATTAATTAGTAAAAAATTTGGAACCTCTGATCATTCTGATTTGTATCCATAATATTCCACATCTTATCCTGTTCTTTGTCGGAAAATTCCTTACAGGCGTTCTGTAAAACTAAAGTTTTGTCTGGACATCACAAATTTATAAAATAAATTTTGCATTTAAAAAATTTTAGGTATACATAAAATTTTATGAAAGTAATTAGACGTGTATAATGATCAACAATACAATTTGTTGCGCAGTATGCATGCAGAGGAATGTTAAAAGAGGAGGGTTCAAATGCAGATGTAGGGTCAAACCGTTGGATATGATCTACATCATTTTATCTATGCACGTGTAAAAAATTATGACATTTCAATTTTGTTTTGGTTGTCATCAAGAGCTTGTAAAAAACGTACTAATGTGGATAATTTCTAGACGTTGATTTTTCAACTTATTGATTCACATAAAAACAAAATCGAAATGTGATAATTTTTTATGAGCACATAGATAAAATGATGTAGATCATATCCAATGGTTTTATTTTGACTTTTAAGTTTTAAATTTTGAGTTATTAAAGTTTTTAAAAATGGAGGCATGGTGGAGGCACAAAAAATGGAGGCATTTGAACCCTCCTCGTATATTAGTGATCCAATCAAGATAAATAAAGAGAAATAAACAAATCGCACCTTCAGAATCATAAATGATGTGACATATTTACAAAATTTGAAAACTTAACGCTCTTTCATGTAATAAGAATATTCATGCATCAGAGTTCAAAACAAGATGATTTTTTTATTTTTTTTTCTGTTATTTTTTTTTTCCTATAGTAATATTATAAGTTTTCTTAGTATCAGTTTCTCAGTTCCTATACAATTTTTTTTTTCCTTTTGTTGTATCTAATTAAGATGCATATAAAATTAGGAATGACAATATAACTGACGGACTTGGTGTCTAATTTCATATTTGATTCATTATTTGCACATTTACAGCTTCAATCAACTATTAAATTATCTTTCTTTTGACTTTTGAATACTCATGTATTGACTTGTGTATATATATACCTTTGTAGTCAAATTATATTATTTATGAAGAGGGGTTCAATGCCAATGAAATTAAATCTCAGATAATTATTTTTAAATTTAAACAACAAAACTAATTGATTCATATAATATACATATCATGAACTAATTGGGTCATTTTGAACTTTATTCGGTATACACCAAGACTTAATAAAAACAAGGGACTGAATCTTGGCGATTTGACCCTACATCTTCATTAGATATCAAATGAGGTCAGAATGCTGTAATTTTTACATGCATGTAATTAAAATGATATAAAGTAATAACAGTATAAATTTGTTAATTTAAGTACGAAACAAAAAAATTAACAGAATTTAACACCAAAGCTCATGAAGTCCATATAAGCTAGAATTTGACTTGATATGCTAAAATAAAAATTATATTGAATTAACAAATTAAAACTGAAAATCATATACGTCAGCAATCATTTTGAAATTTATTACTCTTAATTAAGCATGACAACAACAAACTTGTAAATGAATGGAAATTTCGGCATGTATGCAACATTTTGAATTTGATGGAACCTTGATTTATATCAACCATGTCCAAAATAATTGATGAACCGCTAAATTTGTCCTATCTCCGTATAATTAGGAAATTAAAAAACACAATTGCCATCCCTACCTAATGCTCTCGAGTGTATTATTAATTTATTATGGTTGGACCTCAATTTCATAGTACAAGAGAAAAGAACCATACAACTTAAAGGAAAATGAAATGAGGTGATTGGCAGGTCAACAGGGAATGGAAATGAAGAAATTGTTTGTAAAAGTTTAGGTGGCATGCATGCACTCTGTATCTAAAAATAAAATGCCACTATCACCATCCGACAATAGCATAAAACTATTGCCATACCACCATTTTTCATTCCTAAATTTTCTCAATTGATGTCTGCAATACAACAAACCATCATGGGCCTTCATTACACTTGAAACATTATTTCACCTTATGATTCATACATTCAATTTAATCATTCATAGTATAAGTTGTAAGCATAAATTTCGGTGCAGATTGAATGATTTAGATCGAATATTAAACTGAATTTGATCTGATTTCCATCTAAAACACTCCACTCCTCTTATGTCATTTTATTTAGCTCGCAATTGATTGTTAATTTCATCATGCCATCAAGCAACCGAACCCAAACATATATATGCTTTTGACAATTGATTGATGGTCAATAAATGTACATATTCGTTCCGTTTTGGCTTTAAAAAGGCCTGGTCGCATTTAATTTATAATCAATTTAGTAATAGTCCTTACAAGTATCAAGAAACATCAATTAAGATAAATCTAACAATATTTTATGAGTGATCAATGTACACTGCACGCACCATTCATATAATTGAATAAATTGATGTTAAGTTTTGAGCATGTTTATTGTATGACAGTCTACTTGTAGTGGTAATATGAATTGAAGGGGTTTAATTTATTTGGAGGAGAAAGAAATAAAATATCCATTTATTTTTCTGTCGCCTTATTTTTCTTGGAATATATGCAATAAAAAATAAAAAAAGTAATACTACATATAATGTATAACAACACATCCAAAAAAAAAAATTATTACACAAGGGTTTCCAAAATATATTTTTATTGCACAAGGGTTTTCTAAACGAAAACCTATGTAGTAAAACCTTTTATTCTATATATATATGAATTAAAGCTGGACTTCTTTTTTTTAGTAAATATTGGAGGCCAGGCCACCCAATTATTTAATACTCTTGTTATTACAATAATAAAAAAAATTTCCATCCGGATTTCGAACCTACGACCTTCAACATTAGAGACCATGTGTCTTTGTCATTAAATTAAAAGTTAGTTCTTAATTAATGCTGGACTTTTACTCTGTCAAAAAAAATATCTCATTTAGTCCTAGAGAAATCTTATACTTAAAAAAAAGTGTTAAGACAATTAATGATTCATGTGACATCAGAATTCACAAGTCCCATCATCTGCAAATTATCTATAAGAAGGGTCACATATTTAAAAAAAAATGAACATGCATTTAGCTAGTCACATTGTGACATTTCAAGTATTTTTGAGACAATTTGTATCTAACCAGGAGGCTCAGATGGACATATAATCGGTTTGAATTTAAATTCCGACTAAATTTTGAAAAAGCTATCTGTATACAATGGTCTGAATCCATCTGTGAACTACAGGGGTGGTAAGAATGTTCATTGGTTGATTCAGTTAAAAATCGAATTTTAGAAGGATAAATTTTCTATTATGAAGTTTAGAGGAGAAACAATGTAATTTTGAAGCTTTTTATGTAATTGATAGATAATTTTTTTATCGGTACAAAATTAGAAATGGTTGCTTGGTTGTGTTGGGCCAATATTTATCTCCCCTTTTTATTTTACCCTGAATTTTTTTTTAATATCCACCAAAAAATAAAAAATACAAAAATATCCATGATTTTTTAGAATTTTAAAAATACCCAAATTGCCAGGACTCTTGGTAGTTGATTTTTTTTTTTGACCGCCAAGAGTTTTTTTTTTTTTGGAAAAAATTCTCAAAATGAAAACACTGAACTAAATTTTGATAAAACAAAAAAACTAAATACTCAAAATGATATGTTTTTTTATAGCATACCCTAGATATGAATATAAAAAACGCTAAATAAAATTTCAAAATGAAAACACTAAACTAAATTTTTGATAAAATACTAAACTAAATTATCAAAATGATTTGTTTTTATTATAGCATACCCGAGATCGGGATATAAAAAAAGTATGGAAAAATAAAAATATAACAAAAATGATTTGTTTTTATCAAAAAATAAAAATATAACAAACATAACTGTAGATCTTAGACTTCATACGTTTACGTGAATAATGTTTAGGAAAAAATGTATAATAAAGAATAAGAAAATAAAAAATTAGACTGAAAAACTTAATAGGAAACTTCAACTCAAGTTTTGAAGCTCTTTCCTTTGTTTTTTTTTTTTTGCAATTCTGAATTTTGGAAAACCGCATATCTGTTAGAATCAATATCTTCTTCTCGCAAGTTTTCCGAAATGTGATCATATGCTGAAATCGGACACTCGAGCTCCGAGATACGTCTGTTTGAAATTTCTTCGTTATTTTCCGCACTTCTCAGTAAAGATATCATCTTTCAGAAAATATGCAATAAAAAAATGTTAAGACAATTAATGATTAATATGACATCACAATTCACAAGTCCCATCATCTGCAAATTATCTAAAAAAGGGTCACATATTTAAAAAAAATAAACATGCATTTAGCTAGTCACATTGTCACATTTCCAGTCTTTTTGAGACAATTTGTATCTAACTCGGCTCAGATGGACATATAATCGGTTTAAATTTAAATTCTGACTAAATTTTGAAAAGCTATCTGTATACAATGACAATGGTCTGAATCCATCTCAGTGAACCACAGGGGGTAAGCGTAAGAATGGTCATTGGTTGATTCAGTTAAAATCGAATTTTAAAAGGATAAATTTTATATTATGAAGTTTAGAAGGGAAATATGTGATTTTGAAGTTTTTGTTGGGTATACATAATGTTTATTTTACCTGATTATTTCCCCTGTTTCTGTTTTGTCGGACCCATACAATACAAGTTGCTTTACGACAAATGCGCACGTCTCTCCCGCCTTTTCTACCAATTTAACCCCCCCTCCCCTCCCCTCTCCTCTACTTTTAAAGTCAAGTCACCACTCACCACAGCACGGTACAGACACACACAGAGAAACAGAGAGAGAGGTCGTAGACTGTGCAAAGGTTTGTACTTTGCTTTCCTTCAATTGAGAAAACAGAGTATTATTAGAGGAAGAGAAAGAGAGGCCATGGGAAACCACAAGTTCAAGCTGTCAGACATGATACCTAATGCATGGTTCTATAAGCTAAAGGAGATGGGAAACAGAGGAGGAGGCAACAATACCAAGCGCATGAAGAAAACTAAACCATACTACCAACACTACGCCTCTCCTTCTCCTCCATGCACACCTCACAAACAAAACCAACCTCTCACCCCAAACAGAGCATCTTACTACATCTCTAGAAAACTAGAATTAGATGCAGACAAGCTTTTAAGCGTTCCTTCTCCGAAAACCATTGATACACAGTTCACCTTGTTGGATTCACCAAGAAAATCCAAGAGAAAAACCAAAAAGAGGCAATTGAAACCAATGTGTACCGTCACCAAGCCAGTTAATTCTACGGATTCCTTCCGTTGTGGGTGTCGGGTTCGGAAACCGGAACCGGAACCGGAACCGGACCCCGAAACCGACTCAGGCACCGATTGGTCTCAACCTTGTTGCACATGCAGAGTGACTACTTCACCAACGGATATAATCATCGATGTCACGGGACCGGAGAGATTTGTCTCAAAGAAACTCCCTCCGATCGTCACGAAATCCCCGCCCAAGGAGAAGAAATCGCCACCAAAGGAGACCCAAAGGCTCAAAACTAGGGGGAAAAGCCCTAGGGTTTTAACCAAGAAAATCAAGCACCGAAAGAGCAACGCTAGGCGGAAGGATTGCGCGATTCTGGACAGCTTTGCGGTGGTGAAGTCTTCGTCAGATCCGATCAAGGATTTCAGAGAATCAATGGTAGAGATGATAATCGAGAACAATATCCGTAAATCAAAGGATTTAGAGGATTTATTGGCATGTTATCTCTCGCTCAATTCAACCGAGTATCATAGTGTAATTGTGAAAGTGTTTGAGCAAATTTGGTTTGATCTTACTGACATTAATAGGTTGTAGCAGAGCAGGGGTTTTATCAACAGCTATCAGACCGAAATCCGTTAAATAAATTTACAGTAATCTAAACCATCTGCGTAAATCTTGACGCTAATCGAACGGGATTTCGGTCGATGCTCATCGGAACCCTTCATCTTCATGTAGCAAGAAGGATAGTTAATTATAGATGAATAGTATATGCCTTTTATTATTGGCTTCTTTATTAGGGTAAGTAAGAATTGATTATAATCCTTTTTCTTTCTTTCTGCTAGTGTAATATGACTATAAAATAATTGTAATTGTACTGTTTAATTTAATTCTCGGTTCTTCACATTTTTTTTTCATTTTTTTTTTGCTTGTGGTAAATTTATTTTGGCCTATAAACACTTTTTGCTTATTGCAAATGTTACTTCAGCTTCAATTTGTAGTTGCAAATTGCCATAACACCCTTTTATTTTTTTCCAAATAATTGACACAAGTTCAAACATTTATTCTTTAGCCTTCTTATAATTTCATAATTGAAAATATAATGGTTTCTTAAAACCTGAAACTAAATTATTAAAATAAGATAATTGGATACAATTTGCATCATTTTTGCACCAATGTTACAAAACGCTGCATTGTTATTCATATTTAACTGGTGCATTATCAGTTAGGTCCTTGATAAATCTTTTTTTGTTTATTTCCAAATTTGCCCAGTATTTTATTTATTTACAAATTAAGTAGTTTTTCTAGCCAAAATTCTGTAATTTAATAAAAGTCAAATTTGGATTTAGCTCTTTATGAAATAAATAGGTACTTCAAATTTACTCAACTTTTGGTAAGTAAGCGCTCTCGTAACTTACAAATTACAATAAGATATTCGGTTAATTTCAATTTTGAAATTTTGAAAATTTGAAATTTAAGTTAATAGTATGACAAAAAAAACATTGTCCTGATATATATGTAAAAAATCATCACACAATCATTTCTCTTTTTTAATCCAGTAGCTTCTAGTGTGATGTAGATTGGGCATTTGCCGCAATTGTCATATCAACAACAGTTTTATCAAAATTTATTGCTAGATTAAAAATCAAATATCTTTTCAACCAAATAAATTACCAAACAGGCGCTCAATTGGATTCTTCTTGGAAATGCGGTAAGAAAAAAAAAAACAAAGCCTAAAATTATAAATGCAAATGGTTATCTTGAGCTCCACACTGAATGGATTAAAATTTAAAAGTCAAATTTTTACCTTAGTTTAAATGTGAGTGGTTGTATAGGCCTGAATCTTTTGCTTAAGGCCTATAAAACTTGAGATATGTAGCAATTAATCTGGTTCTATCCCTCCATTAAATAACAAGCATGTGTCACTTCATGAATAGTTGGCAGTACATTGTACAAAAATATTTAGTCAAATCTATGACCTGAAATGTGGTCAACTGTAGATACAAGTACAGCTCCCTTTTTAACCTTGTCATATATTTCTCATGTTTATCTATTGTTTTATCTGATAGTTAAAAAAGAAAAAAAATGAAATTATTCCTCCTTTTATTAGATAATTACATGGAATTGTAAACAAAAAGTTTCTCTATTGTTTTACTAGATTATTATTTAACACATGTAACAGTCTAAAACCTATATTTTATTACTATTTTAACTTGCATCTTGTTTGGATGGAGATGGAAACGAAAAGCTTCAAATTGCTTTTAAAGCCATATATTTTAAGTACTACTCTTTAACATTACGTTTGGTTGAGACTAAAATTATGAAATAAAGGGTAGCTGTAAATTTAAAGTTAGACCGGCCTAAATTAAACCACCTTCTCATATGCACTTTTGCGGTGTGTTCTAAACTCATTATCAGTGACTATTTGTAAAATTTTCTTCTCTCTGATTTTTATATCTCAATCAAATATAAATAATTTAGATCGGCTTAAATCAAAATAACCAACTTAAATCTTCTTAACTTTAAGTCTTCAACCAGACATCATCCAATTCCTTAAATTGTTTAGACCAATTAACAATTGATTAACATTGACAACAGTGATTAATAATGACATCCCTTTTCATTATTCTCCGAGTCAGTGAACCAATGAAATTGCAGATAGACCCTGTTATTCAGAATAATAAAGTTACATTAAATTGTTTTTAATGATATACTGTGGAACAAATCTATTGCTGAAGAATTTTATAATCTAAAAAGGGGGTATAAACTATAAAGGTGTCCCTTTCTTTATTCTCTCAGTCACTTTATATACCTACTTAGGGCCTGTTTGGCTGCACAGTGGGAATGGGAATAGGAATAGGAATAGAAAAATTTTGAACTGAAATTTACTGTTCATGTGGGAAAAAAAAAATTCAGTCTGATTGAATTTTTTTTTTCCCACATGAACAGTATTTTGTGGGGAGCAGCCAAACAGGCCCATATGGCATTCAATTTCCAGCATTTTTTTTAATATGTATAAAATATTTTGTAAAGAACTAGAAAGATGAAAATTATTTTTGATACACTAGAATAAACCGAATCATTAATTCAATTTTTCTAGAAATTTAAGGAAATAAATAATTTGGTTCCTTAAAATTTGTGTACATATCGGACATTTTCACCGACTAATGATTAAGATCCGCACACAAACTATAAGAAATCGAATCAATAATTTAATTTAGTTATTTAGAAATCTAAAAAGACCGATCAAGGATTTTATTATTTCTAATGCATGAAATAATATTCCATCTTTTTTATTCTTGAAAACTATTTAATATATTTCTAATATAAAAAATTCTGTTGAGTGTCTTATGCAAGTTTGTCGACAAAATGAAGAAGCTTGAGGAAAAAGGTAGCAATGATAGATTTTGATAAGATGCCACTAGATATGTTTCCTTTTTTTTGTCCCAAAATAGACAGAAAAGGCAAAGTTCTTGCAACCTTTTCATCGATATAAAAATTTAAAAGGAACCGTTACAGATTTCATATTAGAAAATTTTATAATTAAAACAGACAACATAATTTATGATCCAAAATGTAACTCCCGAGCGTTGACAAGTAGTACAAAATTTTATTGCAAAACAAGAAAAGAAACCATACAATGCATGCAATCTTTTTACTTTTTAGGTTTTTTAAAAAGAGGATTTTGGATTGTGTTTCCCTTTCTTTAAAAAAGTGGAAACTTGGATTATAATAAACTATGACAAACTTGGATTGTGTTTCCCTTTTTTTTAGGTTATAATGCAATGTCCAACTTTCATGTCAAAATAAAATGCATTTGTGATGTATTTCATAAAATATAACAGAAAAGATAATTACTTTCTTCTCTCTGTTTTGAGAGAGTGATAAAAAGATAAAATTAAAAAAAATTGATAAAATAAAAATGAGAGATGGAGAAAATGAAAAGGGATGACTCAAAAGTGACTTAGACCAATTGATTAAGATTGACAAAAGATAAAAGGAGATGGAATCAAGAGTCGATAGGAAATGACACTTGTGCTTTTAATATGGAGTACCAATTAAGAAACCAAGAGGTCCCCTTCAACATTATTATTATTATTATTATTATTAATTGATAAAACAAAGTTTTTGAACTTTTGTTGTTAAGATCACAAGTATGTTTGGTGAGTTTAACTTCAAAATCTATTAAATTAATTTTAAATAATGAATCTAAACTATTGAAACTGATCTACTTCACAAGTGATGTGTTTTCATACAAAATTTATTTAATTTAGTATAAAGTCAAGCAATTAAGAAATGAAGGTTTATAGGTTAATTTTAATGCATTTATTCTTTGTCATTTTTTTATCCTTGACTTTATAATATAGTAATTCTAAACTTTAAAAATTTGCATATAAACACATTACTCATCAAGTGATCGGTTTCAACGGTTTGAATTTGTCGTATGAAGTTAATTTGATTGGTTTTAGAATTAAGTTCACCAGAGACTATATATGTGATTGGTTTTAGAATTCTACTCAATATTAAAATTAGTGATATGTTGTATTTAGAAAAACGGAATTTGCATATAAAACATTTTTATCTTTTATATTGGAGTGTAATGAAGGGAGATTCTGACACCATGAACATGAAGGATTTACATATATCACATATAATATTTCTCCCAATAAAATACTCCCCATAGTTCTTGAAATTTTCAATTTTCTGACAGTAAAGAACCCTAAATACCCCCTTGTCTCCATCTTTGCCCCCACAAAAGACACCAAATTGGGACACTCTACCTTCCATTCCATCCTTAATCTGCCATAATTTTCTTATAATATTTGATACTACCATATTTATTAGGGGACACCTGTACATGCAAACTGGTACCTGACACTACCATATGGTACCTGCACGGAGCTATATGGGACCCCCCCCCTCCCTGCAAGTCTAGATACTGCTACAGTTCTTTTAGGTTTTCCAGTGAATCTACCATTGGGTTAAATCTCAACTGCTGTTGCTCTAATTCTCTGCTTGATTTTTCTCTACTATTTTATTTTGTGCTGGTTTTTGTCCTTTGATTGGTGCAGATAATGCTAATACAAAAATTTTACCCGCCTTTCAATGGGTGGATATGAATATGAATAGTAAACGGATGTCAAAATTAAAAACTAAATCCGTCTTAAATGGATACAGATACGGAGCGGATATGAGTCAAAATCAGAGCTAATAATATTTATAACTTTAATTGTCTACTTTACTTTACGAATAATTTATAAGCGTATAAATATCCCGTATAGTATAAATCGGGGTGTCGGTCCACATGGATAGTTTATTAAAAATCTAACAATAATTAAGTCTAGGTTTTGGTTGTTTGGTTGTAGGAACAATTAATAGTAAAGTAAATGTTTTGTGTATAGAAGAAGACTTCTAGGGATAAGGCTATCTATCATTCTTACTTATTTAATCTAGTTTCTGGTTGAAAAAACAATTGTATGCGGTGCTGTCACCAACCGCATACGAGTGCTAAACCTGTCAATTATAGTTTCTAACTCCAATCGGAATCGCATGCGGTTTGGCCAGAACCGTGTGCGTCCTAAACTGGTATCAAATGCAAATCTGAGAGCTGCTAATCCTAACTTAGTGCTAATCACAGGGAAGCTTTCAAGTGTTGTACAATAAATGCGTTTTCAAATGTGGGAGGCGGCTAGCTTGACAAATCTGAAGTGAGATAACTCTTTATATAGTGGGGAATTCAGATTTGCTAGATCTACCCTAACGGGAAGAAACCCGTTATGATAGACTGTACAAATATTGAAGTTTAGGGTTTCCACAAAATAATTCAAATTGATATTAACCGGTCTGAACGTTTATGCCCGTTCAGGGCGGTTAGTACAATTTGTCTCACAAAACTTGATAAGCTTTTCATACATATGTCATCTGTCTTGGACGAAACCAAACTGAAACTTCTGACTTGTTTCATTTAAATTCGTTCCATATGATTTGTTTCGTTCAAAGCGGATGCTCCAGAAATCAACAAGCCTCAAATATACTCTACTTAACTACTTGATTATTACACAAATCTATAGCTTCGTAAAGTCTTGTTGACTTCTTAGGTTCATCAAAATAATCTTGTAATTCAGCACTTCATGAACCTCAGTTCTTCATTATAAATCTTGTAATTTTAGCTCTGAACTTATCTTTGGTTCTTCACAATAGATGTTGTAATTAAAGCTTTGAACCTGCAAACTCACTCAATCATGTAAAGGGTTAAATTCAATTAATGTATGTTTTGCAAATCTAGTCAAACAAAGTATTAGAAGATTGTATACAACCAACATATAGTTGTAAGTTGATGGAGAGATTGATGTTTGAATGATGGAAGGTAATTCATTTATGTAATATGTAAATAAAATAAAGAAAAATAAACAAAATATAGTATAGTATATTGGTTAAGAGTTTTGGTACTCAATCATAGTACGGACTTGTGATAACTGGTCTTTGGTCTAGTGGCAAAGGCACATGACTTCTATGTGGGAGGTCATGGGTTCAAAACCCACAAAGTGGATAAATCCTCTGTAATATAAACAGGAGTTTGAAGGAAGCTGGTAGGCTAGACTTTCACCTTTCATTTAAAAAAGAATAGTACGGACTTGTAACATGAATTTTTAACACTGTGAATCGAACTTGCGTCCTATGAGTTGAGGACCAAAAGCTCTTAACCAATGTACTATACTATCTATAATTTATTTTTCTTTATTTTATGTAAATATTGCATAATGGATTACCTCCCATCATACAGATATCAATCTCTCCATCAACTTAATATTTGGATTTTTTTTAATTAATATTGTATCTGAAAATTCACATAACTCAATTACCTGATAATTATTTGTTTCATATAAATATGTGAATTCGTATTCGTGGATTATCCTTTTCATAGCCGTATTCGATTAAGGCGGAATTGGTTTTAAATTTTAACATCCGTTTACTATCTATATTCGTATTTGTAATCATATTCGCTCATTGAAAGACGGATACGAATTTGGTATTAGCATTATCCACTTCAAATTAGCTCTGTTTCACTCCTATTGTTGTTTGTTGCAATTTTTATGTTATTGTGCATGCATGTGTTATACTCAAGGGCGGATCATAGTTGAAGTTGGAGGATGCTAAGCCACCTCCAAGTTTTCAAAATTGTATTATTAAGTACCTAAAATTATTACTATTTTGTTTCTTTTATATGTATAAGCACCCCAATGATAATAACAAATTTAAAGAGCTTGAACATAAATTTGAAGATATTGTTTAGCCTCCTATACTCAAATTCTAATTTTGCCCCTCGTTATACTGTATTCATTTATGTACAGCTAGGTTATGGTGCATGTGTTATACCGTATTTATATACAATAGTCGTCTGGATATGTTTGGATCATCAAGAATAGCTACTATTTTGATAATTAATAACTCCTATTCAGAATAGCTATGGGATTCAAATAAAGAACTTGCTATTTATAATTAATAGCTGCTATTCTCACTAATCTGTTGTTCCTTGTATCTGATTGAATAACAACTATTCTGAGATGTGAAGAGAGAAAAAATATTTCTTTTCCGGATTTCCACCAACGTAGTTCCGAAATAACAAAATTGATACTACTTTTCACTAATTCGAATAACACAATTTTCACACTAATGTGAAAATCTCTAATTTTTTTTTCCATTTTTATCTACTAATTCCGATTTCTCTGTTATTATTTTTTGTATATTACGTTCCATATAAAAATAGAGTAAAAGATTAAAAATAATAAACGGAGTTGTGGAAGAGAGAATCTTGACTTAATGTCTTGTCAGGTCAGTCAAAACCTCTTGCACCTACTTGAGAAAAATAATAATTCGCTATAAATATATGCCGACATTTTTATTAATATTCAAAGTTTAATAGAAATATCCGTACCGGCTATTTTTTGGTCGGTATCCAATTTAATCATTACCAGTTGGGAAATGGCTGGTATCCAATTTTTTTTTCTTTTTAATACAGTACCGGCCAGAAAATAGCATCCAACCAAATGGATGCAACCGATGTAACACATGCATCCAACCAAATGCATTTGTTTGATCTTAGCCAAACCGAGTGCAAACTTCAATCCGAGTTTCCTATGCTATGCCCATTCTAAAAAAAAAAATTAAATTAAGTACCGGCCAGAAAATGGCCGGTACTGTATTAAAAAAAAAACTGGGTACCGGCCATTTTCCGGCCGGTAATGAATTAAATTGGGTACCGGTCATTTTCCGGCCAAAAAATGACCGGTACGGGTATTTTTATAACTTCTCAGCAGATCTGGATATATTAATTAATTTCTATTAAACTTTGGATATTAATAAAATGTCGGAAATATATGTACACCTTACGTTTTTTTAGAAATAATTAAATAAATTATCGGAAAAAAAAAATCAACGGAATTTTTTGCACCAGAACAACAATTCATTGATTAAGTTTCATTAGAAACTTTAAGCAATTTAGGTAGGCGTCCAGTCGTCGCCCCTAAAAATTAATACTTATGCAATATCCAACACCGTTGCATAAATATTTAAAGGAACTTAAGTATTAATTTGGTTCCTTAAAAAATGTCTAAAACAACTAAATCAATAATTCAGTCTCTTATAGTACATGGTAAAAAAATTCTATCTCCTTTCCCATAAATTGCTTAATATATATATTTTTTAAAATAAAATTTCAGTACCTCATGCTTCTGGCGCATGCAGGTAAAATATAAACCGAAATCTTTTTTGCTCTAGTAATTGTGATTGGATCGATCAAGGCTTCTCTTTGCTAAAATGAACTCCACAAACTTCAAAATGCACATCTGCATTTAAGAGATGTGACTTAATTCAATGCTATTTTAAATTGAGTAAAAACTTAAAAACTCATTAATTGCTTATGGGCATGTAGCACGTTGTATAAACAAAGTTCATTACACGGTTTCGTGTTCATGTCTTCTCCAGACCATACCAAACTGGAGGCGTCCGGCTGGGGCAAAATGTGTTCATGGGCTATCAATTTATCAAGAAGGCACTGATAATTTCTGAGAACAACATCTTTCAAGTAAAGTAATAATTTTGGATTTTATTATTTTACAAAAAAATTATTTAAATGGTAGTAAACAAAAAATATTGTTGTAATTTATCATACGCATCTATTAATTAAATAATAGTTGGATGAAATTACGATTATCAAATTATCATTTCACTTGATTTTATAAAACATTATTTTTTAAAGAGGATGTTATCAAGTGGCTTTAGTTATTTTTTTAATCTGGACCACTATTTTGTATCTTTTGTCTCTCTTTTTATCTTTTTTAATCCGGATCACTATTTTGTGATACACTGGATTTCATAATCGTATTTTGGTGGTCTTAAATGCATGAAAGCAACCGTCAATTTAGTTGCAATCTCTTATTGCTACATCATTTTTTAACTAAATTATAGTTACAATAAATATACGAATTGCAACAAAAATTGGGTTATGAATCTACTGCAACGAAATCTTTTACAACTACTAACAGTCAATATTTACCGTCGCAAATTATTTTAAGCAACCAATTTTTTTCCATTGAAAAAAAAAAAAATGAATGTCCGACCTCCTTGTGAAAGGTGTAGTGTTGTTTTGTAAAAATGGAGAAAATACTAGGAATTGTACATTCAACAAGTGATTGAAGATTTGTGACAGGTTGCTCAGTGCATCTTGCCCTGTTGCTTGATATGAAATAATGCCAGCCTTATCAGCGTGAGGTACCCTACACTGCTTTCTGTGTAAGCATACTTCTGTGCAAGTACGTCCATCTAGGTACTTACTTTGTATTGGAGTTTGTTACGTGCGCCATTGTATTAAAATTCGGTTTTATTCGGTGAATATTTGGCCGTATATTCTTATTCGGTGTCCGGTCAAATAGAAAATAGCTATTCGGACCGAATATTGAATTCATACTTTAAAAAAATTAAAAAACATTCAAAACCCATTAAAAGAGTTCGGACCCGAATTCATAACCCATTAAATGAGTTCCAGACCCACCAGGTAGGTGTTCTCTTCAAGCATCCCACTCAGAAGTCTTTTATAACATCTCTACATGTTGCCTTATTGTATTTAAGTACTGTGGGATTAAATATTTAATAAAAAATCCGCATATATAAATCCGAATAAGAATCCGCATATTCGGCCGCATACCGTATATGCGGTATGCGGTGGCCTTCCGAATACCGAATGAGAACCGAATATTAATACACTGACGTGCGCTATTACTTGTGTTTTCTGGATTTTTTTTTTAAAATATAATTAAAAAAAATATTTTTATCAAACCAACATGATTACTTTTTTTTACAAAAACCATAAGAACTGAATTGCCAATTCGGTCAAGCTTGGTTTTTTTTTTCGGGACCGAATTGCCAATTCGGTCCCTGTTGATTTCACAAATTTTCAGAAAGATGGCCACAGAAAATCCGAAGAAGACTCCGGACCGAATTGGCAATTCGGTCCCAACTTTTTTTTTGTTTTTAGGGTTTGCTTAATAAATAGCATTATTGTAAGTTTAGTTAAGAAATATTTACATTAACAAAGATGTGTAATTCTTACTCATTAGGCTGTGCCAAAAAAATTAAAAATAAAATAGAGTAAATCAATTTCATCTAATATCGTCTATAGGAGATAAAAAAAAAAGTGATCCGGCTAAAAAGACATATTTAATTGTCTTTCATATTCAAATTCAATTTGACCTACATCCGATATGATATATGATACACAAGTGAGAAATTCAACCAAACCCTAAAAAAAAAAAAAAAAGTTGGGACCGAATTGCCAATTCGGTCCGGACTAAAAAAACTCTGGACCGAACTGGCAATTCGGTCCCTAAGCATTACACAAACGGCAACACAGTTTTCCTGCAGGAACTGTGAAATCAACAGGGACCGAATTGCCAATTCGGTCCCAAACAAAAAAAACCAAGCGGACCGAATTGGCAATTCGGTTCTTATGGTTTTTGTAAAAATAAAAGTAATCATATTGGTTTGGTAAAAATATTTTTTTTAATTATGTTTTAAAAAAAAATCGGTGTTTTCTTGCTGTGTTTTCTGCATACCACACTGACGGCTTTTTATTGAAACATCTGAGTGATGACTGTTTCAGTCCGGTTGATTCAGTTTTTGATTCGGTTTGATTCAGTGTCTTCATTGGGACTTCTTGAGTGGTGACTGTCATGGCCGGTTGATTCAGTTTTCGATTTGGTTTGATTCAGTGTCTTCTACGATGAAGTCTGCTAGCATGACAACTATGCGCACAGAGAAACCCATCACTAGACTCCTCTCATTTCCATCAAGCACGGATGACCAAATTTGTGTCCATAGAATGCACATATCCCTATGCGTTTTTAGTTTGTTTACATCTGAATATTTTCTCAAACACTTGTTGTCTTATCTTATGTAACAGCTAGTTTTTAACTCTTTAAATTAATAAAATTGCTTATGGATTTTTCACCAAAAAAAAATTATGTGTAAGCCTAGCTAGTAACTAACAGCCTCCGTACATTTTTACAGAGAAAATATAATTTATATTTTTACAATTCTAAGTAAAACATAATATACATAAAATAATGAAATAATGAAATTCTGTTCAAGTTCACCGTTCATCAAATAACATACATTTACAAAAATTTATAGTTAACGACATGGGATGTTAAATAATTATAAAATTGTATGAAAATCACTGCACAAACAACATGCTTATAAATTTATTTCTATTTTTTAAACATTATTTAAAAGTATGTTGTAAAAATTATTAAGGAGTCCGGCTAGTATAACATCGGTGTCATATGATACTAACTTTAAAATTAATTGAATAGTCTTCAAATGACTAATCCAAACCGTTCAAACTGATTTACTTTATGAGTGATGCGTTTACATGCAAATTTTTTATATTTTTTGAGTTTATCAAATCAAGTAGTAAAAAATATTGAAAAATGAATGTATTAAATAACTTAAAAACTCACACATTTGACAGTTTGACTTGATACTAAATAAATTTGAAAAATTATAAATTTTGCATGTAAACGCATAACTAATGAAGTAGATCGGTTTGAACGGTTTGAATTCACCGTTTGAAGTCGATTTGATAAGTTTTAAAATTAGTGTTATATAAGTTAAAAGAGGAGGGTTCAACTGCCTCAATTTTTCATGCCTCCATCATGCCTCCGTTTTTTAAAACTTTAATAACTCAAAATTTAAAACTTAAAAGTCAAAATAAAACCGTTGGATATGATATATCATTTTATCTATGCACGTGTAAAAAATTATGACATTTCAATTTTGTTTTGATTGTCATCAAGAGCTTGTAAAAAACGTACTAATGTGGATAATTTCTAGACGTTGATTTTTCAACTTATTGATTCACATAAAAACAAAATCAAAATGTGATAATTTTTTATGAGCACATAGATAAAATGATGTAGATCATATCTAACGGTTTTATTTTGACTTTTAAGTTTTAAATTTTGAATTTTGAGTTATTAAAGTTTTAAAAATGAAGGCATGGTGGAGACATGAAAAATAGAGGCATTGGAACCCTCCTCAAGTTAAAATGATGTTATAATAGATAGACCCATTATTTTAAAAAGTAAAGGAAGTATGGCCACTGACCACAATGACGACAGATGTGCTATAAGCAAATTTAATATATGCATTACATGTCACAAATGTACTTTAAAGTTATTGGAAGATTCTCTTGACTTGTATATAATAGTACCCTTTTATTTTTATTTTTTGAACACACAAATATTACTTTTTCTGTAGACAGAATGATCACTTTCACATCTACAATAATTACTCACATCACACATTACAATAATTACTCACACAATTCAGAATAATCGTTGAACATGATCAAATAAATTATTGAATCTTTTTTTGCTAAAGTGGGCTCTTTGGGGGACACATTTAATACGCTTTAATTTGTTATATACAAGATATGTGTGAAAAAAGAACTGTGAAGTTATCTTGTCCCACGTATATATGACAAAAAGAATTATTAGTTACGTAACTAATCTAAATCATTGAATATTTAATTAATTCCACTATGCTACTTCATTAATATGAGCTTGTTCTATATGCCTTAATTTATGAGAAATTGTTTCCAAAGCACAGATTATTTTTTTAGTCCAAGCACTATGAAATTATTAGGTGCATTGAATGTTGCATCTTTCAATACACATTAAAATTTGTTTTTCACCAATGAGTTGATTTGAGGTTTTTAATTTTTAACTCGTACGAAAAAAATGCATTAAAACTTGATTATTACTTGTCATGTTATCTGCACGTCGAGCAAGTAGTCCAACTATTTTAATTTGAACAGGGTTAAAATGTATTATTGGTTTTGTATATCATGCTCTACATTTTTTTTCTTGTTTTTAAAGTTCGAACAGTTCCATTCGAACCGCTTAACATAATCTTCATATTAAAATATACTTGGACATCGAATTTTATAGCTTTTATAGCTTTTGGAACTTTTTTACTATTTTTTATTTTTTATAATAGATACAAAATTATTGTTTTTTATGGTTCAAAATTTTATAAAATCAATGATTTGTACCTATTTAAAAAAATATAAAATTTGATCTCCAAGCACATTTTAATACGAGTATCATGTTGTATGGTTTGGATCGACTGTTTGAATTTTGTAAACAAAAATAAAAATGTAAAATGTGATTGGAGCACAAAACTAATGATGCATTTTAACTCTACTCTTTAAAATACTAGCTAACGTACAATTTTCTAATTGTAAATTAATAATAGAGCAACATTCAAATAATCAAGTACGTCTATTTTTTATTCCTCCATTATTTATTTAATTTTAAATTTCAATATTATAAAACTAAAATTTAAATGTTCAAATAAAATTGTTAGATATGATAATCATACAGAGTTCGATATTGAATATGTTCGGAATTACAGTATGAATGTATTTTCTTAATTTTTAACAAGGCAGACTGTAAAAAATATTAAAATACCATAGGACAAAATGGCTATATTTTTGTTGCTGCGTAATTTATATCGATATTATTTTTGTTTCATAATGCTCTTGGAGCCGACATTTTTATTAATATCCAAAGTTTAATACAAATTATTAATTATACCCAGAGTCGGATCAATTATCGAAATCTACCCAAGCCGGCCATTTTCTGGCCGGCCATGTACCCTCCCTAAGCCGGCCAGAAAATGGCCGGCTTAGTACTTTTTTTTTTTTTTTTTTAAAAACCCCAAAAACTCTATAAAAGAGCACCCAACCTTCAGAGCTTCACACATCCCGAGGCAGTCGCCTTCAGGTAATTTTTTTTTTTTTTTTTATTATTTTTATTATTATTTTTATTTTTTTTTTTATTTTTTTTTTATTATTTTTTTTTTATTATTATGTTTTATTTTATAGATTAATTAATTGTTTTCTATTTAGTTAATTGTTTACTATTTAGTTAATTGTTTACTATTTACTTAATTGTTTACTATTTAGTTAATTGTTTACTATTTAGTTAATTGTTTACTATTTAGTTAATTGTTTACTATTTAGTTAATTGTTTACTATTTAGTTAATTGTTTACTATTTACTTAATTGTTTACTATTTAGTTAATTGTTTACTATTTACTTAATTGTTTACTATTTACTTAATTGTTTACCATTTACTTACTAGTTTACCATTTAACCAATTGTTTACTATTTACTTAATTGTTGACCATTTACTTAATTGTTTACCATTTACTTAATTGTTTACTATTTACTTAATTGTTGACCATTTACTTAATTGTTTACTATTTACTTAATTGTTTACTATTTACTTAATTGTTTACTATTTACTTAATTGTTTACTATTTACTTAATTGTTTACTATTTACTTAATTGTTTACTATTTACTTAATTGTTTAATATTTACTTAATTGTTGACCATTTACTTAATAGTTTACCATTTAACCAATTGTTGACCATTTACTTAATTGTTGACCATTTACTTAATTGTTGACCATTTACTTAATTGTTCACCATTTACTTAATTGTTCACCAGTCAATTGTTTACTATTTAGTTACCTGACAATTGTTTACCATTTAGTAACCTGACAATTGTTTACCATTTTCTAAAATGTAGTTTATTTACCATGGCCTTTATTTCATTACACCATGGTGGGAAGATGCTTAATAGTGCACAAGGGGCGTATTACAACAAAGATGCATCTTATTCAGTAATGATTTCAGATGACACCTCACTTTTAGACCTGAAATCCATAGTTTACACACACACCGGTTACAACCCAGAAAGGTGTGACCTAGAATTGGCAACCCGATATTGCCATCCCTCCAGCGGAAAATTTATGGTTGCGAAACTGGTAGATGAGAGTACGTGGAGAGGCATGTTTGGTTATTTGAGGTCCTCAGGGAATTTTCTAATAGAAATATTTGCTAGAAGAGTTCCGGTAGAGCCCGGGGTTGGAAGTTCGGGCTCTGGATCAGCGGCACCACATTATACCCCACAACCAGAAACCAACAGACGTGACTCCACCTTACTCCTCAACGAACCTGACCCAGAACCCTACAACTACGTCACTCCACCAGCACCTCAACGAAGACACTCAGTTGCATCCCCGCCTAGACACAATCGAGGCAGACCAAGACACTCAGTTTCAACCCCACCTAGATCCGTAAATGTGGCTGATTTACCGTTACCTCCAGTATCACCTTACCCCAGACCTGCACCAGTAGACGATGCAACATGGCCGGACTTTGAAGACATTAATGATTTACCGGAGGACGAGCTGGGGAGCGGGGATGAATTTGAGGGAGAAATGTGGGGGGATTCAGATCACTTGGAAGGTTGCGATGGAGACGGGCCGGCTCAAACAGCTGAAAGGCATACTTATGAGGGGGGGCCGCTTAGTGGCCGGACTGATACGCACCCGTTCCCAGACCTCAATGATGTTTCTGAGTTTAGAGAAGCAGATATTGGTTATTATGGGCAACGGATTAAGTACAAAGGTGAGCTGTGTGCAAACCTATATTTTAAAACCAAAGAAGACCTAATGAAGAAGGTCAGAGAGCACCATATAATTAAGAATCAGGAGTTCAGATCTCAGAGAAGTGACAGGGATCGGGTTACTCTGTTGTGCAAGGACAAGAATTGCCGTTACGAGCTTAGGGCAAAGCCGACGGGATGTGGAGACGCATGGGTTATAACTAAGCAAGACAGGCCTCACACATGTAGGACTGATAGTACGAGGGTCGACCACGAATGTCTGACGGCATCACTCATTGCCGATGTCATTGAGAACGCCATTAAAAATGACCCGTGTATGAGCATCCAGACGGTGGCAGATATTGTTTTGTCTGTGTATGACAAGGTGACACCTAAATACAACCGACTGTGGAGGGGCCGTGAGCTGGCAATAGCCCGGCAATTTGGGAGTTGGGAGATTTCATACAGCTTGCTGAGACCACTGTTGCTTGCAATTTGCCACAACAATCCCAACTCGATCCACCAATTTCTGACCAGCCCGGTACGGGATAAGGAAACAGGACTAATCATACCAGGTGTTGCCCAGTTCAGAGCCGTAGCCTGGGCGTTTGGTCCATGCATTGCGGCGTTCCAGTACCTGAGACCAGTGATCAGCATCGATGCCTGCTTCTTGTCCGGGCGATACGAGGGGAGGCTTTTGATAGCTTGCGGCTACGATGCCGAGAACCAATTGTTGCCTATTGCATTTGCAATTGTACGTCAGGAGGATACTGAGAATTGGGGTTTTTTCTTACAGTGGTTGAGGAATGAAGTGCTCGGCCCGTGTAAATTTGTATGTGTCATATCGGACCAGCACAAGGGGATCAAAGCTGCATTGACAGCTGAATACGGATGGCCTCCCGAGCTCTTTGTGCATAGGTATTGTATGCAGCATGTTGCTGACAACTTAGTCACGAACTGTGGAGGAGACAGATGGTACGGATGGAGGTTCAGGGAAGGAGCAAAGAGGAAGAAGCCGAGAAGATTACAAGAGATGTTCCAAGATTTTGCTCATGTATGTCTAACTTATAACATTTCGTTTAATTATCTTATAAGAATTTTATGAAAATGAAATAACACCCATTTGTTTTTGTGCAGCAAAATCCGAAGTGCAATGCATATTTAAAGAGAGTGGGCAAAGTACGTCCTAATGATGTGATGGAGCCGTCCAATTATGAGAAAATTTTCCAAACCTGTGACGGAGGATACCGGTTTGGTATCATGACAACAAACGGCTCCGAGTCGCTCAACAATGTCTTCCGAACGAGTCGTAGATTGCCTGTTTGTGCCATTGTGGAGGATACGTTCTACACGTGCAACAGATGGTTTGTTCAGCGGCGTCAGCGAGCAATGGAATTACAAGACAATGGACAGGTTCTGTCTGACCGGGTTTTGCAGAAGATCAGAAAACGTTGGGAGAAAGCTGGAAAAATGCGGGTGGTGCGTTACACGCAGGGCCAAGGTCAGTACCAAGTTTCATCCCCAAATGAGTACGTTCCTTGCACCCGTAGCGACATGGGCAACATGGAACCCACTCACAGGGAGTTCATATATATTGTGACGCGCGGTCCCGACAGACAAATGGAATGCACTTGCAGAGGTATCCAATTAACATCTATTCCGTGCGCTCATGTCTTAGCTGTTTGCCGTGACCGAAACTGGCAAGAGGACGACTTTGTTGCAGACTGGTATAAAACACCCTATCTTGTGAGCACTTGGAACCATGTGTTCAATCCAATTGGAAATATGGGAGACTGGCCTCCTAATCCTGGAGACAGAATCCTTCCGAGTAGTGGTTGGATTAGGAAGGGGAGGCGAAAACACACCCGTCATGTAATGACGATGGATGAAATGGAAGGTAGACGAAAGGGGCATCATCCTCGCCGTTCCACTTCCGATAGGCAACGAAGAGGTGTGTAACATTCATCCAAAATTATTTTTCTTTTCAATTTATACCAACTTACTAAGTAATACATGCAAATGCAGAGGCACGAATCGCAGCAAATGCGGCAGAAAATGAGCGAGTAATGGCGTCAGGAAGTGGGTCCGGAGGGTCACGGCGTAGCACAGCTACGAGCCGTTTAGATGCAGCTGATATGTATGCCGAAGCAATGGGAGAGGCGGTTGCCATGGGAGGAGAGGCGGTTGGGGTGCAAGGGGAGCCATCTGCCCAACCGAGGAGGTCCACTACTAGACGCACAACAAGGGCATCTACAAGCCAAGCAGGGCCATCTGGAGCCCAGGCCGGCCCATCTACAAGCCAAGCCGGGCCATCTGGAACCCAAGCCGAGCCATCTACTGAGCAACCAGAGCCACCTGCTAGGCCACCTCGTAGGTCATCTTTCGCAAGTGGTTTACTTCGGAGATTACCTTTTAGACGTAGCAATAATAGGTGATTTGTATGCATGTTGTAAAAAATATGTGGACTCTATTTGCAATTTGTGTGTACTTTATTATTTTATACGAAACTTAGAAATGAAATATTTGACTTTAATAGAAATCACCTAAAACAAAAATAATGAGGTTTTAAAAAAAAAAAAAAAAAAAAAAAGGTACTAAGCCGGCCATTTTCTGGCCGGCCTAGGGAGGGTACATGGCCGGCCAGAAAATGGCCGGCTTGGGTAGATTTCGATAATTGGTCCGACTCTGGGTATAATTAATAATTTGTATTAAACTTTGGATATTAATAAAAATGTCGGCTCTTGGAGGGCCCTTCTCATTGAACTACAAACAAAAATAGGAAATTAAATCTTGAACAAATTACTATGAAACTATGAGAAAATGCATTTCATCAAAGATTTATATGTACCTATATATGGGCCATAGAAAAATTGTCATGCATGGCACATTGGCACCTCAAGTTTATTTCTTTGTTAAGTTATTTGCAAATTTATATGAACATAATTTAAAATGTTTATCACAGAATTCTAAAACAGATAAAAAAGCACGTTCATTTGAGAAAAGCTGAGTTCTACTTTTCAGATCTCAACCATTCAAAATTTTCTATTCGCTTATCTCGATAAATTAAGAAACTTTCTCATTTACAAATTTAAATAGTTAGAATCAGAAAAAACAGTACTATGTTTTTCTCAGAAAAAACCAGAATTTTATAGCCGACTTGTCATTTCTCCATTGTTTTAACGCTTCCCTTTATTCAAGGAAATCTAGTGTAGATATCCATCACATCGAACTTCTAATTTATTATTATACATACGGATTTTTGTCAAGAAGAATTAAAAAAATTATGAATATCACAAAAGAGAACAATCACAAAATGACAAAATCCTTCATCACACCTGGCGTAGGCATTTCATGAGTAAATGCCGAGACGAGAGTAGGCACAATTGTTTAACATAATTTTTTACTTCAGATATGTATCAAATATTTTTGTAAATAATTAGAATGATGAATTTTTTTTATGTATGAAAGAAATTTCATTTAGACATTTTTTAAGAAGCCAAATCATGGCTTTTTTTTTTATTTCACGAAAAAAACTGAATCACGGAAGAAATATATTCCTTTAGTTTTTAGAAAATGTTTAAAGGAAATAAAATATTGATTCGGTTTCTTCCGGTGCATAAAAAAAATCTACATCTCTCTTTCCAGACAAATATTTAATATATTTCTTATGAAAAATTCTTCAATTGTTTAAAACTCTAAATTTGTAAGTTATCATTAAAAAAAATACAGAGTTGACAATTTTTTTTAAACAAAATAATTTTTACTTGATACACATATATTATATGTGCAACCATTTCTCGTTACAATTTGGGTACAATTTTGACCAAATGGTTGAGCAGATAATGTGTGTGTGTCACCTTTGTGGAGTACGCAGATAATATATGCGTACAGAATAAAAATAAAATTTATACATATATATATAATATACAAACGTTTGTTTTGGACTCAGAAACAAATAGTTCGGTTCTTCTATTTTCAAAGTTCAAACAGTCAATCCAAACTGTTAGATATTCAATCTATATTAAAATATGCTTGGAGACTAAATTTTACATTTTTTAGAATTTTTTTACTATTTATTAAGCTGGTTTGAAAACCGTTGTTTTTCAATACTGCAGAAATTTAATAAAAACAGCAGTTTTCAAAACATCTTAATAAATAATAAACAAATTCAAAAAAATGTAAAATTTGGTCTTCAAGCATATTTTAATATAGATTGAATGTCTAACGGTTTGGATCGATTGTTTGGACTTTGAAAATGGAGAACCGAACCGTTTGTTCCTGAGTCCAGGAACAAACGTTTGTATATTAGCCATTCTCTCTCTCTCTATATATATACAACTCTCTCTATATTTTTTTTGAAAAATGATAACTAAAATAATATGGGTTTAAAACATGAAACAAGAAAGCAAATAGAAACCACCAAAAACATAAAAAGGCAAGAATTGAATTGCTCAAAGAAGAAAACCCGGAACTCCTATAATTTGCAGTACGGCAGGCGGGAAGAGGAGATCTTTTAATTTTTTACATGGCAAGAAAACAAAAATTCCACCGTAAAAACACATTATAAAATCAATAATTTATGGTTTTATGGGGCCCGCTAAATCTGAAGTCAAAGTTGGGCAATGGCTTGAGATTGGCCTATAATTTCGGGTTCTTTCTGAATCGTGGGACCCACTCATCTTGTCCTACGTCCACCACCCTAATCACTCTTTAAAATTAGGGTTAGGTAAAATTTTGGTTCCATGAATATATTTTGATTTAATGTGAATAGTTGATATGTTAGAGACGTTAATGAATTTGGTAGATTATATTAAATTGACTCTTATTATATATTTAATTGGTCAATGGAGAACTACCGGGACAGCACCTGACACGACACAATGGACAAAAATTCTACACGATGTAGATAAGGAGCTCTACACGTGCGGCTCATGTAGGCGGTGTGTGGTCCCCGCATGTTCGCACGTGTTGCTCCGTTCCCTTTTTGTTCTCACCTCACTTTTGCTTAATTGAGTTAATTCCCAAAGCAAAAGAATCATTGCAGTTTAGAGAAATTCTTTTGACATTCTAACTTCTATATTTCTAACTTTAGGTTGTGCTTTCAAATGAGAGGTTAACTATGAGAAATATTATGTAAAAAAGGTCGACATAACTGACAGACTGCCTGAGCCGCTGCATCGCTGATCCATCTGACTGTCTGATACCATTTTCAGGGACGGATCTATGAAGGCTTAAGGGCACGCAAGTGCGTACTCTTGGATTTGAAATTTTATTTAAAATTAGTACTAATTGTTTCGTGTACCTATCCTTAACTATTGGATCATTAATCTAAGGTTGGACTAATATGTAAAATAATTATGTATTATATACTGTCAATTTTATGCTCAATTAAAAGTGATCATTTGCGATTTATGATTTATTGAGCAATAATGTATCACATAGGGGTGTGGGTATTTAATGTGTAGAACTTAAGAGGTAATATTCAATTTAATTATGGATTTTGAATAATTGTTATAATAGGACAACCAAGGAGTTTTTTAAGCTGTATATAAAGATTTGGTCTCCAGAATACAAGACTATCATGCATTCATCTCTCGTTATCCCATTAGATGAGAGTGTGAGA
Source organism: Carex littledalei (assembly GCA_011114355.1). Taxonomy (NCBI): domain Eukaryota; kingdom Viridiplantae; phylum Streptophyta; class Magnoliopsida; order Poales; family Cyperaceae; genus Carex; species Carex littledalei. The sequence continues at coordinate 6,225,583 of CM022095.1, read as the reverse complement.
GACTTTGGAGAAGGCAGAACAAAGGAGACTCTCTAAAGGACTTTGCTATTCTGGAAGAACCGAATCGGTGGCTCTCTATCGCACAAGACAGTTATGGATTAAGGTACGCTTCCGCTATTTAGTTTTATATTCAACACAGATGATCCTGCGGTGGTGGACGATGGTTTTTGTCGGTCCCAACAAGTGGTATCGGAGCCACTCTGTATTGAAACAAGATATCTCTGTACTTGATCTATATAGTTATTGTATAAGGATACTATTCCGGTTGAATTTCTGATTAATTGGCGATTTTAGATTTGTTAATTTGATTAATTTTATACTTTAAAATTCGGTCCAGACCCATGAAATGGCCATTTTCTCTTCTGTGTTCACGCATGAACCGCGTGTGAACTGGGTTTAGCCAGAAATAAACCAATTTCGCGACCATTCAGTTTTGTAGACCGCACATGGATCGAGTCTAACCAGAACATAAGTCTTTCAGTGAAGAATTAGTCCGGTAGACCACGAGTGCACCGCGCGACGTTAGTTCACGGTGAACCGCACATACACATCGCGCTGGGAGCGTGTGAAAAGTATGTGGACCGCGTGAGTCTCGTACACCGCGCGATTTTGGATGGTTCACTGTGTGCCGCGAAAACACTCCAAAATATGAAAATTTATGAGACCCGAACCAGTGACCTGTTGATCAAGGTCTTTTGTGCACAACCAACAAAAATACAAAGGCTCATGCGAATTATTCGGTTAAGTTAATATACCTCAAAAATCTTTGGCAAATCAAATTTATATATATGGCAGCATGCGAATTTCATACTAAATGTGACTTTGAGGTTTAAGCTTTCAGTTTTAGAATTAAGTTGATTCCGGTTTTAATATAGTTTAACTTTAAAGTAAGATGATTATGATTAATCTAAATTCACATGGAAACAAAGAATCAAAATAAAAAAAATATGTAATTGATTCTTAATAAAGTTAAGATGAATTTAGATTTTGAATTATAGCTGATAAAATATACATTTATGAGTGAAACAGAGATTGACCCAGCGAAAGAAAATATAATTGGATTTAGATACATCTTTATAAGATGTCAACAAAATCCAAATACGCTGTGAATTGAGATACCACTACATATGTATATTTTCGGTATAGCATAAGAATTAAGTTAATTATGGTTGGACTAAATCCACATGGCAATCGAGAATCAAAAGTGGAAATATATATTTGTTTCTTAATAAATTAAGGATGGATTTAGATTTATTTTTAAACCGTAATTTTAGAATTTGGATATAATTTTTAAGTTCAAATAAAGGTATTAAGGTTATATATTTTAAAATGGATTGGTTTCAATCGCATCTCGCCAAAGTGAGCTCTCTTTTTGAAATTAATTTAATTTAAAAATAGAAGGTTTTATTGTGTGCATTGAATGAGTGTATATATTTGTCGGCTCAAAGGAAGACCAATATTTATTAAAGTTGCATGTGCGCCTTGTGGTAATAAGTGCAGTGATGATTGTTTGGTTTTTTACGTGTGATTAATTTAATCGGCCCAAAGGAAGGTTAATTGTTCGACATGTTACTTAATTATCAGTGCTTGATTACTACGCCAAGATACCATAAGAAATTAATATTTTCGTCCAAAGACAACTTATTAATGGAACCGGTATCTTGAGGTAATGGGGTTTACCTTTATTTGAATTTTATTATATATATGGATATTTTTCTGAGTATGTAGTGTTTGTTTGTTGTTCTAATTTTAGTTAATATCAATTCTAGCATCAAATTAAGGGAATGGAAATAGAACTTAATGTTAGTTCTCATAATTATGGAACTTGACATTGCGTTAAGGATTGATTCTCCGATACTTACGGTTATGAGTACCTCTGATTTAAGAGGGAGAAAGAAAATGTGGGAGAAGTCAAATTGCACGTGTCTTATGATCATAATAAAGGACCATTCTAGAAGCATTTAGGGCACTTTTATGAATAATTTAGTTAAGACTTATGAATTCCTTTCGACTATTGAAAATAGATTTGTTAAGAAAAAAAATGTTCAAGTTGATACGATCTTGACAAATCAAATTTCAATAAGGTATAAAGTCAAAGGAATACATATAAGAAAAAGAGTATGATAGCTGCATATACAAGACCTCAATAGGAACAATAAAATAAATTAGTTAAATCGATGGTAGTAGTTGTTTCTTTTGAATTGTTGAAAAGTATAAAGGATTAAACAATTAAGTACTTATATGTTTTATGTGCCAAGAAAAATATACTTATCAATATGGTTTGTTTTAAGGTTAATTTAACTTGGATACTTAGACACACATGGTGGATAGATTCTGGTGTAACAACTCACACAGTGTGTCTATTCAATGTTGTTTGAGTAGTCGAAACCTAGTGATGGTGAAAGATACATATATATTGATGATGACGAGTATGTTAAAGTTAAAGTAATTAGAAAGTTAGATCATTATTTAAGACTAGATTATATTTGAATCTAAATGAAACATTTATGGTTACATCTTTTGGATGCAACTTAATTTCTATTTCTGCTATGTACAAGTATGGTTTTACTTGTTATTTTAGAAATGGAAAATTCAATTTGTTTCATGATTCAAAACTGGTTGGATTTTAGTCTTTTTAGGTTATGATAATTTAAACTCTACAGACATAATTGTTTCATATTATGAACTCTTGCATTTAAGTACTCGAAATGTTAAGAAAAGTTAAGCAATGAGAATTTGGTTGCATTATGGCACAAGCACTTCGGTTATATCTCTCAAAAGATAATAGAAAGACTTGTGTCAAATGAAATTCTCTAGCATTTGGATTACACAAATTTTGATATTTGTGTTTATTGTATTAAGATAAAACAAACCAATTGGATGAGATTTATAGCCAACAAGTCTTATGTTGTCTTAGAACTAATAAAATTCAGATATTTGTGGACCATTTCTTACGGATGTTAGAAATGGTACATTATTTTGATTATGTTCATAGATGACTATTTTGGATATGGCTATATTTATCTCATTTGTGAGAAAACATAGTTTTTGGATGTGTTCAAAATTATAAGGCTATAGTTGAGAATTAACTCAACAAAAGTATTTCAAGCGTCAGGTTTGACTGTGGTGTTTTATACTACAGTAGAAATGACGGTTCAGATGAACGGCATCCATATATTTTTGTTGAATTCCTAAAGTACAGCAATATCGTAATACGGTACATCATGTATGGTTTTTTCCAATAAGAATGGTGTGTCTGAAAGACGAAACAGAACACTTAAGGATATAATGAAGAAAATGAAGCATCATATTTCTTTATCACAATTACTTTGGGAAAAATGACTTAAGATTGCATCTTATATTCTTAATTAAAACATTACAGCGATATGAGTTTTATGATCCCACAACAAGGTCGACTTTTTTAGGAAGAAAAATGCAAAGTTCTTTGAAGATGTTGAGTTTGCGGGAGGAAATACGGTTCAAGATTTTATCTTCGATTAGGAATATGTAAATATTTCCACAGGTGTTATTGGCATTATTTAGGATTTCAATCCTGGTTTTGTTCAAGACACAATAATCAATAATAATACCGAAGAGCAAACTTCAACACCACAAGAACACGTGCCATTAAGGATATCCACTAGGTAAAGTGGATAGATGTCATGATATGGAGATGAAGTTCATGAAAGGCAAAGATATTTGTGATATTGTTCATTTGCCATAAGGTGCAAAATTTATTGATTTTAATGAAATTTGAATGGCAATCTGGGAGCAATACAAAGTACGTCTTGTCACAAATGACTTCACACAGAAAAATGACATTGGATATAAAGAGACTTTCTCTTCGGTTACTTTGAAAGTCTTTCATGATAATAATGACATTAAAGGAGCATTTTAGATCTTGAGTTACATTATATGGATGTTAAGATGTCATTTCTCAATAGTAGTATTGATGATATGATTTATATGGTGCGACCATAAAACTTTGAGTCATGAGATCTAAAGCATATGGTTTGCAAATCCATAAAATCCATCTATGGACTTAATCAAGTATATTTATCGACAATGGTATTCAAAATTCATCAAGTGATCATCTCGTTTGGTTTGAGATGAATTCGGTCGATGAATGCATATACCATAACTTATGTGGAAGTAAGGTTATTTTCTTGGTTTTATATGTCATTGACATATTGCTTGCCAGTAACGATATATGTTTGTTGCTTGACATTAAGAGATTTTTATTTAAGAATTTTGAGATGAAAGATCTTGATGGTACATCTTTTGTGTAAGGTATAGAAATACACAAAGAGAAATCTCAATGTATTCTCAAGTTGCCACAAAAGAACTATATCGTAAAAGGTTTACAAGATGGCATGCATTAAAATAGACCAAGAGATATCTCTGTAAATAAGGGAGACGAGTTTAGTCTCAATCAGTGTCCTAAGAATGATTTTAAGAATAAAAAATACAAAAGATTCCCTATGTTTCATTAATAGGAAGTCTGAAGTATGCTCAGGTTTGTACATTTTTTTATATTACGTACATAATAAGAATGCTAAAGTGATATTCAAGTAATTTAGAAGCAGACCATTGGATAGCAACTAAAAGGGTCTTGCGGTATTTAAAGAGAACAAAAACTAAATACTCACATATCGAATGTCAGAAAAGTTTGAGATCATTCGGTATACTGACTTCGATTTTGGTAGATGCCAATAAAGCATGTTGTAGCATGTTATGAGGTATCTAATTAGGGAATATAACTGTGAAATTTTGTCACATGGCTGCACAAAGTGGATAGGAATTAAATGCCACTCAAGTTATTTTGTGACAATAACCCAACAGTTTTATATTCCAACAATAGAAACTTGACAAGGTCAAAGTATATAGATCAAGTTCTTAGTTGTAAATGAAAGAGTTCATAATGGACAGTTGTCTATCGAGCATATTGGCATAAACTCCGTGATTGCAGCTGCATATTAAAAGATTGTCACCCAAAAGGTTTCATGAGCATGTTGCTCGTATGGGTGTCATGTCAACTTAAAGATCTTCAATTTTTTTGAGGATATTCAGATTTTAGTGGGAGTTTGTAATTATGCTTGTATGACATATGCGGTTTTCAGTTTTTAAAGTTTGAGGATATTTCTACAGAAATAAAGCTTCAGTTTATTTTACATTCTGACTCTATTAAGGTTGATCTCGCTTAAGGGTGGACCAGTTGAAAATAGGCACGTTATGATCACATTACGTGAAATTTTCATGCTACACATCCACATCATGATTCATGTCATTCGGTTATGTCAATATATGTGACCACTGTTGGTTGAGTTACGAATAAATGTGACAAAAACTATTTTGATCCTATATTGATATAATTGATGGACGAAATTGTTTTGGGACACATTTCGGTAATGACAGAAAAGTTGAGCTCACTACGGTTATTAACAATACAAAATTATAAGGTTTCACATATAGTCCAAGTGGGAGATTGTTGGATCATTAATCCAACGTTGGACTAATATGTAAAATAATTATGTATTGTATACTGTCAATTTTATGCTCAATTAAAAGTGATCATTTGCGGTTTATGATTTATTGAGCAATAATGTGTCACATAGGGTGTGGGCCTTTAATGTATAGAACTTAAGAGGTAATATTCAATAATAATAATGAGTTGAATTGAATAATTGCCATAAGACAACCAAGGAGTTCCTTAAGCTGTATATAAAGATTTGATCCCCATAATACAAGGCTATCCTGCATTCATCTCTCATTATCCCATTAGATGAGAGTGTGAGAGACTTTGGAGAAGGCAGAACAAATGAGACTCTCTAAAGGGCCTTACTATTCTAGAAGAACCGAATCGGTGGCTCTCTCTCGCACAAGACAGTCATGGATTAAGGTACGCTTCCGCTATTAAGTTTTATATTCAACACAGATGGTCTTGCAGTGGTCGATAATGGTTTTCGTCGGTCCCAACATTAACTCGACAGAGTATCTATCTCTGGCTCATAAATACCTTTCCTTTAATTTGCTTTAACCCAATCACTATTTTGAGAAAAAAATCTGGTCTAAAACAAGTTTGAGATTTGAACGCTGGAGAATAGAAATGGTAAAGAAAAGAAGATGTTACGGATTAATTTAAGTAAAAAAATTATGTTGTCAAACAAAATATAAAATATAAAGAGTAAGATGGAATAAGTAATTTAATTCGCTCCACATGCCGACATTTTTATTAATATCCAAAGTTTAATACAAATTATTAATTATGTCCAGAATCGGACCCATTATCGAAAAATACCCAAGCCGGTCAGAAAATGGCCGGCTTACTCCCTCCCTAAGCCTTGGTACTTTTTTTTTCTTTTTTTTTAAACCGCAAAAACTCTATAAAAGGCACCCCTCCCTTCAGATGAAGGCACACAGCCCGAGGCAGCTCGCTAATCACTGTTGAGGTAATTTTTTTTATTATTATTATGTTTTATTTTATAGAATAATTAATTATATTATTAAAAAAATTTAATAATAAACCCTAAACCCTATAACCCTATAACCCTAAACCCTAAACCCTAAACCCTATAACCCTATACCCTATACGGTATACCCTATACCCTATAACCTAAACCCTAAACCCAAAAAGAAGTAGTAACCAGTCAATTGTTTACTATTTAGTTACCTGACAATTGTTTACCATTTAGTAACCTGACAATTGTTTACCATTTTCTAAAATGTAGTTTGTTTACCATGGCCTTTATTTCATTACACTATGGTGGGAAGATGCTTAATAGTGCACAAGGGGCGTATTACAACAAAGATGCAGCTCATTCATTAATGATTCCAGATGACATCTCACTTTTAGACCTGAAATCCATAGTTTACACACACACCGGTTACAACCCAGAAAGGTGGGACCTAGAATTGGCAACCCGATATTGCCATCCCTCCAGCGGAAAATGGATGGTTGCGAAACTGGTAGATGAGAGTACGTGGAGAGGCATGTTTGGTCATTTGAGGTCCCAGGGTAATTATCTAATAGAAATATTTGCTAGAAGAGTTCCGGTAGAGTACGGGGTTGGAAGTTCGGGCTTTGGATCAGCGGCACCACATTATAGCCCACAACCAGAAACCTACAGACGTGACTCCACCTTACTCCTCAACGAACCTGACCCAGAACCCTACAACTACGTCACTCCACCAGCACCTCAACGAAGACACTCAGTTGCATCCCCACCTAGACACAATCGAGGCAGACCAAGACACTCAGTTTCAACCCCACCTAGATCCGTAAATGTGACTCCTTTACCGTTACCTCCAGTATCACCTTACTCCAGACCTGCACCAGTAGACGATGCAAGCTGCCCGGACTTTGAAGATATTAATGAAATACCGGAGGACGAGCTGAGGAGCGGGGATGAATTTGAGGGAGAAATATGGGGGAATTCAGATCACGTGGAAGGTTGCGATGAAGATGGGCCGGTTGAAACAGTTGAAAGGCACATGGGTCGTACTGATGAGGGGGGGCCGCTTAGTGGCCGGACTGATACGCACCCGTTCTCAGACCTCAATGATGTTTCTGAGTTTAGAGAAGCAGATATTGGTTATTATGGGTAACGGATTGAGTACAAAGGTGAGATGACTGCAAACCAATATTTTCAAAGCAAAGAAGACCTAATGAAGAAGATCAGAGAGCACCATATAACTAAGAATCAGGAGTTCAGATCTTGGAAAAGTGACAGGGATCGGGTTACTCTGGTGTGCAAGGACAAGAAGCCGTTACGAGCTTAGGGCAAAGCCGGCGGGATGTGGAGACGCATGGGTTATAACTAAGCAAGACAGGCCTCACACATGTAGGACTGAGAGTACGAGGGACGACCACGAATGTCTGACGGCAGCACTCATTACCGATGTCATTGAGAACAACATTAAAAAGGACCCGTGTATGAGCATCCAGACGGTGGCAGACATTGTTTTGGCTGTGTATAACAATGTGACACCTAAATACAACCGACTGTGGAGGGGCCGTGAGCTGACAATAGCCCGACAATTTGGGAGTTGGGAGATTTCATACAGCTTGCTGAGACCACTGTTGCTTGCAATTTGCCACAACAATCCCGGCTCGACCCACCAATTTCTGACCAGCCCGATACGGAATAAGGAAACAGGACTAATCATGCTAGGTGTTGCCCAGTTCAGAGCCGTAGCCTGGGCGTTTGGTCCATACATTGCAGCGTTCTGGTACCTAAGACCAGTGATCAGCATCGATGAATGCTTCTTATCTGGGCGATATGAGGGGAGGCTTTTGATAGCTTGCGGCTACGATGCCGAGAACCAATTGTTGCCTATTGCATTTGCAATTGTGCGGCAGGAGGATACTGAGAATTGGGGTTTTTTCTTGCAGTGGTTGAGGAATGAAGTGCTCGGCCCGTGTAAATTTGTATGTGTCATATCGGACCAGCACAAGGGGATCAAAGCTGCACTGACAGCTGAATACGGATGGCCTCCCGAGCTTTTTGTGCACAGGTATTGTATGCAGCATGTTGCTGACAACCTGGTCCAGAACTGTGGAAAAGACAAGTGGTACGGATGGAGGTTCAGGGAAGGAGCAAAGAGGAAGAAGCCGAGAAGATTGAAAGAGATGTTCGAAGAGTTTGCTCATGTATGTCTAACTTATAACATTTCGTTTAATTATCTTATAAGAATTTTATGAAAATGAAATAACACCCCTTTGTTTTTGTGCAGCTAAATCCGCAGTGCAATGCGTATTTAAAGAGAGTGGGCAAAGTACGTCCTAATGATGTGATGGAGCCGTCCAATTATGAGAAAATTTTCCAAACCTGTGATTGAGCATACCGGTTTGGTATCATGACAAAAAACAGCTCCGAGTCACTCAACAATGTCTTCCGAACGAGTCGTAGATTGCCTGTTTGTGCCATAGTGGAGGATACGTTCTACACGTGCAACAGATGGTTTGTTGAGCGGCGTCAGCGAGCAATGGAATTACAAGACAAGGGACAGGTTCTTTCTGACCGGGTTTTGCAAAAGATCAAAAAACGTTGGGGGAAAGCTTCAAAAATGAAATTGGTGCGTTACATGCAGGGCCAAGGTCAGTACCAAGTTTTATCTCCAAATGAGTACGTTCCTTGCACCCGTAGCGACATGGGCAACATAGAACCCACTCACATGGAGTTCATGTATATTGTGACGTGCGGTCCCGACAGACAAATGGAATGCACTTGCAGAGGTATCCAATTAACTTCTATTCCGTGCGCTCATGTCTTAGCTGTTTGCCGTGACCGAAACTGGCAAGAGGACGACTTTGTTGCAGACTGGTATAAAACACCCTATCTTGTGAGTACTTGGAACCATGTGTTCATTCCAATTGGCAATATGGGAGACTGGCCTCCTAATCCTGGAGACAGAATCCTTCCGAGTAGTGGTTGGATTAGGAAGGGGAGGCGAAAACACACCCGTCGTGTAATGACGATGGATGAAATGGAAGGTAGACGAAGGGGGCATCAGGCTCGCCGTTCCACTTCCGATAGGCAACGAAGAGGTATGTAACATTCATCCAAAATTATTTTTCTTTTCAATTTATACCAACTTACTAAGTAACACATGCAAATGCAGAGGCAAGAAACGCAGCAAATGCGGCAGAAAATGAGCGAGTAATGGCGTCGGGAAGTGGGTCCGGAGGGTCACGGCGTAGCACAGCTACGAGCCGTTTAGATGCAACTGCTATGTATGCCGAAGCAATGGGAGAGGCGGTTGACATAGGAGGAGAGGCGGTTGGGGTGCAAGGGGAGCCATCTGTGATCCAACCGAGGAGGTCCACTACTAGACGCACAACAAGGGCATCTACAAGCCAAGCAGCGCCATCTGGAACCCAAGCCGGGCCATCTACTGAGCAACCAGAGCCACCTGCTAGGCCATCTCGTAGATCATCTTTCGCAAGTGGTTTACTTCGGGGATTAAATTTTAGACGTGGTAGTAATAGGTGATTTATATGCATGTTGTAAAAATTGTGTGGACTCTATTTGCAATTTGTGTGTACTTTATTATTTTGTACGAAACTCAGAAATGAAATATTTGACTCTAATAGAAATCACCTATAATGCAGTTAAAAAAAAAAAAAAAAAGGTACCAAGCCGGCCAAAAAATGGCCGGCTTAGGGAGGGAGGAAGCCGGCCATTTTCTGGCCGGCTTGGGTATTTTTCGATAATGGGTCCGATTCTGGGCATAATTAATAATTTGTATTAAACTTTGGATATTAATAAAAATGTCGGCTCCACATGCACAATTAAATATGAATAACGTTTTTTCATAATGTTCGTAAAATCATTACACGCAATACAAGTCTAATATTGATTATATTCTATGTTATTTTTTCAAAATTATACAATGAACAAGAATTAGGCTCTGATCGGAACCACAATTTAACAAGAATTCAATAGGATTCAGTAGAATAGAGTTCAATAGAATAGATTTGAATTGAATTTTGATGATCAGAATAAAAATTGAGATGAGAAATAATCTAATTGAAAAAATAGTCATAAAGTTAACTCTATTTACAATGAATGCCACCGATGTAGTTTTTAGGGTTTTTTCTAATATTGACGAAATTTTTCACAAAATAATATATAAAAAATACAGAAATCGAACCATAATAGAGAGGAGAAATAGACGGAGTGCTTATCGGCAGTTTAGAGAAACATATTGAAGTCGTTTTGTAGCTTTCCGATCGTTGCTGAAACGAGAAGGGCGAGAGGGTAAAGAATGAACTTCATATCGCCAAATCTCACCGTTTTTCCGAGGAATTCACCGCGCGATTTGGTGGGAAAAAAGTCACGCCGAATCGTTTCTTCTCTGGGCCTCCTTCCGATCAGTGAATTTGTTAAATCGCGAATTCCATTTCGCGTTTGAGGGAGAGAGATTTGGTTCCGATCAGAGTGTTAGTTTGTCATAGCAAAATAGCGACATAAACAGTTCTCTATAGCGGTAATAAATGTAACAAAATTTTATAGTAGTACAATAGCAGACTATTTGAAATTATAATGAAATTGCGTATGCATGACTAAATTAAAAGATAACTCTGGAAATATTACCGAAACAAACAATTAAGGAAGCACATGGAAACATAATTAGTGGTTAAGGTGGTCCTCCAATCTATGATTACTGAATGAAAATGAAAGATTATCTACTTCAACAAAGATTAATTGTACCTTGTAGTTTCTTCATTGTTTCTTTCTTTGTTTTTTTTATAAGGAATTGCATCCGGTGGCGGAGTCCTGAAATTTTAATTAATACCGCTGTAATAGAAAAAAGAAACCACAAATTATGGGGAATTCGAAAAATATCAGGGCTTCCAATTCAATCTGCGGCTCCATTCTTGGAGGGCCGCAGATTGAATTGGAGGCCCTGATATTTTTCGAATTCTCTAATTTTAATAGTGTTTTGGTTTATTTTTTTTTTTGAAATGGTATTATTAAAAATTTCGGGGCGGAGCCACATGGGTTCAAAGGATGACACTTGCTTAAGAAAAAATGAAATATGTTTCGTTTGTCATTTTTTTTCCAGAAAAATAACTAAAATACACTTGTATTTAAAATAATTATACAGTCATGTCATATTCGGAAAATTTCGTCCCATCCTATTCTATTTTCTGACTTGGTTGCTGGTTATAACTGGTAATTAATCAAAAAACTTTTTGCTTGTTAATTAACTGGCAATAGCAGAAACTAATTCCCCCATGACTTGACAACCAGTTGGTGTATACAGTTATGTTAAATGCATGTAGCTAGTTTCCTTGTTTAGTTCCAAATCTGTCTTTGCATTGAACTGGGCTTAATTACAATGGAGCATGTACTTTTCTTTACAAAATGGTCCTTAAACTGTGTCACTTTTAGTATTTTGGTCCGTAATGTATTAGAAATATTATTTCGATCCTTAACAGGTTTTAATTTGTATCAAACTAACTCTATGTTTAATATTAATTAAAAATAATATTTACACGTTATAAATATCATTATGACAGAAATGCTAACTCGAGACTTAACCAAGTTTTTTTTAGCTGGTGATAATAGTAGGATTTATTTGTTTTACAAATTAAAATTTCGAAGGACCACAAGAAGATACTTTTTTGAAAATTTAAGCATCAAATGGTAAACGAGTGAAACTTTGAAGGACCTCTGTATAATTTATAAAATATTATTAAAATACTTTTTATATACCCTCTTTGGATGTGGATTTGATATTATTTCCTTTATTAAAATACTAGTTTAACTTTTTAATACACTCTTTTGAAATAATAGATACATATATTCTACTGTTAGGTACTGCAGATTGGTTAGTATTATATATTAATATTTTCGTTTTTAAAGTTCAATTAGTAGATCTGAACCTTTTAACATAATCTTCATATAAAAATATACTTACAACTTTACAAATTACAACCTAAATTTTATATTTTTTTAATTTTTTTTACTATCTTTTTAGATAGATAGAAAACTACTACTTTTGAATGGTCTAGAATTTTAGATCAAGTGATTTACTATAAATCTAAAAAAATAGTAACAAAATTAAAAAAATGTAAAATTTGTTCGATATGTACATTTTTATATAAACATCATGTTGAACGGTTCGATCAATTGGTTGGATTTTAAAAATAAAAATATTAATTCATAGTACAGTTCATTATGCACTATGCATAGTACCATAGCCTCACTCAATTTTCTAATATTCTCTTTTGAATTATTAGATACATATATTCTACTGTTAGGTACTGCTGAAAGAAGGATTTTTTTTAAAAACAGTAATTAAAATAATAAAAGTTAAAGAAACGACATGATTGCGGGGTTTGTTATAAAAACAGCAAAAACCGAATAGGCTATTCGGTTAAGGGGTTTTTTTTTTGCTTCACCGAATAGCCTATTCGGTTAAACCGAATTTTCACAAAAACAAACACCCGGAGTATGTGATCTTTCGTGTAACACCCCTAAACCGAATAGCCTATTCGGTTTAGGGATTTTTTAGCCTAAACCGAATAGGCTATTCGGTTTAGGGTTTTTTTTTTTTTATAACACCAATAAGAGCAAAATAAAGAAATCTAAGACTGAAAATTTGATTTAAATTATTTGTTAGATTACTTCTTTTGATTTATAATTAGCAAACAAATAAAAAAAACACTAAATAGAAATTATGTTGAATTACACTATATTACAATAAATTATGTTGAATTACACTAAATTACGCTAAATTACAATAACTCCGCTAATTATGCTGAAATACCGAAAATTACGCTAAAATAGACTGATTATGTGCCATCTTTCATGAATCATAAAAAATAGTAAAATTTTTTCTGAAAATAGTAAAAACTGATATTCTACAAGTTCATTATGTAACTAATTTACTGAGCTACTTGGATTGAATAATAGAAACGAAAATCTTAATCGGAAACTTCAACTCAAGTTTTGAGGCTCTTCCCTTAGTTTTTTGGCGATTCTGAATTTTGGAATCCAGCATCGTAGGCACGGACGCATGCGCATTTTCGCAAGCTTTCCGAAAAGTGGTCATTTGCTGAAATCGGACACTCGAGCGCCGTTTTATAACCGTTTGAAGTTTCGCCGTCGTTTTTCGCCTTTTCAGTGAAGATATCGTCCCTATTCATATGTAATTTAGCGTAATTAACTGTAATGTAATTTAGTGTAATTTAACTTAATATAGTGTAATTCAACATAATTTAACTTAATTAGTATAAATATGCTAATTATATATCAAAAGAAGTCAAATAATTTAAATAAAACATTCAAATTTTTAGTATTAGATTTCTTTAATCTTAGTCTCTTAAAAAAAAAAAAAACCTAAACCGAATAGACATTTCGGTTAAGCCCAAAAAAACACCAAACCGAATAGCCTATTCGGTTAAGCTCTAATACGGATCTTTTGTGGCCATGTTCCCACAACCCCTGTTAAAACCGACTGCTTAACCGAATAGCCTATTCGGTGAAGCAAAAAAAAACTTAACCGAATAGGCTATTCGGTTTTTACTGTTTTTATAACAAACTCCGCAATCATGTCGTTTCTTTAACTTTTATTATTTTAATTACTGTTTTTAAAAAAAATCTCTGAAAGAATGGTAGATTTCTTTTAACAAGTACCAGCAACAGCAAGTAAGAACTCCCTCTTTCCAATTATAGGTGAGAAATGATGAAATATTTACCTGTTTTGCTTGGATAGTAGGCCATAGGCCCAATCATGATATTGATTTGTGGGCTACAAATATCTCACTGTTCAGCTTTGTATTCTACTGTTTTTGCACAGTGAGTATGATTCTTGAAATCATTTGTGGGCCTTTTGTGAGACATTGATTATCTTCAGATTATAAAAAGGGTCTATTTCAGAAAAAATAAAAGAGCATTTATTGTTATAGAATTTTATAATGTAAAATATTCCGAAAATCTTATTTATACCGTCTTAGAAAAAATGACAAACCAAATAACTATGATTTTTGAGTATTTTCATTTTTACCACGTCCTCAGTTCGAAACTGCGGAAAGAAATTGAGTGCCCACAGTTTCAAACTGAGGACAACTTAACCAATTTTTGTCCTCAGTTTGAACTGTGAACACCCAATTTCTGTCTGCAGTTTCAAAACGTGGTGAAAATGGAAATACGAACTCGAAGTGATTTGTTTGAACTTTTATTTTAAGATGGTAAAAGAAAAATTTCGGTAAAATATTAGATCTTCAACAATAGTATTCAATATATTTTGTTATACACAAAATTAGCTTGACAATATAACACATTGTTTGTTCATATTTTACAAATCAGGGACAGAGATCTTGTAATCCGGTTACAATTTGTACGATCAATCAGATACAGTAATATTGATCTGATTGGCCTGATTAAAATATTACCGACAATTTCCTGGGAGCAATTGATTGGGTTTGTTTGTGACCTCTCTCTTTAATGTGGTTCACATATAGAATTAGGCCCCATTTTGACAATTTTTCCTGTTTATGTTTTTGTCACGTTGGTGTAGATACCTATTTTTGGATTCTAACTTAATAGTAAATCAGTTAAAACTGAGATTCATTTTTAC
Source organism: Carex littledalei (assembly GCA_011114355.1). Classification (NCBI taxonomy): domain Eukaryota; kingdom Viridiplantae; phylum Streptophyta; class Magnoliopsida; order Poales; family Cyperaceae; genus Carex; species Carex littledalei. The sequence goes on along the minus strand of CM022095.1, from coordinate 6,210,493 downwards.
AATATTAATAATATTTTTCGAATCAATTTAATTAAGTTTAAAAATTATAAAACAAAATTTGTAGTTATGTTGGCAATTAAATTTTATACAATTCGGATATTTTTCTTTTGCAAATTAATTCTCTTCTCTGACCAATCTGTTTTCAAAAATTGTTTAATTTGTTCTTTTAGAATCAATATCTTTTTTAGAATAAATATCATTAGTATAAATTTTGTAGAAAGAAATTTATAACGCTAAATAATTTTAATATATTTTTTTTGAAATTTATTTTCTGAATTTATTTGAGACTTTTGAAAATTTTATTGGTTAACCCGTAAATTCTGTTTTTTTTTTAAAACAAAGGAAACGTGGCATCCTTGGCCACGTGGCCCCATGAAGGGTATTACCCGTAAACCCTTTTTAACGCTTCCCTTTCTCTTCTGCGATTCAGAAAAAAAAAACCATATAAAAGAAAGGAAAAAAGAAAACCATATAAAAAAAAGGAAAATAGGAAAAAGTAAAAGAAAAATTTGTAAACAGATTGATAATCCGATTCATCTGTCGATTAGAATTTTGATTCTACGCGAAAAATAACTTCAAATCATTGCAATTCGATTTTAAAGTTTTTGGACAACTCGTTGAATAGTAATCAGATTTTCTTATAATCATGAGTTTTGAATTCATCTGATTAATTAGGTATTAAAATTTAATATTGGATGATGATGATCTATGTTACTCCGATACTTCATATTAGGTCACGTATCTGTATCGGGTGCATATCGGATACCGATACACGTCCGATACACCAGTTGACGTATCAAATGAGGTGGCATATCCTTAATCTCTTATATGGTCGCCAATACAGGTTGATACTGCAACGGTACGACTCTATCTGGAAAATTGTTGTATCGTTGTATCTGTATCGTATCCAGAATTTTTCAAATTACCGTATCGATGTATTCGATACGGTACCCGTATCCGTATCTATACAATATAGATGATGATATATTTAATAAGGAGAGTGAGTTTTTGAAGTTGAAATTGTTTTAAAAGGAAAGAGATAGAATGAAATTGTGTGTTAAGATATTCTGACTACTGAGAGTTATTTTTACTGAAAATCTAGACTACTTTACGTCGCTGATTAAATATTATAAATGTAATCTAATATATTTGTGTGGATTAATTCAATTTGTTTGAAAAGTTGTTTATTATTGTTATATTTTTTTTATAAGGAAGCGCATTGTTAATTAACCTAGTAACAATTCAATATTCAGCTTTGTAACTAATTTATTTTTGTTTGTTTTGTTTGATGATGTAGGTCAAGAATCGATGGACGGCTACAAAAATGTCATTTTTTCATCGCATTCTCGACGAGTAAACATTTTGATAGAGCAGTTTTTTATTCATACAACACACAAGCACACGAGTTATATATAGTGTTGTTTTGACTCTGTTGTCCGGACATTGTGTGAATTAAAAACAGAGGCTGTATCTTCTGTAGTACCGCACGGCGAGATCCACAACTTTACAATCTAGATTTACTCTCAGTCGGACCAAACTCAATCCGGTGCTTATTTAGACTGTAGAGTTCCCCTTTAAGATTCGTGCCGTGTTAAAAGAACCGTCCAGATCATATGTTCCGTATCTCTGTAGTAATACAGAGCATAACAGGAGCACCAAAAATAAAATCAGAATAAAATGAAGTATTAAACGGGACGAACACAATCGTACACGAAATATAAAACCAAATTAGACAAAAGAATCTAAAGCCTGTTAGGCAATCATGGGCTTGATGTTCAATTTACGGGCTTAGAGATTTAATTCAGATATTGTAAATACATGGAGTCCTTTCTATAATTTTTTTTTTTAAATTTTGTCCTTTAAAATTTTATATTTTGACAATAATTAATATTACTAGCCCTCTAATCAAATAAAATCAAATGAGCCTTTTTCATCCTATGGTTCCACCCATGCAATTAAGTTAGCACCGGTACATGGTCGGATAATAAAATTGAATCTAGAGATACCATACCACCACAAAATAACGCAATGAAACTTGGAAATGATGTACTTAAAATAGCAAAACAGTTTCTTTTCACATAATTTCACGTCAGAGACAGTGACCTTGCAATCCGATAATTTCGTGCGATCCATTCAGCTACAGTAAATAAAACCGTTAGATTTGATCTATTTTGTTTACTCATTATGCATATATAAAATTTATTACTTTTCAATTTTGTTTTTATATGAATCAATAAATATGAAATAATAATGTCGAGAATGCATCCATATCAATGTGTTTTTGTAAGCTCTTGATACCGATCAAAACGAGTCAAAATGTTGTAATTATTTAATGTGTATGAAAAAAAATATAAATCAAATCTGACAATTTTATTTTAATATTTGAGATTTAAATTTTAAGTTATTAACGTTTAAAAAATAGGAATATAATAAAAAAAACAGTGGGATTAAATTTGATTTACGCGTAGAATCAGACCCTACGTTGACAATTTTTGTCTAGTCTTTTCTCACACTCTGTAGCTACCTAATTTACGTTCACCCTAATAGTATATGTATACCATATTAATTAATGCAGATGTCTATTCTTTTAATGTGTATTTAATACTCTGATTATTTTATGGAATCATTTTAGTTCAACTGGAAAACGCCATTTTTTTTTCACCAAGAACGGTTATGGGTTGTTACTTTTGAAGTTTGAATAATGATGATATTTCATATTATTCAATAGATATATGCTAATGATGCTGAAAAACATGGTATTCGAAGACAGTTTTCCTTTTTTGTTCCTTACAAGGTTGCCTTTCTAATACCATCTTTAATTCAGCACATTAATTCTTCACCATCAATCACCGAAACCAGAAAATAAAATAAAAAATTGCTAAATCACACCTGCAAAAACTTCATTTTTCAATCTTGCCAATGACATCTCAGGTATGCACACTTCACACGATCTCACCACACTTAACAACTTATTGATATAGCACCTAAACTCTTAACCCTAAAAATCACAAGTTCAAAGCTATAACCATCGCTTACCTTTCATGCGCTCGTGACGTGATGGCGAGCCACCACTTTGTGAACTTGAACTATCTTGATAGGGATTTTGGAAGCCGATATTCTCCACCGATCCAATGGTATTAAACAACCGCTTGTTCAACTCATGAACTAAAGTCTTGTGCAGGAGTTGCGATCGAATATCGACCAATGATCTGTTTCTCATCATGCGGCGTTTATCGACTGTTGGCTGCCTGCCCCGGCTGGTGCCAGCATCCTGCGTAGATGCATCTGGTGATATGTGACCACGTTTGTGTAGTTCGCTTGCTAAGTATGAATCTATAGGATTTTCACCGAACCTAATTGACTTGTGAGAAACGGGCTGGGCTTGGGCATCTCTTAGGCGAGGGCTTGAGTCCGCCTCAGCCTCATTACCTGAAGAGTAGATTATACCAGAATATTTACCAGAGTGCATCGAGCTGTCGTCATCATCAGTATATAGTTCATCTACATAAAGAATTTTATTTACAAATAAATGGTCAATTGGATTGGTGAGGTCGTAGCTATATTATTACAATTTTAATACAATTACTCGCTACTTCCTATGTTCCTTTTTTATTGTTTGCTCACTACATCTTGCAAGTTGCAAGTTTGATTTCTAAAAACTTGACCGTTCCAAACAATGACATCAATTAACAACTTGATTTGGTAGAAGTTTCAACAAATTCTTCATATTTTTTTATTTACCTCTCCAACCATGGAAAGACAACCCCTTGGCGGACGAAGAGCGGTCAAAGCCACAAAGGGAACCATGAGAGGAAGCGTATGGTGAAGCACAATAAAAGGGATGTGTGATGTCACCGTCACCACCATCGCCTTCGCCATCACCACACGAGTATTCCTCTGGCTCTGAGTTGCAATCGGGTCTCCAGCCCGGCACGAGCTGCGATATCTCCTGGTCAATCATTTTGGATATCTCAGATGGTTCCCAATCCGTTATTTCAAGCTCTTTCACCATCTCATGTGCCACATCAATTGGCGTGTCACTCATAATGTCAAATGGGAAGTATATGTTCCGCGAATGACCTACATAAGACGATGATGTAATCATGGTGATCAAATAACTTCTTTAATAACGGTAGATGGTCAAGTTAAAATAAAATAATAACTTGGTACATATAAACGAGGAAAAGTAAATTTACAAAAAGAAAAAATTAAGAAAAGTACCATCTTTGTCAGCAATCTGCACTCTGAGAATGATCGTGTCATCATCAGGATTAAGCTTTCCATTAATGGTCATGGCGGTTTTCTCAGCAATATCTTTATCAGGGTCAGACTCGGACTCGGATTCGGATTCGGGCTCATGCTCATCTTCTTCCTCCTTTTGCACCGGATCATGACCTCTCGGCCGTGGAAATGGATTCTTACCACTGGTCGAGACCATTTTTGGACTAATAACAGTATCATCATCCAATGATAGGAAAGGATCGTCGAGCAGTTCTTTGGCCGCTGATCGCTGGGACGCACCAGCCAGACATCTCCCAATGAAGCGTTTCATGTCAGGATCTTTGATTCGATTGAAGGCATCTGGCAACCTCCCCTACAAATATTTGTATCGGTACATGTTGAGTTACAAATATAATTATATATATAAGCACACCACTGATCCAAACAGTGACGGAAGGACGTACCGATGTGACTTTCTTGTAAATTTGAGCAGGGTTGCAGCACTCGCTGTAGGGGTACTCAGATGTGAGCATCTCTAACATGCACATTCCAAAGGAATAAATATCAACCAGCTCGTTATAATCTTCCTCGTACAACTCTGGTGCCATGAACTCAGGTGTCCCTATCACGCTGTGTGCAGATTGGGAGCCTTTTAGTATGGCAGCAAGGCCAAGATCACCAATTTTGACCTGGCCGAGATGGCCGTTGACAAAGATGTTGTCGCATTTGATGTCCCGGTGTATTACTGGCGGGTCGTGGCTGTGGAGATACACCAATCCATCGAGTATTTGGCGCGCCCAAATCTTGATCGCCTTGAGGCGCACTCGTGGGTATCTAAGCCGATACCTGAAATAGAAAACCTCAACATTTGACTATGGAGCCTTCGACATTTGAAGACTTGAGCCCAAAAAAAAAACAAATAATAAGAAGAAGAAAAGAAAAGGTGAAAGAGGGCATACTCTCGAAGAGTGCCAGAGGTGAACATCTCAGTGATGAAATTGAAGTTGCACTTGCCGACATCGATCCATGACGTGAGGAAAGTGATTATCGACTCATGGCGCAGCGTGCTCAACAGGTGCACCTCTGAGTACATGCGGTGTAGCGCATCGGGAGTGCGCATCATGTCGTAGATCTTTGCCTGGTTCCATGCCACCTCTCTGCCGTTGCGCTCGTCAAATGCCCTGTACACCGTCTTCATGGCTCCTCTTCCCAGTACATCATCAAACTGACATTGCATTATAAATTAATCTGGTTAATTTGGTTTAACTCAGGCTCTTGGTTATGAACTCTGTTATTATTATTTGGCACACATGCATTGTGTCTTTTTTTTTTTTTTTTACTAAAGAGAATTGTACTAATAAAAGGGGAAGTAGTTTAGAGGACACCTATGAATGATAATTACATATTTACAGAGGTAAATTTTTCATATGATATATAGGTGTGAAAATCAAAATTAAGTGATTTACAGTCTGGGCATGTAAATGCTTGATTCAATTAGCAAAATCATCACTTTATTTTTAAAATAAAAGCAGAACAACAAAATCATTTGTTTAAAATGTATAATTTAAAGAAAACCAATAAACAAAGGAGGTTACTGGAAATAAAATATTTTATTCTTTTGACTTCTAAAAGTGATCCAGAATTCAGTTTTGCAGATATAAAATGTTTCCATCACAACAATATTCTTTTTGTTCTTTCTGACTTGTAAACACCTGAATTTTTTCGGCACCAGAATGGACCAAACGAAACCCCCTTTTAAAAATGAAGAACAGTAAATGATTCAAAATGAGTTCTCTATCTAGAATGATTCTTACAGAGAGGAATCCAATACCAGTAGACATGGCTTGAACGCAATAACATATAAAATTCAACATCTCAATAAACACATGGACCCCAGACACCAACTAATGTTTCATTCATGCACTCAAGCCTTTAACATGTCTTACACTAACAACGGTCACAAAATTTCACATTTTCTCCAAAATAGAAATTTCACTTTTCTCCCATTATAATGAATTACCACTCATATTTACAAAATAATAATAATAGTGGTTATTCAATTAGGTCAACTGAAATCCACACAAATCAGATCAAGAGGGAACCTCGGAATAAATAAATAAATAAAATACAATACCATAAACGGGGAAATTGTCTCCACCTTCCCTCTGTTTATAGTTTGTCAAATAAAATATAACGCTGTTATGAAACATCCAAAAGTTTCAACCAATGTTGAACACACTATTGAAACTTTAGTATGAATCGAATACAAAGTAAAAATAAATACACTAATCATGGTACCTCATCCCCTTTTTCATTTATTATAAGAGGGATGCTTCTATGCACCTAAGGACCTATTTGTAAAATGAGCATATTTTCATTTTCAAAGATCAAACAGTCGATCCGACCGTTCAACATTATCTCCATATTAAAATGTACTTGGAGGTCAAATTTTACATTTTTTTCAATTTTTTTACTATTTATTAAGTATTTTACAAAACTAGTCAAATTCATACCATTGAATTTTGTACCCATCTTAATAAATAGTAAAAAAATTCAAAAAAATGTAAAATTTGACCTCCAAGTACATTTTAATATGGAGATAATGTTGAACGGTCGGATCGACTGTTTGAACTTTGAAAATGAAAATATGCTCATTTTACAAATAGGTCCTTAGGTGCATAGAAGAATTTGCCTTATTATAATGGTAATAAAAAACCATAATTAATGTACTTTAAACTAAATGTACGGACCTATAGTTTATTCAATTTCATCAACTAAAAGCACTTCAACGGTTTGTCCGGCCAAGTGGTACTTGCGTTGAATAAAATAAGTACTTATATTTTATTGTCAATAATTGAGTCAAACAATTCAAATTACTGAATTATTGAACTTTTAAAATGCAATAATTTGTTGACCCCAAATTAAACAATAAAAAAATCAATAATACAACTATTTAATTTTCGACGTCAGCAAACCAAACAACAGACATTAATATCTAACAATTAATAGACCATTTAATGTTCTAAATTTCAAGAGATATTCATTACCCTTGTATGTTGTATCCCTTACTTTGATAATAAATGAATTTTGTCAGGATCCCTATAAGCATGCTAAAAAAAGAAAAGAAATAAAGAGCAAAGACTGAATGTTACTCCAAATTTCCAAATTAATTATGTTGCAGTTTTTGAGACAAGATGGATTTTGGAAGTTGCACTTTCATTTCCTTTTATAAAACAAAAAACAATTTATTGCAACCATCCAATCACAGAAAGAGAGATCAAATTTTAAGATTTATTAACCTTTGCCATGATAATTTCAAGGGAGAATCTTAGTTCCAGTGAAGAAAGTTATAGAGAACAAAAATTAAAGACAAATAAATTTAGAAAGAGAAAAAGAGAAGGAGACTCACTCGTCCGTAGCGGCCTGTTGGATCCATTTCTACATACCCGTTACTGTATCCGGTACCCGTACCGCTTCCAATCTTCTTCCCTTTACTCCTAGACATCTCGTCTCGCTCACTCGATTTCTATATCAAACTCTGACTCGCTACACGAAAAGCGTACCTGGAAGAAACCCCAAGCAATAATTCCCCAACAAAATAAATAAACAGAAGCAAAGGAGACTAGTGTATGTATGTATCTATTGAAGAGAATCAATCGGTACTGCTAGATCCTGGGTTTGCCTTCATGGTTTTCGTAAGAGAAAACACCAAAGATAACCCAGAAGAGGCGCGAATAGTCAATTCTAAGCATAATCCATGCCATCTCTAGCACGTCCCACTCACGTGACCTCTCGTACCAGTGCTTCGACCCAATCATTATTCGTTGCGGGTGCCAGTTATATGTAATTTTCCCACCACGCGCTCCAAAAGGGTAAAAATGTCGGGGAGAAAAGGGAAATGGAGAATTGATTTCAGAGATTTTTTCTGAATTTGAAGAATCTGTGGATGAGATTTGAAAGATGCATTTGTGGTGTGAAACGAGGAAGGAATTTGTTTGTAAGAATCGATGAAGCGAAATGAGAGAGGTTGAGAGAGAGGAGAAGAAAAGGCGGTTTGTAACTTGTGACTTTTAAAGAGAAAAAAGAAATTAAAAAAAGACAAAATTTATGTGGTGACGTGGCGGGGGAAGGAGAGCGTGAGACGGCACTAAAGTTACTGCGCCCCACTTGTTATCTGATATCCTCTCCATTGCTTTATATGGAAACTTCAAATTCTTATAATTTATAAGTATGAAGTCATACCACACAAGAGCATCTCCATTTCAGTAAATATTAAGCAATTAATTTAAGCTACATCATTGAATTTAGCAATTAAAGAAATTTATAATTTCTAAATCACTCTATTCTAGTCTATTCTAGAAATTTAATTAGAGTTACAATTAACGCCACGTCAGTTAAAAAATTAGAAATGAGCCCGCCATCTTCGTCTCTTCATTACTCTTGCTCTCAGACGCTACATTCGTGAGACTAAAATCAATTTCTTTAGCGTCCACGTCAGCCATCTTCGTCTCTTTCTCACTTCCGTCAATTTCCCAATTCCTCTTTTTTTCATCTCTACTCTCTCCTTCTATTCTCCTTTCTCTCACTTCCATCAATTTTCTAATGGAGATCAATACAGAGAGTCAAGCACTCAAGCCTCTCTCACGAATCCTTCTTACACCTGTTGGTCTCTAAGGCACCTAGAGGGGGGTGAATACGGGACCTTTTAAAATTTAAAGCTAAGTACGTTTAACTATCGTGTGTATAAGTTATTCTTAGCAGAAACTCGAATAACGTTTATACTAAGCAAGTGTGCGTAAATTAAATAGAAGAGTTAAGAGATACTTGACACGATAGTTGTTTACGGAGTTCGGCACTAATGCCTACGTCTCCGGAGCTTCGCGACCTTCGAGATGGCGGGCCTTTTTTTACCCAATGAGAAAGAAGTACAAGGTGAAACCGGTGAGTCATTACAAAGCTTGAGAAGTCACACGGCCCAAGCACGAAAATGGCTCACGAGCACTAAAGGCTCAAGTGTATGAATCAAACAAGAAGATCACCAAAGTATGCTTGAGATTGTTGTATGAATATTAAAGTTGTGTGCACAAGCAACAATGGCTTTTTCTAGATCTGAAAAGAATTCAGAATTGCAAGTGGGCGGCTAGAGTGATTATCCAAATCTAGATTTTTTTTCTATTTATAGAGAGCTGAGTAAAATAAGGTATCTGGCCTTAACCGTTGAACGGTTAACCCCAAACGACAGGTTTGGCTGCGCTGGGAAACCCTAATTGCTATTAACCGTTGCAACGGTTGTCATAACGGTTATTCACTGGAAATTCTGGTCTACCGTTGCAACGGCTGTCATAACGGAATAAATCGATTTGGTTGTGATTGATTTATTTCGTTATAATGGTTAATTAACCGTTGCAACGATTAAAGTAAATTACCTTAATCTCAAGCATGCTTTACCAATTTTATAGATTTCTAAATCGAATCTTGAGGTAATGCTTCTAGCTCCAATACTTGATTCTTCATGACTCATCCTTGATTAATATTGCAATTCATCATGTATCCTTGATGTGTATTTTAGCAACTCATATCGTCATGAATCTGCACAATATCTCAAGACACAAAACTGTAAAATTCAACAAATATATGTTTTGCAAATCTAGTCAAATAAACAAGTAGATTATGACACAATCTAACAACACAATATGTTAGCAACTTTGCATTAAAATCTTTTAGCAAAGCTAACTCACTGTCTAATTGTTGATTTGGATACTATTGGCATAGTTTGGTCATTCAAAACTAAACCAAGCAAACTTCCGTTTGTACTATTTCTTGATTTCCTACAAAGGATGATTTAGCAGTCCGTCTTTGCTTTAGTATTATTAGAATTGAATTCAAATCACAAATTAATAGAACAAACTAAAGTTTACATGAAACAACAATTCCCCACTAACTTTCTTCACTAAATGCAATTCTATTTTCTTTTTTTTTGAAATAACACTTGATTTTACGGGAACTGAAAAAATACAATATATTTGTTTTACTTAGATTTCGATGGAAGCATTGAGTAACAACGCCTAAGCCAGACACACACACACACACGAGCATTTCCTTTCTCATTTCACATCATTCCTTCTCATTCACGCGCATACTCAAAGAGAGAGAGAGAGAGGGGTTTTAAATGGAGATCGGGTAAAACAAATAGCAATTGAGATTTCAAAATGTAGAGAATAAAAAGGCGAATTAAGGGAAGGTATCGGTACGACATAAGATGGCCGGAAACGTGAGAAATATGATCGGAGAAAAAGCTTTTTTTTTCATTCTTCTGGGTTCCAAATTTGATGGGAAGAGAGAGAGAGAGAGAGTGATTGGGACAGTAGCCAATAGGAGTAAAGAATTTTGCAGTGTAGTCTTTATAGAAATCGTTTTAAAGAATTAATAAACTTTTGCCGATAGAAACTGGATTAGAAAGAATTTTGGCCAATCAATTAGACAGCGTGTCAATAAGAAAACGTTTTCTTTAAAACATATTTGCTAATTTAGAACTGTCATATAAGAAATCTAAAATAAACTTCCATTGTAGATGCTCTAAGGTAACAAATTTTTTCAGTTTAGATCCGGACCATCCGATCAGAATTTGCATGAATATTAAAGAAATCTCTAGCATTTATCTTCGTATCATTGGCTCGGATTATGATCGGGCGGTCCAGATCTAAATAGGAATATTATGTTACCTCAGAGGATATTTTGTTCTCCCTTTTTATTTTTTAATGTAATTTAATTATATTTGACTGAAATTTCTTGGTGCTTACATTCACATTTCAATATCGTTACGCGTTAATTAATTTAGTTCATTGATAATTCTGTTACCATGGTTTGTATGTTGATTATTTTTAATTAGAATGAACTTCTAACCTAGCATTTTAGTTGAAATTTTAAAAAATATAAAAAAAAAATTACCTGACTTCATCCCAAAATACTCTGAAAAACATTAAAAATGTTTTGCAAGATACAAATCGGCATACTTCATTTTGCTTTTTCAAACACACTACCAATATTGGTAATTTATTGCGTATGTTTAGCTTGATGCTGGTTACATATTATAATTTAATAAAGATAAAAAAATAAGCCATGCACAAACTAATTATATTTTTAGGAGTTTAAACATTATACTCTGATTTTGCTATATAATTATTATATATATCAACCCCGAAGTAAATGAAGTTGATGTGATTTATTTAAAAAGAAAGATTATATTTAGGCCCTATAAATATGAAAATTAGTTCAAGCTTTACCGAATTTTTTTTAAATGAATGATTTGGTAATGAAATCTTTTCTCATAGCTTGATTATCCTTAGAAATATGAAAATTATAAACATGTAAATAGTCTCAAACTTCTTTTAAGACCAAAATCTTATAGTACTCTGTCAATAGGTAAATTTAATAATATTTAGACATGTCTAATTAACAAATAAGTAAAATTTTAGTGGTAAAGAAAGAGGCCCGCGAATAATTTAACAAATATGTACCACATATAATGGAATAACTAATTTGAACAAAATGGTTTAAAATATGCAAACATGAAAAAAAAAATGTCAAACTTGGGAGTCAATTTGCTTCAAAATAATATCTTTAAACTATAATTGTACAAATAAGAACAACATTAATTGAGTTAAACAATATTTATTTTTACTTCACATGGAGAAAAACATGATCTCATATTTGTAATATTTTCCTTTTTAAACTATAGATGAACCATTATCTATTGCAACTAAAATTCATAAATGATAATAGAGGAGGGATCCACTTACAACAAATTTGAGTTACAACATTCATTTTTTTCATTTTCAAAGTCCAAATCGTCGATCCAAACCATTCAACATGATTATCTAAATAAAATGTACTTGCAGATCAAATTTTATATTTTTTTGAATTTTTTTACTATTTATTAAGATGGGTACAAAATTCAATGGTCTAAGTATGGCTATTTTTTGTAAAATACTTAATAAATAGTAAAAAAATTCAAAAAAATGTAAAATTTGATCTGCAAGCACATTTTATTGTGGAGATCATGTTGAACGGTTTGGATCGACGATTTGGACTTTGAAAATGAAAAAAATGAATGTTGTAACTTTGTTGTAACTCAAATTTGTTGTAAGTGGATCCCTCCTCATGATAATAACATAATAACTTGATATTTACCTCCATTTTTAAATGAAATGGAGAGGTTTGAGTCACGTGGGCCCTCTCTCTGCAACGTAGCAGGGTTCGTCTAACAGAAGGTCCACGTTGTGTGGTGTTAACCATCTCCAAAAGTTACTAACTATTTTAAACATTGAAAATAAGATAGAAATGGTAGGTAGAATTTTAGGCTTTCTATAGTTTTGTAATTACCATACACAAAAGTTGATAATGAAATTAAAGTTGCAATTTTGCTGAAATGTTAATATATTCCTGATTATAACGCCTGAACTGTTGATGTATTGAAGTTATATGATCTACAGTCATCAGCAAATTTATAAAGTAATTAATCCATATGTTCATTTTTTTTTGGCATGAATTTTCTTACAAGTGGAATGTGATAACTATGTGTACATTGGGAACATATCATAGATCATATTTAATAATTTTATTTTGAAATATAAATTAACAACTTTTATTATTATAAAATAAAAATGTGAAGGCACGAGGGAGATACAAAAATGGAGACATTAGAATCCTCTTAATTTTTAATATAATTATTGTATTATATCAGTATTTAAAATCACAGTTGACCTTATTAAAAAATCTTCTCACTCTTCCCATGTTAACATCAAACTATTTATTCCCAAGATATTATGATAGGCCTTTTGAGATCGCTGATACAACATTTTTAAAACGAATTGTACATCCACAGATGGACCTTAACATGGGGTAATGATGTGTTTTTTTTTTAATTTATACATAGGAATTCCCATCGCATATTTTGAACAAATTTTATAAAGCTCTTATGTAAAATATCTACAGGTGAAAACGGTATTTAGGTATACCCCTTCTCCCTCACAAAATGACTATCACAGATTGACAATTTCTTATTGATAAATTAGAAAAGAAATTACAAAATTGACAAAGTAGTTTATTATCTTTAGGAGGTCGGCTTACTCTTTTAAATTCAGTCCTTTCATCGGTACCCTTGTATACAATTTTTATATTCAAAATACCTTCTCAAATCATTAAAAGATTGGATTAAATCCAACGTAGATTTCTATGGCATGGAGCTAGCATCATAAAGAAAAAATATTCTTTAATAAATTGGCAAATAGCTTGCATGGCCAAAGAGTTTGGTGGTTTAGGTATACTTGATTTCAAACAAATGAATATATCATTGCTCATGAAATGGTGGTGGAAGTTTAGAGATCCTAACTATCAAAGTAATTGGAAACATGTGATCCTTTCTAAATACTATGATGGTCATTCCAATTTACCAATTTCTGAATTTTGGGCTGCAATTATGAAATTAGACAACTTGGGCACTATTAGCACGGCTTACACTCCAGGAGTTATCACCACAGTTAAATTCTGGTAAGATATATGGTATCAAACTTGTAGTTTAGCATCTCATTTTCCACATTTATTCACTATTTGCTATGACCCAGATATATTGCTACAGGAAGTAATTCACTCCCAAGGAGAAGCTGTCAAATTTCGAAGACAACTTTCTGAAATTGAATATCAAGAATGGTTGTCAGTATTAGATATCCTTAGTCATATATCCTATACACATACCTTAGATTAGTTGAGTTGGAGATGGGAAGCTTCCGGAAAATTTACAGTCAAATCCCTATACAAATTACTCAATTACAAAGGCATTGTACCATCTTACCCCTTATTATGGTGGAATATCCCCATTCCGTTGAAAATAAAAACTTTTATGTGGCTTACTACTAAAAAGAGGATACTTACCAAAGATAAACTGATTAAAAAGGGCTGGCAGGGTAGTACAAAATGTCAATTCTGTGATCATATTGAATCAGTGGACCACCTGTTTGTACAATGTATATTTGCCAAACAAATTTGGTATTGGATGGGAGCATGCCAAGCTCTAAGTCCTACTTGGAACACATTTAAAGATATCATTCATTTTTCTTATCAATTACCACCTAAACAAACAACTGCTTTTCTTATAATCGTAAGTGCCGTTTGTTGGACACTTTGGAAGCACCGTACTGATATTTGTTTCAACTCTCTTTGGTTTCTTATTGGCTAGGTCATGTGAAACAGCAGATTCAAGAGTTGACAGCTCTATGGCTCCCAGACAACACTGATGCTATACCCATTAGCGTCTGCCCACTAGAACACCAGATGTTGGAGCTGCTGGAGGATGCGCTACCGATGGTGGTGTACACAGGACATACCAATGCTACTCATGATTAGACCCCTGAATTTTCTGTTTAGTTTTCGTTTTATGCATCTATACTTCAGCCCTTGTTGGTGGCTTAATGGCAGCCCTTGTGTGTGGCTTAGACTTAGTTTTGTGTAGTCTAGTTGGTACTTAGATAGTATACAAATTGCTAGGATCTTGATTAGCGCTGCAGGGTATAATTCTGTTCTGAGATATTTCTGAACAACTTCATCCTGTAACTTAAATTTTGTTTCTGCAATGAAACGGGCCTCGGCCTTTTATCAAACAAAAAAAAAACGGTATCAATAATATCCGATCCGTATTTGATCCATATTCGAAAAATTAGATATATTCGAATATCCGTGTGGATATGGATACTGATATGATTTTACGTTTCAATTATCCGTATCTGAATAGTAGATATATATCATATATTTTATATATATTATGAAAAAATATTATTATTCACCATTAAAATTAGATGAATATTATGAACTTTGGTATTTTTAATATTATTTTAATAAATATCCGATCCAATCCGTATTCGTGTTTGTATCCGGCTAATATCCGATCAGTATCTGTATCCGGAAAATTAAAAAAAAATATGAATATGATTTCACCACTATCCGCTCCGTATTCGCTCTGTTTTCATCTCTAAAGGTATCTCCTAAATATGTGGCATAGCATGCGTTTAAATCTTCATGTTCTTTTATTTTATTTTGCTACTTAATGATTAATATTTTTAGTTATCCATAGGAATTCCCATCGCATATTTTGAATTTTTTTTTTATAAAATTTATTATATAAGGTATCTCCTAAATATGTGGCATAGCATGCCTTTGAATCTTCGTGCTCTCATATATTATTTTGCTACTTTATTTGTTTTGTAACTTAATTAGTATCGAATATTATGTTATATCTTATAACATGCAGACACCTGTACCAGTCGCAATAAAATTGTACTAGATAAACTTCAATATCAAATCTTTTAATAGAAATAAAAACTAGCTGTTTCGGATGTTGACTACATGCAAATATATGTGCACGCAGGCATTGGCGGACCCAAGGTGGATCAGGGTAGGCACTTGTCTATCTCTGGATTCAAATTTTTTTTTAGATCTAGTGGTATTTTATACTTGTGTTTATTTTTGGACGGAAACAATGCCTACCCCTGGATTTAATTTATGGCCAAGTAGAAGAAAATTACGCGGAAAAGAAAGTCAGTCCAGACTGATTCGCGTAAAAGAATTAAAGAAAAAAGACGCGGTCCGATTCGCTACTCCACTCAGAAGAATCGCTGATTCGCCAGGAGAAAAAAAGAGATATGCTACTAGGGATCTAAATATATATCATGTCGTAACTAGTCATGCCGTGACTAAATTTGGAAGGATGGTCATGGCACGTGAATGGTCACAACACGTTAGTCACGCCATGACCAAGGCATGCCGTGACCACACGTGACGTATCTAAATGTGACTGGTCACGTTTGGTCATGTTTAACTATTTTTTTCATAATTTAGGTTATTTTATTCAAGATTCACCATTCGATCAAGATCTAACGGTCCTAATTACATGTGACTCACGTGACCATGTGCCGTGTTGTGACCAAATCTTTCGCGTGACGTGCCGTGTCGTGTCAAATTTTCGAAAAATGATCACGTCGCGTGAATGGTCACGGCACGGGACACGCGAGTCACAACACGTGACCGGCACACGTGCCATGTCATGCCGTGATGGAACCGTGTTGTGCTGTGACTGAACCGTGTCGTGTCGTGACGTATCTGATCACGTCATGAGTTTTTTAAATCCTTATTTGCTTTTCTGCTCTAATTCATCAGGAGAAAAAAAAATATTTTTATTAGTATTTTGTGTCTACCTCTGACCGGAATTCTGAATCCGCCCATGCACGCAGAACCCTATCAAAATTTGATATTTGCTACATTTGGGTTACGCACATTTAATGTACTTTGACCTTATCATGTCTGGTTCACAGGTTTTGTTGGACGCAAAATGCCGTGTCAAATTCTAACATTGGTTTGGATATGTCGGATTAAATCCCGTAACGTGTCAGATGTACTGAAAGGGACGGTGTGTCGCATGAGATAGAATAATATTTTGAACAAATTTTATAAAGCTCTTATGTAAGGTATCTACCGGTGAAAACGGTATCAATAATATCCGATCCGTATTTGATTCATATTCGAAAAATTAGATATATTTGAATATCCGTGTGGATATGGATACTGATATGATTTTACGTTTCAATTATCCGTATCTGAATAGTAGATATATATCATATATTTTAATATATATTATGAAAAAATATTATTATTCACCATTAAAATTAGATGAATATTATGAACTTTGGTATTTTTAATATTATTTTAATAAATATCCGATCCAATCCGTATTCGTGTTTGTATCCGGCTAATATCCGATCCGTATCTGTATCCGGAAAATTAAAAAGAAATATGAATATAATTTCACCACTATCCGCTCCGTATTCGCTCTGTTTTCATCTCTAAAGGTATCTCCTAAATATGTGGCATAGCATGCGTTTAAATCTTCATGTTCTTTTATTTTATTTTGCTACTTAATGATTAATATTTTTAGTATCCATAGGAATTCCCATCGCATATTTTGAATTTTTTTTTTATAAAATTTATTATATAAGGTATCTCCTAAATATGTGGCATAGCATGCTTCGTGCTCTTATATTTTATTTTCCTACTTTATTTGTTTTGAACTTAACTAGTATCTAATGTTATATCCTATAACATGCAGACATATGTACCAGTCGCAATAAAATTGTACTAGATAAACTTCAATATCAAATCTTTTAATAGAAATAAAAACTAGCTGTTTCGGATGTTGACTACATGAAAATATATATGCACGCAGGACCCTATTAAAATTTGATATTTGCCACATTTGGGTTACGCACATTTAATGTACTTTGACCTTATCATGTCTGGTTCACAGGTTTTGTTGGACGCAAAATGCCGTGTCAAATTCTAACATTGGTTTGGATATGTCGGATTAAATTCTGTCAAAGCTCTCAAAGAGTCTATACATCCAGTCTCATGGTACAACCCGTAGCGTGTCAGATGTACTGAAAGGGACGGTGTGTCGCATGAGATAGAATAATATTTTTTGCGGGATCTAATAAGAAAAGGTAAGTATTATTTGCAGAAGCGGAACTAGGTTTTCAAACTATGGTTAAACTCATGCGAGGATTAATTATGTAATTTTTTTTCTACTGAGAATAGAATCAATTTTACAATACTATACCAATTTACTTTATAGTATATAGAAAATTATACCAAAAATATAAAAACTTAAAAAAAAATTAGGTTTTTTTTCTCTCCGTCATGGTTGCAGGTAATAGAAGAATATTTTCTACAGTATCTGCTCCTAATAAGTTTGTCTAGTTCGAGTCAAAAAATTTCTGAATCTATTTAAAATATAAATTTCCATTTTAAAATTCATGCAAATTTATTAAATTGAACGGTTTGGATCAAACTTGATCCTGTCAAGTATCTTACTTGATATAAATTTGTACATGATGAGGTTAGCTCCTATCTGAGTCAAATCAAAATGGGTCTACATTAGATTGACGGTGACCCGTTAAGTTTCGTGCTAGATTAAAACAAACGGTTTGAATATCATTCTATCAGATGCAGTATTGTACTTAATCTGAACTTGTAAGGGGATGCATAATTTTGAAATCTTGATCATATATATCATAATTTTTGAAATCTTGATCATATATATTTTTTATTTGGACATGTATATGCTTGCACTGTAAGCATAAGAAGTACATAAGTGACTTATTTGTTCTTCAAATAGAAGAATGGCATTATTAACATGTTACATATTTCTTTTTATTTTTTTAATAAAAAAGGTTAAACGAGTACTTCATAAATTTAAAATGTGTTTTAATAGAAAATACAACAAAATGAGTAAATTTGTGAGTGTTATGAAATTTAGAAGGATAAATTTGATATTATGAATTTTAGAGGGAGATATACATGATTTTGAAGTTTTGGAGGGGTAAATATATATAAAATTTTCCACGGAAAAAAATTGATGGGAAAAAAATTTCAACCTGTCAAAAATTTGATGATTTCTCATAGAATTCCTTAGTATGCAAAATAAATCATTTCGACATAAAGAATTTTTCACGACCCCACCACCATTGGAGGCAACAGAGACTAATTTGTGGATGGCGGGACCCACATAAAGTGATAATTTAGAAAGTGGGACCCACACGCCATGTATTGTTGGTGGGTCCCTTTGTGCCCCCCGCAGAAGATCTTGCCATCTTGAGGAAGATTAAAAGCGCCCCTTGTAAGTTTTAACTATTCTTTTTAGCATAAAAAACAGAAAAATAATACATCAACCCAACTTCACAAATTACCTTTCGTTTCTTTCTCTCTTTTTTTCTAAAAAAGAAATTTCGCTAGAGCATTTTTTTAGTAAATTCACTTCATCATTGTATTGGCCAAACTTAGTTTTCTCCGTTTGTGCTCACAAAAATCAAGTACCTTTTTATTATTTTATGGAGCTCATCTTAAATAAAAGAAACAAACATTCAGTATTATTGTTCATTTTTAATGAAATTGGTTAATATTGATAAAAATTATCTATTTCAGGTAGGTAGAGGCGAAATCAGAAAACAGAATTGTGTGAGGTAAAAGTTTTAAGATATCACATAATTATATTCTAAATACAAACATATAAATTTTTTCTGAAAAAAATGACGAAAAAAAGCTTATTTAGAGAAAAAAAAAATTGAATTAAGGAAAGGAAAGTGCCTCTCCCTGAGCCCTATTGTCTTCGAATTCACATCACCTCAGGTTACATGACTGAGTACAATTGAAATGGATGGTCTAGGATTATCCTTTTAACTTGACACGAATCTCAAGGCACAATTAATATTGGCCCCTGCGCTATCCCGAATAGGCACCGGCTGAGAGTAAATCTGGGCCGTCCCTTGCAATTGTCTTGAGTCAGGTACCTGGGAGGATACGGATCCATTGTCTTCGCCCCTGATTTCACATATGAGCAATTTTTTTTAATTATAGTAGAAATAGTAAATAAGTGTCATGTGCATTGCTGCGGATTATACAACATCCAGTTTCTTACTAGGTCTATACTGCATCTTTCTATCAGGTTTTATTTATTACTTCTTATATATATATAAAAGAAAATCTTGATTGTGTCATGGTTTATTTTATGCCTTGTGTAGATTGAGTCGCTGCAAATTGACCCAATTAATAAAAAATGAAATTGATCTTTACTTCTTCTTTTTTTGTGGTGGTGATTTGCCCTTGGGCCAGAAATTGATATTTTTATTAGCCTGGGTTTATTTTATTTGAATTCATTAATTTGAGAAAGATGGTGATCCAAATAAATTAATACAATGTTACAAAGCCTAAAATGATCACCTTGATGTAAACATGACATTTATTTAATATTCTGAAGTTTTCAAATTTTAAATAAATGTCATGTTTATTTCAAAACATATAACATCAAGGTGATATATTCCGTTCTAAAACACAGTTTTCAAAATTTGATGCCTTTTAGGTGATTATTCAGTGGTGACTTTTAAGAGTTGACAAATTGAAAGATGCTTCAATTTTTAAAATTGGGCATGGCCCATGATGACCCATGTTGAATTTGCACCTCATATTGTATTGGAGAAGATAACACACCTTGTTGAGTTGACCCAATGGCTTCTTAATTCTTACTATTTATAATAAAAATTAGCATTTTGGAAAAAAAAAAAAAGAAGGGTGGGGTTTTGTCCAAACGGCTTTGGACAAACTCTCATCCAAAGCTGGACCTAAACCGTTCGATCTGCATCAAAATTTGTACAAACATTTAGATTTAAGAAGCCATTTAAATTATTAAATTTTAAATATGTTTGCACGAATCTAAATGCAAATCAGACGTTTAAGCTTGACTTTGAATGAGACTTTGTCTAAAACTCTTTGGACAAAAACCCAATCCCAAAAAAGAATTACTGCAAATATAATTTGTAAAGAGTTTCTTTTGAGAGAAAATTCTAGAAAGAATATCTGTGGTGATCTTTAGAAAAAAAAGGTTGCATTGGTAGATATTTTTGGAAAAGAAATTAGATTTTTTTTAGCAATATTAAATGCATTGATCCTTCCTAGGTAGTAGACTTAGCTTGACCTGTTATAAAATAAAAGACTTGCACTATTTTAGTACAATTATTGCTCCTATCACCATCATACTAGGACTATTTGTTTTAGATTTTACACCAAATAAAAGTTACGTAATGTATTGTAGAAAAAAATTAATTTTTAAAATGAAATAAGTATTATCAAATATAGTACAACTTAAAAAATATAGAAGCTTTTTAGATGACCACACAATAATGTAATTATTTTTTGTATATTGAGTTAGGCATAGAAATTATTCTTGCACCCCATTTTCTGCACCATTTATCTGCACTCCAAAAATAGATATACTTAGAGTAGGGTTTAAATGCACCATTGTTTTTGTGCTACAATGCCCCACGTCCTTATCTCAATTTTCAAAGTATGAACAGTCAATTCGAACCGCTCAACATTATCTTCATATTAAAATGTGATTGAAAACAAAAAAAACAAATTATTCTTTTTTTTTAGTTAGATACAAAATTATAGTTTGAATGGTCCATAATCATCTGAAAACCAATGATGTATTTTAATATAAAAAATATAAAATTTTGTCTCCAAGCACATTTTAATATGAAGATCATGTTGAGCAGTTCAAATCTACTGTTTGAACTTTGAAAACGGAGATAATGATGTGGAACATGATTGGAGTACAAAATTAATGATGTATTTTAATCCTACTCATATACATATTATAGAAGTTATTTATATCTGAATTCTAAAGTGTTTATACCTAGTTTACAAAGTGTTTATCATATTTTCTTTTTTGAATGTTCATAAAAAAATTGAAGTTGAAGATTTTGCTGATAAGTAAAATACAACTTTCAACTTTGTAATTGTACCTTACCTTTCTCTCAAAAAAAATTGTAATTCTAGCAACGTCAAATATAAATATTTTTATCATTATAGATAAATACTTTCAAATTTTAGTTTGACCTATTATATAAAGGACTTGGATTATTCTAGTACAATTACTGCTCCCACTTACAAAAATCACTGGCATTTTACATCATATTTCAAGTTGATTTTGCACTATTTTTTCGTGTTGCTTCCATTTTTGGTTTTCCAAGCTCGTTAATCAAACTTTTTAACTATATATTTAAATACAAAAAAGAAGCAAAGTTTGTATCGATGATAGAGACTGAGGTAAATTTTAATTTTTACAAGGAGCTTCAGGCAGAAACAATTGTTGATTAAATTAAATGCATTATTGAACCAATCATGCATGAACCACCAATGAGTCAAGGGGATTAGAAACTAGTAAATTATAACTAGGTCAATTCTCCTTCTTGTAAGAAAATAAATCATGTATTCATGTACTTGTCTATATAGGTCTAGGTGCTAGCATGCTAAGTTAAAATATGTCACGGGAATGTTTAAAAAAAAAATCCATATTTGATAGGTTGCATCCAACATAAATTTTAAAATGTGATATAGTAGATGTTTCAGTTTTTGTTTCCTTTATACAGTACCATGAATGGATGATGTAAAACTGCACTTGAGGTGTGCTTTGTAAATACTTTTATTCAATAAAATGTTGGCAGCTACTGCCAATTTTCTCAAAAAAATACATAAATTTTTGAAAAGAAGAACTTAAATGTCTTTATATCTTTGTTTTCATTAACAATAATGGGACAATATCTGTGAGGGATACTGTCGGTATACCCTCGCGGATACTCCCGTCGCTAATAGAAAAAACACGTTTCTGTCGGTATACTTTTGCGGATAGTCACTTTTTACCCTCACAGATACTGTCCCATTCTTATAGTGATGCCTTCAATTTTACAACTTTAATGACTTAAAATTTAAATCTTAAATCTTATATAAAATCATTAGATATTATTTTTATCATTTTCTCTATGTACATGTAAAAGATTACGATATTTTACTTTATTTTAATTGGATTCAAATACTTGTAAAATACACACGTGGATAATTTGTGAACATCGATTTTTCAATTTATTAATTCATATAAAAACAAAATAAAAAAGTGATCATTTTTTATGTGCATGTAAAGAAAGTAATATATATCACATCTAACATTTAATTTGTCCTACAAGTTTTAAAATTTGTGTTATTAGAAAATAGAAAAGTGCTGACATAACAGAGACATTTGAAATCTCCTCAAATAGAACTATTCTTTCAAGATCTTAGCCATACCGTATTATCTATATATAATTCGATAATTATGTTTTTTTTTTCCAACTATTTTGATCACATTACTCATATATTATCTTTTTCTCTCCTATTTTAAAGAAAATATGTTTGAACTTCAGATCAACTATATAAAAAAAGAGTCATATCATTTTAACAGTTTCTTTAAAATTGAAGATGTGTTCTCCATCACCAAAATATGGTTTATATCAACAAATTGGAATCTCATTAATCCTTCAATTTATTTGATGAAAAGTTTGTGAAAACTTGATATATATATTCACAATCTTAAGGTTACATTTTATTTTATTTTAGTTTGGACAAATATTGTCAAAGGTAAGGCTGTAAACGAGTCGAGTAAGGCAAAGTTTGAACTTGGCTCGTTAACAGTTAGTTCGTGATGTGAGCCGCATACAACCTAAAGATATTCATAGATTTGGTGCTGTTAGCTGTGCATAGACAACGAGTCGAAATTTTTCGTATTAAAACGAGCTTCATCCACTCGTACGTGGTGGACACAAAAAGGATAGTGTAAGTGTCAAGAAATAACTTATATTCTTCTTGCAATGAGTTAAAAATTAAGACGGACCAAGCTAGATTAAGTTTGAACTTGTTAATGACGAACCAAACTTCTTACCATTAATCAAATGAGAACTCGACTCTTATTTTTTTTCAAAAAAAAATGACGAACCAAACTAGAATAATTGAGCGAGTCCGAGCTACAATTTTTTTTTTGTTTTCTAACCCTAGTCAAAGATGAATACTCAACGAACGATTTTACATTTTATATTTCTTAAATGATGAGGGGACAGATGGGGGGAGGGGTTATAGAAAATATTTCCTAAAGTTTTTGTTTGCTTGTGTAAGCGTCATAGCAATTTATACAGTTGGAGATACCAAAGCAAATTTTAACTTGGCATGCTGTGAGTCCAATACTCAAAGAGGCGTGCTAAGATGCAGTTATACAAAACTTAATACTTCTGTTAATAAAAAGAATAATTATTTTAGTACCCACAGTTGAGTACCCGCATCGTACCCGCACTTAATTCATTCCCAATTAACTGCCATAACTGTAAGCGGTCCCCACAACTACCAATTAACTAATTTACATACTTTCCAGTTTGAATTTTAAATTTCCCTTTCTCTCCGTTTCTTCCTTTTTCGAAGCTTCCGCGATTTTGAGGCGATTTTAGATAGATTTCGAGGCGATTTCAAGGCGATTTGGAGACGATCGTCTAGAGATTTCGAAACTGGAAGCGGGGATTTTTCAAAAAAAAGTGCGGGTACGGTTATTTAAGGAAAATTCATATATCATATATGTAGTTCATTGTATAGATATAAATACTTGTATTGTATAGGTATAAATACTTCACAATGTTACTATTAATACTTGTAAAATAAAATTACAGTGTTGGAACGGTTGTGTGGTCCCCTAATGCGGGTACGACGCGAGAATTTTTCATATATGTAGTTCATTGTATAGATATAAATACTTGTCTTGTATAGATATAAATACTTCACAATGTTACTATTAATACTTGTAAAATAAAATTACAGTTTTAGAACGGTTGTGTGGTCCCCTAGTGCGGGTACGACGCGAGAATTTTTCAAAAAAAGGTGCGGGTACGGTTATTTAAGGAAAATTCATATATCATATATGTAGTTCATTGTATAGATATAAATACTTGTCTTGTATAGGTATAAATACTTCACAATGTTACTATTAATACTTGTAAAATAAAATTACAGCTTTGGAACGGTTGTGTGGTCCCCTAATGCGGGTACGACGCGAGAATTTTTCAAAAAAAGTGCGGGTACAGTTATTTAAGGAAAATTCATATATCATATATGTAGTTCATTGTATAGATATAAATACTTGTCTTGTATAGGTATAAATACTTCACAATGTTACTATTAATACTTGTAAAATAAAATTACAATTGCCGACAAAAAAAAAAAATTGGTTTTAAAAAAAATTGGTTTTAAATACTTGATATCTTAAGTATAAATACTTGATGAATTACTATTAATATTTGATATCTTAGGTATGAATACTTTCTATTTTGTATGAATACTTTTCATATTTGATACTTTGAAAAACGTGTAAAAGTATGTCATCATGGATCTCATTTGAAAGATAAAATTGTGTAAAACGCGTTCGTGGTTTTAAATTTGTAAAATTTCTCATAGATCGTCCCAAAAATTGGTTAGATTGAACGGAGAAAAAAAAAACCACCTTGAAAAACGTGTAAAGATAAGTAGGTATTGTGTCCAGTTTTTTTTTAAATACTTGATATCTTAGGTATAAATACTTGATGAATTATATATGAATACTTGATAATTTAGGTATAAATACTTTCCATTTTGTATGTGAATTAATTTAAGTGCGGTCTCCAAAAACAGTTATGACAGTTTAGGTGCGGTCCCCAAAAACAGTTATGACAGTTTAGGTGCGGGTACTCATATCAGCTTCCTAATAAAAAAACTGTGATCTCCAATAAAACAAAACACTAAAGTAGGTTCTGGTTCATAACTTAATCAGAATGTATCTGATATATGGATTCATATCCTGTGCGGTACCCTACCTCGTAGAATGAGATCCGCATCATCCGTTTTAATTTTTTTGAGTAAAGATTGGAGGTCAAGTCACCATATTATTTAATATTCAAAAGAGATTCTTCATCTGAGTTTCGAACATTCGACCTCCCACATAGAAAGTATTGTCTTTACCACTAGATCAAATAATAATTCTCACACGGAGAACCATCATCCGTTTTAATTAATCTGATACAAATTTTAAAACAGATCCTCTATAATCCAAATAGATACCGAAATTATTAGGATCGCTTAGAGTGAGGCTATGGTAACTATGCATAGCGCGCATTGATCTGTATTATGGATAAATATATTTATTTTTAAATGGAATCCATTAAACGCATTATTGTAACAATAAAATTATTCAAATAAATATGTTTGAACTTCAGATCAACTATCTTTGACTAGGGTTAGAAAAAAAATACAAATGTAAAATCGCGCGCTTTAATATAGATGTACAATAAAATTATTCAAATAAATAAACAATAAAAATAAATTTTATTAAACTCATTATTGTAACAATTTATTTTGCTGTTATAAGCTAAATTTTGTGAAACACGTTGTCCCTTCTTCATTTGGCCTTCATAATTAATTATTTCTTCATTTGGTATTTTGATTGGTCTGGAAAATGGAATCCATTAATTATCATAACACATTAGAACTGCACTTTACATATCTTTGCGCATCTGAGCATATAATATAGGACAGTGATATTAACACCACGTTTTATATTATTAACACAACATTTTCAAATATATGTGTAACATGGACAATTTTATCCCCTCATAATTATTACTGTAACTGTTATATCTTTTCTTTATGTAAATTATATTTTAGTTGTTATATCTTTTCTTTATGTAAACTATATGCTACGATCATTTATTACTTAATTAATTTCTATAATTGTTGAATTTTCTCTTCTTATTTTTTAAACCTTTTAAAATAAGGGAAAAAAAATCTAAAATCAAGCATTGAGTGACATGAAATGAACCAATCTATTATATTGCTTTTTCTATTTTTTTTAACAAATTTAATAAATAATTTAGTATGTGTATTTTGAGTAGAACTAGGTGATCTTAACTTCACCAAATCTCTTAGTAAGTTTAACTCCAAAATTTAACGGATTGACTTCAAACAATGAATCCAAAATGTTAAAAATGATCTACTTCACGAGTGATACGTTCCCATATCTAATTTATATTTTTTGAATTAATTTAGTATAAAGTCAAGCGGTAAAAAATGAACACATTAAAATTAACTCATAAATCATGTTTTTTTTTACCGCTTGACCTTATACTAAATTAATTCGAAAAATTAAAAATTTGACATGTAAACATATCACTTGTGAAGTTCATTGGTTTTAAGGGTTTTGAACTTTAAATTCATCGTTTGAAAGTCAATCCGATAAATTTTGAAGTTAAGCTCACCAAAAAACTTGACAACACCCTAGTTCTACTCATGTATTTTATTTGATCCTAAACAACACAACTATATTGTTTGAGGGTATTTCAATTATTCTTCTAGTTATGCACTTAATAAAATTGAAAGAAACAAATTATAATTTCTGTTTTGGATGGATTGAAGTTCAATAATTCAATTATGGTGTTGATTGAAGAACAAAATAGAATAGAAGGTCACATACGAAACATGATACCGAAGGTCACATACTTTTGCAAAAATTCAATTTTGTGGAGAAAGAACAGAATAGAAGGTTAATCATTTTACTTTTGCTATAAGACCATATATATGGTAATGCATCTACAATTTATACTTTTATAAAAGAAAAATGAACACATCAATATAAGTGAAAGATTTAATTTTAAAAGGAAATAATTGATGAAGGGTAAATTTGTCTAAACATTGAAAATATTTGAAGGTGTTGTGTTAATAAAAGAATTAGTGTTGTCAATATCAGCACCCTTATAATGCATGTCACTATTTGCCTTAGCTAAGAAAAGATATGGTTGTGATTTGTGAAAGCAACTGATATGTGACTTAAATTTTCTCTTGGATAAGGGCGTGTTCGGTTGTGTAGGTTTTTATGGAAAAAAACAAAATATGGATATTTGTTTCCAATGCTGTTCGGCAGCTCCGTTTTTACCAAATTCAAGCAGGTCCGTATTTTCTTCCCCATCTCTCTCTCCTCTCTCCACTCCACTCAGCATTCTCCACGTCAAAAGTTTATTTTTTCTTGTAACTATCTCTCTCACAATTTACAATACAATTAATTAGGGAAATAGAGATCTGTATATAAAGAGTTCTATTCTTTTTAAAATAATTTTTGTGGGACTAAGTTGATCTGTCCAAATCCGGCCAATAAAATATAGAGTAAAGATGTTGTCCCCCGCACTTCAGTCCCCTAAACGTCCCTCCATTCTAACTAACTTTGTCAATCATTAAATCACCTTGAAAAACGTGTAAAAGATGAGTCCAGTTTTTTTCTTTAAATACTTGATATCTTAAGTATGAATACTTAATGAATTATATATGAATATTTGATAACTTAGGTATGAATACTTTCCATTTTGTATGAATACTTTTCATATTTGAGTCCAGTTTTTTTCTTTAAATACTTGATATCTTAAGTATGAATACTTGATGAATTATATATAAATATTTGATATCTTAAGTATGAATACTTTCCATTTTGTATGAATACTTTCCATATTTGAATATTTGATACCTTGAAAAACGTGTAAAAGTATGTCATCATGGATCTCATTTGAAAGAAAAAATTGTGTAGAACACGTTCGTGGTTTTAGATTTGCAAAATTCCTCAAAGATCGTCCCAAAAATTGGTTAGATTGAAAGGAGAAAAAAAAAACCACCTTGAAAAACGTGTAAAAGATGAGTAGGTATTGTGTCCAGTTTTTTTTTAAATACTTGATATCTTAGGTATGAATACTTGATGAATTATATATGAATACTTTCCATTTTGTATGTGAATTAATTTAATCAATGAATGTAGCACTGGTGGTGTGATCCACGTGACTTTTTGGTTGTGGTCCCCAATGCAGTCTGACAGTTACTGCCCCCGAAAAGTAATGGTCCCCAGTTTGTATGTGAATTAATACTTGATATCTTAGGTATGAATACTTGATGAGTTATATATGAATACTTGATATCTTAGGTATGAATACTTTCCATTTTGTATGTGAATTAATGTATGTTGAATGGGGGACTGACAGTTGTACTTTGACCGTTAGGGGGACGTTTAGGGGACTGAATGGGGGGGACTGTTAGTCGATCCCTAAAATATATATATATATTTTTTTTTACGAACTACATTTACATTCATTTACGAATTACATTCTAAATTACATATTTACATTTGGAGACTATAATGATATTATTATTTTTACAAATTAAATTAAGTAGAAGTAGACTATAATGATATTACCTTTTTTTTTTTATAAAGTGAGCATTATAAAATAGAAAAAAAATCAAGTACATGTAAAGAAAATAGTTAAATTCTAATATTTAATATCAAGTTTTCAAAAATTATGAGATGGTTTTTTTGCTCCCATATTAAATTAGTCCCTGATTATATTTTTTAAGATCATGTAAGAACTGATGTTTTATAATTACCGTCCAAGTTTTAGATGATATATTATATATTAAAGATCTAAGTATTTATATATTCAACTTATGTTAAGATATACTGAACTATCTCCAGCTCCACAGAAATTATTTTTGTACAAATTTAGATGAGAAATTTGAATAAAAATACATATTTTAAAAATAAATGAAGATTTCTCACAACTAATTCTACGGTATAACTGAACACTCATTTCAGCACATTTTCATAATTAATCCTGTGCATACCCGTATCTATGGGTTCTCACTTTTCAAAAGTAGGTTCCCGTCTCCGTCCAATCTCATCTCGTGTAATCCCGTGACAAACGAACACGCCCTACAAGAAAATAATGTTTAACTACTATAAGATGCTAGGTAGATTCCCAACAGAGCAATTATTGTGTTTTTTATATAGCAAATTATGAGAATTTTATATTTTTCTTTGGATATCATTTCTTGTCCACTAATCAAATAATGGTTTATATTTTAGAATTATTTACTAATTCAGAGAATATGACAATAGGGTTTTCTCTAGGATTTCTTATTAATTTAAGCACGGTGACAAAAAATCCAGTGGTTCTCTTCTCTTGCATATAATGTTATTAATTCCTCAAAAAAAATATAAATTGTTATTAATAATTTAAGCAAACCGAATAAAAATCTGCTTTTGTTATTAACAATATACATTTATATAATTGTATTAAGGGCTCAGAAAGAATAATTACATATCCATCACACCAAAAACTTTCTCCCTAATAATAAACAAATAGCAGATTGGAAATTCAAATGAAAGATCTCTTATGAATATTTAAATTAAGAAGTTTTGACTCTCATCTTTATCTCCAAAAAATATTTAAATAAAAAGAATAAGATAATGTGCATAAAAATCCCTTGGGTACATACACTATTAAATCAATATATTTTTGGGGATGGAGGGTCTTAGGAAGAAGATGAGCTGAGATATGGAACGCTGCAATGTCTTATAAGATTTAAGATATTTCTGTGGCTGGTAGAAACAAATAGAATATTAACAAAGGATAACATACAAAAAAAAAATATGGCAGGATACAATTTCTTGTTGATTCTGTGCTAGATTAGATAATGTACATCACTTTATATAGGGCTATTTGTGAACATGGTTTTATGATTCTAATCCATTCCATCTTTTCTTTGATCACTTCATGGCTTTTTCAAACAATTATTCCCCCCTATGCTTTAGTAGGGGCTATTGTATGGTAGTGGCACTAGTTGTTGACAAGAAATAATAAAAAAATTGATAGAAAAATTTCAACCACAATTTTATAATCTCCTTTTTTTTTCTAGACAAAGATGATTTCTGTGCCACTAGAGATGTTGAATACTATACCATAATAAACCTGGATGATATTGAAAAAGGGCACTTTTGAAGATCAGCTACACCTGAGGAGTTATTAGCATTTTGATTAGTCTAAATAGCTTCAGTGAAAATGTTCCTATTTTGTATATTATGTGGACTTATGTGCTACTTCTATCTTTTATCTAGCCTCGAGGAGCACCAGATCAAGTTTGTTCTGATGTTCAGTCTAAGTCGTTCGATTCGCGTTAAAATTTACACGGC
Source organism: Carex littledalei (assembly GCA_011114355.1). Taxonomy (NCBI): domain Eukaryota; kingdom Viridiplantae; phylum Streptophyta; class Magnoliopsida; order Poales; family Cyperaceae; genus Carex; species Carex littledalei. The sequence continues at coordinate 6,179,793 of CM022095.1, read as the reverse complement.
CAATTAGATTTATTGAATTTTATAATTTTAATTTTTCTTAAGAATCTCGATTTTAATTGAAGGGTCCATATCGGACATCGAATTGAATGTGATTTACATCCATCAGATACCCCTCCTCCTGTCTTAGTTTTTATTTTATTTTATTTTTCATTTTTTTGTTTTCTCTTATATCTCAATATAACAGAGACAGGTAAATACAATATGCTCTTTACAAAATATTATGAAAAACACTGTGTAAACTTTTATATCTAAGAAACAAAAAGCTACCTGCCGTCATTTTTATTAATACCCTCCAAAAATAAAAAATTAGCAAATTTGCCCTCAATTTTTTTTTTTAAAACGCCCTGACCGCCTCACGTTTGGGCGGTCCACTATTCATACCAAACCGCCCTACGTTTGAACGGTCACCTATGCATACCAGACCGCCCCACTGTGGGGCGGTTTGGTATTTTTTTTTTATAGAGACAATATGAATAGCAAGATGCTGAAATCTAACGCTAAAAATTCAAAAAAAATTTAAATATTTGTTAGATTACTTCTTTTGATGTATAATTAACATATTTATACTAAAATACGCTAAATTACTTGAAATTATGTTAAATTACGCTGAATAACACTAAATTACGTCAAATTACGCTAAATTACATTAAATTACGCTAAAATACGGTAAATTACGCTAAATTACATATGAATAGGGACGATATCTTCACTGAGAAGGTGAAAAACAACGACGATACTTCAAACGGCCATAAAACGGCGCTCGAGTGTCTGATTTCAGCAAATGACCACTTTTTCGAAAGCTTGCGAAAATACGCATGCGTCAGTGACCACTTTGCCATTTTTTGAAATTCAAAATTGCCAAAAACAAAAGGAAGAGCCTCAAAACTTGAGTTGAAGTTTTAGATTAAGATTTCATTTCTATTATTCAATCTAAGTAGCTCAGTAAATTAGTTATATAATGAACTTCTAGAATACCAATTTTTACTATTTTTGAAATTTTTTTACTATTTTTTATGATTTATGAAAGATGGTACAAAATCGGCCTAATTTTGCGTAATTTTACGTAGTTTAGAGTAATTTAGCGTATTTCAGTATAATTAGCAAAATTATTGTAATTTAGCGTAATTTAACGTAATTTAACATAATTTCAAGTAATTTAGCACATTTTAGTTTAAATATGCTAATCATATATCAAAAGAATTAATTTAACAAATATTTAAAAAGAAAATTCGAATTTTTAGCGTTAAATTTCAGCATCTTGCTATTCATATTGTCTCTATAAAAAAAAATACCAAACCGTTCTACAATGGAACGGTCAGATTTGATATTTTTTTTATTTTTGAGAGGGTATTAATAAAAATCACGGAGCTCCCTGTGTTGTTCTATCAACTTTTGGGTGAGTGCATGTAAGGCCTTAAACAAGTCAAAATCAATAATTGAGCTTCTATCAAAAGAAGAGAATGACAGCACCCAAATCCAGAAAGGAAGAAATTTTGTGCAACATGAACTATACCAATAAACTTTTTCAAAAAAGTATTAGCATTTTTTTTAATTATTCTTCTTATGGGATCCTACAAAGCATCACAAGGAACACTTGAGAGTAGGTCCGATGGGTTTAATTACTGTCGATTTGCTTTAAGATTCGTGCGGAACGCTTGAAATTTCGTGCGTGTATGTTTCAATTTTCGTGCGCACAAATCTTAAATTAGATCAGACGGTGATCATACTCGTTGAACCTAAAAGTAGGTCCGATGGGCATCGGACCGGCTCCTTTCTCCACAAGGAAACATGGATTGAGGCAGGTAAATTCTGGCATAAATCAAGCAAAAGCTTTTCCTTTTGTAAATGGAATATATGAAACTCTTTTACATCATAAAAGCAAAATTAAATTAGAAAAAAGTATGATGAAATATCAATTTATTTAGATAAATTTTTAACACGAAGTAGGAGTTGAGACAGCTATACCCATTTATCCTTGTTATCTATAGAAGTGTCAAATTTTGCAGTTACCTAATTATTTAATTCATAACATATTTAAAGGCAAATACAGACAAGTCATTTTTTAATTTTTTTGTTAACCAGTAAAGTTATCAGTAAGAAAAAAAAATTTAGTTGACTTATCAAGTAAGGATATCAACAAAGAGTAGTTAATATTCATTTGATAAATTATAATTTGGATTTGATGTTTTTCAATTATTCATTAAATCACAACAATGTTTGAGATGAAAGCGAGATTTTTTAACAAGGAAATGATGAAAGTGTATAGTTTTTATTACTAGGATAATTAAGAGAATGATGCAGTTATTATTAATATATTTATTTACTAATCACCCTGACTAAATGATACAAATTATCATTATATTCCATGACTAGTCTTACATATTAACCTTAACAAGCAAGAACAAATTACTCATAAAACTAATAATTTTCCCATCATAAAAATAAAACCCATCAGGCGCGCATAGATGATCCAATAAGTATTTACACCCCTAATAATTTCCCCCAAATTTCATAAATCTAATGTTTTCCCCTAAAATTTTCGACTAAGCTAGCCCAATAATTCTACATAAAACGATCCATTTCTAAACAACAAAGAGAACATATTTATCAAATGAGAAGAGCAATATGTTGCTTTCAACCAAAGCCTAATGCCTCTTTTTGCCCCTTTAACATAAAAATGAAAAAAAACCCAACCCAACCCAACCCAACAACACAACGGAGAAATTTGAGTCCCACGGGCATCGGACCCAAAGTGAGTTCGACAGGTTCTCTCACCATCCGATCTGCTTTAGGATTCGCGCCCGCAACTTTCGCATCTGCTTTAAAATTCGTGCACACGAATCTTAAAGTGGATCAGACGGTCCCGAAACCCATCAGACCCAAGCCTTTCTCCACAACACAAACCCATATGCTACAAGACCATCAACAGATTCACCACAAACAATGAACACCATCCAAGTCAAAACTATTTTCTCTAGATTGCACCAAGTTAAAATTTTGTTTCTTTAAAGAAGAAAAACAGAGGGCAGAAATACACTAGTTTTGCATCAACTCCGTCACCTCACCATACAAGTTGAAAACCATCAAACACAATGATAGCCATACAAAGATCCCCTCCTACAACTAAAAAGGAAAATAAAATGCTACATATTTTGCAAACAATGCTCATTTTTGTTTTAGGTGGGAGGCCGGGGGGCACAAATCAGAGCTACAGAAAGGGTTTTTTATAAGAATGTACACAATGGAGATTACAAAAATGCAACTATTTTTGTTTAACAATTGCAAGATCCGTACATGCCCGGATCTACCTGCGCCCTTCTTTATCCTTTGCTTTCAGATTTTTTTACTTCTCTTTTACTCTTTTCCTTTTTATTTTCTTCTTTATTTTTTTCCTTCCAACTCCTAGAACTTCATCCTGTAATTAAAAATGGGTCTGCTAAAATAGATCAGTTTTTTTTTTTTTTTTTTTTTTTTTCGACTTCATCCTGAAAGAGGCGGGAAGTCTCCTTCATCTTTCAGTCTGTACGTCTGATTACTCCTGAAATGTAGACCACATACTTTTCCTTTAACTATTTCAAGAAAAAGTGGTGACAATTCAGACCAAAAACAACACATCTACAACAAATTTGGTGCGGTACCAACTGTGATATGATCAGAAACCAGTCAAGACGATAATCATATGTACCAGTTCTCTAATGAGAAGTTCACTAACCCTGCGCTCCAGAAGGGTACATAAGGGGAGGGGTGACCGGACCTGATCGGTCCCGATTAACTTGCTCCATAACACTAAATTTTGAGGGGGAGAGAAGGGGAGAGAAGGATAGAGGAAGTGAACTCTATGTATAAACTATTCAAATTTTGTAACCCTCAAATCGGGGTGTAGAGGAGGTAAACTCTTTACGCTGCCCCTCTCCCCTTCCCTCCATTTCCCTCCCCCTCTCATGAAATTTCTGGAGTACAGTCTAAGGTGCTACTAGTGTGTTACTCACAAAATATACAGCACACTTTCTCCTAACCACAGAAAACAAAAGTGCAAAATAAGGTGAGTCTTAGAAAGATACCTCCTACTCCTATTGTGTGTCATAGAAGGTCTGCCTCGAATTGAAGGTTCCCCATTGCTTGATCGTTGCCCGACCTGTACAACAGCTGGCACTGGCGGCGGCGGTGGTGGGGCCTGCATGCCAACAGGGTAATCCGGACCATTTGCAGGAAGCACCACAGATCCAATCGACCCAAATTTTACCTGCTGCTCCTGTGGGAATGGCGGTGGCCCACTATTGCCGCGTCTGTTCCCATGGATAACAAGCTCCATTGGTGGTGGGCGTGGGGCCCACCGCCCGTTAGGGACCCGATAAGGGATGTGAAGAGGTGGTGGGGGTGGGGGTGGGATTGACTCTTCGGCAGGTAACAGTTCAGGCATCGTATCCGCTTGATCTGGTCGAAATGAATTCTGGGTTCTGTTTCTTGGATGTACCCGGTCTCGGTATTGTTGCTGCTGTTGTTGCTGGTGGAGTTGTCTCTGGTGCTGCAACAATTCAGGAGAAATATATGGACTCTAGTTACTTCAGATCACATAAAATAACATAAAAGGTTGCCCATACAGTATTTAGGCTAGCGCACTACAGATACATTATATAATGAGTGAGGCTATGGTACTGTGCAAAGCGCACATCGGCCCGTACTATGGATCTATATCTCCATTCTCAAAGATCAAACAGTTGATCCGAACCGCTCAATGTGATCTTCATATGAAAATATACTTGAAGGTCAAATTTCACATTTTTTAGAATTTTTTACTATTTATTTAGATGGGTAGAAAATCACATGATCTAAATATCATGGACCATCCAAAAGTAATTTTCTACCTATCTAAAAGATAGTAAAAAAATTCTAAAAAATATAAAATTTGGCATCTAAGTACATTTTCATACGGAGATCATATTGAACGGTTTGAATCAACTGTTTGGACTTTGAAAATAGATAAATAGATCCATAGTACGGACCAATGTGCGCTTTGCATTGTACCGTAGCCTCACTCTTATATAATTCTATTCTAATAAATCCATTAGCTAATAGTCTTATTCTTACTGGAGATGCTTTCTTTACAAACACACGTTGAGAGATATAAATTCCCCTGAAATTATTTCAGGGACTATGTAACTTAAAAGGGAATTTTTTTTAATAAACAAAATTAAAGTAGTTTCCCACTTGACAGGAGGAAAAAAAAAATTGACAATTAAAATTTCGTACCGACAATGGGAGATATGTACCGGTCCCCCTTGTCTTGGGTGAATCATCTGCGACATAAGGGCTGCCAGATGGCGGGATCATATGCGGAACAACGTAATATCCAACAGGACCAGCTGTAAAATGCGGACCGGGCACAACTCCATTCACACCCGGAAACCCGTACATGCCTCTTCTCCCGTTCCTGCCACCCATAAAAGGCCTGTATCCCATGGGCACCAAAGGGCCGGAATCCGGGCCAGCGGGTTGACCCGGTAACATGAACGAGTCTGGCTGCTTGTTCTCAAAAAGATTAATTGCGAAGAAAAGATTCTTTACATTCATTTCATGGTTACCAGTTATATCAGCAAACTCATCGGGCTCTAAAGGTTCCTCCGAGGGAGATGCTGACCCGGCCTCTGAAGAATCGGGATCACACCCGCCCAACCCGTTAAAGTTCTCTTCAGGGACAAATTGTGGAGAAAAATTAGGATATTGCGGTGCAAGATGGTGGGGGTAACCAAATGGTCTATAATCTGGAATGAGACCATTAGGAGGATAGTGCATTGGCATCTGTGCAAGGGGTGCATCCATATCTGCATAGAGAGAAGGGGAGGTTTGTTCGGGAACGTCAGGACGGGGCCCACCAGAGGCATGGCGCTCGAGGGTATTGCGAAAGAAGGTGCTGACCTCATCAGGTATAGAGTCGGCAGGGAGACTAAGTATCTGGCCTAGCTTGCGGGCCCCAAAAACAAATGCACTACGTATCCGGTAAAAGTTGCCTGTTTTTATAAAGAAGTTTAGAGTTGTCAGAATTTTGGCAAAATCGTTGGTTGCAACTAAGAGTTGTAGTACAATTGAATCTAGTTTAGGGTTTTAGAAGGAAAAACAAATGGAGTTGGATTCTTACTATCAAAAATTTAGTGTTGAAGCTTACATAGATGACTAAATATCTAGCTAACGCTTAATTAGAAGCTCAATTACAGAGGACCAATTGGGGCAAGCTCGGGTTACATTGGAAAATTAGGAAGACCTAATAGAGAGAACAATAGAAAACAATAAAAACTTACCTCTGCTGACGCTGCGGCCGAGGTTATTTGCTGGTTTCAATGGGTCGACAATGTTTAGATTCTTGCGGAAGAAACCTCTGACATCATTAGGTCTATTTGGTATCTTGACCTGGTACCGTTCCAAACATCGATTCACAAAGTTTTCTTGTATTAGCAGGTCACTTGCAGGGACATCTGGTGCTTCAGCTTTTATTTTTAAGACATTAATTAATAAAAAAAAAGGATTACAACAGTAAAAATAAAACCTATTGTTTACATATAACAGTAAGTCCTGGAGCTTAGCTTACCTACTATTTCAGGTAAGGATGCAAGAGATATGGGTCCATGTACACTGATACCTTGAATCTCCCAGTCAAATTTACTATAGTAATCCAAAAACCGGTACAAAACCTACAAGAAGGCAATGAAACAAGGAACATTGAGTATTACTCGACTTTTCTTGCTATAATTCCAATGAATAAGCAAGAAAAAGATACATCAAAATGAAAGAAGTGTTCACCGCTAGGGGAGACTCAAGCGTTTTGTGAAAAAGGTGGAATATATATAAGATAAGTGTTTCTAAAGCATAAGTCGAGATCAGGCCATGGTGAGCCCCAAGGATTCGGCTTTCGTAGTAACACCATGACTTTATTAGCATGATGCTACGCTTGAAAAGGTGATCTTTTCCTATCAGAACATCCACCTACATAAAATGAATTTAAACATTAAAAGAGAAAAAAGTGGAAGGATATAGATGGGAAAAAAAGGGTTTAACAAATAAATAGAAATACCTCTTCAAGGAAGCAGAGAGTGAATAAGCCTCCAATTTGATTAAAAGAAATATCAACCACGATATTTTGCACAAGACATTTCACAAGCTTCACCTGTTATTAGGGGCAAGGGGCAATACAACAGTATTTAAACCAAATGTGCACAAATCCTGTGCTCAAGTTACTATATAAGCTGACAAAGGAAAGCATTTGTCAATTTTATTTTGTAATTACTTGTTAGTCATATTTTGGAATTTTATTCTGTTGTTCATTAACCCACCTTTAGTCACAGTTCCTTGCAGAAAAATACTCAGTTTATTCACTTATCATTTTTCTGAGTTAAAGTGTTTCCAATTTCATGATAGTCAACCAGTAATGTTGAATTACTCCATGCATAGACTCTTCCTTTAAGAATTTTCATATTTCAATAATTCTTACCGAACACTATAAAAGTTAGCATAAAAAAACAAACCTCAGCAAGGATGAGTTGCACGTCCTTCACCTCAAACTTAGCACAAGGGTTTCTCTCCTCCATTTGAAGAACACTCCACACATCTTCAGGTAACAAATGTTCTGAGGTGGGCTCCGCCAAAGCCGTCAGATCTATATCCCCATCAGGTAGATACGTCTTTAAAGGCACCGAACCAAATGGAGATACCTACAAGAAAAAAAATCAGGCAAAAGAGAGTTATTGTTAGAGAATAAATGAATACAGTATATAGAATATACTTAAGTTTCTTAGCTTAAATAGCATACTTTCTCAGATTTCAGAAACAGTGTCAGTCAATTAAGAATTATAAGTTTCAAGTACATTTGATTTGAACACATGCAGAGTAAGAACGGAAAAAATGAAAAAGTATAAAAGAAAAAATTCAAAAATTCTGTATGTGTACTAAGACATCTATGGAAACAATCATATATCTTTTCTTCACTCATCAATAGTTTTGATACCATATTTCCAAATAGAGGGCTCACTGAAAAGCTGCATTGCCATTTACTAATAAGTCATGTAATGGACAGACTTATTGTTAGGTATCAATATCGCAAAATAATATTGCGGGTTACTGCCTTTGATAAATCTGCCTGGCACCTATTAGTAATGCTATGGATTGCAAGCAACTAAAGGCACTCCAGTCATTTTAGTGATGAAATTATTGACATGTCTTCAGACTAGAGTTGACTAAATTAAAACACGCTACATGAATTAAATTTCTTTTGTATTTTCCACGACATGTAACTATTAAGGATCCTATTCTTCTAACTGAGAATGCAAAATTTCTTCTATTTCCATGCATTGTTACCATGAATGCGTATGTCTACAATCTAGATACACTTTCAAGAATTCTCCTAATGAACATTTTTTAGCCAGTATCCCGCAATCTTATTTTGCGATATTGAGACCCCACAATAAGTCTGTTCATGGTTTAAAAAAAAGTACTTGTCAAGGATATGATTCTAAAAATACAGACAAGAAGGTTTTTTCGTGCAAAGAATTAATTCATCCAACAAAGATATCTCTGGTAAGGATTTTACCCTAACTATTCTTTTTAAATATGTCTTAACATATTCCAAACTCATTAACCCAACAATTGAATTCTTTATTTTGTGTTATTTGCAATGATGGGTATGAATCATGCAACATTCTACTTCAATTTGAAAATACAATTACTCAACAAATTATAAAAAAAAAATAGCTTCGAACAGTCAAAATATTTACACAGTTAATTCAACATGCACAACCAGAAGTTAGGCCCTACAGCAGATTAGTACTATAAAATGTTACTATAATAACAATATCAAAGTTAAAATTCAAACTAAAATCTGTCAGTATATAAATAAATCGATGGTCTCACCTAGCCCAGAAACTACCAAAGTTTAAACTTTAGCTCACAAACATTACAATAAAAAAAATATATGACTAAGCACCTCCTGGTGTTAATACTAAAATCAAGAAAATAAAAAATAATTACCGCACTTCCAATAAATTTTCTGATAATGCTGTGCACATACTCAACCACAGCTTTTCTACTACTCTCTGAAGCAATAGTTGGGTGAACATGGCGTATGACCTCTTGCGCAGCCGCCTCAGCCCGTTGCCACGTGGCTTCATCAATGGCCGTCGGATCAGGATTCGGCGGGTATGACTGGAGCAAGCCCTCTTGATTAGGCTCTGACAGGTGGCCATTGGATTGGACAGGCCATGGCTCAAGGTCTCCCATGGCGAGAACAACTCACACTAAAAAATCGCTAATTTGTTCAATCGAGAGATAAATTGGAACTGTGCACAAGAAAAAAAAAAAAAGAATTTTCGAGGTGAGACTGAGAAATGGGTTATGGCGATTTGGGTATTGACGAAATGGGATTTTTAGTCGGAATTTCAATTTGGGTCGACCAAGAAACCAGAAATCACGACTTGGGTCGGCGGCGGATCGCTGCTTCTTATTTCTTTTCTTTCTCTCTCTCTCTCTTTTCTCTTAATTAATACCTTCCCAATACAAAAAATATAATTTCTTTTGAAACTTTTCTGGTTCTCTCAGGCTCAAGTCGATCCGCAAAACCTGTCAGTACAGAGGGAAAGGAGAAAGACGGATTGGAATTTGGAAGGAGAGTGAGAAAGGGTAAAAGTGAGGGAAAGAGGGAGGAAGGTTTCTTCTCGTGTGTAATTTTGTTGTTCTTTAAGAAAACCTTTAATTTGTGCCTCGAACCAAATTCTTTCCCACGTACGATTTGCATTAAGATTCGTGTGGAAATTAAATTATTATCTATTTCGTGAATCTACTCGGGAGCACGAATCTTATAACAAATCGAACGTCGGGCTCTTCGATCCTAAAGAGTACACCTTTCTTTTTTTCTTTTTTGAAAATTTGGGTTCACCAATTTTGGGCCTCATTGGGGAAAGAGTGATTCTTGGTCCGTCTGGCGGCAACATGACATTTTCAGAAATATATAAAGTATTTTGTCGGAAAGAAAAAAATTGAAACAATGATTTGATTTCTTTAGATATATCTAGAGAAATTTAATTAATAATTTGTTCCTCATATGACATTGAGAAAAAAAAAATCATCTTTCTTATTCTTTGTAAAATATTTAATATATTTTTGAAAATTTAAAATTCTGTTTTGCACACGCCATGCATACATCATCGCACCTAACATGGATGAGAGCAGCTTGGGTCCGATGCCCATCGGACCCAAAGTGGGTTCAATGGGCTCCATGACCGTCCGATCTGATTCTAGATTCGTTCGCACGAATATTAAAGCAGACTCGAAAGTTCTGGCGTGAATCTTAAAGCAGATCGGACGGTCATGGAGCCCATCGAACCCACTTTGGGTCCGATGGGCATCGGACCCAAGCTGCTCTCTGCATGGATAGCTTGTAAGGCAACGGTTCTTTCCGTTTTATTTTTGTACAGAAGTTCAAGAGCTTACATACATTTATGACATGAGTTATACTATCGTATAAATATTTATATTTCGATTTATATACAAGAAATTTAAATTATGTGTTTTCATGTCCGAACGGTTAATCAAGTTTTTTAATGTGTTCTACGTATCAAATTTTTATAGGTTTTCAAGTTTTACAGTTTTTATTAATATTTCTACAAATTTTTAAATTAAAAAATGTACTTAAAATAATAAGAAATAAAAATATTATAAAAAACCAGTAATAAGATCCTGAACAATAGTAAAATTTGGTACCATGAACGACGTACATATAATCTATGATATATATTCAAGAAGATGAGGGTTCAAATGTCTCAATTTTTCATGCCTCCATCATGCCTCCGTTTTTAAAAACTTTAACAACTCAAAATTTAAAACTTAAAAGTCAAAATAAAACCGTTGGATATAATCTACATCATTTTATCTATGTACGTGTAAAAAATTATGACATTTCAATTTTGTTTTGGTTGTCATCTAGAGCTTGTAAAAAATTTACTAATGTGGATAATTTCTAGACGTTGATTTTTCAACTTATTGATTCACATAAAAACAAAATTGAAATGTCATAATTTTTTATAGCACATAGATAAAATGATGTAGATCATATCTAACGGTTTTATTTTGACTCTTAAGTTTTAAATTTTGAGTTATTAAAGTTTTTTAAAATGGAGGCATAGTGAGGCACAAAAAATGAAGGCATTTAGAGATCAAGTGATTTTCAACCTATCTAAAAAAATAGTAAAAAAATTCTAAAAAATATATAATTTGATTTGCAAGTACATATTCATATGGAGATCATGTTGAACTGTTCGGATCGACCGTTAGGATTTTGATAACTTAAATATTGAGCCATTGCATGAAAGCCCTCTATGCTACATGTAGCACCGTAGCCAACTCCTATATAAGTTATTAATTGAAGAAGATAAGATCATATGAGCTGGATCAAGGCAACCAAATTATTCAAATATATACAATGTTACATGATCTCATTTTCATACATTAATCAACGGTTATTACACAGGTTTAGAAGTACAACTATACAGAATTACCACTTGATAATAAATATCTGAAGATAAGTTGAATTATAAGCATATGAATGACTTCATGAATTATAAGGTCTATTGTTCTGTTTGAAAATTTAATAATTGCCGTACGTAGATGTCATTTTCATTTTAGATTATTATTTTACTAACAACATGATCAAGAAAGCAACAACTAACATCTGATGTTAATGCGAACCAGCATTAGAATTTCAGTAATTTAAAATTTTTAAAGATAAAATCGTAGGACCTAGAAAGCAACTCGGATAATATATATAATTAAGGCACAATTAACAATTCACAAAGTACTTGGAAAAATGAATTATAATATTTTTTTTTCACGAAAAAAATGAAAATAGAAGCGTCGAAAGGAGACATTAAACCAGAAAATTTGAAATGTTTCAAAAAGAGAATAAAATCTTAAATCACCGTTCTACCAAAAAATAAATAATAGAAAAAACATTGTCTTTATATATTACAAGATAGGTTTATATATGCATCAAAGGAGTAATGTTTTTTCTTAGACATAAAATTATATGGTAAAGGCTGGCGTGCTACCTGTAGCATAGTGATATGTCGTACTACCTGTAGAAAAAAAATACTATCAGTACTCAATTTTATAAGTTAACTGTTCAAAATATCACCCCTTTTGCTAATATTTTTGTTTTTTTGGGCTCAAACCAAGAAATGTTAATAGACACAATTTCAAAGTTCATGTCAACGGGTACGAAACATGTCGGAAGGAAGTATTTTCATATTCTTACATTTATGTTAACAAAAAAACTTTATCTTTACTTGTACCCAATAAGCTAAGAAAAAAAAAACTTATCCATATCCATTTTATTAAATATAGTATGGATCGAATAAACAAATAAATAGTAACATCAAATAAATATATATGAATCATGAAAAACTTTATAGTATTATTATCATCTCCATATAAATATATATATGTATATATATATAGGAAGTGTCTACGGTGCTATGCATAGCATAGAGGCCTTCGTGCTACAGCTCAATTTTTGAGTTTTCAAAATCCTAACGGTCGATCCGAACCGTTCAACATGATCTCCATATGAATATGTACTTGCAAACCAAATTTTACATTTTTTAGAATTTTTTTACTATTTATTAAGCCACTTTGAAAAAACAGTAATTTGTACACAACAGTAAATTTTTCTGGACCATTGGATCAGCAATTTTCAAAGTGGCTTAATAAATAGTAAAAAAATTCTAAAAAATGTAAAATTTGGTTTGCAAGTACATATTCATATGGAGATCATGTTGAACGGTTCGGATCGACCGTTAGGATTTTGAAAACTCAAAAATTGAGTCGTAGCACGGAGGCCCTCTATGCTACGCGTAGCATATTAGCCAGATTCTATATATATATATATATATATATACATAGAGCTGGGCTATGGTGAGTTGTGAAGTAAGATGTCATTTTTACTTCACGCTCATATTTTTATTTTGAAAATCCAAACAACTGATCCGAACCGCTCAACATGTTCTCTATATTGAAATGTGCTTGGAGACTAAATTTTACATTTTTTGGAATTTATTTACTATTTATTAAGCCACTTTGAAAATCGCTGATCCGGTGGTCCAGAAAATTTTACTGTTTTTTACTGTTCACAGTGGATCAGCGATTTCAAAGTGGCTTAATAAATAGTAAAAAAATTCCAAAAAATGTAAAATTTAGTATCCAAGCACATTTCAATATTTAGAAAATGTTGAGCGGTTCGGATCGGTTGTTTGGATTTTTAAAATGAAAATATGACGTGAAGTAAAACGACGTTTTACTTCACAACTCACCATAGCCTATCTCTCTCTCTCTCTCTCTCTCTCTCTATATATATATATTTATATGGAGATGATAATAATACTATAAAGTTTTTCATGATTCATATATATTTATTTGATGTTACTATTTATTTGTTTATTCGATCCATACTATATTTAATAAAACGGATATGGATAAGTTTTTTTTTTAGCTTATTGGGTACAAGTAAAGATAAAGTTTTTTGTTAACATAAAATGTAAGAATATGAAAATACTTCCTTCCGACTCGTTTCGTACCCGTTGACATGAACTTTGAAATTGTGTCTATTAACATTTCTTGGTTTGAGCCCAAAAAAACAAAAATATTAGCAAAAGGGGTGATATTTTGAACAGTTAACTTACAAAATTGAGTACTGATAGTATTTTTTTTTCTTCATTGTATCAGCTTTGCTCTCATTTAATACTATTCGTTTTTACTTTATTTAAAACATTATTATATACAATGTACTTTAAAGAAAACATTTAATACAGTTCATACAAAACAGCTAGCCTGGTTTTTTTTTTTTTTTTTTTATAGAAACCACAATTTTGAAATGCAAATTTTTGCGGCTTTCACTTATGTGAATATGCAATTGCAATATATATAATTATTTCTCCGATTGTCATCATTTTTTGTGAACATGCACATTCAAAATTAAATAAATTCAAAATCACATGTCGCTTCTAAATACAATAATTGTTACTTTAGATTTTTCAATATAAAAACTTAGGCCGCTAGATGTTTAGAATCACGAAAATTTTAAATATGTGAGACTGGCATGTAATAAAGTTAAATTAAAAGTTGGAAAACAAAGATGAAAAAAAGGAAACAATGGGAAAGAAAATAAAAAATAAAGTAAAAATGTCACAAAACAAATATAGTAAGAATACGTGAAAGAGAACGTTTAAATAAATTTTACATGTAAACCAACAAGAAAAAACTGATAATACTACAACCCAATTTTGAATTGTATGAGAAAAATATTTCAATTATCACATAAATAATCAGGGATATGTCAAGATACATACCCGTCTTTTGATTTATTTGTTAGTAAAAAGCATAACAAATGATAAAAAAAAATTCCGAATAAAATATTAATGATTTACTTTGCTTAAAGTTTATATAATGATGAATTGATTACCCACGTAACAGTAGCAGATATATAAATGACTTTTGTTAGGGGTAAAATTGGAAAAAAAAAGAGAAAAAAAGTTTCTCTAAGCACTGAAAATTAAAATTCAGCACTCAAAATAGTACATTTCTTATTGAGAGGATAGATTAATTTTTATTACATATGCCGAGTTTGCCCTTATTTAAAGTTATTTTATTTTACTAATTAAAATCGAATGCACTTTAACGGAAAGTAGTCAATGTAAATTTTATGGTAGGTACTAATTAAGAAATTAATTTTTTTGTTCTTATAATTGTCTATACTATTTGATTTATTTTTCATAAAATTTCAATTTTCATTTGATTGCTATATTGATAATTTTCTTACAAAAGGCATAACCTTTTTTTAAGAAAAAAACAGTAGCTACTTCAAAATCAAAATTGAGCGAAAAAATAAGCTATTATGACATAATGGTTTGAAAATCTTATAATTTCATTTTTCAAATAGCATGATAGAATTAACTGACGACAATTCTATCTATTAATCATGTAATTATACAAAACAATACACACTCGTGCTCCCCATGCATGTGTGTTCATAACTTCATATTGCTCCCACAAACGCGACGCGACACGTGAACCTGACGCGGTTTCCCTCTTCAGATCAAGCGTGTTCATATTGATGTAGAGATTGGTACTGAAGTGTTTGTTAAGTTTGTTTAATTCTCGCAACATGAAAAACTACAAAGTTAGAACCTCAAGCTTTTCCTTTTATGGTGTCCGCAAAGAAACTGATAATAATTACAGAATTTTGCGTAGAAAATGATAGTAATTACAGAATAATAATTATTAGACCCCAACCTTTTTTCGCAGAAGCCCTTGTAAATGATAATAATTATAGCATTTTTAGCAAATTAGTATGTCTGTATTTTGAACGTGTATATCCCCCATTACCTACATCGGTTTGAATTTTTTTTCTTCCTATACTCTTCTGAACAAAATGAGTTCAATATTAAATATGCTTTGAAATTTGTTTGATAGCCGTTTTTTTTTCTTAGGGGTTTTTGAGGAAGAAATGTAGAGGTTTTTTTTCCTATACTAATTGGGCCAAAAACTATACAATTTGATCATATGATAGGGAATCAAAAAATAAAATCAAAGTTGATTTAATTAATATTAATCATGACACTACAAATAATGTAGTTATACACATCTTTTAGAAACTTTAAAATAATTAAAGTTGTTTGCATTTGGTTGATAAGAAAAAACAATTATGCTCATAGGTCCGTTCCTTAACTATGTTCTCTAGATTGCACAAATTGACCATAAACAATGAACACCATGTCAGTCAAACTATATTCTCTAGATTGCAGAAAGTGAAAATTTTGTCCTTAGAAAAAAAAAACCCAAATAAAACAGATACACTAGGGTTGTCTAGTTTTGCATCAACTAAGCCACCTCACCATATAAATTTAAAACCATCAAGCACAATGCAAGCAATACCAAGATCCCCTCCTACAACTAAAAAGGAAAAAAAAAAATACTACATATTTTGCATACAATGCTCATTTTTGTTTTTGGTGGGAGGCAAGGATACAAATCAGAGCTACAGAAAGGTTATTATACGAATGTACAGAGATGGAGACCACAAAAATGTAACTATTTGTTTAACAATTTCAAGATCGGACATGCACGGATCTACCTGCACCCTTCTTTATCCTTCGCTTCAGATTTTTTTACTATTCTTTTCCTCTTTTCCTTTTATTTTTTTTTATCCGTCCAACACCTAGAACTTCGGCTAAGATAGATCAGTTTCCTAGTTATTGTTGGTTTTTCTTTTTTACTTCATCTTGAAAGAGGCCTGAAGTCTCCTTCGTCTTTCTGTCTGTACGTCTGGTTATTCCTGAAAAAATTTATACCACGTATTTTTCCTTCAAAAAATTCAAGAAAAAAACGGTGGCAATTCTGACCAAAAACAACATATCTACAACAAATTTGGTCATAATACAGTTGTTATCTAACAACTTCTGTCATGAGAAGTTTATTATTACTCTCATGGCTGCACCTGTATACTACTAAGGTGCTACTCACAAAATTAACAGCATGCTATCTCTTAAGCACTCTGATTAGTACCACAAAATATAGAACTGCACAAATAAGGTCAAGTTGTAGAAAGATACCTCCTCCTATTTGGCGCCATATAAGGTCTGTTCCCAAGTGAAGGTTCCCCATTGCTTGATCTTCGCCCATCCGGTACAACAGCTGGCACTGACGGCCGTGGTGGGGACCGCATGCCAACAGGGTAATTCGGACCGTTCGTAGGAAGCACAACAGACCCAAGCGACCCAAACTCAACCTGCTGCTCCTGCGGGAATAGCGGCCTGCTATTCCCACCTCTATTGTTCATTACTGGACGTGGGACCCACCGTTCTTTAGGGGCTTGGTAAGGGACGTGAAGAGGTGGTGGAGGTGGGGGTGGAGGTGGTTGATTTACCTGTGTGGATGGAGAATCAAGGATTGTTTCTTTAGCAGGTACCAGTTCAGGTATGTTATCCACTTGGTCTGGCCGTACCGAATTCCGGGATTTGCCTCTTGGATGTACCCGGTCTCGATATTGTTGCTGTTGTTGGTGCTGTTGTCTCTGATGCTGCCAAAATTAAGGAGAAAATATATAATGGACTCTAATTACTTTGTTAAGATAGTACTAACATACAAGGTTGCCTGTACTGTGATCAGGCTTGATTAAAAAATTGCTCCTGGATTTAATCATTAAAACTTTTCATGAAAGGAAGGAATTGCAGATACATTATGTAATCCCATTCTAATAATTTCTTTGACCAAATAGTCTTAATTCTTACTAGGGATACTTCGTATACACAAGTTGAGTCATATAAATTCCCCTAAACTTATTTCATGGACTTTCTACTTACCCTTGTGTTAATAAAAGGGAATTTTTAAAATCAAACCAAACTGAAATAGTGTTTTACTAGAAGAAAGGAGATAAAATAAATAACAAATTTCTTACCGACAATGGGAGATATGTACCAGTCCCCCTTGTCTTGGGTGGATCATCTGTGACATAATGACTGCCAGATGGCGAAACAATCTGTGGCAGGACATAATATCCAATGGGGCCTGCTGCCAAATGTGGTGGAGGCACAACACCATTCAGACCTGCATACCCATACATGCTTCTTCTCCCAAACCTGCCACCCATAAACGGCCTGTATGCAATGACCACAGGGCTGGGGTCCGGTCCCACAGGTTGACCCGGTAACATGAACGAGTCGGGCTGCCTGTTCTCAGAAAGATTAACTGCGAAGAAAAGATTCTTTACATTTATTTCATTGTTACCAGTTATATCAGCAAAACCGTCAGGTTCTGAAGGTTCCTCCGAGGGAGATGCTGACCCGGCCTCTGACGAATCGGGCTCACACCCACTCGACCCGTTAATGTTCTCTTCAGGAACGAACTGTGGAGAAACATTAGGATAGTGTGGTGCAAGATGGTGGGGGTAGCCATATGGTCTAAAATCTGGGAGGATATCATTAGGATAATGGATTTGCATCTGTGCAAGGGATGCCTCGATATCTGCAGAGGGAGAAGGGGAGGCTTCTTCGGGAACGTCAGGACGGGGCCTACCAGTGGCATGGCGCTTGAGGGTATTGCGAAAGAAAGTGCTGACACCATCCGGGATTGAGTCAGCAGGGAGACTCATTATCTGGCCCAGCTTGCGGGCCCCAAAAACAAATGCACTGCGTATCCGGTAGAAGTTTCCTGATTTTAAAGAAGTTTAGAATTGTCAGAAGTTGGGCTAAATTGTTGGTTGCAAGTTGCAACTAACAGTTATCAGCGGATCGAAGTGGAATAAATGGGGAGCAATGTCCCCTATTTTTTTTTTTTTTTAATAAATAAAAAGTATATGGAATTTTTTGTTTTAAAAAAGTTTATATTAGAACCCCATATATGTGTAAGATTTGTTTCATTGTGACCTCTACAGTTACAAATTTATGTTTATAATATGATCATTGTACTAATATCATCATTTGGTATAATATTTGACTCCCATTTAATATCTGACTCCGCCCCAGGTTGTGATGAAATTGAATATAATTTAGCCATATGGAGTTGGATTGTTACTATGAAAAGTTCAATGTTGAAGCTTACATTTACGACTAAATATCTAGCTTACACTTAATTCGACTTAATTGGGACTAATTAGACCTTGATTGTGAACTTGATGTAAGAATCTCAAATGACAGAGGCCCAAATTGGGGAGTCTGTATCCTCTGAGATATCTCAAATTTTCAGTTAACTTAAAGCCAGGCCAAATTTTTTCCGGTGCCTATTCAAAATGCACGGAGTCAGTACTATTGTGCTTTGAGATTCGTGCAGAAAAGATTTGAATGGTCCGGGTTTCCGACATATCAACTCAAAGTTTGAGATATCTCAGAGGATGCAGATTCCAAATTGGGGGCTAGCTTGGGCTTTGGAAGGATGCTATATCAAAGAGAGAACAATAGAAGACAATAAAAACTTACCTCTGCTGACGCTGCGGCCGAGATTATTTGCTGGTTTCAACGGGTCGACAATGTTTAGATTCTTGCGGAAGAAACCTCTGACATCATTAGGTTTATTTGGTATCTTTACCTGGTACTGTTCCAAACATCCATTCACAAAGTCTTCTTGTAATAGCAGGTCACTTGCAGGGACCTCTGGCGCTTCAGCTTTTATTTTAAAACAGTTATTAAAAAAAGGATTACAACAGTAAAAATAACCCTATTATTAATAATATAACAGTAAATTCCTCAGTTTTACTTACCTATTATTTCAGGCAAGGATGCAAGAGTTATCGGTCCATGTATACTAATACCCTGAATATCCCAGTCAAATTTACTATAGTAATCCAGAAAACGGTACAGAACCTACAAGAAGAAAATGAATGAGAAAAAAAAAAGGAACAGTGAATATGACTCGAGTTTTCTTGCTATAATTTCAATCATTACTAGGTGTGCAAAAGATCAATCAAAGATGAAAGAAATGTTCACCGCAAGGGGAGAGTCGAGGGTTTTGTGAAAAAGGTGGAATATATATATAATAAGTGTTTCCAAAGCATAAGTCGAGATCAGGCCATGGTGGGCCCCAAGGATTCGACTTTCGTAGTAACACCATGACTTTATTAGCATGATGCTACGCTTAAATAGGTGATCTTTTCCGATCAGAACATCCACCTACATAAAAGGAATCCAAAAATTAGAAGAGAAAACACCTCACCAAAAGGAAATAAGCGAGAAAGAAAGGGTGTAACAAACAGATATTATACCTCTTCAAGGAAGCACAGAGTCAAAAGGCCTCCAACTTGATTAAATGAAATATCAACCACGATATTTTGCACTAGACATTTCACAAGTTTCACCTGTTATTAGGGGAAAGAGGCAATTAAAAAAAAAAAGTTTACAAATCCTGTTTCAAGTATCCCAAAACTACCTACATTATCGAGAAATTGGAAAATAACCATCATGGTAAAATATTCAATAGGCATTTTTAGAAGCGCACGGGGATAAAAAGGCTCCAAAATAAGCTGACAAAAAGATGCATTTCTCAATTTATTTGGCAACTTTTAAGTTTTATTTAAGTTTTGGTAACTTCATGATAGTCTACCAGTAATCTTGAATTCCTCCATGCCCAAACTCCTTTTAAAAAATTTGAAATTTCAATTGTTCTCACTGAACACTGGAGTTGAAAATGAAAATAACTATGAAAAATAGTATTAGGAAACAAACCTCAGCAAGGATGAGTTGCACGTCCTTGACCTCATACATAGCATGAGGGTTTCTCTCCTCCATTTCAAGAACATGCCATACATCTTCAGGCAACAAATGTTCTGTGTTCGGAGTTGCTAAAGCCGTCAGATCTATATCCCCATCAGGCAGATACGTTTTTAGAGGCACCGAACCAAATGGAGACACCTACAAGAAAAAAAATGGTAAAAAAGTTAATGTTGGAGATACTTACCTACCTATAACTAAAGAAAATACATATTGGTGCACTGGTTGGTACTACTAAATGGAGATGCCGACCAAAGGCAAAATTAGAGAACAAATGAATACAAAAAAAAAAAAAAAAACAAAGAAAAACAGAATATACTCATGTTTGTTAGATTTCAGAACAGTATTAATCATTTAAGAAGTATTAAGTTGAAGTACATTTGATTTGAGTAAGTGCAAAGTATGAATGTAAAAATGAATAAGGATAAAAGTAACCCAAAATTCTGTATGTGCACTACTAGCGACCCTACAGATTACATGCAAACTAAAAGCACTCCAGTCATTTTAATGATGAAATTATTGCCATGTCTTCAGACTAGAATTGACTGAAACAAAACATACTACATGTATTGAATTTCTTATTCATTTCCAATGACACGCAACTATTAAGGACCCTCTACTTTTAATCGAGAATGCCAAAACTTTTACTGTTTCCATGCATTACTAACATAAATGTGCATGTCTACAATCCAGATTCACTTTTAATAATCCTCCTAACTGAGACAACTTTGCCGCCTGCAATGAATAACACCCCCCCCCAACCCCATCAACATTAAGTTCTCTTGTGCAAGGAACTAACGCATCCAACAAAAATATCTCCAGTAAGGATCTTAACCTAACTATCATTTTTAAATATATCTTAACATATTCCAAACCCATTAATCCAACAATGCAATTTTTCACACTGTATTCTTCTGAAGGATGGGTATGAATCATGCAGCAAATTCTTCTTCAAATTTTCAACACAAATAATCAACAAATTAAAAAAATAGCTTCAAACAGTCAAAATATTTACACAGTTATTTCAACATGCCCTACAGCAGATTAACATTATAAAAGTCGAAAGGTTTTAAATAGTTAATGGATCGACCAGCATCAGATTGGATTCACTTTCCTATTTATAAGTTAATATATTAACAATACCTTCCATAAACCCCCATAAGCTACAGATATACTCATCCCAAGTTAAAATTGAAACTAATTTGTTAGGTATATAAATAAATCAATGGTCTCACCTAACCCAAAAATCTACCAGTTTAAACTAAGGCTGTACTTTACAATAAATAAATAAAACTAAGCACCTGTCAGTGTTGATACTAAAATTAAGGAATTAAAAAAGATAATTACCACGGTTCCAATATATTTTGTGATAATGTGGTTCACATACTCAACCACAGCTTTTCTACTCTTCTCTGAAGCATTAGTTGGGTGAACATGGCGTATGACCTCCTGCGCAGCCTCCTCAGCCCGCTGCCACGTGACTTCATCAATGGTTGTCGGATCAGGATTCGGCCCATAATGGAGCAAGCCCTCTGGATTAGGCTGTGACAGGTGTCCGTTGGATTGGACCATCCATGGCTCAAGGTCTCCCATGGCGAGAAGAACTCGCACTAAAAGGACGCTAATTTGTTCAATCGAGAGATAAATTGGAACTGTGCAATGGGGGAAAAAGAGAAAAAAAGATAATTTTTTCGAGGTGAGGCTCAGAAATGGGTTATGGCGATTTGGGTAATTGACGAAATGGGATTTTTAGTCGGAAATTCAATCTGGGTCGACAAAGAAACCACAAATCACGACATGGGTCGGCGGCGGATCGCTATATATTATAAACACAAATTTTCTTTTCGGATTTGTCTCGTTTTCTCTGAGGCGCGAGTCGATCCTGAAAACCTGTCAGTACAGAGAGAGGGGAAGAAAAGACGGATTGGAAGGAGAGTGAGAAAGTGTAAAAGTGAGGCAAAGAGAGAAACAAGGTTTCTTCTCGTGTGTAAATTTTGTTGTTCTTTAATAAAAAACTTTTGAGAAATTTGTGAAATTTGTGCCTGTATCATGGACAATTTCATGTTGGGTTCACCTATTTTGGGCCTCTAGAGAATGATTGATTCTTGGTCTGGCCTCTCCTGTTCTCTTTTGCGTACACCTCTCACACGCGCGCGCCGACATGGCATTTTGCACACGTGGCACGCCATGCTTACATCATCGGCATCTAATAGATGAGTCCGTATCCCTCTCAGCCATCTGAGGTTATTGCATGAGAAATTAAGGGTCCAGATTAATTTTAGTTGGACCAAATTCAATCATGTGCCTATGAATTCAACTTGGATACATTTTTATTAATATCCAAAATTTAATAGAAATTAATTAATATACCCAGATCCGGCTGGAAAGTTATAAAAATACTCATACCGGTCATTTTCTGGCCGGTATCCAATTTAATTCATTACCGGTCGGAAAATGGCTGGTACCCAATTTTTTTTTTTTTAGGATGGGCATATCATAGTTGGCTAGAAGAAAAAGTCGTAAGAAATTCGGATTGAAGTTTGCACTCGGTTTGGCTAAGATCAAACAAATGCATTTATCGATGCATGTATCGGTGCATCATCGGTTACATTTATCGGTGCACTCAGTGTGTTACATCGGTTGCATGTATCGGTGCATCATCGATGTTTTTGACAGTGTCGTATGACACTAAAGTTAGTGTTCGCATGTGGCTAGTGAATTTAATTTGACAATAACCAGTATCCTAAATTGAGTATCAATGCTTTATACATGGCCTAACGACAGCATAAGTGCATCGATGTTTCATTGCAAAAACATCAGTGACGCACCGATGTTTTTTTAGCACTACCCTACTTAATTGTCAATGCTAAGTCTAATAAAACATCGATGTTTCATTGCAAAAACATCAGTGACGCACCGATGTTTTTTTAGCACTACCCTACTTAATTGCCAATACTAAGTCTAATAAAACATCGATGTTTCATTGCAAAAACATCAATGATGTACCGATACATGCAACCGATGTAACACAAGCATCCAACCAAATGCAAACTTCAATCCGAGTTTCCTACGACTTTTTCTTCTAGCCAACTATGTTATGCCCATCCTAAAAAAAAAATTAAGTACCATTCAGAAAATGGTTGGTACTATATTAAAAAAAAAAGAAAATTTTGGAACCGGCTATTTTCCGACCGGTAATGGATTAAATTGAGTACCGGCCAGAAAATGACCGGTATGAATATTTTTATAACTTCCCAGCGGATCTAGGTATATTAATTAATTTCTATTAAACTTTGGATATTAATAAAAATGTCGGTTTGTAAGGCCAGGGTTTCTTTCCGTTTTATTTTCTTACAATTGAAGTTCAAGGACTTACATTCGTAAATAGCTTGTTCGATTCAGGTCTGGAAATGAGCTAGCTCGTTTCAGTTCGGTCACTTATCTAATGAGCTCGTGCTTAGCTCGTTTTCTCGTTGCAGTTCGGTCACTTATTTGTAAGTCATTTCATATATCATGATCATAATGAAATCTCATAGTTTTTATAGTTTTCATGCTTGTTACCAATAATTAGAGTTGTTCTTCGGATTTTGCTTTGAAAACATTAAAATACGCTAGAGGAATTGAATTTTTAAAATACGATAAAGACTATCATATTAAATACAATGCCAAACTATGCACAAAAGTTCGAACGAGAATCGCACAATGTGAAAGAATCTATGCCTTACATTAGGTGAACCTACACAGTAATAAAGCAGTC
Organism: Carex littledalei; assembly: GCA_011114355.1. Taxonomy (NCBI): domain Eukaryota; kingdom Viridiplantae; phylum Streptophyta; class Magnoliopsida; order Poales; family Cyperaceae; genus Carex; species Carex littledalei. The sequence continues at coordinate 6,155,745 of CM022095.1, read as the reverse complement.
CATGGAAGCATTAAATGCATTATGTTTTTATAATGCAGTAAAAACTATGAACTGTTAGATTATACAAAATCAGCGTAGAAGGACATTCAAATGGTCAAAAAGACGTGCGTGGCATAGCTAAGAAGATTAAAAAAAAACCCTCTTTTATTAGATTATGATACAACATCACTACCGAAGCATTAGTAACATCTTAAATCCATTATTGTTGGTCTGGCCGGACCGAATTCCGGGATTTACCTCTTGGATGTGCCCGGTCCCGGTGTTGTTGCTGTTGATGGCGGTGTTTTCTCTGATGCTGCAACAATTCAGGGGAAAATATATGGACTCTGGTTAGAATTCGTATCCTCTGCATTAACTCAAAAAAGAATCTTTTGAGTTAATGTATCTGGACCGTCCAATTCGCTTTAAGATTCGTGCATACTAGATCTACACTAATATTAAAGGGCCCTGAATTATAGGCTGTGGCCGGATTGGCTCCGTTTAAAATCAGACGGTCGAGATGCGTTAACTCAAAATATGCTCTTTGGAGTTAATGCAGACGATGCGGACTCCTCAGGTTACTGCAGTTAAGATAGAACTAACATAGAAGGTTGCCTGTACAGTGATCAGGCACTATTGAAAATTTGCTCCGAATTTAATCACTAAGAACTTTTCCACTGAAGGAACTACAGATACATTATATAATTCTATTCTACTATTTCCTTGTCTAGTAGTCTTATATGTACTGCTGATGGTTTGCATACACAAGTCGAGACATGTAAATTTCCCCAAAACTGTTTGACGGAATTTGTAGCTTATCCTTGCATTTAAAAACGTAAATTCTTAAAATATAAAAATATTGTATTAGTGTTTTACTAGAAGAAAGGAGATAAAATAAATTTCTTACTGACAATGGGAGATATGTACCAGTCCCCCTTGTCTTGGGTGGATCATCTGCGACATGATGGCTGCCAGTTGGCGAGACAATCTGTGGGCTCAGGACATAATATCCAATGGGGCCCGCTGCAAAATGTGGACCAGGCACGACACCATTCACCCCCGGATACCCATACATGCCTCTTCTCCCATACCTGCCACCCATAAACGGCCTGTACGCAACGGGCACCACAGGACTAGAATCCGGTCCCGCACATTGACCCGGTAAGATGAACGAGTCGGGCTGCTTGTTCTCCAAAAGATTCATTGCAAAGAAAAGATTCATTGCATTCAATTCATTGTTACCAGTTATATCAGCAAACCCATCAGGCTCTGAAGGTTCCTCCGAGGGAGATGCTGAGCCGGACTCTGACAAATCAGGCTCAGGCCCACCCGACCTATTAAAGTTCTCTTCATTGACGAACTGTGAAGAACCATTAGGATAATTCGGTGCGAGATGGTGGGGGTAGCCAAATGGTCTATAATCTGGCATGAGCCCATTAGGATAGTGTATTGACATCTGTGCAAGGGATGCCTCGATATCTGCATAGGGAGAAGGGGAGGTTTGTTCGGGAACGTCAGGACGGGGACCCACAGAGCCATGGCGCTCGAGGGTATTGCGAAAGAAGGTGCTGACCTCGTCAGGGATAGAGTCAGCAGGGTGACTTAGTATCTGGCCCAGCTTGCGGGCCCCAAAAACAAAGGCACTGCGTATCCTGTAGAAGTTGCCTGAATTTTCACAGAAGTTTAGAATTGTCAGAAGTTTGGTTGAATCGTTGGTTGCAACTAAGAGTTGTGGTAAAATTGAATCCAGTTTAGGGTTATATAGAAGGAAAAACAAATGGAGTTGCATTATTATTATGAAAAGTTCAATGTTGAAGCTTACATTGATGGCTAAATATCTACATATTGCATAATTAAACTTATTTGGAATTAATTAATTAGGCCTTGATTGTATACTTAATTTAAGAAGCTCAACTGACAGAGGCCCAATTGGGGCTAGCTTGGGCCAAATTGGAAAACTGGAAGGATGCTCCCTCATAGAGAGAACAATAGAAAACAATAAAAACTAACCTCTGCAGACACTGCGACCGAGATTATTTGTTGGTTTCAACGGATCGACAATGTTTAAACTCTTGCGGCAGAAACCTCTGACATCAATAGGTCTATTCGGTATCTTAACCTGGTATCGTTCCAAACATCGATTCACAAAGTCTTCTTGTATTAGCAGGTCACTTGCAGGGACCGCTGGTGTTTCAGCTTTTATTTTAAGACAGTAATACAAAAAAAAAAATATTACAACAGTAAAAATAAAACCTATTGTTTAATATAACAGTAAGTTCCTTAGTTTTACTTACCTACTATTTTTTTTTAGGGTTGAGCTTTACTTACCAATTATTTCAGGTAAGGATGCAAGAGATATGGGTCCATGGACACTGATACCCTGATTCTCCCAGTCAAATTTACTATAGTAATCCAAAAAATGGTACAAAACCTACAAGAAGGCAATGAATGAGAAAAAAAAAAAAGTGAGTGTGGTTCGAGTTTTCTTGCTAGAATTTCAATCATTAGTAAGTGTGAAAAGGATAATCAAACATGAAATAAATATTCACCGCTAGGGGAGAGTCAAGAGTTTTGTGATAAAGGTGGAATATATATATAATAAGTGTTTCCAAAGCATAAGTCGAGATCAGGCCATGGTGGGCCCCAAGGATTCGGCTTTCGTAGTAACACCATGATTTTATTAGCATGATGCTACGCTTGAAAAGATGATCTTTTCCTATCAGAACATCCACCTACATAAAAGGAATCCAAACATTAAAAGAAAAAAGAAACACCTCACTAAAAAAGAAATAGATGAGAAAGAAAGCGTCCAATAAATAAAAACACCTCTTCAAGGAAGCAGAGAGTGAACAGGCCTCCAACTTGATTAAATGAAATATCAACCACGATATTTTGCACTAAACATTTCACAAGTTTCACCTGTTATTAGGGGAAAAAGGCAATACAAACAAAAAGGCAAATGTTTACAAATGTTGTTTCAATTATCCCAAAAAATCTACATTTTCCAGAAATTGTAAAATAACCATTCATCAATGTAAATGTTACAGAAATGGTTAAAGTCTTTTTTAGCCTTTGCAGAATTGCACGCGGGAAAAAAAGCTCCATCTAATAAGCTGACAAAAGGAAGCATTTCTCAATTTTATTTTGCAAGTACCCGTTAGTCTTGTTTAGCAATTTTATTTTGCTGTTCACTAACCCACCTTCAGTCGCATTTTCTTGCAGAGAAGTACCCAGTTTTCAATTACTTTTCAGTTTTATTTCAGTTAAGTTTTTGTAACTTGATGATAGTCAACCAGTAATTTCAAATTACTCCATGTCAAACTCTCCATTTAAAAAAAAATCAAACTTCAATAGTTCTCACTGAAAACTGGACTCGACAATGAAAATAACTACAAAAAATAGTATAAGAAAACAAACCTCAGCAAGGATGAGTTGCACGTCCTTGACCTCATACGTAGCACAAGGGTTTCTCTCCTCCATTTGAAGAACATTCCACACATCTTCAGGCAACAAATGTTCTGAGGTGGGCTCCGCCAAAGCCGTCAGATCGATATCCCCATCAGGCAGATACGTTTTCAGAGGCACCGAACCAAATGGAGATACCTACAAGAAAAAAATGGTAAAGAAAAATACATATTGGTGCATTGGTCGGTACTATTAAATGGAGATGGAGATGCCGACTTATGGCAAAATAGAGAACAAATGAAAACAAAAAAAAAGTAAAGAAAAGCAGAAAACATAATATACTCAAGTTTGTTATCTTAAAGAGCATTGTTTCTTAGATTTCAGAACAGTACCAATCATTTAAGAAGTAATAGTTCAAGTACAATTGATTTGAATACATGCAAAGTATGAATGGAAAAATGAAAGGATAAAAGAAAAAAATCAGAAATTCTGTATGTGTACTAAGACATCTATGGGAACTACAATATTTAGTTTCTTCACTCAGCAGAACTTTTGAAAATATATTTCCCATTCCAAATAGAGAGCTCACTGAAAAGCTGCATTGCCATTTACTAATATGTTAATTTGTACAAGTCATGTAATGAACAGACTTATTGTGGGATGTTTGACTGAAACAAAACACACTACGTGCATTAAACAGACTTATTTCTATTAAGGACCATCTTCTTTTAACCGAGAATGCCAAAAAAAATCTGTTTCCATGCATTATTAACATAAATGCGCATGTCTACAATCTAGGTTCACTAATAAGAATTCTCCTAACAGAATAATAAAAGCAACCCCCCGCCCCCCCAACCACCACACACACACACCACCACCACCACCCTAAAGAAATCACCTGCACCTGCTAATATCAGTCAATGAAGTTTTCTATCAGCCATTAGGCTTTCTAGATGCAAAACCAATAGTATTAACAGCATAACAGTTAGGGAATGACCAAAATTTTTTGCAACCTGATAATATGAGCCATTCAGTCGTTGCACTTTTATATCAACCATTGGGCTTTCTAAATGCAAAATCATTTGTATTTACAGCATCACACTGTGGAATGACCAAAAAATAAAAATTTGCAACCCATCTTCCATAGTAAAAGAAAGGCAATTGTGAAGCATATGATTCCCAAAATATGAACACCATTCTGGTTATTCTGTGATGAAAATTTAAACTAGGTTCTCTTGTGCAAGAAACTAACGCATCCAACAAAAATGTCTCTGGTATGGATCTTACCCTAACTATCCTTTTTTAAACACAAATATTCAACAAATTAAAAAATAGCTTCGAACAGTCAAAGTATTTGCACAGTTAATTCAACATGCATTACCGGAAGTTAGGCCCTAAAATGCAAACTAAAACCTGTCAAGCACATAAATAAATCAATGGTCACACCTAACCAAGAAACAACCAAAGTTTAAACTAAGGCTCACAAACTTTACAACAAATAAATAAGACTAATCACCTGCCATTGTTAATACTGAAATGAAGGAATTTAAAAAATAATTACCACGGTTCCAATATATTTTGTGATAATGTGGTTCACATACTCAACCACAGCTTTCCTACTCTTCTCTGAAGCAATAGTTGGGTGAACATGGCGTAGGACCTCTTTTGCGGCCTCCTCTGCTCGCTGCCACGTGGCTTCATCAATGGTCGTTGGATCAGGATTTGGCGGGTATGGATGGAGCAAGCTCTCTGGGTTAGGCTGTGACAAATGTCCGTTGGATTGGACCAACCATGGCTCAAGGTCTCCCATGGCGAGGAGAGTTCACACTAAAAGAGCGTCAATTTGTTCAATCGAGAGATGAATTAGAACTGTGCACGAGGGGGTAAAAAAGATAAAAAAAAATCGATTTTTTCGAGGGTAGGCTCAGAAATGGGTTATGGGGTTTCAATTTATTTGGGTCGACCAAGAAACCAGAAATCACGAGTTGGGTCGGCGGCCGATCGCTGCTTCTAATTTCTTTTCTCTCTCTCTCTCTCTCTTCTTCTTAAATAGACGCGAGTCGATCCTAAAACCTTTCACTGTCAGTACACATAGGATTGGAACGGGAGTGAGACTGTAAAAGTGAGGGAAAGAGAGAGAAGGTTTCATTTCTTGTCGTGTGTAATTTTTGTTGGTCTTTCGTACAACTTTAATTTGGGCCTGGGTCAGTATCATAGTCAGTAATGTTGGTTCACTTATTTTGGGCCCTTTGGGACCGAGTGATTCGTGAATCCATATCCTCTGCATTAACGTAACTTTTGAGTTTAGGAGCTCCACCGTCGGATGATTTTCACGGTTCAGATTTAATTGGTTCTGACCGAAGACTCTGACCACAATAATTGTGTCGCTCTCAGCTTCCCTTCTCTCCATTCCACATCAAGAAGAACAAAATAAAGAGACCAAGGACCTTCCCAAAAATTGAATGTTTCTCCTGCCAAACAAAATTAGGAGCTTTCCTACCTAATTCCGCCGAATCTCTCACGACGATAGCGACAATAGATCTGGGGAAGCGTTAATTACCGGAGGAGAGGACCAAGGCTACCTTGCACAGGAGGAAAGGTCGGAGAAGGTTGTCGCCGGTCCCAACTTTGTCGATCGGTGCTCACAGTACTCATTTGGAGTAATTTCGGGTAATTAAATAAACTTCATTGTTTTTATTTTCTTTTTGGATGATTGATTGTGAGTGCTTGAATTGAACCCCGCTTTTGGTCCCAACCTTTAAGCTCCTCCTCAACAAAGTTTTTTTTTATCGAAGAAACTGTGAGCATTGTAATTACAATACTCATTTGTGACGCTTCACTGTGAGTAGCAATTTTGGTCCCCCGACTTTGATATTAGAAATGGGAGTTTGTGTATAATTTTATTAAAAAAAAACTATAGATTATAATTTTATTTATAATTAAAGTGGTGATAGAAATTATAAAACTATATTTTCACTTTATTTTTTATCAAATGTAACTCAGTGCAACACACAAGTGCTTCTCTGACAATAAATGAGAACTATAACTCAGATGTTCAGACTGACACAAAAACATTCCTTAATCGAATCGTGCCAGAGGTAATTTGACTGATTTGTTAATTTTGTTTCTTTTTATACTTATCATGATAGCGATGCATATATAGTGATTTTATTGTCATGCTGATATGCCAATTAGGCCTTTGTACCCATACCTGATATGGTAGCTCGCAATAATATGCAAACTCAACACTTGACATTTTATATAGTCATCAAATGCACTAGGTTAAACTCCTAATTCAATCCTTAAGTTAAGCACCTTACTTACAATTTTCTTTATTTCACAATGCAGATGGTGTCATAATGCCCTCTTGGTTGGATCAGCTCGTGCAGTCTGTTGGTGATCTGTCCGCGGAGTTGGCACGATGTTAGTGAATAAAGAGATATAGTTAATCAAATTTAGTGATTCTTGTTGGGTTAGCATTGTGTATAAATAAAGAATGTAACTGTGAAGTCAATGGAGCAAATTATTGAGTAATTGTATGAGTTCCATCTAAACTTGGCTATTTCGCCATTTTTGTATCCAATTTTATAAAATTAGTGAAATTCGATTCGAATAGCTTGTTGTTGTTCAATTATAGCACTCTGTGATTGTATTACGATCGGGGTTGTTACATCCATTATGCGCGACAGTACTGCTGGTACGTTTGTCAAACTCAACACCACTGCTGGTACGGTACCACCACTGGTACATTATCACTGCCAGTACAATTTACAACTCCTGTCAAATGCTGGGTTTATAATTATGTGATTTTTATGAAGAGAAGTTGGGTTTATAATTCTGTGATTTATGACAACAAGTAAAAATAGTGCATAGGTACAACAAGTAAAATGCATTGGTTGATATGCCTTGATCCTTTCATTCTTTTTGTTTTTGTTTCTAAATGAGACTGTTGAACTGATATTCTGCTATGTATATCTTGAGAGCATGATTAGTGTTTAAATTATTACAAAGAGAAATATTATTGTAAATGCAAGTTTGTCTAGTACCAAATGAGATTTTCCTATCTAAATCATACAACTCCATATACTAAGATCCAAAGAAAAGAAACAAAGTTGAACATTGTTTTGGTATTAGTCTAGTACCAGTCAACATAACCAAGACCCTTTCTGATTTAAATTTTTTAAATATTAATCAACTTTTACTTCAAATAACAAGGGTGTCACCTACAAAGCAAAATAACATATTTATTTTAGAAACAACCCGTAGGCATGATGCGTTAATTAAAATAGTCTAAAGTGTTACATTGTCATGAAATACAAGCTACAAATGAAAAGAAAATTACATTGCAGCCTAGCAAATTAAAAGGAAGGAACTTAACCATTAGCTCCTCTAATTTGTAAAATTGGAAATTTGAAGGTTCCTAGCGTAACTTTCCAATTCTACTGCCAACATTTATCTCCTGAGAGCCTGATTCAATTTTCCCGTATAGTTTACCAGTACATGCTGGATGTACCTGCTCTGTCTCTACAATCTCAAATCTGTACGAACGAACATTTCTACAGTAACCACCTGGTGCATATTCTACTGGTAACCTTCACTAGTCTATTACAAACCCACTTACTACAGTGCTCGAAAATAAGTTAACAGATCCCTCAAAAATAGAAATATATATATATATAGAGTATGGCTAAGTTGCTGCTGGCAGCATTTCGGCCAGCTGCTGCCGGGGCTATATTTAGCCATACGATGTTCAAACAACAAATCCAAACTGTTAGATGTGATATCTATATTAAAATCTACTTGGAGACCAAATTTTACATTTTTTGGAATTTGTTTACTATTTATTAAGCCACTTTGAAAATTCCAGATCCGGATGAACAGTAAAAACAGTCTGGACCATATGATCTGAAATTTTCAAAGTGGCTTAATAAATAGTAAAAAAATTCCAAAAAATGTAAAATTTGGTCTCCAAGTAGATTTTAATATAGAGATCACATCTAACGGTTTGGATTTGTTGTTTGAACATCGTATGGCTAAATATAGCCCCGGCAGCAGCTGGCCGAAATGCTGCCAGCAGCAAATTAGCCATACTCTATATATATATAGTGAGTGGCTACTCTACTTACATAAGCATATGAGAGCATATGCTTATAAGTCATTTTTGCGTTTTCAATGTCTAAATGGTCGATCTGAAGCGCTCAACATGTTCTCCATATTAATATGTGTTTGGAAACGAAATTTTACATTTTTTGAATTTTATTACTATTTGTTTAGAATTTTTCAAAATAGCATTTTTCAGATTTTTTTTTATTATTTTTTTTACCATATTAAATCACTGTTTTGAAAAATTCTAGAAAAATAGTAAAAAAATTTCAAAAAATGTAAAATTTCGTTTCCAAACACTTATTAATATGGAGAACATGTTGAGCGCTTTAAATCGACCATTTGGACATTGAAAACGCAAAAATGACTTATAAGCATATGTCCTCATATGCTTATGTAAGTAGAGTAGCCAACCTCTATATATATATATAGAGAGAGAGAGAGGGGCTAATATCAAAACGTTTGCACCAAGGCCCTCGTGCAACCAAGTCGTTTTCGGATTTTCAAAGTCCAAACAGTCGATCCAAATCGTTAGATGTTCAATCTATATTAAAATCTGCTTGGAGACCAAATTTTACATTTTTTAGAATTTTTTTACTATTTATTAAGCCACTTTGAAAATTGCTGATCCGGGTGAACAGTAAAAACAGTGCAACCAAATTCTGGACCATGTGATCAGTAATTTTCAAAGTGGCTTAATAAATAGTAAAAAAATTCCAAAAAATGTAAAATTTGGCCTCCAAGCAGATTTTAATATAGATTGAACATCTAACTGTTTGGATCGACTGTTTGGACTTTGAAAATCCGAAAACAACTTGGTTGCACGGGGACCTTGGTGCAAACGTTTTGATATTAGCCACTCTATATATATATATTTTAAACAACAACCGCAGCACATTGATAACTAGAAAACAGTGATAACATTGACTTGTAAATTTACATATAACTAAAGCCCATCAGCATATATTCAAAAGAGGGCAATCTGAGTTCAACAAAAAAAAAATAGATAGCTCTATCTATCAAAATGCACAAGTAAATATTACTTTTTCTTGTCATTAACTATCTAAATACAAAAGTTTCATGGTCAGATTAACTATGTCTTGTCATTAACTATCTATCAAAAAGTTTCATAGCTCTATCTATCAAAAAGTTTCTTGTCATTAACTATGTCATCTTCATTCATTCAAGTCCTTCATAATATTGCTAGAAGATGGATAGACATATCCATTTCCAATAACGTCATGCATAAAAGAATAAAGACAAGATAAGATGTAATTTGCATCTAAAAGGGTCAATGCCAAATGTGCAACTATTTACAATATATTTGAATATTACCCTTTCATACATTTGCATAAAAGGGTAAGCTGTAATTTGCAAAGGATAAACTGTAATTTACTAATTTGCATTCAATTTAATAATTTTCATTCAAGAAAGCTTAATTTGCATCTAAAAGGTAATGACAATAAAAGAAAACATACCAGCTGACTAATTTGCATCTCAAATTCTGAATGTGACAATTCAAAAGTTCAAATTCTTCTGGCCTGGTTGTTGGTTCTGGATGCACTGTCTCCCATCGACATGATCTTTAATTATTTTCTAGATAGCTCAAACAACAAACCAAATTGTCCTTCTCAGTTCTATAACATTTGATATGAGTAGCTCAAAGGCTCAGCCTAAGCACTCACAATCAAGCATCACAAAAAATAGAAACAATCAAGTTTATTTAGTTACCCGAAATTGCTCCAATTGGATCCTGTGAGCACCGATCGCTAAAGCTGGGACCAGCAACAACTTCTCCAAGCTTACCTCGTTGTCCCTAAATCCATTGTTGTTATGGTCGAGAGAGATTTGGCAGGATGGAGAGAAGGGAAGCTTCGATCTGGCAGAATGGAGATTTGGCGAGACGGAGAGATTTAGCGGAATGGAGAGAAACTTACATTTTTTGCAAAGGCTTCGTCTCTTTCTTTTTTTGTTCTTTTAAGTGGAATGGAGAGAAGGGAAGCTGGGAGCGACGCAATTATTGTGATCAGAGTCTTCGGTCAGGACCAATTAAATCTGAACCGTAAAATTTATCCGACGGTGGAGACTCCTAAACTCAAAAGTTACGTTAATGCAGAGGATATGGATTTGTGATTCGTCATGTGACCTCTCTTCTGATCGGCGCTCATCAGAGATCAGACAGTAATCTACAGTCCTACATCCTTCAAATATCACATTATCCCAACCTCCGAAATTTTTTCAGTTACCACCCTAAAAAAATCAAATTAAATCAATAACCACCGGAGGCCCAATTTTTTCATTCCTACCACCCACGCGTTCTCAGTCCGCGCATTAAATTGGACTGGTGCGCGGACTGAAGAGGCACACCGCTTGGTGAGTGTACTGGGGAGGCGCACCTCTTGGTGCGCGTACTGGGAAGGCGCACCCCTTGGTTCGCGGACTGAGGAGGCGCACCAAGGGTTTGGTGCTCAAACGGGGTAGCGCGCAAATTTTTTTTTCTTAATTTTTTATTTTATTGTTTTTAAATTAGTTAGTTGGGTATATAGGTGTCCAAAATAGACAAAAATAAACCAGAATTGTATTAAATAGTTCGAATGGTGTCCAAAATTGGTAATATAACAAATTAAATATATTTTGTAGTATTTTAGACCAAATTTTTTTAGAAATGTACCAAATTAGCATTGTACGGTTTGAAATTACCCAAAATTGTACCATTTTTTTTACCGATGGTGTCCAATAATTATTAAATTTTAAATTTACCTTATTTGTATTATTTTAGACCAAAATTTATTAGAAATGCACCAAATTAACCTTGTATTACTTGAAATTACCCAAGATTGTACCATTTTTTTAACCGATGGTGTCCAAAAATTAGTAAATTATAAATTTACCTTATTTGTATTATTTTAGACCAAAATTATTAGAAATGCACCAAATTGGCCTTGTATTGTTTGAAATTATCCAAGATTGTACCATTTTTTAACCGATGGTGTCCAAAAATTAGTAAATTATAAATTTACCTTATTTGTATTATTTTAGACCAAAATTTATTATAAATGCACCAAATTGGCCTTGTATTTTTTGAAATTACCCACAATTGTACCATTTTTAACCGATGGTGTCCAAAAATTAGTAAATTATAAATTTACCTTATTTGTATTATTTTAGACCAAAATTTATTAGAAATGCACCAAATTGGCCTTGTATTGTTTGGAAATTTATACGTTTATTACCGATAGTTTCAAAAATTGACAACATTTACAAATTTTCTTTTAGTATGGCGTCAACAAGCGGTACCAAAGAAACCAGTCGGCCGTACGATGAATTGGATTTGGATATGGAATTGGCCTCTACCGTCTTTCCGCACTTGACGAAGGAGGGTATTAGCCTTGTTTGCTGGTTCCCGTACAAGAACCACAATATCACAAATTTTTATGTAAGTTTACATTTGATAATTACTTGCAAATAATTTAAATATTCATTTGAATAAATAAGTAAGTTATATTTTTGTTTATTTTGAAATTTTATGTAGACTAATACATTAAATAATTTTTTGTTAATAATGTTGTTTGGTACCATAAACTATATCTAAATTATAAACACATATTCAGAAACTACACATAAACTATATCTAAATTGTATCAGCTAAAAAAAAACTACATCAATTTCATAAACACAAATGAAATCCAATAGAACATACTTGTAAATACATGGGCTTATTGTCAATTATGGTGTACTTGACTATTCAGTGCACACCTTGTCTAACTCAAGTGAATATAATTCATAACAATCAATCAATAATTTGTACACTTTGGCAAAAATAGGTCGAGTGCCAATTTTTAATTTATAAGTGTCAGGTAGGTCAAAAGGTTCAGGATTGTGCAGCGAGAGATAGTTCAGGTCAGTCAATAATATTGTTTTGAGAATATTGGTTCCTCCATAGAAAGTATGGCAGTTGAAATTGTGCATATATATATGAAGTCAATTGAATTTCTTGAGTTATACATTATATAATGTTCTTAAAAGTTAATTTATAAGTTATAGTTCACTCCAATATCTCATTTTGAGTATCATTGTTCACTAATACTATGTTCAAATTATAATATCTTATTTCTCCATTGTGTATGATTATAAATTTCCAATTTAGATATGAATATAAAACAACAATAACAATAATTGTGTGTTTCTTGCACAACACATTTTTAATATCAATATGATTTTCATTACCCTTCGCTCCTGACAACAAATCCATTGAATTTATATTCATATCTAAATTATTGTTTTGAATTTATAAGAGAGGCGTAGCCTCTCTTTTTTCTCATTACCCTTCGCTCCTGACAACAAATCCATTGAAAAATATCATTAGTTCTTGGACACATTTAACATGTAGAAAAAATGTACCATGAACACATGGCAGAGATTTAAAATTACTTATTTCCATTGTGGTGAACAATCCAAATATTTAACATTCAAAATCTAATGATGAATGATGAATTTGTTGCAAGTTTAAATTGTAGCTAGTAGTTTGCTCATATTTTAAAATTTGTTGCGGTTTTGTAATATTTTAAAATATTTTATTGTACAATCAGCTTGATATTAAGAACTAATATTTTCAACTAAAAAATAACTACTAAGTCATTCTTCACTTTATTTATTTAAAATTATATGACAAAGTAAAAAAAACTAATAATTGGACCTCAATAAAATTCGAGTCAATTAAAATTCATTCAAGTTCAATAATATGATATACTGTCCATTTGAATTCAATTCGGTTTCGATTAATAAATTAATCAAAATAAAATTAATAAGTCGACTAACTCAATTATTTGTTTGCAAGCCACACTAAAAGAAGAAAGATTCCAATTTTCAAGTCTTCCATTTGAAAAGAGAAGTTTGATTTTGCGTGTTGTAATTGTCAAAGAGAAATTAAACGTGAATCCAACCTAACCTCTTTCCCCTTAATTTATCTCTACCTAAAAATCAAATATCATGTTTTTTTTCCGAAACTTTTATTAATCGAAAATAATTAAAAAAAATATCGCTATTGGGTATCATTTTGACGGAATTTCGAAATATAGGTAGGACGGGTTGGTTTATCCCGTCCCACTAACCCATCCCTGTTTGTCTTAATCAAATTAATCGAACAGCTAATCAAATTAACTGAACAGGAAAAAACCACGGACGGTATGGATCGTCCCGTCCAAGGAGGGAAGAAAAAACAACCACGGACGGTATGTATCGTCCCGTCCAAGGAGCGAAAAAAAAATTCACGGACGGATTAATCTGACCCGTCCGAGACCCAGCAAAATCATTCCCCACGCGACCTTCTCTCTATTCTATCTCCGTAGGGCTTTTGGCTCTGTGCCTCACCGAAAGAACAAGAAAACCCCAGAACCGCACGCCTTCGGTCTTCACCGACCCCACTACGACGCATGCCTACTCGGACGGGTTGGTTTATCCCGTCCGGCTCCGTGAATCTCGGCCCCCGCCCCAGTCCTCTCCAATCTATCGGACGGCTCATCTTTAGGTATTTAAAAAAATGAGATGAATTAGTGTAGAAATCAGTTATTTAGATTAATTTTTGATTTAATTTGTTATGAAATGATTGATTAAATTAAATTTTATTAACTTGTTAATTGTATTTTAGAAGAATTGATAAATTAGGGTTTATAATTTAGAATAATTGATTATCTATTTTTAGGCTCATTTGATATGGTATAATCAATTTCTTTTAATTAATTTATTTTGATTAGTCCATAGCATAGAATTGAGAGCATTCAATTTTAGTTGAGATCATCCATTTACTCTCAATTTTTAGAAAAATTTATTAGATAGTTCATGTATGAAGAATTTATCTAAATTGTCAATCATCTATGATATGAATAATTCATACCATTATTTTGGTTATATTTTAGCCTAAAGTTCTTTAAAAAAATAAAGTAGATAATTCATTCATTTTGGATTTTTGGTGATGTAAGTAATTTAGTTGAGTAATTTATTAATTTAGAATCTATTATGAAATTGAATTGAATTGATTATCTTGTAGGTCACCATCGGAGTGAAGTTAGTTATTTCCGCAACGAACTGCAGAAGCTCAAAGCTTACATGATAAAATAGGAGCCTTACAAAGAGATGTTAGATGAGATACCGTCTTAGCTGCCCTCACGAGTTCATGAAGAAGTGGTCTATGGCTAGCTCGTGTGCCACTTGTACACTTTTGGATTATTGAACATCACTACCCAGATTGTGTGATGCGTCAATTCGGATATTCACAAATCATCCCACCACCACTGCCGCTGCCCGAGGTTGATGTACGCTGGTTACATAAATTTGTTCACAGTGCTAATGTGGGACAAACAAATTGGTCTATTAAGCACCAGACTTACGTAAATGAGGCATCTAATCCAGCGAACTACTTGGTTGTTTCGATCACGAGATATTGCCATATCGATGTTGGTTCCAGGATTATTGCATGTTCAATATATTCTTGGGAAAGCAGCAGTGCATAGAGGGTCTTGATGATCCCATTCCAGAATACAAAGATGAGGTTGGCGAAATAGGGTACATCCCCAGTGCTCCGAAATTCACACGTGATGTAAGTTTTATTAAATTAAAAATATTTATGTGATGATATTATTCTTTCATATATGTTACCAACTTTTTTATTTATTTTGTAGGCATTACGAGGGATAAAGATTGTATCAAAACGAAGATGTACAAAGAATTAGGGAAGTGATTCTCAAAGCAAGTTGTGGTCTTCTCAGATACAACGGTATAGATGCTAAATTACAAAGCATGTTTAGGGCAGCCGATCTTTCGGACAATATCGATGACATCTCAGATGGTGACGGCGTAGATTGATCGAGAACCCATCCTTGACTTGCCACAAGATGTAGATCCCAACTATTATGAGAGATGGATGGAAACAAATGACGGGTTAAATGAATATCTCGGAACCTTCCCGACCGGACCTAGTCAGGTTGATCTGGTAAGTATAAAAAAATTTAAAATACTTTAATGTGTTATCGATTATGTTTATTAAAATAGTGAAATATTTATCATAGAGAGCGGAGGATCATGGCAGGGCCACACATGACAGTGTTGCACAGGGCAACACAGGACCTAATCAGGTCTACCAGGTAATTATATAATAATTTAGTTAATTTTAAATAATTGTAGAGTTTGTTTATTACAATATTAGAATATTTTTATAGGGAGTGGAGGGTTATGCGTCAGTAGCACAGTTCATGTCAGAGTTGTATGGCAACTCGGTGGACCATCAAGTTCTCGCCCAAGACTCCTCGTTGCACATGGGTCACACATGACCTAGTCAGGTTTACCAGGTAATTCTTTCAAAATTGTAAGAAATTTAAAATAATTGTTTGTTATGTTTATTACAATACTAAAATATTTATTATAGGGATCAAATGAGTTTGTCAGTTGGGATGAGACAGTAGGTATGCTACGGCCACAGATGATGTCGGGGTTTGGAAACCAGACATACCATCAGGCCTCTACTCACGAGGAGCAATATATGGGTCATACAGGACCTAGCCAGGTCTATGAGGTAATTATTTCAAAATTATAAGTTTTATTTAAATAATCGTCAATTATGTTTATCAAATACTAAAATGATTGTTGTAGGGCTCGGATGATCATATCAGATTGCCCTCGCCAGTTGTTACTGGTACACAAGACAACACAGGACCTAGTCAGGTCGTTACGCCACGTACACAAGCAATGGAGAACTTTTTTGGCACCTTGTCATACAATAATGTTTAAGTCAGGCGTAGGAGAGTAGAACAACAACAAGAGGCAGTACGCAGATACCTAGTTAGAGCGCGCCAAGCACCAGACAAGTTCACTTTTGATTAAACATAATGTTGTTGTTGCTAGTAAGCATAATGTTATGACTAAAATTTTTGTCTCGTTCTTTGTATACGACTCTCTCATTATTGACCTTGACCTCGTGTTCACCGTGTTCACCAACTAACATTCTCAATAGTTCTTCAACTCACGTTGACCAAAGTTGCTGATTGGCTATGCGAGCCACTACTTTCGCTCGTTTATCCCCAAACCAAGTGAGACACTTGTAATATGTGTCTTCCACGAGTGCAACGAATGACAGTCTTCGACTATCTTTGAATACATTGTTCAACGATTCATATCCATTAGTAGTCATAATTCCCTAACGAGCGTCGCCGTCCATGCATTGATACACCTTTCATGGTTTAGGGATCTTCATTATGATTGGAATCTTGATATTTACCGACATTATTTAAGTATGCAACTGTATCTGGACTTTTCTTTCGCAATAGTTCAAAGAACTCCTCGAATCTCCGTGGTTTCTTTTTGTTCACAAGTATTTTAAATAGTTCACAATTTTTTTATTGTGCACCTTTTTCATCAAATTCTCGCGATGTGTTTTGAACACAATATATGAACGCACTCGTTGCCGTCCTCGCACCAACCACCATATCTATCGGTGAATACCTTTTTTATTCCCATATGCCGGTCAGAAACAACGCACATGAACCTATTACCAATTATCTCGATATGTAACCACCTCATGAACCATCCCTATGTCTGGAAACTCTCTTCCTCGGCTAATGCAAAAGCCAGAGGAAGCAACTGATTATCAGCATCATAACTGCACACCATTAGCAATCTCCCTTGATACCTGCCAGACAGAAAGCATGCATCAATACTAATGATTGGCCTGAGATGAGGCACTGCAGCAATGCACCCACCGTAAGCCCACACAGCTATCTTAAATAGCCTTTTGGTCTGATCTTCCATGGGTACATGCGCAACTCCATATTTTGTTCATGGGTTTGATCTTTTAATTGCTTCCAACAGTGGGGTGAGAAGGTTGTAAGAGCCTTTCCAACTACCGAATAGCTGTGCGATTGCCAGCTCTCGGCCACGCCACAACTTGTTATATTTGGGAATAATTCCCTGGTATGCTTTATGGACTAGCCCTTTAATGCTTTTAATATTTTTTGTAACATCTTCTCTAATAACTTCGGTGATCATTTCTGCAGTTAATTGTGAAAGATCAGTACGAGAAGCATCGGCATGGCACGTATGTGGTGCTGAAATTGTTCTAATTTTCCATTTAGATGAAAATAATCCAGAGTTGACATACAAACTCCACGTACACCTGCTGTCCTTACAATCGACTACCATGCTAGTTATATTGCTTTGCGTAGTTTTTAATATTCTTTTTGATGTGATAATGATTTATTTGGAATTTTAGAGCCTCTTTTGATGAGTACTCTTTACCTACAGCAAGTGGATCCTCGAGATGTTGGGCCTTACTGAAGAAGCTCACATCTACGGGTTGGAATCCTAAGGTGTCATTGAAGCTTGGCACATGGTGACTTACACCACGGTCGGATATGGAAAACGTCGAGCCTGAACATATGGTGTCTGCTGCGATTGTGTCGGGGTAACATGCAGGACGTCCCCTTCTGAATCAGCTTCATTATCCCAGTCGGTGTCATCTTCGTTATCACTTTGCGGCACGTCATCAACATCAGGATAACGATCACCTACCTCCAGCGGATCAACCCATGGATTCTCTTGATTATTGTATTCTGTCTGAACAGACGGCACGTCATCAACATCATGATAAGGATCACCTACCTCCGACAGATCAACCCATGGACTGTATTGATTATTGTATTCTGTTTGAACAGGCGGTGACAACTCGTTCACATTGGGATAAGGATGCAAATAAAGGTCTTGCCTCGGTGTTTGTTGTGTCTGATGGGGTTGGAAGAGACTAGGACCCGCATAGTTAACACTATATTGGGTTTGTCGAGGTTCTAGTTGTGTCTCCAGTACCATATTATCAATGAATAACTGCGGTTGCATTTCACCGATGATTGGAACCAACTCAATGTATAAATCGACATAACAATACTAGGTTTGGGCAAGAATACTTTGTTTATAAATACCTCTCTAACTCTGATCGCACACGATTTCTATTTTCTCATAATAATGTCGGGTTGTTGTACCAACATTAACCCGTGTATGTGCTTTTAGATTGTACTCACTCTCGGAATATCCAAGTTGGCGATAAGTTTCACCTTTCACATCATACCAACCTTGTTCACCAATCACACTAAATGAGAATTGAGGGCTAATACTATACTCTACTCCTTTACGACCGTGTCGTATTTCACCACCGAAATAAATCATCACCATTAACATGATTAATTAGTTTTATGAATTAGCCTACAATAGTAAATATTACATATAATTTATTATTACAATAATGAACTATTAATATTAACCAATTAATCATCATACAATAGTTATTAAATATTTACCTGTTTGAGATGCTTCTTTACTTCACCGCTTCAAACACGTTCCAGTCTATATGCTTGCGTACTTCACCGCTTCAAACACGTTCCAGTCTCAAATAAGCAGAGCACCTTATATAGATTACGGGACGGGACGGACTAACCCGTCCATGAATTTTTTTTTTTTGGTGTCACGGGACGGGATGGAGCTTACCGTCCTTTGTTTTTCTTTTCTTTTTTGGCTGGACGGGATGGACAACACCGTCCCTGGTAGTTGGTTGAATTCGTTGCTGAATCCATATCCTCTAAGGTAACAGAATATTTCTGTTTAGATTTTAACTAATTCGGGCCAATTCGGGCCAAGGTAAAACGCACAGGCTCCTTTAATATTCATGCAGATTCTAATTGAACGGTCTCGATCCAAACAGAAATATTATGTTACCTGAGGTGATACGAATTCTTTGTCGCTATACTGAAATAAGCTAACTTTCAGATCCTCTACATTTAATTCCGCATTCATTAGATTGTATGTATCAGATCTGATCTGTTCATTGGAGTGGAAATATCAAGATCTAGACACTACCTAGTCAAAGATTAATATATACCGTTCGATAGGTCATGCACGGTTTAGATCTGGTTTCGCGATTGGAGAGGAACTTTCATTGTTTCGGATCCTCTGAGGTAACTGAAATTTTGAGTTTAGATCGAACCGTCCGATCAGAATCAGGGCCAATCCGGCCCGAGGTGGAGTGCACAGGGATCCTTTAATTTCGTGCTAAAAACAGATTTGACGGTCCAGATCTAAACGTACAATTTGAGTTGACTCAGGTTATATCAATTCTAGATTGTTCTGATCAGGGAAAGCACAAAATAGAAGAAGAAATCGGAAGGAGACACTCAATTTCCCAGTTTACCCCTCGCCATGGCGATGAAATCTCCTCTCCACAGAGGAGGATCTTTCTCTTCCTCCCGCCTTTACGATCGGAAATGGATACTTCCTGTATCTCTCCTCCTAACCCTTCCTCTGTTGCTCCTTGTGCTCTTCTTCTACTCCCTGTCGCCATTTCCCTTCCTCTTTTCGTTCGCCTCCTTCGGTTCCTCTACTCCCGCTTCGTCTCTCTTCATAGAATCCAAGCTTCGCATCTCTGCCACCTCCCCTATTTCTTCACCTCCACGCCTCGCTTACCTTATCTCCGGCTCACTCGGTGATGGGCCCATGTTGCAGAGAACTCTCCTTGCTCTCTACCACCCCTCCAACAGCTACATTGTGCACCTGGATCGCGAGGCCCCGCAAGAGGAGAGGGATGCACTTAAGGTGTTTGTTGAGAACCATCCCCTTTTTAAGGAAATCGAGAATGTTAAGATGATCGCAAAGGCCAATTTGATCACTTACCGCGGGCCTACCATGGTTGCCAACACACTCCATGCCGCTTCCTTGTTGCTTTGGGAAGGCAACGATTGGGACTGGTTCATCAATTTGAGCGCGTCCGATTATCCCTTGGTTACGCAAGATGGTACCTTGTTATGATTTAATTAGACTTCTTAGAATTGACTGTGCTATTAATTAAGCAAAATTTTGATTAGTTATTTAGTGTTTATTTCTGTGGTTAGGTTTATTAGATCAATTCTCTCAGAATATTCACAACTGCTAGATCTAGTTCCCGCTTTGTTCTTATTGAATTAATTGTGGTTTTTCTGGGTTTTGGTTTCCAACGAGTCAATTTAAACCAAAAAGTTGAATTCATAATAGGGAAATACTGAGCAAAATACATAGGGAGGAGTATTAAAGGAAAATTTACTACAGTTCCTTGATTTTATTCCTTTTTAAGTTATGGAAACATTTGACTACTACTAAGCTATTTAACTTTTGTATATGCAGATCTGTTGTATGCATTCTCCAAGATACCACGTGATCTTAATTTCATTGATCATACTAGTGATATTGGTTGGAAGGAGTACGTCTTTTTCTTATACATACATTACCTGTGAAATTACTTTCATTTTAACTTGCATATGTTTGCATATGTGGGTGTGTGTGTTTCATCTTTTTTCTAATTTCTTTTTCTATTTTGTTTTTGTAGATTTCAGAGGGCGAAACCAGTTATAGTCGATCCAGGCTTGTACATGACAAAAAAAGCTGATGTCTTTTGGATCCCGCAAAGGAGAAGTGTACCTACTGCCTTCAAGCTCTTTACTGGTATGCTCTCTCTTTTTCATTAGTAGTATACAAATAGCCGTACCGGTTTTCCCACTGCCACGTGATACTGCTAATGTATTCCAAGTGCGACTGAGCAGGGATTTTCACTAGTTTGTACTGTTTCACACATTTTACAACTTTGTTTATATTGCTATTGAGAAAGTCTAGTTTTTAGGAACTGATACAGTACAAATAGAAATTTAATTACCATGCATGTGCCTGCTGCCTGTACTTCGTAAGGAAGTACACACCGAGAATTTGCTGATGTTTTATCCACAGCAAAGCCTTCTAGGAAATATTTGTATGAAAGTTTTCTGAAGTATATCTTATTTTTAATTCAAGACCAATGTCTTGAGTGACGTATTATTTTTTGTTTATTTTAGTTTATTTTTTTTTATCATATCAGGATCTGCATGGATGGCACTGTCACGACCGTTTGTCGATTATTGCATATGGGGTTGGGACAACTTACCTCGTACCATTTTAATGTACTATGCGAATTTCCTCTCTTCTCCCGAGGGATATTTCCACACAGTGATATGCAATTCCAAGGAATTTCGGAATACTACAGTTAACCATGATCTACATTTTATCTCTTGGGATAACCCGCCTAAGCAACATCCCCACCATCTCACTGCCTCTGACTTCTCCAGGTATTCCCGGTTAAGTTAGGAACTGTCGTAAGTTTGTTACTGTTATGCACAATGCCATCAATTTTAATGAATTTTCGTAACTTATGAATCACAGCCAGAATTAATGTACTGTTATGAAATACTGGTATGAGTATGGCATAAGTGTGGTTTTGAACCTCATGAGTGTTGTATTAGTTATTTAAAAGCAAGGGCTGTACGCTGAATTTTGGTGCCTACCAGTCTAGCTGGTACAGTTGTAGTTGTTAATTGTGTCTGAATCTGATGATTTTCTTATCTTGTTGTATTGAATGCATTTAATTTATGACAATTGACAGGATCTTTATTACTCATCTCCTCATTTATTTTGTTTTATTTTTCTTCTATTCAGGATGGTCAGTAGCAATGCACCATTTGCTCGCAAATTTAGAAGCAACGACCCAGTTTTGGATCAAATTGACTCAGATCTTCTGCATCGTAGCCCTGGAATGATCGTGCCAGGTGGCTGGTGTGCTGGTAAAAAACTCGGTGAGAATGTCACTGACAGTGCGGCCTCTGATCCATGCTTAGTTGTGGGCAATGCGACCGACTTACAGCCGGGCCCTGGTGCAGAGAGGCTTGAAAGGCTTATTGGATCCCTTCTGCTAGAAGAGAACTTTCGGCCGAGACAATGCAAGTAGTAGATTGTGGTATTTGTTAACAAATAATTAGTAGGATTTTGTTTTTCTATAATAATAGTTGGTAGGATTAGTTAGTGCATTTATGTATATAAAACCAACACGAATTATGATTCATATTATTCTATTTCATTAGGTTCATTGTTGTTTTTACTGTCAAGTTCTGGTCAATTTTCTTTTGTGATATATGTTTTGTATCTGACAAGTGTTTTCAGAGAATTAATCCATTTCAAAGGGAAATTTAGATTCTGAGTTGTTTGTGATCTCAAGTGGGCCCTTCAAATCAGATCAAAGTTTCAATACCATTTACGGTATGTATAATCCCAGGATACTGGTCATGCTAGGCTGCATGTTATATCAAGCTTGGGGTCAGGTTAGGCTTTTGCCATTTGATTCATCGGAATTCTCGGGTTCAGTCATTCTATGGTAGGTTGGGGCAAGTTGCGCTTGTTTAAATTTTTTGAATTCTCAGGTTTATTCACAAATTCCTGTTAAAGTTGGCAAATGTCTGGGTTCCCCTATCACTTCATATGGGCCTTATGAACAATATAATTTGTGGGGCCAACTTGTTCGGGACTTGTAACAGCGAGTTGCAACTGATGTATGTAACAGAAATTCTGAATAATAGGCGTGAACCGGATTGGTCCGAATTCTGATTGCACTGTTCGGAAATTAACTCAAATGGTTGAGGATGCGGATTTTTTTGGGCCGTGGGGGACTTTTTTATTCGCCTTGTAAATGTAACATAAATGTGCATTTGCAATCTACTAGAAACTCACTGGCTAACCTGACAGAAAAATGGTCTCACCAGTAATTGTAGAAAAATTAAGATACCAACAAAATAGGCGCAACCTATTAATCTCTATGAATTTAATTTATCAGCGGGGTTTTAATCTCCCAGGATCTAGTTACGAAACCTTAATATCAACGGATACATTGTTGAAGAGTAATAGATTGGCATCATCTCCTACAGCCTAAGTTGGATAAACCCTTGATGTAATGCATGCCATGCCTCCTGCCTCAAAACTCTCAACTACAGAGTGGTCAATCTATGACAATCGATAAATTGATCAGAGATTTTCATGCAAAATTATGAAATTTATAAAGAGGCATTTGGCATAATAATATTGTATAATGATGAGCGATAAATACCATATAATGAAGATACCAGAGTCCTCAGAGATATCTCAGACGTGTTAACTAAGTTGATGTCTACAAAACTTGCAAATGTTGGAATTGAGCTCACATTGTAAAGTAATAAATGAGTGAATTGATCATACACTGCAAAGTGATATCAAAGTTAATTGACCACATAGTCTAAGTAATAAATTAGTAAATTGGTCACAAGCTGCAAACAAATTGAAGTGCAATTTCTATCTCTAAAGCTACTCTTTGAGTTCTCAGTTTTTTCCTCCGGAAGAATTACACAAAACAGAAACAATAGTGTTACTCACTTCAAAAATGATTGATTGATTGACTAATTGCAGCTCATAAGGGTTATAACTTCTAAATATACTTAAACAGTAAATGCACCTTTATCTAATATTTATAAAAGATGAAATCTGGTAAGATGCCTGACAAGGAATACATGTGAAAATTACAAGCAGGACCTTGTAAGTATCAATAATCTATTTTTTTTTACTCTGTAGTGTTTTATGAAAGAAGAAAGGTTAGTTTTATTAAGTATATACTCGAAAAAAAAAAGAACCAGTAATGGAATAACAATATCTTTAACATAAATTTTATTATTATTTTCATTAAGAGAATCTGCCAATCTTCTCATTTAGGATATCAAAGAAGAAATAAAGAGAACATCAGAGAATAGAAAATTTGTAAACAAACCTTTATTTAACAGTACTTTATAGACTCATGACAAAAGAAAAGAACAAATCAAGCCACTATCAAATAACCTTGAACATTGAACATGCTTTTAACACGAAATGAATATGTAAAAGACAGGATAACATCTATAACAGTAAATATACAGGATAGCACCTAAATAGACAGGCAGAATTTCTTACAGTGGCCCGTTTGTCCCAGCTGATTCTCAGTATATTCCTTGTGCCTTGCTTCAGCCTATGATGTTCGAGCACCTGACTATTCGGATTAGAACGTTAGGCATGGTGGAACACAGGAACAGGATAAATTTATGGAAGGACGGCAAGGCAAAATGCTAGAACGTCAGTGCACTCCAAAATTTATTAAGAATAATTATTTTAGAATATGCATTAGTTCTAGCTATATTTTCATATTTGAATAATATAGGAAGTTACTTTGACAGTCTTTTATGTACTATTAAATTCAAGTGCTGAATTCATCTCATATTAAAGTTTGATGTGATCTACATAGTCATTTGTGCAAATGGCCAATTTGACTAATTTAAGGTCTTAGTTTGGTAATACTTTAGAAAGTTTCAAAGCAGAACCGTCGGTCTGAATTCATATTTGGTGCAATCCGCATTGTTATTGTTATTTTATGTTCAAGGGTAAAAGGGGATAAAGTACACATCAAAGTGAACAATGCGTTACATTGCATTAAGATCCAACACTAAAGAAACAACAACAACAAGAAACAAGCCTTTTAGTCCCAAATAAGTTAGGGTAGGCTAGAAATAAAACCCAACCGGATTCACAAAACTAAGGTAGATAGTAAAAACAACAGCAATAGTAGTAATGCCATAATAGTGGTACTAATAATAACAGTAATAATACAAATAATAATACTAACTATATTATGCCTACACTACAAATCATATGGGCCAAAATCCAAAGTCCTATGTCATTGACTTCGAATCATCTCAAGCGGTGTTGGACGAACTTCTCTTCAATCGGTTCTACTCCAAGCCTGTCATGTATATCATCGTTCCAGATCCACCGCAACATACGCATCTCTGATGCACTTATCTTCAGGACGTGTTGTCTTTCAGTAATCCAATATTCTGCATCATACAGCATCACACGTTTGTTCGCCGTCCTGTCCAACACTAAAGAAAACGTGAGAAAATTGTATCACTTATTTGTGTCAGATGGTAAAACAGAAAAAGGGAACAATGTTATTTTTGTATGGTAAATATTTTCCTATTAATTAAGTTCTATGGTAAAAAAGAAATAAAAAAATGTTTTCATCATCATGTCCAAAAACTATCTTAAACAAATTAAAGAAAATATAATGAAACAAAAAATCTGACCAATTTTGAGCAAGATTCTTACCTTTCCTAGACCACTCATGCCAAAATGAAGTACAATAGCTATCCCCAAAGCTACACTTCAAGACAGGCAATGAAGATTTCCATAATTATGATAGTAGATCTCTGATCCAATTTGTCTGACCTAGCAACTCAAACCCCAGAAGTCGTTTACTCTCCTTGTACTATGGGTAATAACACCGTGATTCCCTTACCGTCACCTGGTTCTAGGGCTAGTGATCTCCAACCACTTCAACAAACTTCCAGGGCTTTAATGCATCAGAATATTCGCAGCTTCAATCTGAAAGCATGGCTGGAATCAATCGAGCTGCCTTCTGCAATTTTTCTGACCATTTTGCATCCTGCACTTGTGGAATGGTTTCCTCTCAATTTATTCCTGATACTAATATCAATTATCCATTACAGTTCCCTGGGGCCTCTACGGAAAATATTTGAATAGCTGCTCAACAGCCATCCAGGGCTAATACTCTCTAGGCACCCAACAAGCATCTAACCTACAGACCTAGATTACCAAAGATAAATGAAGAATTCAGTTATCCCAATTCAGTATGTGTCTGGAAAGCAAGCACACAGTAATACAACTGTATCACATTTTTGGTACATGCTAATGGACCAGCATTACAACCTTCCAAGAATGCCAAAAATCTAAGGATAAACAGTACTGTTATACAAATGAACCATATTTTTATGCAAAATGTTGTTGGTAGTTCAGTGCACCCCAAAATTTATTAACATTAAGAATAATTATTCTAGCATATACAGGGGATCATGCTAAATTCAAATTATGACCAATTTGAGCAGCATTCTTACCTTTCCTAGACCACTCCTGCCAAATTAAAGTGCAACCCAAAGCAACTCTTCTTGTTTTCAGTTTTTTCCTCTAAAAGAATTGCACAAAAGAAAAAAAGACTAGTGTTACTCATTTTAACAATAAATGGTTGACTATTTGCAGCTCATTAGGGTTACAATTACAATATTCATTGATACGATATGATTCAATTAAAATCAGAGCTAATATACAAGATAATGGTCGACTATGACATACACTAGGTTCTGAAAATTTTACACCTTCATAGACACTCTTGGACAATAGTAAATCAACAAACAATAAATGGAGCAATGATCTCTGTTTGTTTTGTACTTCTCTTTATAGAAGCAACTACATTTGCTGATAGTTATTTGTTAATTAGTTATTGTAGGGAAGTCGTCCTCCAGACTATTCATACAATATGTACAGTTGAATAAAAGCATTTGCGGTACAATTCGCAAATGGTATTTGCAGACCATTTGCGGGATCATCCGCGAATAGTGTTTGCGAGACGATACAAGCAACAGAAGCTAGCTTTTGAAATATGTGTATAGGTAAATAAAAGGTAAAGTTTGGAGGCTTGGATTGAGTTGGGGGCTGGAGATGACCAAACTTTAGGTTCAAAAGGTAAAGGTCCTATTTAAATTTAGATTAAGGAGTAATAATATATATACAAGAACATATCTACTTAGGCTTTACTTATTTGGACTGCAAATTTGGAGATGTTTCTATGCAACTGAGTGGAGGAGCTTGCTAAAATGACCATATGATTTTGTAAATATTTT
The DNA here is from genome assembly GCA_011114355.1 of Carex littledalei. NCBI lineage: Eukaryota > Viridiplantae > Streptophyta > Magnoliopsida > Poales > Cyperaceae > Carex > Carex littledalei. The sequence continues at coordinate 6,128,647 of CM022095.1, read as the reverse complement.
CAAGAATTAAAATGATACATTTGACACAATCCAACATTTGGACGGGGGAGATATCAAATCTCTGAGGAGAAAATCCGTGAGAAGAGATGGTCCCATAGGAAACAAATAACTCGCTCTTCCAGGCGCAGAGAGCTACTTTTGCTCTCTTCTCGTCTAATAATTTATTTCCAGGTGTGAGAGGTAGCCAGGTAGCTGAAAGGGAAGAAGGGTTTTGCAATCTAGGCTTAGGTTGGGGCGGCGGGCTGGGAGTGGGAGAGCCGAGGGGGAAGGAACAGGTATCCTCTGCATTAACTCAAAAGGGAATCTTTTGAGTTAATGCATCTCGGCCGTTGATATTAAACGGAGCCAATCCGGCTGTCTGATTTTAACTGAGAGACCCTTTAATATTAGTGCGGATCTAATTTGAACCGATCTTAAGGTGGATCGGATGGTCCAGATGCATTAACTCAAAAGATTTCCTTTTGAGTTAATGCAGAGGATACGAATTCAGGGGGAAGGGAGTATTAAATAGCGCGAGGATGGAAAAAAAAATTTACTGGATCCCGCCTACGGGCTTTCCCTAAAAAAAATATCATTTCAATATTTTATATTTCTCATTAAGTGAAAACTCTTCAGAGTTCAGACTCTGTATTGTAGTAGCCCGTCCGAAATTGACATGAACACACTCCCAGAGTTCAGACTCTGTATTAATACTTTTGACGAATTCAGGTTAAATTCTAACCGTCCATTACAAATTGACATGAATTATAAATCTTAAGACTGTTCGCTCCTTATTTATGAATCTGCTCCATAAATTTCATTCAAATCAGAATTCGTTATTTGATCCGATAACAGGCCGAAGCTGTGATGGCGTGTTACCGGGCTGAGTGAAGTTAAATAAAGCCCAACAGAAAGCTGCAATAGCTTTTGCAGGCTTTGTTTGTATTCTGATTCTGAACACCTAAACTGCCATGAAACCCATAATTGCCCCCATTAGGCATTTCTGTTAGGCTATTTTATCCATTTATTTAATCTTTTCACGGTGGATTTCAACAATCACATTATTTTGGTACTTCTATCACATCCACTGTGATTCTCGTGGGTTAAATGTGGTAAGATAAATCCATCTCTCTAGTCGCAATCGGCTATTTGCTCGAAATGACCCACAGCGATGGAGCTACATGGGTTCAGGGGAAGGCAATTAGCTATCTCTCACACACACAAATAAAATTTCAAAATATATATTTTTTTGTCATACTTTTTTCAGAAAAATTAAAAAAATAGGCTTATGTATACAATAAGAATACAATTATGTTCTGCCCCTGATAACCCCATTCTAAATCAAGTAGAGTCAGAACTCCTGCTTCGTGGGCTCCGCATCACCATGTGGTTAGGTGATGTTCTGGTTGAAAAAATGGATCGATTATATTGATGACAGATTCATTAGAGATCAAGTAGTGTTAATTAGCAGGTATAGTAAATCTTATAATAAGAAAATATTTTAATGGTCTTTTAAATTATGTAGTTTATAATATTAGTTTTTTTCTCTTTCAAATTTCTATATAGTATCGGAGCATAATTCGATCCCTTAAGGACGAATGAAGAAGAAGAAAAATGTAAAAGAAAAAAAACACAATCAAAGACATTTCTTTCTTCCTCACCACTCTCAAATTTAAAGATGTGGCCGCTCAAGTAAGCAAGTGCAAAATGATACAAACCAGCTTAAGGGAGAGTTAGAACGACCAGTCAAGCAGAAAGATGCAGAGACACATGCTAGTTTGAAAAAAAAAAATCGAAGATGGCCAACTAAGCGGTAAAGTGCGAAGACGCTAGTGAGTTTGAGAAAAGAGCCCACAAAAGAAAGAATTACACACAAGTTGGATTCTACGATTCCAACTTGAGAGGGAGTATTGAAAAAAAAAAAAATCAATTAGAGATCAATTATATTGATAGAAGATCAATTAGTATTAATTAGCAGATAGATATAGGCAATATTTTAATGGTTTTTTAAATTCTGTAGCTGATAAATAGACACTGTGTAAAATATTAAAATCATATCAGCAATCAATAATATTAGTTCTTTTCATCTTTCAAATTTCTATAAAACCGACCAGGAATGTCACTGACATTTTAGTTATCATCTATGCTTAATTTCCGGTAATGTGACCCACTGACAGCCGGTCCCCGTGGCTGGTACATAGCGGCTTGAAAGGCTTTTTTGATAGCTCCGCTGGAAGGTAATTAATTTTCAACCAAGACAACTGATGCACTTAATTCAGTGAATTTGTGTATGATGTAAACTGTTTTTGGACAGGGTCTCTCTTTCATTCTTCAAGGACCAACAAATGGGAATGTTGTTTTTTTTTTTTAATAATCATTCTAATCCCCGCACTTGAGTACCCGTATTGTACCCGCAGGATATTCCGTCGCGATTAACTTCCATAACGGTACGTGGTGGTCCCCACTAACTACCGATCGCGACTAACAATGATATCGGACCTTCTATTTTGAAATTCAAATATTCTTTTCTCTCCATTTTTTCCTTTTTCGAAGCTTCCGGCGATTTTGAGGCGATTGTGTGGCGATTTCGAAACTGGAAGCGATTTCCTGTGATTTTTCAGTTGATCTATCATTTCTTTGCGACGGCACTCTCTTCTCAGTTCTCACAAGCTGAATCGGTAATTCTGAAAGGTGATCAGCGAGGTTAATATTTGATTTTTTATTAATTTCGAGTTTATTTTTGTTCTGGTGAATTAATAATGATAGATCGTTTAGTTTCTAGTTCATATACAATCGTGTTTCAGTTTTGCTGGATTTTGATATGTTTCTGACAATTTGATTGCGAAGATGATGTAATTGTCTATTTTGTATTAATTTCATCATTTTATTAAGAAATCGCTTGATATATCTTGTATTAATACCTGACAGAACTAGTCTAAATATATGATTGAATGTATAAGTTTAGTTCGTATGATTTTTGTATGAGTTTGTTTGTATGAGATGTTAATACTTGATCTATATGTTATAAGTACTTGATGTGTATAATAAGTAGGGGAATATATCTGTTTGATATGTGTAAATGTACAATTTTGTGTTTACAGCTATTAATACTTCCTTATATCTCTATTAATACTTCTTTCTGGTAATATATTCATCTTTTGTAGGTGTAGATATTTTGCTTTATAGATGTATAAGTAGGAGAATATATCTGTTTGTGATGTGTAAATGTAAAATTTTGTTTTTACAGATATTAATATGTCCTTATATTTCTGTTAATACTTCTTTTTGTAGGCATTATATCAATTCATTTCTTGTAATCTTTTTTCAGGTAATATATTTATTTTTTTGTAGGTGTATACTTTTTGTTTTATAAATGTATACACTAGCTCTTTTCGTTATATGTGGTGTATGTGTATGTATTGGCAAATATAAATATTTTCCATTTTTAGTGTTAATACTTGGCAGAATAGTCATGTACATTTTGGTATTACAGGTATTAATACTTGGATATATTTATGTCAATACTTGATTGCATGTATATTCATTAATTATAACATATATGAATATTTTGCTAATGTAATATGTAAAATGTTAAAGTGATAATACTTTGCATTTTATTGTTCAATATTAGGATGGATATTGATTTAAATGAGTCTTTTGGAGATAAATTATGCATACAATATAATGGGGATGCATTAGATGAGGTGAATTTGTATCGTTTCTATGAAAATTTGCATCGTGCAAATGAAGCAATAAGTGATGATGTGGGCATTAGAGAACTGTTATTAATTTGAGTATGAAACTGTTTGTGTATGAAACTTTTTATCTTAATTTGGGTTAAGAACTGTGTTAATTTCAGGTTGAAACTGTTATTAATTTAGGTATGAAACTGTTTGTGATAATTTTGTGTAATAACTGATATGTTTGTGTGATGAATGTTATGTAGTGTAGAACATGTATGTTGGAAGTGATATATTGCTAATTGATATGTTTTTGGTAATTGTCAAGTTAACTGTTATGTGGTAATTTTAGAGGTTTAATTGATATTAATTTGTCTAAGATAATTGATATGTGAAATTTTTTGTTTGTTATAACTGTGTAGATATAAATATTTTTTTTAAGATTGTTATTCATCCAATGTAATATAGATATAAATAATTTATTTCGCAAGTATTCACACCATTATAGTTATAAATACTTTATTTCGTAAGTATAAATACTACAAGCATATAGATATAAATACTTTATTACCCGCACATAAGCTAAGTCAACATTTTTTGTTGAAAATTTTTAGTGGTCCCCACATGCCGTTTGAGTGGTCCCCTAATGCGGGTACGATGCGAGAACTTTTCAAGAAAAGGTGCGGGTACGGTTATTTTAGAAAAATTCATATATCATATATGTAGTTCATTGTATAGATATAAATATTTGTCTTGTTTGAGCTATATACTTCACAATGTTACTATTAATATTTGTAAAACAAAATTACAGTTTTGGAACGGTTGCGGTCCCCACAAGCAGTTATGGCAGTTTAGGTGCGGGTACAGTGCGGGTACTCAACTGCGGGTACTCATATCAGCTTCCTTTTTTTTAAGATTTATCATTGAAAGAAAATGTTTGTTTTACCATTTGAAATTTTGAATAACAGAAATGTACTAAGTTTGTGTTGTTTTGGGTTTCTACCAATAGATGACATTATCAATTCTGATTTCAGGAATTAATTAAAAAACATGTCAATTAATGGGTTAAAACTAAATTTGTTCCTTATTCGTAAAGCTAGTAAATTTCTTCCTTAAAAAACATGTCAATTAACCCAGCTTGACTGAAGTTTGAAAATTCAGAAATAAAAGTATGAATAAGTATGAAGGCCGCAAAGATTTTTTTTTTTCCTGCAATTATTGAGGGAAGCATGCTTCTTTGGAAATTTCTTTTTAAGTGGGATTGATTATCTAGCTATATGTTTAATGCCTGTCATTAGTCACGGCTACAAATATTTTTTTCACTAATATTCAAAAAATTAAAATTTAACTATGAAAAATTGACATTCTTTTAAAGTAATATATTCACACAAAAAAAGATCGTTTAATTGAGAGTTCATTTTGTACAAGGCTAAATATAGCAAAATCAACGGTACAAATTAATCAAAATTAATTGTTGATTTTCAGGTTCTTCATTTTGTATAAGGCAAACTCCGAATATTTTTATTTTTTATGTGTACATGACTATATGTTACTTTAAATAAAATATTATCAGATGTTCACTTTTAAATTGGCATTTCGAAGTATTAGTGAAAAAAAAAAAAGAAATTATGATCATACAAAGAGGTATAAAAAATGTAATTATTGAATCACCCTCTTAATTATAATTGTAGATATTTTATAGTTTTTGCAGATGCTTTTACTTATAATTGCTTAATAATTTGATTTAAAATTGATTTTTACTTGCTAGGACGCAATGTGGCATTTGTCGCCGATTTTTTTATCCGCAGCGGAAAAAAAATACAGTTGTGATATCAAATGAGAAATATTTTTATGAGGGAATTTCATATATACCACTCAAAAACTTTGAAATTACGTATTTATCATTTCAAATTCTATAATTACGTATTTACCACTCTAAATTCGAATAACTCACATATTTACCCAATATAACTTAAATATATATTAAATATACTCAAAACTCAAATTAATTATGTGTAAAATTTTAGAAACTATAATTAATCAAGGATTAATTAAAACTGGACTCATTCACCCTGTACCCGCTCTGACAATGAATAATAGCATTAAGTCGTGCTTCTCCGACCACCCCAACGTGTCTCCTGCCACCATCTCATTCAAGCCCAATTGCGACAACAGTCTTGGCCAATCCTTCTCCTACCACCCCACGCAAGCAGCCAACCGCAACCGCTAACACTTCTGATGTAAGAAATTGGTTGTAATAATGAAATAGCGGGTTATGCGGGAGACAACGAGAGAGGTTATAATGAGCATGCAATGGGCGCAGACGAGAGCTGGAGAAGACAAGAGTACAATATAAATATTGAAAATGAGTCCAGTTTTAATTAATCCATAATTAAAACTAGACCTAATACAATATTAATTAGTCCAGTTTTAAATGTCAATGTTAATCTGAATCATTGAATTTATGTGTTATGTTTGACTATAAACTAGACCTAATAGAATGGGTTAAGCCAAAGATTGATATATACCTTATATCTATCAGTGATGACCTGACCTAGTTATTTCATCGTTTAGGTCCAAATAATTTGAATTATGGTTCTTTGATGATCTTTGAATCTCGTTTGTTATCAATTTTGAGCATTTGCACTCATTATTATTGAATAATTAACTTGATATTGTAAAATTGTGATTATTTAGTTCTGGTAATGGATTTCTTACAAATCTAGTAGCCCGAATCAAATTCTGCACTGAGAAATATCGTTGTTATTTCTCACCCCTCTTCCCCCTTGTGGGTTTTTATTTGTGGATTTTTATTTCAGGAAAACAAGAATAAGGGTCGGGGCGACAGTTGAGAGAAGTAAGCCGTGTATAAAAATCTGCCATGTTACTACAACAGTTTTTGTTATCTGATTGAAGGTTTGTAAATTGTTTTGTTGTACAGATCCTTCAATCAGACCTTGTTGTTAGTTAAAAATGTGAAATACTGTATATCTAGTTTGTTTGACTGTAGGTTATAAACAATATCAACTTATGTTATTGTAATAGTTTTTATGGCAATATATGTAGGTGTTGTTTATAAACCCTTGATAAACATATTGCACTAGTTTTACTTAAATGGTAATTATGGCAAAATGAAATGCTTGTTTGGAATTATATTATGTAATTGCCTTGTGGGTACATAGGAAACTGTGTATTCACGGCGTAACTGCACGACCCCATGTTTCGGGGTGTGACAGTTAAAAGTTGGTATCAGAGCATGGTCAAACTATAATCGGACATGATATGATATGATACGCGAGTGGGGGTAAGTCTATAGTTGGTGGTAGTGTTAAACTGTTGTTAATTGAAATATCAATTCTATTTATTTTTCAGGTAAATGGAAAGACAACGTCATCCTAGACAACCCCGTATTTGTGGTAGGGGTCGGCAACCAACTGAAGAGCCTGAAATTGATCCTGCACATGCACCACCTGAAGTTCCAATAGCTGATCTCGGTCATAGAGCTGGACAAGAGCGAGGTCTTGAAGATATGTTGATTACGGCCTATGAAAGAGGTCGTAGAGCTGAACATCAAGCACAAGGACCAGCTGATCGTGTAGGGGCACCGGGTGAGGAGTTCAGACAGTTGTATGATGCTTTTATGCGCTTGACACCCCCTCGGTTTGATGGGTCGGGGGGGTATCCTGCTGCAGAAGAATGGATAGTGAGTTTAAAAGTCAAATTTACTATATGTCGCGTTTCAGATGTAAACAAAGTGGAATTAGCAGAACAATTATTGGAAAATTGTTCTGCTAATTTTAAAGTTTTTAAGTGGTATATATGAAATTCTCTCTATTTTTATTTATAGCCAAAATCGTAAATTTAGTGTTTCCCATGTAAGACTCAAAATAATTGTTATTAAAACCGGATCAGATCGGATCAGATGGTAGACCGAAAAGATCGGACTCGGAATCAAATCCGGTTCAATTAAGATAAAAGACTAAATAAGCATGTAACTAGAAAAAATGAAGAAAACTCAGCTAGAAAACCGTTGAACCAACCAAAAAAACCGTTTCTTTTCTTATTTCTCGATTATGGTGGCACATTTATTTTCATAAGCAGCTTTTGAGGAGAAAATATAGCACTGCATTATTTTGTAGACAATTATGTATGAGTGAGGCTACAGTGCTATGCATAGCACCAATTGGGTCCGTACTACGGCTCAAAATTTGACTTTTTAAAATTCTAACGGTCGATCCGAACCGTTCAACATGATTATAAAATGAATATGTACTTGCAAAGCAAATTTTACATTTTTTCGAATTTTTTTAGATAGGCTGTTTTTGGATGGTCCACAATGTTCAGATCAAGTGATTTTCAAAAAAATAGTAAAAAAATTCGAAAAAATGTAAAATTTGGTTTGCAAGTACATATTCATTTTATATCATGTTGAACGGTTCGGATCTACCGTTTGGATTTTGAAAAGTCAAATTTTGAGCCGTAGTACGGACCCCATCCGTGCTATGCATAGTACCGTAGCCTCACTCATTATGTATTGTCTTTTATGTTTTTGCAGCGTAATTTTACTTTTTTAAACAATTATGAATTTTAACACGATCAGACAATTGTCACAATGTTATTTTTTTTTTAAATTCTGAAATTCCGAAATTTAAAAATTGATCATCAAATGCTGGGTTGATTTAAAAAAAAATAAAAAATTCTATGTAGTTATTCAATTTTAAAACAAAGTATAAAACTATAAAACATCTTTGATGGAAAAAATAGTGTTCCTATGATGTTTTATTTTAATAATTTTATGAATAGTTTCTACCGATTTTGAGCTTCAAAAAAATATATTTCTTGCATTTTAAAAAATCTATAAATTTGTTTTTACAGTACATCATTTATTTGCATGTGGAGGAAATAAAACATGATTATTTTTATAATAGTACTTTTTATCTCATAAATACATAAGTATTTTAAAAAATTAGCAAACAAACTGGTTAATCTATCGGTCTGACTGGTTGACCGTTGACCCGAAACTTGCCGAGTCATCGTCTGATCCGACTCTGATAACATTGATCGCTAGCGTTTCGACTATAATAAAAATATTTATGATTTGATTGCTATATATTTGTTTTCATAATAAAAATGCTACAAATAAAAAAATCAGCATTTATCGACACAAACTTCATCCAATAGAAACGAATTTCTGAAACTTTTAATAAACAATTTTTTTTATTTTTTAATAGCAGCGTTTTAATTTGTAAAAAACAAATTTAGAGATTTGAACTACCGTGTCTAGGCGTGTACCGGCGATAATTCTTTCGTCGTTGACTTCTAAAACACAAAACTTTGACTTCTCAACAAATCTAGTCAATATTTGTAAACACCAATTACGAGAGGGATGCAGAAATGATGTGAAGAGCATTTAATAAATGCAGGAAAAAATAATTTAATATTCTCAGCAAAGTTCACATTCCTTGATGGCCATTTTGACTTGAAGATAGAACCTGCCCTTGGATAAGTACAAGATTTGCAATTAAATCATCTCTTTTTCTTCCTATAAACTGGAGAAACACCATTCCATTTTTCACCCCTTCAAAGTTTCAACTTGATGAAAATACACCCTTCAAGTTTCAATATTTTTTTGAATTATTTGAGCACACTTTATAGAGGAGGGTTTAAATACATTCATTTTGTGTGCCTTCATCATATCTCTATTTATAAAATATTAATAACTTAAACTTTAAAACTCAAATATCAAAATAAAACCGTTATATTTGATCTTTATTATTTTCTCTATGCATGTATAAAATATTACGGCATTTCAACTTTATTTTGATTGGCATCAAGAGCTTATAAAATACATTGATAGGATAAATTCTGAACGTTGATTTTTCACTTATTTATTTTTATAAAAATAAAACCGAAATGTAGCAATTTTTTTATGTACATGTAGAGAAAATAATATAGTCATATCTAACGGTTTTATTTGATATATAAGTTTTAAATTTATGTTATTAGAACTTTAAAAAATGAAGGCATTTGAACCCTCCTCCACTTTATATTATAACAAAAGAGTTATTAGTGTATTTATATTGGATAATGTCTAATTAAACGTGGCAATTATTGAGAATTTCATAATTACCAACCTTTTACAAAAAGAAAAATCACTTTGTAATTCTCACGCTGACAAAATTATGGATTCTAATTTCCTAATTTTTATTGCTAATTTTATATCGAACTTCCAATTCTAATTTTTAACCAATGTGACAATTTCTTATTAATTTTACACTTGAAGATGCTTTAAATTAATTTCACTGATGTAGATATTTTCTATCTGTAATGAAAAAAACTACATATTTATAGCAATATTAATATATTTAAAAATTGGAAAAGACTAGTCTTAAAAGAATATAAGTTTAAGCTGTAGAGATCCATTACATTTATACAATGGAGAAATTCTAAGCTTTAGCCTTTAAATATTTTAATTGAGACAGAAACCACCCACCTATTGGACCCACTAATTAGACTTGATCTGACCCCTGATGTACTTCCACTGGTTCCCACAAGCCAGACTTGTCAGATTGTTGACTAGACCCGGTTTCAAATATGGTCGTAGACCTCTGAACATACCGAATTCAGATCCTCACAGCTACCGTAATAGATAATCTGATCTGGATCGTTATTTTAACTTGGCACGAATCTCAAAGCCAATTAATACTGCCTCTGCGCTAGCCCGAATCTCAAAGAGGCTGAGAGTTAATTTAAAACCGTAAAGTAAGAAGAATCTCCTGAACATACCTTGAATATTATTAATTTTGTAGGTATTAGTTTTGCACAATGGCTAAAACAAAAAAAAGTTCTGACCAATTGTTTACAAAACTGTAAAATGTTGTTTATTATAACTTTTTAAAAAAGAAGAAGAACTCCGTAGGAATTGTGTTTTATACTTTTTTTTAACAAAAAAAAAATTCATTTCATAATTTCAATTGTTTACTAAATTTTAAAGTTTCTTTGATTGAAGTTGGAAATTAATTATGTTCTTGGTTACAAAGTAGTAGTCAAATTTTATGTAAAATAAGTGTTTTGACAAATACATTTAAACTATTCATTTTTTTAATTTATTGATTTTTCTTTTATTATAATATATTTGATTCGTTTTTTGTCTGGCCTATTTTTTGCAATATTTATCAAGTAAGATATTTTGAATTCTAAAAATTAGAAATAACAGTTTTTGTATTGTATGATATAAATAAAGATTTTTTTTAAACAATAAGTAATACATTAGAAAACTAATTATTACAACAAAAAATAATTTTTTACAACAAAATAAATGTTGTTTACAACAATAATTATGGCAACAAAATTACTATAAATTCTACGAAAATAGTATTAAGTCAAAAACTTAATATTAAATCAGATGTTGTTTAATCTTTTAACGAACTTTTTTCTAAAGAAATCTATGTAACGATATGGTTTTTATTTCTAACCTCTTTCTGTACAAAAAGATTCTAAAATTTCAAGTGGGCACCTTTTCGAACTTCCTTATATTTCCTTTTTCCAAACATCTTAAAAGTTAATATGGATATTTAATAAGGTTCAAGCACCTTAGTTTCATGCCTCTATTATAACTCCACCAATAAAACATTGAGAACAAAAAAATTGGAATTCAAATGACTAAACAAAACTGCTAAATATTTAAACTATGTCTTAATGTGAACCAACTTGAAAAAACAGTTCAAAATGTTGACATAAGTAGATTTTTACAAAATTTTAATCTCGATCAATAAGGCATTGGTTTTATTTTTTGTAGGATGCTCATTATTATCAATAATTCGGCATTGGTTTTGCTTTTTCCATCAAAATGTAGCTATCTGCTATGAAGTGTACATTAAGGCTATGGGCCAGGTCTTGGTAATACAACCTATTGACACAGATCCGCTCTTTAATTCTCACGTGAGTAACGCGCACGCGCCAGGTTCACAGTAATAAACGCGTTCTAAACTTTTCATCCGTACCCAAGAAAAGTAAAATATATTAATTTATTTCTCATAGTTCTACTCTCCCGACATTTTTATTAATATCCAAAGTTTAATACAAATTATTAATTATACCCAGAATCGGACCAATTATCGAAATATACCCAAGCCGGCCATTTTCTGGCCGGCTATGTTCCCTCCCTAAGCCGGCCAGAAAATGACCGGCTTGGTACATTTTTTTTTTTTTTTTTTTTTTAACCGCATTATTTTTGTTTTAGGTGATTTCTATTAAAGTCAAATATTTCATTTCTAAGTTTCGTATAAAATAATAAAGTACACACAAATTGCAAATAGAGTCCACACATTTTTTACAACATGCATACAAATCACCTATTATTGCTACGTCTAAAAGGTAATCCCCAAAGTAAACCACTTGCGAAAGATGATTTACGAGATGGCCTAGCAGGTGGCTCTGGTTGCTCAGTAGATGGCCCGGCTTGGGTTCCAGATGGCCCGGCTTGGGTTCCAGATGGCGCTGCTTGGTTTGTAGATGGCCCTGCTTGGCTTGTAGATGCCCTGGTTGTGCGTCTAGTAGTGGACCTTCTCGGTTGGATCACAGATGGCTCCCCTTGCACCCCAACTGCCTCTCCTCCTATGTCAACCGCCTCTCCCATTGCTTCGGCATACATAGCAGCTGCATCTAAACGGCTCGTAGCTGTGCTACACCGTGATCCTCCGGACCCACTTCCCGACGCCATTACTCGCTCATTTTCTGCCGTATTTGCTGCGATTCTTGCCTCTGCATTTGCATGTGTTACTTAGTAAGTTGGTATAAATTGAAAAGAAAAATAATTTTGGATGAATGTTACATACCTCTTCGTTGCCTATCGGAAGTGGAACGGCGAGGCCCATGCCCCCTTCGTCTACCTTCCATTTCATCCATCGTCATTACATGACGGGTGTGTTTTCGCCTCCCCTTCCTAATCCAACCACTACTCGGAAGGATTCTGTCTCCAACATTAGGAGGCCAGTCTCCCATATTGCCAATTGGATTGAACACATGGCTCCAAGTACTCACAAGATAGGGTGTTTTATACCAGTCTGCAACAAAGTCGTCCTCTTGCCAGTTTCGGTCACGGCAAACAGCTAAGACATGAGCGCACGGAATAGAAGTTAATTGGATACCTCTGCAAGTGCATTCCATTTGTCTGTCGGGACCGCGCGTCACAATATACATGAACTCCCTGTGAGTGGGTTCCATGTTGCCCATGTCGCTACGGGTGCAAGGAACGTACTCATCTGGGGATGAAACTTGGTACTGACCTTGGCCCTGCGTGTAACGCACCACCCGCATTTTTCCAGCTTTCTCCCAACGTTTTCTGACCTTCTGCAAAACCCGGTCAGACAGAACCTGTCCATTGTCTTGTAATTCCATTGCTCGCTGACGCCGCTGAATAAACCATCTGTTGCACGTGTAGAACGTATCCTCCACAATGGCACAAACATGCAATCTACGACTCGTTCGGAAGACATTGTTGAGCGACTCGGAGCCGTTTGTTGTCATGATACCAAACCGGTATCCTCCGTCACAGGTTTGGAAAATTTTCTCATAATTGGACGGCTCCATCACATCATTAGGACGTACTTTGCCCACTCTTTTTAAATATGCATTGCACTTCGAATTTTGCTGCACAAAAACAAATGGGTGTTATTTCATTTTCATAAAATTCTTATAAGATAATTAAACGAAATGTTATAAGTTAGACATACATGAGCAAACTCTTGGAACATCTCTTGTAATCTTCTCGGCTTCTTCCTCTTTGCTCCTTCCCTGAACCTCCATCCGTACCATCTGTCTCCTCCACAGTTCGTGACTAAGTTGTCAGCAACATGCTGCATACAATACCTGTGCACAAAGAGCTCGGGAGGCCATCCGTATTCAGCTGTCAGGGCAGCTTTGATCCCCTTGTGCTAGTGGTTTGACAAAACCCGTTAGGGGCTGCCCGAACCCGGTCCGCCCGTGCCCGGTGCCCGGGGTACCCGTACCCGTGCCCGGGTATTGGCGGGTAAACGGGTACACGGGTACGGGTCTGAAACGGGCAGGGTGGCTGTTTTTGGTGCCAAACCCGGGTGTACCCGTACCCGCCGTACCCGCTGCCCGCGCCCGTCTGCCCGCACCCGCCAGGGGTGTACCCGCACCCGGTAACCCGTGTCCTTTGAGATTCGTGCCAATTTAAAAAGAACGGTGCAGATCAAGTAATTGTAAAAGATTCCCTTCACTTTGGAGTTTGGATGTAAAAGATTCTCTTCACTTTGTAAAAAGAACGGTGTAGATCAACGTGTATCTCAAACCATTTCAAAATTCAAATCCGCTGGGATACAGCTGTATGCATTAACGTGTACGGTGCCTATCCTCTGCATTAACTCTCTACTGACGTGTAGGGTGCCTATTGGGTGAATGGGTGTGCCGTTCATTAATGAAAGATTCCCTTCACTTTACGAGGCAACATTTGCCTCCTCTGATCCTCTCCAATATGTGTAAAAGATTCCCTTCACTTTACGGTTTGGGATTAACTCTCACCGCTTTGAGATTCGGCCTAACGCAGGGAGCAGTATTATTTGGCTTTGAGATTCGTTCCAAGTTAAAAATAACGGTCCAGATTAACAGCAAAAAAAAAAAATACCTGTGCCCGTCCTGCCCGTGCCCGCTGTACCCGTGCCCGTTGTACCCGTCTACCCGCAACGGGCACGGGTTTGAGACGGGCAGGGCGGAGTTTTTAAAAAAAAAACCCGCCTACCCGTGCCCGTTGTACCCGCCTACCCCCCTACCCGCCTACCCGCCTACCCGCTGCCCGCCTCGGGCACTACCCTGCCCTGCCCGAGGTACCCCTTAGCAGACCACTACCTTGTGCTGGTCCGATATGACACATACAAATTTACACGGGCCGAGCACTTCATTTCTCAACCACTGCAAGAAAAAACCCCAATTCTCAGTATCCTCCTGACGTACAATTGCAAATGCAATAGGCAACAATTGGTTCTCGGCATCGTAGCCGCAAGCTATCAAAAGCCTCCCCTCGTATCGCCCAGACAAGAAGCAGGCATCGATGCTGATCACTGGTCTCAGGTACTGGAACGCCGCAATGCATGGACCAAACGCCCAGGCTACGGCTCTGAACTGGGCAACATCTGGCATGATTAGTCCTGTTTCCTTATTCCGTACCGGGCTGGTCAGAAATTGGTGGATCGAGTTGGGATTGTTGTGGCAAATTGCAAGCAACAGTGGTCTCAGCAAGCTGTATGAAATCTCCCAACTCCCAAATTGCCGGGCTATTGCCAGCTCACGGCCCCTCCACAGTCGGTTGTATTTAGGTGTCACACCCTTATACACAGACAAAACAATGTCTGCCACCGTCTGGATGCTCATACACGGGTCCTTTTTAATGGCGTTCTCAATGACATCGGCAATGAGTGCTGCCGTCAGACATTCGTGGTCGACCCTCGTACTCTCAGTCCTACATGTGTGAGGCATGTCTTGCTTAGTTATAACCCATGCGTCTCCACATCCCGTCGGCTTTGCCCTAAGCTCGTAACGGCAATTCTTGTCCTTGCACAACAGAGTAACCCGATCCCTGTCACTTTTCCAAGATCTGAACTCCTGATTCTTAGTTATATGGTGCTCTCTGACCTTCTTCATTAGGTCTTCTTTGGTTTTAAAATATAGGTTTGCACACAACTCACCTTTGTACTTAATCCGTTGCCCATAATAACCAATATCTGCTTCTCTAAACTCAGAAACATCATTGAGGTCTGGGAACGGGTGCGTATCAGTCCGGCCACTAAGCGGCCCCCCCTCATAAGTATGCCTTTCAGCTATTTGAACCGGCCCGTCTCCATCGCAACCTTCCAAGTGATCTGAATCCCCCCACATTTCTCCCTCAAATTCATCCCCGCTCCCCAGATCGTCCTCCGGTATTTCATTAATGTCTTCAAAGTCCGGGCATGTTGCATCGTCTACTGGTGCAGGTCTGGGGTAAGGTGATACTGGAGGTAACGGTAAATCAGCCACATTTACGGATCTAGGTGGGGTTGAAACTGAGTGTCTTGGTCTGCCTCGATTGTGTCTAGGCGGGGATGCAACTGAGTGTCTTCGTTGAGGTGCTGGTGGAGTGACGTAGTTGTAGGGTTCTGGGTCAGGTTCGTTGAGGAGTAAGGTGGAGTCACGTCTGTTGGTTTCTGGTTGTGGGGTATAATGTGGTGCCGCTGATCCAGAGCCCGAACTTCCAACCCCGGGCTCTATCGGAACTCTTCTAGCAAATATTTCTATTAGAAAATTCCCTTCGGACCTCAAATAACCAAACATGCCTCTCCACGTACTCTCATCTACCAGTTTCGCAACCATAAATTTTTCGCTGGAGGGATGGCAATATCGGGTTGCCAATTCTAGGTCACACCTTTCTGGGTTGTAACCGGTGTGTGTGTAAACTATGGATTTAGGTCCAAAAGTGAGATGTCATCTGGAATCATCAATGAATGAGCTGCATCTTTGTTGTAATACGCCCCTTGTGCACTATTAAGCATCTTCCCACCATAGTGTAATGAAATAAAGGCCATGGTAAACAAACTACATTTTAGAAAATGGTAAACAATTGTCAGGTTACTAAATGGTAAACAATTGTCAGGTAACTAAATAGTAAACAATTGACTGGTGAACAATTAAGTAAATGGTGAACAATTAAGTAAATGGTAAACTATTAAGTAAATGGTCAACAATTAAGTAAATAGTAAACAATTAAGTAAATAGTAAACAATTAAGTAAATAGTAAACAATTAAGTAAATAGTAAACAATTAACTGAATAGTAAACAATTAACTGAATAGTAAACAATTAACTGAATAGTAAACAATTAAGTAAATAGTAAACAATTAAGTAAATAGTAAACAATTAAGTAAATAGTAAACAATTAACTAAATAGTAAACAATTAAGTAAATAGTAAACAATTAAGTAAATAGTAAACAATTAACTAAATAGTAAACAATTAAGTAAATAGTAAACAATTAACTAAATAGTAAACAATTAACTAAATAGTAAACAATTAAGTAAATAGTATACAATTAAGTAAATAGTAAACAATTAAGTAAATAGTAAACAATTAACTAAATAGTAAACAATTAAGTAAATAGAAAACAATTAATTAATCTATAAAATAAAACATAATAATAAAAAAAAAATAATAATAAAAAAAATAAAAAAAAAAAAATTTATTACCTCAACAGTGTATCCAGAGCCTCGGGATGTGTGAAGCAAGCTGCCTCTTGATGCTCTTTTATAGAGTTTTTGGGGTTTAAAAAAAAAAAAAAAAAAAAAGTACCAAGCCGGCCATTTCTGGCCGGCTTAGGGAGGGAACATAGCCAGCCAGAAAATGGCCGGCTTGGGTATATTTCGATAATTGATCGGATTCTGGGTATAATTAATAATTTGTATTAAACTTTGGATATTAATAAAAATGTCGGTCTACTCTCCAATACTTATGTTTTAATTGCTTTCTTTTTGTTTATTTGGCTCTGTTCTATGTTATATTGAATACATTAATTTCAAAATATCACTGTTTTAGCTAGCGAGTCACTTTCATATTGTAAACCTATTCTTCAATAAGTGACAAATATAAGACCAATTTAAATTTTAAATATAACTTAAGAATCTAATCTTCTATCGTATTATTTTAAAGTGTAACTAATAATTTCATTATTGTATCTCCCTATATATTTCTGAATTATGTGATACTCGTTGGTCTTCTAAATTTTATCCAATTTGATCCACATAACAACCTCTAACAAACGAGTCCGGCTAATATGACATTGGTGTCATTCCAAATTCAATAACACCACATCGTATACCGTTGGATCTGCTTTAATATCCGTGCAAAACACTAGTGTCTTTAATATTCGTGCAAAACACGGATATTAAAGCAGATCCAACGGTATACGATGTGGTGTTATTGAATTTGGAATGACACCAATGTCATATTAGCCCGACTCCTAACAAACAGTCAAAATTGTCATATATGGGAGCATGATTTTTTGATGGTCATATGTTCAAATTTGGTCTGATACTCGATCTAGACCATTTGATCCACGTAAAAATTTGTGTGTACAATTAAATTTAAGCTGCTAAATTGAATGCACATATCTCGACGGGATCAAACGGTCCTTGTCGAAAACATCAGACCGGATCCCTTCGCTTTCATAAAATACATTCCTGAAGAAGTAGTTAAATGATATCATCAAATTTGGAGGTTAGAAAAGAAAGATAACCATTCTTAATAAAATATAAAATTCCGTCGCATCCGGCAGATCGCCGATGAAGTCCACAAACATCCCTTGATTTTCTCCTCAGGCCCCACCCACTATTCCACGTGTCATTATACTATTGGCTCCTTGATTTTCGTGTGGAACCCACCCCTCTCTTTCGCTTACTACGGTCGCCGCCATGACGAAATACCAATTCTAGTTAAAAATTAGAAAGAGGGAAAGAAAAGAGAAACGAGCTCAGCTCACATATAATAGAGAGAGGCTGTGTGAGAGAGTGTGTGTGCGTGTGTGGAGGTTGGAGCTAGGGTTTGGGTTGATTTCTAAGCTCTCCTTTGTTGAAATTCTATATGTGGAAGTAAAAGATTGTTAGATATTTGCTGTGGTGATTGATTAGGTGCAAGAGCGAGCTTGATTCTAGTAATAGTTAGACCAAAAGAACCACGCTTTACGCTTCGTTTGATTCCAGTTTTTATTTTGTGAATTTTGCTCTGCTCAGATGGGTATAGTGTGTTCAAGTAGACTTCCCAGCTTGCTGGTTTTGTGAAGTAAGAATTTTTTTTTTCTTTTGATGAGAGCTAGCGCCCCTTGATTAAGCCATGAGCTGTGTTGAGAGTGGCGAATTAGGGAGAAACGAATCAAAAGCTGTCGCCTTGGATGAATCGATCAAACTAGGGAGGAGGTCTTTTGCGAGAAATAATGGGAGTGTTGTATCAGTTTCAGGCCCGCTTGATATAGACGAGAAATTGTTGATCGATCCAAAGTTACTCTTTGTTGGATCGAAGATTGGAGAAGGAGCTCATGGCAAGGTCTATCAGGGGAAGTAAGTTCAAATTGTATTGTTATATAATAAACCTTCCTTTTAGATAGCTTAGATTATTACTTAAGCTTTGTTTAGTTGCCTTTCTTATCTTAAGGATTTTT
The DNA here is from genome assembly GCA_011114355.1 of Carex littledalei. Lineage (NCBI taxonomy): Eukaryota > Viridiplantae > Streptophyta > Magnoliopsida > Poales > Cyperaceae > Carex > Carex littledalei. Next base: position 6,109,791 of record CM022095.1, on the reverse strand, counting down.
TTTTTTTTCATTTCATTGTGTTGTATTATATCTTTGTGGGGTGGGAAGCGGGGAAGGCTCAGCTTTGTACTAACTTTAGATATAAAAAGTATGATCTAAAGTTAAGTTTTGTTGTACAAAATTTGTTAAATTTGTTCATCAGAAAGAAAATTGGTGAATTTTAGAAGCACAAGGTCAATTTAGGATGTTCAAATGTAGAAGTTTTTTTTGTCAGTCTCAGTGTTTTGAAAGTTAATTTCTGCTGAATCAAATTAATATTTGCATTAAGTTGGTCATCTATTATTTAATCATTGACTTTCTAACTTTTTTCTAATTTTAATTATTACATGCTCGTTGGATGCTATTTTTGATACCATCAACCAGCGGATTGACTATTGCTTTCATTGACTTTCTTTTCTGTAACCTAATATGTATATGTTCTCTTTCAAATTAGGTATAGAGATCAAATTGTGGCAATAAAAGTAGTAAATGGAGGCAGTACGCCAGATGAGAAGGAAATATTTGAAGAACGTTTCATTCGAGAAGTGAACATGATGTCAAAAGTGAAGCATGAGAACCTAGTCAAGGTAAGCCCTTTGCTTAGGGATGGCAGAAAAGCCCAATTGGCCCGGCGGCCCGGTCTTACCCGCCCGGTCCGTCCTTTACCCGGTCAGCCCGACGTTGTGATGGGTCAGGTAAGGGCGGGCCTAGAGCCGGGCCGGGCCGGCCTGGGCTTATGCCGAAGGCCACAACGATGGGTCTTTATGTTAAAAAGAACAAGCAGAACAGCAGCCTTTAGTTGCTATTAAACTATGAATAATTTTTTGATGTATTAGCAAAATCACACTGATGTTTGTTGTTAAACTATGAATTATTTTTTCTTCCATTAGAAAAATCATATTATGAATTGTTTTGTTGTCTTGTACGGTCTATTTGATGTGGTTGAATATGGATGGGCCAACGGGTATGGGCAGGCAAGGACAGACAGGCATGGGCTTGGGGAAAAGGCCCATGGGCGGGCCGAGCATAGATTTTTAAGCCCATCAGATTGGGCCGGGCAGGTGGGCCGTTAGTTTTTAACAAGCCAGGCATGGGCTTAGCAAAATACCCGTGGGCTCGGCCCATTGCTATCCCTACCTTTGCTTGACATTTTATAAATTATATTACTAAATTATACCGTACAAAATTTGTTGGTCAAAATGTCTGATAACTTCCAACTGATTTGTACTTGTTATAAATAATTATGTATTGTATAAAATTAGTTAGTATATAGATTGTACTTATTTTGCGGATAGAAAAAATAATTGAAGTGCCAATTCGTCAAGATTCAAATTGATTTAAATATGATATATAATTTGACGATCTATTGCCTTTTTTCTTCTTTCGTGAAATTGATTAAAGCATGGAATAGAGAATTAATACCAAAAACCATTTGATTAATTGCTGACTATCAATCTATTATTTCTCATTTTTGAAGTTTATTGGAGCATGCAAGCACCCAATAATGGTGATTGCCACTGAATTACTGCCGGGGATGTCACTTAAGAAGTACTTAAGCAGTATTAAGCCTCAGCAATTGGATATTAGCACAGCTGTCAGCTATGCATTGGATATAGCTCGTGCTATGGATTGTTTACATGCCAATGGAATTATTCATAGAGACTTAAAACCTGGTAAGAATTCGCTTGCTAATGGAATTAAATTTGTGAATGTGCATGAATTTGCATGCTACCGAATCCCAATTTATGCTTGGTCTGGAAATTGGAATATTGTTTTTTCCCTCTAGATTTGATTATTCTTATAATGGTACAGAATTGGGAGAATTTGTGTTAATTTTGTTATCTATAGAAACTGACTGGAGTTAATTAAAATGCGCAGATAACCTATTGCTAACGGCAAATAAGAAGCAAGTAAAGCTAATTGATTTTGGACTCGCAAGAGAAGAAACTGTGAATGAAATGATGACAGCTGAAACTGGAACTTATCGGTGGATGGCTCCTGAGGTGAGATGTGTAATGACGCTAATTAGTAACTAGTTTCCTTTATTATGATCAAAAGTGATTTATATAATTGACTATGACTGGAATGTATCAACTGGATGCGACTTTTGTTGGATTTTTAAATTAATTTTGGTAACCTGGTGAAAAGGTTGGAACATAATGTTCCAGAGCAAACCCTATTTGTATTGTATCCAGAGTAGATTTTATTCGTCTAACATATTGTGATTATTATAGTTGTACAGCACAGTAACTCTTAGGCGTGGGGAAAAAAAACATTACACAAATAAGGTGGATGTGTATAGCTTTGGTATAGTTCTGTGGGAATTATTGACAAATAAAATGCCGTTTGAAGGCATGTCAAACCTCCAGGCTGCCTATGCTGCTGCTTTTAAGGTTATTTCTTTTTTCATTTTGTCCTTTTTTGAGTTTTTAAATTTCAGTTGCAATGATATTTTTCTTGTTGAGTGAGACTACAGTACTATGCATAGCACATATTGGTCCGTACTATAGATTAATTTATTCATTTTCAAACTCCAAACAATCAATCTAAACTGTTGAACATGATCCCCATATGAAAATGAATTCGCATCCTCTGAGATATCTCATATTTTGCGTGACTTTTTGGAAATCTCAACCGTTCAAATATGTTCTGCATGGATCTCAAAGCTCAAATAATACTGGCTCCCTGTGCTATCCCCGAATAGGCACCGGACACGTCGGTCACGCAAAATATGAGATATCTCAGAGGATACGCACTCTATGAAAATGTACTTGTAGATCAAATTTTACATTTTTTTAGAATTTTCTTGCTATTTTTTAGATAGGTAGAAAATCACTGATCTAAAGATGACCATTCAAAAGTTGTGATTCTACCTATCCAAAAAGTAGCAAACAAATTCTAAGAAATATCAAATTTAGTCTGCAAGTATATTTTCATATGAAAATCACATTGAACAGTTCAGATAGACTATTTGAACTTTGGAAACGAATATATTAATCCGTAGTATGGACCAATCTGTGCTATGCATAGTACCATAGCTCACTGTTTCTTGTTTGACTTATTCTTAACTCATGATTGGTTGTTCTGGGGTCAAATTAAAGACGGGCCCTTTGATCTGAATTGCATGATAAAACACCCATTTGACCGTATCAGTAACATTTTTTTAAGTCAAAAGTTATTTTAATTAGATTTTTAATTCCAGTAGATTTATAATTGGGCCAACAAATAATAATTATATTGGCTCAAGGACTGAAGTAGCGTAAATATTGGTATCTAAAATGAGTAAGATTTGTACACTTGAGCTTTTCCTGTTGCCATCTAACATTATATTTATTCTTTCATTATATTAGCAAATGAGACCTCCACTACCAAATGACACTCCGCCCGAACTGGTATTCATAGTGCAATCGTGCTGGGTCGAAGACCCAAATACAAGGCCGTGCTTCAACCAAATTGTACGAATGCTCAATTCCTTTCTATGCACATTGCCGCCTCCACCAAAGTGCACAGATACTGAGGAAATAGATGTGGCGAGTAGGAGTACTAGTACTGTCATATCAGCCACGTCAGCACGAGCTGGAGGAAGGAAGCTTTCTTTTATCCGTCAGCTATTTGCAGCCAAGAAGGCGGCGAATGTGTAGTGCGCATGTGATCTTTTGCGACTTGTTTTGTTGTAAAGCTAATAGTAGCATAAAATAGTTGACATGTAACGTGTAACATGTAAACATTTGATATATGAAAGAGGTCTGATGATATGTAATGTAAGGATGAAACAAGTGCATGTTATATATAGGCGATCTCTTTTCTTATTTTGGTTGGTGTTTTCTTCCTAGCAGGTAGCAGCTCATAGGAAATCCCAGAAGCAAACGATTCTCACCTCTAGTATCATGTACCGGTTTGGTACATGGTTGTGTACTGAAATTAAATTTAAGATGAGAAGTAAATCTAGTTGATGAAATAGAGAGAAGCACGGAAGTTTGTAAAAGATCCAGTTTCATTTTTTATTTAGGTATAAATACTTCTTATGAGCAGGGTTCAAATGCCTCAATCGTATTGCGCATCTTTATCTTCGTTTTCAAAGTCTAAATAGTCAATCTGAATTGCTCAACATGATCTCAATATTAAAATGTGCTTGGAGACCAAATTTTATATTTGTTTTTTTTAGAATTTTTTTTGCTTTTTCTTTAGATATGTACAAATTATTCTTTAGAATTTTTTAGAAGATTTTGAACCATCCAAAAACAGAGATAATAATGCACAATGTATATGAAATATAAATATGCAAAGACCAATAATAACGCACAATGGCGCTTCTTATGAAAAACATTTGAATTTACAAACAGAACATGTATAGCCAATACAAGTGGTGGTTGTTAAAACAAGTTAACATAAAAATACGAAAGTCAACAACATGAAAGCTGCATTAGATATTTTCCTTCAGCAATTAACACCAGATAGTAAGGTATATGGAGTAGATCAGGTCACTGCATATAAAGAGCAAAAGAAAATGTAGCCTGTTTATAAAATTACGTATTTCCCCTAAAAAACTTCAAATTTATTTTCCCCCTCTAAAGTTCGTAATATCATATTTACCCTTCTAAACTTAAAAAATTCACAAATTTACCCTTTTATTGCCTTTTCTATCAAACCTCATTTTAAATTTATAAAATACCAATTTTACCCTTTATTAGATAAAAAAATATGTAGGATGTTTAAGAAAAATGTCAGTCTACTAATTGGTCGGTTTAAAAGGGCAAATGGTTCATTTCTCTACTTCTGATGCATGCACAAGCATATACGTAATGTCACAATATATATAACTGAACTAGACAAATTAACCATTTGCCTTTGAAAACCGACTAATTAGAATACTGACATTTTTCTTCAACATGCTACATATATATATTTTTTTTAATAATAGGTAAAATGAGTATTTTATAAATTTAAAATGAGTTCTAATAAAAAAGGAAATAAATTGGGTAAATTTGTGAGTTTTTGAAGTTTAGAAGGGTAAATATGATATTATGAAGTTTAGAGGGGAAAATACGTAATTTTGAAGTCTTTAAGGGCTATACATGAAATTCCTCCTAAGAAAGTTATATGTATAAGATATTCAGATATCCCTGCATACTGTCTTTTCTAGAACTGTTCTCAGCACTGGATTGTCATTTCAATACCACATATGATATGTGTCTTCTTAACTAATATCAGCAGTTTACACAGGCAGAATAATTAATTTGCTGTGATTTGTTACAAGGAATGTATAAATGGGTTTTTCCAGTTCCTTGCACTTAAAAGGAATTCACATAGCAGTTCTTGCTCCATGAATTTTTCAGTACCAAAATTTGGAACAAGTTCCGAACTTGTATGTGCTTAAATTAGTTAGAAAAGTGAAAAGACATTGAAGTGAAAATTGGAAAAATATTAAATAATGGGAAACAAATTTCTACAAACCTTGTCAGCAATGTTTTTGGAGAGCCAATCAAGACCCTCATAAAGACCTTCTCCAGAGGTCGCACATGCGCTCTGGATAAACCTAAATCATGAGGATAACCACTAATTAATCACCGAAAAAAAGGTTTTCATGCATGACCATTGTGAAGTATAAGTAACAAATAAACTACCCAGTCATGGGAAATGATTTTCATTACCAGTATTGTGTTACTTTTGTGGTCAGTACAGATAAATACCTATGCCATCAGAGAAGATAGTAAATATTGAATTAGTACCATGGGCGTTTGTGCATAGAGTGGAGGCCGAGCTGATCAGTGATTTCAGTAGCATTCATAGCATTTGGAAGGTCTTGCTTGTTTGCAATCACTAGGAGGACTGCATCGCTTAGCTCGTCCTGCTTAATTTGTTAAACAAATTAATATGAAATCGGTATTAAGGGCAATAAAGTACCTTAATATCTATATAAGTTATTATCTGTAATGAAGACCAAGTAATCAGTCATCAGTGTCTTAAAAAAAAATAATTCCCTTTTAGCAAAACAAATACTTGTAAAAATATCTAGTTGAACGAAGAAAAGTTTAATTGTAAGATTCCAATATCTTTCCCTAGAAAAAATAAGGCAAAAAATGAAAGTTTTCAGAAAAGAAAAGAAAGATATGAGTTAAGTTACTAGCATCATGCTTGTTTTATTTGAAAGCTTATGAGAAAATCATATAGAATAATCAATAGAAGTGAGGTCACAGTTTCGAAACCCGACCGGAGAATTTTTGTGGATATATAAAGTTGTGAGTTTTAATCTCCTTCTTGAATCTCAAAAAAATAATCAGTTGAAGTGATGACTTCAAAATTAGTACCTCATTCAACATGCAGTGCAATTCATCTCTGGCTTCTATAATACGTTCATTGTCATTGCTGTCGATCACAAAGATTAGTCCCTGCGTGTTCTGGAAATAGTACCTCCATAAACGACGGACCTGAGACAAAATATGCATATATTTATGTATTTGAAAATTTGTTATTTTTCAATATAGAAAGATTAAGATTGAGTCGGTTTGAAAAATTTACACTGCCTTGACCACCAACATCCCAAACTGTGAAGTTGATGTTTTTGTACTCCACTGTTTCCACATTAAATCCTAACAGAAAGAAGAACTCCACCGTTTACCAGCTAATTATATATAAGCTTGAAATATATGAAAAGCAATTATGTATCACAACTAAATGCCAAATTTGATCATTACAATAGCATATAGTTTACTAAACTGCAAAAATTAACTATGAACATATATACCGATGGTAGGAATAGTGTTGACAACTTCACCGAGCTTAAGCTTGTAGAGAATGGTAGTTTTACCAGCCGCATCAAGACCAACCATCAGTATCCTCATCTCACTCTTCATAAAAAGCCGACTAAATAGCTTTGTAAATGATACCCCCATGTCTCTCTTTTGCCTTTTTCCTTCTTTTTTCCCCTTTTCTTGGTCTGTTCAAAAGATATTAAATTAAGCATATCAGTTGAGATATCATAAGAAGATATACTTAATTTTCATATATATGTCACATCACGATGCAAATAACATAGCATTTTGACAAATTGAAAAGTGATCATCATAGGTCCCCCAAAATATATCATATAGAAAGAAAAATAAAACAAAATACCACAGAATGCCAACAGTTAGTAGACCCCAAAAGTGCAAAAAAAAAAAAAGTAAATAAACAAGCAGAGAGAGAAGATTGGAAAATGAGATTACCTATTAAAATTGAAAGTGAAGCTCTTTGTGAAGGAAGAAAGGAGGTTAGCAGGGGTTTAAATAGATAGGGAATATGAGGGGCTCTGACTGTGTAGGCTCTGCTTCATGTCTTTTTTTGAAAGCTTGACCGATGCGGCTCTGCTTCATGTCGAAGCAAGCCTTTCAACAAGTCACTATTAAAAGATGCAGAATATTCTGTTATTTTAATCATTTTATTTTAGTTTACTTTAAAAGGTTGTTAACTTCCTTCAGTTTTGTATCACCCAAATTTATTTTAGTTTCTTTCGTATTCAAGTCCAATAAAGCATAAAAATTGTGTCAAAAGCAGTACAATAACTGACCAATTTGGCAACTCTGATATTATAGGCAAGTGTGTAGGTATTAATATTTGGCCATTAATTGTCTAGTACTTGTGTAGGATGATAGGCACCTACCAATAAAGATATAAAAGCGTACTCATGTAAATATAAACAATATATCAACGGCACCAAATTTTGAAAAATAATGATAAATGTAGAGAATGAAATTTGAATATTTTCAGACACTCTCAACAATTGTTCTGCAAAATTTGATCCTGCATGGCTGCATCGAGGGAGAATAGTACAATTATCTTGAACATCACACGTATATATGTTGGTGAAATAATAATTCTACTGCAAATTGATTTCATATATAATTCCACATCTCTTAAGTTGAGTAAAATTGACAAACTAAACAAAAGTTACAATTTTTTTTTTGTCTTTGGTTTGAGTACTATTTTATTTCTTTCATTCTCTTTTATTTTTTTGTCTTGTTTACTTTTTCTGTTTTTTTTTTCATAAGAATGCATTATCCACTGAAGATGACTCAATTTTTCTTGTTTTTGTATAACAGTGCTTCAGGCCCAAGGATCTTTCCAGAGAGCTTCAGGCCTAAGGATCTCTCCAGAGAGCTTCCTTTGCTCCAAATATTTTATTTAGTTGAAGGAATAAGCTGAAACTTTCTGTACCATTATTTTATTTCCCAACTCCAAATATTTTATTTCCTTGCTCCAAACTTATGCATAATCAACAAAAAAAAGAAAATCTACAAGTAGCTACAACAAATACAAAAACACATACCACCATATTAACTTATTTGAATCATTCAATTTGTGAAGTCTATTCAATCCACCAAATGTTCTACATAAGTCTAAAATACAATCAATAAATCTTTCCTTAATCTCATAATTTCAAATAGACCAACAACCAACCTTACACAACTGAATCAATTACATACCACGTCTCAGCAATGGCCGTAATCCAAAAGCAACCCAACCCAAATTTCAAAACTGCTTGAATTACCTGAAGCACCAGTGACATGAAATGAACCCAATCCTATTTGATCCGGCCGAACCCTAGGGATCCATATGCTTGCCATCTCAAATCAATTTGCACCATTCCCATTTATTGTGGAGATCAACACAATGATTCAATTTCACCCAATAGTACCAAATTAACCGTCTAATTTACAGTACACTCAATTTCACTATTAAATTTCACCCAATAGTACCGAAGGAATGAGAAGAACTGGGTATTATGTCAACCTCTTTTAAAACCTCAATTCTATTAGCCAACTCAAATTCACCAAAGCTCTTCAATCCTTCAATAATACAATCGACAAATCTATTCTCAATCCGTATTGATCGCTCAACTACCTCTCTCCCCATATCAACAGCTTCTTTTATGAACCTCTCTTTACATAAACCCGCCAATAGACAACTATATACATCCGAATCAACAGAATCGTAACCATTCTCTTGCAACCAATAATATCCATCCAAGAACTGCCTTTTTTCACAAAACCCCCTTAGCAAAGAGTTAATTGCCGATGCATCCAATTCGATGCCATTTTCTAACATTCTCTTAACCAAAATTTTGGCTTCATCAAACCTCTCATTTTTTGAGAAGCATGTAGCAATCAAGCAATAGCACTCCCTGACAGAAATTTCTCCTTTGCTGACAAGACTGTCAATTAAACCCTGAATCTTACTGGAATGTTCATCAATGCAGAACCCTTTTAATATAGTTCGCACCGTGACCCGGTTCGGTTGAATGCCTCTCTTTCCCATCCGATCCAACAACCCCAAGGCATCCTCCATGAGTCCATTCTCACAGAGGCAATTTATCAAACACGTGTAGGTCACTACATTAGGCTCACACTCTTTTCCCAATTCATTCTCCATTTGACCCAAAACATCCATTGCCATATCCAGCTTTCCGGCAAAACATAATCCATCAAGAAAAGAGGTATAAACAACCACATTAGGTGTACATCCAAAGAGACCCATTTCGGAAACTACTGCACGTGCAGCCTCGACTTTACCCATCCGTGCCAAACCCTTAACTAAGGTCACAAAAGTTACCAAATTTGGTGAAATCTGTTTGCTACACATTTCCTGGAACAAAGAGAGCGCCTCCTCAGCCCGTTCGGATTCAGTGAAAATGCGAATGACTGTGTTGTAACAGAAGGTGTCAGGTTTACAGTTGAAATCGGATTGCATGAGGTTGAGAAGGTCGTGAGAAAATGAAGGTAACCATGGAGGTGGAGGGGAGATGGGGTGGAGGCATAGGGAGAAGAGAGCACGGAAGGACATGATATAGGGAGGGAAAGGAGGGTAAGGAGAGGGGGAGAGGAGAAGGGGAAGAGAAGGGAGGAGGTGAGAAGAGAAGAGGGAGAGGGAATAAGGGGAGAGAGGGGAAGGGACGGAGAAGGCATGGAGGAAGAAACGGAGGGAGAGGAGAGGAGAAGGGGAGGAGCGGAGAACGGAGAGAATGAGAGCGGTGGAGAGAGGGAGGGGAAGCGGAGGGAGGCGAGGGGAAGGGGATTGGAGAGAGCGAAGGATTTGAGAGGAGAGGGAGGAGATGGCGGATGAGGTGAGGCGAGGACCCATCGGAGGGAAGCGTACGCCGCGGCTGTTACACGGTCACAGATTGAAGTACATCACATGCCAATTGAAAACTTTCGAGTCGAGTCCGGATCCACGAGTCAACCCAAAATTCTGAGTTTGGATCGGGACCGTCCGATCATAATCCTGGTTAATTCCTTTCTAGATAAAATATACGGGGCCTTTAATATTCGTGTCGAAATAAATCGGACGATTCGCATGTAACTCAAAATTTTAGTTAATCATGAGACAGATTGGACTTGCTCTGAGCTGCACTTTCGAGGCCGAACTGTACAGCCTACATTGTTTGGATTAGTATTGAAAATGGGGTGATGTTTAGTACATGGTAAAAGAATTCATAGTTTGTGGGTCGTTTGAAATTGGTTTGAAAAAAATTCGTAATTGTTCGTTTCTGAGTGAGTTGAAGTTTGACTTTTTTTTAGAAAATAAAGTTTTGACTTAATGCGGTTCGTGCTAGCTTATTTGTTTTTCAACTCATTGTGTGAGGATGAAGTTTGTTATAAGAGAAGATGGAATTATTTCTTGACTCATGGTCTATGTACAACTCACACTATTAAATCGATCATTTTTTTTTTGGTCTATGTGCGGTTCACAACAAAATGAACTTAACGAGCTGGCTCAGCTTGATTTGTTCTGACACGAGCTGAGTTCAAATTTTATCTATTATTTAGTGGTAAAAGATAATAACCCTTGCAGCAGTAATTCATTGTTCTTTACAGATCTCCATACATTGCTTAATACAGAAACTTGTTAAGAGGTCATGGCTCAGGTTGGAAAACTTAATTTATCCTAAGTTGAACCTGGCAAATTGGATTGGAATAGTAGCAGTTAAGCTGATTTCATTCGAATTAGTTTTTGGAGTGATTAGTTAGTTGTTCATAAAAAGTTCTGCTGACGTGGCCGTGTCAGGACCAGAGCAGTAAGTTTGATCAAATTTTGAATGAAGTTGACAAAGTGTAATCGTTAAAATAATTGAAGTCATGAGTTTATTAAATGTGTCAAAAAAAATTAATAATTGCGTCTAGCGCAGGTGTCAATAAAATATTGTCATTCATGTAAGCGATTACAAGAAGATGTGTGAGTTCGAAGTTCATATTAGACAAAGATTATTAGTCATTATTAATATGATAATATATTAAATTAATAATTATTTTATATATGCCCCTGATAATAGGTTTTAAATTCAATGTCTCGTGGTTCATTAATAAATTTGATCCTCATATCATTATTTAAAAAAAGAATGTCAAAAATTGGTCGAAGTAGTAGGTAATTGCAAAATATAGTGTCACGTTGAAAAAAAATGATTCAAAATTCGAAGTTGTAATGCTTCCGAACATGTTACATCAAATTAGTTCATTGCCAACAAAACAAAATTGCATACGGTATCAATTTTCTATACAACGTACAGTGAAGAGGATTTGGTCATGTCAAATAGATCAAAATTAACGGTTTAAATTTGTCGCTTAAAGCTCATACAATCTTTATATATGACTCTGTATTGCCTTCATTAGAATACTTAAACTCAGTTAACAGCGAAAAAAACATGTAACCTCGCTATCAACCATACAGAAAAAAGGGTAAATAAGCCAAACGTGTTTGAATAATCTAAACTTAGTGTAGCTCCTTCCAAGGTTGCATTAGCAATTTAGCATATTAAAAAAATATAATACCCTAACAAAACTTACAAATTCAATTACTGGTAGCACTAAACGAACTCAAAATCAAATTACCTCCTTATTTACACATCATCCATACCGTAAGAGCACAGGACCGTACACCAGAAAGAAGGAAAACCCAACACCATCATTTCTCATTTAAAAATCTCTAGTAATTAAGCAAAGAATACTTCACTCTCAAAACCACCTTTCCTTTATCCACCCCCAGTTTCCCACCTGTCACCAACCAGTGCCCTGGTGAGTCATCAGGGCCCTTACACATCTCTGACATATCCACAAACCGGGTCAGCTTACTTGACCCAGTACCTGAACTTGAACTTGAGCCTGACTCACCCGCTTCACTCGACTCCTCTGAAACCTGGCCCCTCTTATCCTCTGAATTAGCACTGATTGGGCTATGATCCCATAAAGATCTTCGAATTGTGCAGCGAGGCACCTTAGAGTATAACAATTTCATGTACAAAACATTTTTCGAGACGAAATCCCACACACCCAGCTGTGCACCAGTGACAATGTATATGCCTGATACATCAGAGATTAGCGTTTCAGTGAATTCAACTGGAGCAGTGCTGACATGGGAGAAGTTCTTCCATTTAACAGGCTCAAACCAGCGACTGTCCTGCTCTTCTGGGCCGACCCATTTTGGGGTTCCAATTGGCATGTAGGCATCCCAGTAGGGTTGGAGTATTTTTGGAAGGGAAAATAGGTGTTGTACATTAATGCATAGTCGGTTTTGTTTTGGACCTTCTAAGCATAGTCTAAGGCCTGTCACAGGCTTGCGCCCAACTGATACCTGAAATAAATCAACTCTTGTTATCACAGCATTTTATTTAAATCTATCACTGAACAAGTTGGCCTTTTCAGTAAAGCGTTCAAGAATCTTGGTCTCAAGCAACAAAATATTGTACAATAATGAATCAATGAGATTATTTTTAATCTCAGTTCTGTTTCTTCTTTTTTTAATTTCTGAAAATACAAGCCTGTTTGCCTCTACTTAAAGATTCTTTGAGTTCCCTTAATGATATATGTGATACATCAAATGGTCATGGTACATGGAAGACTGGCCTATACAGTTATCTTTTATGTCAAAAATGAAATAGCGTACCTGTTCTTGGCTGACATAAAGCTTTTTTCCCATCATGCTAAACTGCAAAGAGGGGCACACAGGCTCTTTCCTTTGCCTTGCTGGATTCTTGTCTCTTATTGGGGCCCAAACCCGATTCATTTGGAACTCCAGAAAATACCTCAGCTCCTCTACAGGTGGTTTATCTTTAAAACCAAAAATATGAAGTAAATAAAAGATGCTGGACCTATTGCATAGTGTGTGATGTCACAATCAGATTAAATATTATTTAATTTGTTGTTTTAAGATGTGTTGATGGGAGGGAGGGTTCATCATCAGTCTTATAAAGAACCAAATATTTGTCTTAACAAATGCTTTTGAAAGGCAATACTTGTCGAGATATCAGTGGTAGATGTATGGTTGAATGTAATGCTTACATTCTAGATAAAGATTGATGGCACGGATAAGGTGGTCTTTTCCATAAATGCCATCAAGTAGAGAGGTAAGGGGCGCAAATGTCATGTGAATAATGTCAGGCGCCTGACTAACTGTCTGGGTCCACTGTGTATGTGACTGTACTAAATCGTCCCCTCCTCTCCTCCTGAAAATAACCGTTACATCCTGCACGAGAGAACATGTCAGAAAATAAAAATAAAACAGGGTGATGGGTGGTAAAAGGGGAAGGGAAAGGGGGAGAGAGAGAGAGAGTTTGGCTTGCCTCTTTGGCAGCAAGGAAAGGCGCGTTAGGAGGCTGAGGATATACTCCCTGGCTGTTAAATGAAAATCCCTCTGAATCCTATTATTACAAAGTAAGAGTTATATTGTCATTTTGATAGTCAAATTTATGCAAAAAAACACTGAATTAAGAATTTAGACACTAAAAATAGACCAGATATGGTAGAAGACTAGATAGGTATTACCAAAGTAAAGTCCGGAATTAATCAAAAGGTACTTTTGTTGAGAACATACAATAGACATCAAAGTTGCAAATACAAAATAAACAAGAGAGAAAATACTAACCTTATCTTTCAATTTGATTGGACCAGAGCTATGGCTGTCCCTCTCTGAAAATCTATGATCCCCTATATCTTGAATATAGTTCTTTATTTCAACTGCTGAAAGGGCAGAAGAGCTGTGTTGTTTCACGTAAATTACGTCTTTGCCTCCAATGGTAACCGAGGTAATTATATGTGTGCCATAGTTCTCAATAAATCTGTTAAGGAACAAAGAACAAAGGACATAAAGCCTCATTTCATTTATTCACCAACAGTCCAATTCTAATTTTGGCTGGTACAGATATATTCAAGCTAGAGCATTATAGCGAAATAGTAGAGCAGTTGGTTCAAGCCCCAAATTAAGCCAATAAATAAAGCTTCAACTGATTGTCAATTATGCATTTTTAACCCTAGTATCACAGAGTTAGCCAGAATACGTTTTTTCTGCTGCAGTAGTGCCACAAAAACTTTGCAATTAGGCCTAATTTAATGCTCATTTAGTCAATTTCAATTTCTTACTTCAGTTCAAGCATAGTGCGTTTATAACCAGTTCTTTCACTAAAAGTTGCCTTAATATACACTAGGTTATGCAATCAAGCATATAGCAAGCCATGCAAAAGCAAAATAGCTGTACCAAGTTCTGGTAAAACAAAAAATTAATTAACTGGTAACAGGATCGCTAGTTGAGCAGGTATCAATACATTCAAGCCCTTACAGATGAGTTTATGCTGGTTTAGTATAATAATTGTTCACACGAGTGTTTACCATACTAGATTGCTTCATAATAAAACCCAGTATATTAATTCTTCATTGCCCAGAGCAATTTCAATTAGAGCTAATATATGTAATATTTCACTTTTTTCTTTATTTTCTTGGTTTTAAATAACAAGAAAAAAAAATTACTAACCTAGCCAAAGATAGGGGTTCCCAAGAGACTGGTACGGCATGCTTGACATCCTCTCTCAGAGATAAGACACTCCTCGTCAGTTGAACTTTACACAATGGAATGAGTTTTCCATCTATTGCAAGGCTCTTAGTTGATGCTGAGTCGATTTTCTTAGACCCAGTAAAGCTAAATGATGAATTAAAGTACCCAAGAGGAATATTGCCAGACAACTGCGCCTTCCTGTTGAAAAACTCTGCCATCTGAAATGATAAAAGAAAAATAATTAAAAGTGACTCTTGAGTTAGCTTCTATAAGACATGATTAGAAGGTATTTGTATTGGTACGACCTTACCAAAATTTCAAATGGTACCATTTCAAACACATCAGTATTTGTGTGTACTGGATGAAACACCAGCCATTTTGGACCTCAGTTGCCAGGTGTGGCTGCTTTTTTGGCTCTAAATAACACAGTTGATAATTTTCTGGTTCTAATTAATTCTAGGTTAGAACTGGAAACTTATAAACACATAACCAGCATCACACAGTACCAACTCGATTACTAAGTACCAGGACTGTTAGTAGTATCTCATTGGCCAAATTTATTAATTAAATCTAAATGACAGATATTATAAACAAAATCAAGTCCAGCACCCCACAACCACCCCAAAGCTGAATACCAAAATAATCCATCAATAAAATAAGAGAAGTAGAAATCAATTATGGAGTTAAAAGATCAACCACACCTCAGAGAAACTGTAGGGTCCAGTTGTTTCTCTCCCTCCAGCCTCAGAGTAGCACTTGATATCTCTTGATACATCCGGCACACACAACCTCTCATGTACTCTGAGGTCTCGACACTCTTCATCTATCTCTACCAATCGGGACCCAAAGACCTCCTTGCAGTACAACAGTCTAGTGTCGTAGTTCACATCAAACCCCCGACCAATTGCTTGAATCGCGTTTTCAATTGTATGTAGAAATGCATTCTCTTCCATCCTCATCAATAATCGAAGAAAATTTAACTCAAGTTACCAGTTAAAATCAACCATAGTTTGAAAAAAATTAAGCTCGAATCGAGGAGGTATATTTCAATATCTCATCAGCGTAACAAAATCCAATCTTCAGAACCAAAATTGAGTAAATCGGATAAAAGATTTCCTATCAGATTCCACCTATCCTTGTTTTCTTGTAAACAGGCCAAAATCAGCGACTTGAAAAGGCAACGCAAGACTCAGAAATCAGAATACCCCAGTACGCACTAAGACGAAAAGAGAACCTTTTGTTGAAATTTCTCTTGATCTTTACGGATTGAAGAATGAATCGAGGTCTGAAAAGGCGATCTGAATCTGAGAAAACCCTCTGTCGTACGCCAGCGTGTGGTACACAGGTAGAAAGAGAAAGAGAAGTAAGGTTACTTCTTACTTGGTGGCTTTGAAATCTCTCTTGTTCTCTCTCTCTGTACAATTGACCCCGACAATAGAGAGAGACACAGAAAGAAACTGATGCGAGTTAAGTTTCTCTCTCTAGAGAGAGAGAGAGAGCGAGAGTAGGTGGTGTATTGATTGATTGATTGGAGATTTCTGGAGATGGAAGGGAAAAGAGAGAATTAGTAAAAGAAAAACAAAAGAGGAATCAAATTAAAAGTAGCAGATATCACCTAATTTCTAAAGTCAACCTAGTTAAGCGGCTTTGGTCAACTAATAACAATTAAGATTTAGATTTTTGTTTTAACTCGAGACTTTTCTTCACTCTTCCTCTACACTACTTCAGAATTTTACAACCCAGAAATCGGGTATTTTGCAAATGATTTTAGTATTCCACCGGGAAACATTTCAGAGCTGGAACAGTTTGGAATTCGTAGAGGCGGATTTGTCTGGTTCCTTGTCCTTGACATCTTGGGATCTTCTGTTCAAGAAATCTTCTCAAAGTGTGTGGCGGGTTGTACTACTTGCTATTCAGAATTTGATTTACACTGTTCTATACAGGAAATGGAACAGAAAAACAGAATTGCATGTCTGAAAGGTCACGACTCACGAGGTCTGTCTCCAGTTTTTACCAGGGATTTTCTCTGCATGAATTTACTGGCAATTACACGACGATTTACAAAATAGTGTATCGTATGTATCCTCTCCATTGCTTAAAGTTGGAAAGAACCCTTTGATCTGATCCGTTGATCCCTTTTCAAGAAGAAGACCGGTTCTCCATTTTTTTGGTCCAATAATATAATTATTTTTATATGTCGGCTGCCGACATTTTTATTAATATCCAAAGTTTAATACAAATTATTATTTATGTCCAGATTTCGAGCTAATATCGAAAAATGCCCAAGCCGGCCAGAAAATGGCCGGCTTACTCCCTCTCTAAGCCGGCCATTTTCTGGTCGGCTTAGTATTTTTTTTTTTTAAAACCGCAAAAACTCTATAAAAGGGACTATCTGGACGTGGTAGTATTAGTATGATTTAAAATTTGAATGCATTTGAGTTTGGTTCTAAGAATTAGTATTTTATTGTAGTTGGATGAAGTAGGTTGTAATTTCTTTGAGTATTAATTAATTTCATTACTTCTTATTTAGTAATTCCGTACAAAATAATAAAGTACACACAAATTGCAAATAGAGTCCACACAATTTTTACAACATGCATATAAATCACCTATTACTACCACGTCTAAAATTTAATCCCCGAAGTAATTAAACCACCTGCGAAAGATGCCCTACGAGATGGCCTAGCAGATGGCTCTGGTTGCTCACTAGATGGCCCGGCTTGGGTTCCAGATGGCGCTGCTTGGCTTGTAGATGACCCTACTTGGATTGTAGATGCCCTTGTTGTGCGTCTAGTAGTGGACCTCCTCGGTTGGATCACAGATGGCTCCCCTTGCACCCCAACCGCCTCTCCTCCTATGGCAACCGCCTCTCCCATTGCTTCGGCATACATAACAGTTGCATCTAAACGGCTCGTAGCTGTGCTACGCCGTGACCCTCCAGACCCACTTCCCGACGCCATTACTCGCTCATTTTCTGCCGCATTTGCTGCGTTTCTTGCCTCTGCATTTGCATGTGTTACTTAGTAAGTTGGTATAAATTGAAAAGAAAAATAATTTTGGATGAATGTTACATAC
Source organism: Carex littledalei (assembly GCA_011114355.1). NCBI lineage: Eukaryota > Viridiplantae > Streptophyta > Magnoliopsida > Poales > Cyperaceae > Carex > Carex littledalei. The sequence goes on along the minus strand of CM022095.1, from coordinate 6,091,944 downwards.
CTCTTCGTTGCCTATCGGAAGTGGAACGGCGAGGCTGATGCCCCCTTCGTCTACCTTCCATTTCATCCATCGTCATTACATGACGGGTGTGTTTTCGCCTCCCCTTCGTAATCCAACCACTACTCGGAAGGATTCTGTCTCCAGTATTAGGAGGCCAGTCTCCCATATTGCCAATTGGAATGAACACATGGTTCCAAGTACTCACAAGATAGTTCGTTTTATACCAGTCTGCAACAAAGTCGTCCTCTTGCCAGTTTCGGTCACGACAAACAGCTAAGACATGAGCGCACGGAATAGAAGTTAATTGGATACCTCTGCAAGTGCATTCCATTTGTCTGTCGGGACCGCGTGTCACAATATACATGAACTCTCTGTGAGTGGGTTCCATGTTGCCCATGTCGCTACGGGTGCAAGGAACGTACTCATTTGGGGATGAAACTTGGTACTGACCTTGGCCCTGCGTGTAACGCACCAACCACATTTTTGCAGCTTTCACCCAACGTGCTATGATCTTTTGCAAAACCCGGTCAGAAAGAACCTGTCCTTTGTCTTGTAATTCCATTGCTCGCTGACGCCGCTCAACAAACCATCTGTTGCACGTGTAGAACGTATCCTCCACTATGGCACAAACAGGCAACTCGGAGCCGTTTGTTGTCATGATACCAAACCGGTATCCTCCGTCACAGGTTTGGAAAATCTTCTCATAATTGGACGGCTCCATCGCATCATTAGGACGTACTTTGCCCACCCTCTTTAAATATGCATTACACTTCGGATTTAGCTGCACAAAAACAAAGGGGTGTTATTTCATTTTCATAAAATTCTTATAAGATAATTAAACGAAATGTTATAAGTTAGACATACATGAGCAAACTCTTCGAACATCTCTTTCAACCTTCTCGGCTTCTTCCTCCTTGCTCCTTCCCTGAACCTCCATCCGTACCACCTGTCTCCTCCATAGTTCTGGACCAGGTTGTCAGCAACATGCTGCATACAATACCTGTGCACAAAAAGCTCGGGAGGCCATCCGTATTCAGCTGTCAGTGCAGCTTTGATCCCCTTGTGCTGGTCCGATATAACACATACAAATTTACTACAACCGAGCACTTCATTCCTCAACCACTTCAAGAAAAAACCTCAATTCTCAGTATCCTCCTGCCGCACAATTGCAAATGCAATATGCAACAATTGGTTCTCGGCATCGTAGCCGCAAGCTATCAAAGGCCTCCCCTCATATCGCCCAGACAAGAAGCAGGCATCTATGCTGATCACTGGTCTCAAGTACTGGAACGCTGCAATGCATGAACCAAACGCCCAGGCTACGGCTCTGAACTGGGCAACACCTGGCATGATTAGTCCTGTTTCCTTATTCTGTACCGGGTTGGTCAGAAATTGGTGGGTCGAGCCGGGATTGTTGTGGCAAATTGCCATCAACAGTGGTCTCAGCAAGCTGTATGAAATCTCCCAACTCCCAAATTGTCGGGCTATTGCAAGCTCACGGCCCCTCCACAGTCGGTTGTATTTAGGTGTCACATTGTTGTACACAGCCAAAATAATGTCTGCGACCGTCTGAATGCTCATACACGGGTCATTTTTAATGCTGTTCTCAATGACATCGGCAATGAGTGATGCCGTCAGACATTCGTGGTCGTCCCTCGTGTGCTCAGTCCTATATGTATGAGGCCTGTCTTGCTTAGTTATACCCCATGCGTCTCCACATCCTGTCGGCTTTGCCCGAAACTGGTAACGGCAATTCTTGTCCTTGCACACCACATGAATCCGATCCCTGTCACTCTTCTTCGATCTGATCTCCTGATTATTTTTGATATGGTGCTCTCTGATCTTCTTCATTAGATCTTCTTTGCTTTTAAAATATTGGTTTGCAGTCAGCTCACCTTTGTACTCAATCCGTTGCCCATAATAACCAATATCTGCTTCTCTAAACTCAGAAACATCATTGAAGTCTGGGAACGGGTGCGTATCAGTCCGGCCACTAAGCGACCCCCCCTCATCAGTACGACCTATGTGCCTTTCAGCTGTTTCAACCGGCCCGTCTTCATCGCAACCTTCCATGTGATCTGAATCCCCCCACATTTCTCCCTCAAATTCATCCCCGCTCCTCAGATCGTCCTCCGATATTTCATTAATATCTTCAAAGTCCGGGCAGGTTGCATCGTCCACTGGTGCAGGTCTGGGGTAAGGTGATACTGGAGGTAACGGTAAATGAGCCACATTTACGGATCTAGGTGGGGTTGAAACTGAGTGTCTTGGTCTGCCTCGATGGTGTCTAGGTGGAGATGAAACTGAGTGTCTTCGTTGAGGTGCTGGTGGAGTGACGTAGTTGTAGGTTTCTGGGTCAGGTTCGTTGAGGGGTAAGGTGGAGTCACGTCTGTATGTTTCTGGTTGTGGGGTATAATGTGGTGCCGCTGATCCAGAGCCCGAACTTCCAACCCCGGGCTCTACCGGAACTCTTCTAGCAAATATTTCTAAAATTCCCTTCGGACCTCAAATAACCGAACATGCCTCTCCACGTACTCTCATCTACCAGTTTCGCAACCATCCATTTCCCGCTGGAGGGATGGCAATATCGGGTTGCCAATTCTAGGTCCCACCTTTCTGGGTTGTAACCGGTGTGTGTGTAAACTATGGATTTCAGGTCTAAAAGTGAGATGTCATCTGGAATCATTAATGAATGAGCTGCATCTTTGTTGTAATAAGCCCCGTGTGCATTTAGTAAGCATCTTCCCACCATAGTGTAATGAAATAAAGGCCATGGTAAACAAACTACATTTTAGAAAATGGTAAACAATTGTCAGGTTACTAAATGGTAAACATTTGTCAGGTAACTAAATAGTAAACAATTGACAGATTACTAAATAGTAAACAATTGACACATTTGTATAGGGTATAGGGTATAGGGTTTTGGGTTTAGGGTTTAGGGTTTAGGGTATAGGGTATAGGGTTTAGGGTTTAGGGTTTAGGGTTTAGGGTTTAGGGTATTGGGTATTGGGTTTTGGGTTTTGGGTTTTGGGTATTGGGTTTTGGGTTTTTTTAATTAAATTTAATTTTTTTAATAATATAATTAATTATTCTATAAAATAAAAAATAATAATAATAAAATAATATAAAATTACCTTAACAGTAATTTGCACTGCTGCCTCGGGTTGTGTGCCTTGGGATGAAGGGAGGGGTGCCCTTTTATAGAGTTTTTGCGGTTTTTAAAAATAAAAAAAGTACTAAGCCGGCCAGAAAGGGAGGGAGTAAGCCGGCTATTTTCTGGCCGGTTTGGACATTTTTTGATATTGGCTCGAAATCTGGGCATAAATAATAATTTGTATTAAACTTTGGATATTAATAAAAATGTCGGTGTCGGCTGCATAAAAAAATCTAGTCAAATAAACAGAATTATCTATAATAGGAGACTCCGTGGATAAGAAAAATTATTACAAGTTTCCAAAGAACTTTCATATGATTTGACAAAATAATTTTAATTTATCATGATATCTATAATACAGAGTCTGACTAGTATGACATCAGTGTCATTTTAACATATATAACACTAATTTCAAAATATATCGAATTGACTTCAAACGGTGAATCCATACCGTTCAAACCAATCTATTTCATTAGTTGTGTGTTTACATACAAAATTTATAATTTTTTGAATTTATGCAGTATTAAGTCAAGTGGTCAAATATGTGAGTTTTTAAATTAATTTTAATCAACATTTTTGACCGCTTAATTTGATACTAAAATAACTAGAAAATATAATTTTTTTGCATGTAAACGCATCACTAATAAAGTAAATCGGTTTAAACGGTTTGGATTAGTCGTTTGAAGTCTATCCAATCAATTTTGTATTTGATATTATATGACACCGATATCATACTAGCCGAAACTCTATTGTATAATAACAACTATTGGATGTTTCTTTTTTGCCTGAAATCCTCGAGAAACATGTTTCCAATTATTGAAAATTTAGAAGAACAAATTTGTTTGCGCACACCGTTTTAAATTAATTAACCTAAAAAGATTGAAACCCTGTGTTTTTTTTCAAAGCAGTCATGAGACATGATTATTCAAAAAAATTTCAAAGCAGTCCATCTATAAGAGTGTTACAGGTCACAATGTCAGGCTGGTGCCCTTTAGACGTCATGTCATGTATAAAATCCACGGCTTTCTCAATTTCACCATTCTTGCATAATCCATCTATAAGAGTGTTATAGGTCACGACGTTAGGCTCAAACCCTTTAGGAATCATCTCATGTAGAAAATCTACGGCTTTATCAATTTGACCATTCTCTTGTGGCCTTTAGACATCATGTCATGTAAAAAAACAAAGCTTTCTTAATTTCACCATTCTTGCATAATTCATCTATAAGAGTGTTAAAGGTTACGACGTTAGACTCAAACCCTTTACAAGAGTGTTATAAGTCACGACGTTAGGCTTGTGCCCTTTAGACATCATGTCATGTAGAAATTCTAGGGCTTTCTCAATTTCATCATTCTTGCATAATCCACCTATAAGAGTGTTACAGGTAACGACAGTAGGCTTGTGCCCTTTAGACATCATGTCATGTAGAACATCCATGGCCTTCTCAATTTCACCTCTCTTGCACAGCCCATCTATAAGAATGTTATACATGACCACATTGGGTACACATCCCATCTTAGGCATTTTATCGAGCACCATAATTGCGGCATCATCAATTCTATTATCCAAACATAGGCCTTTGATTATTGGACTGAATATCACGGCATCAGTTTTGCGACACTCTTTGAGAAACCGTCCCAGAAAACCAAACAATAATCTCACCTGATTCGTTGTGGCACAGCAATCCATCAAGATCGCATATGTAGATTCATTGAGTTTGATTCCTTTAACTTGAGTCAAGCGGTTGAAGAGGGAAAATACGGGGTTGTTTAAGGTTTTGGTACGAACCAAGGCGGCGAAGAGCTCATTGAATTGACGGAGGGAGGATGCACGGTTTTGAGCAGCCATCAGCTGGTCAAACCGGTGAAGCGCCTCTTGGGTAGATATGGCATCTGGCTTCGGCCAGGGATGGCAAAAAAGCCCAGCGGCCCGGCTATGCCTGCCTGGCCCAGCCCTTTACCCGGTCGGCCCATCACTGTAACAGGCAAGGTAAGGCCGGGCATAAGGACAGGCCAGGCCTGGGCTTAAGCCGAAGCCCACAGGCAGCCCGTTGGGCATATATTTTAATACAAACAGATATTGAGTTTAGGGTTATGAGTTTTGACTGTGAGAGCCGCCCCACCCCGTTTTGAAATTTTGCTCCCAATCTCAGATCTGATCTCTCTTTCTCTCTTTCGCTCCTCTCTGGCTCTCTCTTTCGCTCCTCTCTTCAGCACCCAGGCCCCAGCGAGCAGCCGGCAGCGGCCAGCACTCTCTCACTCAGTCACTCTCTCTCGCTCTCTGCAGCAGTCTCTCACTCTCTCTCGCCAGCCAGCCAGCTCTCTTCAGCGGCCAGCCAGCAGTCTCTCACTCTCTCTCGCCGTACCAGCCAGCCAACAGCGGCCAGCCAAGCTTGGTACCGCCGTACCAACCGTTTAAAGGAGAGACGATTAATTTCCGGTAACACCTCTTTCGTTATTTTATGATTTGTGCCTCGTTGAATTTTTGTGATGCCGTACAAAGACCGTAGAACTTGAATTGATAAACGCCGAACTTCGAGTTGTTGATTTTCTCGATTCGGATTATAAATCGATTGTCGGCTGAATTTGTGAATTCAATTCTGGTATTGTACTGTACCTGTACTGCTGTATTGATTTTCTGTTTCAAGTACTGCTCTTATTTTCTGTTTCAATTCTGGTATCTTTGTTGCTGTACCAGTACTGCACTACTGCTCTTATTTTGTATCTTTTTCAATCAGCTACAATATAATTACAAAATGTATGACCAGGATGTGTAATATGTGGAAAGTTGGTGGTATTATACCAGGACCAGAATATAATTACCCAAAGAAATATGTACCGGGCAGGAAGAGACCCTTCAATATTTGAATAATTAGAGCTACATATTCAAATGTAGAACTTTTGGTAAGCTTTCCATAGACATTACCTTTCTACAGTTATGTTTGATTCAACTTAGGACGTCTTTCATCCAAACAATGGGCATAGTACAAATATAAATTTCCTATTTGACCCTACTAAGATATTAATTATCTCATATACCCTTGCAAAATGAATATAGCACACATACTCCAAAATGCAGCGAATTTTTCCCGTTTACCTCCCAACCCTCTAAATAACCATGGCTGTATATTTGCAAGTACACTGATGTGTTGGGTGCAAGCGAAACAAAGAACAGAAATTTAAATTTTCATGACTTCACTATTTCTTATAGTTTGAGAGTTGAGACTCCTCTATCTACTAATTGCAGGCGTTTACAACAAAATCAAATTTTCTACCATGGCTGAACCTTAGGCAAAATGCTTGCTGTAACTTTCTAACCATGGCTGAACCTTGTTTACTAATTAAAAATACTCTTTTTTTTGTAGGCAAAATGGCAACCCCTATAGATATTATCATGGCAACCCCGCAAGAACCGACTAATCAAGAGGAAGCATCCTCTACCCCTAGAGTGGGCTCTGCTCCAACTCTGACAGCAAGTGATGCTGCAAATGCGACACCGGCAACAAGTGCGACACCGCCATCAGGTGCTGATGCAACCGCAACACCGACATCAAGTACCCCTAATCAGCCTGTTGTTGTGGATACATCCAAACTCAAATCTGATGTGTGGGAGCATATGACAAAGAAGGTGATTGGTGGCAAGATTAGGGCGGTATGCAAGTACTGCAATAGCGATCTTGCAGCAGCCCCCAACAGTGGTACACGACATCTCAGATTCCATATAGAGTCTTGTTTAAAGAAAAAACAATACAAATTCCCTCAAGCTCTCCAAAAATTGTTACTCCATAAAAAAACAGAGGGGAAAACTACCATATCAAATTATGAATTTGATCAAGGGGTTTGTAGAAAAGAACTTGTGCAGATGGTAGTGTTGCACGAGCACCCTCTCTCGACTGCTGGTTGGCTGATTGTAGAAAAGAACTTGTGCAGAAAAGAACTTTTGTTTTTTAATACTGTTGCTGGATTGCTGGTTGGCTGGTTTTTTAATATTGTTGCTGGTTTTTTCTGTTGCTGTTACTTATGTGCTGATTTATTATGCAGGTCAGTACATTAGAAGAATTACAAGAGTAGTGGTTCGGTGCTTTGCTGTTTAGAAGTTTCGACTATTATTTTGATGTCGTGCTTTGCTGCTTAGACGTAATCCATTTATTATTTTGATGTTAAACTATGTAGGCTTTGTTGTTTGTTGTTTGCTATTAAACTTTGAATTATTTTGTTGTGTGAACTTGGTTAATTAATTGTTGTAGCTTAATTTCTAATCATGTTGTAGCTTAATTGATACTTGAACTTGGTTAATTGATACTTTGAATTATTTTGTTGTAGCTTAATTTCTAAGACATGTTGTAGCTTGATTTATTAGTTTCATGGTGATGATTATGTTAAATTATATATTGTGCATATGATTGTGCTAAATTTATTTTATTGGGCTGGGACGGGCATACGGGTAAGGGCCGGGTAAGGCAGCCCATGGGCATGGACAGGCAGGCATGGGCATGGGGGAAAAGCCCATGGGTGGGCTGGGCATAGATTTTGAGGCCCATCAGAATGGGCCAGGCAGGTCGGGCATAGGGATGGTAACAGGCAGGTAAGGCATGGGCTTAGCAAAATACCCGTGGGCACGGCCCATTGCCATCCTGCCTTCGGGTTCTGCCTTCTCTTCTCCTTCTGCTGCTTCCATTTCCCAAAAGGTTTGCAAACATTGGTGTTGCTGGAAAAATTAGTATTGTATGGCGAATTTGCCGAGATTTCGATCGGGGGAACGCGTAGCAGACAAGATGGAGGCCTTGGCCAGAAGTTAATTGGGATGGGGGTTGGTAAATCGAAGGAGAACAGAAGGGAGCGAGAGATGACACACACGCCATCGTATTCTTTTATCTATTGTTTTGTACTACTGCATTCAGAAATAGCACATAATCAACACAGGGTTATAAGCAATAAATCAATTTGGATGTTAAAATTGTCCAACCTTGTCATCTTCTCGAGGAAGGAGAACCATAAAAAAAACAGTTTGAAATAGAAGATTTGTATAGCCACAAATAAATGCAATATAAGATTTCATATATTTGTGCCAAATTAAAATATACACAAGCTATATTCTCTACAGGAAATGGCTTTAGACAGGTCTATGACAATTGAATATCTAAGTTGACAGACATGCTTTCCTGCTAGAAGTTAGTGCATTATGCTCAACTGTTTGAAAGGAAAGAAATGCATTCTGTTTTAATTAGCATTTTGCCGAGACCACTAGAAATATAATTATATTAGTTCTTACTCGTGTTAATTATTGACTAAGTAGTACTAAAGAATCTCTTAAAGCTAAGGTGAAAATCCGGTAGCCTAAGGACCTATCTTCCTATAACATGATAACACAGAAAAGATTGAATTCTGGTACAGTCTTTCCTGTTGTGGAAGAAGGGCCACTGATGCCAGTGCAGGCTTGGAAAAACTGTTCTGTCAAACTGGTGCAATTTGTTAATTTTAGTTTTAGTAAGGGACTAGTGTAGGTGACTAGGACAAGCATAAGTATTACATGTGTGTATGACTGAAACCTAATCTCTAAAAGGAACTGGTGAAATTCTTCTTGCAAGACTAATTAATGAGGCTGAATGAGTTGCGGAGAATTGTTGAACCAGGGTATTGGGATTTATAGGTTTTCTGCTGTAACTTTAATTCCTTATCAGGTTGTTTCTGTAAAAACTTGCTTCAGTAATGAAACAGACCGTGTGGTGCTCTCAGGTCTAGTATATTTTAATTTTAGAGCACCCAAATATACTTAAAAGTAAACGATTAACCACAACTGGGAAGAAAAACAGACATAAAAGGGGTAAAGAATACAAACCTGCTGAAGCACGGCAAGAATAGTGGTATGGACGAACGGAGAAAAGCGAAAAGAGACTAGCGGTAGAAGAAAAGGAGACAAATTAAGTGTCTGATACCGTCATACGGGAGCTTCTCAGGGGCGGAGCCAGACTTTCAGACTATGGGTGTCAAACGTGAATGGGAGTTAAGCATATAAAATTTTTCTACTACGAATGGGGGTCAATTTCACACTATCCATAATATTTTACTTTAATCTATATTAAAATAGAGTATAAATTAAAAAAAATTCAAAATGAATGAGGGTCAATTGACCCCCATTCATTGTATGTGGCTCCGCCCCTGGAGCTTCTGATCTTGTTTTCAGTTTATTTCATTTTCTAAGTGGGCTTGGGCATGTAGTGGACAAATTATCAGTTTATATAATTTTCTGAGATATCCAAATTAAAGGGTCATTTTAATAGAAGAAAACAACATTGTATATGGTTTGTGTGCTGCATGAAGCTAAAACTGCTCTGTTAAAATCTTTACCCAAATTAAAGGATATATAAAGGTATAGGCGTATAGCCTCTTCTAAAAAGAGAATTGCAAATGCCCTGAAGAGCAAAATAGTCACCAAAAAGGTCTAATGAATATTTTCTTTATACATTTACATCCCTAGTATTTTAAATTGTTAAAGCAAACATTCTATGTAAATCAAATACTTACAATTTCTTCTAAATTTATGAGTTCATTCTATTTTACATTAGTTTCATTCTTGGTTTCTGGATTTGATTCGGATCCTTGAGAAATTGTGGATATTTTCGGGGATAATTTGACGAAGGCAAAGATGATGTGGAGGTAGAGACAACAGCAACTGTATGCATTATGTACCGGTTTGTGTTATGTGTACCGACTGTTCTATCGAATCGGTATATCACTTGTTCTTTGACTTGTCCTCATGTACACCTGAGGGTACAAATAGAAAGAATGGTCTGGATTTAATCTCAGCTGAGATTAAAAAAAATCGGTGTCTATTGTAGATGTAGGAATTTAGAGTAACTTGTGGATGTTCTATTGTATTCTCAGCAGGTAACTTGTGGGATTACGGATTTGGGGGGCTTTGGGGTTTTGTTGGTTATCAAATCAAAATTTGTCTGATGTCTGATCTAAGTCGTCCAATTTATGTTTAGGTTTGTGCAAACATTTTATATTCGTGGGATAATAAAAATTAATACATATTTAATTCCACTCGAATGAGTCTCAACTCTGATGGAACGGCTTAGACAGGACATGTAACAGATTTTGATAAATCCTCCTCTCGGACCACTCCCCATAGAGAGATATGACATAAAACATGGAATTAGCATTTGACTGGGTAATTTCACATTCGTCGTTGTCATATAACTGTGTCATAAAATTTCTTAATTCCAATTTCGGTAGCTAATAGCTCATTAAGAATACATACAAGGTGCAATGCAATTACTGCAGAAAAAATCTGGACCATTCGTTCCGAATTGGCACAAATAATTTCTAACTTGATTGGACGGTCCAGATTTAAAAAAAAATGGGCATGGTGACTTAGACTCTTAATGCTATGTTAATATTGCATATATTGCAAAACTGTTATTGGAAAATACTACTATAGTTTTAATCTTAGATAAAGACTCGACATTTTGTAATGAAGAAGCAATCAACATTTTCACAAAAGTTATTTCAGTTTTATTATAGGATATATGTTTGAATTTCTACTTCTCAATATTTAAAATTGATCATGCTGAAATTATAAATTCATAATAAGGCTATTTTTCCAGATTAAAATATATCACAAGAGGTTTTTTTCATCCGTCAAATAGATTTGCAATAATATTCATTAAATGATTCTTTGCAGCACACAAGAATACAAGATGCAAGGTGTAAATATTTACGATGCCAAGCAAACTTTTTCGGATGTATGTGGAAGTTTTGTTTAATTCTACGGTTTACTAAGCTCCTCTGTGAATTTAATACCACAGATTGGCATCACAGAAAATGAATGTAGGGCTTTTTGGGCCAATTGCTGGGTTCGGTTCCTCCGATTTAATTTTTTTTATTTTGTAAGTAAATGAAGAATTGCAATTACTTTATCTAGAAGTTAGCTACTCTACTTACATAAGCATATGAGGTAATATACTTATAAGTTATTTTTACATTTTCAAAGTCCAAATAGTCGATCTGAAGCGCTTAACATGTTCTCCATATTAAAATGTGATTGGAGACCAAATTTTATTTTTTTTTGAAATTTTTTTACTATTTTTTAAGAAATTTTCAAAACAGTTTTTCAAAATTTTTAATTATTTTTTATCATATTGAAACACTGTTTTGAAAAATTCTAAAAAAATAGTAAAAAATTTCTAAAAAAATGTAAAATTTGATCTTCAAGCACATTTTAATATGGAGAACATGTTGAGCGCTTCAGATAGACTATTTGAATTTTGAAAATGCAAAAATGATCAATTTGGATAAAGAATCTTAAATGTGGTATAATAATCAATTTTGATAGAGCAAATTTTAATTCACGTAGGTCACTTGTGCGCTGTATGAAACAAAAATTGCACTGTCAAAATGTTTACCGATCCCAAAAAAGTTGCAGTAACATACATTAATTATGAAAAGAAACAACAGTAGTTGGATCAATTTTCTGTTGGAGTCCCTAAATAATATTAAAAAAATGTATAGAAGCTCCCATTACGCACTCATTTTTAATTAATTAAAGAATAAACTTCAATATAAATATGCAACGAATTACAAAGCGGTTTCTAAAACAAATTCATATAAAATCAATTCCACTATATATTAAGATAAATACACTATGTAGAATGGCCTAAAGCTCAACCTAGCATTATCAACTTATTTCATATTCGATTCGAATGACAGCGTGCGAATCTTTCCAGTTAATCTGGTTCATTTAGCATTTGCAATCCTTCGCTCAACATCGATCTTTGATCTAGCAAAATTTTTTTTAGCTTGGTAGCGTTACCAAGTCTTCACAAAAAAGATCTAGCAAAAATTTAAAATATGCTAAGAATTAGAACTTTGGACAATCCCTAGGATAGGATACACACAATTTTTATTTTGTAGAAGTGGAACTTTTCAGATTTATTAACTTAATTAATAATAAGGAATGGAATATACATAGGAATTGTATGAATTTTGTGTTTTTGTTTTGTTTGAATGCCAAAAGGTAAATTTTATTTCTGTTCAAACTTTATTCACTAAAGAAAAGAGAAATATATAGAGTCCAAAGTTATGATTTATGAGGTTAACTGGTGCTAAAATTTAAGTTGTATATATAGACTTTTTTTTGTTGTTGAAACAATTGATGATTAACTTACACCAAAGCACAAAATGAAGCATTTACTCTTAACCAGATGAATTAGTTGAGGAATAATTAGCTCCATACATGATTTGTCCTCCAATATCTTATTGATATCTAGTTATATATGTTCCAATTAATCATTTTGAATATGTTTACGATTTTGCTCCTCCACTATTTCGTTATGCAGCAGGGATGTTATTTTTGTTAGAAATAATTCAAATCCTTATAAGAAATAATTTGAAGTAGTGGAGAGTTCTTTAAATGGACATTATTTAATATGATTGTTGTTATTTATACTGATTTGGAAGGTGCTTAATTAGTTACGCATGAAACTTCCAATTTTTGATATGACTTCATCACAGGAGGTTGAGAAAGCATGAAACAACTAATTATCATTATTTGCAACAATCATTTTCGTGCACCATATCACACCAAATTTATTATTTTATTATTTTAAATCCTTCGAGAAGTGTCAACATACAAAGAAAATGGTTAGGAATTAACCCAATGTTTAACAACCTATAAAAAATCACCAATCAGGGGTAGATATATAATTAAAAATGGGACTTTTACATACAGATCAACAAATAATTTTGCATTTTCATGAGCAGCTGAGAAGTTATATATGTCTTCTACAGAGTTCTAATTAGGGGTGTCAATGGGTACGGTATGAGTCGGGTGGAGACATTTTCATATCCATACTCACTTAAAATTAGTCTTATCCATACTCTATCCTTACCCATTAAAAATTAACTTACCCATACCCTATTCTTATCCATTAAAATAACCGTTAACAGAACAAATAACGGTAATTAACGAATAAATTGATAGCATGTATAGTTTAATCCAAATTATAAGAAATAAGTATATCTATTAAATTAATCATGTATCTAATATAAAAAAATATAAAAAACATAATTTTTTTATCACATTTATAATTTTGTATCCCATTAGTTTTTAAAAATGTTAATTACTAATTAAATAAAATGATAAATATTGTAAAAATATTTTTTTTCATAAATTACTAATTTAAAAGCTATAAAAAGTTGGATAAGTTAGTTTTATCATGCATTTCTAAATAAAAAAATATATAAAATGCAATATAAATCAATCTAATAATAATAAAATTATATACAAATATGTATAAATAAAAAATAATTATCATTTATAATTTGTATTTATTAATTATTATATAGAGTAACGGATACAAAATAGTTCTTATACCCATATCCTTACCTAAGAAGCTAATGAAAAAATTTTCTTACTTATACCCATACCCAATAAGCTAATAAAAAAAAACCTTGTCTATATATACCTGCTGAATACGATACGGTTTGGGTAAACGGTTAAAAGGGTATCATTGACACCCCTAGTTTTTCGTAGCAGCACGAGAAAAACTAGGGGTGTCAATGATACCCTTTTAACCGTTTACCCGAACCATACCCTATTCGGCAGGTATAGGCAAGATTTTTTTTATTTTTGTTAGCTTATCGGGTATGAGTATGAGTAAGAAATTTTTTTCTTTAGCTTCCGGTCTTTCACTTAATCTTTGCTGGGATATAAATTGATGTATCATGAAGACTTAGTGGGGTAGACATGGGGTAATTCAAAGCACAATACCAGTACTCGTACGAAGAGAGAATGGGTATCACGGTTTATGTGTGTGCTTTGGTTACTTTGGCGTCAAAGAAACGAGAAAATTTTCAGAGACAAGTTGCCTCCTAGACTGTTGGCAGCTGGTAACATCATGGCTGAAGGGAACCTATGGCTGCAACACTTAGGGTTTTTTTTTATTGGAGGAATTTCACGTATACCCCTCAAAAATTCAAAATTATGCACTCCCCTCTTTCTAAACTTCATAATATCATATTACCCTTCTAAACTTCATAATATCATATTTACTCTTCTAAATTTCAAAACCTTGGAAATTTACTCATATCTCCCATTTCTGAATTGCTATTTTTCTATTTTAAAAAAAATACATGTATAAAACAATGGAATTGGAGTCCAAAGGGCTTTGAACAAAGAAGATTTAATTGTAATCAAACCGTATTTTTATACATGTACATGAGAGGCGGTATGAGGGTAATTGGATGGGCTATACATGAGAGGCGGTATGAGGGTCTTGGTTCACCACTCTAATTGCAAGGCACAGCTAGCCCCCAAACGGTACAGCCCCCCATATCATGCGAAAAAATATCTCGGATCATTTGAAGCAGTGAACAAAGCCCACCTAGCCTAACATTAACAAGTGAAATAATTAGGACAGCACAGGATGCAATGCTATGCCGCTTTTTTTATTAATACCAAAAAAATAAAATATAAAATCTGCCCTCAATTCCAAATTTTTATTAAAAATACTCTGACCGCCCCTTTACTGGGCGGTCCACTGTTCATACCAAACAGTCCCACTGTGGGGCGGTTTGTTTTTTTAGAGATAATATGAATATCAAGATGCTGAATTCTAACGCTAAAAATTCAGATTTTTTTTTCTAATATTTGTTAGATTACTTCTTTTGATGTATAATTAGCATTGTTATACTAAAATACGCTAAATTACTTAAAATTATGTTAAATTACGTTGAATTACACTAAATTACGTTAAATTGCGCTAAATTACAATAACTTCGCTAATTATGCTGAAATACGGTAAATTACACTAAAGTAGATCGATTTTGTGCCATCTTTCATGAATTATAAAAAATAGTAAAACAATTCCGAAATTAGTAAAAATTGGTATTCTACAAGTTCATTATGTAACTAATTTACTGAGCTACTTAGATTGAATAATAGAAATGAAATCTTAATCGGAAACTTCAACTCAAGTTTAGAAATAAAAATTTTCTTTGTTTTTTGGCAATTCTAATTTTGAAATCTGGCATCGCCAGCACTGATGCATGCATATTTTTGCAAGTTTTCCGAAAAGTGCTCATTTGCTGAAATCGGACACTCAAGCGCCGTTTTATGGCTGTTTGAAGTTTCGTCGTTGTTTTTTGCCTTTTCAGTGAAGATATCGTCTCTATTCATATGTAATTTAGCGTAATTAACGTAATTTAGTGTTATTCAGCGTAATTTAACATAATTTCAAGTAATTTAGCGTATTTTAGTATAAATATGCTAATTATACATCAAAAGAAGTAATCTAATAAAAAACTCAGCTAGCGTGGGTATATTTATTAGTAAAAATGTCGAAAATTAGAGTTTAGAAATTAGGGTTTTTTTAAATATCACTAATTTTTATAAATATGTTATGTGAAAATTGTAAATCATTTAATGTACGGTAATTTTTAGGGTTTAGGATTTTAGAAATTGTCTAAAATAAGAGTTTAGGGTTTAGAGTTTAGCGTAATTTAAAGTAATTTAGTGTAATTCAACGTAATTTTAACATAATTTCAAGTAATTTAGCGTATTTTAGTATAAATATGTTTAAAAGAAGTAATCTAACAAATATTAAAAAAAAATTCAAATTTTTAGCTTTAGATTTCAGCATCTTGCTATTCATATTGTGTCTAAAAAAAATACCAAACCACCCCACGGGGGGGGGTCTGGTATGAACAGTGGACCGCCCCCTAGTGGGGCAGTCAGGGTATTTTTAGTAAAAAATTGGGATTGAGAGCAGATTTGATATTTTGTTTTTTGTTTTTGGGGTATTAATAAAAAAAAGCCGAATGATGTGCATGGAACAGAAAAAAAATGAAACAATCATCAGATGTTACAATTTGCCTCTATATGTGCATGTTGATGGTGGCATATACCAGCCACGAAACAAATTTATAATAATGGATTTTGGTACAACAAAGTGGTATATATAGCTTGCCTTATGCGGAAATGTGTCTTGATTGCTCATAAACATTTAAATCAAAGTATCAAGTATTTTGAATGCTAATTAGCATGATTCTTTTTGTTGTTGTATAAATAACTGAAAACATAATTGCAATATAAAATGTATCAAGATCGAATCAGATTTGAAGAACACCAATATTTTTAAGCCAACCTTATACTGAAATTTACCACGAAAATTTAAATCAATTACTATCCATCTATCCTTTCAAAACAAGATAGTTTGTTTATATCCCAACTTCTTATAGAAACCATATTACCTTAGTATCCTTTAGAATTCTTTTCCACCTGAATATTCTAATGCACCATATTTAGCAATTAATTTTTTTTTTTTTCAGTTTCCAGTAATGAGAGAATCTTGTATATTTTAAAAACTAATAAAATGTCTAACAAATGTAAAACTATATTCAAAATGAGTTTGTTATCAACAAATTTCAACAAAACTATGCTAAACTATTATTATTAAAATCAGTAGATGATTTACTTAGTTTCCGGTAGAATCAGTCGAACACAGTGAGTTAGAGGACGTGCTATTCTCTTCCGATCTAGATTGCGATAGCTGGTGCTTACCAGGGCAAGTGGGGCTTGTCAATGATTGATGGGGGAGATGGGATTTTAATGCCATTCGAAAAAGAGTCTCGAGCTCCTAGTCATTTAGCCAAGAGTTTGAAATCAACGTACAATATTTTCCAGATAATTGGCGCATGCTTACGTGGACATATGGAGTAGTTTCGCCGAATCCAAGGCACGGAGCGGGAAAGTAAAAAGCGCCAGGGCCAATCATTGACTGAGGAATGCGATTAGACCATGTGTAGGCTACAGGATCTATAGAAAGAATACAAGTTATGATTAGGAAGAATTCTTTCAACCATACGAATTTCTGGAGGAGTAATCAACTTCATTTATGATTGATTGTCCTCCAATATCTAATTGATATATTATATATCTTTTAAATAATTTGACTATAACCTTTGTTTATAAATTACGATGTAGGAATGATATGCACATAGCTTTCATTTATATATATAAAGGGCTAATTGTTAATTACGCACAATACATGATTTGGAAGTTGAGAAAGCGTGAAACAACTAATTACCTCTTGGCAGCAACCCCATTTTCGTGCATCATCATCACACTTAATTACTAATTTTCACAAAACTTGCATGCATGCACATTAAAAACAACAATGGAACAAGGTGTGGGAAATCACCCAAGTACTTTTTGTATGAGTAACATTTAAAATCTTGAAATTCTTATAATGGGGACCCCAAATTTTACAAGGCACAACAAATGAAGATATATATATACCTCGAAGTTACTTTTGAGTTTTGACATACAAACTGAGATGTAATTTTCCATTTTCATGAGCACAGCTATTTCAGAAAGTGCTGAACACAGCTCTTGTCATTCACGGACAAATCTTATTTATTCAGTAGAAAGCCCAAATACCTACGGGTTTTTATACAAAGCCCAAAACCAACTTTACAGCATTGCGCACAAAACACAGGTAGATGGGTCCATTTAGAACGGTCAACATAATTGTCCTTAGGAGTGCTTTTATGATAGAGCTATGAGCATCTTCGTTCACTAGAACGTTTAGTAATTAATTTGAGCTACGTCACTGAGTTAGTAATTAAAATGATTCATAATTTTTAAATCACTTAATTACAGAAATTTAATTAGAGTTGTTTATTTAATTAGAGTTGTTTTTAAACAAACTTGCTAATTTAAAAACTGTAGTACATCACAACAATTATATTAGCAATTAACACATCAGATTAACAATTTTAAAGAAATCACTGTTGTAGATGCTCTAAAGAGTTGCTTTTAAAGCAAACTTGCTAATTTAAAAACTGTGGTACATCCCAGCAATTATATTAGCAATTAACACATCAAATTAGCAATTTAAAAGAAATCACTGTTGTGGATGCTCTAAACTAAAGGCGAAGATCACTCGCCAAACTAAGGAAGGCGCAACTGAAGACGAGCTAGCTTCAAGTTCTATCAACATGAGTAACTCTAGCGTTCCTCCAGCCACCGCCAATCCACCTCATAACGCGTCACAACCTGCTGGGACGGTAATCAACCCCCCAATGCAGACCCGGTAGCAAGAGCAAACACTAACACGTCACGGCCGCTAAGGGACTTCGCCTTTCTATAAGATCTGAAGGATCAAAGTAGCGTCAAGATGCCCGAGATAGAGGCGAATAATTTCGACATTAAGAATTCCTACGTCAACCTGGTGACTAGGAATATTTTTGAAGGAAGATCAGACGAGAATCCTCAGATCCACCTCATAAGTTCCGAAACGCTTGAGGACGAACAAAAGTTTAAGCTTGAAGGTGTGATGAAGCCAAAATATATAGCGAAAGTCACTATCTTTTACTATTTGCTATTATTTTACTATTTGCTTATAGCTTATCTTAGGAAGTTACTGTAGATGTCGGCACATCTTTAAAACTTTAGATTAACCCTTTCTAATGTAGAATTTTTTTTTTTTTTTTTTTTCAAATTCTTCAAGAAGTGTCAACTTAAAAAGAAAATGGATAGATATTAATCCAAAGTTTAACAAGCTATAAAGAATCACCAATGAGCTGGTAGATATATAATTTATAAATGGGACTTTTACATACAGATTGACAAATAATTTTGCATTTTCATGAGCTGGCCGGAGAGAATTTTTTATTTATAGAAATTATTATTAATAATAAAGGAATACATAAAAGTGCTGAGGTTTTTCGATGTCATAGATGGATCCGAAATTTAGAATCCAAAGTGTTTATTGTTTCATAAAAAAAATCCAGCTACTGTTTTAGAAAAAACAAATTTAGCACACTCTTTGTATTTCAGAAAAACCCAGCCATTCTTCCCTTTAATAAAAACCAGCCACTCTTTAAGAAAAAAAAAAACACTTTGAATCCGAAAGAAAGAAGCAATTAACATTTTCACATGAGTTATTTCAGTTTTATTCTAGGATATATGTTTGAATTTCTAATTTTAAATTTTGTTAAAATTTCCTTCAGATACGTGTATATTTCTTGAAATTATTGGTCATGCTGAAATTATAAAGTAATAGTAGGGCTACTTTTCCAGATTAAAGTATCTTCTAAAGATAACACAAGGTGTGAATACCAAATATTGATTGTAAAGTTATTAGGGCTACTTTTTTTCCCATCAAATATGGTATATGAATGCATCCAAAATTGATTAATGATTTTTTGCAAGACCCAAGGTGTGAATACTTACTTCTTTAGGATGCCAAGAAGACTTAATTATGATCAAAATAATATTCACCGTTCGATTAATTATCATGAAGGATTGTATGTTCGGCTACAAGCTCTCCTTTGCTCTCCTCTGCATGAATTTATTGCCGCACATGGGCATCACAGCGAATCGTATGTTGGGCTTTTTGGGCCTTGCTGTTTTGGTGGAATTCACATCACCTCAGGTTAACTGACTCAAGCAAATTATGATCGGACGGCCCATTTAACATGGCACGAATTTCAAAACAGCCCCCTACAGTCTCAATAGGCACCAGATTGAGTTTGGCCCAGATATAATAATCTGGACCGGCCGTTGCAATTTGCTTGAGTCAGGTATCTGGGAGGATATCTGTCCGTTTTGGTGTTCTCCAATGCAATTTTGAGATTGGAAGCAGGAGAATTGCAACATAATTAATTTTAAAATGAACTTTCCAAAAAACAAAATCATTTCGTATCAGTTTGTCAAGTGGATTGAGATTATCAATGGAGTTTTGAAGTTTAAGCTTTCTCAAAGAATGAAGCTCTCAAGAATACAGAATTTGTGCTATTTGAAATTAGAGGCGGCTTGCTTAATTCTAGAGTGAGAGTATTTACTCTATTTATAAAGGAGACTCCAGATCTAGGTATTTGAACTGTTCCGTTCAGAACGGTAAATGACATACTGAACGGTTAGTTCAAATGTATTGCAGTTTAGGGTTTTTTGCCTTTATGAAATTTACTCTTTACATTCAGTACGTTTAGGTCCGTACAGAACGAATAGTGTATTTTCCCCAAATTCTGTGTTTCTCAAGTAGCGTATAGTACAAACTGTATCCGTTCAGAACAGATAGTGTTATCCTGGAATGTCTCTGTCTTTTTATGGAACCTTCTGTTCCGAACGGTTTGTCAACTGGAATAATTCTTCCATACTATAACGCTTTATACCGTATCCGTCCGGTTTTCGTGTCAATACATTATGTACTGAACGGTTTGCTTCTGTACCGAACGGATAGTTCTTGAAATCAACAATCTCAAATTTACTTTACTAATATATTTGATATTACAATCTATATTCTTGATCTTTGTAAAGTCTTATTGATTTTATTAGTTCTTCAACTTGAATCTTGCAATTATAATGTCTTGAACCTGCAAACTCACTCATACAATAAAATTGTTAAATTCAATCATTGTATGTTATGTAAATTAGTCAAATACGGTAATTAGAGAATTGCATAGAACAACATATATAACTTGAGAAGCTCAGGCAAAGGTAATGCACTTTTGAGAAATCATCCTTATTCTAGATTGACAGTCAAAGAGGTGGATTCTCTATTTAAGGCCTATCAAATTAAGCTAGGAATTAATGAGATTAATACTCCTAGTATCATTCAGGCTATTAAAAATTTGGATAGATCTGATTTTGATAGGATGATAAACCAGGCTTTAGATACTTTAAAAAGTCAATTCGATAGTTATTGTTTAGTCTTGGATCAAGATGATAGTAGTGTACTTAGGTTCTTATGATTATTCTTAATTGGAATATTAGAGGTATGAATGCTTTTAGGAAAAGACAAATTTTCATTGATATGCGCAAAGGTAATAAAGTAGATATTGTAGCTATTTAAGAAACTAAAAAATAACAATTTACTGATAAAATACTTAGATCCTTCTCTTCTCACATTGATTCTTGAAAATGGCTTCCTTCTAGGGGGAGATCTGGGAGAATTCTATTTGGATGTCCTAGTTCCAAAATTTCCATTTTAGATTGTCATTTACAAACTTACTCCCTTACACAACTGTTGGAATGTAAGAATTCCAAATTTAAATGGATGTTTACAATTGTCTATGCTCCTATTGATAGACATCTCAAAGTGGAATTTTGGGAGGAATTGTCTCTCATTAGATCTTATAGTGATTATTCCTGGTTAGTTAGTGGGGATTTTAATGCCATCCGTTACAGATATGAGAAATCAGGCTCAAATTTTGATTACAACACTAGTAGAGCTTTTAATACTTTCATTCAGGATCAAGCTTTATTGGAACTCAAACTTAGGGATAGAAAATATACTTGGTCTAATGATAGAAGATTTGCTTTATTAGATAGGACACTAGTTTCCCCTACTTGAGAAGATCATTTTCCTTATACATTTGTTTCTTCTTTGATCTCACTTGGGTCAGATCATTGTCCTATACTGATCAAAGTTGCATCTATCTTAGATCAACCTCCCATAATTTTAAATTTGATCTTGAATGGCTCAAAGAAATAGAGCTTGTAAATCTTGTTCATAAATGGTGGATTGAGAACCCTCTTTCTCCCAATGGTGATGTAGCCTTACAATGGAAAATTAAACTCAAAGCTCTCACTATCAAAATCAAAGGATGGGATAAAAATCACTATCAGAGAAAGAAAAAGTTCAAACAACAAGCATTACAACTTCTACAAAATTTAGAACTCATCAAAGAACATAGAGGTTTAACTCCACATGAGATATAAGAGTGGAACCTGTAGAAATCTATTCTAGAAGATATATATTTAGATGAGGAAATTCATTGGAAGCAAAGATTCAAACAAAAATGGCTCAAGAAAGGTGATAAGAATACCAAGTTTTTTCATAGAGTGACTTCACATAGACAAAAAAAGAATAGGATATCTAGGCTTCAGAATGGGAATAAGGAAATTACAAGTCTTAAAGAAATTCAACTTCATGCTAGTGAATATTATAAAGAGTTGTTGGGAACATCAGTGGTCAAATATGCTGCCTTTGAAAATAATTTATGGCATGAAAATGAATTGTTAACCATGGCAGAACAAGAGGACTTAATACAACCATTTACTGAAGAAGAATTGAAAAAGACTATCTGGACATCTAATCCAAATGGTGCACCTGGCCCTGATGGCTACTCTTTTAAATACCAATTCTTTAAAGACTTAGTTAAACAAGACTTACTCCTCTTGTGTCATAAATTTCATAGTAATGATCTTAACTTGAGGCACATAAACAAATTTGTCATTTGCTTAAGTCCCAAAGAACATGATGCCACTTACTCAAACAATATAGACTAATTAGTCTTGTTAATTGTAGCTTTAAGATCTTATCCAAAATGCTTACCTTTAGGCTAGACCATATTATGGATAAACTAATTGATCCTACTCAGGCAACCTTCATTCATGGTAGATTTATTTTAGACAATATAGTCCTTAGTCAAGAGGTGATCCATCATGCTCAAAGTCTCAATCACAAAGGTGTTGTTATTAAAATAGAGTTTGAGAAAGCTTATGATAAGATTGATTGGAATTACCTCTTAGAAGTAATGCAAGCTAGAAATTTTGGTTTGCTCTAGATTCAGTGGATGCAAAATTGGTTAGCAAGCTCTCAATCCTGTATCAACATCAATGAACATTTTACTCCTTATTTTAAATGCAAAAGAGGTGTAAGACAGGGTGATCCACTTTCTCTTTTTTTGTACATCATAGCAGCTGATACTTTAAGTAGGATGTTCAACAAAGGTAGAACATTGGACTTGATTCAAGGCTTAGGGCCCCCCTGTCATCAGCATAAGGCAGTGATTAACTGACACTACGCTGATAATATATTTCCTCAAGATGATCCTCAAAACATTGAAAGAATATGGTGGACCATGAAGTGCTTTGAGGCTCTTTCTGGCATCACAATTAATATTGCTAAAACAAAATTGTATCCATTGAATATCTCTTTAGAATGTGCTCAAGATTTAGTTGTTATCTTTGGTTGTAAATGTGGCTATTTCCCTTTTAAATATTTAGGTCTTCCTTTCTCCAATTTCAAACTGAGGGTTAAGGATTGGGATATCTTACTGCAAAAAGTTGAACACAAATTACAGAGTTGGAAGAGTAGAATTTTATCTTTAGGGGGTAGACTCACTTTATCAACTCTGTTTTTCTTCAGTTTATTTATATGCTCTTTCTATTTATCACATCCCAAAAATAGTTCTACTTAGGTTAGACAAAGCTAGGAGAAAATTTCTTTGGCAGAGATATGGGCTTAACAAATACAAATATGCCCTTGTTAATTGGGCTCAAATCTGTCCACCTAAGAAACAAGGTGGCATGGGGGTATTAGACCTGGAATTGATGAATACAGCCTTATTGGGTAAATGGAGATGGAAATTTAAAGATTCATGTTGTCAGGGTCTGTGGAAATAGGCTATCCCATTGAATTACTTTTCTGATAATCCTCTTCCCTCTTTTTCCCCTTTTTGGATAGTTGTGGATGAACATCATTCTCTTTATGATAGGGGTGTCATTTACCAACCTGGTGTTCACAGTTCTGTCCAATTTTGGAATGATATATGGATGGGTGATTGTTCTTTGGCCACCAATTATCATTTTCTATATGCATTACGCAGTAATCCTAACATCTCATTGCCAGAAGTCATTGCATCAAAAGGACATAGTGTTACCTTTTTCATAACCCTGACAGGAGTAGTCAAATATAATGACAACTCTCAAGATCATATCAAATGGTTATGGGAAAATAATGGGAAGTTTTCTATCAAATATTTGTATCAATTTCTCAGTTTTGGGGTATGTCAAGAATTACATACTTTAGAATGGTGGAACTAGAAAGTCCGACCAAAAATCTGGGTGTTTATGTGGTTGTTGAGTAAGATTAAGATCTTGACCAAAGATAACTTAGCTTCTAAAGGATGGTTGGGTAACCATTGTTGTCAATTTTGCCAAGACGATGAAACTGTGGATCACTTGTTTCTCCTGTGCCCAAAAGCTAGACAGGTTTTATTTTGGTTAGGGAACTGCCAGCATTTCTTACCTAAATGGTCTTCATTTCAAGATGTTCTCAATTTTGGGTTTGCCTTACCTCACAGGACCAAACAATTATTTGTGATTACGATAAGTGCCTTTGCATGCACTATTTGGAACTTAAGAAATAATATATGTTTTAATCACTCTTTTGTTGATACAGTCCGTTCGATAGTTACTAATATTGTTCATTTGGTTCTGTACTGGACAGGTACACTGGAGGAGGGTGACACTCAGGAGAGAGCAGCTTGGATGCCACGGACTATGGATGACGCTCCTCTCTAAGAATGGGACCCAAATACAGCAGGACAGCTGGTGGACAATTCGGAGGAAGAAGACACATTTAACTAGAGTTTGCTCATTTGGCTTGTGTGCTTTGTGGGTTTTGCATGTGCCCTGCGTGGCCTAACCGTATTTTTTCTTTAGTATTTTGCATTCGTTATTTTTAGACTATGTGCTTTAATACTGCTTTTAAGTTGCTTTTTGGAGCTTGAACTTGCGTATGTAGTTTGTAAGTTATCTTTGTTTCTATATGAAACATGCCTTGTGTCTTATTTCAAAAAAAAAATCATAAGCATTTTTTTTCCGTGTATATGCCAGTTGAACTCCATTTCCAAAGTAGGTCATCTTGACCATCACTTAGAGTTGGAATCAGCTGCAGAGAAGGAATACAATCATTTATATTCAGCAAAGCTTCAGCCAACGACAGCTGCTTGTTACTTGGCAGTGCAGTCCATCTTAGTAGGATCTCAAAGATGTTTCTTGCCACTTATCAAACCAAAAGGAGATTCGATTACCATCTCGTATATTCCAACATGTGCACCATTGAAACAGTGTTTCAAGATTGAGCAATTGTGACAAAAAAAATGACTCATTCCTCATCCAGATCATAGGGCTATCACGCAAGGCACGGATTCTTTTAGCCCAGTAAGACCAAAGTGCACCTGGATCATTATATAATCTCCACCGCCATCTTAACAAAAGAGCTATATTTTGCAATTCAATGTTCATAATGCCCAAACCACCCCATTTTTTCGACAAACACGCCGTTTCCCAATTGATCTAGAAAATTCCTCTTCCATCACGATCATTTCTTCCCCACAAAAACAGCACTCCGGTGTACTTGCGTGATTAGATGGCCTACTGGTTGGAGCTCGTGACCTTTTCCCCATTGTAAAGTGAATTCATATCATGAGGAGAACTAGGGTGTTCTTAAGTTCACCAAGCCCTTGGTGAACTCAAGTCTAAAACCCATCAAATCAGCATCAACGACGAATCCGAACCGTTAAAACCCGCCTACTTTACGAGTGATGCGTATACATGTAAAAATTTTATACTTTCGAATCAATTTAGTATAAAATCAAGCGGTCAAAATTAGAAGGTTAATAAATTAATTTTAATGCATTCATTTTTTGACATTTTTTGACCACTTGACTCTATGCAAAATTAATTTCAAATTTTAAATTTTTTGCATGTAGACGCATCACTCGTAAGGTAGACGGGTTTCAATAGTTCGGATTCGTCGTTTGAAGCCGATCCGATGGGTTTTAGACTTGAGTTCACCAAGAGACTTGGTGAACTTAAGAACACCCTATAGTTCTACTCTTCATATCATATAGAAAGATTGGGTTTAGTTATGGACCATTCGATCAAAATTTATACTAGTATGTAACGAACAGTGAAACGGATCAGACTAAATACAAACGGTGCGGTAATAAAGCGAACATATAAATTCATGACACATATACTTGTACATATATTTCACAGATCAAATACAACGTGATGCGTTCAAAACGTGTGTAAACATGAAATAAAAAAATTAAAAACAGTACGTATACGTCTAATTAAGTAAGACACGAACACGTCCAATATTTCGATTTTAATTAATCTATTTTTTTTTTTTTACATTTTAATTGGAAAAGAGAAGAAAACATGACAAACCGATTGCTTAGAGAAGAGTTGATGAATGAAGCCATAGATCGATGATGATCTGATATCTCAGATTATAATCGGAACAAATACTTACAGACACTTGTAGACATGTATAAGCACACCGTATCTGTACAAGTAGTAGTGTTTCTACAAGTGTTGTATCTGAATTTTATACATTTTAGGACTGTACAACACAGTACTTGTAACCCCAAGAATTTGTATACACAAGAATTCAAATCTCCTGATCAGGTAATTAACTCAAGTTTTCAAATTTTTAGTTTTTGAATTCAAACTAACTGTTATAAAATTGATACGAATTTAAAAAATGTGAGCTCCGTATTTAATGTCGAGTAAATTCCAGTCAAGTTCGGATTTTCCAGACAATCCGATTTAAAATGTGAGATACTTCAGAGGACACGCACTCTATATATACCAGCATGACATATTTGACAAACATTCAAATGTTCATATTGTGGAGATACGACCGAACATGATACACTAGTTAATATTTGATAATGTTAGATCCCGGAAAGTACAAATTAAGGCCATTTTTTCATGATAAAGTTATGGTCATCCATAGTGTTCTCTGACACGTTTTGACGATTGACACAAACACAATAGCTAGAGCCCATGAATTCCTCTCTATTCAAATTTTACTATATGAAATTAATCTATATTTCATTTCTTCGATCTCACTTGCATTGATACCTCAATTTAGGAAGAGGTCCTTCGTAGGAGAATATTATACATGTTCTTCAAGGCTTCGTTGTCTACATATCTAATTACTACAAACTTTTGGCCATTTTTTAAGGGGAAAAATAAAGGACAGTGTACATTATGTAAAATTATGTAATAGCTAAGTACAAGTAAAATAATGGTGAATGAGGAAAATTAAAAGAATATCTCCATTTTGTTTTTTAAAAATTTGTTTTCTCTTAATTTAGACATTAACAATTTTAATTTCTCCTAATGTTCGTCTCTTCTCTTTTTTTTTTTTTATTTATTCCCAACACGGAAGTAGGCGCTAATTTAAAGTCGGTATTCCTCCAACTAATATCTTAATAGATAGCTATAGCTAGGTAGATAAATAAGTCAAGTAATTTTTCAATACTAGTTTAAATAGCCGCAAGATTGGTAGATACAACAATGTGCATATTTGTACTAATTAATAACATTGCATTATTAGTGCAATGCCTATTGAAAGTACCATGCCTAACGAAATAGTTTAGACTATATATTAAGAAAAGCAACAAATTTTGCGCCTGCCCATTAAATGCTTCCAAGTTCCAAACTCAAATTGTCTTCTAATTGGTCGATTTGAGTGAACAAATGTTTCATTTCTCTCACAATTTGGTGATACTCTATAACATCCATTTTTGTGGCATTTAATGGAGAATAGATATGAATTATATCCGAGTTTGCCTTTCAGATGACACTTATTTAGCTCCCTATATGATCAATAAATTACATTTCTGTTTCAAGTATTTCAGAAAACTTTTAATGTTTTTTTGAAGTTAAAAAAACATGCCAAAATGGGTGAGAGTCTAGTAGATCCATACACCGACTTGCACCTTGTCTTTAATGGAGGGTAAGATCCAAAACCACATCTACCTCTCGAGGAGATCTTGCATGGGCCCAACTTATTATACGTGTATCAGTAACTCATTGATTTATTTATTTTTTTGGAGAAGAGGAGGACAGTAATTAATATTCACAAAAAAAAATCCGTTTGGATTTCAAACATGCCATCTCAAAGTAACTAAGCTCATTAAATTTGTTGAAAATCGGATTATTTATAAGAATTTTAATTTATTTGAAAATTTACGAGATATGTCAATGGAGAACGGACAGTTTAAAACTTCATGCAAATTCAAAATTTATGGTCTGAATTTTTCACGGACAAACTCAAAATTTAAATTACATCATAATCTGAACTCCTAAGCACTGTTGATTTGTAATGGCGAGATAATATGAGTGAGGCTAACGTGTATTAGGTTCATTAAGAGAGTTTGATAAACTTAATTTCAAAATCTATCGGACTTGTTTCAATGACAAATTGAAACCGTTAAACTCAATCTACTTCAAGAGTGATGTGTGTCATAGGGGTGGATCCAAGATTCCAGTCAGGAGTAGGCACAAAATATTGATAAGAGTACAATTTTTTTTTCTCCTGACGAATTAGAGCAGAGTAGCAGATAGGGATCTAAAAAGTCATGGCACAACCGGATACGTCACGGCACGTGTGCCGGTAACGTGTCGTGACACGTGTGTCCTGTGATGTGACCATTTTTCAAAATTTTGGTACGATACGATACGTCACGTGAAAGATTTGGTCACAGCACGGCATATGGTCATGTGAGTCATATGTAATTAGGATGATTAGATCTTGATCGAATGGTGAATCTTGAATAAACTAACCTAAATTATGAAAAATAGTTAAGCGTGACCAAACGTGACAAACGTGACCGGTCACGATGTGACTAATGTGTTGTGACCATTCACATGCCATGACCATCCTTCCAAATTTGGTCACGGCACATATAAATCAGACTTGGTCACGGCTCGACACGTAATCCAAGTCACTGGATGACTAGTCACGGCACGGTACATATTTAGATCTCTAGTCACGACTTCTTTTTTCTCCTGACGAATCAACGATTCCATTGTTCTGAGTAGAGTAGCGAATTGGACCGCGTCTTTTTCTTATTTTTTTTCTTTTATGCGAATCAGTCTGGACTGACTTTCTATTCCGTGCAATTTTCTTTTACTGTGCTGTGATTTAAATCAAAGGATAGGCATCATTTCCATCCAGAGGTGGGCACCAGTATAAAATGTCACTTGTTATAAAAAAAATTTGAATTCAGAAGTAGACACTTGTCTACCCCTAACTGTTCTTGGGTCTGTCAGTGCGTGTACATGTAAAATTTTAAAAATTCCGAATTAATTTAATACAAAGTCAAGCGGTAAAAAAATAATAAAAAAATAAACGCATTAAAATAACTTATAACATTTTTTTAACATTTAACTTTATACTAAATAAATTCGTACATTTTAAAATTTTGCACTTACCGTTTAAAACCAATCCGAATGTCAGTACACAGTATGCAGTTGCAGGCACAATACACAGTTCTCCTGTAATAAAAATAATAATATTTATATTGGTGCCCTGGGAAACAACGGTATAAATTAACTCTCAATTTAATTACCATGCATTAATTCCTCTGCATGTAATTTCCAACTCCCAACCACCTCCATGTCTCTAAAACCCTATTTAAACCCTTCAAACCCCTACTCATCTCCTCACAAAACACCACAAGCTACAAATCTATTGCCACTCATCTCAAACTCTAAAAACCAATTCCAACTCAAACCCCTCATGGCCCGCCTCGCAGTGTTAGCAGCACTCGCAATCGTCCTCATGGTGGCGGCTCCAGCAGCCGAAGCGGCCCTCTCATGTGGCCAGGTGACAGGCTACATCGCATCATGCATGCCATACGCAGAGAACAAGGTCGCCACCCCCTCGAACCAGTGCTGCACCGGTGTCAGAACACTGAACTCAATCGCCAGGTCGACACCCGACAGACAGATGGCATGCAACTGCCTGAAGAATGCTGCAAAGACTATTAACGGCATCAATGCCGGCAGGGTTGCAGGAATCCCCGGCAAGTGCGGTGTGTCAGTGCCGTATGTCATTGGCACCACCACCGACTGCACCAAGTGAGTTTTGTTTCATTTTTATGTCACTTTGATTCTTCTGGTTAGTAATAAGTACTTGATAATTTCGCCGCATTATAAAAATGGTATGTACAAGTCAGGAAAAAACTGTTAAATTAGTATGGTTTCAAATTTAACTAAGCAGTTTTCATGCAACAACTTCTTCAATTTTCCCTATATATTTAGCTAATAGTTGTACATATATATTCTGAAATTAAAAGATAGCTAAACAAAGTGTATATATAAAAAAAATTACAAATTTTGACTTGCGCAGAATTGAATAATAATTTGCATTAGGAGAACAATAACATAATAAAAACGAGGAAATTCATCCTATCAAAATAAGATAAATCACTTCACTAGTATATTATCTTTCAATAGAATACTAGACTGCCTAGCTAGCTAGTTATAATAATCGTTGCGTATTTAAAAGATATTCTCTTTAATTTCTTGTTTTCTTTGTATTGAAACAGGGTGCGCTAAGCTGGTAAGAGACTAGCGCAGTAACTACAGATAAAAGAGGAGAAGGTGAGAATAAAGGAAGGAGAGCCTGTTAAATTAATTACTAGTTTGTGTTGTATGTTTTGCTATGTCTCCTTTTGTGCACATGACCTTTAATTAGGTTTCACATGTATCTGTATAACTGTTGTTACTGCAGTTCTTGTTTTATATATATCTCGAGTGCTTGATCAATAATTATGGTTTGCATATTAAATTACTACATGAATAATAGGTCCTTTGAACCAGATTAATACCCAATATACCACAAAAGTATATAACAATCCCATATATATTAAAGTTTTTACTGAACTTAAAAGGTTAATTTTTTTTATTATTATCTATAGAAGGACAATAATATCACAAACGTTAGTGATATATATTTATATTGAACTTAGCATGTTTGTCTAAACAATGACGAGCATTGTGACCTGATCAAATGCTACCCAATTCAAAATTTACTTTAAAGGATATGTATAACAAAATATATAATTCATTCAAAATCTAGAAGCTTACATAATTAAGGAATAAACTGAGGAGCAGAATGCAAAAGTGGAGAATTAAATATCATAGTGTAATCTGCTATAGCTAAAAAGTTTGGTCCAAAAAGAAATCGATCCGTTTTAACTTGATCACCCGACGTGTCTGTCATACCCGTATGCTATCTGATCCGTTTTCTCCAGTACATCCGATCGGAGTGGACAGATGAATAACCCTCCGAAAAAAAAATAGATCCAACAAATCAGAATCCAGAACTAAAAAAGGAAAAAAAAGGAGCGGTTCCCCTCGTTATTCTGAAACCTACATTTCAATTTGAAGTACAAATTTCAGAAGTTTGCACTGCGCTTCCTTTCCCTTCCCTCTCGGATTATCTTCGTCTGGAGCAAATGAACAGCATGGGCAGACTGTAGGCACGCAGAGTTTCCCTTCGTTCCCATTTCTTTCCTTTAATGAAGAGGGTTCTCCCCCTCTGGAGCACGCCCACGCCCTTAATGGGATATAATTTTTTAATTTCAAAAAGTTACCTCATAATGTAGATAGCAAGGAAGCATACATTCACGTGCAAAAGATTCAAGGAGGCTTCAACCTTACCATTAACAATATAATTAATTAAAGGGTTTGTCTATAGTGCAGCAAAATTGTTTTGGCTATAGTACAGTAATTCATTTTAACTAAAATCTGACCTTTAATGACAAATATCCAAATGATATTTGCCAACAAAACCAAATAAGAGAAAGAACTAGCTTTTGGTTTAATGATAAAGATCTCTGATGTGGAAAGTCGTGAGTTTGAAATTTAAATAAAAGAAATTATTTATTATAATAACAAAATTATTAAATAGTTAGGTGACTTTATCTTCAATCTTTACTTAAAAAACCAATTAAGAGAAGCAAGAGTACAAAATGAAATTTTTATTTATGCAAACAAAATCCCAAAGGATCAGCGGCTCAGCGCATGGTAAGACGATGCTACTCTGACTGACCTAGGGACCTTACTGACCTTGATCTATGATCCGCTAAATTACAACTGGCTCCAACTTAATCAGCCGGGTCATGTCAAACTTGGTCAGATCAGTCAAACCAGCCAAAACCTAACCTGATTACTATATTGGCTACATGAGGTTCTTTTTATATTGGCTACAGCTCGACATTTCAAACAGATCCTCTCTCTCTCTCAAATTTGCAGAAACAATTTTACTAGCCGACCTGCAAAATTTTGAAGGGGAAAAGGCATACAGCCAAGGAAAGGCATATGTCAGTAGCTCTGCTGGCTTAGTTAGTTTCCTTTTCCTTGACTACCTTAAATTTTCTAACTGGATTAGTTCCAAAGTAATCCATAACAATTTAAGTGAGCCAAGGAAGAGAAAAGTCACCAAGGAAGCAGAATCACCAACAAAAACCATTCTTTGGGTTTTAATGTCATTCTTTTTTCCTTCAATTAATGTGGCAGATTGGCTAGGAAATACACTGTTGTTACTCCTTTTTGAGAGAGAGAGGTTTCTATAATTACAAGAGTAGATGTTTAAGCAGAATTAAATGTACAATGTGCCGATTTGTCCACCCGAGGTGAAACTTTCCTAAAAAGATAAGTGTGAAGAGAACTTATGGGTTCAATGATATGCAAATTCACCACATAATGGGAAGTTCAATTGTACATATCTCCTGCCTTTTTATTGCAACTGGCTGTTTTGTTGATTCCAGCATCATCTAAAAAATTAGAGGTGTCAAATAGATTAAAAAAAATGTCGGCGGTTCCAATATTGCGTGCTTGACAACTGAAATATCCATTACAAACCAAGTCGACCCGTTTGACCTTTAATGACCAGACAATTTGGACAAATAAAAATACGTTCATTAGTTGGTAACTTGGTATAGACAATAAGTGGCTCAGATTTTGGTAACACTGGTTTAATAGGTGATATTACAGTTACCCATTATTGCTCAATTAAATTTCTCTTGCATCATTGTCTCTCAATTTAAGCTTCATTCAACATGACCATCTCTTTCAGTTGAGATCAATAATGAACTTTCGTGTTGTTAGAGCAACTATGCAATAGTTGACTGTAAAGAAAAAAAAAATCACGAAGTGAAGCAGCATTGGTTTAATCAAATACAGAAACAAAACCAGTTGCACTAACAAACAATAACAACTAACAAGTACAAATCATACAATGTATAATCTAATAAACAAATTCTTTGTGGTATTTATACCTTTGAGCTACCTAATACTTTAATGCAAGGTCCAAATCTTGTTTGCTTTAAGTCAGATATCAGACAGTACACAACAGTACGTACCAAAACTTAGCACCTTGAAGCAGACATTTTGTCGTCTTTTGCTAACTCCCTTTCTAGAAGGCCCTTCATTCATCTTCTAGTTCTAACCCTTCGTATCTATAAGTTCATATTGCTGGCCACTTCCAAGCCAAACCCTTCCAGTCTAAAAGGAAAGTTCAAATGGTAGAGCCTAAGAGAAAGAACACTGCTGAATTAAAATGATTAATTGCCTTCGTGATTTTGGCCTTCAAATTTGTAGTTCCTTTTGTGCATCTAACGAATATCAGGCCTTAATAATTAATAAAATTGATATTTCATCAAAAAAATTCCATACTAACTAAAATCATGACCAAAATTGTCCACATCAGAACTCCATCAGCTCTTTTGGGTTAAAAGATGGCGGTAGTGATATTTAATTATGTCAAATATCGAAGTAACAATATAATGTTTTGAGCATATATCTAATTTGAGTATGATACACATACATAAATGCAACATGCCACAGGACACTGACACAGTGCCTCATGTTCTGTCCCTCCATTTCTCCACCATCATGTACTGGGGGGGCTCATAACGGTGGGCCCCACCCAAATTAGGGAGGAGGGAGGCAAAACACAGGACACTATATATTTTCTATGCTCTAGTTTATCTCAATCTCTTAAATTAAAAACTTACCTGATATTGTAGATAGGAGGAGGGAAGCATATTATCCGCACACAGAAATCCCAAGAGATCACCTCATGTCTAGCAGTGAAATTCCTAGGGCCTGCTGAGGCCTTATAAAGCACCAAGTCCGGTGCCTCCAATTTTGATTTACCATGTGGGACTAACTTCACTCCGGTTTTTAACCAAATCATTAGTAGAATTATAAAACAGTTTCGGGTCAAAAACCAAAAAGTTCGAGGTCCAGATTTTTTTACCCGTACCCGACCTGTATAATTGGATAATAATTAATAGTTGCTTGAATTTCCAGTATTTCAGCAAACACATGGAGTTCGAGCCCCAGTGGCGGATGTTTTGTTATTCATTTTTTTCTTTTTAAACTTTTTGTGTTTGTTGAGTGTTTGTACAGGTCGTCTAAATGGTCTTTTATTAAATATGATGCACTCTTGTGTTCAAGGCAACAACATGTCAACCATTCAAAAAAAAATAAGGTAGTACAGTATCCCTTCTACTTTACTATTTGTGCGAATCATCATGCAAATAGCATAATGAATCTGGCTTCATACATTTTTTTTTCCCCGGTGTAGTAGCATGAGCACACATTTCCCTTAAACGAAGTTTGTTGGCCAAAATTATTTTTATAAACACCTATATTAGCATTACAACAAAAGCTTGAGGAATATAATCTCTATGATTGATTCAATACGATAAAATCAAACAAGTCGGGCCATACCCGTATGCTATCTGATCCGTACCCGACCCATTTAGCCATCGGTCGGTCAGGTATGGGTCGGGTCGGGTCTATTAGGAAGTCTTTCCGGATAGAACACAAGATGCAGAATACAATAGGAATTTGCTAAAATCATTGAACAGAAAAGCAAAGGATGCAGCAGACTTTTCATGTATAAGAAGCTTAAAAGCAGCACTATGAAAGGGTACCTTCAAAACTCTGCATGTTTGTTTGTTGTTTACAGGAGGGCCAGAAAATGAAACCCTTTTCATTTCAAAATAGCCCACTTAACCCAATCCATGCACCTGTGAAATAAATCCAAGGCCAATTAACACTTGTCACGTTAAATTGTGGGTCAGATAGATTTTTAATACCTTCAACTCATTGGCATATAATACAAATGGATAACTTGAAGGCACGTCAATTTAGATAATATGTTGATGAACACACCTAAACTTCATATTTAGTCACTTTGTGCAACATCAAAATTACCTTTTACAGAGTAAAGCAGCACTGTTTTTTTTAAGTCTACTGGGCATGGCTTTAAGTAATAAAATATAATTGTCAAAGCCAATAAGAAGAACCAACAATAATTATTCAGTAGCAGTTCAGAGTTAGTGTAGTGGGTACAATTGAATCTATTAAGTGACCAGTGTTTATTTAACACTGTTGTAAAACAATTCCAAGCTACAATCTAAGAGTACCACATCTGTTCTGAAATATTGCATCAGCATTGGTACCTTGGAGCCGTGCCCGATAGACTGGAACACGAAACCGGGCGTGTTTTACCGGCGCCAGGTTCCCTTTCTTCAGAATGGCAATGTATCTTACTTCTTACATTGGAAGCAGGTGTTTTTCCGATAAGTGTATAAACAGGAGAGAGGATGAGAGAAGCAAGCAATCCCTCTTGAGCGAGTGGTGGTGGAATGGAGATGGAAAGAACCGAGAAAGAAGGAGAAACAATATAGATCTCCTCCCTCTCATAGTCAAGCTTGCCCTTTCCTTTAGAAGAAAATATTTAAGAGATGGAGTAATTCGTCTGGTGTTTCGCCAAGCAATTCGTCGAACACTTGTCGGACGCTCTCGAGCAAACGCAAGGGGTAGAAGCCTAGTTGATTACGAGGAGGTTCAAATGTCTCCATTTTTTATGCCTCCATCATGTTTTTAATTTTAAAAACTTTAATAACTCAAAATTTAAAACTTAAAAGTCAAAATAAAACCGTTGGATATGATCTATATCATTTTATCTATACACGTGTAAAAAATTATGACATTTCAATTTTATTTTGGTTGTCATCAAGAACTTGTAAAAAACGTACTAATGGGAATAATTTATAGACGTTGATTTTTGAACTTATTGATTTACATAAAAAAAAAATCGAAATGTGATAATTTTTTATGAGCACATAGATAAAATGATGTATATCATATCCAACGGTTTTATTTTGACTTTTAAGTTTTAAATTTTGAGTTATTAAAGTTTTTAAAATTGAAGGTACGGTGGAGGCACACAAAACGAAGACATTTGAACCCTCCTCATTGATTATAGATGTCTATTGGTTCCTGATTAATGAATGGACAGTTGGGCCTTACACCAATCAAAATTTGGGCCTAGTTAATGAAGGACATTTGCTGCAATTCTCTTCGTTTATTAGGCCGTGATGATAGATGTCTATTAATTTGTGTGTCATAACAGGAGGAGAAAGGACTTTAATTTGTCAAAAAGATGTAATTAATTATCAGATAATTATAATTAGAAGCTTTATTGCTACAGAGGAAGGAATTTGATATATGTGGTGCCAAGTAATTAGGCTAGTGACATCTAAAATGAGAACCTCTCCAGTCGCGGCCTGTAAAAAACATGAAAAGATTTTAAAAATTATATTGACGAGTCATTCCTTTTTCTTTTTCTTTTTTGAGGAAAATACTCGTCGGCTGGTTGCTGTGCGTCGTTTGTGCAATTGGAAGCGTTGCAACTACTGTTCTAGTAGTCTGGTTGTCAGTAAAGGTGGTAACTAGACACATTGAATTGGGTCAAAATCGAGGCAGTTTGATTTTAAATCATCGAGTCTAGGATCGGGTTGAGATGTCTGTTTTTTTTTATTTTAGTCGACTCTAATAAGATCATATCGAGTTTTATGTCAGGGAGATTATTTGAAATTCCCGAGTCAGATCAGATAAAGTTTTTCCATACTCTTACAAGTGTTATGAAAGAAATTCTCTTGTAAGAAATTCTCTATGCATTAGAGAATTTCTTTCTTTCCATACAATCCAGAAAATGCACTAAATATATTCAGGAAAACTTGTTGCTCTATACAAGAGAAAGTTTGCACATAGACCCAAACATGTTCTAAATTTTTCCATCTGTGTATTTGTACCTAACATGTAATCTATTGCAATTCCACAAAATCAACTGCTGACAACGTTGTTGTGAGCAGATATAATATTATTTTTTTCCTTCAGCTAGCTATTGTAACAAAGGGAATTTTTTCCAACTTGTGGACCTTTCCTAAAACAGTTTCAAATTTATTTTTGCTCTTATATACAAAACAATCCAAGCTGTGTAATCTAAAGATCCCAAATTGAAAAAATAATCCACTAGACTATTAAATACCAGAAGAAATTTAATATTTGCTCCTGACATTTGCCGTCACCCATATCTTTACAGGGCAAATTCCTCACAAACTCAGCTGAGAAATAAATAAAAACTGAATATTTATTCAAGGATTCTACATTGTCACATTTAAGGTCATTCAAGAAATGCAATCTTCCCAAAAATTGTGACAGATAAAGACCACCAAATAGAGCTACTCCCTCCGCTCGTAAGACAGATAAAGACTCATGTTGATGGATAGAGCACCTGTAGAAGGGGAGAAGTTTACTCAAACTATCAAGGAAAAAAGACTGGAATGTCCTGTTAGGCTTTTTAAAGTTAGTTCCAGCCGCAGAAAACTGGATTACACAACAAATGAACAAAGTAGTAAAAAAGCCTTGATCTCCATCGGTTGCTCAGCCTTATTTACCAATCAAAATTTGGGCCTAATTTGTGAAGGATATCGGGCTACAGTTTCTCTTCATTTAATTGGGCCATGATGATTGATGTCTATTAAATTGTTGACCATAACAGCAGAAGATAATTAAGGACATTAATTTGTGAAACAGATGTAATTAATTATCGGATAGTTATACTTACAGGCTTTGTTGCTACAGATATAAGAAGGAATTTGAGATATTGTGTAACCAATTAATTATGTTAGTGACATCTACATTGACAACCTCTCCAACCACGGCCTACAAAAAATGTGAAAGGATTTTAAAAATCATCAATGGATCAGGTGCGTCTTTTGTGCAATTGGAAGCGTTGCAACTACTGTTCTAGTAGTCTGGTTGCTAAACCTAGTTTTTTAGACTAGAACCTATAAATGTGACGATGTGAAGTGTGCTTGATGCGCTTAAGCTCAGAGGAGAGGCGAGAATTGACAGCAGATCGTTGATACACGCATGAGTGGAACTAGAAAAATTCAATATGGATTAAAACGTAAAATAAATAATATAATATGTTGTTGTCAAGTCTTCAAAATTATAAAGTGAATTTCTAATATCTAGATTACAAGCACACATTTGACATTTTATGAGATAATTTAGAACTCTCTGACTTGTGTATTAAGGACGTATCTAAAGATTAGTCAGAATACGCATCTAAAGATTAGTCAGGAGGTGCCACCCTTATAATTTTAAAATATTTAAATGTATATTAAAATTCTCATAAAAAAAATTATGTAATATAGATTTTAAATTTGTCCTTAAATTTTAAGTTTGTCCCTCAGTGCATGCTATCACCGTAAGTCCGTAACCTCATCAATCCGCCTAAACTATAAAACCGAGGTGGTACCAGAGGTACCATACCATCCAACCATTTGTTTGTCCATGGCACAAAATACAAATAATGGTCTACATCTCAGAATTGGCATTTTATAATATGCCACCCTGTTTTTGTAAGATTGCTTAATTTTAGTAAGATTTTTCTTCTATTTTAGACCAGTCACATAAATATTTAAATTTTGGAGAAATTTTTTTAAGTCCACCATTTTCTGGATTTATCACTTTTTTTACTTTTATCTATGTATAATTCGGCGAAGCTTTTTCTTTTGATTGTTTTTTGAATGAGTGAGTTGGAAGTTAAGCCGACATTTTTATTAATATCCAAAGTTAATTACAAATTAATAAGTTTACTCATGATTCCCGACTTTTTCCAAAAATGTCCAAACCGGCCATAAAATGACCGGTTTTCTCTCCCCAGAAACCGGCCATTTTATGGCCGGTTCCCTCTTCTTCTTTTTTTTTTTTTTAGAGACACTACGAAGAGCAAGATAATGAAATATAACACTGGAAATTCGAATTTTTTGTTTAAATTATTTGTTAGATTACTTCTTTGATTTATAATTAGCATATTTATACTAAAATACACTAGATTACTTGAAATTATGTTGAATTACACTATATTACATTAAATTACGCTAAATTATGTTAAATTACGCTAAAATACGGTAAATTCTGATAAATTACTGTGTGTCTTCATAGTGATGTATAATTAGAAACTATTTTTTGTTTCTCTTTTATCTTCATAGTGATTTATAATTAGAAACTTTTTTTTTTAAGAGACACTATGAAGAGCAAGATAATGAAATCTAACACTGAAAATTTGAATTTTTTGTTTAAATTATTTGTTAGATTACTTCTTTTGATGTATAATTAGCATATTTATACTAAAATATGCTAAATTACTTAAAATTTGTTGAATTACACTATATTACGTTAAATTACGCTAAATTACATTACATTACACTAAAATACGGTAAATTACGCTAAATTACAAATGAATAGGGACGATATCTTCACTGAAAAGGCGAAAAACGACGACGAAACTTCAAACGGCCATAAAACGACGCTCGAGTGTCCGATTTCAGTAAATGAGGACTTTTCGGAAAGGTTGCAAAAAAATACGCATGCATCCGTGCCGGCAATACAGCAATGCCGGATTTCAAAATTCAGAATTGCCAAAAAACAAAGGGAAGAGCCTCAAAACTTGAGTTGAAGTTTCCGATTAAGATTTTCATTTCTATTATTCAATCTAAGTAGCTCAGTAAATTAGTTATATAATGAACTTGTAGAATACTAATTTTTACTATTTTTGGAATTTTTTTACTATTTTTATGATTTATGAAAGATGGCACAAAATCGGCCTAATTTAGCGTAATTTTGCGTAGTTTAGCGTAATTTATCGTATTTCATTATAATTAGCGAAATTAGTGTAATTTAGCGTAATTCAACATAATTTAACATAATTTAGAGTAATTTAACGTAATATAGTGTAATTCAACATAATTTCAAGTAATCTAGTATATTTTAGTATAAATATGCTAACATAAATCAAAAGAAGTAATCTAACAAATAATTTAAACAAAAAATTCGAATTTTCAGTGTTAGATTTCATTATCTTGCTCTTCATAGTGTCTCTAAAAAAAAAAAAAGGAAACCGGCCATAAAATGACCGGTTTGGACATTTTTGGAAAAAGTCAGGAATCATGGGTAAACTTATTAATTTGTAATTAACTTTGGATATTAATAAAAATGTCAGGAAGTTAAGCCATCTAACACTCTTTACAATAAAGGATTTGTTTCATGAGTGAGGCTATGGTGCTATGCATAGCACGGATGGCTAGTGTACTACGGCTCAATATGGTACTTTTTAAAATCCTAACGGTCGATCTGAACCATTCAATGTGATATCCATATGAATATGTACTTGCAAACTAAATTTTATATTTTTTTGAATTTTTTTACTATTTTTTTAGATAGGTAGAAAAATCAGTGTTTTCTGAAAATTCTGGACCATCAAAATTCTACCTATCTAAAAAAATAGTAAAAAAATTCGAAAAAATATAAAATTTAGTTTGCAAGTACATATTCATATGGTTATCACATTGAACGGTTCGGATCGACCGTTAGGATTTTAAAAAGTACCATATTGAGCCGTAGTACACTAGCCATCCGTGCTATGCATAGCACCATAGCCTCACCCTTGTTTCATTCAGATTTTTAACTTATGACTTACATGAGAAGACATATATATATATATATATATATATATATATATATAGGATTTGGCTAATATGCTACGCGTAGCATAGAGCCTCTCCGTGCTACGGCTCATTTTTTGAGTTTTCAAAATCCTAACGGTCGATCCGAACCGTTCAACATGATCTCCATATTAATATGTACTTGCAAACCAAATTTTACATTTTTTAGAATTTTTTTACTATTTATTAAGCCACTTTGAAAATCGCTGATCCAATGGTCCAGCAGATTTTACTGTTGTGTACAAATTAGTGTTTTTTCAAAGTAGCTTAATAAATAGTAAAAAAATTCTAAAAAATGTAAAATTTGGTTTGCAAGTACATATTAATATGGAGATCATGTTGAACGGTTCGGATCGACCGTTAGGATTTTGAAAACTCAAAAAGTGAGCCGTAGCACGGAGTGCTCTATGCTACGCGTAGCACGCTAGCCATGTCCTATATATATATATATATATATATAGAGGAGGGTTCAAATGCACCATTATTTTTGTGCTCCAATATGCTCCACATTCTTTATCTCTATTTTCAAAGTCCGAACAGTCGATCTGAACCGCTCAACATGATCTTCATAATAAAATATGCTTGGATACCAAATTTTATATTTTTTAGAATTTTTTTACTATTTTTTTAGATAGGTACAAAATCACTTTTTTAAGGAGATTCTGGACCATCCGATAAAGTGATATTGTACCTATCTAAAAAAATAGTAAACAAATTCTAAAAAATATAAAATTTAGTCTCCAAACATATTTTATTATGAAGATCATGTTGAACGGTTCGGATCGACTGTTCGGACTTTGCAAATAGAGATAAAGATGTGGA
This sequence comes from Carex littledalei, assembly GCA_011114355.1. NCBI lineage: Eukaryota > Viridiplantae > Streptophyta > Magnoliopsida > Poales > Cyperaceae > Carex > Carex littledalei. The sequence goes on along the minus strand of CM022095.1, from coordinate 6,050,484 downwards.
GCATATTGGAGTACAAAAATTATGGTGCATTTGAACCCTCCTCATAGAGGGCCTCCGTGCAATGTCTCAATATTTGAGTTTTCAAAATCCTAACGGTCAATCTGAACCGTTAGGATTTTGAAAACTCAAATATTGAGTTGTTGCACGGAAGCCCTCTATGCTACATATAGCACCGTAGCCAACTCATATATATATATATATAGAGGAGGGTTCAAATGCCTCCATTTTTACAAACTTTAATAACTCAAAATTTAAAACTTAAAAGTCAAAATAAAACCGTTGGATATGATCTACATCATTTTATCTATGTGCTCATAAAAAATTATCACATTTTGATTTTGTTTTTATGTGAATCAATAAGTTGAAAAATCAACGTCTAGAAATTATCCACATTAGTACGTTTTTTTACAAGCTCTTGATGACAACCAAAACAAAATTGAAATGTCATAATTTTTTACACGTGCATAGATAAAATGATTTAGATCATATCCAACGGTTTTATTTTGATTTTTAAGTTTTAAATTTTAAATTATTGAAGTTTTAAAAAATGGAGGCATGGTGGAGGCATGAAAAATGGAGGCATTTGAACCCTCCTTATATATATATATATATATATATATATATATATATATATATATAGTGGCTAAGGTCAAAGTGGTATGACCAAGGCCTTGGTGCTACCAATTAGTTTTTGCAATTTTAAAGTTCAAATAGTCGATCCAAACCATTAGATGTTCAATCCATAATAAAATCTGCTTGGAGACCAAATTTTACATTTTTTGGAATTTTTTTACTATTTATTAAGCCACTTTGAAAATTGTTGATCCGGGTGAACAGTAAAAACAGTGCAACCAAATTCTGGACCATGTGATCAGCAATTTTCAAAGTGGCTTAATAAATAGTAAAAAAATTCCAAAAAATGTAAAATTTGGTCTCCAAGCAGATTTTAATATAGATTGAACATCTAACGGTTTGGATCGACTATTTGAATTTTAAAATTGCAAAAACTAAAAGGTAGCACCAAGGCCTTGGTCATACCACTTTGACCTTAGCCACTCTATATATATATAGAGAGATTTATAGAGAGAGAGAGATAGAGATAGACTATGGTGAGTCACCATACTTTCATTTTGAAAATCCAAACAACCGATCTGAACAGCTCAACATGTTCTCTATATTTAAATGTGCTTGGAGACTAAATTTTACATTTTTTGGAATTTTTTTACTATTTATTAAGCCACTTTGAAAATCGCTGATCCAGTGTGAACAGTAAAACAGTAAAAATTTCTGGACCACCGGATCAGCGATTTTCAAAATAGCTTAATAAATAGTAAAAAAAATTCCAAAAAATGTAAAATTTGGTCTCCAAGCACATTTCAATATAGATAACATGTTGAGCGGTTCGGATCGGTTGTTTAGATTTTCAAAATGAAAATATGTGCGTGAAGTAAAAATGACCTCTTACTTCACAACTCACCATAGCCCAGCTCTATATATATAAATAAATAAATATATATATATATATATATATATATATATATATATATATATATATATATATAGATTGGCTAATGTAATAACGTTAGAACTTCGGCCGAAGTTCTAACGGGTCGTTTTTGCAATTTCAAAATCCAAACAACCCATCCGAACCGTTCAACATGTTCTCTATATTGAAATGTGCTTGGAGACCAAATTTTACATTTTTTGGAATTTTTTTGCTATTTATTAAGCCACTTTGAAAGTTTCTGATCCAACGGTGAACAGTAAAAAACAGCCAAATTTTCTGGACCACCGGATCAGAATTTTCAAAGTGGCTTAATAAATAGCAAAAAAATTCCAAAAAATGTAAAATTTGGTCTCCAAGCACATTTCAATATAGAGAACATGTTGAACGGTTCGGATGGGTTGTTTGGATTTTGAAATTGCAAAAACGACCCGTTAGAACTTCAGGCCGAAGTTCTAACGTTATTACATTAGCCAATCTCATATATATATATATATATATGTGTATATATATATGGAGTATGGCTAATGTGCTTCCTCTAGAACTTCGACCTCGTACTTCCGGGGGCATATCTTAGTGTTTGATGTTCAAACAACAAATTCAAACCGTTAGATGTTCAATCTATATTAAAATGTACTTGGAGACCAAATTTTACATTGTTTGGAATTTTTTTACTATTTATTAAGCCACTTTGAAAATTCCAGATCTGGGTGAACAGTAAAAACAGTCTGGACCATATGATCTGGAATTTTCAATGTGGCTTAATGAATAGTAAAAAAAATTCCAAAAAATGTAAAATTTGGTCTCCAAGTACATTTTAATATATATTGAGCATCTAACGGTTTGAATTTGTTGTTTGAACATCAAACACTAAGATATGCCCCCGGAAGCACGAGGCCGAAGTTCTAGAGGAAGCACATTAGCCATACTCTATATATATATATATGACAGTGCTACGGTGCTATGCATAGCATAGAGGCCTCCGTGCTACGGCTCAATTTTTTAGTTTTCAAAATCCTAACGGTCGATCCGAACCGTTCAACATGATCTCCATATGAATATGTACTTGCAAACCAAATTTTACATTTTTTAGAATTTTTTTACTATTTATTAAGCCACTTTGAAAAAACAGTAATTTGTACACAACAGTAAAATCTTCTGGACCATTGGATCAGCAATTTTCAAAGTGGCTTAATAAATAGTAAAAAAATTCTAAAAAATGTAAAATTTGGTTTGCAAGTACATATTCATATGGAGATCATGTTGAACGGTTCGGATCGACCGTTAGGATTTTGAAAACTCAAAAATTGAGCCGTAGCACGGAGGGGCTCTATGCTACGCGTAGCATATTAGCCAGATTCTATATATATATATATATATATAGTGGCTAATATCAAAACGTTTGCACCAAGGCCCTCGTGCAACCAAGTTGTTTTCGGATTTTCAAAGTCCAAACCGTTAGATGTTCAATCTATATTAAAATCTGCTTGGAGACCAAATTTTACATTTTTTGAAATTTTTTTACTATTTATTAAGCCACTTTGAAAATTGCTGATCCGGGTGAACAGTAAAAACAGTGCAACCAAATTCTGGACCATGTGATCAGCAATTTTCAAAGTGGCTTAATAAATAGTAAAAAAATTCCAAAAAATGTAAAATTTGGTCTCCAAGCAGATTTTAATATAGAGATCACATCTAACGGTTTGGATCGACTGTTTGGACTTTGAAAATCCGAAAACGACTTGGTTGCACGAGGGCCTTGGTGCAAACGTTTTGATATTAGCCACTATATATATATATAGAGAGAGAGAGATAGACTATGGTGAGTTGTGAACTTCACGCCATATTTTCATTTTGAAAATCCAAACAACCGATCAACATGTTCTAAATATTGAAATGTGCTTGGAGACTAAATTTTACAATTTTTGGAATTTTTTTACTATTTATTAAGCCACTTTGAAAATCGCTGATTCACTGTAAACAGTAAAAATTTCTGGACCACCGGATCAGCGATTTTCAAAGTGGCTTAATAAATAGTAAAAAAATTCCAAAAAATATAAAATTTAGTCTCCAAGCACATTTCAATATTTAGAACATGTTGAGCGGTTCGGATCGGTTGTTTGAATTTTTAAAATGAAAATATGAGCGTGAAATAAAAATGACCTCTTACTTCACAACTCATCATAGCCCAGCTCTATATATATTGATCACTAAATTAAGATATATCACTATATATTAAAGGCCGGTTTGGCGAAGCCTACATAAATTGAGATTAATACTTTCCTTCTAAACTCCACACAATTTGATCTATTTCTTTACTCGTTACATTTTTATTTAGTTGTATCTTTCACGATATAATATGGAAAATCTAGATTTAATTTAATTAAAATTCCGTAATAGCATTATTTTCTCGGTACATCAAAATATACTCAATTTTAGTTGATAGGTTAGATTCAATAATGCAAGAATTATTATATCAAATTAAATGTATTGAATAAATGTATATTTTGTTCCCTTGTTTTATAAATGAATATTTCAAGTATCTGTTAATTAAAGATATATACAGACGACAGGGCAGAGTCAGACTTTCGAGCAATAGGAGGTTAAAGATATATGGGGGTCAATTGTATAAAAGTTTTCTATTGAGAATGAGAATTAATTTTACAATATCATGACATTTTACTCTAAATTATATTAAAAAATCATACCTAAATACGAAAAATTTAAAAAGAAGGGATTAATTGACCTCATTCCCTCGTCTTCCCTTTGTCCTTTCAACCCAAAATATATTTAGAAAGAACCATTAAATTATTCGGGGAAGTATAAAAATATTTTCAAGAGTCAGTATAGAAGTGTATCCAAATAAGTCTATTTTTTCAGTGGCAGAACCACATTAAAAAACTTACAAAAGTATGTTTCAATTTTTTATATTATTTAAAAAAAAATGTAAATATACTTAAATTGTGCCTCTCTAAAATATTTTGCAGAATATATATATATATATATATATATAAAGTTGTGCTATTATACATTGCAATGTATTGACCCCTCCGTGCATTGGACTAAAATCGTTGGATTCAAAGTCCAAACAGTCGATCCGAACCGTTCAACATGTTCTAAATATTGAAATGTGCTTGGAGACCAAATTTTACATTTTTTGGAATTTTTTTACTATTTATTAAGCCACTTTGAAAATAGCTGATCCAACGGTGAACAGTAAAAAATAGTAAAATTTTCTGGAGCACCGGATCAGACTTTTTCAAAGTGGCTTAATAAATAGTAAACAAATTCCAAAAAATGTAAAATTTGGTCTCCAAGCACATTTCAATATTTAGAACATGTTGAACGGTTCGGATCGACTGTTTGGACTTTGAATCCAACGATTTTAGTCCAATGCACGAAGGGGTCAATACATTGCAATGTATAATAGCCCATCTCTATATATATATATATATATATTTCTATACTTTTTGGAAAAGAAATATATAATATATACTTAATTTTCAAAATAAATATTAAATTATTTTTTATTTAAATTTTTGCCCACTCTACTATAACTTGACTATGCTCGTGCATATATTTTTATGGATGAATTATTGAACAGTAAGAATGATATAAGTGGACAATAAAAGGTGCATCTAGGGAGAATTCATATCACCGAAGGTAACATAATATTTTAGTTTAGACCTGGACCGTCCAATAAGAATCCTTTCAAATATTCAGAGGAGCTTGAGCTTCGTATATTTTATCTCGGATCGGATGGTCCAAATCTTTTTTTTTTTTTTAAAAGGCATAAGCCCGTTCCATTAACATGAAACCATAATTACAACGACATTGTTCAACAAAAGAGGCACTTCATGCCAATTAGCCTGAATAACAGAGCTCAAAATAACCAACTAAACAGCATAATACGCATAACAGCCACGCTATATACCAAGCTTGCGTTGAGGCTAAGTACCAAAAATATACTAAAGTGGCAGTTACTAAGCCGCACAGTAAGGGGCTAAGGATATATGCTAAATACAAAAATTGGAGTTTGTCTGACTTCACTACTAACTGGGTGGCACTGGCGGCTGAGAGACCACCATCTCCATAGGCATATACTGAGCAAGTGGTATTGCATCTTCAATAACCGGCATCCAGTCAGCAACCTCTTGCTGTACCTGTTCTGTGACATTTCCTGACCAATAACAAAGCAGAGATTTAATTAGAAAAATAAGTGTGCGAGCAGATTTAATTGGACAATTGTTAAAACAACAATCATTACGATGTCGCCACATGGACCAGCATACTGCACTAAGTACTAACAGGAAACCTGTTTTCGCAATTGTTGGCAATTGCATAGCAAAGGCAAGTATATCTTCAAAATTATGCCAAGTATACATAAACTCTTGACTTTTACCTAGCCAGAACCAAACCTTCTGAGCCAGTGAACAAGTGAGGAATAAATGGTTAATTGTTTCAGGTTCAGTACAGAATTGGCATGTTTGTTCCCCAGTCCAGCCTCTAATTGACAAATTATCCTTGGTGAGGATGGAGTTATGAGTGACTAACCACATAAACACTCTTATTTTTTGTGGGACAGGTAGGGTCCACCAAATCAGTTATGATAATAAAGGTAAAATCCTCCTAAAATTTAGAAATTTATATAAGGAATATGTATTGAACTTCCATGTATGATCCCATCTTCATGCTAACTGATCCTGAGGTGAGGTAAAAGAAACTGAACTTATGATGTGCAGAATTTCAGCCCAATCCCTCAAGTCAAAACCTTCCAATGGCCGTCTAAATTGAACTCTCATCCCTTGAGAATTAATAACTTCACTAAAAAGGATGTGTTTATTGCTACATTTATGATATATTATAGGATACCTAGTAGCTATTGAACAATCTTTATACCAGATATTAGTCCAAAATCTACAATTTGATTGACTACTTGGTACATATTGTACACTAATAGACCCAATATTTTCTAAACTAGAAATACTTGTCCAAAATGGGGGTGAAGGAGTGTGGTTGTCAAGATATTTATGTATAATAATGCTTTTCCAAGTTGCATTATAGTCATTATTTTTAAATCTCCACCACCATTTTAATAATAATGCAATATTCATTTCTTTAAGATCTAAGACCTCATCCCTCCAAATTGTTTAGCTAAGCATACATTTTCCCAACTAACTAAAGCATATTTTCTTTTTTTTTTCTGTACCTTGCCATAAGAACCTCCTTCTAATTTTATCTATTTGATGAAGTACAATAGTTGGAATTTTAAATACTGAGAGAGCATACAAGGGAATTGTTGATAAAACTGAATTCACTAATGTAACCCTACCTCCTATAGAAAGGAGTTGGTTGTGCCAACTAGGCAATCTGGCTTCAATTTTATCCACTAAAAATTGCCACTCACTAAACTGCAAGTTTTTTAATGTGTAAAGGAAGTCCTAAATATTTGAGAGGAAATTCTCCCCATTGACATCTAAACAATTGATTGAGATGTGAGTTTTGGGGATCTATATAAATAGGATACATTTCAGTTTTTTCATAGTTCATTCTAATCCCTGATAAGGCTTCAAAGTCCATCATTGCCCACCAGGCAGATTCAATATTCTCATCCTGGGCAGCTAGGAAAAAAATAATGTCATCTGCATAGTGACAATTTGTGATGGCTGTGTTTTCTATACATGCTGGTTCTAATCCAGTAATTACTGTTGCTTTCCTACCCTTATTAAAAAAATTACTTAAGGTATCTGTAGCTAAGATATAGAGAAAAGGGGATAAAGGATCCCCTTGCCTAACTCCTCTCTTACAATAAAAGTAATCAGTTAATTCTCCATTAATTGTCAAACAGGACTGAGAGCTATACAACCAGTGTGTAATCTATTGAATCCATTTTGTACCAAAGTTTCTACTATGCAAAACTTCTAATAAGTAATCCCAGTGGATTTTGTCATATGCTTCTCAAAATCCACTTTGATTACAACACCTGGTTGCAGATTTTGTTGACAAGAATGCAGAATTTCCTGACTAACAATCATATTATCTAAGATGTACCTATTTTTAAGGAAAGCTGCTTGACTAGGATCAATTAGTCTAGGCATTACTTATTATAATCTAATAGTAAGTAATTTGGATAGTATCTTAAAACTACAGTTAACTAGGCTAGTTGGTCTAAATTTCTTAATCAAAGTTGCATCTTTTTCTTTAGGGATTAGGCAAATGCATGATTTGTTGATTTTATGTAAATCAAGTTTGTTTTCATAGAAGTAGTGAGTGAGAAGCATCAAATCAGACTTAACTAAATCCCAAAAGAATTGATAAAATTTGAATGTGAATCCATCCGGGCCAGGGGCTCCATTTGGTTCAGATGCAAAGACTGCATGTTTTAATTCAAGTTCAGAAAAAGGTCTTTCTAACTCCTATTGTTCTATAGATAATAACTTGTCTTCTAAATCCAAAAAATCAGATTGTAAGTGGGCAAATTTGCATCCAGTGGAACCTAGCAGTGCTTTATAATATGCAACTATATGAGATTTTATTTGGGAGAGAATGAGTAAGGTGTCCATCTATTTCTAAAGCATTTAATCCTTTTTTTTTTATCTATGGGTTGCTAGGATGTGAAAATATTTGGTGTTAGCATCCCCTTCTGCTAACCATTTCTGTTTAGGTTTCAATTTCCATTGGGTTTCCTCCTCTTGATAAATTTCTTCTAGTTTGTGTAATGTGAACCCATTGTTCCCCTTCCTCATTGGTAAGGTCCCTAGTGTCCCTTATCAGTTCTAAATCATGTAATAAAGCTGTTAATTGTGTTTTTTCTCTCTTTTTTTGACCATAAAAGTTATGAGACCATCCCTTAATTCGCTTTCTAATGTGTTTTAATTTTTGGTTCCAACTTTTGGCTAGATCTGGTAAAGAAAGAGGGTATTCATTCCACCATTTATGCATAAGTGTAGTAAAATCAGCTTGATCAGTCCATGACTACTAAGAGGTTTGGACTAGTAATGGACAGTGATCAGAACCATGACTACTAAGATCTCTAATTGAACTAGAAGGGTATTTGTGTTCTCAAGCAATGGTAGTAAAGACTCTATCTAACAATGCAAATCTAGTGCCATTAGAGCAAGTTAATTTTCTAGTGTGTAGTTTGTGTTCAATTAAATGGAAAGTGTTAACAAAAGAATTAAATTGGTTGCTAACTGGAACATCAAAGTTAGTCCCTGTTTTTTTATCTTTTTTCCTAATAGCATTAAAATCTCCGCATAAAAACCAAAGATCTATATTAGTGTGTCTGGTGTTACACCAAAAAGGTATAGTACAAAGTTTCAGTACAACAAGCTGTACCTTTTAACCTTAAATACACTTCTGGTTCAGACTGCAAGTATACAATCCTACCGCGTAGTATATCGTCGGGTATCGATCACAGGGACGGTTCAAGTGTTATCCAGACTCTACTTAGGTTAATTAAAAACTAGAAGTTGGAAAAGGTTGGTTTTGGTTATTTATATTTCCTACAGATTCAAAAGCAATAATAAAGTGCGAGAAAGAAGATTAAACTGGTTTTAATCAATAAATAAAAGCGTTCCCAGGGTTAAGACTTCATCTCAGTTTTGCCTCAGACTGTCCTGTCCGGGCCGTGTCATTTCCTACACGGGCCGTGTCATTTTGCTACACGGCCCGTGTCAGCCTCGGGTTAATGCAGCAGCTATTGTTTCTTTGTATCGTTCCTTTGTGTAGGGTTCTACTGACCAGACCTAATGTTTCTGAACCTCAACTGTCGTTTGTTGGTTCATCAACTTGGTATGGAAATTGCAATATATGCCCTCGTTGGGTTCTAGACCTCAACTTTCGTGTGTTAGTCCGAATTTCCTAGTTGCTTGATTGGTATACTAAAGGTAACTCCTATCCGTCGATAGAGAGTAATTTTCGCCTTTCGGTTACTACTTGGTTTCACCTTTAGGGTCACAAATCCTACCTCATGTATTTAGTTTGGTTGAGAGACTTTTAAGGGCTTGAATACCTTCTAGATGAGGCCTTTCATCTAGTGGTAAACCGATATAGGTCAAACACTACAATCTAAGCAATTAAAATACTACTCAATCAATCAAACACAAATTTCAATACAAAGATTCAATAACTAGCATGCAAGACAAAACATTCGATTACATCAAACCCTAGAAACAAAGTAAATTACTCACTCATAGTTCTAAAATAGCAAATACAAATAGAGATAGAGTTGATCATGACAAAACCCAAAGCACGAAGAAGATCAATCGAAAACTCGCGTATTTCGCTTCTCCAATTCGCCTCCAAGCTTAGCCGCCAAAGACAAACCCTAGAACGTGCTCTCCTGTTCCAGAATGACCTTCTCTGGAGAGAAATCCCGATTATATGCTCAATTGGTCGACCTTCCATCAATAGCCTACTTTCCAGATTTCTGGATCTGTTTCCGGATTTGCTTGACACGGGCCGTGTCAAATCTGTCCGGCCCGTGTAACCTGTGTACTTAGCTCAAATTGTAGATCTTCTCGCAAGCTTTCCGAAAAGTGGTCATACACTCAAAACGGAGTTACGAGTCAAAAGTTATGACTGTTTTAAGTTCGGGTGCTGAAATTTCAGCATCATATGGATGGTGTCCTGGTCGTGTCTGTGGTCGAGTCGAGGTTGACACGGGCCGTGTAGAATGTGACACAGGCCGTGTAGAGACTTCATAATTCCAGATTTCTCCTCGATTTCGCCCGAATCCTGCAAAATAAGAATAAACTTGCAGCAGTACCACATTCTAAAGATATTCAATGAAATACAACTGATTTAATAGATTTAAACAAATATTTGGTACAGAAATTGATCGGAATTATAGGTCAAATAACGAGACATCAAATTCCCCCAAGCTTAAATCTTGCTTGTCCTCAAGCAAAGATCCATACTTAGGTTCCGGGTTGGACTCTAATCTTACCTAAATGCAAGTTAAGTTCCTAAATGTGAAAATTTACATGAGTTGCTTTAATCAGGAACCTTGAGAACCCTTTTGGTATAATTTAGACTTTCCTTGATCAATTTTGATTCACCACACAAATTGACTAATTAAACTTCAAATTCCGAAATGTTTCTAAGACTTGCAAAGTTAATTACCCGAACTAATCAATTTCTCATTCGTTCACTGAATCTATGCCCTCATTTGTGGTGATTTTTCTTTTCTTTTTGCCCCCCCAAGCTTGGAACAAGCTTAGGTCAGAAAGTCGAGGACCTCGTGTGTTGGTGTATGCAAAGCTTCTTTTCTTTTCTAAATTTGGGAGACGAGCTCAAAGGCGCCCAATTGGACTTATTGCCAGTACTCTTATGTTCTCCATCTTTTCATTTATTTCATCAATTTTTTTATTTTTACGCCTACACCATGAATACACACATCCAATGGTATTCATTCATACCAATGAATATCCCAATCTTTCTTTGTTTTAAATCCCCATTTCTCTATTTAAAAGGCATAGTTCAGTTTCAAAATGGTTCTTCGATGCAATTCAAGCTTTCATCTTTTCAATTTCTCAAAACATCCCATCTTAAGCAGTTCTTTGATCAATTATGGGGTTATTTCCAATTCTCAAGGTAATCCAACTCACAACCAAAAGTTTTCAAACAAGTCCCTAATCCTAGCAATCACACAAATTTATCACCTAAAAATGCAAAAAATTTGAAAAATAAACATGTCTAAATGCAGATACAGTTTTCTTCTATTCCACCCCCCCCAAGCTTGAATGAAGCATTGTCCTCAATGCTTGAATTTACACAAGGAAAAAGTAAATAGAAGAAAATATGGAAACTTACTAGATGGTGAGCGAGGGATGAGGCGGGGGCGCCTCACTGGTTGGTGGGAGGTGGATCGGGTGGCACTGGGGGAAGCACCCACTTCTGAGGTACAAGGACAACGCGATCAAACTCTTGCATCAGAAGAATCCACAAGATTTCTTTCAAGTCCTTGATCGAGCACCCGATCGCGCCTTTGTGAGCTTTCAATTTCTCCAAGAGCGTAGCAGTCCAATCAGGTTTAAGATCTGCACTTATGATCACAGGACAAGATTTATCTGGGTCCAGGAACTCATACCTGAGGTTAGCTGGTAGAGGCTTGAGCTCAGGAGTCGGCTGCTCTGTCTGGGCTGTTGCACGGTCCGTGTGAGGTTCCCATGTGAGCTCTGTGTGCCCCGCGTGCCATCTCCAGCTCCTCTAGCTGTGGTGCACGGTCCATGCAAGATGCATGTGGTCCGTGTGTCAGTTCCCCCAGGTTGTCAGCCTCCTTTGACGCGGCCCGCGTGTCAGTGACGCGGCTCGCGTTCACAGGTTCTTCAGCAATGACTGCCGGTCGAGTCAGTTCGACGCGGCCAGGATTTCCTTCTTCAGGGGGTGACACGGTCCGTGTGAGATTTGTACGGGTCGTGTGCACTGTTGTCTCAGATGTTGGTGGTTCTGCGCGGGGCGGGTTTTCTTCAGTTTGTGGGGTCTGTACGGGCCGTGTAACCTTTGCACGGTCCATGTCAGTTTTAGCTGGTGGATCAGTAGGCATGGCTGGACCTTCGTAGTTGGTCCCACTTCGCAGGGTGATCGCCTTAGCCTCCCCTCTCGGGTTTACCTCTGGTTGGCTGGGAAGCTTACCGGGTTGTGGTTGGCTTGAGGTGACGATGTGACTCAACTGCTCCAACAACTTGTTTTGAGCAGCCATTTGAGTGGACATGCTCTGCATCTGTTCCCACATCATCTGGTTCATCTTCCCTTGCTCGTGTGTGAAGTCGCTCACAGCGGGATCAATGTACGGCTCGGGTGGATCGGATTGAAATACGCGATTGTTCGAGTTATTGAATGGTGCAATGTTGTAGAAATTGCAATTGTTGTTGCTGAGATAGCTGTCCTGCTCGGGTTCCTCATCCCATTCCGCCAGTGGGCAATACTCGTAAGAGTGTCTCCTGTCCCCACACATGACACATGGCTGTGGTTGATGGTTACTGGCTGCCTTCACGCTCATTTTGATTAAATACTTCTCCATGGCCTCCTCTAGCTCGGCAGCTCTAGCATATAGAGCTGCGATCTGATCAGCTTTGGATCGGTCGCCTCCTCCAGCTCGAGAACTGTCGCGGCCAAACCAATGTTGGTCTGTCGCCATGTTGTACATTAGATCCATGGTGTCTTGAGCTCCTCAGATGGTAATCGCGATTGAGTTTGAAAGACAATGTGTTCCTGAAAGAGAGAAAAAATAAAAGATAAAAGATACAGATTAAAATCTAGATTAATCAAAATAAGCAAAAATCCAGAAAATAAATGATGCCGTCCCCGGCAACGGCGCCAAAAACTTGTTACACCAAAAATGTATAGTACAAAGTTTCAGTACAGCAAGCTGTACCTTTTAACCTTAAATACACTTCTGGTTCAGACTGCAAGTATACAATCCTACCGCGTAGTATATCGTCGGGTATCGATCACAGGGACGGTTCAAGTGTTATCCAGACTCTACTTAGGTTAATTAAAAACTAGAAGTTGGAAAAGGTTGGTTTTGGTTATTTATATTTCCTACAGATTCAAAAGCAATAATAAAGTGCGAGAAAGAAGATTAAACTGGTTTTAATCAATAAATAAAAGCGTTCCCAGGGTTATGACTTCATCTCAGTTTTGCCTCAGACTGTCCTGTCCGGGCCGTGTCATTTCCTACACGGGCCGTATCAGTTTACACGGGCCGTGTCATTTTGCTACACGGTCCGTGTCAGCCTCGGGTTAATGCAGCAGCTATTGTTTCTTTGTATCGTTCCTTTGTGTAGGGTTCTACTGACCAGACCTAATGTTTCTGAACCTCAACTGTCGTTTGTTGGTTCATCAACTTGGTATGGAAATTGCAATATATGCCCTCGTCGGTTTCTGGACCTCAACTTTCGTGTGTTGGTCCGAATTACCTAGTTGCTTGATTGGTATACTAAAGGTAACTCCTATCCGTCGATAGAGAGTAATTTTCGCCTTTCGGTTACTACTTGGTTTCGCCTTTCGGGTCACAAATCCTACCTCATGTACTTAGTTTGGTTGAGAGACTTTTAAGGGCTTGAATACCTTCTAGATGAGGCCTTTCATCTAGTGGTAAACCGATATAGGTCAAACACTACAATCTAAGCAATTAAAATACTACTCAATCAATCAAACACAAATTTCAATACAAATATTCAATAACTAGCATGCAAGACAAAACATTCGATTACATCAAAACCCTAGAAACAAAGAAAATTACTCACTCATAGTTCTAAAACAGCAAATACAAATAGAGATAGAGTTGATCATGACAAAACCCAAAGCACAAAGAAGATCAATCGAAAACTCGCGTATTTCGCTTCTCCAATTCGCCTCCAAGCTTAGCCGCCAAAGACAAACCCTAGAACGTGCTCTCCTGTTCCAGAATGACCTTCTCTGGAGAGAAATCCCGATTATATGCTCAATTGGTCGACCTTCCATCAATAGCCTACTTTCCAGATTTCTGGATCTGTTTCCGGATTTGCTTGACACGGGCCGTGTCAAATCTGTCCGGCCCGTGTAACCTGTGTACTTAGCTCAAATTGTAGATCTTCTCGCAAGCTTTCCGAAAAGTGGTCATACACTCAAAACGGAGTTACGAGTCAAAAGTTATGACTGTTTTAAGTTCGGGTGCTGAAATTTCAGCATCATATGGATGGTGTCCTGGTCGTGTCTGTGGTCGAGTCGAGGTTGACACGGGCCGTGTAGAATGTGACACAGGCCGTGTAGAGACTTCAGAATTCCAGATTTCTCCTCGATTTCGCCCGAATCCTGCAAAATAAGAATAAACTTGCAGCAGTACCACATTCTAAAGATATTCAATGAAATACAACTGATTTAATAGATTTAAACACAGATTTGGTACAGAAATTGGTCGGAATTATAGGTCAAATAACGAGACATCATCTGGTTTGGGATAACTCATCCCAAAAGGATTGTTTAAGAGTCCTAAGTACTGGTCCATACCCCACAGTCAATTGCCATTTAGTATTATCTAGTTTATTTTCCATTATTATGTCTAAACAAAAAAGGTGTACTGTGTGTTGAACAAATCTAATTTTGTTGCTATCACAGCCTACTAAGATACCTCATGATCTACCAATAGAAGGTACCCACAACCAAGAATCTAATTTGTGTGAAATACTTTTAAGACATCTGTTAGTAAATGTTTCCTTTTTTTATTCTTGGATGGCTAAGAGATCTATTTTGTTATTATCAACTAGATCTTTAACTATTTGTATTCTTCTACTAGAATTTAAGCCTCTACAATTCCAGATGAGAATATTCATGGAGAAATAAAGGAAACACTAGAGTGAGCTATAGTATCTGTTAGAGGAGAATCTACTTTTCTAGGTGATATAGCTACTAAATCTAGATCATTATTTACTACTGCACTAAGTTGTTGTACTTGTTCTAATGTAACTGGAGGTTGTTGTCTATCCTTAGTAGCTTTTAGCAAATGGTTGATGACCTGTTCAAATTTACTTCGATCTAAGGATTTAAGACTGTCAATAATTAGTGGTCTATACTCAACAGCATTACCTAAAGTTATTTGATAGACTTGAAACAAAGCAACAATTTGATCTACACTAAGCATATTATATGGAAATCTATTAATAAGGCTAATACCTGAGGAGCTGCTGCCATCAGACATTTTCCTTTTCTGAGCCTTGCTCAGAGTAGAGGCAGGATCACCTTGAACTGTGACTCGGAGACTGCGGCGGGAAGCTGGTTTGGTTTGTCTAACTGGAGTATCAGTAACTTCAGGGGTTGGCACCTCAGTATCTGATAGACAGATTGCTTTGTCTGGTGTAGATCCCGGGCCCTGTCGGTTCTGCCTTGTGGCACTTCTCAGTCTAGTGCCCATTCCAGTGGCATTGGCAGAAGATTTCTTCTTAGATTTGATGATTCCAGACTTGGGAGTTTTGATAGCCAGAGGTTTGTTTTTCTTTCTCCCCCAAGTAAATTTCTTTTTGGGAGTGGGTCTCCATGCATGAAATGGGTTATTAATAGGATCATAGACCCATTTCTTAGAGGGTTTAGCAGGAGCACTAGCAGGTTTTGGTTTCTGGAGAAGATTCAATCTCATTATTCTTGCTAGAATGAGTTCATCATCCTCAGACATATAATATGGAGGTTTGGATCTGGTTGTGGTAGGAGGAGTGGAGCTGGCTGCTGGTGTAGGGTCTGACAGTAGGGTCTGATGGTCTGCGGTAGGAGGAGTGGGGCTGGCTGCTGGTGATGTGTTGGTGGCAGGAGGGTTAAGATCTAGTACTGGTGGAACAGCTGGCATTATATCTGCTTGAGTACTAGTAACAGGAGGAACTGGTACCTCTTGCTCTACTGGCACAGCAACAGTACTAGTAGGTACTGGTATTACTGGTATTGAGACATCATGGTCCTCTGACATAGCTGTTGGTTTTGTAAGAGAACTGGGTCCAGCCTCATCCCCATATCTAGTTTGTTGCATATGTTGTTCCCAGGCATCTAAATCAATTTCCTCACTAATGAGTTATTCTTCTAAAAATACATTAAGACCTTGCATTGGCCCTTTACCAATATCCACTGTCCTGAGGGTGACTGGACTGGGAAGGGGGATATCATGATTCAGCATGCGAATACTGCCTCCCCCCTGTACCAGTGGAGGGTTGGGTTGTGGCAGGCCCTCTCTCTGTAGTAGGGTGAGGTCCTAGGTCGCTCCTTTCACTTCCCCCAAATTCAGTACCATTGGGATATGGTCTTCCCCTCTTCCTACCAGCCCAGGCATTTAATGGTTCCGTTTGTTCAGTTTCGACTTCAATGTCAATTTCAAACATGGTCAGTGTGCCAGTAGGGTCTCTATAGGGGACTAAATGAGTTTTGGGAAGAAGTTTTAGGTCACAGACATCAAGTTTGAGTCAGACAAAGCGGACATGGTACCCGCTTTGGGTAGCACTATCGATCTCTTGCACATAAGCCCCAAACGGGTTCAAAACCCTATCATACTTAGTAAAGTCATCAAGGAAGATCGGAAAGTTATAGATTCTTACCCAAATATTTTGTAACGGAAGTCCTTCACTGAAGCTTTTTTCCCAAGCAATGATCGGAAACTGAACGTCTCCTATCCGGAGATACCCACGGGAAGCCACCGAGTCTAGCCAACTTGAATTTGGGGCTTTGATGAGGTATTTGTACTCATCAAACACCGACGCAACCCATCGGTGTTGAGCAAAGCGGCTTCTGAGTACATTCTCCACTCGTTCCGGACCCCAGGCAGCTATATCGTCAAGCACGAAGCTCATCATCAGGTTGGCCTCAATCGCTTGGGATCGGGGGGTAGCTTCAAGGAGCACTAACGGAGGGGTGATCGCCATTAGCGTATTAGTTCTAGGTCGCAGTAGAGGTTTAGGAGGTGGGAGGTTTGTGGATCTAGGGTTAACAATGGGGGAGACGGGGGGGGGGTGAAGAGTGGATGTGCGACATGCGGAGACTTTGTGACCTAATCTGTTACAGGCGAAACACAATTGTTTGTTGCGACAGGATTTGGCTAAGTGACCTCTGTCTCCACACCTCATACAGATCGGACGGTGCGAGGTGGAGTGCAACCGAATCTCATCAATTTTTTTACGCACAATTGTGGATCTTGATTCACTTTTGCGCGTAGGATGTCGCTCACGCCAAACCGCAGTAGGATATTGCACAATACTACTATATGATCTAGGCAGGCTCTCATTTGGGCTCGAAACCGCCATTAATGGAGCTGCGGGAGCCCCATATTTCTTGCGAAAACTATTCATTAACAAGCCCAATCTACGTTGCTGGGCTTTCTCAATTAATGGCGAGGCCATCTCTCTTTTTTTTTTTTTTTTCGGGATTTTTTCTATTTTTTTATATTTTTTCTGTTTTTCAATCGCTTTTTTCAATTGGCAAGTTTATCACAGCCTCCTCGCCACTCAGTCCTATACTCTTTTTCCTTCTTTTAAATTTGTTTTTCTCTTTGGAGAAACCGCCCTTTCTCCGACATTTTTATTAATATCCAAAGTTTAATACAAATTATTAATTATACCCAGAAGTCAACTCAATATTGATATATACCCAAGCCGGCCATTTTCTGGCCGGCTATGTTCCTTCTCTAAGCCGGCCAGAAAATGGCCGGCTATGTACCTATTTTTTTTTTTTTTTTTTTTTTTTTTTTTTTTTTTTTTTTTTTTTTTTTTAGAGAGAGAGACACTATGAAGATCAAAATATTGAAATCTAACTCTGAAAATTTGAAATTTTTGTTTAAATTATTTGTTATATTACTTCTTTGAGGAGAGATCAAATTACAACAATCATTTTTTTTATTTTCAAAGTCCAAATCGTCGATCCAAAACGTTCAACATGATTTCCACAATAAAATGTGCTTTCAGATCAAATTTTACATTTTTTTGAATTTGTTTACTATTTATTAAGTATTTTACAAAAAATAGTCATATTCAGACCATTGAATTTTGTACCCATCTTAATAAATAGTAAAAAAATTCAAAAAAATGTAAAATTTGATCTGCAAGCACATTTTATTTAGATAATCATGTTGAACGGTTTGAATCGACGATTTGGACTTTGAAAATGAAAAAAATGGTTGTTGTAACTTGATCCCTCATCTACTTCTTTTGATGTATAATTAGCATATTTATACTAAAATACGCTAGAATACTTGAAATTATGTTGAATTACACTATATTACAATAAATTATGTTCAATTATACTAAATTACGTTAAATTACAATAACTTCGCTAATTATGCTGAAATACAGTAAAAAACACTAAACTACACAAAATTACGCTATAGTAGACTGATTTTGCTCATCTTTCATGAATCATAAAAAATAATAGTAAAAATTGGTAATCTGCAAGTTCATTATGTAACTAATTTACTGAGCTACTTGGATTGAATGATAGAAATGAAAATCTTAATCGGAAACTTCAACTCAAGTTTTGAGGCTCTTCCCTTTGTTTTTTGGCGATTCTGAATTTTAGAATCCGGCATCGCGGGCACAAACGCATGCGTATTTTCGCAAGCTTTCCGAAAAGTGCTCATTTGCTGAAATCGGACACTCGAGCGCCGTTTTATGACCGTTTGAAGTTTCATCGTTGTTTTTCTCCTTTTCAGTGAAGATATCGTCCCTATTCATATCATATTTTACCGTATTTTAGCGTAATTTACCGTATTTTAGCGTAATTTAACATAATTTAGTGTTATTCAACATAATTTCAATTAATCTATCGTATTTTAGTATAAATATGCTAATTATACATCAAAGAAGTAATATAACAAATAATTTAAACAAAAATTTATCGTATTTCAGAATTAGATTTCAATATTTTGATCTTCATAGTCTCTCTAAAAAAAAAAAAAAAAAAAAAAAAGGTACATAGCCGGCCATTTTCTGGCCGGCTTAGGGAAGGAACATAGCCGGCCAGAAAATGGCCGGCTTGGGTATATCGATATTGAGTTGACTTCTGGGTATAATTAATAATTTGTATTAAACTTTGGATATTAATAAAAATGTCGGGCCCTTTCTGGAGGGTTGCTATCAAATTTTGCTTTTTTTTTTCGGACGGTCCAGATCTAAACAGGAATATGCTGTTACCTCATAGGAATATAGGATCGATATGGACTCTCTAAGAAAGCACCTACTCCACTCCACCCCCACCATATAACCAATAGATCATTTTTATGCATTCTATATTTTTATATTGTATTATTTGGGTAGTTTGAGATATATTCTCAATGCTGTCGCTATTGGGTCTTTTTTTTTTTTGTTTGATTTGGAAGCTTGGTACTCAAGCTGCATTTGTTTCCACCAGCAGATATTTTCATAATCCACCCGTATGAATCGCTTTCAATTTTATATTATTGAGGCTTGGGACTTAACTTGTTTATTGACTGAGCGTAGCTATTTGTTTAACTTCATTATGCAGATATTTGAATAATTGTAATGCTCAGAAAAAAGAAACCTTTTTTTTTCTATTTCCGATAGTTAATAAAAAATAGGATATTATTTAACGTACATTTAACTTTATGGTACATACATACTTTATGTATTTGAAAAATATTATTTAAATTAAAAAAATAAAATTTTAAATGTATTATAAAATATTTATCCTGTATTAAATTTGAGTCAATTTAGAATTTGATTGGACATTTATCCTAAAGTCATTAAAACTCTACAATTAAAAGGCTAAATGTCTTTCAAATCGACTCAAATTTCTATCGACATTTTTATTTTTTTAATTTGAATAATATGTTTCAAATATATGTATCATAACGAGTAGAACTAGGATGTTCCTAAGTTCATCAAGTTTCTTTGTGAACTCAACTCTAAAATCTATCGGATTGGCTTCAAATGATGAATCCGAACCATTTCAATCTGTCTACCTTACGAATGATGGATCTACGTGTGAAAATTTTAAATTTTTGAATTAATTTGTATAGAGTCAATTAGTCAAAAAACGTTCAAAAAATGAATGCATTAAAATTAATTTATAAACTTTTTAATTTTGACCTCTTGACTTTATACTAAATTAATTGAAAAGTTTAAATTTTTTGCATGTAGACACATCACTTATAAGATAGACGGGTTTTAACGGTTCAGATTCATCATTTGAGAGTGTACACTAGAATTACCTTAAATGATAAAATTAATATTCTGAGTTCAAAAATTTGACAAAATTTTGTACAGAAAATGCTTGCATATAAACCAGATATAATTAAATTAAAAAGAACAGAATATTAGTGTTATTCTACTAGAAATTCGGAAATGGATAAAAGAAATGAATATTAGTGTTAATCTTCTAAGAAAGATTCATATATGGAGAACGATGTGTAAATTAATTATAATTAACAAATATACACTTAATTTGAACGTTAAATAATTGCATTTGATTCGATTAAAGTCAGGAGTGTAGTTTAGAGGGCTAGGTGCCCCTCGAACAAGTATTGTAAAGTGGGGTCCACAATTTTATGGTTCAGATTTATTTTCAGTCAGACCTTACTTAATTCGGTGTCTATTGAAGATGTAGGAGTCTCCTTTAAAATTTGTGCCAGATTAAAAGACAGTCCGGATCCACTAATTCTAATAGATTCTCTTTTACGGTACCATCGGTGATCCGAATCCCCCTCCCCCTTAACATTCGGATAATATGTATGATAATTAAAGTTATATATAATGAAGACTGCATCAAGTTTATTTCTAGTGAGTTATCGAACTTGTAATTGTTTGAGACATTTTAAAAAGATTAATTGTAATCTCTTTTATTTTGTTGACTCCATCAATAATTAAGTCTCTTCATTGATTAAAAAACATGATGTTGGATCATGTCATCATTAATTTTATTGGTGAACATCAGTGCCATCTCATCAATGGACCAATGGTGCCGTATCAATGCCACATCATAATTATTAAGTTTTATTGGTTAGTGTTTCTTGATTATTAACTTGTTACGGACTAGCTACAACAATTTGTTTTAGAAGTATAAAAAATGACTATTATTGAGAGTAAGTCTACGGAGATAGTTATTTATGAGAATGTAGTTATTACCGATAATAGTATTAGCGAGGGTACATTGAGTTGGGCTATGGTACTTCACGAAGTAATTAAGGCGAGTGTTTTACTTCACGTCTATATCTTTAATTTCAAAGTTCAAAACATTGATTTAAACTGTTCAAGTTGATCTCCATATTAAATTGTGCTTGGAAATCAAATTTTACAATTTTAGAAATTTCTTACTATTTTTTTGGAACTTTTTAAAATCACTGATTTTTTATGTTCCACGATTTTCTGAAAATGAGTGATTTTAAAAAGTTCCAAAAAATTAGTAAAGATTTCTAAAAATTGTAAAAATTTGGTCTCCGAGCACAATTTAATATGAAGATCAACTTGAATGGTTCAGATCGACGTTTTAAACTTTGAAATTGATGATATAGACGTGAAGTAAAACACTCGCTTTACTTCGCAGAGTACCGTAGTCCAACTCTATATATATATAATATTGTTGCTAGTTCTAATGATTCTGTTGTTGAAGATAAATTTAGATGCAGATTATTTCAAACTACAATTTTTATTTTGATTATTCTTATGTAAGGACGGAAGCATGTATACAGAATTGACTCAATTGACATCAATTTATTATTTTTTATAAAAGAAAAAAAAACGAGTCCTATAACTTATAATATATTTTTGTGTGTAAAAAATGACTCGAAAAATATTTATAATTAACCACCATAGTCTTTTATTAGAAAAATAATCAATTCAAAATTTATTCCCTTGTTATCATTTTTTAAGAAAAAATGATGATCAAGTCTCCAATAATTAAAATAGAAATTCGTGTATAGATATTCAACTATTTTTTAAAATAAGATGAGGAGCAAAACTTTCACTTTTAAATATTTATAAAATTATCATTTATTCGATTTTTGAATCTGCAACTTCTCATACAAAAAAAAAAATCTGCAACTTCTCACTCAGAATACAGATAAGAACACAGAGATACCTTCAGTAACTAAATAAAAAATGGATTCTTTTGAATAGATTAAGATGAAGAAAATTTTAATCTGCTTTTTTTCATTCTGATTCCTTGTCCAACATGCATTGACAAGTTTTGGTGATGACTTGAAAGCCAAACCAAAAGCTACTTTGGTTCCCTCTAATAATTAACTATGATTAGGTGGTATCTCATCTCTACAGACCAATCTTCTCAGTTCCCAAATTTTCTGTTTCCGAGACATTTTTATTAAAATAAAACATTACATGAACTTTTGTTGACCTAATCTCTTGCAACCAATCTCTATTTTTGACTTGTGTTTCTCTCTCTACTTGCATTTAGTGTTGTTTATAATAAAAAAGGAAGCAAATCACGATGGGTTTCAACGAGTAAAATCATTGAAGCAAAAAAAATATATATATAATTAACACACACAAAAAAACGAAATATGAATGTTACACGTGCTGATTCCAATAATTAACACACAATAAAATCATGTACGTACGGATAATTTCTTTGGAGGTCTTCAAGTTTTGTTATTTGTAACAAATCGGTCGTTGAATTTTAATCTGTCCACTATAAATCACTGAAAATTATTTTATTTTAATTAGTTAAGATAAATTAAAAAATTCTGTATTTCTGGTATGATTATGTGCACAACTTTGTATGACATATACATTTTTTTTGCCGGTGCAGGTAATAACTTAATTTACTTCCTTAGAAACAGACTCTCCATTTACCATTATAATGGAGAAAGGAAGCACATCTCTTTATTTCAACACGAGTCAACCGATATATGAACCAAACCATACAAGATACATCCAAAGCCACACTTACTCTTGGCAAGTCACCAAAACCATCAAGTTGTATAAAAAATAATAAATGGTTTGAAATGTATGTGTATATATAACCCCAGAGCCAGTTTCACCAGAAAAATAAAAAAAGATCTCTCCATGACTAGGTCATACAGAGAGGTAATGAGAGGTTGCTAGATTCTCTTCCTCTATCCAATATCTACATCTTTCAAGAATCCTCATAACATCAACAAAGGATCAACACGAACCTTAGGAAAGAGAAATCCAACCAGTACAAATTATTTATAATCTCTCTCTCTCTCATGCCCAGACTTCTAGAGAGAGAAACCGACGCACCACCCGCACCATCTCCCGACATGACGATAGGCACTGATTTTCTACATAACAGCAACAAAAACAGCAGTACCGACGGTCAAGAAGAGAATTTCGACACCAACATGGTGATAATCCTGGCCGCACTGCTGTGCGCATTGGTATGTGCACTGGGTCTCAACACCATCGTGCGGTGCGCACTTCGGTGCGGCCGCAGGGTTGCCATGGAGCAGCAGCCCGTGCATGCTGCCGTCAACACCGGGTTGAAGAAGCGTGCTCTGCGTAAGATACCGGTGGAAGTGTACGGGCCAGGTACCAGTGTCCCGGCAACCGAATGTGCGATTTGTCTCGGAGATTTTGCAGATGGCGAGAAGGTTAGGGTTTTGCCCAAGTGCCATCACGGGTTCCATATTCGGTGTATCGACACGTGGCTAGCGGGGCACCCATCGTGCCCGACATGTCGAAGTCCGATTGTTGATGGGACGAATGATGTTAAGAAAGGAGGCGGTTCACCGCAGCAGAATGGGGAAGCTGCTCATGTGTCAGTGGAGATTACCAACGAGAGAAGATGACGAATTAATCAGAAATGCTTTCTTCATCTTTTCTTCATCTTGCATGGATACATGAAAATGGTGATTACTTGGGTACTTTCTTTCTTTTTTTTGAGTAAAGGTTGATAAGTCAAAGCCACCCAACTGTTTAATATCCTCAACTGATCTCCATTCGGGTTTTGAACTTGCAACCTTCCACACGGAGGTTATTGCTTTTGTCACTAAATCAAAGGCTGGTTCTCGATTAATTAAATATACTTTGTCGAGTAAACAAAGCAAAGAGGATTATACCGAGACGAACACCTCCGCATATATTGGGATGAATTAGCTGTTGTGGATATATCTCGTAGATTTTTGTGTAGGAAATTAAGCAATATAGTCTATCCATTGTATATCTCAATTAATTAAAGGAAGCCATGGTTCTCAGTTTGTATATCTCAATTGAAGGAGGCCATGGTTCTCAGTTTGTAGAGCTTTAGCAGTTTTCTTTAGGTATAAGATGCATTGTTGTTGGCATGTATAGATCAAAGCTTGCTTGAATTTTCATTTTTCTTTTGCCCTTTTATTTTATTTGGACTCAAAGAAAATCATAAAAAAGGAGTGAAGTGTAATCAATTTGTCCCTGCTTTTTGCTCAACTAAAGTGTTTTTGTACATGCATGCTCACTTGCTCTGGTTCTTACATGTTCATTCTAAAACCAAAAGATTTTCTTTAATTTACGAGAAAAATATTGTATTGGATAAATTTCATAAAAAGTACTTGTCGATGCACTGAAAATATATATGTATTGGAAAACAACACAATTAGTCGTGTAATAATTCATATAAAGAAACACGAAAGAGTTGTATTTAGTTAAGAGTGTTATCATATATTTCTTTTTAAATGAGAAGAATAAAGTATCACAATACATATATATTTTTAGCTCTATGTCGGAATAAATGAGGAGAAATAGACATGACCGGATAGATGATACTGATGATGTGACATAGTTAAAAAAACATTTAGAAATTTAGTTTTCTTTATTGAGTGTATGTTTTTAAATACTCATTATATTAGGAAAAAAATAAAGAAGAAAAGAGGTTACTCCCTCCCTGAAAAAAATGAACAAAATAAATAAATATTAAGCATATTAAGAAACCCCTTGTCTTTTGAAGCCTTATTTAGTACTATACTGTTTGACACGCATATATGATTAGGCCAATGGGCTTATATCCCTTTCAAAATAGTTTTATGTCCTTCTCTAATCAATGAGTGTCATGAGAACCACGTTGAACCAACATAAAGTAAACTTAAATGCTATCTGCCTTTCTTTTAGCGTCACTACTTCCTATATTTTGCTCATTTTGGTTCTTTACACTCCAGAGAAGCTGTAGAAGTTTGTTGCCTACTTAGTATAGCTGGATTATAAATTATTTCCCATTTAATTGGGTAATTTAAAATGTTAATTTCAGCTAAAGTACTTTTTTTTTTAGTTTTGATAGGATTGGATCATTGTAAGAATGTTGTTGCTATGCAAAATGTAGGATAAATTAACCAAGAATCAAATAATTGAATAATTTTTTTTTTTTACCTGAACTAGGAAATTTTGTTATAATTATACATGATACAAATATCTGGACTATATTTTAGCAGATTTGTTAGTCGCTGAGGATTTCTAGAAAAGTTTTGCTAGTAGCCCATGGGCCTTTCTGTGCTAAATTACTTTGTACTTGATCTTTTACTTTTTTTGGGCCGGAGAGATGTTGGTTTGTTTGAAAATAATTAACAGTCATGATTATATACCATGACAAATTACTTTTTGTTTTTGTTGTCCGTTTTTTCTGTTTGTTTAGTAAAGTTGGAGTCAAATTATCCAATAATTTTAATATTCATAAGAGATTCTCTATCATAGTTTTAATCGTACAATTTCTCACACGGAAAGCATTGCTTTTACGGTTAGAGTCAAGGCTGGTTCTTATATCTCTCCAAGTTTAAATTACCAAGAATAAAAAAAAGAAATACAAAGAGCAGCACAAGTACGAAGAAACGTACCATTAGCACAAGAACATAATCCCATGAAATAGGGAAAAGACAAAACACCATAATCACGTAAAAAAATTGAACTTTTGATTAACCAATGGTTTAACATAATACTAATCCAAAACATGTAACGATACACCAATTACCCACTCAAATTATTGACTATTACACATCCTTAACGAATTAAGCAAACAAATCAATCTACTGAGCAAGCACAGCAGCCGATTTCTCTGCCAAGCTTTTGATGGTGGAAGGGGACACGGCACTGCTACCGCCCAGGTACCACTTTTGGATCATCTCTGTCACATTGGCGTTCTCCACTGTGAGTTTCGCCTCTGGCTTGCCTTCTGTCACAAAAGATATCTACACCAAAAAAATAACACAAATTTAGCACACGATATTTCGCAACTTGCATGCTGCACATTTGTTTCGCATTACATTACTGTATGAAAAAGAGAACGTTGTTCGCCCGTAATTTTTCTTTTTTTTTTTTGGGATGAAAGTGGGATCAAATTGAAATATCCACAAGGAAAACTAAAGGCTAGTTCTCTATCGCCGGTAATTTTTTAAGTTAAAAATGTAATGAAATATGGAAAGCATTGTATATACCTCGGCTTTGCCGGAAGTGGGGAAGGAGAAGGTGACAACGGAGTCCGGCTTAAAGTACTTGATCTGGAAGAAGTCGGTTACCTTCTCGAGCGCCTCCTCCTCTTCTTCCTCATACTTGTCAACAGCCACAAGGCGCTCTCTGACAGCGCTCTCCAGCTGTACACCGTATTGTGCCCCCTTGATCTCCTTTATAACCACTACCCTGAACAGCTTCTCCACCGGAGCTATATTTCATCATATTTTTGCATCTCATTAAAATGTGTGCATTGAATATAATATATATGTGCAAACTATGTTGTGGGTTTAAGAATTTACCGGAAACGAGGGCATCGAAGAAGGTGTCATCGTCGGCTAGCTCGGTGGCACTCTTGCCCTTCCAGCTGGACAAATGTGAGACGACATCTTTTTCCAAGTAAATCCCGATTGCGTTGTACTTGATTTGGAGGAAATGAATTTCAATATCAGTGAGACCTGTCAGAATAAAAATATGTGAATTTAGCTTAACATTTCCATGGTGAATATCTGGGAAAAAAAAATTCATAGGATATCTGGTATTTTAAATCATGACAAAAGCTAGTAGCAGTTATTGCAAATATCTAGAATTGCGAGATAATGACATGCCAACCAATGCAAGTTGCAATTTCATATGATATCTGGTATTTTAAAAATTAGAACTTTATGTGGGGCATAATTTAAAAATTAGAATTTTATGTGGGGCATAGATACTGGCCGTCTGCTAGATGCATAATTGCATACTGACAATTCAAAAGCCAGTATTACTCAATTATATTTCCAATATTATCCCTTGAAACCACAAAAACCGCTAGAACAGAAACTGATGATCAGATACAAAATTGCTTAACTATCCGAAAAATATTGCTACAACTTTCCAATTTTTCCAGTTCATCATCTCTGAAAATTGTTCAAGGGTGAAGGGACCATATAAAAACTAGGGAAAACTAAAAAGAGAACACCTGTATGCTTTGTATCAATCTAAATCAATCACTATTAACAGCGTACTGACTACTGAGTCATTTTTTTTTTTTTGGTAATTTGAGATTTAAAAAAAGCTAGGAGATAGGACCACAAATTTAAAAAAAATCTGAGAACTAATTTGTAAATTTTGAATTACTAGAGATTAAAACAAAGTGGTGCTAAGTGCCAGGTACCAAACTGAAGTTCCAATTGTAGCTTGGATTAGCTAAAAGCTGATTAATAACAGATCACAACAGTAAATATGCTAAAACTAAGAAAATATTTACCAGTTCCCCAGAGAGCAAGGGGCTTGGTGAGAGTTAGCTCAGAAGCAAACGCCACATCATCAACCATTATCATCTCTGATCCCACTACAATTGACAACCAAATCTCAAAATTAGCCAAAAATTACACAAGAAATTATCAATCATCAAGTAAAATAAATACTGCATCAATGGTAATTGGCAAGGTTGTGCTCTTACTTGTCAAAGAATGAAGAGGGAAGAAGAAAAGGTTATAGAGAGAATGAGAAAGAGGAGAGATTGGGTTCTTCTTGGTAAGGTTGATTGATTGATTGAGAGAATTATTTTGAGAGGATGTGAAAGAGAGCAACGGTTTAAATTGCTCTGGTTTTAGGAGGTAGGTGTGTTCTATTCATTCGCTAACTACCCACTGAGAGTCAGACGCAGGGGTTTGGTCATATCTTCTCCATTTGTATAACACTGCAGAGAGCCATACTGGAGACATTTCTTATAATGAATTAATTTGAATACATATTTGAAATTAAGTAAACAAAATTATAAATATATTGTTGTTATATAGGTTTCTTATGTCAAGTGAGCGTGTAATTTAATTCATCAAAAAACAATTAAATACAAATATTATAAATTTCAAGTCATCTCTAAGTATTAATTTTCAAATTTAAATACTATATGTGATAATTATACGGTTAGAAATTTATGCTTAAATTATAAAAAAAAATCATTATAAAACATGACAGCATATTAAAATTAATAAATTTTCATATAACTTAATTTTAAGCTAAAAAAAGTTGAAACTGATACAAGGATAAAAAAAATTGCATCATCTTATTACGCTATATTATATTACTTTTTTAGTTCTACTTTTAGTAACTACATATCTTGCGTCGATTTATGCAATGAAAATTTACAAATTTACGTTAATTGTCTCATGTAACAATGATATTATTTAATTTATTTTTTATTTAGCTATCCGACATGCAAATTCCAAGCCACATATTTTACATGAATATTTTTTAACAACATCAACGTTCATTTTCTTATTAGAAAGCAACACTTTGTAAACATTTATTTATGACAAATTCTTGTTTAACTATCAATATAAAGCAATGTCATGATGATTTAAAAATTTGAGATTATGTAATCACTACACAAACCAACAAAATTTATTTTTCTCTAATAAACTTATCGCTATACCATTTATTTCAGTGTCCCTTTTCATATTATATTTCAAAGGTAAGTATAAATCACCGTACTATTAAGTGATTGGGATTGACCGATTGAGGGACATCTCCAATGATAATATGAAGAAATGGAGAGATCATTTAGTATTTGGTAGGATGTGACTCCGCCGGTAAGACTCGTGGCCGCTAGAAAATCCACATCTTCCTCCCTCCAGTTTTCTTTAAATGGAGACATCCAGCTTTTCTTATAGGAGGTTTCTGTTCGAATTTTTGTATGGAATGAAAAATAAATTAATTAAATGCATGAGATTGTGCATATATTATTTGGGGAAATAAAATGGATGCTTGAGGTTCAAAATAGAGACGGTGGTAGCGCAGCCTTCAAAGTTCTTACTTTAAGTTATAAATATAATTAATAAACACAATTTGAAAACTGAACGCTCAAATTATCAGTCTCCATTTTCTATTTTTATAAATTGAGCATTCGTTATGTCGTATATTTAATTAATTTATTTTTGAATATAAAAAGCCAAAATCATAATTCCTTTGCGCCGAGCATCTTGTCAGTAAACTACCATTTCAAAATTATTTGTTTCATAAAAATCACATACTTCGAGAGTTCGGAATCATATTGTATAATATAGTAAATATGTAAACAGGATATGTCCAGTTGATAGTAAAATTGAGTGGATCTGGTAAGACCTAAGAGTCAAACTTTTTTTTTTTTTATGAGAGTCAAACTTGGAACGCTCTGACTCTGACCAGCTGATAGCCTGATACTGATACTAGGAATCTAGGCTTACTACGAGTCTCACGGTTCTCACCGCATGATCTCATGAAAGCTAAACTAAAACACCCTAAACCTGATATACAATCATGAGTAGAACTAGGGTGTGATGCGCTCACGCCGTGAGCGCACCTCCTAGAGGTCACATTTTCAAAGTTCAAATAGTCGATTCGAACCTTCCAACGTGTTCTTCATATTAAAATATGCTTGGAAACCAAATTTTACATTTTTTGGAAACTTTTTACTATTTTTTCTGAATTTTTCAAAATCATCACTATTTGAACTTTGAACACGTTTTTGAAAAATTCAGAAAAAATAGTAAAAAGTTTCCAAAAAATGTAAAATTTGGTTTCCAAGCATATTTTAATATGAAGAACACGTTGGAAGGTTCGAATCGACTATTTGAACTTTGAAAATGTGACCTCTAGGAGGTGCGCTCACGGCGTGAGCGCATCACACCCTAGTTCTGCTCTACAATCATTATTAGTCCTAACTCCTAAGTCAATTAGGAGAAATCGTTATTAATTAAATAATCATCAGAGAAAAGTACTTCCACATTTTTTATATTATACATCAACGTTCAAGATAGAAGCAAAATAATTTAATTTAATAATTACTCGAACAATAAGTATATATTTATATTGTTTTTCTGAAAGAAAAAATTGTAGTTAGTCACAACATCTAAAATGCCTCTAGTATATAAAATTAAATAACTAGATAGCAATATTAATACAAAATTAACGTCATATGAATTCAACTACGGGTGAAATATTTCTGATTAGAGATAAATTATAAACTAGGCCTCAAATACAGTCACCTTTAATGCCTCAAAATTCTTACAACATTTAAAATTTAAAATTTAAAACTCAAGTATTAAAATAAATTTCTAAGATATAATACACAACGTTAAATCTACGCATGTGTAATTCTATAACATTTTGACTTCTTTATGATGACATCAAGATACTTCTTAAAACACTAACCCATGGCTCATATGAAAACACATAAATTCGTGGCTTACTCTTTCCTCCAACTAGAGAACGACACTTCGCCACTTGGTTGGAGGAAAACTTGAGTCAAAGATTGTACTTTCTATGCTTGGTTTGATGAAAAGTATCCTCCCGGTGAATTCAGTTACCTGATTCAAGCAAATTACGATCGGACGGTCCATTTAACATGACACGAATCTCAAAACAGATCCTCTACTGTCTCAGTAGGCACCGGATTGAGTTTGGTCCAGATAGAATTAATCTGGGCCGGCCGTTGCAATTTGCTTGAGTCAGGTACCTGGGAGGATATCTGTCCTCCTCCCGGTACCATAAAAGATTGTCCTCACTTACGGTTTTGAGATTAACCTCCTGTCTTTTTGAGATTCGGGCTAGCACAGAGAGCAGTATTATTGGGCTTTGAGATTCGTGCCAAGTCAAAAAGAACGGTCCAGATTCATTAATTCTAAAAGATTCCCTATTACAGTACCGGGGAGGATCTGAATTCTGGTTTGATTGTGGGTTTTCAAATTTGACGACTGCTCCGTAGGGATGTAAATGGGTACGATACGGGTTGGACAAAAGTATTTTTATAACATATGTTCAGTTGGTTTATTTAGTTCTTACTCTTATTTGTCTTTTTAAATACGGTACGAGTCAGTAAATGGATAAAATAAGTATTATTGACATCTTCATTTGTACTTTTTATAAAATATTTTTCAAAAATAAATAATAATAAATACAACTAATTTATGCCATTGATATCTCAATTTGTACTTTTGATAAAATATTTTTCAAAACAAAAAAATAATAACGAATACAACTAATCTGTGATATTGACATCTCGTCATAGCTATGATTGTTATCCGACCTACGCTTGAAATTTTAAGTATATAAGAAGGTATGAATATGTCAATCATGTAACAACCTTGTATTAATTTGATAAATCTAGGAAGTTGATGGAATTAGAGGACTTGGTCACTTGAACGCCAACGGTAATACTTGTTGTCCGTTTTGAGCTTGTAATTTTCAATGTTGAACAGAGTCCTCAAGGAATACAAACTCAGCATATGTGAGAAACCTGACCAAAGGCACAAGATCCAACTAAATAAGTATTTTAAATTGATTTAATTGATTATCCTCTAATAACTTAGCTTGAACAAATTGTCCTGAAATTATCATACACTGCCATCAATTGACTACATAAAATTTACTGTAAAATATAAAATCTTCCTTCATTTATAGTGATAAAATCATAAGAAAGTTCTCATCATGCATGGTACATAATTAAATTATGAAGCATGTCACACGAGTTTCACTTGATGTGGCATGTTTAAGGTGCCTTCTTAAGCTTAAACAATTTAATCATGAAAACATAGGTTTGGTTCACTATATATAAGATCTCAGTAAATTGGTATTTGTCAGCAATTCCATATAAAAAATGGAATTCGCGAAAAGTTAATCTCATCATAAATCTAAATATAACTGAAATTAAAAACGAGTATAAAATTTAAATATTTTAAAAGCAACTCATTACATTTCCGTGCATAGGCAGATCAGAGTTAATCGAATGGGATCAATTGATCTTCAATCATTTTCAATTTTTTTGTAATTGTAATTGATTTTCTTTATAGTTTATAATAAAATACTACGAGTACTGTAAAATTGACCCCGATATACCGTATGCAAATTGGATATGATTGACTTTTATTTACGTTTGATTCTCATAGCTTGAAAGTCTGACTCAGTCTCAAGAGCCACATAGTACAAGAATAACCAATGTTTTAAATAGCGTTTATAGCGTCATAGTGGGAAGGCTACAAAAAAAGCTATAGCGAATAGCGGAAGCTATGCCAAATAGCGTTTTTTTTTTTACAAAAATTATATTATATATTTGTACTATATATCAACATTATCTAAAGTTTCATAGAACAATAAATAACACCAAATTAATTAAGAAATTATAATATTCATATTGAACTAGTACAAAGTCCACGGTTCAAAATATCAATAATGATATCATAAACTATCGATCTTTTTCTATACAAAATATCTTAAGCATCATGATTCATTCTATTTTTTTTTCTATTCAAATTTCAAAATAACCTAGACATCATTATCTGAGTCATTCTATAGCTTCGTCAGAGACATTATTATCTGAGTCAATGTCAACAAGCAATTCAATGTCTTCATCTCCTGATGAGGATGATGAGACAAATTCTTCTTCCATCTCTTCAGTTGGAATGATCTTCTTTTTCTTCTTTGTAGGATTGGCATTATTATTGACTTTGTTTCTTTTCTTCTTACTCTGTGAAGCTATACCAGCTTGAGACACAGTAACACCAGATCCATTAGGCTCAGTTTGAGGCTCCATTTCTTCAACTTCTTCAATCATTCTCACCCATTCATTGCTATCATCTTCCAGAACATCGACATCGGGCACAACAATGGGATCTCTATTTTTATTTTCTCTCTTCTGTTGTAGTTTTGAGTTGAATTTCACAAAGACGAGATCATTCAACCTTCCATGAAGCATTCTGGCCCGTTTTTTTGAATGAACCTATCAATTTTGTAAAAGATCTAAATTAGATAAGAAATTATAAAACAATTACATAAGTATTTGACTGATATCTACAAATATATGGTTCATATATTCATGTTTTTGTTTCTCCTTAGAAAGTGCAGAAAAAAGAAATTTCTTACTTGCTCAAATACACTCCAGTTCCTTTCACATGCAGAGGAGCTACATGTCAAACTTAAAATCCTCATTGCCAATATCCTCAGATTTGGTGCACTTGTTCCATGATTTAACCACCATTTTGCTTCATGTCAAAAATAAAAATGCAAGTATTGAAGAGTCAGTGAACTGTAGGATAATAAGAAACATTTATGAAATTTTCATTGCTTAAACGTTTGTGCAAGTACTGAAGAGTTTAGTATATATATTCAAATTCTCTATTAAATATAAACATATCTTCTCACTACAATTACCATTCCAGTCACTATAGAATCTTGAAATGTAAATATTACCTGGATCAAAATTCTTGTTCCTCCTTTGTCGTTTGGCAATGTCTTTTCCAAAAGAACCTTCTTCACCTTCATACAACTGGAGTTCATCTAAGATCTTGTCTTGATTTTCTGTCTTTTCAATTAACTTGCTCACACAAGATATTACACCTTCTCTGAAAGTCCCCATCAACTCAATCTCATTCTTATTCGAATAGTAATAGTAGGGATTTAAGAAGTAGCCAGCCAAATGCAATGGCATCTTCAATTTGAGGTTCCACCTGGTGTCAATTATGTCCAATACAGATTTGTAGCAACTCTCAACATCATTAAACCGCATAGCGATTTCTTTTTTTGCATCCAACAAATAACCATATAAGAAACCCATCGCCGGTACATCACTATCCATACGCCTTAAGACATTAACCAACGCCTCAAAGTAGTTGACCGCATCATCCACTCCACTCCAGAACCTATCTGATCGGACTACCTTAGCTGCATTCTTTCCCTTCTCCTTTTTCAAATATCCCATAACGTCTAGCTCCTCCGATCGAAACAACTTTTTCAACTCCTTCTTGTTGTCTTGGAGGCTCTTTAAATTTAAGTAAGCCGTTGCAAAACGAGTAACACCAGACCGAACCAAATCCCTCCCAAGAAATCTCCTCATCAACTCCAAAACACGAGTATGAGCATAAAGAAAAATGGTAACAGACCTTGCCTTTGTAATGGTATCTTTAACATATGGAAGGCCTCCTATATCCTCTAGCATGAGATCAATGCAATGGGCAGCACACCCGTTCCAATAAATAGAAGATCGCTTTACTCTCAAATAACTTGCGGCTGCCTCATTAGCCCTAGCATTGTCTGTCACCACTTGAACTACATTTTTAACACCTATATCCTCAATGCATTTATCAACTAAGTCAAAGATATATTTACCATCTTTCTTTTCAGATGAACAATCAACTGATTGAATAAAACATACCCCATAAGCACTATGCACTACAAGATTCATAATCCCTCTACCTTTTCTATCTGTCCATGCATCTGTCATGATTGAACAGCCAGTGAATTCCCATGTTTGCTTGTGTGACTTGAATGCCTCTAACACCTTACTCTTTCGCTTCTTCAGCAAAGGACCACCAAGCTCATAAGGAGTTGGACCTCGTAAATTTCTACCATAATCCCCAATTGCCTCTAGCATGAGATGGAAACTTGGAAGTGTAGTTGTATTGTGTGGAATGCTAGCCTCATAGAACCATTGAGCAATGTATTCACATGCACGATCTCTCTTTATTTCTTTTAACTTAGTAGTTATTCCGGCTTGGACTTTCTCTTTACCTTTTTTCTTCCTAGCCTCTTCTGGAGTTAGTTTGCAAAACTTATCAATTGGTCCAGGATTAGCAGACCCTTTAGAGCTCCTACCTTTCAAGGATTGTAATTCAATCAAATTGGCATCTTCACCATCATCACTTAACCCTTCTCCCTCTGAATGATTTAAATCAACCTCACCTCTAAGTTGCATCAACTCTGTAGCCTTTTTTTGCTTCTTAGAAACTAAATCAAACATCTTGTTTCTCACATCAGCCGGGACACTGCCACAAGGAGCAACACCTGATTTTGGGATATGACCAAGGTGATACTTGAGTCGAGTAATGCCACCTTTACAAACTTTCGAACAATGATTGCACTTCACATAATTCTTTTTAGTTTCATCTGGACAGGTGCCATGCTCCCAGGCAGGATCTGATGAGTCAGGTACTGACTTTGGAGCTGCTGTTGAGGTGGTTGCCATGCCTATTTGAAACAATGACCAAATGACATTCTAAGTCCATACTTTTTCGAAATTATAACCAAATGCCTATCTAAAAAACTTATTTATGAAACGATTTGCTCAGTTAATGACTTAATGTCAAAATAAAGAGTTTTCGAAATCAACTTTCAATTGAAATAGAAAATTAGAAACAAAAGTCGAAATCAAGGTGAAATAGGAACAAAAGTAGAAATCAGATTTCAATTAAAAGTTAAAACTACCTAGGTTGTTGCCTTGTTGGGATGATTGTTCCTTGAAAACTTTTATATTTCTAGCTCGCTGTAGCTTCCTTTTTTGTTTCGTTTGAGCGATCAAGCCATCAAGGTGATTTGGGAAGGTCGGCAACAAAATAAATTGATTTCGGTTTGGGCAAAAAGATCTGTAGCAATGAGAGGAAGGGGGTTACCAAATAACGGAGTTAGGGAAGCTTTTGCAAACTGTGCATTATGGATCTTCTAATTTCAAAGAGGCAAAGGAGGCACGGTTGAGTGAGAAAGAGAATTTTATATAAATAAGGAGTTAGACCAAAAGCCCATATAAATTGCTATTTTTAAAAGCCCATATAAATTTTATGGATATTTATTTAAGCCCATATAAATTGTCTAAAAAGCCCAATATGCATAGCGCGCGCTATTTGCGCTACACGCTATGCGCTATAGCGGACCGCTATTACCGCTATAGCGGCCGTAGCTCAATTAGCGTATTTTCATGCCATAGCTTAGCGTTTAGGGTCCAAAAACGCTATAGCGCCGCTATAGCGTGCTATTTAGAACACTGAGAATAACAAAAGCTTTTCAGAATGTCTTTGGTTTTGTAATCATTACTAAGATTGATTAGAAAAATCCCCGCTTATTTCTTGAATGGCTATAAATTGTAATCATTTCAAATAACAAATCCTACCTTGATTAGTTTTAAACTTTTTATCTAATGAAAAAAAAAATGATCAACGACTTCTCTGGATAAACATATAAGTTTATCGGAATTCAATAAAAAAATTTACGCTTCAACCTCATGTAAATTATACGAGGATAGTTTAAATACCTCAATTTTTAGTGTTCATAATGTTTTATTTTCTGAACTGTTATTTTTTTAATGTAATGATTCATATAAAAACAAAATAAAATGTAATAATTTTTTATATATATTTAAAAAAAACAATATAGATTACATCTAGCAATTTGAATTTGGTATATTCATTTTAATTTTTTTGTTATTAGAAAACTAAAAGTGAACGCATAACACAGGTACAAAAAATAAAGGCATTTTAACCTTTCTCAATGTATATATTTTTTTCGCTAAATAATAATTATTGATATACTACAGAGCATGTTTGCCCAAAATGAAAAAAAAAAAAAATGTATATTTAATTGAACTAAAATGTTGTTAAAATCAGCAAAGATATGCATATCACAGAACCATTATTTATTAGATGTCCCTAACCAGGCCATTAGTTTTATTTTCAGATAAAGTGATTTAACTAGAAAGGAAATAAACAAAGGTGTGCTAGGAATACATCAAACAAGCAATGTTAATTCTTTAGCTATGCATCTTCTATTTTCATTAAAGGTCTACCATATGAGATTATTTTTACCGACTTTATATTAATATCCAAAGTTTAATACAAATTATTAATTCTGCCCATAACTCGACTCAATATCGAAAAATACCCAAGCCGCCAGAAAATGGCCGGCTTAGGTACCAGAGTAAACCGGCCATTTTCTGGCCGGCTTACTGCCTTTTTTTTTTTTAGAGAGAGATACTATGAAGATCAAAATATTGAAATTTAACTCTGAAAATTTGAAATTTTTGTTTAAATTATTTGTTATATTACTTCTTTGAGGAGGGATAAAGTTACAACAATTATTTTTTTTATTTTCAAAGTCCAAATCGTCAATCCAAACCGTTCAACATGATCTCCACAATAAACTGTGCTTCCAGATCAAATTTTACATTTTTTTGAATTTGTTTACTATTTATTAAGTATTTTACAAAAAATAGTCATATTCAGACCATTGAATTTTGTACCCATCTTAATAAATAGTAAAAAAATTAAAAAAAATGTAAAATTTGATCTGCAAGCACATTTTATTTAGATAATCATGTTGAAAGGTTTGGATCGACGATTTGGACTTTGAAAATGAAAAAAATGGTTGTTGTAACTTTGTTGTAACTTGATCCCTCCTCTGCTTCTTTTGATGTATAATTAGCATATTTATACTAAAATACGCTAGAATACTTGAAATTATATTGAATTACACTATATTACAATAAATTATGTTCAATTACACTAAATTACGTAAAATTACAATAACTTCGCTAATTATGCTGAAATACGGTAAATTACGCTATAGTAGACTGATTTTGCTCATCTTTCATGAATCATAAAAAATAGTAAAAAAATTTCGAAAATAGTAAAAATTAGTATTCTACAAGTTCATTATGTAACTAATTTACTGAGCTATTTGGATTGAATAATAGAAATGAAAATCTTAATCGGAAACTTCAACTCAAGTTTTGAGGCTCTTCCCTTAGTTTTTTGGCGATTCTGAATTTTGGAATTTGGCATCGTTGCCACGGACGCATGCGTATTTTCGCAAGCTTTCCGAAAAGTGGTCATTTGCTGAAATCGGACACTCGAGCGCCGTTTTATGACCATTTAAAGTTTCATCGTCGTTTTTCTCCTTTTCAGTGAAGATATCGTCCCTATTCATTTATAATTTAGCGTAATTTACCGTATTTTAAAGTAATTTAATGTAATTTAACGTAATTTAACATAATTTAGTGTTATTCAACATAATTCAATTAATTTATCGTAATTTAGTATAAATATACTAATTATACATCAAAAAAAGTAATATAACAAATAATTTAAACAAAAATTTCAAATTTTCAGAGTTAGATTTCAATATTTTGATCTTCATAGTGTTTCCCTAAAAAAAAAAAATGGAGTAAGCCGGCCAGAAAATGACCGGTTTACTCTGGTATCTAATCCGGCTATTTTCTGGCCGGCTTGGGTATTTTTTAATATTGAGTCGAGTTCTGGGCAGAATTAATAATTTGTATTAAACTTTGGATATTAATAAAAATGTCGGTTATTTTTAGGAGAGCCGCCTGACGAGTTTATTTTCAATGACCAACTGCTTACGTTGAAACTTGAAACTAGGCTTGACATTTTCAGCATAGAACTTAAACAATTTAATAATTAAAAATAGGTTTCTTTCACAATTATTGGATCTCAGTAAATTAGTATTTGTCAACAAATCCATAATTCAAATGGAATTTACTGAAAGATAACGCAGATTTGTCACATCATAGATCCAGAGTAAACAGAATTAAGTTTAAAAAAAGGGAGTATAAAATAGTAGAAATCTAAAGAGCAACTCAGAGATAAATTCCCCATAGATTGTCTTCAGTGGAAACCTCATAGTGCAAGGATAACATAAGGTTTTATTCATCACAGTTGCTCAAAGATTCAGAATAATTAGAAAAATAAACAGCAAGTACTGAAATATTGCTGATCTGAAAAAAATTAAACAAGAAAACAAAAAAATACGCACAGTAACCGCAGAATCGCTAACATTAGATCCAGAATGTGCAGCTAAAATCATGAAATGAACACTAATTGTGAAATTTTCAAGAAAATATCCTCTTGAAATTTTTTTGAACTTAATCTACTGAAGAAACAACTAAAAAATCATCAAAAAGTTCTCCTGAATAAAAGATAGCGTGCCCACAAAAATCAAATTTGGGAGCGATTTGCAAATAAGAGAAACCAATCGAGAGCAAATAATCAAATCGGAAGCGCAATGCGGCGAGAGCGAGCGAGAGAGAGAGACGCTACTCTAGGGTTTTCTTCAATTTTGTAGCGACTTTAACAAAACGAGTTCGGATAACTCAAGTTTGAGTTTAGATCTGGACCGTCCGATCATAATTCGGACCAATCCGGCTGGAATGGACGGTGCTCCTTTAGTATTCGTGTCAAAACAGATCTAACGGTCCCGATCTAACCTAATAATTTGTTTATTGATCAGAAAGTTCTGTGGCGATTTTATGAAGCAGCAAATAACTAGCTGACACAGTGACAAGTGGGACCGGCAGACCTTGCACGGGCTTCAACGTACCCTTAAGGACCTTTATAAATGTTAACGGGCTTCAATTTTTGAATATAAAGACCTCAATTGATCAGGCCTAATGAAGCCTGTTGAGAGGCCCAAGTTCATATTGCAGCAGTAATGTGATCCGAATTCCAGAGTAATGTGTTCTCTTATCCAACCAAAGCAGTGTTCGGCCACTGCCTCCGCGCCATTACCAGATAGCGGGAGAGAGAGAGAGGAAAGCAAGACATGGCATCTCTCCATTTCACCACCAATGGACGCGTCTGTTTCTCTTCACCCTTGAGACCGCCTCGCGCACTTCGTCGCTTCATTTCTCTTCGCTCACCATTATTAAGTAATCTCTCTATCTCTCTACACGGGGTGCTTATTTCTTTTTCAAGTGTGATTTATTGTATCTTTTTGGATTTTTAGAGGTCTATGCGCTGTCAAGCAATGATATAAAAGTTGGCGTGAATATTGAGGTCGATGGTGCTCCTTGGAAAGTACTTGGTTTGGTTTCTACTCTCCATATCCCTTTCCTTTCTTAATGTAATTGATTTTTCTTATTTAAAAAATATTAGGTTTTTTTTTAAAAAGGCCGGTACATTGAAACGGTTAATGTCTCATCCTGGTCCTGGAGGCAAGCAATTTTTTTTTGCCATTTGCAATTCCTGCTGTCAAAAAAATGTTCTATTCAGTTAGGAATGCACAAGTTCACTGTAAATTGGGGTAATTTACTTGATTTTCAGGGGCACAATTGCAAATTACCAAATTTATTAACATTTTTTGCAAAAAATATTAGTATCTTAATTGAAATATTTTGTAAGCCATTAGATTTTGTGAGCAGGTATAGCACAACCAACCAATTTTCTCATTTTGTGATGGTTCTAATTGCCTGATCATCTTTTGCATTTAACTAGTAACTGTACCACTGTACCAGCCTATTAGAATCAAAACCATATCTTACTCCCTGCATTACAACTCATGCTAAGAACAAAATAACTGAACTACAACATACATCTATAAGAAACAGAGTTGTTTTATTTTTCATTTTCTTTTTTAATTTTTAGAGTTTTTGCACGTGAAGCCTGGTAAAGGTGCAGCATTCATAAGGACTAAAATGAAAAACTACCTCACAGGCAACACAGTTGAGAAAACCTTTAGGGCTGGAAGTACGGTAAACTATAGCTTTTTAACTTCTACCTTTATTATTCATTAAATAATTTTTTTAGAATAGAAAAATAGAAGTTACCAGTTATCACAGTGCTCTCAATTATATTTCTAGTGGTTTAATTTGTGATTAGGAGGGTTCATCGCTATAATCTTAATTAGAGGTTTCAGTACCAGAAAATTTAGATACATCTCCCATTGGAAACTGAGCTTGAACAAAGACTACTGGTACCAGTCACTGTCAGGTCTCTATTAATATCCCATAAATGGCTGGTAGCATGCAAAGGATAGCTAACAACATAGATATATAATAATTTTGCTTTCAGTTAGATGAGGCAAACATAATGAAAGAAACGAAGCAATATACATACAAGGATGGTGATGAGTTTGTTTTCATGGATCTGGTACTCCCTCTCTATTCTTTTAATTTATTTCGGTTCAATTTGTTCCATTTGTATTATGGCTGCTTATGTCAATATTTTTTTGACAATTAAATGTGTATAACTCAGACCACTTTTGAAGAAATAAGGTTGAATGAGCAAAACGTAGGCGACAAAAGAATGTTTCTTAAAGAAGGCGCTGAGTGCACTCTTCTCTTCTGGAATGGAAATGTATTAGTGCCTTTTTTGTTTCATTTTTTCCTTCTGTGTGTGTGCGCACGCTTGTGTATGATAAAGCGAGAGAGAAAGATTGCAAATTTTTACTAAGCTGTCAAGCCCTAGAAAAAATAAAAACTTATAAACCATGTTTTTGTTTTATAAAATATGAAAAATAAGTGTTTTCCTCAAATCGCAGGTAATTGGTTTTGACCTCCCCGTAAATGTCACATTAAAGGTTGTAGAAGCTGAAGGTGATGTTAAAGGCGATGCCAAGGGAAGTATGTATTTCTCTATTACATAT
Organism: Carex littledalei; assembly: GCA_011114355.1. Classification (NCBI taxonomy): domain Eukaryota; kingdom Viridiplantae; phylum Streptophyta; class Magnoliopsida; order Poales; family Cyperaceae; genus Carex; species Carex littledalei. The sequence goes on along the minus strand of CM022095.1, from coordinate 6,008,964 downwards.
ATGTTATTTCATTTTTGGTTACTTATTTGTTAGTATTGTTTTGATGGTGAATATATCACTTGCTGAATAAATTTAATAGAAGGCAATGCCGAACTTGTGGCAGCATACAGCTATAAAACCATTTATTAGGTCAATGCATTATGTTATTACCATACCAGCATTATTATACTAGTACCAGACAAGAACGTACAAGAGCAGACCAGCACAGTACATTGCAAAACTATAATATTTTGCTGGATACATCCAGCCATACACAGGGGTGTTCGTTGGGTCCGGTTTATTTGGTTTTCAACCGAACTGAAATTTTTTGGATTAAATGGTTCGGTTTTTTGGTTTAAATGGATCGGTTTGGTTGAAATTTTGAATTACTTTGGTTTTTTATATTTGGTTCGGTTTAGATTTTTCAAAATTGAAAAGATTGAATCGACCGAACTCTATATGGTTCAAATCCATGTCTCGATTTTGGACTTAAAATGAAGAGAAATTTTGGTTTGGATATTTTAGGACATCTACATATTTTGTATTAATAAAACAATGTGTATTTGTGTATGTATTGAGTTTTGACCTTTTAAAATTTTTAATCTCTCTTATTTCGGTTCGACTGGACAAACCAAAATTTTCTTTATTATTTTGGTTCAATTCTTATTCGGTTAACAAGTTCAATTCGGTTGGTTTGGTTATATTTTTGAAAACCAAATAAAATTTTGTTTTACTATTCTAATTCGGTTTTAACTAAATGACCCAATGAACACCCCTAGAGTATGTACCACATAATATGTAAATGGTAGCGCGGTATGTACCACACAATATGTAAATTGCACTGACAAAATGCTTACATGGCAGCGGGATCGAGGCCGGCAAAACTCGAGACAGGTGTTTTAATAAACGTACCAGCTTTTGTGAAAAGTGGAGATAATGTGGTGGTGGATACCAGATCAGGCCAATATGTCAGCCGGGCCTAGACAGTTTTCTACACATCTATTTACTTGTTGTTTTAATTTTTTTTTCTGCTAGAGCCCTTTTCCCATCCGGTGATTTATTTTGTTTTTTAACATTAAATGATTGCAACTCTGCTCAACAAAATGCATTATGATGGCATATTTCATGGTATAGTCTCCAGCAATTCTTGGTTAGTACCAACATGTTAGTTATTGAATTATTCTGCTTATCAAACCTGCTAGTTTTACTTTATTTTGCTAATTGACAAAAGGTTTTTTAACAGCAAGAATATATCTTTGTTAAAAAAAAACATATACAGTCTAGATTATCTCTGGTTAGTAACTCGAATAAATGGCTTTGTAAGTGGCTAATGCTTAATTAGAAACGATATTTTACTCACATAGCTTCAATTTGAGTTTAATTTGGGATGAAAAAAGGAGTCTTTAAATGTGGTAATTCATTTGTCTGCATTCAACAAGTTCTTGCTTTCCTCTTAATACTAACACAGAAATTATTCCTTTTGTGGGAAATCTCTCTTTATTTGTTATGTTGAGGTAAAAACTTAAAAGAAATGTACATTTTGCAAAGCATTTCATGTTCAAAGTTAAACTAGGGCTTCTTAGACAGTATTTTTTTAGTTTCTAGTTCTATGTATTGTTACTTCTTTGCACATTTATTCCATCTATATATAGCTTATGAAAGCTACGCATCAAATTCTTTTCTTGGTTCTATTTCTGGTGCCACATTCCCTTTCTGTAATGGACTATTTAAACATGAAACATGAGAAAGTGTAATATGAACTATTTAAAATTTCCATAAAAATACAAAGCACAATAATAATTTCTGATGCAATTATATAATACTACATTTTTATAACCTGCACTATCATTTAAAGCATTCTATTCCACTCTATGGTCACTAAAGATTTTTTTATTCATAGCATTAAAAAAGAAAAATTGATCAATCAGTAGTATCGTTTTTGTAAAATATCTAAAATTGATAAAGACATAACGATTCGTTGCGCCACGCCGCATGATTCATTACAACTCAAGGGCAGACTACAACTTAGTACAATTAGGCTCATTGATTGTGAGCCGTTAGGATGGGCCGCATTAGTTTTGAATATATTACAAAAATGACGTTAGGGGTTTAATTTTTTTTACATTTGAATGCTAGAAATAAAAGAATATCGGTCACTACTTCCAGGATATATGATCTTTTCTGGCCGTACCTTTAATTATTGATTTTTCCCGGATCAAATCAGCTTACATGGCAATCAAAAGTGGCCTCCGGATTGCAACCAATATACCAGTCATGAATTCGTATCCTCTGCATTAACGGAACGTGAGTTAATAAATCTAGACCGTCTGATTGAGATCCACACTAATATCAAAGGACCCCATGCACAGAGTGGCTCCGATTCTAATCAGACGGGCAAGATGCATTAAACTCAAAAGAAACTCTTTTGTGTTAATGCGGAAGATGTGGACTCACCAATGATCTGGTCTCTAATGGCCCCACCCAGATTCAAAATATTTGTTTGGCTGATGTTACTAGATAAGATCCTCACGATGGACAATCTGATTAAGCATGGATGGTGCTTTGTGTGTTATGTGTAAAACAAATGCGGAAACAATCTCACACCTATTCACACACGGTCAAGACAACACAACACAACTATTGGCGGACCCAAAGTAGTTCAGGGGTAGGCAAGTATCTATCTCAGAATTATTTTTATATTTGTGCCTACTCCTGGATTTAATTCACGGCCCAGCAGAAGAAAATTGTACGGAAAAGAAAATCAACTCATACTGATTCGCGAAAAAAAAAATCCGATTCACTACTACGCTAATAAGAATTGTTGATTCACCAGGAGAAAAATGAGGTCTGCTACTGAATCTGAATCTGTATCATCTCAGGTACTTGACTGAGCACAATTAGCTTCCATTAACTTCTAGCCGAGCGATTGGAATTTGATGCCTATTTAGATAGAGGGGTCCGTTTTGAGATTCGTGCCAAGTTAAAATTAATGACTCAGATCAAATTATACTCAGTTAGGTATTGTGCGGGATCTAAATTCTCCGCTACTCCGCTCCAATTCGTCAGGAGAAAAAAATGATTTGCGTTGCCAAAAAGAAAAAAAAAGGTGATTTGTATGTTGCTTCGGCACCTCTTATTTCGCCCAAGCCAGCTCTCCGCCCCGACTCTTCTCATTTTCCTTCCTCGACCTTGACTCTTCTTCGACTCTTTCCCTTCTCTAATTCTTCTCATTTGGTAAGTGATCAAACCCTACTTTTTTCTAGGATATGTGAATTAGAATTAATTTGATAATTTGGTAATTGACCAAGCACTTTAATATTTTGAACGAAATTTATACTCTTGTCAGTATTTTGTACCAACCACTAGTGGAGAATCAGCAATCAGGATCGGTCAAAACAGTCATCAGAATCAGACCTGCATGCGATCCTGACCCAAGCGTTACTAATAATACTACTAATCAGGAACGGACGTACAACCGATCCTGATTCATACTATCAAGATCGGTCATTTAATAAACAGCTGATCCTAAATCTTACTATTAAGATTAGTTAATAAATAGCCGATCCTAATTGTTGCTAATTAAGATCAATCATTTAATAAACAGCCATCCCTGATTCTATTTTTTTTTTTGCAAATTATTTTTGTAATGTGGCCGCCGCAAATTTGCTGGCCAATAGTATTCAACACTCAACAATTCCAATTAATCATACTATATTATATCAAAATATTACTAAATAACACAATAATCAAAGTATCAAATTTACAAAATCAAAGTATCTCATTATTATTCAACACTCACAAGAACAGATCTAAAGAATTAAGCAAATACTAACCCAAGAACACATTGATCTTGCACAAAACCCAACCCAGTATCAGACCATCAATTTTTTAATAGATGAATTAATTTGTTTATAAATACTCTTCCACCATCAAGTCACATCAAGTGAATACGACCGAAATAATATGAAATAGAAACCTATTTCAATGCTTTTTTTCTCTATTCTTTTACTATTCCACATGTTGTCAAACGAATCTCTAAAATAACTCAAATTTTGAGTTTAGATCCGGAACATTCAATCTGTTTTTGCATGAATATTAAAATATTCCGTGCATTCCACCTCGGACCGAATTAACCCGCATTCTTATCGGACGGTCCGGATCTAAACTCAAAATTTGAGTTAATTCAGAGAATTCGGACTCAAAACCTCCTGAAAACCCCAAAAGCGCAAAAGCGATATCAAAGCTCGCTCATTTTCTCTTTCTTCGAACTCGCCGCCTGTTAATGCTCTCTCTCTTATTAACCTACCTACCTAAATAGCGCCCCAACTTTCTCTCTCCTATCTCACGCTCTCTCTCTCAATTACCCGATGGCTTTCTCTCTCCAGAGGAGCTTTGTGTCTCTGAAAAACCCCAATTGCATCTCCAGGTCTCATCTTCGCGGTGCCTCAGCTCCGGTGTGCCTCCGCCGTTTGAATTTGGCCCAATTGCAACACGCCACGTGTCGTAGGAGCATCCACGTTGACCGCCGTGGTGTCTCCCGTCTTATTTCTTTCGCTGCTTCTCATGAAGACTCGGTTTATTTTCTCTTATCTCTTCTGTATCTGTTTTTTATCATTGCATGTTAGTTATCTAATCATGGTTTCTTTTGCGGATCAACCTTCCGGATTGTTTATAAATTGCTGAAAAGTATTTTTGGATAATCAACTAATTCTGAGAAACAGGCTTGTTGGAGTGGAACTAGATTTGATTGACATTTATACCAATAAAACAGTATTATAGAATGTCAGTTCTTCTCTGACTGTATTTAATTAGCCTAGAATTATGAATGACTTGTGGCACTTTATTCATGTGAATTTTTGTTTTTACAACAATGCATTATCGTAATGGATTTTTCCAACCTTAATTATTACATCAATTTTTGTTATTAAAAATTATGTTGATCTTTGTTTGGAGATGATAAATGTATCTCACTTTGCTAGTTGAACTTATTCTCGAGATTTTAGTTTTATGTTTTGGAACTCTGGTAAGTCAATAAAATTGCATACCTTATTGATATTGTTGTTTTATCAATGCATCTTGGAAGGTTTATATTTTTCAAATTAGAATATTTTTAACATTTTTATTGGAATGTGTTCCTTACTTTTGTAATGGTTCATATTATGCATTTCTTCTGTTGTAAGCAAAGAAGTACCCTTTTATAAGTTAATTGCTTTTCTTTTTTCTAGGCTTTGTAAAGTGAAAATTTATTCTTTTCTTTTCATGCACTCAAACATTAGGTAGTCATAAAAAATCAACCTTACAAGTTATAAGATCAAAATTCATTTCAATTTCCTACTAAGCCCATATTTTTCTTGATTGCTTCCTAATATTACATCATTTCAATAAAAGAAATGAGAAGGTGTAAAGTTTTTACTGATTATAAGAAAGCTTTTCTTTTGCTTTGGATCCTTTTTTGTCACTGAAATCTGATTGTATGTTTGTAAAACTAATAGTTCCTAAATTACATGATTTTTCCTGTTAGGCATTTATTATGTGACTGTTAATCATGAGAAAATTAAAGCATATATCTCTACTTTTAAGAAACTTCAGAATGCTGACAGTATAAGATGCATTGTTCTTAAACTGTATGAGTCCTTTTCCCTCTATAGATGTGCATCTTATATTAGATATTCACTTAAAAACAGTAAGTATTTAAGTTTGATTTTCCTTTGTTACAGCAACCGGTTAATGATGTAGAAAAGAAAAATGAAAGTGACATAAAAATCGACAATTCGCAAGAAGCATGGAAAGAATCTCTCGATTATTTCAAATCAGAAGCTATCAAACTTAAAGCCTTGTCAGAAGAGGCATATGAAGTATACTCCAAGAAGGCCTCAGAGGTGCTGTTGACATTGTCAGAAAAATTACAAATTGAAGCCAAAAAGGCCCAAAAGGATATAAGTAAAATAGCAAAAGAAATTAGTGAAGAGGGGCAGGAGTATTTAACTAGGGTTTCTGAAAACCCACCTGAATCAACCAAGGAATTGGTCGGGGTTTTCAGAGAGAGCTCTGAGGTGAAGAACATTGATGATGTCAGAGATTATCATGTTGGAGTTGTTTATGGTATGTGTCAGGATGCTAGCTTCTTCTTGTACATATATATATAAAAGATTATTTGAACTTTGAAGGCAGGATACTAGAGCTAATAGTACCTATTATATATAAAAAATAGTAAAAACACTGATATTTCAAAATATGGTATGTGTCAGGATACTAGAGCTAATATTACCTATTTTTCTGTGACTGCTAGAACTAATGGTACCAGAACAATACCATAACGTTGTGCTCAGGACTGTATTATTTAGTAGCCTTACCATTACAAAATCAACCAAGAATATCTCCTTTATTTATTTATTGACTCAGAAATGCATCCTATCCTATCTGATAAAATTTATATAAATGGCAGGGTCATACCTGGCCATAGGGGGCCTTTTGTCTTTCATGCTAACTGGAAGTATTGCTGCTGTTCGGTTTGGTATAATTCTTGGTGGTGCTCTTGTGGCCTTAGCTATATGTAGTAAGCGCTCTTATAATAGTGGTCGTGGATCTCTACTTCTTTTCCAAGGGCAAACTGGTAATTATACTGTGACCTTGAACTATCTTTTTTTTCCCCTTAATGCAATAATTTCATGTCTGTCTTTGCAAAACATCAACGCTTTATGTATATATGCAAAATAGAAGTATCTGTCATGCCTCTATGGCAAGCTATATGATGGATAAATTGTGTTCACTCAGTTAAATTGTGATTTATTTTAGTTGAAAGGATGAGTCTTTGTTGAAGTGTAATTGCATATGTTGTGTTGACCGGCACAAAACACAACCCCGTGATTTTCACACTGTACACTTTGTTAGTTCATATTGTATTTACATTTTGTGTTGAAAACAATTGAGGTAAATAGAGGCTACAATAGATGAAATTGAGTTTTGACTGAAGCATATTCTTAAAATGAAGAACAAGTTTGAAGTTAGATTTGGACTGTAATATGTCAATGGAAAGCTTAATTGTATACTCAGGCTTAGTCCATGTCTTTAACTGGGGCTATTAGTATTTATCTTAATCCAAGGATTTACATAATCTGGAACACATAAACTGACTTGTTTCATTTATTTATCCATTTTTGAAGTATGTTATTATTAATTGTCTGAACTTTTGATCCTGCAGCAATTGCAACTGTGATTTTCTTAAGGGAACTAATGGTCTTTAGGCAGGTAAATTATTATTATATTTGCTTTAATGTTATGTAATGCAAAATTATGGATGCTTGAAATATTTATTAATTAATTTGGATCATTTTGTATTATTGAAGGGTTGTGTGTTGGTAAGCTTAATACGCATGCTCATCAGGTAAGATATCTCTCTTCAATTATTAATTGTTTTATGATTTATTACTATGGTCAGTTTAGTAATATATTTGGGAAAGAATAGAGACTCATCTAAAACTATGAGTGATTGACGGTGTTTCTTATTTGTCCTTCTTTTGTTTTCTATTGTTTTTGCAGTGCAGCAGCGGCAGGATTTTTTGTGTATAGGATGTTCAAAAGAGGTGAACAAAGTAAGGTTCCCACCAGTCAGCCGATCTCAGAAGATTAGAATCTTCAATTTCAATTAGGTACTTGCTTTTAAACATCACTTGTTTTGTACATTGTATGAAATGGTTTGATATGAAATAAAATATAATCATCAAGTTTGCAACTATGCCATTTCTTTTGTTTTAACCAGGATACTCTGTGGCGTTAGATTTAAAGATATACTGAAGGCTCAAATCTTTTGTGGAATAAATGGAGAGCTCAGTGACTTTGCTCTGCTGCTGAACGAGCAAAAGCTGTGATTTGTTTGTTTCTTGCTATGATAATATGTTATTTTCACCCTTTTCCCAGAATATAGTGGCAATTGGAATATGCTTTGTACTACCTTGTGTAGTTTGTATGCTTAGGAACCAGTGCAGCAGTGCGCTTTGTTTAATTAATGCATATTTGAATTCGTGTTATTATTTATTAAGTCATTTTCAGAATATTTCATGGAGGCTTTACATAAACGGCAAATCATTTTCCCTTTTTCTTTTTCTTTCAATTATCTTTTATTAGAAGATAAAGTGCATTATGTTGGAGGATTTTATGTTAAAAATTATTATATTATTTTCCTTCATTCTGAACTTTACCAGTCAGAATCTCTTGAAATACTTGCATGTTTCCCAAGCTTGAATAAGCCTCAATTTTTGTTTCCGACACTACTAGATACTATCACACAGCATGAGTTCAAGTTCGGATCCCCTAAAGTAACATAGATTTATTCTCATAAAAAAAAAAAATTAGATTTTGAGTTTGAGTTTGAATCTGGACCGTCTGATAAGCTTTGACACGACTATTAAAAGGTCAAGTGAATTTTCAATTTGGACCGGATTCTGATTGAACGGTCCGGATCCAAATCAAAATTTTGCAAATTTTGAAAAAATTACAAATTTATGATATTGGATGTTCATGTATGTCTGGTACTATCAAGGGAATAATGTTAAGCATATCTTATTTCCCTGATTCAACAGTGATGACATATAAGTATACAACTAATTCTTTGCTGATGCTCAACTTATTATTTATCTAAACTATCATCTTACACAGCCAAAATAACAATAAACCTGATTAATTATCCCATACACAGCTACAACCCAAGTTACTAGCATAGGGTTGTACAAGGTAAAACCAGACCTGAAGATACAACAAATGCACCGCATAAAAAAATGGCACACTGATAGATACTCATAAGTCAGAACAAGCCATCTTTCCCTCATTTCCAAATTTCACACAAATCCACTTCCGGCTGTTTATATTTGATCATGCTGGACATGGTTCGGCACCTCCCCTTGGTTATCTAGCGGCATGTACTGAGCCATAATTGCACGTATCTCAGAATCCATGTAACTCTGCATGCACAGATAATGTAGTTTGTTAAAAATTATAGATGAGGTCACCTGTTTCTCTCATTATAAATTAAGCAGACTTACCCGGATGCGATACTTGTACACTGCATAGGCTGCAATTCCAGCTGCAGCAAGCCCGAGAAAAATAAACCACAGAAATCCCATTCCCATCTGCGTTGTTCCTTTCTTACCTATGTAAATGCCAACAAGCCTATTATTATCTATCGTATTATATATATATATATATAACTAATAAAAAGACATTTTTTATCCCTAGATATATCAATGGTTTAGTCTTTTTTTTCTTTCTAGTAAAAAATTAAAGTGAAAAAATAATATGTAGCTCATTTGAACTTGTAGTTTTCTTTCTCTATTATTATCACATCAGTAATTCATTCATTAAAATATTCCTAGACTGTTTACTGCTAAAATGTAACTAATCTAATGCTAAAATGAAGACGGCTATGAACCTATGTCTGTGTAGTGTTAGTGTGTGAGGGGGCTATGAGAAAGAGATCATACTTATGCAAGTATCATGTTCTTTGATATACAACATGTCACCGCTACAGGTACACTCATAGCTACCCCAGGTATTCTTACAGCTGCAGCCTGAGCATTGGCATGCCTTCTTTTCTTTGCACTCATCAATATCTGAAATATTTAAATTTTCCAAACCAAACTCATGTTAAAATATTGAAGGGAGGAGAAGAAAACCTATTAAAATAAAACAGATAGTTTTTATCAAAGCTCGATGATATAGATCCCCTGAACTTAAAGAAGTTCAGAAATCAAAAACGAAAATTAAAGAAGTTCAGAAAAAATGAACAATACATCTCCCCTGAACTTTGAACAAAAGAAATTTAAAGAACAGAAAACAAACACCAATATAATAGCACTGTGAATTTTATTAGCAAAACAGGCGTACCTTCACATGTCTTCGTACCATCTCCCTTGAAACCAGCAGGGCATTTGCATCCATCATCCTACATATCAAACATAAGCATTTCCACTAGATTGAAATGATTACCATTTGTTTTTTCTAAAAAAAGGTTATAAGAACACCTGCTTCATTTCTTTTCGGAAATATTACTATTATTTAACTAGTTAGCCTTTATTAAAATTTACTACATACCACACAGGCAGTAGTAGTGACACCATTTCTGGTTTCCTTCCAACAACCTCCATTATTGATTTCACATCGACCTGATCCTGAGGCTGAGATAAGAAATAAAACATTCTAAGAATACATAATTTTTCAAAACAAAGTGAAATCAAATGATAAACAATTAAATGGTACAACATTCTAAGAACAAGTAATATTCAAAACAAAACAAGGTTAAAAAACACAACGAAGACACTCCAATAAACAAGTAAATGATTGAATATATTCATAGTTAATTGACTATATCACATAAAATTGAATGGCAGGTTTGGGTAAACAACATATTTATACTTGATATCACATTTAATTCTTTCTGTCAAGTTTCAACCAACGAGTACAACTAGTGTAGGAATCCAAGGGATCAAGAGCATTAAATAGTTGCAACATATATATCTTGGCAATAAATACCTGACATGTCACAAGTAATTTTAGCTATGGAGGAATTATATACATCTGTCCCAAGAGAAAGTATCACATCTGCAAGGTCTTAAGTCCAAAATTTAATAATAAATTACCTTCACAATGAGTATAACCATCTCCTACAAATTTCACACCATTCACAACTGGGCACTCGCAAACTCTCCCACGGAATGTATCCTGAATTATATTTATAAGAACATCAAAGAGGTAATTGTAACAAACTACAGAAAATCACAGAGAAATATAGGAATCAAAAGTAGTTTTGGGCTTAGGAGGGTTAATTTTTTATACACCACCATTAATAGGGTAAACATAAATAGTGAAGTCATTCTTCTAAATCGAAAAGGGTAAAACAGAAAATTTGCTATATTCCATGGTACCAAGAGGCAAAACAAAAAAAAATATGCTAAATTGAAATTATCAAATTAACCTTGCATGCAGTGATATTAGCTGCTGTATCTTTCCAGCATGCACCGTTGTTATCTAAGCACTCATTCGTCTGTATGTCTGAGAGAGAAAAAAGGATAAAGGAAAGTTATATTCAAAATTTGAATATCTTCTTCATTCCCAAAGTAATTGCCAAGGTCTACCAATCACAGTTTGTATTTACCTCAGAGTACTAGTCTTGAACAATACTTTTTAATTGTTGTATACAACTTTATATGCCTGGACTAGTAAATACTTCTTAATTACAAGTAATAATACAAGCTGAGGACAAAATAATTAAAAAAAATACCTTCACTTAGGCAAACAGTTGGCTCAGTAGTCTCTTTAAATCCAGCACAAATAGCCTTGAGCACCGCACCCTTATCCAGCTTCCCTGAATTAATAAGAAAAAAGTGGAGATTAAAAAAAATGGGACAAGTTACTTGAAAGCACTCAGATAATAAAACCGAATAAAATAAACAGAATAAACTAATAGTAAACTAACCTCTGTATTGTCTGTTATTAATCACAAGAGTAGGGAGTATAGTAACATCTCCACGAGAGCCCTTCCCAATCTAAATAAATAATTCACTCCTCATTACATACAAACAACAATAGTAAAAGTTGCAACCGAAATAATAGCAATATGTACAACTACAACATAAATAATAATTATTTTATTTAAGATGATAATATAAACCTGAGCATCTTGTTCAGCTTTCAGCACTGGGTTTTCTTTGTCGGCATCAGGGTCACCAATACATTCATTTATTTTCTTCAGATCAAGACCTGAAGCATACAAATTTTAGGATCACCTTTACAGAACATTTCTCTTTAATACATTTGTAGCATTACATTCATTTATCTTCTAACATTTTAACTTGCTGTGATTAGACCTTCATGGCTGTGTTCCGGAGGGATAACTCGGGTATAAAGTTATCCTCTGTGAAAAAGCTGTGTTTCGGAGTGGAATAACTCAGGAATAAAGTTATCCCCACCTCTCAGAGGGGATAGCTTTATTTCAGAGTTAAGCCCAACTTATCTTGCTAACGAACAAGGCCTAGGAAAAACAATAACATATAACTTGCAACCAAATTTATACTTGTTTAATTCTCCCATGGTGAATCAATCATCCTATTGGCGTACTAGGTGATACGAAACAGCTTTTCTTTCCAGTCCCTGAACTGATAACTCAAAACCCTTTGATATGAAATAGTTTGTGCCAGAGAGGATAACATTAAAGCATCGTATAATATACCTCTGATACTTCAAAACTCCGAACCATAAACCCATGTATTAAATTGTCAAAATAAACAAATCCTTCATCATGTTGTTAAAACAAGATTCCTTAAGAAGTCTGGATTCCCCCGGTTTAAACAATTTCTCAATTTGATAAATATGGAATTTTTTTTATTTTCCATTTTCTTCAAACGAGAAATCATGTTTAATAGCCACGATTTTAACGGATCTTTTTCCAAAAGGTGATGATCCTTCTGGATGGCTATAATTTGCTTTTTTGAATTTGTCTATATCATAAAAATAATAATAAAATATTTCAATAAACCCAAAAACCTCACCTAGTGACTTGATAACCTTCTCGGCACATTCAGTGGTGTATTTCTTCTCCTTCATGGGGCATCTTATCGCGAAATCGGTCACATAATCCCACCAAACCCATGCCTTCTTGCTCTCATTTGCTACCCTAAAAACACATACCTGCCTCAAATTTTGCAAAACAACATCCTTTCCATCATAGCCCTTGCTAAAATCTTGCTCCGGGTCAGGTGCGCAATACCTCCCTTTGTTTATACACTGGCTCTTGCACTGCTTGCTCAGAACAAATGCCTCAGGACAGTACCAAGTTATGTAATGAGGGGTATATTGGGTGTATCCTTTCTTCTCCAAAATTTGTGCAGCTCCCTTGAAGTTCTTCACAAAGTCAATTTGGGCCTCACATTTTGGGCCACACTCATCATTTGAGTTGGTCCAGAACTCGTACTCGACCCGTTCATCAGGGTGGGGGAGGGATTCTCTCCAGTCTAGGTTGACATTTACCATCTCGCCCTTGTCAATGTACTTCTTCAGGCTGTCACCAAGGGACTTGCTAATGAGAGCAGAGGGAATGGAGATTTTCTGGAGGTAGTCTGAGTCGGTACCGGTACCGCCTTCTTCCTCAGGGGTATCCATGGTAATTAACGGCTCTGTTTTGTCATCAGCTACTAAAATCGCCGCTGCACCAGCTTTCTGAGCATGCCATGCCTTTGTTGTGAAGTAACAGTCTAAATGTGGGATTTTGGGGAAAGTAAAGAAATTGAAACTTTAGAAATTTGAGGGTTCATTTGCAGCAAAGAAAAAAATGGGGAGTGAACTGTTACACCAGAACTGTAGGAGACGAGAATTAGTTCTATTATTATTATAAGAAATTCTATAATCTTGCTTCAGCAAGCCAACCCAAAATAAATGGAGGATCACTGTACTAACTATACTAACAGCACCAAATTATGGCTGGAGATCACGAGAAGGTTTATTGTCCCAGTAATAAAAAGTTACAATTGCCCCCCTCCCCAAAAAATGAGTTGATACCACTCCTTGGTCCTTAATCTGCTGATAAGGTTTGGCACCAGCTTTTTGACACTGTTATAATACCACATAAAACTACATCGACCAGCAGAAGAAAATAAAAAAACAGGATTTTCATTTTATATAAAAAAAAGAAGGAACTAACCGCCTCTATCAACTAAGAGAAAAGTAGGGAAGGAGCCAGGCTTGGATTTGAAAGATATATCAAATTCATCAAAGCTCTTGCACGCCTTCTTATTGGATTTTGGGTACACAACGAACCCGACCATGGTGCCCCCATATTGTGGCACCCCAAAATTTCCAATGGCACACTCATAAATCCCCTTCAAGTCCTGGGGTGATGTCACTTTGAGGCTGTTTTTCTCCACCACAAACCGAGCCGTGCATGAGTGGAGCAGAGAGAGAATGAGCAGAGAGATACAAAATTCCTGGAGCATCTTATGAAATATCTGTCAGATAAGAGAGGTTAGTGACTTTCCCTAATTTTCTTGGTTTACCGAAGAACAATCATTAACATCAGAAATGGGCACAGAGAGAGAGAGACACACACACACATTTAGTTGTTTTACAAGGGGTAACTTAATATAAATATACTTTAATTTTAAATGATGAAATATTAGGTGGATACATAAAAAGGGACAACTCTCTAACCCAAAATAATGGCACATTAGAAAGAAACAACTTTGAAAGAGATTGTAATGTCCTTTTCTGATACTCAAATATTATGCTAGTAGGAACAAATTTTGAAAGACCACCACATCAAAATAACAAGAAGTCCATACACTCCTGTCCTAACTAATTTGAAGTCGCCAAATTACCATTTAAAAAAAAGATAGTATAGTAATATACAAAGGGTGATGTTGTGTGTCTTCAAATCTGATGGGGACTAAAGCTCCATAAACTGAACTTGATCAAATGTAATAATTCTTTTAATTTATTTGTTATCTTTTTTTATTGGGGGGGAATTCACATCACCCCTGGTACCGTAATAGGGAATCTTTTACAATTACTTGATCTGGACCGTTCTTTTTAACTTGGCACGAATCTCAAAGCCCAATAATACTGCCCCCTCTGTCAGCCCGAATCCCAAACCGGCTGGGAGTTAATCTCAAACCGTAAAGTGAAGGGAATCTTTTACGGTACCGGAGAGGATATGGATCCGGGAGGGGGGTGGGGCCAATCTATTAGCTTAAAATAAAAATGCAACTAATAGCAAAAAGAATATACATATTTTTGCTCAATGAGGAACCAATACATAAGTTGCATATTTTAAATTTAACTTTCTCTTTTGAAAGAATTAAGTTTCCCTTATCTTAAGAAACTTAACACTTAAGGAACCCCACATTTTAGGGTCAAAACCTTAAAAAAATAAGTAGTTGACCGAAACATCCAATATAGTGAAGCAAAACACTAATTCCTCAGTACAGAAAGCGTCAATAAAAACATGATATTTTGATAATTTTAGGAATGAGGTGATATTATCAAATTTATCTTAAGTAAAGCCTGACCAAGAATACGGTAATATTATCTATTGGCTAAAACAAGGTCAAAAGCATATATCTAGAACCAAGCTATATTAAAAAAAAAATTGGGGGAAAACAATGTAATTTAAATTTGCATTAATGGAGAAGCAAACAGCTTAATTACATTTCCACTTAATGCTGTGCTAAAAATAAGCCAAATTATTTTTTCTATTCAGCCTAATTTAAGAAACTTAACACTCAAGAAAACCCACATGACAAAGTCAAAACTACAAAGGAAGATAGTTGCAGAAGGAATAACAAATAAATAACACATAAATTCCTCAAATTCTGCAAGTAACAATTTTTAAACATTTGTTGTTGACCACACTGAAATTTTTAATTTTATCTTAATTGACAGCAATTTGTAATAAAAAATTAACCAGCAGCAATTCCGTATTTCAAATTACTTACAAGAAGATAAAAGCCCCAATATACTAGCTGAAATGCTAGATTGTAAAAACTCGATCTTTAGGCAAATTCTGGTCCCAAAATACTAAAAAATATAAAAAAAAAATTTGAGAAGCTTTTAATTTATTCAGCAAGGGAAAAACTAACTTATCACTTCTTCCGAATTTGTCTCACAAAATTATAAAATTATCTAAATTGTACCGTGGTTTATAGGAAAACAATATGTCGAATAGAATTGGGTTATTCAATAACTTTTAGGCTTAAATTACGAAACAAATATACTGGAAAAAAAAACACCCCAAATTTTTATCATTTCAAAACCAATCTAACGAATGAAGTGAAGGAAACTCAGACTATTTACCTTGGATCACGCCAAACGAAGAAAAAAAGACCGAGAGAACAGTATCCAGCAAAAATCAAGCTCAAATAACCTCGCAAGGCCCCAAAACAGAGAGCGAAGGAGGAGGGAGAGCGAACGAGAGAGAGAGCGACTCAAAACCCCTCTTCGTTCCTTCCTTAACTGGGATTTTAGGGTTTCGTGCAGAGGTGGTAGAGAGGTTTTTTGTTTTGTTGTGAATGTTTGGGAGAGAAAGCACGAGAAACACACCGAGAGAGAATGTGTGAAGTGAGAAACCGCAAGTGCAACGTGGTGGGTTGGTAATCTCCTAGCCCGCATCCTCTGAGGTAACAGATTATTTGATTTGAGTTTACATCGTGACCGTCCGATTGGAATCCGAGCCAATCCGTTCCGAAATAAAATGCACGGGTCCCATTAATATTCGTGTCAAAGAAGATCGGACGGTGAAAAACTAAATCAAAACTTCTGTACCTCGGGCGATATGATTTCGTCATTTCGGTAATCTCCTCTCCCTTATCTCCCTCTGTGTACATCTCTGAATAGCTAAGATTTTATGAGATGTCAAGACAAGTAGGAGATGGTGTAACAGGCTACTGACAAATTGATCTCCCACGTTTCCGTGATAAAGCAGAGGAGTCGCTACACTGTTTCGTGACCTTATAAGGCCGCACAATATTCCGACTCTTAAATAAGATTTATCCTCTGCAATTACACAAATTACACAAGGTAAAATTATTATTAGATGAACTAAGAGAATCTACATCCCAGCAACTCAAATGAGTTTCTAAATAACTGTTAATCACATTTTAGAAATTAAGGTCTCTAAAGTTTCTAATTCTCACACTCTGAATTAATTTTAGAGTTTCTATTAAGCCACGTCAGCAATAAAATAAAAATAAAAAATAATTTGAACCAATCATTTGGCTAGCGTGGAATTTATAAACAGTTTCTTAATAAGAAACTTTCCTGCAAAGTGATAGGGTCATGTTCCACAGGCCCTTAAAACTACCCCTTTATGGGCCATGAAAGAACCGGGATTCAGACCTCCTTAAGAGGCCAACCCGGAGTCAATACGAAAAGCCCAGGTTCTATCCAAACAAGGCCCAATAAAAAGCCTTGAAACAGTCTCACAAGGCTCAGCCCGAAATTGGCTTGCACCACCTTCGCGCGGATAACCGCCAATACGATTTGCATAACCGCCCACGTCTCCCATAACCGCCCGGGATAGCAGTTATGGAAAGACTATATAAGACAGAAAGACCCACTAAACAGGGATCGAAACTTTTGCTAAGAGAGATATCGCATAGGTCAGAGTCCGATTATCTCCAAACCCCCCCAAGTTCCAAACTCGGTCCATACCTCGGCCTGTCATCCCGCGACAGGAAGAACTCAGCCCAATCCATTTCCCATACGGCCTACTCTCCCCGAGATAGAACGTATCACATAGTTTCTAAATAAGAAACTCTCTCACATCCCTGAAACTGAATTAGAAACTGTCACATCATATTAGAAACTCTCAGAATACCAGAAATGTAAATGTTCTAAAACTGATCAAGAGAATTGACCCCTAAATTGTTCTTTTTTTTAATGTTTGAGGACTGATCTCTTTGGAGTGTGCTATATTATTTCATATATTTGTTTATTTTATTTTTTAATTATTTCATATATTCTCTTTGGACTGTCATCAATAAACTCTCTCATAAATCAAACAACAAATCTCATAATTAGGGGTGTCAACGGGTAGGATACGGATTGGGAGGAGGCATTTTTATACCCGTACCCGTTATGATAACGAAAAAATCGTTACCCTTTTTTGTTTTTTCGAATACGGTACTAATCTAGCAAATGAATAAAAAAGTGTCATTGACATATCGATTTGTGGTTTCGATAAAATATTTTTCAAAACAAGAAAAAAATAATAGTGAATACAACTAATTTGTATTATGAAAATTTAGTAAAATACAAAATTTTATTGTATCATGTATTATTTTCATACAACTATATATCTATATATATAATTTTATTTTTAAAAATTATCTCATAGGATAACAGGTAAGATAACGAAAAAAAATTGTTACCTCTACTCGTACCCGATAAGCTAACGAAAAAAAAATCTTACTCTTATCCGTCTTTTCGGATATGATACGGATCGGGTAAACGGATAAAAGGGTGTCATTAGGGGTGTAAACGGAGCGGATAATGCTAATACCAAATCCGTATCCGCCTTTCAATGAGCGGATACGGATACGGATAGTAAACGGATATCAAAATTTAAAACCATATCCGCCTTAAACGGATACGGATATGGAGCGGATAATTTACGGATACGGATTCGAATACGAATATAGAACGGATAATTGTCGGATATTGAGTTATATGAACTTTAAGATATAATTAATAATTAATAAAATTTAAATATGAAAATAAATGAATAATTGTAAGTTGATGGAGATATTAATGTTAGAAAGATGGGAGATATAAGATATTAATTCTATTAATATAATATATAAACAAAATAAAGTAGTAATAAAAGATAGTGTGGTATAGTGGTTTGTACCTTGGTTGCTTAGACTCTCACCTCACATGACATGGGTTTAAAACCTCACATGATACGGATACGGATACGGATAGTAAACGTATATCAAAATTTAAAACCATATCCGTATCCGTATCTGCATCTTCTGTGGATAATTAATAATTATCCGTATCCGTTTAAATCCGGATACGGATTATATGCGGATTCGGAGCGGATATCCGTCCGGATATCCATATCCGTTTACACCCCTAGGTGTCATTGACAATCTAACCCATAATTTAGATATATAATTTTTTATTTTTGGAAAGGTTTAATTTGAAATCTGTGCAATCAACATCTTACTCGTTTTGGAGATTGATCTCTCAATCTCATCTAAATGAGAAGTTAACAAATAACAACAAAACTAATTATTGGCTGATGTCTTTTTCAATCTCATCAATGTAGTTTAACCAACCTTGGAAATATTTTTGCATGTGACATCCGAGGATGAAAGAGGTCAGAAAAATAAACATTTGATATTTCTTGCGTGCTTATTTTTATGTGTTATGATTGTTGAGTTATGGTCAAGATTATCAACTAAGTAATATTCTGTAGTAAATCATTAATTAGAGCATTTAAATTAAACTTTTTATTTTAATTTTTTATATCTAATGCAACAATTTCTTTTTCAATTTCTGAAATGTATAAAAATTTAATAATTAATAAGTTTTTTTTAAAAGAAATTACGTTCTAATTTCCACTTGACTGGATTATAAATTCTCATTTGCTAATTTCTAATTGTTAATTCTAAATTGGACTTTTGTAACTTTTAATCTAACATGATAATCTCTAATTGATTTTAGAAATGAAGGTACTTTAAGTTAATTTCTAATTTTTATAACAGTTGTATTTAATTTTATTTTAATTTTACTAATGTAGATCCTTATTACTCGTATATATTTTTTTGTATGTCTAGACCATAGTAACAAGATTCATGAATTATTTGTGAATAATTCGGAATTTTTTCTAATTTTTTTTTGTGCTCTATTGAGACTAAGATCTCTGATCTAGACTCAATGTATAATTCCGAATTATATCTGAATTATTCTTGTATCACGAATTTTTAACTCCACCGAACCTTTTCCGAATCATTCATTTGTCACTGCTCTAGACTCTAGAGTGATTATCCTCTCCATTGTTGCAACCACGCTGGAAATTCATAAATTCGATCTTGGCATTGATTTTGTGAGAGGAAATAAAGGTTTGATGGACTAAATGAGGACGGTCCGATCCATGTATCAAAATTGGAAATGAATTTTATTGTTAGGCACCCATCATCTATCTCCTACTAGCACGAAATTAATGCATTCGAGTGAATATGGATGTGTGAAAACCCTAAATGAGAACTATATATTTTATTGATTGATTGTGGATTCTGTATAAATTTAAATTTGCATCAAATTCATGTTTGCAAAAATAATTTTGAACATTACTGGCCTCTATTAATTTTGAACATTACTGTATTTTAATTAGAGATTATATTTTGTTTATATCTCATTATACATTGCACAGATCATAGAATTTTTGAGAAATCTTTATGAAATGTACACCCTAGGGTCGAAGTGGCATCATGGTTGTTGACTTGTGATCAACAATTGTACTTTTCGAGAAGCGTGATGGCAGTGATTGAATTAGTACCAATTATAATTTGTAAAGACAAAAATTATATATTATTTTAATTAAAAACTAGATCGTACAATTAAAATAAACAAATTAAATATATATACTTTTTTTAATTTTAGAATGGAATTAACTCGATCTGTTTGCTATAAATCTAACGATTGGAATTAAAATAATATAATTTTATCTTTACAAATGTAAATACAAGTAGCGAAGAAAAAACATGACGTGACTTACGCCGTGATTTAATCACAGTACGTGACTTAAATTTATTTCACGTAACTAAAATGATGAATGACAATTACGTTACGTGAGTGATCAATTGTGACGTGATTGGTCACATTAATTTTGTAAATTTTAATTTAGTTGATAGAAAATAATAACAAAATATACTATAAAAACAAGAAACTATTATAAAGTAAATTATAATATAAAAATAATATTAAGCAAATTAGTTACGTGACGTGATATAACATTTTCGATCACATGCCTTCTCAATGGACATGTCACACGATATGTGAATTATGTGACGAAAATTATAACGATGTGGCTAATTTTTTTCCTAGATATGCTCTAGCTTTTTTTTTTCCTTGACAATATAAATTATTGAGCTTATTTATCTACCCAGGAGTATAATGGAGGAGACAAACCAGAAACAGAGTCAGACTTTCAAATTATAAGGGTTAAATATGAA
The DNA here is from genome assembly GCA_011114355.1 of Carex littledalei. Classification (NCBI taxonomy): domain Eukaryota; kingdom Viridiplantae; phylum Streptophyta; class Magnoliopsida; order Poales; family Cyperaceae; genus Carex; species Carex littledalei. Next base: position 5,988,265 of record CM022095.1, on the reverse strand, counting down.
TGGGAGTTAATCATATGAAATTTTCATATTACAAATGAATATCAATTTTACTGTATTTATAGCATTTTATTGTAAATTATATAAAAAAGTGTGCATGAATACCACCCCCATTCAACATATGCACAGTCAGTGGTCACATGGAGGCATGGTGATTGAGAATTTAACTTCTGTGATCTAAACCGAAGCAACTGTATCATAATAATTCGTGATTTTATTTCTATCAAACAGCTCGGATCGGTTTTAATTCCTCTTTTCTTTAAAAGTTTCAGTTACCAAATTTTGCAGAATTCTGTGCAACTAGTACGGATACTAATTACCAAATCAATAGGTACTATAGTAACAAAAATTTGCGAATAATTCAGATTTGAACGGTTACCGAATTAATCCACGTATTATTCGGTTTTCAAAAAATTTCTGAATTATTCGCGAATAATATGCGAATTTTACTAATTTTTTCTGAATTTAACGAAGTATTCGCGCTTTTTTTGGGAAATTGTTTTTATTTTTTGCTCTCTTATGTTTTTTTTTGTTCTCAATATATAATTCCGAATTATATTTGAATTATTCTCGAATCATGAATTTTTAATTCTGTCAATTTTTTTCTGAATTATTAAATTGTCACTGTACTATGATAGGTGTAAAGAAAACACCAATCAATAATTGCTCCAGCTCCAACATATGAGCATGCACAATGAAAATTCAGATCTAGTGCAAACCTGACCGTGTAGAATGAGATCTGAGTCGTTCGACACCGATCTCAAAACGGACCTTCTTATATTTTAAATAGAAAAATATTCTAAGCGGTCAGGTAGATAGATACTCTGTGCAGACTCTGGTGCAATTACTTGATGTTATGCTTTCATCAGGTGACCTAGTTTAGCATCTAATCAATGATGTACTTGATCTTTGGAAGACTTGCTGGGCGGAGCTGGGCGGAGATGAGAGGACAGGAGCAATATTAGGAGAAGTGGAGAAGAGGGTATGACTCCTCGGCGAGAGAGGAGAGGAGAGAGAGACGGGAGCGAGGTGATTTAGCAGAGAGTGATTCAGCTTCAGCGCAATTCTTTTTTCATCCAGCGATGGGAATTGCTATATTCTGTGCTTATTAATCTTCCCTGACAAGTTTCGTGAAGACAAAAAGAGTTCAATCAAGAAATGTCCTTTTAGAATTGCACTTCTTTGCTCGGATTTTTTTTTTTTTTTTGGACTAAACTTGTCAGCAAAAATAGGTACGGGACGTAATTGCAATATTGTCCCTTTTATTTTTCGAAATTCATTTAAGAAAAATATGAAGTTGCAAATTTAATCTTTATAATAAAAAATTCTAAGTATCCAGAGGCAGAAAGAGGTAGAGGAAATTAAAGGCGCAAAGCTTTCTTATAAATTAATTTTTTTATTTTGATCTTTTTACAAGTTCTAATTTTTCTAAAAATTTATACTATTAATATCTTTAATAAATTAAAATTACAAAACACTTATTTATTCAACCTTTTAATTCATGTCCTTCTAGAAATTTAAATTTTTGTTGTGCCGTGTCGTGACAAAAAATCATGCACGTTAGCCATGAGGTGACCAAACGTGATGTGGTTGATCACATATAGTCATGTCCAGTCACGTTTAACTTTTTTTTCGAACTTTAAATTAGTTTAACTAAGGAAAATTAGGAAAAATAATAAAAAATGACAAACTATAAATAATTGCATACCTAGAATACTTTGCATAATTAAGAAGAAGATAATTGTGTTTGTGGGGTTGAATAGGAAATGATCAATTGTGTTTGTGTGAGAAAGATAATTGCATACCTAGAATACTTAGAATTGATAGCCCAAAAGCCGATCGCAAGATCGGAAAACCTTTCAAATCGCATAAGCAAAAACCTAGTAAGCCTGCGGGGTAGTGACAGTGCCGCATGCGGGTTACTGTGGGACAATCTATGTCGCATGCGATAGTGACAGTGCCGTATGCGGGGTAGAGAGACGTCGAAATTTATACTTTGCATAATTAAGAAGAAGAGCACCTGATCCCTAGAGAATCTCTATTTAATTGTTTAACCCAAACCTTAGCACAATTAGCGCCACCGCATAAACTTTGAGGGTATTGAACCCTACCTTAAACTATTTTAAACATATTTCAAAACCCCTCAAGTACCTAGACTAGTGAAAATTGTTAGAAATCCAATACACTATCTCCTGTGGATCGACACCCCAATTATACTACTCAGTAGGATCATGCGCTTGTGATCTGAACGTAAGTATAAATTAGAGTTTATAAATCTTTTAAAAGTAGTAGTTCATTTTGGACTCATCACTCATCAGCAGGGGCAAGTCAGTAGACGTGCCCTAGTTAGCCTGGCTAGCACCATCCTTCTTCACCCCGTACCCACACCAAGTACCGTTGTGACGGTCATATGACATGCAGTGCTCCTATAAATAATATTGCTCTTTCAAACAAAAATCAATATCTCATCTGCCCCTTGTGCTCCACATTCTTTTCTGGTAAAATCCTTTGCGGATAATCTGAGCACAAAAGAAAATTTTGTAATGATCTCCCTACCCTAAATCTACTTGATTCAGTTAAATTTGAGAAGATCAATATCAACTGAAACATAAACACTAAAAGGCTTTGCCATAGGAATTTATGCAAAGTCTCTGCCATGGTAATTAATTGAGATGCGATTTGTTTGAAGCATTTTTTTAATTGAGGTAAGATTGGTAAGAGGAAAAAGAAGGAAAATCTACATGGTGGCAAGGATGACCTGATCAGTTAGAAACTGGTCAGTTAAATCTGTTTTTCTTTGATAAGAATCAACCTTATCCATGTAATGTATATCTTCTTCAGATTTTGTTGATCTTCTGATTTTATTGATTTTTTTTAATTTTGATTAGCATCTTCATCATAAGCAAGGTTTTTTTTTTTTTTCTTCTATTTCTACTTTTGTTTCTATTTTCTGCAAGAAGAAATAGCTGCTCTATTTCGTTTCAAGTATATTTCTTTCTAATCAATATGTTGAATTCCTCTTTGTCTGAATCGAGTTTATCTTCATTCATTTTATCCAGTTCCTCTTGATCTAAATCTAGTTCTTCTTCAAATAATTCTTTCTCTATATTTGTTCAATCCACAATGACAAGGGAAAAAAATTCTGTGAGATTTTACCTTGCAAAATCTTCATCGGTCCTATGCTTTAAAATAATATTTCACAAAGAGGGAAACAGTAAAGCATGATTAATTAAACAGATATCCAATTATAAGTGTAAGCAGCCAATCAAAGACTAATGGTTATGTAAAGCCTCTAATGGTAGAGATACACTGCCACATCGATGAATGGATGATACTGGCAAAAAAAAAAAACCCAAAAAGAACAAAATTGAGTGGAGCAAAACCTGATTGCTACATGACCAATGTCCTGGGCTACACCCGAAAAGTGGAACTAACTCGTCAATTGGACCGTATGGTTCAAACAATTTCTTGAGCTCTTAAAAAATATCTAACAGGAATTTTGTCACTTGTTAATAAGGAATAAGCACAACAGTGATTGTCAATGTTACTTTTTAGGTAAGAATCCATTAAAATCTAACTTAAAAAAATTCTAATTGAGATAGACTAAGAAAAAAGGATACAATTTTTAATAAACAAAAAAAATTATCTTCAAGTACAATTGTAATCACCTTGCATTGCTTACATGAGAGAATTTGATAAAAAAAAACATCAGTATACGGTTCACAATCCTCGGCATCCATGGGCTTGCACCTGTAGTGTTTTGGATTTCAATTTTTTTGTTAGAAAAATAAGATAAATTCACAAATCATAAATGCAGGTTTTACAATGGATGCTATAGATTCTGAAAATGCTGGAACATAATACAACACTGTTATAGTTGGATGTTCAATAGAAGTGAAATTGAGAAGCCAATAAACTTTGTTCATATTGTTATCACCAAAAGGCATGAGCCTAATGTCATGAACTGTTGCATTATTAGTATATGAATTGTCTTAGAAAACTGAAACTAAAGAGATACTGAAATTTGTAAATGTCATTGTTTTCAAAGAACTTTAAGGCTAATATCATGACCTGCTGTAGCACATTATCAGCAATTAGTGAAAAGATGGTCTAACCTAGTAAATCCAGTATTGCTGAAGCATACACTTAACTCTTAATGAAACTCAGCAAGAATAATGAAAGATGAACCATACATAATAATTAATATAATTTTATGAATTGCCATGATCTTTTGCTTTGAAAATAGAAAAAAAGGAATTAGATGGGGAAGGCTCAGAACTCAGAAGGCCTCAATTTTTGCTCGTAAGGGCTTAAACTCATAACTATTTAAAAGTTGAAATTGTTTGGTAAATAAGAAGTATATTTTCCAGAAAATGAGAATATAACTCAGCAAACCTCTTTTGTATCTTTTACTTCGTGCAACCGAGAAAGCAGCGGCGGAGGGAGGAGAAACAGAGGTGCGCTCGAGAGAGAAAAACCGAGCAAGAGAGAGACCAAGAAAACGCGCTATGCGCTTGAGAGAGAAAAAAAAATAGCGCTAAACATGCAAGAGGTCGGAAAGAGATGGAGATTTCTGGAAAGAGGAGAGAGAGAGGCAGCTACGAATTCCGATGGAGGAGAAGGGTTTGGAGATGAAGGCGGATCCGACGAGGAGAGAGGGGAGAACAGGTGTCGATTAACGGAGAGAGCAAAAGAGAGTGTTGGCGAAGAAGTTTATTTTTCACCGTAGATACAATCGGACGGGCCAGATAACGACAGCACTTGAATAACGCTTCTAGGATTATATATATAAAATAGATTAGAATTGATAACATAATACCAATAACAACAATCCTCACTACTAACATCACGTTAAAAATTTTAGGTTCCAACCATCTATTCACCCAAACAAAATCTGAGCCGTTCATTAGATAAATCTCAGCCACTCATCAAATCACATCTCAATCTCAGCCTTTGAAAAAAAATTAATTTAATACATCTATTTCATATTGTCAAGCATGTAGAAATCTAAATTTAATTAGAAATATACCCGCCACATGAAAAGCTACGTAATAATGATTTCATTAATCTATCTCTTTATTTTTTTCTACACACGTTTTGACTATTTTTACCTCTGACAATCTCATCTTTCTTTTTCCCTTTTTCCCTTGACGCTTCCACACTTGAAACCCTTCCTCTTCAATTTTTTTCTGAGTGGCCACAAGTTAATTTCCGCGCAAGTCAAATTCGGAGCTCTCAAATTCGCAATCTCTTGATGCTTCCTCACTGCAGCGGGGCCACAGGTTAATTTCCGCGCAACTCAAATTGGGCGGACTCTTCTATCAACGACGACATTGGTTCTTCGATCTCTCCTCAATGGATTTGACAGGTAATTGTCCCCGCCATTGCCAATTCAAATTCAACCGACTCTTCTACCTATATATATCAATCAAATTCGCTCCTCTCAAATTGCAGACCTGATTTTTCATTTGCGATTTGCATTTGCACAATCGCCCTCTTCACTCAAACCCCATGGTGCCAGAAACCTCTTCAATCAAGATTTAGAGGGTACGTATTTAACTGTCTTGTTTCAGCTCACTGGTGTTATCAAATATCGAATCGAATAACCTAGAAATAAAAGAGATGATAGTAAAAGGCACTTATAATATTGCATATACTCTTATATATTCAATGTTTGTTCGGGTACTACGGTTTATGCATATAGTTAAGAAATATATTGATGATATATATGGAATTTGAAATCAGGTGTCAGGGACAGTTGCTCTTATAGAGTTATAGTGAAGCCTTTTTCTTACAAAAATTGGCAGACAAAATGCCAGTAATCTGTTTTGGTATTCGCTCTGTACCGACTCCGAAACAAACAGGGACTTTTCCAATTTTATCACCTGATAGCAACATCACATTCATTATATAATATACATTGATGATATAAAGAAAGACATTTTAAAAGCCATTTGTTGAAAAACTTCTACTGCTACATTTGTTGACAATAGCATTTCCATCTCCATTCACACAAACTAATAAAATCATAGAAAACTCAAATTCTAGCCATTGATTCAAGGTCAGACAGGCAAGTATCTCTTGAAGATATAATAAAGAATGCATTTGTTGTTTAGTTTGCTTATAATTGCTAATTTGTTTTCTCACTTCTCTCAAACCAGGTATAAGCAGGCCACATTTTGTTACGAGGAGTTAATTCTGGTCAACCCGTCACTATACCAGATATCCTACGCTGATGTAAGTGAATTATACCCCATGCAATTAGCTCTTATCATTGATCTAATTCATAGCTAAGATACCAGTAATAATATTCTAATGTTTTCTACATAGTACTATTAGTTAGGTTTGTATTTACCGATGAGGCATTTTTGTCCATAGCAGGACAAATATTTTATTCTTAATTTAGATGCATTCTGAAAATTCTCTTCCTCTTGATCTCAATCGGGACTGAGCAGCAGGGCCCAGCTGTAAGGCCGATTCAAAGAAAGAATTGCAAAAAGGCCCTTGCAGCCCCAAATTGAACCAAGCTTGAACCAAATCAAACCTCAACCAATTTGGACTCAAATTGAACCAAACTTGAACCATATTGAATTCGGATCATGTTGAATCTGATCCAAACTGAACCTAATCTAAACCAAATTAAAATAGAAGGAACACTTTGGTGATTACCCCGCTGGTGCAGTTCATACCCCCCTGCTGATGACCGAAAACCATAATATTAGTGAAATGATAGATAGAGATGCATAGAGAGAGATGCATAGTGACATGATTAAAAGTCTAACCTACCTTTAATTTTATGTTGTCTTTGACTGACAAATTAAAATTAATTACTTCAATATTACATTTACTTTCAGCGTGTCTTTATATTGTGTTGTAGGAATGTGGAATGGATGGATTCTTGAAAGAGAAAGGATCGTCCTTGACCATCAGTGAAATAGAAGATAAGAAGAGGAGGTTTGAAAAAAATCCTTCAGAACCAATAGAAGACAGCATCTTGCTCTTAAGGAACTGTATGCATAAGGCGGCTTACCATAAAAGACAGAAGGTGGTCAAGGATAATAGCTGATATTATAGCTTTATTTTATAATTAAGAGTAATGATTATGTTAGGGGTTTAGTTTCTTTTGGTGGTTGATGTCTTTTGCTTATATGTATGTGGCTATGTGCCCTTCTTTTGTTAGTATGTATGTGCCCCTCTTTTGTTGGTAATTGTTATGGGATTACGAGAACCATTGTTTCCAATTACAATGTTTTTCATTATATAATGTTTTCAATTACAATGTTTTTCATTATATAATGTTTTCAATTACAATGTTTTTGATTACAAGTGAGAATGCTGATACTGTTTGGACAGTAGAGCAAGAGAATACTACTGAAATTTTTTGACTGTAGTACAAGTTGTTCTGTGCTACAGGTTTTGTGATTTTAATAAGTTGATTGTCTTTCGTCTTTTTTGCTTTATTGCTCGTTGCTTTTCAGTTCATACTATGTTGCTTGAGATAATACTGTGACAGATTGTGTTTGGGGATTGTGTTTCAGGCATATAGGTCGATGAGGTTAAACGGGGATGAGTGTGAGATTTGAGCTGGTGGCATCTAGCTCATGTACCAGTACTGGTACAGTTGAGCAGGAAGCAAACAAGCCTTGTTGATGAACACACCGTGTGAGTACTGAAACCTTAAAGCCTAGGTTTTCTTTTAGAGCAAGGGGTAAGTTATATTTTGTTTTTGTTTTTGGAACAATTGTACTGTAATTTTGTTAGTAATAAGTTGAGCACTTGTGCCTTTTCATCAAAAAAAGAAGAAGAAGAGATTGTGATGATGTCAGCCAATCAAATGATTCTCCCATGAAGAAGAAGCAAAATGTGAGTGTATATTTTATTTCTAATTTTTTAGTGTTTACTAAGATACATATAAATTAAAATTGTCGTTTTATTCCATTCTTAAGTAGTCATATTTTGTACCAAAAAGAATTTACAGAAGCTTTATTTTTCAATAAGAACCTTATATCTCTTTCTTTATGTGAAGATTTCTATTTTTTTACCAGTACCAATTTATTTATTTATTTTTAGGTATCTGCAGACACTAAACATGACCAAGAAATTGAATTTTCTGGTTCTAAAATCAAATATAATTAAAAGGTAGCACACTGATTATATTTATGTGTCATCTTATTTAATAAGGATCTTTTTTTTTTTTTGCTTTTAGCTTCTTTTTTGTTTTGTTTTCTTGGTCTTACTTTGAACTGCATCAGATGTTGCAAATGCAATAACATTTTCTTGAAAATGATGCTTCTGTGCCCATTAATAGGATAGCTCAGGGGCTTGATACGGAGTTCACATCAAAATTGGGCCTAACAATTTAATGACCAAATCCAATGTCTTTATCAATTTTTAAATGCAATGCAGTAGGCAAGGAAATGATACAGCTCTATGAGATCATGTTAAAGGCCCCTGGTGTTTATGGGGCCCGCTTTAGTGGGTTGGGTTCAGGGGATGCTGTCTTGCATTTGTGGCTGCCAATCATGCTGACGAGGCAGCAGAGTTTGTCAGAACTGAGTACGAAAAGGAACAACCTGAGTTAGTGTCTCACATCCCTCATGATAAGCGTGTTTTAGTTTGTGAACCAGATGGTTCAGCTCGAATTATTTTCCCTGGAATATAGCAAGCGAAATGAAAAACAAATATTCAATTGGCAACTTACCTCTTGGTACTTTTGTTACTAAGGTAACATATGATATAAACTGATATCTTCACTAAGGTTGAATTTTTGTAGAAGTTAATCATGGTCCTATTCTACATGTCCTTGCCATCTCATGTATACTAATTTCCTTGAGAACTTTTCAAAAGAGGTGGGAGGTTCTCTGACAGGTGGGGTTCATGCGAGAAGAGTGAAAAAAAGGTTTAAAGGCTAAAATGAGGGCCCAAAAAAAGGTTGTCAGGTAAGAAATTGGATTTGTAGACAAGCAAGTACATGCTCACGAGGCTGAGCGTGCTAAGTTTCTTCCTGAAAAGGCTGAGTGCGACAAGAAGAGTGGTACTATTAGAGGAAATGACATGCAAATCTGAATGCTATCTCAGGTTTAATATCTTTTTGTTGTAGTTATGAGATCGCAGCCGTTGTCTGCGAAGTGTTGTAATGCCACAAATGACATGGTTGTGTTTAAAAATACTTATGTTGGATGATCATGCAAATCTGAATGCGATCTTAGGTATAATATCTCTTTGTTGTAGCTTGATATTGCACCTGTTGTCTGCGGAATGTTGTAATGTGACAAATGACATGGTTGTTTTTAAAATATGCTTTTGTTGGATGATCATGCAAATCTGAATGCTATCTTGTGTTGAAATTTCCTCTCTCATTTTTGGGTTAAATTGATCTTTGCCTTTGAAATTTCCTGTCAATGGATTTGATTTTGCCAAATAAAATCATTGCTGAATTTTTCCTGACGCCAAATTTTCTTAACATTAGCCTTTTTTGAATAATAATATACCTTTTTCATTGGGATTACTGATTTGGTTCTTTGCTGTTATGTCCACTTTCAAGAGAATATACCTCGCAACCGTAACAAAGTACAAACAACATAAAAAAATCCCAAGCCCAGCACATACCTTAAAAAAAAACAAAGTTACATCCAGCCCCCTGACTAACTAAGAATTTACAACAATTTGATCTCTAAACCAAACTTAGCAGACCAATTCACAAACCATTTACACAAGCATAAAACAAGTAATTAAGTGATAAAACAAAGTACTCTATATATCATCAAAAATTATTTTATTCATTTCATTCCCCATTGCGAAGCACGGGCACTTGACTAGTGTATTCAAATGCCCATTGGTTAGAATTGTATCTTTGAGTTAACTCAAATTTTGAGTTAAGATATGGACCGTTTGATTTAAATATGCACTAATTTTAAAAGGACCCCATGCATTATAGGTTTGGGCCGGATTGTTCCGAATTTAGATCATATGGTTCAAAATTAATTCAAACGGTATGCATGTTAATGCAGAGGATGTAGGTTTATTGGTTATCCCCTCACGCCCATTAATTAATTAAAATAATATTTAATAAAAAATAGAAAATATTCAACATGGATCTGTACGGTCCATGAAAATATCTAACGGTCGAAATTCTTGATGCACAGACAGAGAAGCACTTTGCCCATTACAACAAAAAAATCTTTGAGACCAAAAGACGTCGCTTCTCAATCTGGGCCTGTTTGAAAATTATTTAATAAAGGACTTCTTTTATTTGTGGAAGCAAATCAACTAATGGGCCGGTATTTCATTGTGGCTATTGATTTAATCTTGTCAAAATTTCCCTTTATGGGCTCATCAAATATAGTTTTAGTTCCATTTTTGGAAGCTTGTATTTTTTATTTATGGGCCTTTATTCCAATAAACTAAAATAATTGATTCGGCTGATTGTGGTGGATGCTATTTCTGTATGTTACTATTGGGCCTTGAAATTAGTTTCGTTTTGAGTTTCATCTTTCATGTAGTCATGTAGATTATTTTGTGAGAGTCATACTGAAATAGAGCAAAACTGTACAAAAATTAAGGACAGATGTGTATATCTTTTAAAATTTTCAAAATAATATAATATTTTTTAATTAAAAAATCATATATTCTTCTAAATTTTAAAAATATCATATTTACTCAATTTAATGTCTTTTCTATTATAACTTATTTATTAGATGAAAATAAGGTAAGTCTTCTCTGAAATTAGATTTACTTCCTGTGGAGTTGTAAAAAGGAGCAAGCTGGTAAGGGTCTAAGGGACAGTAGGTCTCAGAGTTTATGGTTTCAGTAGATCACGTCGAGACATCACTAGTCCGTGCTTAGTACGAGTAAGCTGGCCAAGTATAGGGCTATGCGTTATCCCCATGTTTGGTTGTGGCCTAAAGGTGGCTTAAAGGCTTTAGGCCATTGTTATTTCACCAAACATGATTTAAACTGATTGGCCTAACATGGAATAGCCTAAAAGTTAGGCCGGTCTAAACGGGCCTAAATTAAACCACCTCTTGAGGTGGCTTAAATTTTTCTTCAATTTTAAGCCACTGGGGCCACTGTCATTCACCTTCAACCATTTCACCCCTCCTCATTAATTAGTAATAATATATTATTAGTATATAATTAGTATATTATTATTAATAATTATTATTAGTATATAATTATATAATTAATATCTTATATTGTTAATATATTAAATAATTATTATAATAATATTATATAATTAGTATTTTTTATTAATAATTATTATTAATATATAATTATATTATTAATATATTACATAATTATTATAATATATTATAGTTATTATTAATATATTAATATTATATAATTAGTATCTTTTTATTACTAATTATTATTAATATATAATTATATAATTAATATGTTATATTGTTAATATATTAAATAATTATTAACAATAATATTATAATATATTATAGTTATTATTAATATATTAATATTATATATTAGTATCTTATTATTAATAATTATTATTAATTATATAATTATATAATTAATATCATATATTGTTAATATATTAAATAATTATTATAATAATATTATAATATATTATAGTTATTATTAATATATTAATGTTATATAATTAGTATCTTGTTATTAATTATATAATTATATAATTAATATCATATATTGTAAATATATTAAATAATTATTATAATAATATTATAATATATTATAGTTATTATTAATATATTAATATTATATAATTAGTATCTTATTATTAATATATAATTATATAATTAATATCTTATATTATTAATATATTAATATTATATAATTAGTATCTTATTATTAATATATAATTATATAATTAATATCGTATATTATTAATATATTAATATTATATAATTAGTATCTTATTATTAATATATAATTATATAATTAATATCTTATATTGTTAATATATTAAATAATTATTATAAAAATGTTATAATATATTATAGTTATAATTAATAATTAATATTATATAATTAGTATCTTGTTATTAATAATTAACTAAGGCTTCCAAAACTTTAGTACTCCACCAACTCTAACCAAACAAGAAATATTTTAAGCCGTGATCTAACTTTAGACCTCAACCAAATATAAATAATTTAGACCGGCCTAAGTTGAAATAACAACTTAGGCCACCTTAACTTTAGTCCACAGCCAAACACCACACCTATAGGTCTAAAAGGAACAGGCCTTTGTTGTTGGTAGGGGATAGGCATTCACCGATAGTAGGTCGAGGTCAAGTAGGTCAACAAGTAGGATAAAGGTCACCCAGTGAATAAAAGGCCTTATAGGTACTCACACCACCTGCCAGCTGTTTGCAATTCTCCTTTGGAAAAGGTGCAATTTTTACTACCTTATCTATCTCGTAGTACGTTGTAGCATTTAGAATTCGTACTGGAACACTACCATCTGCATTTATAAAATTCTGGTTTTTCAATCTGAATTTCTAATTCAAAACCATTCTACAACTTTTTATAGATAGCTGTTAACAGTCGACATCCGTGGACTTCTTCTTTTTATGAATCTCAAGTGCTTTGATAAAGTTGGACAGATCTTCAAAATTAATTGTTGTTAAAGTTTTTCTAACTCAAAAGTTCATAAAAGCTTAAATGAGGCACTGGTGGATAAGCAAATGGATAAGAGGACAAGAGAATTGCTATTGATTTCTCAATTCATAGTCTAGAGGAGATGCCAAAATTTTCATTTATAGCACAACTTCAAAAAAAAAAATAAACCAAAAAATTACCGTTTTTGAAAATTTCGAAATTTACCATGGCCACAACGGTGTTGTGCGGACCCATTTCAGAGAGGCAGCACAATGCCGGTGCGGATCTTGAAATGGGTCCGCACAATGCCGGAGCAGACCTAGGGCCGCATTATGCTGGAGCGGACCCCTGGGAAGCTATATAAGGGGTCCGCTGCTTTCATTTTTTGTATCAATTCAAAAAAGTTTCAATCCCTTCGATCTCGGGTAAGTTTTCTTCTTCTTTTCTAGTTTTATTTTTTTAGTTTAGAGTAGTAATTAGATTTAGGGTTTAGGTTTAGGTTTAGGATTTAGGTTTATAATTTAGATTTAGGCTTTAGAGTTAGATATTAATTTAGGTTTTAGAATTAGAATATGACCAAAATTTAAATAGAATTGTATCAAATATTAATTGTTTGAGCACTAAAATTAAGCTAGACTTGTACTAAAAATTAAATAGGTTTATTTAACCAATTAGTTGTTTTAGCACCAAAATTAATGGACTTGTACCAAAAATTAAATAGGTTTATTTTACCAACATTAATTTTTGAGTTAAATTAGACTGGTACCAAAATTTAATTAGGTTTATTTTACCAAAATTAATTGTTTGAGCACCAACATTAAACTGGACTTGTACCAAAATTTAATTAGGTTTATTATACCAACTGGGGTGGTGCCATGCTGGCATGCTTATATAGGTAAGAAACTTATTCTTATAATATTTTAATTTTTTCAAATATTATACATCTCAGTATAAGTAACACTGACTTTGTACATTGTAAAGGGGTCTTAACAATGCTTGTCTGAAGAAAAACAAGACCTTTATTGGACCATACATGTTACTACAGCCAATCCTACGCACATCTGATCGTTGGCCGTCCAGTCATGGCTAACAAGACAGATGTGCCAGAGTGGGGCAAGCCCGAGCCAGACAACTGCCCTGCATACGGCGCCAAATATTGCTATCCGAAGATTTGGGTTAGGCAGGGGCATGGCTTGTCACTCGGCATCACATTCTGGAGACAGGAGATCGAGCATCTCAGAGATGATCCAGAGTTTGTGACCTGGGAACCCTACAAAGATTATGTAAGTTTAATTTGTTTTAAATTTGATTTAATTTTTTTTCATATTTTTCCGTTTGAATTGATATATGGTATTAAATGTGTGCTTTCAGATCAAGGTTGATGGGGGACATTGGACTTTCCTCGAGATATTGCCTGAGCGATGTCGGCAGTAGGAGCGTTTCTGGCGTGCAGAGGTGCCACTCATATGTTTTCAGGTACCGTAATTTAATTTCATTAATTATCTACACGAGCAACTTAATTTAATAGAAGCAATCTAACAATTAAATATATAGATAATCGAGCACCACTACCCCGGTTGGGTCATGAGACAGTTCGGGCTGCGTCAGATAGCTCCGCCCTCGGCACCGATCATCGAGGGGGTGTGGTGAGGGCTTCATCATGCCAGAGATACCACTGCGGGCAAGAACTGGGGAGTCATGCGTGCTAATTACGTGTTCGAGGCAGCATCTACAAATCCCCTATTGGCCGAGCCAGACCATCACATGGATGTCGTGCCAGTGTAAGAATTTTTTTTCATTATTTCAAACCTTCACTATAGTTTTCTGATTATAATATCTAACATTTTTTGTAATTCGTACATACCTTACAGAGATTGGTACTAGGGTCAAGGTGCGTACACCATATTTCTGGAGGGGTGTCTTACCGACAACCCCCATGAGCGGGTACCGAAGCCGAGAGATCGGAGAGGACGGATCCATGGTCTTGTCCCAGTCAGCGCACCGTTCGCAGCCACGGTATGTTTAATTTTAAATTTCAAATTAAAAACTAACAATATTTACATTTGTATAACTTTTTCATAATTTTTTTAATTTTTAGGCATTATATCTGGTCAAGAGTTGTGTCATAGGGGCTACGATGGCCATGACCAAGGGCTGGAAGAGGCTCGGAAAGTCATTGGACTGTATTCTCCGGGTTACAGTCCGACTCAGACGACACCTCCTGCCTATCAGCCAGGGTTTGTTCAGACAGAGCCCTTCCCGCAGTTCCTTGGACAGTCCTCACAGCAGGCATCGTACCATTCGCTCCATGATGACCCCATTTCGTATTTATTCATGTAGCCTGAGTCTGGACAGACTACGATTTTAGGTCCTGGAGTATATCAGACATCCGAGATTGAGGAGGTTCATGGCGAGCCGGTTCAGTCTTTGGATGTCCAGGCGGAAGACTTTACAGACTCAGCAGAGACTGACGAGACGCCACTCTTCAGGCGGGGTCGAGGGTTCAGGAAGAAGAAGGCGAGAACGGTATTTAGTCCTGATCCGTAGGCTTTGAATTGTAGTATTGTTAGATGTTTTGTCAGATACTTATTTGTTAGATACTGTCAGTTATTTATTTCGTTGCTTAGTTATTTATTTTATTTGTTTTGTTGTTATTTATTTATTTTGTTCATTATATCATTATCTCGTCGTATACAATTTTTTTTTCAAACGAACGACATATCTAAAATATTTCAAACGAACAACATTTCTAAAATACGATACGACAAAAAATATATCAATTTAAACAACATTTCAAACTAAAACTTAAACAACATAAAAATATTTCTATAACAAAAAACAAATAACAGATTTCAATTTTTTTTAAAAAAAATAGGGGACTGCTACGGCATTGTGCGGACCCATTTCAGGGTCTGCACCGGCATTGTGCGGCCTCTCTGAAATGGGTCCGCACTTGTGTGACCATGGTAAATTTCGAAATTTCAAAAAACGGTAGTTTTTTGGTTTATGTTTTTTGAAGTTGTGCTATAAATAAAAATTTCGGGAGGAGATGTGCTTGAATCTTCGTAGATCAGGAAAAGGAAATGTCGGAGTTGGTTCAAGAAGTGCAAATGGAATGGTCAATGCTCTAACAGTTTAGAAATTAATTATTTCTTATTTTTTTATTTTTCAGATTATATTTCTGCTTCTTCCTTTCTGTTTTTTCTCATGTTTATTTCATGCTCAAATGTTTAGAGCTAACTGTTTTTTATTGTAACAGGTTTCAGTTGGAAACCTGCCTGTAATTTTTTTAATCATTCAATAAAAAAGAAATAAGGACAAAATCCTTATTTTTACTTAAAAAAAGTACAATACCAAGTGCAAAAGGAATTACTGAGAATTTATTTGAGTTTGTATATGATATGACACGACACAATACAACACTTCATTTTGATTTACTCTTTATTAACACGAACACCATTGTTGTGTAGTTATAAATTGAAGTACAATACATATTGGAATTAAATGGACATATACATGAGCGAAGCTAGACTTTCGAACTATGAAAGTCAATCATATAAAAATTTCTTCTTCTTCCCTCTGCCCCTGGACATATACATGTACACTATATGGCTCTAGAAGCGTTCTAGTTGGATAATACTACACAACTAACAATAGAAAATTTTCAAGAATCAATATTTGATTTAGTGGCAAAAAAAAACAGTGCTCTCCGAGTGATATGAAACCACGATAAAGATGTGAATATTAGACAGGTTATTTGAACGCCTTCTTCTAAAAAAAGAATATTTTTCAATAAAAAATACATATTCATATTACAAGCAGTAGAATTTATTTGCATATTGACAATGCAGGACGTTTCTTGCAAATTCTCTCATGAAAATTATATCAAACTTGAAAATAAAAGAATTAAAAAAAAAACCATCGACCAAGGTAGGTCTGAAAATTTGGTGAGAGATATCAAATATTTCCAAGGAGAAAAGATGCAGGAAAGATTTTGTTCGCAGTTCTTAGGGCCCCCAGGCCACACCTGTGTTTTTGTGTCTACTTTTAAGAACTGTATAGGTTGCTTGTATTTTGGTGAGAAAATCTAGTGCCACCTAATCTTTTTTTGTTCCTTATGAGCCGCCTTCTTTGAAAATTTTGAATGGACCACTTAATCTTTAAAAGGGGTTCCTATTCTCTCACCTATTGGTCCTAGAGATGTACACATGGATCATATTAAATGAAGAGAAAATTTTGAATGGACCACTTAGTCTTTAAAAGGGTTCCTATTCTCTCACCTATAGGTCCTAGATCGAATTTTATTTATATCTTTAAACCTGATTCATAATTATTAAATGAAGAGGCTCAAATGCAATATTGATTTGGTGCTTCAATTGCACTATTGATTTGGTGCTCCAATTACTGAAATTTTTATTAATACTCTCAAAAAAAGAAAAAAATAATAAATCTGCTCTCGGTATGAATTTTTTTTTTTTAAAAACACCCTGACCGCTCCATATTTGGACGGTCCAATCTCAGTACCAAACCGCCCCACAGTGGGGCGGTCACCTCTTCATACCAGACTGCCCCACTATGGGGCGGTTTGATGTTTTTTTTTAAATGCTGTGCCATTTTTTAATTTTGTAATTTACAGTTCCATTTTTTTATAATGATTTATGGTTATAATTTGTTATAATTGGCGATTATATTTTTATTTGTTGCAATGTTTTATTGTAATTTTATTTGTTATAATTTTTATAATAATTTATAGTTATATTTTTATAATTGACAATTATAATTTTATTTCTTGTAATGTTTTATAATATGTTATATATTTATTGTAGTTTTATTTGTTATAATTTTGTTTAATGTTATAAATTGGTTTTTTTCGACTAGATATACAACAAAATTAAATAATCTAAATGGTAAGTCTACAATATAAAATATAACAATTCAAACATAAAATCCTACAAATTCATCTAACTAAAAAAACATAAAAAACCTAACGACGACGGCGACGACGACCGGAGAGATCCAACCTAGCAGGTGGATGGCGGTCCCTGGGCTGCAACTGACGCGTCAAGTGAACCTCCTCCTCCTCCTCCTCGTCATCCTAGAGATCGTCTATATCCATCTCCGACGCCGCACCGGCCGCCCAGGGATCCTCCTCCTGCAAAGATAACTGTGTAAGACGGACCCATGTGGGATCCTCCTAGATCACCGCCTGTGTACGCATCTCCCATGGATCGGCCTCCCAGGTAGAAGGATACGTGGCCGGAGGCAGTGTGCCAAATATAGTAGAGGGAAAGGCATATGCAGCTTGCGCCCCACTCCCACTGGCCTCGTGGTTGTGCTCTCTTGTCTCTGCGTATCGTGGTATGTGGAGGCTTTGTACCTCATACCCGGTATCATCTCCAGTAAGATCAGTCATAGTGAACTCGGGGTTGGCCTGCCAGGTAGGAGCCCCATCCTGTATGTAAACAATGTTAGTTTTACTACATACAAATAACTAGTAAGTTAATTAAATAATAAAGAAACTCACTGACCTCGCCAATCTACACCAGAACTCCATACTTGTTGTAGTAAGCGCTCCATGCGTTGTTATTCAACCCCCATTGGTGGAACTCACAACCCGAGGCATCCTATGCAGAATTGAAAATACTTAAGAAGAATAGATTTTTAAAGAGAAATGATTGTGTATGGTACATTCATATTAACTTGTAATCACCTGCAGGAGGTGGCGGCATCTCATCATCGTAGATAGCGACTCGGGATTGATTCGGATTTTGTGGTGTGGACTTTATCTCACGTTAGTTGATGTTCTCCGCATTATCGTGCAACATGCTAATGAGGCGTCCGTTCCAGCCAGAGTCCTCCACGACTGGTGCACTGTGTTGGAGCATTTGACATCCTATCGCTATCCAACCAATCTTCTCCATGCACACCAGGCTGTGTGCCACCCCTCTAATACCGGACAAAAGCTGCACAAAATATTTTTTCATTATTATTAGAGAAACACATAAATAAACATTTAATTTTTGAAATATGTCGATTTCTATTAAATTTACCGCGTGAGCCTGGACCGGTCCGAAAGGCAAGTAAGTCCTAGGGGCATCACCTATGAGTCTCCGTCGAAGGGTCTCACCATAGTGCCCCTGTAGATATACTGATGGTATGCCTCCCCTCTGGTACCAGATGTCATATCTCAATGCAAAAAGGCCCAGCCCCCAAGCCAATCATCAGCTGTAGGCGTGGACCATAAGTGATCCTGCAGATATTGTGTTTTCTGGTAATCCTTTGCAAGATGCTGGTTCCAGTCGAACAAGTAATAAAAAATATATTATTAGTCCTGCAATATAAATTAATTAAAATATATTATTAGTAACGTGTAAGACTGAACAAGTAATAAAAAAATAAAGAAACTAAGTAGTGGGTACTTACTTATGCAGCTTAGTGGTCTACTGTTGTCCATCAATGGCCAGTCCAGGACAAACACATCAAAGCCAAACTGACGGGGCACTCGATCAGGATAGTGATGTTGGTCCCTAAGGCACCTAGAGGGGGGGGGGGGGGGGGGGTGAATATGGGGCCTTTTAAAATTTAAAACTAAGTACTTTTAACTAACGTGCGTATGTGTTATTCTTAGCAGAAACAAGAATAACTCTAAACTAAACAAGTGTACGTAAAATAAATATAAGAGTTGAGAGACACTTGACACGAGAGTTGTTTACGGAGTTCGGCACTAACGCCTACGTCTCTGAGGCTCGTGACCTTCGAGATGGCGTGCCTTTCTTTACCCAATGAGAAAGGTGGAACCGGTGAGCCCTTACAAAGCTTGGGAAGTCACACGGCCCAAGCACGGATATGGCTCACGAGCACTAAAGGCTCAAACAAACAAGATGATCACTAAATGATCACTCTACTTCTTACACAAGATTGATTGTGGTTAGTATGCTTGAGATTGTTGTATGAATATTGAATTTGTGTGCACAAGCAGCAATGACATTTTTCTAGATCTCAAAGGAATTCAGAATATTGCAATTTGTAGCGGCTAGAGAGATGATCCAAACCTAGATTTTTCTTCTATTTATAGAGTGATGAGCAAAATAAGGTATGTGGCCTTAACCGTTGTAACGGTAGATTAGCCGTTACAACGGTTAACCCCAGATAACAGGTTTGACTGCGCTGGGAAATCCTAATGCTTATTATTTGTTATAACGGTTTCCACAATGATTAGCTCTCTGGAAATTTTGGGGAACCGTTGCACCGGCTGTCACAACGGAATAAATCGATTTGTCTATGTATGATTTATTCCGTTGTAACGGTTAATTAACCGTTGTAACGGTTAAAGTAAATTACTTCAATCTCAAGCACGCTTTACCAATTTTACAGATTTCTATAACCTAATCTTGAGGTTATGCTGCTACATCCAATGCTTGGTTCTTCATGACTCATCCTTGATTAATATTGCAATTCATCATGTATCCTCGATGTGTACTTTAGCAACTCATATCGTCATGAACCTGCACAATATCTCAAGACACGAAACTGTAAAATTCAAGAAATATATGTTTTGCATATCTAGTCAAACAGACAAGTAGATTATGGCACAATCTAACAATCTCCCCCTTTTGACGATTTGCAAAACATATATATCAAGTGAGTGCATAAATTGGATATTCCACAAATTCGAAATTTTGAAATTTTGTTTTTGTTTTCTTTCCCTTGTGTGGTGTTTAATGAATACCAATTTAACGAACTTGTAATATCTCTCCCCATTTTTGGAAATGGTCAAAAGGGTGAATTTATTACAATAATGAAAATGAGAGGGCTCCCCCTCAATTAATGCACTCCCCCTTAATTTTATAAAATTGTAAATTAAGGCATAATACAACAATAAAAAAAATATAGCAATTAAGACAAAAATATAAATAATATGGCAATTGACGTATAAATAAAAAATGATATGGCAATTAAAGCACGCATATATGCACTACACAAGAATATAGAAATTTAATATTGTGCAATATATGTCAAATAGGGTCTTATACCCAAATTTCATTGAAGTTATAGATTATTAATTTTATAAAGAGGGTTAAATTGATCAAATTGAATTCATTCTCTTAGAAGATGATATTGAAATTATATGTTATTCAATTTGATGCCAATTTAATTATTGAAATTTTATATGTGATTATTCATTATATTTCTAATTTTAATTAAATTTACTTATTCTCATGAATAATTAAATTGAAGTTTTGTATATTAGCATGAGATAAGAATTTGACGAACAGACGCAAGATTTTCTTAGAAATCATAAATATATTAGGTAAATTAAGCCCTACGATACATCATACGAAATTTAAAAAATGATAGGAATCAATTAACAATAGACGATCTAAGATGCAATTTTAAATTGCATAACAAACACTAATATCCCTAGATACCATCCAACACTCTATTGAGATTCGTTTGTAGATCGAGTGTTCATTTTGCTTGACTTTGCTTCCTTTTCTCGTGTTCTTCTTGATTCTTTCTTGTTTTCTTCCCCGTTGTTTGCACATATGGACATATCCATGAGAGATATCTAGGGTTGTTTGTCCATGCCCATTCTGGTAGTGTGCAAGCCGGATGACATGCTTTGTGACAATTGTCACAATAGAACATGCCTCTTCCTTCATTTTCTTTTTGACAGATCATGCATTCTTTCCATTCAGTAGGTAGATCGAAATTAGAATTGTCATGTGGAAGTTGATTCTCAAGAGACATGTTAGTGATTTTTGAGATTTTTGTGAAGAATAATGGTATTTGTTTAATTTATGGACTTGGAACTGCGATAGATATTCTTCTCGAGAGGTCGCGTTGTTTCAATGATTAATATTAACTTTCTCTTCGAGATTTAATTAATGACATTTAATATTAGAGGATTAATTGTGCTTCTTATCTCGTAGTAATTTTAGAAGATCGTGAATATATATTTTACTTGTTTAACTCAACCATTATGAGATTTTATGATTTTTGATAATGAGGCTCACTAATATTGAAGCTTATAAATAGAAAAATTCAAATAATTAATTCATGATTTGATGATCACATAACATAAGTAGAGAACATAATTTAAATATAATCTTAGCTTAGTAATACTAAAACAACAAATAATCGAAACTTATAGTAGAATTATGCGCTTGGTTCATCGGAATTGTCTTTGGAGCTTCCTTTTCCTTTTGTGCGTTTGTTGTTTTCTTTTCGTCCCTCACACACTGAGCATGTCCACAGTTGGAATCTTGGATCGTTTGCTAGGTCTGCTTGAGGATCAAGGCAAGTTGGGTGGATGGTTACTTCACATAGGAGACAGTAGAACATCCCTAATTTTCTACTTTTGACGCTGCATTTCATACACCTTGCCCATTCGGTGGGATCATAGTCTTCATTAAACAATTCGTAGACAAGGTTCCTAGAGTCAGGATCCTCAGATGTCATAATCTCATGCACTGTTTCGGGAGAAAAAAATTGCTCTAGGTGTTGCACGACGCGCAGAGTGTGAGTCATACGAGCTAGTTAAGTTGCTCGATCAGGTTCAGCTTGTTCTTGTCGTCCCCTCTTCCCTTGGTTTTGGATTTTTGACGCCATTTGAGATAGATTATGAAAATGGATTAATTTAGGAGGAAGCTATATTTTAATTTCTGTGATGTGTATGTTTTAAGAGAAGATGACATCTTTATATAGCCTTATTAACACAATCTTCATTCTCTCTAAGTATTAAATTTAAGATTTTATGTCCTTAATTAGGTGGTTAATTTTAGTAACTTCTATAAGACAATGTGGAGATTTTATAGCAATTGAAATATTTGATAATCACAGGCTTTATTGTCATTAAGATGGGATATGATCAATTTTGGAAGGTAATATTCTTGATTTAAGAGAAATAAGGTGCCGGCTGCTTTTCTAGGAGTAACTGTTATAACGGTTGCTGTAATTTCAGTTTAAATTCTAGCATTCAATGCATTTAATGTAGTTAAAATAGGCATAACGGTTATAAGCATTACAACGGGTGTTACAACGGAAGCTCTCTGGAAATTATGAGGTTCCGTTGCAACGGTTGTCACAACGGATTAAATTGATTTGGCTGTGTATTTTGAATTATGAATTATTCCGTTACACAATGCTTGTTGAGCGTTACAATGCTGAATTATTTAATTTTATTCTTAACAGCTTAATTTCTTTGTTTTAATCCTAAAATGATTCTTCTGTTACAACGGTTGATCAACTGTTGCAACGTTTGATGACAATTTACTTTTTCTGAAGCTGATTTCTATGTGATCTTGTCTAAATAGTTGCTATGCTTCCTAACTAACATACATTGACACATTTTTAGGAATAATTCAGTCCTGAATTCAAGCATACCTAACTTAAACCTAAGATCATTGTTTCTTTTGAAATTTGATGAACTTGATTAAAGTATTTATAATGCGATGTACAAATTCATTGTTTTTGATCCAATTAATTTCTTTGTGGGTAATGATCAAACACATTTACAAGAGCATATAATAGTTATAAAAGAATGGATAATAACTAATATATACCTTTATCTTATCTCCCCCTTAATACTTTTGAATTTGAATAATTTAGGGAGATACTAGCTAGAGCTTTACTCTAACCTAGATTTATGAACCCAAACAACATTCGACAAGTTGTTTCTCTTTCTAAATCTACACTCCAATGAAATATGTCCAATCTTACAACAATAATTACAAAAGGTTAGTGAGGTTTTTCGAGATCAAGGAATGAGGTGTGTTCAAATTTGGACCTTTCTTGAAATGATGTTAGAAGTGACATTTCAACTCTTGAATTTGTTTCCAAGGTTTATTTGGACTCCAATTTACTATTTTAGGTGAAATATTTTTATTTTGGTAGGATTTAAATTTATTGTGATGTTGGGAAACAATTCTAGTTGAGCCATTAGTTTGAATTCTATTTTGTGAAATATTTTTATCTTTTAAGTCATGAAACTATTCATTCGGTCTTTTAGAATAAATTTTATTTGATCCTTGTGAGCTAAATGTTCTTCTTGAATTGTTGTGTACACTATTACCCTTATCATTATATCTATACCTAAATGCATAGTTATGTGACCTTTGATTATTATTAACATTTAAGTTTCGTGTATGTTTCCCTCTTTCTTTTACGCTTTCGGTATTTTTGCAATTTCGAATCATATTACCTACCTTATCTTGTTCAAGATTAACTACATTTTTAAACTCGTTATATGATTTTAAAGCTTTATTTTCGGTCTCTAAAGTTTGTATTCTTACTTTTAAAATCCTTATTTCACCTAAGTGTGATTGACAATTGTTAACTTTACTAGTCATTTCCAATTCTTTAACTTTAGATTCACAACTTTTCATCTTATTTTCTAAAATTTTATTTATAACATTAGTTGCTTTTAAGCTTCTATTCCCATCTTGTAATTGGTTTGCCTTTATTCTAACGGATACTAATTCGTCTAAGTGTAATTTACAATTGTGTGACTCAAGTGTCATTGATTCAAATTCATTTATCGTGGACTCAAGTTTAACAATCTTAGACCTCAAATTTTATAAAATTTCCTCTCTCTCAAGCAAATCTGAATTTGCCTCATCAAGGAGTTTTCTCAACCTAATTTCATTTTCGGAGGCTAGATTCTTCTTATAGAAAATGATTGGCTCATTTGTGAATATATTATTGGATAAATTGGTTTAAGTCTCTTTGGTTCCTAAAGAGTTGCTAGTTGATTCATTTTCGGATTCATACCCATTTAGATTAAAATTTAATTTTACCTCATTAATGGTGCTAGATGATCTCTCGCTTGAATCCTTCCTTTTGGTTTTTTATTTCACCACCTCTCTAAGGAATTCGATGGTGAGTTTGTTGGTGATGTTGTTGTTAGCAATAATCACATCCATATCTATCTCTGAGTCATCATCGACATTAGCCATCAAGGCTAGGTTGACCTCTTGCTCATCGTCCGACTCCGGGTCGGATCTTTCATCATCACTTTCATTGAAACTTGCACTCAACACATCCTGCATTGATTTTACCTTTTTCTTACCTTTGTATCCATGATTTCTTGGTTTAGACCAGCTAAAATGTTTTCCTTCTTCATCTTTGTTTCTCGGAAAGAGCTTGTAGCATGTTTGCATGAAGTGTCATTCCTAATGACAAGTTATGCACATTGCTCTCTTGTTTTTCTTTTCACGCTTTTTGTTGAACTTTGTTCAAACTCTAACATGCCTTGAAATATTTTGGATAGAAGTAGGGTATCTTTTGAGGATTTTTGGCTTATATTATTTAGGAGGTGGTCATTTGAAAAACGATTGTTTGAGGGGTTGTAGGATTTCTTTTTGAAATTTTTTTGTTTTTGTACAGGAAGAGCTATGGTCTTAGTTTTAGTTTCGAGTTCACCGATTTGTCAAAGCTTTTTTCACAACTTCAAAGATGGGCGAATAGCTCGTCCGCAGTGAAAGTTTGAACTCCCGAAAGTACCTCAACAACACTTCTCATTGACTCCCATCTTGGTTTTCTAAGCATCACACGCAAAATCTTTCCTACAACTTTATTGTTAGAAATATGTTCTCCTAATTATATGAATTCATTTTGTATTTCTAAAATTCTATTGTACATGTCTTCAATTGATTCACTATCTCTGATATTAAAAGTTTCAAATTTGGTTTCTAACCTAGTGAGTTTGGTTCGTTTGATTTGATCATTCCCCTCATACTTATTTATAAGGGCTTTTCACATTTCTTTGGTAGCATTTGCAAATACCAAGGCTCGATTCACTTACCAAACCTAATATTGCATTAACCGCGTAGTCATTTTCCCTCTTTTCTAATTTTGAGGCGGTGGTCAATTCATTGGTGGATTTATCATACTCTGGGGTGTAACCTGTTTCAATAATACCCCAAACATCAAATAAATTTAGGCAATTAATCATAAACCTTTTCCAATGACTAAATCTCTTAGTTTTATTGCTCAATATTGAGGGTACTATCACTTGTCTATTTGGTGCCATATTGGATCGATAAAAATCAAATTAACTGTGCCTTAATTTGAGTAACACTGCTCTAATACCACTTGTTGGTCTCTAAGGCACCTAGAGGGGGTGAATACGGGGCATTTTAAAATTTAAAGCAAAGTACTTTTAACTAATGTGCGTATGTGTTATTCTTGGCGGAAATAAGAATAACTCTAAACTAAACAAGTGTACGTAAAATAAATAGAAGAGTTGAGAGACACTTGACACGAGAGTTGTTTACAGAGTTCAGCACTAACGCCTATATCTCCGGGACTCGCGACCTTCGAGATGGCGCACCTTTCTTTACCTAATGAGAAATGAGTACAAGGTGGAACCGGTGAGCCCTTACAAAGCTTGGGAAGTCACACGGCTTGAGCACATAAATGACTCATGAGCACTAAAGGCTCAAATGTATGAAACAAACAAGATGATCGCTAAATGATCACTCTACTTCTTACACAAGATTGATTGTGGTTGAGTATGCTTGAGATTGTTGTATGAATATTGAAGTTGTGTGCACAAGCAGCAATGACATTTTTCTAGATCTCAAAGGAATTCACAATACTGCAATTTGTAGCGGCTAGAGAGATGATCCAAACCTAGATTTTTCTTCTATTTATAGAGTGATGAGCAAAATAAGGTATCTGGCCTTAACCGTTGTAACGGTAGATTAGCCATTACAACGGTTAACCCCAGATAACAGGTTTGACTGCGCTGGAAAATCCTAATGCTTATTATTTGTTATAACGGTTTCCACAATGATTAGCTCTCTGGAATTTTTGGGGAACCGTTGCACCGGCTGTCACAACGGAATAAATCGATTTGTCTATGTATGATTTATTCCGTTGTAACGGCTAATTAACCGTTGTAACGGTTAAAGTAAATTACTTCAATCTCAAGCACGCTTTACCAATTTTACAGATTTCTATAACCTAATCTTGAGGTTATGCTGCTACATCCAATGCTTGGTTCTTCATGACTCATCCTTGATTAATATTGCAATTCATCATGTATCCTCGATGTGTACTTTAGCAACTCATATCGTTATGAACCTGCACAATATCTCAAGACACGAAACTGTAAAATTCAAGAAATATATGTTTTGCATATCTAGTCAAACAGACAAGTAGATTATGGCACAATCTAACAATCTCCCCCTTTTGACGATTTGCAAAACATATATATCAAGTGAGTGCATAAATTGGATATTCCCAGAAATTTGAAATTTTGTTTTTGTTTTCTTTCCCTTATGTGGTGTTTAATGAATATCAATTTAACGAACTTGTAATATCTCTCCTCATTTTTGGAAATGGTCAAAAGGGTGAATTTATTACAATAATGAAAATGAGAGGGCTCCCCCTCAATTCATGCACTCCCCCTTAATTTTATAAAATTGTAAATTAAAGCATAATACAACAATAAAAAAATATAGCAATTAAGACAAAAATATAAATAATATGGCAATTGACGCATAAATAAAATAGTCAACATAACTAATTGTTATTATTGTTGAGTTCAGAACATATTATAATTTCTAAATGTTTATAGTTACCTCTTCACCGCCTCCTCGTCAGTGGTATCGGGGGCTATCGGACGCTGGGATAAGTAGATGCGGAGCGACGCTAGACTAATACAGTACCCAGAATACCATAACTCATCCTCCTCCCTTTTCTTCTTCTTCTTCTGCAATGCCTTTGGATCGGCCCCCAACAGCTCCCATATCATCTTTGTTTGGTCTGGATGGTTCGAGACACCGCCTATGGGGTCGCCATCGATCAGTAAATCCCATAAGCCACTTACATCAGCTAGGGTGACTGTCATCTCCCCAACCGGAAGGTGAAATGAATGAGTCTCCGGTCACCATCTCTCCACTAGACCGCAAATGAGAGCCTGGTCGATCCTACTCTGAGGCATGGTGGCTAGCTGATACAAGCCAAGGTTCATGATGCACCGCTCCATTAATGGATGAGGGATGTACGGTATCTCAGGGGTGCGATGTCTCACTATCAACATCGTCTCGTCCTGCATTTAACAATGATTTCAATTTAAGCAACTGACTATATGTCATATTAAATAATGCTATTTAAATTACATATAAAAAACCAACGTACCTCTGTAGATACGTATGCGACACGGTGCTTAATATGTGGGATCCACAGAAGATGACTAAATGTGTCAACATCATAAGCGGGATACTCTGCACCGGAGGCCTCCGCACCAAGAGCCTCTCCAGCGGGAGCATGTGAACCCTCCCCGGTCTCCAGAGTATCTCGTGATGGTCCCCGTCTAGGTCTGGCCATACTACATTTGAAAATAGCCGGTTAGTAAATTTCTAACATATTTTTACAATTTACATTAATTAATAAAAATTATTATTGCAAACAATTTCTAACAATTTCTAAACAATTTTGGATAATTTATACAAATGCTAAACAATTCCTAACAATTTCTAAATATGTCAGGAAATTTTTAAAACCTTAAACCCTTAAAAAAACCCTAAAAAATAAAAGGCATAATTCATGTATTAAAACCCTAAACCCTAAACCCTAAAACTCTAAACCCTAAACCCTAATGTACGGTAATTATTACAATTTATATTAATTAATAAAAATTATTATTGAAAATTACCATAAAAAATTAATAATAGAATTTTGGATACTTTATAAACAATTAATAAACAATTCCTAACAATTGCTACACAATTTTGGATAATTTCTAAAACCCTAAACCCTAAATTTGGATAATATCTAAAACCCTAATTTTGGATAATTTCTAAAACCATAAACCCTAAACTCTAAAAAATTACTGTACATTAAATGATTTAAAATTTTCACATAACATATTTATAAAAATTAGTGAGATTTTAAAGAAACCCTAAACCCGAAACCCTAATTTTTGACCCTAAACCCTAATTTTGTCAACCCTAATTTTGGACAATTTTAAAAAGGGTGTAATAGTAAAATGAATCGCGTCGGGAAAATCAACAACCCGCAAGTCAATTCCTTAACAATTTCTAACAATTTCAATCGCAACAATTACGAAATATCAAAAATCCGAGCAATTCAATAGCATCGGGAAAATCAACAACCCGCACACGATAATTAACAATTCAATTTCTACCAATCGCAAGGCACAAAATATAAATAAAATAAGTTTTGTCGGGTTTACCCGAAAATAATCGGATTGTGCTTCGTGATTCGTGCTCCGGTCTCACCTAACCTCAAGCTTCGTGGTGAGGGCGGCCTTGCGATAGAGAGAGAGAGAGGGTGGCCGAGAGAGAGAGAGAGAGAGAGAGAGAGAGAGGGTGGCTACGTTTGGTGGGGTTTGGGCGGAGCAACAGGGACAGCGATAGAGGAAGGGTGGGGTGGGGCGATTTGGTCGCGATATTAAAAAAAAAAAACACCAAACCGCCCCATAGTGGGGCGATATGGTATGATGAGGTGACCACCCACTGTGGGGCGATTTGATACTGAGATTGGATTGCCCAAACATGGGGCGGTCAGGGTGTTTTTGAAAAAAAAATTTATACCGAGGGCAAATTTGCTATTTTTTCTTTTTTTGAGGGTATTAATAAAAATTACGGCTCCAATATATTTATATTCTTATTTTTATTTTCAAAATTCAAAAAGGCAATCTGACTATCTCAACATAATATCTATATTAAAATATGCTTAAAGACCAAATTCTATATTTTTTTTTAAATAAATTGCTATTTTTTTGGATAGGTACAAAATCACTATTTTTTATGAGAATCGTTAGTTTCTTAGTAAGAGAACAATTATTATAGAAATATAAATTTGTAAATGTTTCAAAAAACATATATTATCAATCCCTTTTTAATGGAAAACTAGAAAATTATGAGCATATTTAAAATGATATTGCATTTTTTCTTTGAGGATTCTTGTTCTTCCATCAAACTATTATGTCATTGAAATATTATATTCTTGACGACGACTAGCGAAACAATGCTGAGAACTGGAATAAAAATGACAAGTATAATCATCAAAAAATCAAAACACAAAAACAAATCCCGATTTTTTTTGGGTTGGTTCACTGATTATTTCGAGTTGGTTCCCCGGTTTTTTAATTTATAAAACTGGCCGGTTTGCTTTATATTTTCTGGTTAAATTAATGTATGTTCGGTTTTATATCTGGGACAAAACGGATTGGTATCCGAGTTCAATTTTTTTTCGGTTCAACCGTCCGATCTGATTCGTTTTTGTGACACTACTAAAACATATAATTAGAGTCTCTAAAATTGTGTATTTTGCTGCGTGTTAATTATGAGTTTGGAAATTGATGTAGATGTATTTTTTTTGAAGTAAAAGTTGGAGATCAAATTATCAAACTATTTAATATTTATAAGAAAATTTTTATCTGAGTTTTGAATCTATAACCTTCTACACGGAGAGCATTGTCTTTGCTGCTAGATCAAATACTAATTCTCCAAAATAATTCTTTTTAATAAATAATATATTAAAATATTTATACATTTACACACCAAACAAAAAAAAGTTCGTTAATTCCGCACCCATTATGGATATAAATTGTGCATTATTCTTAAAGTTCAATAAAGCGAATAATACGGGTATCAAACGGATATTATTTATTAATTGTGTTACTATGCTTCCGACAAGACATTGATAAAAAAAAATTTAATTTTGTGGAACAAGAGGTGCCTTTATTTTGGGCAAGTAAAAACAGTGGTTTTGATTCCACTTACACCAACTTAGGATACAACTTATTTTTATTTCCGGTAACCCAATTTTTTTTTATAAATAACAAGTATGATTGGATTGGATTGGATTTTTTTTTTTTTTTTTTATGCACTTTGGTGCGAGTTCTTTGGAAAGTCAAACATCCATCTCTGAGAAAGAAGTTTGTACATTGTCATACCAATTAATTTTTGGAATAAAGATTGAAAATTAGTCTCTCACCTTTAAATATCTATAAAATTTTCTATTCTAATTTCAAACCTAAGACTTTCCACGTAACATACATTGTCTTTAGTCACTAGATCAATGATTTGTCCTTGAGTTCTTGAGTTTTTAAGAAAATTTCATAAGGAACCATAACAATATTGTTTCTTTTTTTTTATTATTAAGAAATATGTTTTTCTCGAAGATAAAACAAATAAAAAAATAAAATATATTTTTTAAAAATAAAAATCAAGCTATTTAATTGTTTAATATTAAAGAGAATTTCCAATTTTGAACATGCAAATAATCTTACCCATTAATTATAAATCACTACGCGTACTATAAAAGTAGAAAGCTTATGATAGGTACAAATCTATCATAATCATGAAAAGGGCCTAGGAAAAAAAATTCATGTCTAGGTGGGACCGAAATTTTTATTTATAACATTTAAAAAAAATAAATTAACCAAATAACCATCGTTTCTGGTAAATTCTAAATCTAACACGGCCGCAGAACACCGGAGCGGACCCTGTTTTTTTTTTTTTAATCTGATTCTGAAGTTGATTATGATTTTGTTTTGAAAGTTGTGTGTAATTACTTATGTTTGAAATGTCGTTTAATCTGAAATTGTTGTTCGTCGTTTGTTTGATCAAAAGAAACATTACAATAGAACAAGGAGCCATATAAAGAAGCATACAATAGAACAATGCTAATGTTATCGGAAATTACAAATACGTCTAATTAACCGAAAATAAACAACATTTTTACGAGTACAATTAAAAAAGCAACATTAACTCTCAATCTCGTGCAGCTCGAGCAGCTCTGTTTTGTCTTTCTTGTGTATCTCGGCCGGCTTGGTGTCCTCTTCTCCTATTATGTAGAACGTCCATCCACATCGGAATTCTGTCGTGCTGTCTTCTGCCCACAGCAATATTTTTTTTCTCTGGAACAAGGACCGGGCCATCGTGTTGAGGCCATTCCGACTGATTTCCATAGACATGCCATTGTGCGCTCCATGTGTTGATCAGTGTATGGATGTGATAGTAGTGACTTACAAAGACGCCAGGGTCGATGCCTCGGAGACGACACACGGACAGAACATGAGAGCACGATATTCTCTCCAATTGAGGCTTCTGGCACGTGCAAGTTACCGTGTGATCATCCCCGATTATCACCGTGTATTTGTAATTGGCCTTGGTAAACCGACCAGAATCGTCAGGTATGAAAGCGTGAACTCTCTCCTGTGTGGAGGTTACCTCGAACTCGTTGTTGTTTCCAAAGCCCCATAGCGTCTTCATTTTATCGGACCTCTCGAACCGTTTGTTGATCAGCTACGAAAAATTAAAAAATAATGAAGAAGTCAGATTTTTTTAACAAAGTTCATTAAAAATTATGAAGAAAGAACTACAAATAAAAGTACCTGATGCACACGACACGAGAATTGTTGACCTTGACTGACTTCCCATTCTGCTTTGGCCCTCCTTTGCGCAAACCATGTCATACATTTGTAAAATGTGTCTTCAATTATTGCTGCAACCGGTAGCCTACGAGAGGACTTGAAGACCTTATTAAGCGACTCGGACCCGTTTGTAGTCATGATGCCCCAACGGTAACCACCGTCCAGTGCTTGGAATATCTTCCATGGTTTGGGGCACTCGTTCTCATCTTGATCCAAATATTTACCCACACCGTCCAGCCAATTGAGGGCAATGTCACATGCCTGCCCCATTGCTTGCATTCCTTGCTCGTATCTCCTCATCTTCCTCTTAGCCACACATATTCTAAAAAAAACGGATTGCCTTATCACTGCAACCGTTCTTCTTCATGTTCTCGGCTATGTGAGTAGCACAAAGACGGTGAACACATTGATCCTCATCCTCCTCGTTCCACCCCATATCATTTTGTCTGAACACCTTCTTGATACCCTTTCCCCTATCAGTGATGACACACATGAATCTGGAGCGGATTACATTACGGCGCAACCATTTCATGAACCACGCACAATCGTCGTAACTCTCTGATTCTACCAGTGAAAAAGCCAACGGGAGGAGCTGGTTTTCAGCATCGTACCCGGTTGCAATCAACAGCTTGCCTGTGGTAAAATAAATTTGTAAGAGCCGAAATCAACTAAAATAAATAAAGTGAAAACAATCAAATTAGTTACCTTTATACCGGCCTGACAGGAAACATGCATCAACTGTGATGACCGGTCTGATATGTTGAAAAGCAGCTATGCACGGTCCAAATGCCCAAGCCGCCCTATGAAAATACCTCCATGGTCCAGGTTCACCAGTGGGATATGAGGTCACCTCAAACAATGTTTCTGTCAATAAATTTAAAAAAATAAGTTCAATTTTTGATTGATAATGAAATGACGTAAAAATTAAAGGATCAATGTAGTACCTGGGTTGTTTCTTTTGATTGCCTCCAACAATGGAACTATAAGAGCGTATGACCCCTCCCAACTGCCAAATTGACGGGCTATTGCCAACTCACGGCCACGCCATAGTTTGTTGTACGCCGGTATCTGACCGTTGTACCTTTCAGCAACAGCAATTCGGACAGCCTGAAT
Organism: Carex littledalei; assembly: GCA_011114355.1. Classification (NCBI taxonomy): domain Eukaryota; kingdom Viridiplantae; phylum Streptophyta; class Magnoliopsida; order Poales; family Cyperaceae; genus Carex; species Carex littledalei. The sequence goes on along the minus strand of CM022095.1, from coordinate 5,955,166 downwards.
ACTCAAGTCAACATCGTTCCTCATGTGAGCGGATATACACTCGGCAACCATAGTAGCTGACAACTGGGCGTGATCTGTTCTTGTCGCATCCGCGTGGCATGAATGTTGTGTTGGGCACTTGGAGACACGCCATTGTGTTCCATAACTGGTGGCCCTTGCGAGTATGTACCACCCACAGTGACTATCCCTGCACTTGAACCTAATTCTTGTGCGGTCACTGTGCGTATTCCTTATCTCTTTGTTGCATAGGATGTGAAACCTGGCAATTGCGCTCTTCATTGCCTCTTTTGAGTCATATGTTTGTCCCTCAGACAATTCATTCTCATACTCTGCCCTACTTCCAAACAAATCCGAATTGGCTTCCATAAATCCTGATGTGTCGTTGAAAGCATGAATCGGGTGCTGAAACCCGCGATCCATCTTGAAAGTCCTTGGTTTGCCGAGCACAGGCCCGGTATCTTTCTGGTCAGAATAATCGCTCATACCCTCAGGATCAACAGGACCCCAATTTTCCTCTGCCTCTCGTATTTCCGGATCCACTTCTTCCTCGGATTCATCCGGGTTACAAGTTTGACCCCAATGAGCGGTCCGACTAGATGAAGGCTGGTCAGTCTGGGATGGGGCCCGACGGGAGGGTCGGTCCCTCTGAACTGGGGCCCGACTACTGGACGGTTGGTCAATTTGGACAGGGGATGGACTAGAGCCGGATGAGTTACCCCAACTACGACCCTGGATTAACCTCATAACTGGGTTCAAACGCCGGGCTCTGGTAACCTCCACATATAGGTCAATTATCTTGTATCCACCCCCAGAAAAACTCATGGTTTGGTTGTACAATACCTGTCAGACTCCCTCATTTTGAATTGGAAATAGTTGGAACCAGGTTTGTGCCGAACTAGTCGGCATGCTAATTTTGGCATTAATTTTAAGGTCATACTGACCCTGATCCAACCCCAAATTCTGACATATATTTGATTTAAGTCCCAAATAATCAGTACCCGACAATACCGGGATTACAGTAACAGGTCCAATACTATAGTAAACCCCATTAGGACCTGTTAAAACATCCTCCCAGTGTAGATGGATACCATAAGAGCCATTTTTTCAATTCAATACAGAAGAAACCTACAATTAAAAATTAACTAAATTAATTATTTTAAATTAATTATTCTAATTAAATTATTCTAATTTAATTATTGCTAAATTAATTATTCTAATTTAATTATTGCTAAATTAATTATTCTAATTAAATTATTAATCTACTGAAATAAAAATAAAAAATTTAAAAAAAGAGAGAAAAAGCTTACAGATCAGAGAGCTAACTCAGGAGAGAGAAGGTGTGAGAGTGTGGAATGAAATTTCGCTGTAATTTTCGGGATATAAAGAACAGGGTCCGCTCCGGCATAGTGCGGCCCCATATGGGGGTCCGCTCCGGCATTCTGCGGCGGCCCCCAAATGGGTCCGCTCCGGTGTTCTACGGCCGTGTTAGATTTAGAATTGACCAGAAACGATGGTTATTTGGTTAATTTATTTTTTTAAAATGTTATAAATAAAAATTTCGGTAGGTGGGATGGATCATGATATATATTTTCCCCCATTTTGCAACAACTTGTTTGGTTAACACTTTTAGCTTTGTCTTTTTTTGGACCACTTACCACTTATTTTCGTTACCTTCAGCCACATCAAATTCGCATGTGTTCCACACGAAAAGAAACTATTTTAAATTTAAATTATGTTGCATAAGTTTCGGGAAGATATTTTATTGATACCATTTTCTTTTTGAGGAGCTTCAAATGCCACTAAGAATATGTTGCCATTTCGAAATGGTGTAGACAGTTATGTATTAAATATAATAATTGATTATTCATCCATTGAGCTTTTGCAAAAATTAGTACGGTTTTATCGCTATTTTATTGGCAAACAGACGCTTTTCAAATTGCACTAAATTTGACTCACAACCTATTAAATAACATGTCTAAAATTTTATTTTATTTTGATAAGTATTTAATCGATTTTAATTATGTATTCTTATTTATATTTAGAAAGCGCAACAAAGTCTCACAGATACACGTAAAGGTTATGTTTGATTGTGAAGTCAGAGGCAGAATTAGAAAATTGAAATAGAGAAGGCTGGATGAATAAGCGTAATATAATTTCATTTTATGAGGAGGGCTAATAGCAATATTTCTTTGTAAAAATTAAAATTTTAAAGGTCAAAGGGGCAAAATTTTCATTGATAGAGGGGAGCTTAGGCATCTTTCATCAATATGTAGCTATGTTCTTGTGTGAAGCGGTAAAACCCTTTGCTCCTTTTTACTTTGCTCCTTTTTACTTTGCTCCTTTTTAAGCAGTCAAACGGAAAGTTAATTTTAAAGAGTAAGATGGAGTAACATTTTAATTAATTCGGAATAAATTACTTCACTTGTGAATTCCGGAGTTAGAGAAACATTTAGTCCTCAATGTTTTTATACTTAAAAAGATAATTTATTTTTGTAAAACCTAATTCTTCAAAAGCATTTTAAAATATTTTTATTATCATGGTCTCCATGTGGGAGGTTATGGGTTCGAAATCCATATGGAAAAAACCATTTGTATAATAAGAGTATTAAATAGTTGGGTGACTTGACATCTAATTTTACTCAAAAAAAATATTTTTGTTATTATGGTCTCTATGTGAGAAGTCATGGGTTCAAAACTCGGATAGGAAAAATATTTTGTTGTAATAATAAGGGTACTTAATAGTTGAGTGGCTTGATTTCTAATTTTACTAAAAAAAATATTTTTATTTTCGAAACCGTGCATTCGGCATCCCGCGCATCTGAACTAATAAATGTTTTAAATATAATTAATAAAAAATGAGGTTGGGGAATCGGGTGATCTCATACTATATCTCTTTAATTTTCCTAGATTATTCTATTTTATGAAATCATTACCATGATCTCATGCCTTTGATTAGAAATGACATCGGCGGATTCCACCTCATTATGCAATAATAATCAATAATCTGGAGCTGAAAGCAAAAGATTAAAGATAACCTTTTTAACCGAAAGAATCTGTTTTGAAACGGTTAATATTTTAATATACTGTTTTGAAAATCTGCGGATTTAAAATTAAATCTCTAAAGTAATATTAAAATAATTTTTAATTGTGGTCTAATTTCAGCCGAATAATTTTTCTTGTGATTTAAAAAAAAAAAAAAATTTATACTAAAGCTGGTTTTTCAAATCTCTGTCGGAATTTTAAATTTCTATCCTAAAAATGATAGGACTACAATATCATTATCCTTAAAAAAAAGTAGAACTTTAAAGTTTATATTCTAAAAAATGATTTTTTTAAGAATTTATGTCGCTGCATTTCAAAGCCGAATTACGGTAGAATTTTTATATCCACACCCTTAATTTATATTTTTTTTTCAAATAAATATGTATCTTTTATGCACGGAAGACCTGACAACATAGTTACTGCACTACTTTTTTTTTTAATAAAGGTTGAAGATTATGTGTCTTTGTTTAGTGCACTATTTTTTTTTTAATAAAGGTTGAAGATTACGTGTCTTTGTTTAGTGCACTACTTTTTTTTTAATAAAGGTTGAAGATTATGTGTCTTTTTTTTAATAAAGGTTGAAGTTACTGCACTATTTAATATCATATTATTTTAATAAAAAAATTTCTATTCGAATTTAGAATTCATAACCTCTCACATAAAAAATTATGTGTCGTTTAGTGCACTACTTGAATAATTAGAATGTTCGACTGATCCTTAAAAAGGGATGTTCAACTTAAAAGAAAAAGATAGTGTGAACATGTCATTTTTTCTAATTCTCCTCTCTCTCTCTCTCTAGAAGGAAGGAGCAAAATAAGGTATTTGGCCTTAACCGTTATAACGGTAGATTAGCCGTTACAACGGTTAACCCCAGATAACAGGTTTGGCTGTGCTAGGAAACCCTAACGCTTATTATCCGTTATAACGGTTTCCACAATGGTTAGCTCTCTAGAAATTTTGGGAAACCGTTGCCCCGGCTGTCACAATGGAATAAATTGATTTGTCTGTGTATGATTTATTCCGTTATAACGGCTAATTAACCGTTGTAACAGTTAAAGTAAATTACTTCAATCTCAAGCATGCTTTACCAGTTTTACAGATTTCAATAACCTAATCTTGAGGTTATGCTTCTACATCCAATGTTTAGTTCTTCATGTATCATCGAGGTGTACTTTAGCAATTCATATCATCATGAACCTGCACAATATCTCAAGACACGAAATTGTAAAATTCAACAAATATATGTTTTGCAAATCAAGTCAAACAGTAGATTATGGCACAATCTAACAATCTCTCCTTTTGACGATTTGCAAAACATATATATCAAGTGAGTGCATAAATTGGATATTCCCACAAATTTGAAATTTTGAAATTTTGTTTTTGTTTTCTTTCCCTTATGTGGTGTTTAATGAATATCAATTTAACGAACTTGTAATATCTGTCTCTATTTTTAGAAATGGTCAAAAGGGTGAATTTATTACAATAATGAAAATGAGAGGGCTCCCCCTCAATTCATGCACTCCCACTTAATTTTATAAAATTGTAAATTAAAGCATAATACAACAATAAAAAAATATAGCAATTAAGACAAAAATATAAATAATATGGCAATTGACGCATAAATAAAATAGTCAACATAACTAATGGTTATTATTGTTGAGTTCAGAACATATTATAATTTCTAAATGTTTATAGTTACCTCTTCACCGCCCCCTCGTCAGTGGTATCGGGGGCTATTGGACGCTGGGATAAGTAGATGCGGAGCGACGCTAGACTAATACAGTACCCAGAATACCAGAACTCATCCTCCTCCCTTTTCTTCTTCTCCTTCTTCTGCAACGCCTTTGGATCGGCCCCCAACAACTCCCAGATCTTCTTCGTCAGGTATGGATGGTTCGAGACACCGCCTATGGGGTCGCCATCGATCAGTAAATCCCATAAGCCACTTACATCAGCTAGGGTGACTGTCATCTCCCCAACCGGAAGGTGAAATGAATGAGTCTCCGGTCACCATCTCTCCACTAGACCGCAAATGAGAGCCTGGTCGATCCTACTCTGAGGCATGGTGGCTAGCTGATACAAGCCAATGTTCATGATGCACCGCTCCATTAATGGATGAGGGATGTACGGTATCTCAGGGGTGCGATGTCTCACTATCAACATTGTCTCGTCCTGCATTTAACAATGATTTCAATTTAAGCAATTGACTATATGTCATATTAAATAATGATATTTAAATTACATATAAAAAACCAACGTACCTCTGTAGATACGTATGCGACACGGTGCTTAATATGTGGGATCCACAGAAGATGACTTAATGTGTCAGCATCATAAGCGGGATACTCTGCACCGGAGGCCTCCGTACCAAGAACCTCTCCAGCGGGAGCATGTGAACTCTCCCCGGTCTCCAGAGTATCTCGTGATGGTCCCCGTCTAGGTCTGGCCATACTACATTTGAAAATAGCCGGTTAGTAAATTTCTAACATATTTTTACAATTTACATTAATTAATAAAAATTATTATTGCAAACAATTTCTAACAATTTCTAAACAATTTTGGATAATTTATACAAATGCTAAACAATTCCTAACAATTTCTAAATATGTCGGGAAATTTTTAAAACCCTAAAAAATAAAAGGCATAATTCATGCATTAAAACCCTAAACCCTAAAACTCTAAACTCTAAACCCTAAACCCTAAACCCTAATGTACGGTAATTATTACAATTTATATTAATTAATAAAAATTATTATTGAAAATTACCATAAAAAATTAATAATAGAATTTTGGATACTTAATAAACAATTTATAAACAATTCCTAACAATTCCTACACAATTTTGGATAATTTCTAAAACCCTAAACCCTAAATTTGGATAATATCTAAAACCCTAAACCCTAATTTTGGATAATTTCTAAAACCATAAACCCTAAACTCTAAAATATTACCGTACATTAAATGATTTAAAATTTTCACATAACATATTTATAAAAATTAGTGAGATTTTAAAGAAACCCTAAACTCGAAACCCTAATTTTGTCAACCCTAATTTTGGACAATTTTAAAAAGGGTGTAATAGTAAAATGAATCGCGTCGGGAAAATCAACAACCCGCACACGATATTCAACAACCTGCAAGTCAATTCCTTAACAATTTCTAACAATTTCAATCGCAACAATTACGAATATCAAAAATCCGAGCAATTCAACAGCGTCGGGAAAATCAACAACCCGCACACGATAATTAACAATTCAATTTCTACCAATCGCAAGGCACAAAATATAAATAAAATAAGTTATGTCGGGTTTACTCGAAAATAATCAGATTGTGCTTCGTGATTCGTGCTCCGGTCTCACCTAACCTCAAGCTTCGTGGTGAAGGCGGCCTTGCGATAGAGAGAGAAAGAGAGGGTGGCCGAGAGAGAGAGAGAGAGAGAGGGGTGGGGGCGGCTCCTAGCGAGAGAGGGAGAGAGAGGAAGGGTGAGGGCAGAGGGGGGTGGCTAGGTTTGGTGGGGTTTGGGCGGAGCAACAGGGACAGAGAGAGAGGAAGTGTGGGGCAGCTAGGTTTGGTGGGGTTTGGGCAGAGCAACAGGGACAGCGATAGAGGAATGGTGGGGTGGGGCGGTTTGGTCGCGATATTAAAAAAAAAAACACCAAACCGCCCCATAGTGGGGCGATATGGTATGATGAGGTGACCACCCACTGTGGGGCGATTTGATACTGAGATTGGATTGCCCAAACATGGGGCGGTCAGGGTGTTTTTGAAAAAAAAAAAATTTATACCGAGGGCAAATTTGCTATTTTTTCTTTTTTTGAGGGTATTAATAAAAATTACGGCTCCAATATATTTATATTCTTATTTTTATTTTCAAAATTCAAAAAGGCAATCTGACTATCTCAACATAATCTCTATATTAAAATGTGCTTAAAGACCAAATTCTATATATTTTTTTAAATAAATTGCTATTTTTTTGGATAGGTACAAAATCACTATTTTTTTTTTATGAAAATCGTTAGTTTCTTAGTAAGAGAACAATTATTATAGAAATATAAATTTGTAAATTGTTTCCAAAAAACATATATTATCAATCCCTTTTTAATGGAAAACTAGAAAATTATGAGCATATTTAAAATGATATTGCATTTTTTCTTTGAGGATTCTTGTTCTTCCATCAAACTATTATGTCATTGAAATATTATATTCTTGACGACGACTAGCGAAACAATGCTGAGAACTGGAATAAAAATGACAAGTATAATCATAAAAAAATCAAAACACAAAAACAAATCCCGATTTTTTTTGGGTTGGTTCCCCGGTTTTTTAATTTATAAAACTGGCCGGTTTGCTTTATATATTCTGGTTAAATGTATGTTCGGTTTTATATCTGGGACAAAACGGATTGGTATCCGAGTTCAATTTTTTTTCGGTTCAACCGTCCGATCTGATTCGTTTTTGTGACACTACTAAAACATATAATTAGAGTCTCTAAAATCGTGTATTTTGCTGAGTGTTAATTATGAGTTTGGAAATTGATGTGGATGCATTTTTTTTTAAGTAAACGTTGGAGGTCAAATTATCCAACTATTTAATATCTATAAGGAATTTTTTATCTCTGTTTTTAAAAGCATTGTCTTTGCTGCTAGATTAAATACTAATTCTCCAAAATAGTTCTTTTTAATAAATAATATATTAAAATATTTATACATTTACACACCAAACAAAAAAAAAGTTCGTTAATTCCGCACCCATTATGGATATAAATTGTGCATTATTGTTAAAGTTCAATAAAGCGAATAATACGGGTATCAAACGGATATTATTTATTAATTGTGTTACTATGCTTCCGACAAGACATTGATAAAAAAAATTAATTTTGTGGAACAAGAGGTGCCTTTATTTTGGGCAAGTAAAAGCAGTGGTTTTGATTCCACTTACACCAACTTATGATACAACTTATTTTTATTTCCGGTAACCTAATTTTTTTTTTTATAAATAACAAGTATGGTTGGATTGGAATGTATTTTTTTTTATGCACTTTGGTGCGAGTTCTTTGGAAAGTCATACCAATTAATTTTTGGAATAAAGATTGGAAATTAGTCTCTCACCTTTAAATATCTATAAAATTTTCGATTCTAATTTAAAACATGTGACTTTCCACATAACATACATTGTCTTTAGTCACTAGATCAATGATTGGTCCTTGAGTTCTTGAGTTTTTAAGAAAATTTCATAAGGAACCATAACAATATTGTTTTTTTTTTATTATTATTATTAAGAAATATGTTTTTCTCGAAGAAAAAACAAATAATTTTTTTAAAATAAAGATCAAGCTATTTAACTGTTTAATATTAAAGAGAATTTCCAATTTTGAACATGCAAATAATCTTACCCATTAATTAAAATCACTATGCGTACTATAAAAGTAGAAAGCTTATGATAGGCAGTTAGGCACAAATCTATCAGAATCATGAGAAGGGCCTACGAAAAAAATTTCATGTCTAGGTGGGATGGATCATGATATATATTTTCCCCCATTTTGAAACAACTTGTTTGGTTAACGCTTTTAGCTTTGTCTTTTTTGGACCACTTATTTTCGATACCATAAGCAATATCAAATTCGCATGTGTTCCACACGAAAAGAAACTATTTTAAATTTAAATTATGTTGCATAAGTTTCGGGAAGATATTTTATTGATACCATTTTCTTTTTGAGGAGCTTCAAATGCCACTAAGAATATGTTGCCATTTCGAACTGGTGTAGACAGTTATGTATTAAATATAATAATTGATTATTGATCCATTGAGCTTTTGCAAAAATTAGTAGTTCGGTTTTATTGCTATTTTATTGGCAACAGACGCTTTTCAAATTGCACTGGACTCACAACCTATTAAATAACATGTCTAATTTTTTTTTTATTTTGATAAGTATTTAATCGATTTTAATTCTGTATTCTTATTTATTTTTAGAAAGCGCAACAACAAAGTCTCACAGATACACGTAAATGTTATGTTTGGTTGTGAAGTCAGGGGCAGAATTAAAAAATTGAAATAGAGGAGGCTAGATGAATAAGCATAATATAATTTCATTTTATGAGGTGGGCTAATAGTAATATTTTTTTGTAAAAATTAAAATTTTAAAGGTCAAAGGGGCAAACTTTTCATTGATAGAGGGGAGATTAGGCATCTTTCCTCAATGTGTAGCTACACCTTGTGTGAAGCGGTAAAACCTTTTGCTCCTTTTTCAGCGGTCAAACGGAAAGTTAATTTTAAAGAGTAAGATGGAGTAACATTTTAATTAATTCGGAATAAATTACTTCACTTGTGAATTCCGGAGTTAGAGTAACATTTAGTCCTCAATGTTTTTATACTTAAATAGATAATTTATTTTTGTAAAACCTAATTCTTCAAAAGCATTTTAAAATATTTTTATTATCATGGTCTCTATGTGGGAGGTTATGGGTTCGAAATCCATATGGAAAAAATCCTTTGTATAATAAGAGTATTAAATAGTTGGGTGGCTTGACATCTAATTTTACTCAAAAAAAATATTTTTATTATTATGGTCTCTATGTGAGAAGTCATGGGTTCAAAACTCAGATAGGTAAAATATTTTGTTGTAATAATAAGGGTATTTAATAGTTGAGTGGCTTGATTTCTAATTTTACTTAAAAAAATATTTTTATTTTCGAAACCGTGCATCCGGCATCCCGCGCATCTGAACTAATAAATGTTTTAAATATAATTAATAAAAAATGAGGTTGGGGAATCAGCCGATATTTTTATTAATACCCAAAAAAAAAAACAAATTATCAAATCTGCCCCCACCCCAAACTTATTTTTAAATCTACCCCAACCGCCCGTCGGCTGGGCGGTCCACTTTCCCCACTTGACCGCCCAGCAGCTGGGCGGTCCACTATCATGATCTGAGCGCCCAACAGCTGGGCGGTCCTCTATAAAACCCCTATAAAAGGGGTTTTTCTCTCTCCTGATGAGTACAATATTCATTCCAAGTTTCCAACAAATTTCTAGAACCGAATGAGAGAAAGAGAGGCGATTTTGAGGCGATTGTGAACAGTAATTCCAGCACAGTAATTCTAGAACAGTATTTCCAGAACAGTAATTCCAGAATGGAAATATGTTGGTTGCACTGTATATGGGCGGGAAGTTTACCCGGGGTGCGGAGGGAGCACAGTACACTAAGGAAGCAGCCTACGGCTTCGAGGTAAATGAAAATACCTCATTTGTTGAACTAAAGGGAATAGTGTATGAAAAAATCGGTGTGAACCCCAACCGGTGTGATAGATTTAGTTACCCGGATTAACATAGTAAGTGGTGGTAGACCTTACTATACCAGGTATCTAATAACAGATGAGTCGTTATGGAGGAGTGTTTACAACACTTTTGAGTCACAGGGGGTAATGGTAATGGATTTATATTCTAGGAGAGTTCAGCGTGAACCCGGGGTTGGAACATCTAGGCAAAATAGAGGTTATGATCACTATGGTTATGACAACCCGCGTCACTCGAGTTATGACAGCTCAAGTTATGAGCACTCGGGTTATGACAACTCGGGTCATGAGCACTCGAGGTATGACAACCCCCACCACTATAGTTATGACAACCCCCGCCCCTTGAGGTATGACAACCCCCGCCACTCGAGTTATGAACCGCCCGTATCACCCGTTTATGAGAATTATGTACCTGATTTTACCACCGATCTACCACCACCACCACCTCCTCCTGAAACCCCAATCCAACCCAGATTTCCATCTGTACCATCATCAATACCTATAGTATCACCCGTTGCTACCCGGAGAGACCTTGACCTTGATGCTGAGCTCGATGCTGTACCACAAAGAAATTTGGAAACATGTGACGAATGGGAAGGGGATTGGGATTCTGATCACCTGTCAGAAGGTGATGGAGATTATTTACCTAAGGAAGACAGATTTCCAATTAGAGGTCGGACAGATAGGCATCCGTGCCCCACATTCACGATACCACTGCTTTTGAAGAGGCATACATCTCATTTTTTGGTCCGCGTGTCAGGTACAGTCAAGAGCTTGCTCCGCAGCAGGTTTACACCAACATAGATGAACTTGTGAAGAAAATAAATGAGGTCCATGTTCACGGCAACTGGGAGTGCAGAACTGAAAAAAGGGACCGAAAAAGGTTAGTAATCGTTTGTGCCGACGAAGCGCATTGCCACTTCCGTCTATATGCAACCCCTGTGGGTAAGGGCGAGGCATGGATTATTAAGAAGTGTGAACCACCTCACACATGCAAGGCTGCGTCATCAAGGAAAGACCATGCACAGCTTACGGCTTCACTTATTGCCGATGTAATTGAGAATGACGTTAAGGATGACCCATCGATGAGCCTTAAGGAGGTCGGTAGAGCTGTCAGACGGGTTTACAAGCATGTCGTCCCAAAATACAACAGGTTGTGGAGAGGGCGTGAACTTGCGATTTGCCGAATGTTCGGTAGCTGGCATGGTTCATACAACTTGCTTGCACCATTGCTGCAGGCCATAGCAAGTACATATCCCGGCACTGTCTTTGAGTGTTGGAATATAAGCGTACCGACTGTCGACAACGCGTTGCAATTCAAGGCCATAGCATGGGCGTTCGGTCCATGTATTCAAGATGTGCCATACATTAGACCGGTCATCAGTGTAGATGCATGCTTCCTGTCTGGCCGTTACGACGGGAGACTGCTGATCGCATGTGCATATGATGCTGAAAACTAGTTGTTGCCTTTGACCTTTGCAATTGTTGAGAAGGAGGACGGGGAAAACTGGGGATTTTTCATGAGGTTCGTAAGAAGACAAGTGGTTGGCGATCGGTTCTTTTGTGTCATATCAGACCAGCACAAATGAATCAAATATGTTTTTGATCGCTCAGATTTCGGGTGGTCGACAGCGAACGGCGATTGTGTGCACAGGCTGTGTATGCAACATGTTACAGACAACCTACACAAGAACTGCGGATCTGAAAAATGGGTTGCAGATACATTCAGAATTGGTTGCAAGAAGAAGAAGCCGAGAAGGGTGAAAGAGATGTTCAAAGATTTTGCCAAGGTATGTATATTTTTATTTGTTGACTTATATTTTCTGAATTATTTACTTAAATTTGCTCATCTGAATTTTTTTTTTTGCAGTACTGTCCAAAGGCAAATTTGTACTTACTCAAGGTGGGAAAAAATAATCCCGCCGATCTGGCTGAGCCACCCGCATATGAGAAGATATTGAAAGCCCGTGATGGAGGTTTCCGATGGGGAATTATGACCACAAATGGGTCTGAGTCCTTGAATGCTATTTTCAAGCAGAGCCGGCAGTTGCCCGTGGCAGCAATTGTGGAGGACACCTTCTACAAGTTAAATGCATGGTTTGTTGCACGGCGTGTTAAAGCCCTCGAATTACTGTCCAGGTATGTATTTTTTATTCAGAGATTTTGCCAAGGTATGTATATTTTTATTTGTTGACTTATATTTTCTGAATTACTGTCCAAGAATCAAACGTTTTCAACAAGGGTGGAGGGGAAACTAAGGAAACATAAGGAGAAAGGTGCAGCTATGAGAGTTGTCCCGTACGGGGAGAACCAATTGGAATTCGAAGTGTACTGTCCAAATGAGTTTGCTCCAACCGGCCGTAGACCGGATGGGACTATGGAGTTTGTGAAAAGGATGTTCAAGTATGTTGTTATTTTTGCACCTGACAATACTGTAACATGCACTTGCCAAGGAATCCAGTTGGCCCACCTACATTGTTCTCATGTTATGGCGGTGTGCCAAGAGAGAAACTTCTCTGAGGATGATTATGTCGCTGACATGTACCGTACCGATTACCTTGCGAGTACTTGGGGTGCATCTTTCCATCCTTATCCCAACCAGTATCAGTGGCCGCCCTATGTTGGTGATAGAGTCTGTCCCGCAAGCGGGTGGATCAGAAAAGAAAGAAGACCCCACAAGCGTCAAGTAATGACCATGGACGAGATGGAAGGTAGGCGAATAGGACATCAGGCCCGCCGTTCAACAACTGACAGGCAGCGAGCATGTACGGTTGATTTTATTTATTTACTTATATTTTATTTGTTTACTTATATTTTATTTTGATTTTATTTCAACTGGAATGCAATGCAGATGCCATTAACGAAGCCAACGAAAGAGAAAATGCTAGAGTTGTTGCTGAGGCTACCGGTAGTAGCCACCGCACTCATGAAAGCCCAGGAACCGGTAGTAGCCATGGAGAGACATCCGGTAGTGCCGCACAACCAGCTGCACCCAGACCTAGACGTCGTATTTTGAGTTTGTTCGGCCGTCGTCGCTGATTACCAAGTTTTGTTAAATTATGTTATGAACTATTTTAGATGTATATTGTGAACTATTCTAATTGGTAGTTTGTGAACTATGCAATTTTTTATTTGCCTCGATTATTTTATATGCTTCATTTTTGTTATTTTTATTACTTAATTACGTATACAAAAACTAACAACATAAAATATAAACAAACACAAAACTAATGAAATAAAGTCTACGACATAAATTCCTAAAAATTCTACAACATAAATTCCTAAAAAATCTACTTCTTACAACGAGCCTTGAAAGTGCATGGCACAAAGTCATCATCAGAGTTTGCCTGATCTGGATCAGTCACAGCAGACGAAGTGGTAGCCTTACCAGTACACAGAACAAACTTATCGTCCGATGCTGGAGGCTCTGGATCAACTTTCTTCTTTTCAAACCAAAGCCGTAGGGGTTTTCCACAAAGTCATCGTCTGAAATTTCATACTGAACATGTCGTCTCCTCCATTCCTCCAGCTTACATGTCTCACAATTAAAAAAATCACGACATATTTGACACTTGTACTTTTTTTCCTCATTTTTACCTCGATCACTAATTGGCCCTCCTCTCGCTACGTCACGATCTCAGTTGCTTGCTTTCTTACCTCGTTTGTTACTGTCCATACCTCTACTCGCCTCAAAATCGCCTCTCTTTCTCTCTTTCGGTTCTGGAAATTGGGGGAATGAATACTGTGCTCATCAGGAGAGAGAAAAACCTCTTTTATAGGGGTTTTATAGCGGACCGCCCAGCTGCTGGGCGGTCAGGTGGGGAAAGTGGACCGCCCAGCCGACGGGCGGTTGGGGTAGATTTAAAAATAAGTTTGGGGTGGGGGCAGATTTGATAATTTGTTTTTTTTTTGGGGTATTAATAAAAATATCGGGGGAATCGGGTGATCTCATACTATATCTCTTTAATTTTCCTAGATTATTCTATTTTATGAAATCATTACCATGATCTCATGCCTTTGATTAGAAATGACATCGGCGGATTCCACCTCATTATGCAATAATAATCAATAATCTGGAGCTGAAAGCAAAAGATTAAAGATAACCTTTTTAACCGAAAGAACTAGCTAAACTCATTTCAAACGGTTAATATTTTAAAATACTGTTTTGAAAATATGCGGATTTAAAATTAAATCTCTAAAGTAATATTAAAATAATTTTTAATTGTGGTCTAATTTCAGCCGAATCATTTTTCTTGTGATTTAAAAAAAAACTAAATTTATACTAAAGCTGGTTTTTCAAATCTCTGTCGGAATTTTAAATTTCTATCCTAAAAATGATAGGACTATAATATCATTATCCTTAAAAAAAGTAGAACTTTAAAGTTTATATTATAAAAAATGAATTTTTAAGAATTTAGGTCGCTGCATTTCAAAGCCGAATTACGGTAGAATTTTTATATCCACACTCTTAATTTATATTTTTTTTCAAATAAATATGTATCTTTTATGCACGGAAGACCTGACAACATAGTTACTGCACTACTTTTTTTTTTAATATAGGTTGAAGATTATGTGTCTTTGTTTAGTGCACTATTTTTTTTTTAATAAAGGTTGAAGATTACGTGTCTTTGTTTAGTGCACTACTTTTTTTTAATAAAGGTTGAAGATTATGTGTCTTTTTTTTTAATAAAGGTTGAAGTTACTGCACTATTTAATATCATATTATTTTAATAAAAAAAATTCTATTCGAATTTAGAATTCATAACCTCTCACATAAAAAATTATGTGTCGTTTAGTGCACTACTTGAATAATTAGAATGTTCGACTGATCCTTAAAAATGGATGTTCAACTTAAAAGAAAAAGATAGTGTGAACATGTCATTTTTTCTAATTCTCCTCTCTCTCTCTCTAGAAGGAAGGAGAAAATATGTCACTGCTCAGATTGATTGGAAATGCTAGATTGGTACTTATGTGGCACCTGATTGTTGCCGTATATATAAATTTTTTATTGTTAGAAAAGTAATAAATATTTTTTAAATAACCATAAAACTGATGCAAAAGTTTGGATTTTTTTTAGTATGAGATGGTTTTTTGTTGTTATATGAGATAAAGATTAAAGTTCTTAGATCACTTCAAATGCATGACTTCAAATTTACCTACTAATTAATTTAAACATTTTAATTATTAATGGATTAATAATGCAATTATTTGTATGACTTAAATTGATTAATATAGGTAAGTTATGAATATAACAATATATTTATTTGATTTAAACTAATTACTATTTAATTTTTAATATCAGTATATTATTATTACTTTTCTTTCTCTGTATTAGTTTATAGACTTATAACAAAATTACTTATCTTATTGATAATTAAACTTCTTAAATAATTATATTAACCATTTAATTGATATTATTTAGTTCTAATTGAAAAAATGTGTAAATGTAATCTCTACAAATAAATATAACTTTTGCGTTATTTGAAATGTTGAGCTTGATTACATTCTTTGCAAATAAATAGGTTCTCCGTGTGGAAAATGCATGTTCAAATCGGACTAATTGAAACATGTTCATTCTTTCCTCCTTGAGAAAAAACAGGGGTCTTCCCCTGTTTTTTGATTGATGTTTTCAGAAGTACAAAGTACAGTAAACAGAAATGATTCAAGGAATACACCTGTCTAGTTAATAAGGATCTATTTATCAAAATTTTCTTTGTTCAACTTTGTAAGGCTTTGCTTTTCATCTCTCCATCCATGTCTTAATTAATTACTAATGTGTCAAGTAATATGTCAGGTAAAAAAATGGAATGGTCTGTGCAGCTAAATATCTGATGTAATGGATTGCTTTGAAGCAATTTTATTTTTAATATTGGAATATCAGGAGTAATTTACAGTAGATGAAATTGACCACAATTGTGATTTCATATGCTAATCTAAATAATTATACATCATGGGACAAAATATCAAAGTCATGAAAAAGCCAAAAAAAAAATGCAAACCTCAAAATTTTTTCCACTAAGCTAGTATAAACATGGCTTTATAGGCAACCAAGTAAAAATACAGTTTAAATCTAAGATAACATGCAAATTAACCATTTATTCTTGTTTCTTAAAACAGAGATCCAAACTCCTGATCATAAGAAAATATACTCTCAATATTTTCGAACTCTTGCGAGGTGCCATCGAACTCCATACTAAAACTATCACTTGCAATAGACTCCAATTCCAAGCCCAAGAAAATACTACTTGTAATCACTTGTTCAGGAAAGGTGGTAAAATTGTCAGAAGAGGTTTGGTTGCTCATAACCTCCTCTTCATTCTCATGCTTGATTAAAGAAGAGAGAGGAGGTGAAGGGAAATGTTTAATTGGATTGTTGGTGTTGGATTTGAAATTGATGTTGTATGATTGCTCTTGTTCTTGGCAATGTTTCTTTGCTTGTTTGCATGTATGGTCTCCAATGTATGTGATTTCATACATGCCAGGTTGTTGCTCAGATTGCTGCACTTGTCTGGTTGCTTGGCAATTTTCTTCATGTTTGTATGTACATCTGAAATAGCTCCTGAAAATTATAATTTATATATAGGTCAGATTTATATTGCAGTGTAATTAATTATGTAACAGAATTAAGTTCAATATATAACACATATATTGCTACACCTTATCTCTACTTAAAAAAGATTCTGTTCGTATGCATGTGAAAGAAAAAAGGAATGCATTGGACATGGACAAGTACGTGTCTGGTAATTAATGGTTATAATTTAACTTTCTTTGAAGAGGAAAGTTAACTGGGCCCCCCCTTGAATAGGTGATAGATATATAATAGCAAAATTAAATGATGCTAAACTTGGTCTATGATTGGATAGACAGCAACAACCAATTGGGCAAATTGCAATGGCACATGTTTACTTTATTGTGACAAAGTGCATGTTAGTACCCTACTTTTCTGAAAACTTTATTTCCTTTTGAAATTTTGTTAAATTAACTTTGTTGGTTTTTGTTTAGCAATTGTATATCAATTTCTCCTTTTGCCACAAAATTTATTGAGAACAATTTGTATTGAGTTATATTAGGATAAGGATTCACTGTACTACTGTTGTCACAACATCTAAAATTCAGAAAAGAACATTTTTCTAAGGTATTGTATTTTTTTTTTTTTTTTGAACAATTTTTTTTCTATTGGAAAGCAATCATTTAAGTGCCAAAATTTACCTAGGGTACTTTGCACTGAAAATTTCCTTCTGACCATACTTTCTCCATGTAAATCCATCATCTATGCTCTGGTTTATCACCTTGTTGCAGAAATTTGGATCAGCTCTGCAACCAAATTCACTTCATGAAATCATGCATCCACATGAAAATAACAACTATAACAATTTGCCAAGTTGAGAAAAGTAAAATCAAACAACTTCACTCTACATTTTTATGCTAAAAATTACGAAAATGCATATCAAGGAAGTTCTTTGTACCTTTTTCTACCGCCGAATTTAGGTGCCACTTGTGTGCGTCTTTTCTTACTTGAGTTTGTGTACATGTCATTTTCATCCTTAGTTGGCAACGGTTCAGGTGATGCTACAATATTTTGCGACATTGAAATTGCTTCAGTGAAAACCCCTGAAATATTTTCAAGGAGAAACGCAACTTCCGGTGGTAGCTTGTGTTGTACCAACACCACCTTTAGCTTCTCGGTCGACTCTTGGCCTTTTCGTAGCATGTCGATCACTGAATTTTGAGCCATTGAAGCCCTAATTTTTGTTGCAAATTACCTCCTCTCACTTGCCTCTTTAAGTTGGTTGCCTGTCTCTCTTATAAGAGGAGATAGTTAGGCTTGAGAAATTGTAGGGAAGGGGGCATATGTAGGCAAGGGAAGTGCAGGCGATAAGGGTAGGAAATAACATGGAAAGTGGAATATTTCCCTAGACGACAAAAAACACTCTTATTTATGAGGTCATGCATGCAACGTCATCAGGTGAGGTTCAAGTGACTTGCATATTTAATTATCTTTCAAAAAAATAATAATAATAATAATAAAGTGCCTGTGGCCCTGTGGTTAGGTTGAAATTCATGGCTTGTAGTTAGGGCACAGTTAATGAAGAGTCCACATTAAGCTTATTTTCTTATATGAAAATAATCATTATTTTAAAAGTGAAATAATATAATTGCTAATACTTATCTATTAAAAATTATTTATATGTTTATATTTATGTAGATTTATATCGTTGATAATTATGTATTTTATTTAACAAATATGTAATTATATTTTAGGTAGTCTTAATTAGGGGTGATTAATGAGCGAGTTGGGTATGCTCATGCTCGGCTCATTAGCTTAATGAGAGAGTTGTTAATGAGCATGTTGATAATGAGCGAGTTGCCGAGTTGCCGTGTTGTTTAAAATACATCATTCAAAAACTAATTTTCATTTATAGAATTTAACAAATTGTCATAATCCAACATAATTAAACAGTACATAATTTAACAAAAAATTATCCATAAGCAAATTTAACAAAATCAAACAACTATCTTTTTATCGTTCTTACGGCCCTACATGTCACATACTCAAAGTTATCTTCTTGTCACATACCTACAAATTTGCATTATCAAAACAATAATAAAAATGTAGAATTTAGAAATATACAAATTCAGAACTGTACAAATCCAGAATGGTGTATTAATGATCAAATTTTTTGTGATCAAATTTTGGGTTATATTTTGAGACTAGTGTATTGATGAGTATGGCCCGAAACCAAAGAAAATTAAGGAATAGTGCATTGAATGAGAATTGTAATTCTGCTTGTTTTAGGAAAATTGCAAATTCTTAATATTATTTTTCTGGATATACTAACAACTATTAGAGAAGTGGATTAGATGTGGCAGGATTTATGTAACTCAGTTCTTAATGAGCGAGTTATGAGCGAGTTGAGGTATGCTCATGCTCGGCTCATTAAGTTAATGAGCGAGTTGTTAATGAGCATTTAGCGAACGAGTTATGAGCAATTTACTCACCCCTAGTCTTAATCCACGCTAAGAATCTAACGTTGGGAAGGATTAACGGGAATAGTACCATGTGCAAAATATTTTTTTTTAATGAGAATTCAAAATTGCTCACATATATGGCGATAGATCTTTATGCACAGATATCTGAAGTACATTAATATTTACATAATGTGTTTGGGAAATGCATGCAGTTATGTAGATGTGAAAAAAAAAATGTATCCTGGGTTTTAAAAGAATTATCTTTGGGTTTAAGCACAATGAAGATTTAATATGTATATCCTCACAGATCGTTATGCAATTTTAAATATCAGATATTATTAAAAAAAGAGAAATATTGTAAATTTTGACAAATGTATCCTGTATATTTTGTGCGTGATTATTTTAGGATTTATTTGTTAAAAAAACAAGCTTCTTACCTGAACTACATCTATATATGAACTAAATACTGTGTAAAAATAATTGGATTATTGTAAAATTTTGTGATCCTAAATATAATCGATAATTGCAAAATTTTATAAGAAAATTCACCTTTTGTTTTTTTTTGCCTTTTCACTGGATCACAGATCTTACTAATTCTGTTTTTGAAGATATTATTCTAGAAAGGTTTTAATGCTGCACGTAGGACTCCAAAATCATCACGCACAGAATATATGAGAGTGCTTTATTCCCAGTAGGCCAGTCTTATGTTTCTAGAATAGGCGATCGATAATTTCTGATCAATAATTGTAATTAACCTCATATTTGATCCCAAATAATTTCCGCATAGGTAAAAAACTGAATTTCCATACGTTTCCAAATAAATTAAAATACATTAGTCCTTTTACTATTAAGTTCTTATATTTGGGGGAATTTCATGTATACTTGGCAATAAAATAGATAAATTTGTGAGCTTTTAAAATTTAGAAGAGTAAACATGATATTATGAATTTATAAGAAAAAATACTTAATTTTGAAAGTATTTAAATAATACACATGAAATTTCCCTTATAACTTAGTTAAAAGAAGTATTTTTTTTTAGATAAACGAATAAACAAGAAATTTCCCATATATTTATTATACTACTAGTGTGTTTTGTAGTTATCTCAAATGAATGCTCTAGTTGTCAAAATTTATGAGAGTTTGAAATTGTTGTCAACAGTCATAAATTGTGCCACTATTGTTGAAAGAGAATAAGATTCATACTATCAAAGTTCATGCAAATTTACTTAGTATCCACTTGAGCATATATGAGCAAATTCATACAAATTCACACATTCACATCTGAATTGAGCTGGCTCTTCATCTCGAGAGCGAGCTAGGCGTAGCTCAAACTCGTTAATTATAGACCGAACTAGTGGCGAGCTGGCTCGTTAACAACTCAGTCCACTAACAAACGAGTTGTTAGCAAGCGAATTAGATGCGAGTCACGATCGATCCACTAACTTTTTTGCCACTCCTATCGAGAATAGTTGTTGGTCTTTTTATTTAATTTAAAGTTAATTGAATTAAATAGCTTCAAAACATGTAAAATTATCCTAAATTTTTTTTTTTGAATCCATCATTATTATTTGGTGGATTCAAGCAATTGTTACTCATATTCATATATGTTTGAAGTCGGGTAACAAATATGGAAAATGGTATGATGGATCATTAGGGGTTAAAAACTGGAGATGGTTATCAGTATTCATACCAAATCACCTGTGAAAAGAACTATGTTCGCTTGATTTTGCCGCCGCCCCGCCGCCCCCCCCCCCCCCCCCTCAGTAGAGACGGATTGATTTATAAGTAAACTCTAATTCCTGACTTTCCAGTCGTCCCATCCATACAGAGATTCACAAAATAATTTCTTACATATTCCTGAAAAACTTTAAATTATCACAAATTCTTAGAGATTTCTTTTAATGTCCTTTCATTTGAATCAAATACCAGGAGCAAGAATTGGTTAAAAAAAAGCTAAAAAAACACATAGTGCTAAAATCATATATACATATTTAATTAATCAGATACAAATACAGATGTAAATGTTAGACGGATGAAAAAAATTTAAACCAAATTTGCATAAACGGATACAGATAATAAGTGATTTTTTGACGGATATGAATACATATATTGATATAGGAAACAAGTAGTTAATGAATATTAGAAAATATTCACATATAAAACAAGTATTTATTGAGAAAAATAACAAAGTGAATAAAAAAAGGATACATATTTTAGTTGGCATTCATTAGATAACAAGTATGTAGCATAGGAGGATATCTTAATAAATATGAAAAAATAAAAAAAATGGAAATGCACAAATACAAAATTTTGACAATTTGGTAGCATGTAAATAAAAAACTTATACCATCTCACTATTAGGGACATCCTGATAATCATCTGAGAAAATTAATGTATTTTATTATCCATTTATGAGCACTATAAAAGTCCCATGAGAACGCCTCTCATGGAATGCACCTAAAATCTCTTGCCATGTGCTTATTATCTTTGACTTTGGTAACCTAATCCTTAATTATAAACAGGGCTTTTACTAATTACTAATTTAATCGAAGCTTGTCCTTTCCAAGATTAGAATTGATCATGTAATGATCAAGGGATAATCCGAAAGAGACAAGATCATGAAGTCCCTATCTATCATTATTTATTCTATGATAGCAATGCGTTAATTATTATGGACGGTACGTAGGATCATCAAATAAAAAACTGAAGAATTTCATTAGGCGAAGCCAAGATGAAGTATAATTTTATAAGAGTGAGGCTACGGTGCTATGCATAGCACGGATTGAGCCGTGCTACGGCTCAATATTTGAGTTTTCAAAATTCTAACGGTCGATCCGAACCGTTCAACATGATTATAAAATTAATATGTACTTGCAAACCAAATTTTACATTATTTCGAATTTTTTTACTATTTTTTTAGATAGGTAGAAAATCACTTGATCTGAAAATTCTGGACCATCCAAAAACAGTGATTTTCTACCTATCTAAAAAAATAGTAAAAAAATTCTAAAAAATGTAAAATTTGGTTTGCAAGTACGTATTCATTTTATAATCATGTTGAATGGTTCGGATCGACCGTTAGAATTTTGAAAACTCAAATATTGAGCCGTAGCACGGACCCAACCGTGCTATTCATAGTACCGTAGCCTCACTCATTTTATAATTATTTTGAATATTAAGTTTATTTATATTTTCTTATTGAGAAAAGCACATAAATAAATGGATATTTTGGAAAAAAAAGGTAGCGTGAGGAATAAACTTTTAATTTTATATATCCGAAGTATATTATATTTTTTTTATAAGACAAAGAAATAGAAGTATATTTAAAAAAATAAAAAAAATTGAGAGACGGGAGGGCAACTGTCCGCTTTGGCTCTATTAGATCAAATAGTCTAAATGGCTAATTAATCATTAACATCGTTGAAAGTAATAATATCTCAAGTTCGATCAAATTTTATGACAAACTTAGTTAGATGTGATCAAACTTTTAAACACAACAATTTTAAATAATTAAGATTAGATATGGACGATAATAAGTCTTTAGTATAGTAACAAAGATCAATGTTATCTGTGTAAAAGGTGACAGGTTAGTAATCCGGATAGAAGTCGGAAGTAGATCTTGAAAAGAAAAAAAAAAAGCACGAGATTTGAGATTTTCATCTGTTCCAAATCTTGGGGACGAATATCAAACCTCTGTCCCAACAAGTCTCTAAGTTATACACTGTATAATAGTCAAATTTTTTTCTAAAAAAGAACTAAGATCGAGCATACAAAAATTTCACAAAAAGTAGGAGTCAATTTTACAGTATCCGCATCATTTTCACTATAAATTATATAACAAAAGCATAAATAATCACCGATTTTTGAAAATAATGGATATTAATTGACCCCGTGAAATCCATTTGCATTTGTCTCTGAGGCCGCTTTTTTTTATTAATACCAAAAAAAAAACAAAATATCAAATATGCCCTCAATCCCAAATTTTTATTAAAAATACCCTGACCGCCCCTTCACTGAGCGGTCCACTGTTCATACCAAACCGCCCCACGTTTGGGCGGTCACCTATGCATACCAGATCGCCCCACTGTGGGGCGGTTTGGTATTTTTTTTTAGAGACAATATGAATAGCAAGATGCTGAAATCTAACGCTAAATATTCGAATTTTTTTTGAAATATTTGTTAGATTACTTCTTTTACGTATATTTATACTAAAATATGCTAAATTACTTGAAATTATGTTAAATTACGTTGAATTACACTAAATTACTTTAAATTACGCTAAACTCTAAACCCTAAACTCTTATTTTGGACAATTTCTAAAACCCTAAAAATTACCGTACATTAAATGATTTACAATTTTCACATAACATATTTATAAAAATTAGTGATATTTAAAAGAAACCCTAAACCCTAATTTCTAAACCCTAGTTTCCGACATTTTTATTAATAAATATACCCACATTAGCTGGGTTTTTTGTTAGATTACTTCTTTGGATGTATAATTAGCATATTTATACTAAAATACGCTAAATTACTTGAAATTATGTTAAATTATGCTGAATAACACTAAATTACGTTAAATTACGCTAAATTACATTAAATTACGGTAAATTATGCTAAATTACATATGAATAGGGATGATATCTTCACTGAAAAGGCGAAAAACGACGACGAAACTTCAAATGACCATAAAACGGTGCTCGAGTATCCGATTTCAGCAAATGACCACTTTTCGGAAAGCTTGCAAAAATACGCATGAGTTAGTGCTAGCAATACCGGATTTCAAAACTCAGAATTGCCAAAAAACAAAGGGAAGAGCCTCAAAACTTGAGTTGAAGTTTCCGATTAAGATTTTCGTTTCTATTATTCAATCTAAGTAGCTCAGTAAATTAGTTACATAATGAACTTGTAGAATACCAATTTTTACTATTTTCGGAATTCTTTACTATTTTTTATGATTCATGAAATATGGCACAAAATCGGTCTACTTTTGTGTAATTTTGCGTAGTTTGGCGTAATTTACCGTATTTCAGCATAATTAGCGAAGTTATTGTAATTTAGCGTAATTTAACGTAAATTTGTGTAATTCAACGTAATTTAAAATAATTTAGCATATTTTAGTATAAATATGCTAATTATACATCAAAAGAAGTAATCTAACAAATATTTTAAAAAAAATCCGAATTTTTAGCGTTAGAATTCAGCATCTTGATATTCATATTGTCTCTAAAAAAAAAAAAAAAACCGAACCATGGTATGCATAGATGACCGCCCAAACGTGGGGTGGTTTGGGATTGAGGATAGATTTGATATTTTGTTTTTTTTTTTGGGTATTAATAAAAAAAAGCAGTCTCTGAGGTCAATCATGGTTAAAACTATAATAGTTCTTCAAAAATTTATATAATACCACATAGAAGCACAATTGTTTGAAATATAAATGTAGGTCAATTAGCATCCGTTTCTCTCAACTAGATTTGCCTCCGTTTGCATGAATTTCAAAAATTAAATTTTGAAAGCTGTTTTACTAATTTACGAATGGCTGAAATCTTTCTTCCCCTGTTTTTTTATTCTCTTTTTTTGTGCCTTAGAAAAAAATAAATAAAGACGAAAATGATTGTCCGTTATTATTTTCAAAACAGGGCTCCTGAATTCATTGGACTTAATGTTAAAATTAATTGTCATTATTACAAAAATGTGGTGAGAAATCAAACATCGATTTCGGAAAGGTTGCAAACCGCTGTAAAGATTTCTCCATATCCATCTCCAATTTTATTCAAGGTGAAATTCATTCATACCTGTTTATTATGCCAAGGTTAAGGGTTAAATTGTAACATATTAGACCAGGTATTGTGGTATATACCAATTAATTTTGCAAAATCTAAAATAGCTCGTGAAAGCTTTAAAAATGTTATAGTTGCTTTTGGTCTCATGATTAACTTATTACTATCTTTAGGTGAATCCTAATTATACTATAATTTACTTATCTGATCACTATTGAAATTTTCCGGCTCGACATTACGTGTTGCCCTGAAATTTTTATTAATACCATATTAAAAAAAAACCACCTTTTTCAATAATTCGAAAAATATCAGGGCCGCAGGGTCAATTGGCGGCTCCAAGAATGGGGCTGCCAATTGACCCTGCGGCTCCACTTTTTTTTTTTAATTGTGAACTTAATTGGATCTCTTAGTTGTTTGTTTTTATAAATCTGAATGAATTTTGAATTTTTATTGGAACTCACATTCACCCCCTTTAATTTGGGACATCAGAGATGATAGATATATATAGAAGAAAAAAAAAGTGGAGCCGCAGGGTCAATTGGTATCTCCATTCTTGGGGCCGCAACGGCACATGGTGGCCTTCAAGAAAATAACCGCCAATTGACCCTGCGGCCCTGGTATTTTTCTAAATCTCCTAAATTTTTTTTTGAAAATGGTATTAATAAAAATTTCGGCGTGTTGCCGTACCAGTTCGTCCGCTGGTTTTCTAGGCGCTTTGTCTCGGGTGATGTTTATCAATTATCATTCACAGTATTTAAAGTCTAGACCCATCCATTGCACCAGAAATGCACCCCATATGTAGGGCTGCAAACGAACCGAACCGAACCGAATCGAACTTACCTCCAGTTTGAGTTTGGTTTGAATTAATTTCGAACTAAGTTTGGTTTGAATTAATTTCGAACGAACTCAATTTCGAATCGAACTTTTTACGAACTCAATTTCGAACTTTTACGAACTTTGTTACGACTTACGAGTTATGACTTATGGCTAGGCCATAGTTCGAAATTACAGCACTTCAATAAAAACTCAGGCATTCTGAATTCTAATTACACAGTACACCAAAGTTTATATCAAAGTTCATTACAAATACCAAAATTTAGTACAATCAATCAAAGTTCAGTACAATCACAGAATCTAAAGTTTTCCAAATAGCCAACAGGAGCAACATCACCAAAGTTTTCAAATATCCAAAGTATTCAAAGTACAATTTAAATATCAATACAAGTACAGAACAATCACCAAAGTCTTAGAATTATTACAAACTCAAATATTATCCTAAATAAAACATTAAAGTTCATTATCAACGAAAATTAACGGTTCACGTTTGAGTTAATTTCGAACTAAGTTTGGTTTGCGAACCTATTTTGAACGAACTAGGTCCAGTTTGAGTTTGGTTTGAATTAATTTCGAACTAAGTTTGGTTTGAATTAATTTCGAACGAACTCAATTTCGAATCGAACTTTTTACGTACTTTTTCGAATCAAACTCGAATCGAATTACGAACTACGAATTTTTTTGTGCAGCCCGACCCATATGTGTCAAGAAAGTCCCTACCAAGTTGGGATATTTTTGAAATATAATTATTTATTTATCTTTAATTTTATATTTTTATTTTTACGAGATGTATGATACATTAAAAGACATTGATTTTAATTTGTAACCATACCTTTGCTCTGAGTAACTAGTCTCCATGGATTAAGATTCTCAACGGCATTGAAACAAATACAACAGAGATCAGACGGATCGATGATGAGCCTATGTAGGGGTGCAAACGGATTGGATACGGATCTGCTAAAATCATATATGTATTCTCTTTTATTTTTCGGATACGGATCGGATATCAGATATTTGTATATATATATAAAAGTATTTTTATAATATATATTAAATTATATGGTATATATTTACTATTTGGATACGAATGAATTAAAATTCAAAATCATATCTGTATTCGTATCTGCACGAATATTCAGATATCAGTATTTAATTTTCGGATATGAACGGATACGGTCGGATATTATCCGATCCGTTTGACCCCTAAGCCTATGTCGAAATTCCTTTTTTTTTTCATTTTTTTTTTTGACAAATTAAGGAGTGAGGGTCCTTGCTTTTCAATCGAACCCAAGTTTGAGCTGGATTTTGGCCTTGCACCTCCTGTAGAAGAGAGGAGATGTCACTTGACAATGGTTCTTTGAGCAATCTTTATAGAGAAGGGTTCAAATGCTTTCATTTTTTTGTGCCTCCACCATGCCTCAATTTTTTTAAACTTTAATAACTCAAAATTTAAAACTTAAAAGTCAAAATAAAACCGTTGGATATGATCTACATCATTTTATCTACGTGCTCATAAAAAATTATCACATTTTGATTTTGTTTTTATGTGAATCAATAAGTTAAAAAATCAACGTCTATAAATTATCTACATTAGTACGTTTTTTACAAGCTCTTGATGACAATCAAAATAAAATTGAAATGTCATAATTTTTTACATGTGCATAGATAAAATGATGTAGATCATATCTAACGGTTTTATTTTGACTTTTAAGTTTTAAATTTTGAGTTATTAAAGTTTTTAAAAATAGAGGCATGATGGAGGCATGAAAAATGGAGGCATTTGAACCCTTCTCATCTTAATAATAGCTTTTCATAAAAATAAAATAAAGTTTTAAATATGGGTAAACATATAGGTATGTTACCAGACATATATATAAAAATCCACTAATAAATTAAAATTTATAAATTTTAGTATTGTTTGATGATGAATCAAGACCATCAATTTTAAAATGTTAATATTTCAAACTACTTAATGTATGGTGAAACATACACCAAATCTCTTTATATTTTATAACTTGAATTCTGGATAATATAAATCATTTTTACAATGTCAAATTCGAAATTAAGCTTTATTTTTGAAGTTTATCAAGATTGTCAAAATTTCAAGTCACTTGTTGTATTGTAAAACATACACAAAATCCTATCATACGTTACATACATAATTTATGAAATTTTAATCGAAACTTCTTTTTTTAAAGTTAGTGGCTTTAATGTCTACTAATAATTTAATTGATAAAAAACATATTTACAACAAGTCAATTGATTCTAATTCTAGATCTACTCTTTTATTCTCATGAAATTTTCTAAATTACTCAAAATTACTCTAATCATCCTTAATCACCATCTAAATTCCTAGATCTACTCACTCATTTAAAAAAAATTCTAGACCTGCTCTTCTAATCCTACTTATATATATATATATATATATATATATATATTCATAATCATTCTAATACCTTAATCTCTATCTCGCTCCACAATCGGATCCGCTCTTTCGACCGCCGCCACGCTCCAATAACTGGATCTACTTACCGTCATACTCCGATCGAGATGAGGACTCTATGCTCCAAGCTCAGATGATACCGCGCTCTCGGCTCCGACCAGCTCTGCTCAGCTCCCTCCCTTCTCCCTCATTATTCTCTCCGAACAAAAAGATAGAACCGAGAGAGAGGGGAGATATTATTGTGTCGAGAATCATTTTTTTTTTAATCGAAGCTTTATTTTGAAGTTTATCAAGATTGTCAAAATTTCAAGTCACTTGTTGTATTGTAAAACATAGACAAAATCGTATCGTACTTTACATACATAATTTATGAAATTTTAATCGAAACTTCACGGGGCCCCTTAAAAAGTTCGTGTCAAAGCTGATTAAACGGTCCGGATCTATACTAAAATTTGAGCTACTCGAGGAGATCCTAATTTCTCTGTGTAGGAATATTGCTCTTTATCAATTATCAGGTGTCTTTAATTATCATTCGTAGTATATAGACCCATCCAATATATTTCGATGAAGTTCTTACCAACCAACTATATATATATCTTGAAAGAAACCGTATTAAAAGAATGCGCCCACCAGAACGCAATAACCAGTCTCAGTTTCATGACCTTGTTGATAATTGCAGATGCAAGTTGTTCCACATGCCTTAAAAAAAAAATATGTATTATTGTATTAATCTCTTAATCTATGAAACTTATTCTCTCATGCACAAGAACTGTCTCGTACATACATGCTGTATTTTATTTTAAAAAGTATCTTTACGAAAACCAATAAGTAGTAAAAATAATATCCTCTGTGTTTGATGGTTACACATTCAGAACTCGAATAAGAATTTTTTTGTAGATATTGAATAGTTAGTTAACTTAACCTCTAACATTTACTTAAAAAATATTTTTACAAATTGTTTAGTACGAATTGCAAAGCAAATAAATGGTTTGAATTTACCGTTCATAGTCCGAGGACATAAGCCACGTAAACAAGAGATTTAGGATTCACAAATTGTCTACTTGTATATGTCCGAAACCATAATTTACAGACATTTCCTATAATCATGTGCTTGTAGTGTAAACAGAAGGTTAAGTTTGAGCGACTATGATTCTATGAACTCATGTAAGTCCATTCTATAGCTGGAATGATTATATCAATACATAGAGTTAGTGTATATAGGAGCAGATTCAAGATGAACGTCAGGGGAGTAAAAAAAATAGCAAATTGGGTTCAAATCTATTAGCTAATCAATTACTAGATAAAAAACAATTAAACTTATAAATGAAAACAAATCGTAAACGAAAGCACAAGCAGATTTCTAAAGTTATGAATGAAGCGAATTGTCGAAGTAGGTCACAACGGGTTCGACAACCAAATGAGGAAATGAGGAGTCCACTACAGCAAGACCTTCATGTCTACAGAATGAAAAATAATAAAACTTAATATTTGCAGATACCTTGAACTAATTAAACTTTTTTAATGATTTAACATGAACGTGATCTTAAAAAAGAATGAGACAATAAGCAGTGTATTATTTTATTTAGAAAATTGTAATGATTGATAATTAGGTTTATACATTTGTGTACAACTTTTATAGTTTTATAATGATTAAATTTCTATTTTATTATGTACAAATTCAATGTGTATTAGGGTTTTAGTTATACTGATGCAGCAGGGGATGAAGACATTTAGGTTTCTTGGTTGGTTGTTTTGGTATTTTCTGATTGTTAGGGACTGTAATGCATATTTTGTGGTCTTGTCAGTATTTGTGTTTCATGCTTTCTGAACAATTTTTTTCTTGCAATAGGTTGTTGCTGTTTTGTAATAGGTATAACTTATGCCTAGTTGTTTTAGTTTTTGCTCTTGAAACGGTACTAGATGTTAGTACCGGTTGACAAACATTGTAAGGTTTCTGTATTAATGGAAATCGGTGGACTATTTCATTTCTTTCAAAAAAAATATTCAATGTGTATTATTGTTCTATTAAATATATCAATTCATGTTTAAATAATATATATTTATGTTTGGATAATTAGAAAAAAATTTGATTATAATTTCCTTATTTGAAATATGCAGAAGATGAAAAAAAGGATAGGGAGTGATTGGCAAGAAAAGGATATAATCGGCTGAAACGAAGTAACCAAATTTATGAATTTAGTTTTTTTAATAAATGTCTAAAGGAATAAAATTAATAAATATTATTTCTTCTAATGGATTGAGAAAAAGTTCATCTATATTCTTCTCGATAAAATATTTAATATAATTCTAAAAATTAAAAATTCAGGACATGTACATGGTATTGTACTAGTTCATCCGCTGGTCTAGACGCTTTGTCTTGGAGGTGCAGTCTTTAAGGATGTGGTCCACAAGAGGTAAAGAGGGGGGAGAGGAGACATGAATTCACATCACCCCCGGTACCGTAATAGAGAATCTTTTACAATTACTTGAACTGGACCGTTCTTTTTAACTTGGCACGAATCTCAAAGCCCAATAATACTGCCCCCTCTGTCAGCCCGAATCCCAAACCGGCTGGGAGTTAATCTCAAACCGTAAAATTAAGAGAATCTTTTACGGTACCGGAGAGGATATGGATCCGAGGAGACACGAGGGGTGACTGAACCTATCTTATCCCTATTTACTTGCTCCACAACACTAAATTTTAAGAGAAAGGAGAAAGAAGAGACAGAGGAAAAAAGGGGAGGTTAATATTATTTACAAACTATTCAAAGGTTATAACTCTCAAATCATAATATAGAAGAGGTACTCATTTTGCTACCCCTCTCCTACTCTTGAATTCATATCCTCCCCAGTATCATAAAAGGAATATTTTAGAATTAGTAGATCTGGACTGTTCTTTTAATCTGTCACGAATTTTAAAGGAGACTTCTATATCTACAGTTTGACACCAGATTGAGTAAATCTGGACCGTAAAGTTGTGAACCCCACTATCTAATACATGCAGGGGTGGATCCAGAATTTCTGTCAGGGTAGGGCACTAATCGGGTTCAAATAACTAATCGGATTCAAACCCATTAACTAATCAGATACTAAATAAAAAAAACAATATTTAGAGAAAGAGTTGATGATCTCCCTTTGAAAGTTGTACTTGAATTATCTGTATTATAACAAATACCAATAAGCTTATACAAAAAAAATCAGTTCAATACTGGTAAAATAGGACCCCATTTAATAACTCCTTCAAGTTATTCTTAGATTTTTTTAATGAGTAGCATATATTAAATAACAAAATCATTCTTTCTATAAATTTTATTTCTAACTTAGTATGGTATAATAGCCATAGAACTGGCACACGTTAATATCAGTTTTTTACCAGCAAACTAGTATCAGAAATAAAACTCAAAACCTCCAATTGTAGGCAAACCAGTATCAGTTTTTTCTACCAATAGGTGGATTGTAATCTAATTTGTAAAGCTAAATTTATAAATATGAGGTAAAAAAAAATAAGGTACAAGGAGAAAATTCTCCAATTCATGGCTCATCAGTAGCTTTTGTTTTTGCGTGAGGGCGGAGAGAATGTCCAAATTCCAAGTGTGAGCGGCCGTCAACTAGGTTTTTTCTTTTGTTTTTGCTCTCTGAACTCAAGCGAAGAGCAAAAGGAAGGGACAAAGGGTTAAGTTTTTTGCTCTCTGATTACGAAGTCATTTTTTTTCTTCCGAATCGAGCCAATTGCTCTCTGACTCTAGGGCTTCATTCTAAAGTTCTAAGTCTTTTTTTTCTCCCGCGAGCCAACCGCACCGCACAAAGTCTTTTTTTTATTTCCTGCTGACTCAGCATAGCGAACTAGGGATCAGCTAATTTTTTGTATTTTGTCGAAGCGAAGCAGAGGACGGGCACGGGCTTCTATTTGAATTGGGTCAATTACTTTTTAATGGACGGATGGGCTTCTATTTTATTATTTTCTGAGTCAGGATTGGGCACAGTTTCGGATCAGGGGTAGGTACACTTGGAAATTTATATGGATCAAAATATTTTTTCAAATCTAGAGATAGACAAGTACCTACCGCTGAGCCTTGATGGATCCGCCAATGAATACATGAGAGTACTTTTATCCTCTCTCCTTTCTCGTCCCTTCTCTTGTCTGGAGTCTGGACCACAGTAATCAACATTCGCTCTATTTGAATGCATCCAATGTAACCAGACATAATATGCATCATATATTTTCAAGTCCCTACCAAGTTGGGATATCATTGAGGAACCAACTATCTTGAAATATTAAAATGTCAATACCAGAGAAACGCATCCGGTTTGAGTGTCATGATCAGGGTCCAGACATAATATGCATCATATATTTGTACCACGTACGGACAATGCATATGCATGATAACTTGTAAAATTTGGAAGTTCATATAATACAAGATTAAATGTTGAAAAATTAATGGTTTAAATAAACATCTTTTGATGAAAAACGAATTGGATACGGATCACATAGTAGTAAAATTAATCCATATATATCTATTTTATTTTTCGAATCCGGATACAAATCATATATTATAGATTGATATGAATACATATTGAATATTAAACGGATACAAATAGAGATACATGTACAATTTAAATTCCTAATTTAAATATTGTAACAAAATTAACATATTATTCAATAAATTATTTTTCAAAAAAATAAAATTAACACAAAACACAAATATAATACACATATTTAATAATTATGGTGAACAAAATATTTTTCTCATTTAAAACTTGTTATGTCATTACAAAATATATATCGTTAACAAAATTAATCACCAATATAATCATAGTTTTAATCAAAGTATATCAAAAAGAAATATTCTTCTCTAAATATATAGATATGATTATAAATAAATGGATAAAAAAAACGGATACGATAATTATCCGTATCCGTATGCACACAAATGAATATATGAAAAATAAAAAGATTATGGATATAGATAATTCATGGATACGTACAATTATCTATATATGTATTTGTATCCGCACAAACAGATATGGGAAAAATAAAAAGTTACGGATTAATACGGATAATTATTTGTATTCTTTTCTGTTTTAGCATCCGAAATTTAAAACCATATTCGTTCTGCATAAATTAATACGGATTAATACGGATAATATGCCTCTTGTTGTTCTTACACATGTTTTTCATCTTATATATGGATTTTGCTAATATGCTACGCGTAGCATAGAGCCCCTCCGTGCTATGGCTCAATTTTTTAGTTTTCAAAATCCTAACGGTCGATCCGAACTGTTCAACATGATCTCCATATGAATATGTACTTGCAAACCAAATTTTACATTTTTTAGAATTTTTTTACTATTTATTAAGCCACTTTGAAAAAACACAAATTTGTACACAACAGTAAACTTTTCTGGACCATTGGATCAGCGATTTTCAAAATGGCTTAATAAATAGTAAAAAAATTCTAAAAAATGTAAAATTTGGTTTGCAAGTACATATTCATATGGAGATCATGTTGAACGGTTCGGATCGACCATTAGGATTTTGAAAACTCAAAAAGTGAGCCGTAGCACGGAGGCCTCTATGCTATGCATAGCACCGTAGCACTGTCCCTTATATATACTGGTCTGATATATACAATATCCACTCCATATCTAAAAAAGAAGAACATGTAAGAACAAAGCACATCAAAATAAATTAATATAGTTAAAAGATAGAACAAAAGTTTGTGCATACCATATATCTACAAAAAATTTCGAGGTAGGTAACAAAATTGGATGACTAAGAACCATTTACAGGACCGGATGTTATTACAAGGACCATTATTAGTACAGATAAAAATAATCGAATGGAAATTACATCATTAATGAATGCAACTTTTATTTCCATTATATTATTTGGCAATTTAGTTAATTAGATACAAAGAAAAATGAGAATTCAAATAATACTGACTAAATCCACTGCCCTTTAGAAACAAAATGAGCCTCAGATTCTACTTTGTTCAATCATTTCTGACATTTAACATTCTCTAGTCTTTTCTTGCCTTGCTCAAATCAAGCTTGTTTAGTGCTTGAAGCAGGCTTGCACTGGTACCCTCTTCTTTAGAGGCATCCAGGCTGCTATTTGGGACCAGTAACAGGAAGTTGTGGTTTTACCTTAAATAATTTTCACAGTTGGATTGGGATTGTTGAAGTTTTATCTCAAATAATTTTTAGTATTAATAAAAATAGGGAGGCTCCAAAATGAGTAATTCAATCTTTACCTCAAAATGGATGAAGTGTGGTCGGAGAGACGGAGAGAGGAGATTGGCACGGAGGCTGAAGCGGAGGTCAAGCGAGGAGCATGGATCTGGAACGTCAGGATGGTTTTGCAGGAAGCGAAGAGGAAGCGATGGCTGGGGTTCGAAGCGGACATGCGACCAAACCCGCTGTCGGTAATCGGAGGTGGCCAGAGGCGGATCCAGGATTTTCGTCAGGGGGGCAAAAAAAATATCGAATCGGGTTTAAATACCTAATAGAGTTTAAATACCTAATAGGGTTTAAATCCATTAACCAATTGGATACTCGATAAAAAACAATGTTTTAACTTACAATTTTCAATGCTTTGAATTGTAATTTATGATGTTCTGACTTATAATTATAATTACCAATCGAAATTCAACAGATTTATTTTAATTTTAAACCTAAATTTAACCCGAATTACAAATTAAATGTTCAGAGGAGGGCAAAATTTTTTTTAGAGAAGAACAAAGTCGGTCGGAATCAATAAATCTCTACTAAAACTCAAAATTCAGGGGAGGACAACTGCCTCTGGAACTCTCTGGGTCCGCCCTGGAGGTGGCAGGGAAAAAGAGCGAAACTGAGTGGGGAGAGGGGTGCGTCATTTTCTTTCACTGGAGAGGACAAAAACCGAAATTTTTATTTTTAACATTTTAAAGAATTAAATTAATAAAATAACCACCGTTTCTGGTCAATTCCATATTTAACACGGCCGCAGAACACCGGAGCGGACCCATTTGGGGGAGGCCGCAGAATACCGGAGCGGACCCCCATATGGGTCCGCAGAATGCCGGAGCGGACCCGGGTCCGCAGAATGCCGGAGCGGACCATGGTCTTTATATCCCGAAAATGACAGCGAAATTTCATTCCACACTCTCACACCTTCTCTCTCCTGAGTTAGCTCTCTGATCTGTAAGTTTTTTCTCTCTTCTTTTAAATTTTTATTTTTATTTCAGTAGATTAATAATTTAATTAGAATAATTAATTTAGCAATAATTAAATTAGAATAATTTAAATTAATTAATTTAGTTAATTTTTAATTGTAGGTTTTTTCTGTATTGAATTGAAAAAATGGCTCTTATGGTATCCATCTACACTGGTGGGGATGTATTAACAGGTCCTAATGGGGTTTACTACAGTATTGGACCCGTTACTGTGATCCCGGTATTGCCAAGTACGGATTATTTGGGACTTAAATCAAGTATATGTGGGAATTTGGGGTTGGATCAGGGTCAGTATGACCTTAAAATTGATGCCAAAATTAGCATGCCGACTAGTTCGGCACAAACCTGGTTCCAACTATTTCCAATTCAGAATGAGGGAGTCTGGCAGGTATTGTATAACCAAACCATGAGTTTTTCTGGGGGTGCATACAAGATAATTGACCTATATGTGGAGGTTACCAGAGCCCGGCGTTCGAACCCAGTTCAGAGGTTAATCCAGGGTCGTAGTCGGGGTAACTCATCCGGCACTAGTCCATCCCCTGTCCAAATTGACCAACCGTCCAGTAGTCGGGCCCCAGTTCAGAGGGACCGACCCTCCCGTCGGGCCCCATCCCAGACTGACCAGCCTTCATCTAGTCGGACCGCTCATTGGGGTCAAACTTGTAATCCGGATGAATCTGATGAAGAAGTGGATCCGGAAATACTAGAGGCAGAGGAAAATTAGGGTCATGTTGATCCTGAGGGTATGAGCGATTATTCTGACCAGGAAGATACCGGGCCTGTGCTCGGAATATCAAGGAAATTCAAGATGGATCGCGGGTTTCAGATAATGGATCGCGGGTTTCAGCACCCGATTCATGCTTTCAACGACACATCAGGGTTTATGGAAGCCAATTCGGGTTTGTTTGGAAGTAGAGCAGATTTTGAGAATGAATTGTCCGAGGGACAAACATATGACTCAAAGGAGGAAATGAAGAGCGCAATTGCCAGGTTTCACATCCTTTGCAACAAAGAGTTAATACCTACGCACAGTGACCGCATAAGAATGAGGTTCAAGTGCAAGGACAGTTACTGTGGGTGGTACATACTCGCAAGGGCCACCGGTTATGGAACACAATGGCGTGTCTCCAAATGCCCAACACAACATTCATGCCACGCGGATGCGACAAGAACAGATCACTCCCAGTTGTCAGCTGCTATGGTTGCCGAGTGTATATCCGCTCACATGAGGAATGATGTCGACTTGAGTATTCAGGCTGTCCGAATTGCTGTTGCTGAAAAGTACAACGGTCAGATACCGGCGTACAACAAACTATGGCGTGGCCGTGAGTTGGCAATAGCCCGTCAATTTGGCAGTTGGGAGGGGTCATACGCTCTTGTAGTTCCATTGTTGGAGGCAATGAAAAGAAGCAACCCAGGTACTATATTGTTCCTTCAATTTTTACGTTATTTCATTATCAATCAAAAATTGAACTTATTTTTTTAAATTTATTGACAGAAACATTGTTTGAGGTGACCTCATATCCCACTGGTGAACCTGGACCATGGAGGTATTTTCATAGGGCGGCTTGGGCATTTGGACCGTACATAGCTGCTTTTCAACATATCAGACCGGTCATCACAGTTGATGCATGTTTCCTGTCAGGCCGGTATAAAGGTAACTAATTTGATTGTTTTCACTTTATTTATTTTAGTTGATTTCGGCTCTTACAAAATTTATTTTACCACAGGCAAGCTGTTGATTGCAACCGGGTACGATGCTGAAAATCAGCTCCTCCCGTTGGCTTTTTCACTGGTAGAATCAGAGAGTTATGACGATTGTGCGTGGTTCATGAAATGGTTGAGGATCAATGTAATTCGCTCCAGATTCATGTGTGTCATCACTGATAGGGGAAAGGGTATCAAGAAGGTGTTCAGACAAGATGATATGGGGTGGAACGAGGAGGATGAGGATCAATGTGTTCACCGTCTTTGTGCTACTCACATAGCCGAGAACATGAAGAAGAACGGTTGCAGTGATAAGGCAATCCGTTTTTTTAGAATATGTGTGGCTAAGAGGAAGATGAGGAGGTACGAGCAAGGAATGCAAGCAATGGGGCAGGCATGTGACATTGCCCTCAATTGGCTGGACGGTGTGGGTAAGTATTTGGATCAAGATGAGAACGAGTGCCCCAAACCATGGAAGATATTCCAAGCACTGGACGGTGGTTACCGTTGGGGCATCATGACTACAAACGGGTCTGAGTCGCTTAATAAGGTCTTCAAGTCCTCTCGTAGGCTACCGGTTGCAGCAATAATTGAAGACACATTTTACAAATGTATGACATGGTTTGCGCAAAGGAGGGCCAAAGCGGAATGGGAAGTCAGTCAAGGTCAGCAATTCTCGTGTCGTGTGCATAAGGTACTTTTATTTGTAGTTATTTCTTCATAATTTTTAATGAAGTTTGTTAAAAAAAATATCTGACTTCTTCATTGTTTTTTAATTTTTCGTAGCTGATCAACAAACGGTTCGAGAGGTCCGATAAAATGAAGACGCTGGGGGGCTTTGGAAACAACAACGAGTTCGAGGTAACCGCCACATAGGAGAGAGTTCACGCTTTCATACCTGACGATTCTAGTCGGTTTACCAAGGCCAATTACAAATACACGGTGATAATCGGGGATGATCACACGGTAACTTGCACGTGCCAGAAGCCTCAATTGGAGAGAATACCGTGCTCTCATGTTCTGTCCGTGTGTCGTCTCCGAGGCATCGACCCTGGCGTATTTGTAAGTCACTATTATCACATCCATACACTAATCAACACATGGAGCGCACAATGGCATGTTTATGGAAATAAGTCGGAATGGCCTCCACACGATGGCCCGGTCCTTGTTCCAGAGAAAAAAAATATTTCTGTGGGCAGAAGACAGCACGACAGAATTCCGATGTGGATGGATGTTCTACATAATAGGAGAAGAGGACACCAAGCCGGCCGAGATACGCAAGAAAGACAAAACAGAGCTGCTCGGGCTGCACGAGATTGAGAGTTAATGTTGTTTTTCTAATTGTACTTGTAAAACTATTGTTTATTTTCGGTTAATTAGACGTATTTGTAATTTCCGATAACATTCGCATGTTCTATTGTATGCTTCTTTATATGGCTCCTTGTTCTATTGTAATGTTTCTTTTGATCAAACAAACGACGAACAACAATTTCAGATTAAACGACATTTCAAATATAAGTAATTATACACAACTTCCAGACAAACGTTACATTTTTGATAAAAATTTCCAAAACAAAACCATAATCAAATTCAGAATCAGAAAAAAAAAAAGACCAGGGTCCGCTCCGGCATTCTGCGGACCCATATGGGTGTCCGCTCCGGTATTCTGCGGCCTCCCCCAAATGGGTCCGCTCCGGTGTTCTGCGGCCGTGTTAAATATGGAATTGACCAGAAACGGTGGTTATTTTATTAATTTAATTCTTTAAAATGTTAAAAATAAAAATTTCGGGAACAAAAAGGAACGGAGCACGCCAGGAAAGGAAATGAAAATTTTTATAGCTGAGGTAATCTGGACCGTTCATTTTAAATGAAATGTGCGGTTATTGATTGGAAGCAAATGGGAGTAGAGAAATTTGGGCGCCTCATATATATAATGATGAAGGTATTAAATTTTTTAGTAGTACTTGTGACTATAAATGTTATTTTCAGTGCTATATTAAACAATCTTTGGTGCATGTTCAAGCCATCATTAAAGTAAATTTTATAATTAAATTTTGACAATCACAATAGCTAGGTTGAACCGACAAACGTATGAAGGTAAACTACCGTCAACATTAAGGTAACAAATTATTGTGACAGCACAAACCGGTTTGGCCAAATCGGACAAAATTAAGGTGAAATTAAAATGCTTAATGATGATTTGAAAGGTAACGGAATTGTTTGCCACCTGTCCAGAATTCATACCAAATAGTCATCATGCGCATGCAATAATATATGAGGAAATTAATTCAGTTTTTTATTTGTAGAAATTAAAAATTTAATTTGTCCAAAATAAGATGGAATATTTTTTTTTCATAAATGGATTGAATTGAACCAATTATTCGAAATCATTTGGGAAAGACTAATTTCCAAAATTTACCACATCAATGATCACAAAATGTGAAAAATCAATGAGTGGAAGAGAGAGAAAATAAAAGAGATGAGAGAGCTCTAAAATTTCACAGCCCATATAAGGATCAAATTAATGTTTCAGTCTCAATTATTTTAGATTTTTGTAGCGAAAATATACTGCAACTTAAGGAAACTACTAGGACTGAATTATTGAATCAATGATTCAGTTCTGTTGAGATATTTTCTGGAATTGAATTTGGTGCCAAATTGTTTATTTGGTCTCATCTTAGCAATCGAAAAAAATTCATCTTGTTTTCAATCATTTATTTTTTTATTAATTTTTATAAATAAAAAAAGATGAATAAATTCTCCTTTGAAGTTGGGGAGTCACCGTCTCACCGAGACAGGAACAAGAATCCATATACTCCCAGGTATCTGATCAAGAACAATTAGCAACGGACTCAGTCGGATCAAACTTAATCCAGTACCTATGAAAGTTATAGGAGTCCGTTTTGATATTCGTATTAAGATAAAAAAAAACGGTCCAGATTTAATAATTACAACTCAGGTACCTGGAGTATCCGAATTCGCAAGATCAGGTCATCGCTGAAATAAATTGCAATGTTGGTTCTGT
This sequence comes from Carex littledalei, assembly GCA_011114355.1. Classification (NCBI taxonomy): domain Eukaryota; kingdom Viridiplantae; phylum Streptophyta; class Magnoliopsida; order Poales; family Cyperaceae; genus Carex; species Carex littledalei. Next base: position 5,914,859 of record CM022095.1, on the reverse strand, counting down.
ATACAAATTCGCTCTTAAATGTCAATCTGCTGTTCCGATCCGATCAACGGATACGAAAGAAACTTGAGATGGGTTCTTTCGACCCACGCTTTTTCTCGCTTGTCATTGTCGATACTCGATATCATGTTTAATAATTGAAAAAGACGCGTTTTCTTTACATGTTTGGGGACCACTCCTCGTGGAAACATCGATGAAATGGAGAGGTTTCTTGTCGTCCAATGCATTGATGGATGGGATGGATCATGGATGATGTTTCACCTTTTTTGATTCCTTAGGATTGTTTGATGCAAAACTACTGGATGATCCATCGTGTAACGAGCGGGAAATAGCGTTAGACGGGTCGGTTTCAGGAACGCAGCACTGCTCGCATTTATAGCTGTAACTAGAGGGACACGTTTAATATATAGTATTCTGTACGAGTCCGCATCGTCTGGATTAACTCAAAGGTGCATTTTTTTAGTTAACAAATTTCGGCGTCTAATTTTAAACGAGCTAATTCAGCTACAGTATATAATTCAGGATCCTTTTAATATTAGTGTAGATCTAGTTACACTAATCTTATAGTGAATCGGACAGTTCAGATATATTAACGCACAACATTCTTTTTTTAGTTAATGCAGAGGATACGAATTCATTATGTACCACAAAATTCTAGTTTGGATCCGGACCGTCTAATCACAATTCAATCAGAGTTTAAAATTCACGGGGTCGCTTTAATATCCGTGTCGATTTTAATCGGATGGTGCATATCTGAACTGAAACTTCGAGTTAATTTAGGGATTTCAAAAGCTAATCCAAGATTACCTTATTTATAACCGTTATATCCGTTAAAAAGTAACTTTATTCATACACGTATGCTATAAGCTACCTAAAGAGAATATTTTTCATACTTGTCTTATACGATATGATATAAGTTGAATAAATGAATAAAAGAGTTTCTTTGACGCCCCTGGTTGTAATTCCAATAAATTAATTTTTAAGAAGAAATAAATTATAACATGCAATTTCGAAGTAATTACTTTTTGCATGTTTCTAAAACGATGAATTAATGAATGTAATTAATCTGTCTTATCAAAAAATATGAAAAGTATAAAATTATAGAAGCTTTTAAGCTGTGAATTTGGATCAATATATATATTTTTTTAATAAAAGACCCGTAAACTAGCATTAAACTTAAAAGTACAGTACATTAGAGTTGCAATACTAGTAGCAGCATGCATGTACAGAAAAATAACCTAGTACGTGCTCAAATTACATATCAGGATACAACAGCGAATCCATATATAACCTGACAAGTATACCAACTAGTAGATCCACCCCCTCTTACCAATACAGATAACTAGACCCCCTATTACAAAATTAATCAAAGAAAAAAAATAAAGAATTGATACATGCTAATATTAGCCTTTAGTTCTTCATGCTTTGATGGAGATTTAGTGAGCCAGCAATCATCATTGTCCTCAGCACAAACGTGCTGGGTGAATAACAAAGTGAGCCTGAGGTATATATCCAGAGGAGATACAACCCATGGCCTGGATTATTAGAGAAAGAGGGAGAGTGAAGAAGGAATAAGAAGCGGAGAGAAAGAAGAAGAAGAAGAAAGAAAAAGACTTGGGAAGGGAGGGAGAACAGGATAACAACAACATAACCACAACACCAAGGCAAACAACAACAACAAACATATAAGATAATAAACTATATGTACTTGTATCACCTACTCTTCCATTGCCAAATAGGGAAAGAAAGGCCCGGGAGAAGAGCAAAACAAAAAACGCACCGCTTGTCTTGGTAAATAAGAGTCCCCAAAATGGCAAGATGGAGGAGTGGCGATCAGATTAGATCGTAGACCAAACTTATCCACTCATTCTTCCATTGCCGATGAAAAAGAGAAAAACTTGAAATTAGAAGTGCCTGCTCAGAAGGCAGCAAGAATAAACTACAGGGTAAAGCGTCCAAGGCGGAAGCGAAGGATAAGAGGTGGGGGTGCGGCACGAGGACGACATCGCCTTAAGCAATTTAGAAATCGCCTTTTAAGTGGTAAATAGCACCGAAAGATGATATCTAGCATGCTAACTTTCATTTAATGTCTATAAAGGACCTCTTCATTTTGATTTCGAACCTATGACTTTTCACACGGAAAATGTCATCATTTATCAATAGATCAAAAACTAATTTTTAAATTTGAATCAATAGTTGGTAAATGGATGAAAAAAAAAATATCATATATATTTGGACCAATAAAACTTATATCATATCGTGCATGTATATATTTATATTTATTTTTAGTTTTCATAATTATCCTAGATGGTAACACGTACAAAATCGATACAATGTAATTTTTACTTGTATTGTTCTGTTATGTTAACCAAAAAAATTCTTATTTTACTCGTAACCAATAAACTAACAAAAAATAAAAATTCCCATAGTTATTTGTCGAATAATACAATATATATCAGACAAATCAATAAAATGATATCATTGACGTCCTCCTCCGCTTTATTTTGTGCAATCACCTTTGTTTTTCGCATCCAACTAAGTCAACAACAGTGTTGGTAAAGTTTCTTTTTTTCAAAGGTAGTAGCTTTAAATACTAACTAATAATTTTTTGACAAAAAACATATTTACAATTAGTCAAATGACTCTAATTTCTAAATTTAAACTCTTTTATTTTTATTAATTCATCTAAACTACTCTCACCATCTAATCCTACTTATTTCCACTCTTAAACACCCTAATACATCATTCTCTAACCCTCTCCACGATTTGATTCGTTTTCGTCCGATAGCGACCACGTTCCGACGGCCAGATCTACACACCGCCGCACTTCAACGGCCTGATCTACTCACCGTGATGCTCCAACGGCCGGATCTACTCACTTCCGCGCTCCAACGATCGGATCTACTCACCACGATGCTTCAACGGCCAAATCAACTCATTGTCTCGCTCCGATTGAGATGGGTAGAGACTCTACGCTCCAAGCTCCGACAATACCACGCTGTCAGCTCCAATCGGCTCCACTCAGCTCGGCTCCCTCCCCTCTCTCTCATTCTCTTCTCCGCTTGAGGAGGTAGAGACAAGAGAAAGGAGATAATACAAGTGTGTCGGATTAAGGCCTAGAAGAAATGAGAGAGATGGAATGGAAGGGTAGAGGAAGAAGGTAGCTAGGTTGCTGGATCTCTTTTTTTTTTCTCTCTCTCAGCGAAAGAGCGAAATGGGTAAGTCAACACCGAGATTTTGAGATAATACCCAATGTTGGTAAAGTTACTTAAACAGAGCATGCAATCAAAACTTCTTCATTTGTATATTGTTGCAAGAGTAGAACTAGAGTGTTCTTAAGCTCACCAAGTCCCTTTGTGAGCTTAATTCAAAAATCTATTGAATTGGCTTCAAACGATGCATCCAAACCGTTGAAACTGATCTATTTCACGAGTGATACGTTTATATGTCAAATTTATAAATTTTCGAACTAATTTAGTATAAAGTCTAGCAGTAAAAAAAAAATGGTTTATAAGTTAATTTTAATGTATTCATTTTCATCATTTTTGACCATTTGACTTTATAATTAAATTAGTTTGAAAATTTATAAATTTGACATGTAAACTCATCCCTCATGAAGTAGATCGGTTTCAACGGATGCATAAAACCAATCAATGGATTTTTAAGTTAAGCTCACAAAGAGACTTGGTGGGCTTTAGTTCTACTCTTGTCACAAAATATACTTTGATGTGCATGTACGGTGTACCTACATATGTAAAAAAAAAAAAACTGAAAGAAATGGGGGGCAATTGTTCCGCGATGATTTGTATATTCTAGTAAACCTTTTATTTCTCAAATAAAAATAAATTGCAGAGTTTGCGTTTGGAGGTAAGAGCAGAGGAAATATTGCATGGCCTCATGTGAACGCAAAGAGTCATAGTCATGATTCATAGAAAGAATATTTGAAATTTCAACTCGTTTTGATCTCGAGAGCGACATACACTGTGGCAGTTTCTATTATCATACCACACAACAATAAAAGGAAAAAACAAGGAGCTTAAACTTTCAAATTTCCAGAAGGAAACAAATTAAAATATAAGGAAGGGAACCAGTTGATAGATAAGGATTGGAGGGATGAGTACTGAAGATTCCACCTGAATTTACAAAAAATGAAAAGAAAATCTGTAGTTAATTTTGTCAGCTCCGAACGGTTCAATGAAGTTGCAAAACATAACATATCAAGATATATTTTTTAAGAGGAGGGTTCCAATGCCTCCATTTTTCATGCCTCCACCATGCCTCCATTGTTAAAACTTTAATAACTCAAAATTTAAAACTTAAAAGTCAAAATAAAACCGTTGGATATGATCTACATCATTTTATCTATGTGCTCATAAAAAATTATCACATTTTGATTTTGTTTTTATGTGAATCAATAAGTTGAAAAATCAACGTCTAGCAATTATCCACATTAGTGCGTTTTTTACAAGCTCTTGATGACAACCAAAACAAAATCAAAATGTCATAATTTTTTACACGTGCATAGATAAAATGATTTAGATCATATCCAACGGTTTTATTTTGATTTTTAAGTTTTAAATTTTGAGTTATTAAAGTTTTTAAAAATGGAGGCATGAAAAATGGAGGCATTTGAACCCTCCTCATTTTTTAATATGTATTTTGGTAAAAAAATCGCTTGATTCGAAAATTCTGAACCATACAAAACAGTTATTTTCTACCTATTTAAAAATAGTAAAAAATTCTAAGACATGTAAATTTAGTCTTCAAGTACATATTCATATGGAGATCATGTCGAACGGTTGGATCAACCATTAGAACTTTGAAAATGAAAATATAGATCTATATATAGTACGGACCAACCCGCACTATGAATAGTACCATATCCTCACTCTTATTTTAATTTTTGATAAATCAATAAGTAAACTAATTGTACCAAATTATGTACATCGTAATTAAAATTTTCTTTTTTACTTTTTTTTTTATTTCATAACTAAATTATGAAGAAAATCAATTTCTGTAGAAGTGACAAATAATTTTGATATTTGTCACATCTAATTTTTTTTTAATTGTCACATTGAGATTCGCATTCAGTTTAGATTTACAAACAGTTAACTACAAAATGTGAGTATCTGCGAGAATATAAGTGCTTAACTGTTGGTATCAATTTCTATCGGCTTATTCTCGATAATAGTTATTTTTTATCCTCACGGATACTCGCAGATTCTTATAGTTAATTAATTTATAATCTTAATTTTTACACGAATCTCAACACAAATTAAATGATTTGGACAGAATTTTATCTGATGTCTCACATTCCCACTCCACATCAAGTTTTGTGTTCTTCTAGATATCGAACTCATAAATATCTCCCTATCTGCCTTAATTTCTTCCACCTAACGGTTTGATCAGTCCAGTCAAATTCTGTAATTTCATGTTCAAATAATTAATGATTTGGACAATCGACAGTGAAATGAGCATATTTATTTTTCTTTTTTTGAGATAGAGTTTACATATGTTTTTACATTAAAAAAAATGAATCATAGAAATTATTCCATTTTGTTCTGCATGGTCGTTAATTGATTCATTAGTTACCATAAAAGTTGCATACAAATATGTACTTTGACCATTTTGTTATATATGTAAAATTATTGAGTGATGTGAAAACTCGCAAGTTATTCATCATATTATTTATGCTCTTAATATTGTATTATAAACATTTTTAGTTGTTTAAATTTGATTTATCAACTGGATTCCGTAAACAAATTAAGTTGTCCTCCGAGCGATTTGGATTTTGAAGCAAAGTTTTTCTTTTCTTTTTTGTTGACTTGGACCTTGTCATATAATGATGCTATATCTACTAATTTTCTTATATCTTATAACCAAATTTGGATTAATTTTGCTGGCTAAGGCAACATATATAGGAACTACTCTATATAAAGTAAGATTGAGCTTTGAGTTAATTACCAACAATAATATTCGTTAGTTTAAATTATATTCCAACTGTTGAACATGATCTATATATTTTTAAGAAACTAAATTTATGTTATATGTAAATTTTTGAGCTTGATAAGATTGAGTGATTGAAAAATTGTTGAACAATGAATGCTTCTTTTCAACTTCAAAATCCAGCTTCTAGATCATGTACACAAAAAGAAAACTTGCTCATCCGGAAATTTCAACTTTATATAATGCTTCATTTAAAAATTAGATCATAATGAATAATTGTTTTGATTCTGTATACCAAGTAAATTCAATGGTGTTTAAAGTTTTCTTTTTGGAAAAAGAGATGAAAAATCAAACCCACACTGCATTCTCGAGAACAGGGGCTCCAGCACTTGACAGTAGGTCCGATGCCACTTTGGTTCGATGGGTTTAATCACCGTCGATTTGCTTTAAGATTCGTGCGGAACGCTTTAAACTCCGTGCGTGTCTATTTCAATTTTCGTGCGCACAAATCTTAAATTAGATCGGACGGTCATCATGCTCGTTGAATCTAAAAGTAGGTCCGATGCCCATCGGAACAGAGTCATCGGACCTACTCTGTTCTCGCTGCCCAAACCGTGTACCATAGGAAGTTCTCAGATTATAACTTTTCGGTATAGCCATAGGATACCAGATCAGTTGTGCATTGCATATGCGGATGCACTTGTGAAATTACTTTAATGGGTCCAGCGCCACACTGCCTGTCCTTCATCGTCTTCACCTATGCCAACCGAACATGAATAGAAAGCCTTTAGGTCTTTAAGTGACTTGTGAAGTTGTGCAGATTGTATGGTTTTACAAGTAGGCAAGTAAAAGTACAGTTTAATTAAATCTAAGGTGACTGATAAATTAACCATCTATTCTGAAAACAAAGATACAAAATGATCATAAGAAAATACACTCTCAATATTTTCGAACTCTAGCGAGGCACAATCGAACTCCATACTAAAACTATCACTTGGAATAGACTCCAATTCCAAACCCAAGAAATTACTACATGGAACTTGTTCATGATCAGAGGTTGTGAAACTGTCAGAAGAGGTTTGGTTGCTCATAACTTCCTCTTCATGCTCATGCTTGATTGAAGAAGAGAGAGGAGGTGAAGCGAAATGTTGGATAGCATTGTTGGTGTTGGATTTGAAATTGATTATGTATGATTGCTCTTGTTCTTGGCAATGTTTCTTTGCTTGTTTGCATGTATGTTCTCCAAAGTAGGTGATTTCATAATTGCCAGGTTGTTGCTCAGATTGCTGCACTTGTCTGGTTGCTTGGCAATTTTCTTCATGTTTGTATGTACATCTGAAATAGCTCCTGCAAATTATAATTTAGTATAACAAGTTAATTCTGATTTTCTTGTTTGTTGTTGCATTTTTTTATATCAGTAAGAGGGGTGAATACAACACAGATTGCTACACCTTATCTCTACTTGAAAAGATTCTGTTTGTGTGCATGTGAAGAAAAAAAGGAATGCATTGGACATGGACATGTTGGTATGTTGCCACGTGTCTAGTAATTAATGGTTACAATTTTACTTTCTGTGAATAGTAAAGGAAAAGTGGGCCCCACCTTTGAATAGGTGAAAGATATAAAATAGTAAAATTAAATTATGCTAATCCTGGTCTATGATTGGACAGACAGCAACAACCAATTGGGCAAATTGCAAAGGCACTTGTTAAATTTATTGTGATAAAGTGCATGTTAGTACCATACTTTTGTCAAAACTGCATTTCCTTTAAAATACTGTGAAATCAATCTTGGTTTTTTTTTTTTTTTGAATTGAAAGAGAGTCTAGCTCTCTTTTTCATTAACCATGATTGGTTACAGTGGGTGGGTTTGTGAGGACAAACCCTGGTCGATCTTGGTTTTTTTTAGCAATTGTATATCCATTTCTTCTTTTGCCACAAAATTTACTGAGAATAATTTGTATTGAGTTATTAGAATAAGGATTTACTGTAGTACTGGGGTCACAACACCTAAAATACAGAAAAGAACATTATTCTAAGGTATTTTATTTTTGAAGAAATTTCCTTTGTAGAGGAAAGCAATCATTTAAGTGCAAAAACGCCATGTAAATTTTCTTTTGTGTGTGTGTGTGTGTGTGTGTGGGGGGGGGGGGGGGGGGGGGGGGGGGGGGGTTACCTTGGGTACTTTGCACTAAAAATTCCCTTCTGACCATACTTTCTCCATGTAAATCCATCATCTATGCTCTGCCTTATCACCTTGTTGCAGAAATTTGGATCAGCTCTGCAACCAAATTCACTTCATAAAATCATGCATCCACTTGAAAATAACAAACTATAACAATATGCTAATTTGAGCAAAGTAAAATCAAGCAAGTTCACTGTACATTTTTATGCTAAAAAAATTAAGAAAATGCATATAAAGGAAGTTCTTTGTACCTTTTTCTACCGCCGAATTTAGGTTCGACTTGTGTACGCCTTTTCTTGCTTGAATTTGTGTACATGTCCTTTTCCCCCATTGTTGGCAACTGCTCAGATGACGCTACAACATTTTGCGACATTGCAAGTGCTTCAGTGAGAACCCCTGAGATTTTTTCGAGGAGTACCGCAACTTCAGTTGGTAGCTTGTGTTGTACCAACAACGCCTTTAACTTATCGGTCGACTCTTGGCCTCTTTGTAGCATGTTTATCACTGAGTTTTCAGCCATTGGTGTCACAATTTCTGTTGCAAATTACCTCCTCTCACTTGCCTCTTTAAGTTGGTTGCTTGTCTCTCTTATAAGAGGAGATAGTTAGGCTTGAGAAATTGGAGGGAAGGGGGCATATGTAGGCAAGGGAAGAGCAGAGGATAAGGATAGGAAATAACATGGAAAGTGTATTTTCACAAGACGACAAAAAACGCTCTATATGATGTCATGCAAGCAACGTCATCAAACGAGTTTCAAGTGACTTCATATATATATATTTGAGGGGAATTTCATGTATACCCCTCAAAACTTCAAAATTACATATTTCTCGCTATAAATTTTGAATTACGTATTTTCCCCTCTAAACTTTAAAAACTAACATATTTACCCATTTTATTGTTTTTTATATTAAAACGCATTACAAATTCATAAAATACCCATTTTACCCTTTTATTAAAAAGCATAAAACGTCCATCTGACTCCAATTTGAATTTGAACGGTTCCTCTATCATCCAAATTGCTTTACGATCTGTGTGTGCTAGGTCAGCACGAATCTTGAAGCGAACACGCACGGATATTGAATCAACGTGCACAGATCTTAATGCAATGCACACGTGTCAAAATTGCTTTAAGATCCGTGCGCAATAGATCAGCACGAATCTTGAAGCGAACGCACAGATCTTATTGCGGTGTGCGCAGATCGGGAGGTAGAGGAACCCTTCAGATTCAAATTTGAGTTCCATGCGGCGTTTTATACTTTTAATAAAGGGTAAAATGAGTATTTTATAAATTTAGAATGAGTTTTAATATAAAAGACAATCAAATTGGTAAATATGTGAGTTTTTGAAGTTTAGAGGGGGAAATACGTAATTTTGAAGTTTTTGAGGGTTATACGTGAAATTCTCCCTATATTTAATTATGTTTCCAACAAAAAATAATAAATAAGTGCCTGTGGGTTAGGTTGAAACTATCTCATGGCTTGTTTAGGACGCGTTAACAGTATATTTTTTTTTGGAATAACAACGGATCCCAATTAGTTTAGGACACAATCAAGAGTCCCCTTATAGTTTGTTTTCTTATATGAGCATAAAATAAAAATAAATATCAATTGAATTTTGGAAGAATTTTCTTGTGTTTAAGCACAATTAGGAATTTTATAAGGAACATGTGACATACCTAAGTGCAGGACCTTACTTGTACGGTTTTTAAAGATATTATCCTATAATGTTTTTAATGCATCACATAGGACCCCCATATTTGATCCCAAATTAGGCCAGTATTAGGTTCTAGACGAGAGAATAATATCAGATGAGTAATTGTAATTAACCCCATATTTGATCCCAAATTATTTCCACATATTTTGGTAAAACTGCATTTTCATAATTTTCTGAAAATAAGTTAAAGTACATTATTCTAATACTATTTTTTTTAATAATTTAGCTAAAAGAATTAAGCATGCCTTTTAATAGTCCTACCGTACATATGTATGTTAATTTTGAGCGTGTATTTTAGTTGATAGAAATATAAATTCTTGCATATTAATCAGTTTGTACTTGTTCAAATAAATGCTCTTGTTGTCAAAATATCTTAGTTTGAAATAGTTGTCACCGGTCATAAATATGCAACGGTTGTTGAAAGAGGCCAGTCTTAGATACATACATACATGCATATACACATACATATATACATATATATAGAGTAAGGCTACGGTGCTTTGGAATTTTTTTACTATTTTTTTAGAATTTTTTAAAATCGTTGTTTTTCAGAAATTTCTGAACCATAGAAAAACAGTGATTTTTAAAAATTCTGAAAAAATAGCAAACAATTTCCAAAAAATGTAAAATTTGGTTTCCAAGCACATTTCAATATGGATATCAAATTGAACGGTTTGGATCGGTTGTTTGAACTTCAAATCCAACGATTTATAGTCCAATGCACAAGAGGGGCTATATATTGCAATGCACCATAGCCCATCTCATATATATACAGACACACACACACACACACACACATACACACACACACACACACACACACACACACACATATATATATACACACACATATGTATATACACACACATATGTATATATTATGAGTTCATCATGCAAATTGTATACATAGAGCAGATATCATATGGGAGGGAGAGGATGCTAAGGGAGGGCCATGGTGGGGGTCCGATAGTCACATGATCAAATTTGACCAAATACACGAATCTTGATACCAATTAAATTTGGTCCGATGACCATCAGATCGCCTCTAATTATCTCTGAATTTTGATAAAATCTTTTATATTTTAAAGGAAATTTTTAATTTTCATAATAATTAATACTATTTACTTACCTTATTTCTTATCTATTCAATCATCCAATTTCAATTTTCAGACCCTGTCTGAGTTGTTGGCATATTCTTTTAATTTAAAGTTAATTGCATGGAATAACTTCCAAAACATGTAAAATTACCCTAATATAGGTTTTTATAATCCGTATTGTTTTTAATGGATTCAAACAATTGATACTCATATGTTTGAAGTCGGATGACACATAGAAAATGGTATTTTGGATTGTTATGGGTTAAAAGCTGGAGATAGTTACCAGTATTGATAACAAACTAACTGTAAAAAGAACTTTCTTTTCTTAATTTTGCCGCACCGCCTCGGTATAGACGGATTGATCTTGGAGTTCCCAGTTATCCCATCCATACAGAGATTCACAAAAGAATTTATTTCATAGCCCTGCAAAACTTTAGATTATCACAAATGCTTAGAGATACTTTATTTAATCTCCTTACATTTCAATCAAATACCAGGAGCAAGAAATTTGTTCGAAAAAAGCTAAAAAAACAGATAGTCTAAAATCAATATCCGTATCTATATATATTTAATTAGGGCCTGTTCGGCCTCCAACTGGGATTGGGAATGGGCTCGGAATATGGACCAATTTGAACTGTCTGTTACTGTGCGACGCGCACAGTAACCGCGCCAAACAGGCCCTTAAGCAGATATGAATATGGATGCAAATACTAGATGGAGGTCAAAATTTAAAATCAAATTTTCTTAAGCAAATACAAATAAGAATAGGGGCGGACCCACATGGGGGGCAGGCCTCCTGGATTTTGAATTTTTATAGAAATTTATAGGTCCAAACCGACTTTGCATCCTCTTAGAATTTTTTTTGCCCCTTTGGAATCTTAATTTGTAATTTGAGTTAAATTTAGGATTATTGGATCCGCCTCTGGATAAGGAGTGAATAATCGATGGATATGAATACATATATTGATAGAAAACAAATAGTTAGTGAATATTACTCAATATTCAAATATAATAAAACTAAGTATTTAAAATAATAGAATAAAAATAAAAAATTGATAAGAAAATACTAATTTTAGTTGATATTCATAATAGATAACAAGTATATAAAATATAAAAGGTATTTCAATACATATGAAATATCCGTCCTGTTTCTGCTCCTGTATCAGAGCAATATTTTTGGACTCTTTTCAATAGCTGTAATATCGTTATTTAATTTAAAAAAAAAACAATTCTCCCAAAAAAGGAAATCTGAGGTATTTAATTACCAATAAAGGCCTAAAATCAATGTGTCAAAAACTCAAAATGTCAAACAAAATCACACACTCCAAAGCGCTTCCCCCATATAATATACACTTCGTTTAGTAGGGATACAGCGACATATTCTGTACTCTTTAGGTAAGGATTCAACTATGCTCTAATTTCAACTGTTCCATAATTTTATAATTGTCTGTGTAAATCTTCGTGCTAATCAAATGACTTAAATCAAACATCTGGAGACTATACATATATTTCATAAATAAACTGAGAAAAATAATGTGTTTTATTTATTGTTCATTAATGAGCACTATAAGAGCCACATGAGAACGCTTCTTATGGAATGCACCTAAATCTCTTGCCATGTGTGCCCATTATCTTTGACTTAGACAACTTAATTCTCAATTATAAACAGGGCTTTCACTAATTACTAATTTAATCAACGCTTGTCCTTTCCAAGATTAGATTTGATCATGTAAAGATCAAGGGATATTACGAAAGAGACGAAATGAATCCCTACCCTATCTATCTAGCTACCATTCATTCTATGATAGCAATGCATTAATTATTACAGACGGTGGAATTAACCATCAAATAAAAATCTGAAGAACTAGATTAGGCGAAGGCAAGATGATTAGAGGGTGGAACAAATATTATTAAAGATGAAATATAATTTTATAATTATTTTTAATATTAAGTATTTTTTTTTGAGAAGAAATATTTAAATAGAAGGATATTTTGGAAAAAAAATTATGGTGAGACATACATATAAAATATTTTGTATCTGAAATATATTTTCATAATATATTTGGGGTGAGGGAATTGCTCTCTAGCTCTATGTAACTTTGCCACTGCTGGATCAAATATCTATGCATGAATAAAAAAAAATGAGACTTCGATAGCGGTTTTAATAATTTATGGCGGACTAAATCTTTCGTCCCCTGTTTATTTTTTCTCTTTTATTGTGTTTTTTGTATTAAAAATAATGTTCTGTTATGTTGAAATTCGTACTAAATTCATTAAAAACTAGATTCTATTGTTCCAATGATTGTTGGAAGTTTTCGCACTATGAACAATTAGCTCAGATCTGAACATTACTCTGTACCGTACCAGTTCGTTTGCTGGTTGTCCAGACGCTTTGTCTTTGGATGCTGTTTATCAATTATCAAGTGTCTTTAATCATTATTTTCGTACTATTTGGACGCATCCAATACAACCAGAAAATGCACCATATATATAAATAAAGTCCCTATCAAGATGGACAGATTTTTTGTTGCTAATATAAAAAAAAAAAAAAAATTTACAACATGTTATTTCAAGTGAAATTTTTCAGTAATTTCACTTAAAGATAAAATTATTTGAACAAAGCTAGGGTGTGATGTGCTCACTAACAGGATTTCGTGAGTATAACTCCAAAAGTGTATCGGATTGGCTTCAAACGACTAATCCAAACAGTTGAAATCCATCTACTTTATTTGTGATGCATGTACATGAAATTTTTTAGAAGTTCTAAATTCATTTAGTACATAGTCAAGCAGTCAAAAAAATAATGAAAAATAAATACATAAAACAACTTATAAAATAGAGCAAAGCTAGGGTGTGATGTGCTCACCAAGAGGGCTTGGTGAGTACAATTTCAAAAGTATATCGGATTGGCTTCAAACGGCGAATCCAAACTGTTGAAATCCATGTACTTCATGAGGAGAGCAGCTTGGGTCCGATGCCCATCGGACCCAAAGTGGGTTCGATGGGATCCATGAACGTCCGATTTGCTTTAAGATTCAAGCCAGAACTTTCGAGTATGCTTTAATATTCGTGCGCACGAATCTTAAAACAAATCGGACGGTCATTTAGCCCATCGAACCCACTTTGGGTCCGATGGGCATCGGACCCAAGCTGCTCTCCTTCATGAGTGATGCATGTACATGCGGTTTGCTACAAGGTCAAGCGGACAAAGAAATCAACATTTTATAAGTTATTTTATAAGTTGTTTTATATATTCATTTTTTCATCATTTTTTTTTACTGCTTGACCTTGTAGCAAATGAATTCAAAACTTTCAAAATTTTACATGTACATGCATCACTCATGAAGTACATGAATTTCAACGGTTTTGATTCGCTGTTTGAAGCCGATCTGATATACTTTGGGATTTGTGCTCACCAAACCCTCTTGGTGAGCACATCACTCCCTAGCTTTGCTCTATAAAATAACTTATTCAATTTTTTTGACCGCTTGATTTTGTACTAAATGAATTTGAAACTTTCAAAAAATTTCATTTACATGCATCACTAATGAAGTGATGGATTTGAACGGTTTAAATTCGCCGTTTGAAGCCAATCCAATATATTTTTGAAATTGTGCTCATCAAACCCTCTTGGTGAATACATCACACCCTAGTTTTGCTCAAATTATTTTGCATTTTGTATGGGACAAAATGTTTAACCCTTTTTTTCAATCAAGGAATGGTCAATAATTCAGCATTCCAGCTTTTCTACTGAAATAAAATAAAAAAATAAAAAAATTTGTTGAATATTTAATTCGAGCTTTAAATTAATTTCTGTGATAATAAATTTATTATATTCAATATAAGTCAATTTGTAGGTTAAAGAAATCCAAGAAAAAATACAAATGAAAATTTAAACTTTAAATGAGCTTAACTTTTGATAGAAAAATCTGATTCCTTATTATGACCTCATTCTGGGAAGCTCTTTGAGAGATCTACATGACTTCTTGGACAAATCCCCAAAACTGTCATTTTTAGATCCAAAAATGATTATTTGAAGTTTAAAAAAAAATGAGTAGAAATATCTGATATTCGATAGTTATGTATTTTTCTTTTGTTTGAAATCGAGCCATCCTTTTAAGGAATTTTATTAGAGGCCATTCAACGAATTTATTTATTTAAAAAAAATTCTATTTTATTATTTTTTCTGATTTATTTTAGGGGCGTGCTAAATTGAGGGCAGAAATTAAATTTTTGAGGGCTGAGAGAAAACTTTGTTCTTAAATTCCAGTTTTGCCCTTCATTTTTCTTCCCGACGTAATTAAGAAATGGAGTGGACCCTTCGCATTAACTACAATTTCAGTTACCATTCAAGTTCCAGTTTTGCCCTTCCTTTCTCTTTTCGGAATTGGCTCTCAAATGAATGGTAACTACAATTTGAGAGCCAGTATTGTAATGCACTAATGCTTGTGTTGGTATCAGAACTTTCATATTTTATAACAGTCCCTTCTCAGAACTTCCATATTTTATATTATTCACCAAAAAAATTTAGTTAATACGATAGCAGATTTGTACTGAAAATTTTAGTTAATGCGAAGGACCCACTCCATTTCTTAATTAAGTCGTAACTGAAAATTTTAGTTAATGGTAAGGGCCCACTCCATTTGTTAATTAAGTCGGAAGAGAAAGGAATGGTAAAACTGGAATTTAAAGACAAAGTTTTCTCTCATCTCTCAAAAATTTAATTTTTGAACGATAAATAATTCAGCTTTTATAGGCTGGAAAAAGCTGAATTATTCATTTTTCATTTTTTTCAATGTGCACGTTCCTAACAAAAGTATGTATCATTGTATTAAGAATGAGGCTATGGTACTACGCATAGCGTGGATTGGTCTGTACTACGGATTAATTTGTTTTTTTTCAAAATTCTAATGGTCGATCCGAACCGTTCAATATGGTCTCTGTATGAATATGTAGTTGTAAACTAAATTTTATATTTTGTACAATTTCTTTACTATTTGTTTAGATGGATAGAAAATCACTGTTTTTGGATGGTCCAAAATTTTCTACTCATCTAAAAATGATGGAATAATAACTATAATATTATTTAACTTTCATGAGCTATTTTAAATTTGCAAATTTGATTGGGATACCACAATTACCTAGTCTAAAAATGAAATAATTAATTTCACTTCTAATAAAAATAAAGACTACCACTAATATTTTTTTATTGACAATGTCACAAGACGACAATGCTTTATTGCTTGAATTATTATAACGTTTAAATTTAAAATGAAAAAGGTGAATTGTTGGTCCCATTTTATACACGTACATACGCATGAAAAATTATAAAATTTGAAAGTTCATATAATAGAAGATCAAATGTTGAAAAATTAACGGTTGATTCCGACATCTTAATTTTGGTGAAAAAATTAATGGTTCCTATAAGTACATGATGAATGTATAAAAATATTTATTAGTACTTGTGACTATACATGTTACTGTCATTGCTATGTTAAACAATCTTTGGTGTATATTCAAGCCAGCATTAAAATAATCTTTATAATTAAATTTGACAATGACAATAGCTAGGTTGAACCGACAAGCGTATGAAGGTAAACAATGTTGTTTGCTGATTATTGTGACAGCACAAACCGGTATGTCCAAATCAGACAAAATTAAAGTAAAATTAAAATGCTTGATGATTTGAAAGCAAAAAAAAATTCTTTGCATCACCTATCCATAATTCATACCAAATAGTCATCATGCGCATGCAATAATATCTGAGAAAAAGTAACTCAATTTTTTATTTATAGAAATTTAAAATTAATTTTGTCGTAAACAAGATTAATTGCTTTTTTTTTTCATATATAAATGCAATCATTGGGTCTCATTGGAGAAAGACAAATAGTATTGATCTTCATAATTTACACACAAACGACCACATATATAATGTGAATCAGTGTTATAAAAAATAGCCGTTTAGGCAAATTAATTGGCCGATTAGTGCGACGATCAAACTATCACGGATTTTCCTACTAATCGGCTGATTATTCTCGATTATGGCCGATTATTTCTGATTAATCGCTTGGCAGTACCATGTTCGCCCGACGAGCGCATATCATTATTTACAACACTGGTGTGAACAATCAATGAAACCGAACCAATGAGGAGCCGGGTGGATGGGAAAAATAAAGAGAGGAGAGGACCCGCAGATTTCACAGCTCCTATTAGGACTGAATTTGGGACCAAATTAATAATTCGGTCCCAGATTATTTTTAAATGTTGCGAAACACGCTGCAAGTCTATTTTATTTCGGATTAACCAAACAATCGAAACTTACTTCATTTTTTTTATTGTTATTCGATTGATAAGTTTAACTCGGTTGGTTCGGTTAGATTTTTGAAAAATGAATTAAATTTTGATTTGGCTACTTTATTTCAGTTTTAATCAAATCAATCGTTGAACACCTAACTATAACTTACAGAAACTAATGGAACTGAATCAATAGTTTGGTCCCAAAAAATATTCCAATGGAACTGAATTTTTAGTTCGCTTCCATCTTTGAAATCTAAAAAAAAAATCCATCTTATTTCTAATAATTTAATTTCTTAATTCCTGAAAATAAAAAATTTGAAATTAATTCCCCTTTGAAGCAGGGGAGTCACCTAGGCAGGGAATAGGTGATAGATCCTCACTGGTATAATCTGCAACGTTGGTTTTGTACACAGATTCGCTCGTAATTCCTAAACGTTGATATGCGGTTATGATGCGAGTAAGTTTTATGCCGGGATTATTTGTTGTTATATATATGTAACGTATAATGTAACGGGTACAAAAGAATCTTCCGATGGGCATATTGATATCATAGTGACAAATGAATTATTCGGATTCGGTTCGACGAGGTCAAAAATTCGTGATTCGGAAATAATTCGGATATAATTCAGAAATAATTCGGAAATAATTCGTTTTTTTACACACCAAATAATATACTAAAATACTAAAGTTGTAAAAAGAAAAACAAATGAGATTGTTTCATTCATTTTAATTTTTTTGTTAGTGTAAAAAATAGAAATATTTACATAGGCATATTTATTTAGTTCTACTCTTGAGTCCTATCAATTTCATGGCTTAGTTTAACAGAAATCAGTACAGTAAGTAAAAATAGGTACCAGTAAATAGTAAGCAATATAAACATCATCAGCTTGACCCGAATTAATTCATTGATATGCAAACAATTCAACTTGTCAGAAAATTGGAAGTGTAAACTTAACATTTAGGTCTCTGGTTCTATTCTTTATCACCTTCATACACATACACATATATGATTCATTACATCTTTCACATTGATATACATCTAATTTAAATACAAAAGTTAGTTATAACTTTCATAAACTGATCTAAATAGAAGTCCAAAAAATAGTTATAACTTTCAAGAAATGCTAACTAAAATCTTCTCAAAAGTAATTCTAAACTTTCATAATCATAATTAAAAACTTCTAAAGATTACACTAAATTATCTAAATTAAATGTTGATTCATTCAAGCTTGCAGGTCCAGCTCGAGCAATGGCCCTGACAGCTTCTCGAAAGTCAGGAGACCTCAACAAATTGAAAGACAAATTATCATTCATGATGGAAAGAGCAATTTTTTTGTGTGCTTCTTTACTTTCAACCTTCTTTACCATAGACGAGATGGTTCTCTGAATTAAGCCATTTACCTGGTGTCCGTTACAAGCCCCATTTTCAGGTTGCAGTTCGGACCTGGCAAGACCAGATTGGGTCGAAACCTCAGCAACCTTTTTCTTATTGTTGGCTTGTAATTCATTTATTTCCTTCAATGTTAATTCCGTAACTGTTTGAGGTACCTTTGTACATGCCTTGACATCTTTACAAGCTATTTTTGCAAAATGATATCACATTCTAGTTACTCCACCCGTGAACTTAATATCAGAGAAGGTGCACCGTACCACATATGTGCTCTCCCTTGAAATATACACCTGGAGTTCATCTTTCTCTCTTGGCATCTCTAAAATGGAACACAAATTAGACGCTACATATTTGGATAAAATTCTATTTTTATTACTATCTGAATTTGCAAACTTAATCAAGTCAGAATTATCAGAAATAAAATGCGTACAGCAAATTTTATTGATAAATAAGTTGACTATAGATAGTTCAAATTTGAATTAAAGTGCCAAATCTACAAATTCCTTTTACTTCAGTCATGGTAGTTTTAGAATCTAAGTTGTAATTTTGTTTATTCACAATCAAAGCAATCTCTTTGTTTTCTTATTAATTTAAATATTATGATAAAAAAGAGGCAGTACCGCAGTAGTGCTTGGCATTGTTGACAGTAAATAAACAAAATTAGAACAAATGAAAATGACAAATGAGGCAGTAGTGCTTGGCAAGAAATAAAGAAAAGAGGCAGTAGTGCTTGCTAAAATAGCGGGGTACCAAAGAAAATGACAAATGCCAGTTTTATCTCAAATAGAAAGAATCAAAAGAGAACGAAGATGTTGCCGCTTAGCAGCCACTAAGTGCCAAAATTTCCAATCAAGAGTTAGAGGAATTAAGCCACTTTCTTGATGTATTCTCATTGTTCTAGTCTCAAACTCTCAGTCTCTCGTAAACTCGTAGATCATAAACTAGGGTTTTTGAGGGAAAGAGATATGACGGAGGGAGCGAACTTAGCGAAGGCAGGAAACAAATTAGAATTTAGAAGAGAAACAATGAGCGATGAATTTTTCCGATTAAAACGCGAATAATACGGAAAATTCGTCAAATTTGCGAATAATTCGCGAACTCAACGTTTAATTCGCAAACTAGCGTTTAATTCGCTGATTCATTCGCCGTGCGCTCAGAACCGAATAATACGCGTGAATTATTCGCGTATTGTGTCACTATGATTGATATTAGACATATTAGACCCGCGTTTTCTTCCTTGTCATTGTCGATGTCACGTTTGGGGATGGTTCTGATTTCTCTTCTTTTTTTATTCCAGAGTATAGCTTGTTGTGCAGCCACCGAATGATCGACCGTGTAACGAGCGGGAAATAACGTCAAACACAGTACTTTAATTTTTACAAAACATTAAGTCACGAATCTTTAAATAAATAAAATAATAGATCGATAGGTGGTATATGGATCATAAAATTTTATTTAAAATTTTATTATATTTGAATCATGAATATAACTGTATCATATCATGTATGTATATATTTATATATAATTTTAGTTTTTTTATACATTACAGGAATGGATATAAAATAGTCATTACTTGTATTATTATCTATTATACTAACGAAAAAAAAAATCTTATCCATACTTGTTTTATCAAATACAATACAAATCAGATAAATAAATAAAATAATGTCATTAACACTCTACTTAAACAAAGGATGCACTCAAAACTGCCTTAATTTGTATATGGTAGCAAAATATACGAGATCACGAAATATACTTTCATGTACATGTAACCTACTTATGTAAAAATAAAAAATAAAAAAAACAGAAAGGACTGTGGCAATTGTTGGGCGTTTATTTGTTTATTGTAGCAAGCCTTATTTTCTCAAATGAAATTGCAGAGCTTTGCGTTTGGAATTAAGAGCAGATGAACTGCTGTATGCCCTCATGTGAACGCAAAGGGAAAGGGTCATAGTCATGATTCATGGAAAGAATAGTTGAAATTTCAACTCGTCTATTGGAGAGCGACATATACCCCACACAATAAAGGCAAAAAGATTCTAACTTTTAAATTTCCAAAGGAAACAAATTAAAATTGAAGCAAACGAGTTTATGGATAAGGCCGATATTTTTATTAATATCTAAAGTTTATTACAAATTAATTAATATGACCAAGTTCGCTGCGTATTAATAAAAATGTCCCTACCGGTCAAAAAATGACCGGTATTCTATTTATTTAAATACCGACTATTTTTCGGCCGGTACCTTATTTATCTAAGTACCGGCTATTTTCTGGCCGGTACTCTATTTTTTTTTATGAACACCATATTCAAGGTCGGAAATTCAAAATTCAAACAAAAAAATTCTTATGGATATTATATAATTAGATGACTTGATATTCAATTTTTATTCAAAAAATTTTTTTTGTCAAAAACTCGGAAGATAAAATAATTTGTTATAATTGCTATAGAGATTATTTTTTTTTAGATTAAATTTTAGATATATTTTATTATTCATTAGAATAGGTATGAAATCATTTTGTTGTAATGTAATAATCGTTTGTCATCCACCAAGCATTTTAAAACTTTGAAGAACTTTTTGATAAATTAATAAAATAAATTTCAAATTGCACTAAATTTATATACATTATACTTAAATTTCTTTATTATTAATATTTTACTTCATAACAAAATTTGAAATTTATTTTTTCTAAAAATTTAAATTAAAAAATGAACATCATAATCAAACAATAAAGGACACTTCTGCAATTTTAGTTTCAGTGCTGTTAACTAAAGATTTTGATTCTTTAATTGCACAAAACCTTAACTGCGGTTATCTGGTCTTGTTCTGGATTTTAAATTTTGGAAAATTTCTATGATGGCTGTCTAAGATGTAAAATAAATACATGCCAAAATTTAATAAAAATATTACAACTTTCATAGAGATATCTAACACTATAATATAAAGGTTCTGAAAAGGTCTAAATTCCATAAAATTTTTATAGGACTATCAATGTATGAGTGCTTGTATGCTGTATGCATCAAACCTTATTCTATAAATATCTCCCTACCTGCTGACCAGTCTAGTCTGCCTTAATTTCTTCCACCTCCCGGTTTGGTCAGTCCAGTCAAATTCGGATTTAATTCCCATCTTCAAACCATTCAACAACCGACACTGAAGTGTACATGTATATGTTTTTCAGATTTTGACCTTGGCATTATAATGATGCTAATCTACAATTTTTGTTATATCTTATAATTAAATATGAATAAAATTAAGAAGTAGTCTTTGGTTTAGTAACAAATGACACTATCTGTATAGAAAATCGTGAGTTTGAAATCCGGATGGAAAGTTATTTATGAACAAATCAATTAAAATTTGAAAGGATACACCTTCATCTTTCTCTGTATTTTTTTTTATGAAAAATAAGAATCAATGCTGCTATTTTATATTAACCATAATTGATTACTGGATTTGTGGGTTTTGAGTTGCAACGCACATGATATTTACAAAATGAAAAAGAAAAAGGAAATTAAAAAGAAATCACACTCAACACTTTAGTGTGTACAATCTATCTTAATAATCTCCATCTTCTTTATCAGTTCAGAAACCTCCACTGCTCATGAACTTCATTTACCAGATAAGTCTCCCGTTGTGATTTCTCTCTATCTTTCTATCTCAAACATGAATAAATTTTGCTAGCTGAGGCAACATTTTATTGTAAGAACTCATGAATTTGATTAACATTGAAGTCCATCACTTCAATTTCAAACCATGAATTAAATTTGTTGAACATAATCTATATATTTTAAGAAATATAAATTTATGTTAAAAGTTTTGTAAATTTTGGAGTTTGGTAAGATTAAGTGATTGAATAATTGTTGAGCAATGAACGCTTATTTTCAACCTTCAAAATCGAACTTCTCGATGATGTACCAAAAAAGAAAACTTACATTTGGAAATTTTAACTTAAATAATCCATTCAAAAAGTAGATCATAATCAACAATTAATTTGATTTTAAATTCCAAAGGCAATCCAATAATGTTTTCAAGTTAAACATAACTTCTTTAATGAGCTTTAATCACCCCAATTCAGATTTACCAGTACGTATAAGTTTTTGAAACCAGATAAGTTGCGGAAATACTTTTATAAATATACAATTGTAATACAAGTTTAATATATCATACCTCTGAATAATGTTAAAAAAGAAATCATAATGGTCCGAAAATAAAATTAAACTGCCTAGCCACATGAGTTCATATCAGAAGAATTCATGAATTCTCTTAGAACTAAATCATCAAATCCATCAAGTTCATCCAACCCTTGAAGAGGCAAATAATCAGATAACGATTCGCAATACAGTGCATCTTTCTCATGCAAATCGGAAGTTCGAGACCCAACCGATGTAAACTCAGTAGTTGTATTGTGAAATTGGAGATTGACACCCTGGTTCACATTCAACAGATTCTGACAGGGTTTTGAATCAACAGCCGAGAAGTATTGTTCCAAATGCACGGGGCTGATTGAAAAATCAACGCTAATTAAATTTGGTCTTGTCATGCTCAAGCCGGATTGGATCGGGAGATTTGCAGCTGACATTGGTGTCAAGTTGCATGAATGTGAGTTCTTGTAAGTGACTTCGTAGACCGGCGGATCGGTAAAGTCCTTCTGCTGGACTTGTTTTGTGGCCACGCAATTCTCGTCATCTCTATATGTGCACCTAAAATATGATCTGTAAAGTACCAATTTATGTTAGGGAAATTTCTAACTTTTTTTTGAATTAACTTTTGCAGAAATAAGATAAATATCAAGATTGTATTCAACTGGTTTTAAGAGACGAAAATAAAAGACAGAATAACGCTGATAGCAACTCACAAACCTTGTTTATGTTTGTTTTACTATTATAGGCCTATGTGGTAATTACAAATAGGCCCAATTAGGTGGGACTAAATTTTTATGGCCATTTGGGTTTAGACACAGCCCATTACACCTTTTACGCATTGCTCTTAGAAAGCAACTAGTTGTATCAAAACAGGTACCATTATATATAAATAAGTATGGTTAGTATGACATCAGTGTCATTTTGAATTGATGTCATATGACATTAATATCATACTAATCAAAATCTTAATTAATTAGTTGGAAGTTACAACGTCAAATGTATATTCCAATGCAAACTCGAGCATGCACATCATATATGTATCGCAGCATCGGTGATATAAGGTTATTATTGAACAACAAACAAAAAAATCAATATTAAAAATTACCAACAATAGAGTAGTATTCTTATTAAATTTGTACACACAGATCATGGACTTGTTGTTTGCAAGTATATTCTTTAAGTTTGCACATTTTTTTTGTTTTGTTTCTGGTAGAAATATTTTCTTTATGTAGGCCACTTGCTATTAATTTTTTTTTTAGAACTTAGCAGAGGTTGCTAAGGTACACTTGCTATTAATTAATTAGCACTATTTGATGGTTTCCCATTATCCAGGCCACTAGGTATTAATTAATTAGAACCTCGATGTGACCTCTTAACACTTTGCTTAAAAAAGATAATACTAGATTAATTATTGTATATTACTAAACTAATATGTACATTGGTAGGGATGAGAACATGGGAAAGCAATAAATAGATTGCTTTTATATAGATGCACCTAAACTATGATGTGGAGCTTAACCATAAAAAATTAGAATAATAGCATGTGATCTTAATTAATTAATAATAGGACAAAAGATAATTAAGTCCAAGGTTTATTAAACGGGTAATGGGTATTCTGGATCTGATCCATTGAACCCGACCCGATAAAATGTTTTTAACTTCAATATGATTTTCAGACTGTACCTACCTAGTTAACACGCACAAAACTTAATTAAATCAGTAATATGCACTAATTTTGTGATGAACAACATGTACATATATTCTGTAGTTAACTCTCTCATAACAAGGACAGAGATAAGAATTTGAGATTGGATAACTAGATAATTTAGTGTAGTGTAATGTTATTTTATAAAGAGATCTGAAAAGTATTGATGCATGCAACAGTTACAAAGTTTAATGGACCAAAATACCAGAACTCGATCAGAAAATTTTCATTTTTTGTTTCCTTGGCATCACTTATCTTGGATATCCCTAAGTATTATAGTGATTATTTTAATTATGATTAAGAAATTATTCCATGAGACCTAAAATTCAAGATTTAAGTGAAAATATGAGAATAATTCAAAATAATTTGTTCTCTCATAATGGATAAATATATTAAAATTTTGAAGTTTTTCAAAAGAAAATAAAATTTGTGGATATATTCGATCCAGTAGTGAGACTCAAGATTGGAGATACTGAAATTAATTGAAGGCATGTAAGGCTTGGAAAATTTAAGATGAACACATCATTGTTTCTAATAAAATAAATTAAATACCTTTCCAACTCTCTTCTACAATCCAAGTACCAAATGTGACTAGTTGAGTGGGGTGTGTGAAGAATTTTTTATTTTTAGAAATTTGTTAAATGTTTTGTCTGGAAAAGGAAAGATGATTTTTTTTTTTTTGATGTAGTTGAAGGAACCGAATAATTGATTTAATTTATTAGAGTTTGAAGACATATATCAGTCTCAGAAAATATCTAATATAGATTCTAACTTGAAGGAATCAAATCAATAATTGAGTTTGTTCGAAAATGCCTTAAAAAAAAAACTGAATTGATGATTTGTTTTCTTCTATAACATAAAAAAAAAAACAATATTTTTTCATCTTTATGGTTCTTTACAAAATATTTAATATATTTCTAAAAATAAAAAATCTGTGTGAGCGCAAATGGAAGGGAAAAAAATTGGTTGGATTCGTTTATGAAAAAGAAAGAAAAATGAGTTGATGTTGAATGACAGTTCCTAGGTACAATTAGTTCAACGGTAGGAGATGTTCTAACCCAAAACCTTATCTAAAATCATAATTTTTTTGAATAGTTCGAAATTCAAAGAAATATTTTGAAAATCCGTTTAATTCTTTTATTGGTTAAAAAAATGTTGAAATTAAAATAATTTCCGGATTTATGACTCTACTAATAATTAATAACGATATCAAGAATAAGAACAATTAATAGGTTGTGAACAATTTGTAAAATTCTTAAAATTTGTAAATTGTTAGTACGTAATTCGAAAATTGTTAATAAATAATTCGAAAAATATTCAAGAATACGTTTAATGTTTCTACTCGTTCAGAAAGGTGTTAAAAATAAATAATCTGCGAAATTTAATATTATACTAAATAAACCATATCCAAGAATATCAACAGTAGATTAGTGCTCTTACAAAAGTTTTATATGGATGCAGTATATATATATGTTATACACTTACTCTGCAATTGTAAGTTTGTATATTTGCTTAGGACATAATATCTATTTCTCCATCACATTGGCCACTTGTTATTAATTAATTACCACCTCGAGATGTGACCTCTTAACACTATGCTAAAACAATAATACTAGATTAGTACACTGGGTTACTAAATTAATATGTATTTTGTAAGGTGAGAACATGGGAAAGCTACGGATACATTGTTTTACATAAATGCCCCTAAACTATGATTGGCACTTAACCATAAAATAATATATAATACAAGCACGAAGCATGTGATCTGCATAAAATATAGGTACTAGGTTATCTGGATCGATCCAATAGAATAAATTCTAGCTCCAATATGATTTTTATTTTTCAGAATTCCTTTAAGAAATCTCTACAAATACAACTTAGATCTCTGTTATATATGTGCTCAAACAAAGTTACATATTGTATAGATAACTCTCAGATCGTTTCCTTGTAATTTTATTAATTAACATCACTTATTAGTGATCTAACAAATAGAAGAAAAGGTATAATTTCTAAGCAATCTCTTTGATAAGATTATCTAATTCTTGGTTACACAAATAAAGATGAGGCTTCTTGCTTCATAATTCCAAATCAATATCCGATTATCTACCCATAAGGTATATAATCTTCTTTGATAATCTTTTAATATGATTAGTTAAAGGGAAAGGGGATGAATTGAGAAAGCACAAAAGTGTATTACCTTGGATTATTAGAGCTCATAATTTTCTTTGTTCCATATTTTCTCCATTGATAACCATCATCAAAGGGTGCACTTGTCTCTATAGTCCATATATTGGCACCTTCCTTTCTGTTTTGCATCAAAAATGAAAAAAAAATGAATTTAAGAAAAACCCATAAATTATATCTTTCTTATTAACATAAACAATTCAATTTGCAGGGTTTCAGTATATATAACAACAACTGAATTAACATTCTTCTCAAATATAATAAGTTGTTCCCTGAGGATTTGTACAAAACATATTTACTTGATAAAAGCTGAACTAGGCTTATGAAAAACAAAAAAATCATCTCAATACATCATAGAATAAATTAAGGCACTATTATAGTAAACACCAACCTTGATTTACGCATTCCACTTCTCTGATTTACACCTTCAAATTCGATCGACGAAGCCGGAAACAATTCGCCGCACATCAAATCATCGCATTCTTGCTTGACATCTTTGTTCTTTGATGAAGAGAATGCCATGCTCAAAGTGTGCTCTTTTGTTGGAGAAGAGAAGATAGAACACTAGTTTCACAATGATAGATCTCCATTATGAACCTATTATAATACTAAAACATTAATCATTAGATTGGATGTGTTTTGTCGCGTTGTGGACTATGGATGTACTCTTCTTTTTATATTTTTAGTGAGGTTTGCATGTATTAATAGTAGTTAGAGAGTTGGCTTTATAAAATGATCAAGCTGAAGTAAAGAAATAGAAGATCAAAAGCATAGGCAGCCATATTTTAATGAAAAGAGGAGGGGCATATATAAAAAATGATAGATACCATATATAACAAATAATTTGTCACATATATGACCTTGTAACATTTATTACAACTCGTCTGTTTGCACGTAAGTAGAACTACAAAATAAATATTTTACGTTAAAAATATATTTTTGCTGCTGTTATTGCTTCTTAATTAAATGATTTATTTTGGTATTTTATGAACAAAAGTTGGTCCTTATTCACATTTGATGTTTTATGAAGGGAGAAAGCGTTTGATGCTTTATGAAGGGAGAAAGCGTTAAAGGTGCTAATTAAGCCCCTGAAAGCCCAATTTAAATAGAAAATGTCAATGAGATTAAGCATAGTTCACAAAAAATAAGTTACATTACAAATAAATGATTGAACGGATCTTGTAAATATTAACAGAAATTATCTCTTTTCCCTGAACATCATTCTTCAGATTCGTGCTCTACGCATTATTATGGAGTACATCCTCTTATTTTTGGTTTTTATTTTTTTTCTTGAGAAGAGGTTGGAAGTCAAACCATCTAAATATTTAATATTCACAAAAAATCTCTTATCCGAGTTCGAACGTACAACCTTCTACACCAATAGCATTTTCTTTTGCCACTAATCTAAAGATATGTTCTCTTGAATCGACCCTTTTATTATTCTATTTTAGTAAACATCTTTATCCGTCATTCCGTGTTTTTTTTTTTTTTTGAAAAATTCTTGAAATCTCACTTTATTTTCATTTTTATTAGAGAAGTTTGTAGATTTATAGCTAATATTCAAGAGATGCGGTTTATTTACACATATATTTTGCAAGTCTTTATACCAGACGATGGAAGTACGCATAAATATATATCCAACTATACGTGTTGCTATATTTAGCTTTGCATTCTGTGAAATATTTTTGTAGAATAAGAAGCTAGCCTAAAAATCAAATTAAGGTTTATACAAAAAAATTAACACTTGACTTTCAGAGTATAAATGTCTAGGAGATCAAACATGCACCGACATTAATATAGATATTAAAAAAAATTCCGACGTAGATATATATACACCAAAGGTATTTTTACTTCAACACCTGACTTTTTTTTTGCGCGCGCACACACACACACCTGACTATGTAACTTTTGAATATCAAGCAAATACGAGTATAAAAGCTGAACATTTGAAGTACAAAGAATTAACAGACTATGCATATATTAATTAATAGTAGTTACATTATTAAATTAGTTTGTAGGATTTAAGATATAAGGATACTACAGTGAAGATTTAAACATTAAACAGTAATTAACAATTATCACTAGCTTTACAGTACTTATAAATACTTGTTTAATTAACAATAATAGAGGCGTCGACGTGGACCCATATATATTAAGTGGACCACGTACCATATGTATGAAACCTTGTTTTTTTTTTGTTTTTTTTTTGAGGAAAAATAAGGGTCACGTCCATATTTGATTGATAATCGCGGTTACAAAAGAGTTGTAGCTGCTTGCTAAAAAGGGAAAAACAATTTGCTCAAGAAAATTTGAGCGAAAACCTAATTAAAGCCTAGTAGTAAGATGAAATAAGAGAGAGAAAAAGAAATCCAAGTCCTAAAGAATTATTGAAAAAGAAATGCATGAAGAGAAGGTTTGACTGCTTCTTAAACTCTTCCCGTTTGATTAACGTGACTCTGCATGAGCTGAGCCACCTCCTCTATCAGGTCCATCGGTGTCTTGTTGGAATCTCTGAAGATCCGTGCACATCTCTCCCTCCATGTGACAAACATCGTAATCAACAAAATTCCTCGTGCTTGTTTGTTGGTTGTGGCCTGCATGAGTACCTCAATAGGTTGTTTCCGCATTTGCCGATCGATATCCATGAACCCGTATAAATCCTTTGCAAACGAGCATTCTCCCATCATGTGCCTTGCTGATTCCTCATTGCGGCGGCACATGATACACATGTTTGTGATCGGCCATCCTCGATTCCTAAGGTTGTCGATAGTGAACAACTTGTTGTTGACTAGAAGCCAGCCAAAAACTTTTATCCTCGGTGGCACCTTCAGCTTCCATAAGTGACGACCATTCATCGACACATATGGACCATTTTTAATGGCCCGATACGCACTTCTAACCGTGAAGATACCTGTTTCCGCTCTGTTCTACCGAATGTCATCTTGGTCTTGGTTTGCGCTGCGCTGTACCCCTGCCAGATATCCTCTTAGTAGAAGAAGCTCATCATGTGCCTCTATCATGAGCACCTGCTGAAAAAGAGACGCGGTTGCTCCTTGAAAGGCGTCATTCAAGGTGGTATCTGTGTGGATGGCATGTGTGTAAAGTGAAAGCAAATGATGTTTCAGGATGCCGTGTCCCCAGTTGTGGTTCCAGAGCGAAATTTGATCCCCTTGTCCGTAGGTATGTGTGACCGCCGCTTCCCAGAAGTCCTGGGTGGATTGCAATGCCCCAGTGAATAGTGGGGATATCGGCATGAGGTTGTTGTTGAGTCTCGTTCGTTGGAAGATTGGCTTCCACATTCTACGTTCCAGCTTTTTCCAGTACCAACTCCATTTCATGAGTAGTGCCTTGTTAAATGCCACCAGATCAACCACTCCGAGTCCACCATACTCTTTCGGTGTGCAAACCATATTCCAGTTAGCCATGTTCATTTTGCCGGGTTGCTCCCCCGCTCCGTGCCACAGGAACTTTCTCCTGATTTTATCAATCTTCTTGATCACCCATTTCGGTAATCGCAAAACCATCATGTAGTACGTAGGAAGTGCTGAGAGTACTGCGTTTAACAGAACAAGTCTGCCTGCAATAGAAAGGTGCCTAGCCGCCCATCCTGAGAGTCTCTGACTCATTCGGTGAATGAGGGGTAAATAAGCCGTTTTGGGGAGTATCTTGTTTGACAGCGGCAGACCCAGATACGTGAAGGGAAAGGAGCCCTGCCTACAGCCCAGGATCGAGACCAGGTCAGTCTTGTCCCGTGTACCGAGTTCTGATATCAGTAGTTCTGATTTTTATGGATTCGTCGCCAGGCCTAAAACTCTGTGGAACACCGAGAGGGCTATCTGTAAAGCCTGTAACTGCTGCGCCTCTGGTTTGATGAAGAAGAGGGCATCATCGGCATACATCATGCATGGTTTCATGTCTTGAAAAGGCAGCCTGATGACACCTGCAGCTGTGAGCTTAGCGAAATATCTTGCCAAGAAATCCATTGCGATGATAAAGAGAAGCGGAGAGAGTGGGTCACCCTGTCGGACCCCTCTCTTTAAGGTGATTCTCCTCCCCAGTAGGCCATTGATGATGACCTGCGATGTTCCTGGCAGTACTGACTGTTTTATCCATGTTAACCAGGCGTTTGGGAATCCAATGTTCTCCATGACCCGCAACGTAAAATCCCAGCTGACTGTGTCGAAGGCCTTTTTAATGTCTGCCTTGTAAAGAGCCAATGGCACCTTCCTCTGTTTTGCTCTGCTTATTGCCTGTTGAGCATAAATAAAGCTCTCTGTTATTTGTCGTTTTTTGAAGAAACCCGTCTGTGCATTGTCAATGATGTCATGCATTCTCAGCTGTAGCCTGTTAGCTAGTATTTTGGAGAAGATTTTCTGAACTCTGTGTACCAGACTAATTGGCCTGAAGTCTTTCGGCTTTGTCGGGCCTTCTGTTTTTGGTATTAGGGTTATGTATGATGTGTTGAGTGGCTCCAACGGGGTTCCCGTATCCGTCACCGTAGCGAAAACGGATGATAGATCGGGAAGTAGTGTCTTTATAAATTTCTTGTAAAACTCCGCCGTATAACCGTCAGGGCCCGGGCTTTTCCCATTCGGGAGTCTGGCAACTGTGCTTCTTCGATGCCAGCTGGTTTAGATCTGTTTGCTCCGGATATAAGTTGTCCCAGGCAATGTTTGGAGTTGGCTGCGGTGCTATCCCCATTAGATCCACATAAAATTGAAAGAAGACCCTTACTTTTGTCCCGTGGTCTGAGTAGAGCTGACCCTGGTATTGCACCTGTGGGATGGTGTTAGCCCGCTTTCTGCCCGTTGCGTACGCATGGAAGTATTTTGTGCCTCTGTCCCCCTGCAGGTCCCAATTTGCCTTCGCACGTTGCCGCCAAATATCCTCCTGCATAATAGAAATGTTAGTGTACCTTTTCTTGATGAGGCATGCCACTCTTTTTTCGAGACCGGTGACCGATCTGCTCTCCTTGACCTTATCAATCCATCCCAGGTACTCCCTGCATACCGTCGCCTGCTTTGTGATGTTGTCAACTCTACTGGCGGCCCATTCTTTTATTTCCTTCTGGAGAGTCATCAGTTTCTCATGTAATTGCTGCGGTGTGTGAGCAACCTCCATGCTGTTCCACTTCCCTTCTACCATGGAACCGAATTCCAGCTCCCTTAGCCAGAAATTTTCAAATCTGAAAAATCTCGACTTTCGGTAATGTGTCTTGACCTCGTATTGTATTGGGCAGTGATCTGATGATGTGTTTGGTAGTCGCCTCTGGGATGAGTTTGGGAATGACTGATTCCATTCTGCCGATATTAGGAACCTGTCCAGCCGCGCCATGTGCGGTTGATCTCTCTCATTGGACCAGGTGAACCTCCCACCATGCATTGTCATATTTAACAGTCCCAGTTCCGATACCAGGCTTGCAAAGGCTAAGGTTTGTCGCCATTCATTGGTGTTGCTAGTTCGATCTTCTGGTTGGATTGTCACATTGAAATTACCGCATGTTATCCAAGGCTTTCCATCTGTGGGCTTAGCATGTCTTAACTCCTCATAAAAAACCTCTCTTCCTACCCTCGTGGCCGGTCCGTATACTCCCGTGAAATAAAATTGGGAATCATCTAGGTTATTTTTTAGAAGCACCGTGATAGTGTGGTTAGCTATCTGTGACTGCATGAGAGTGAATCAGGAGGTCGCCTAGGCAATAAGGAGACCCCCTCTTGTGCCCAAAGCCGGTAGTTGGACATGGCCGTCCAAATACCGACCCACCGTCTGTTTGATTTGCGTGTCATTCATACCTTGCATTTTCATTTCTTGTAAACATACCATCTGTGGTTTCTCAATTTGAATCGTTTGCCTTATTGCCAATCTTTTGGGTCGTTCGTTCAATCCTCTAACATTCCACGAGATGAAGTTAAACTTAATGTTTGTACTCATCTATAACAATAAACTCCTTCTATTTCCCTTGACTTAATGCGATAAAGCAAGATACAGTGGTCAAAGACCCAAAAACTGAAAACCATCCTTCTTCTAACCATTTGAAACAAGCCCCCTTTTCCACACAATCTGCAAATCAGACGCATCTTATCATCTGAGCTAAGAAATTTAAGTAAACCTAACATAAAAACTAAAATAACTGTCACTGTTGCTTTTGACTCCATCCTCGGGCTATGCATGAATCGGTGTCTGCGGCTCAGGGATGATGAGGCTATTGATGTGGTCTTGCAGCTGCTGGTCGGCCACTATACCTGCTAAGGAAACGATTTGGGTTGCTTGCGTGCCCGTCAGCGGGTCTAATGTTTGGAGGTACGACATGGCGGTGCCACTAGTTAATTTCCTTCCCTTCGGTTTGCTCGAATTTGTTGCCGTCGCTGCATAGCCTTGGGTGATGCGTGCCCTGTCCACCGCAGATAGGTAAGTCGGGCCTTGTTGCGCCTTGATTCTGCTGCTGCGGCGCCTTGTGCCGTGCGGTGTATCCTCAAAACCCGGCGGCGGTCCCTCTAGCAGCTGTGGAGCTTCGAAGCCGGGTGGTGGCCCCTCTAACAGTGGTGAACCTTCCCCTTCTGGAACTGCACCTCCTATCCGATAATCGGCTGCGGCATGGTTTCCTTCGTCCCTATTGGCATCAAGGTTCGCGGAGCCTGGTTCGAAGCCGTGAGTTTCTCCTTCCTGTAAAAAATTAAAAAAGTTGCCCGAACCTTGTTGGAATTCTTCCTCTATCGGGCTGCTGTCTCTGACCGGGTGCTCCTCAGCTAGCGAAAAAGAGGTCTCTGGCCTGGCCATATACACCTCTATCGGGTTGCTTTCCTCCAGGTGGGCCGAGAGCTGCTGGGATAGATCTGGCTGTCCGTTTGACTGTTTGGCGTATATCGGGCTGGTGTCAAAATACTTCACTAGCAGGCTGCCGCTCTCCAGTTGGGCCGAGAGCTGCTGGGCCTTCGCTGGCTGGTCAAAGGGATCCTCTCCACTGTTGACTTCTAATTGGGCCGAGCGCTGGTGGGAGGTGGCTGTACCTAGCTTCGGCCCTGTTTCGGATTGGGCTCCGAGTATCACTTCATTTATATAAGCCGAGTGGGAAATAATTTTGTCTTTTAGTCCAAATCGGTTTGGTATTGCAGAGGTGGGAATGCGAGCTGTAAATGACAAATTAAAGGTGATAGGCGTGCTGTTGCCATTAATGCACTGCAGGGTTGCATTAAAACCCCTGTTGGCTCCGTACTCCCTAGGCAGAGGTCTGACGTGAAGCACCCTCAGGACATTCCCTTTGCTAACCGCTTCGGCTGACTCTGCTGAAATTCGTCCATCCCGAGGAACGAGACTTTCCTGTTTTTTGGTTTGAATTCGAACTGGAGGCAGTGTAGCCATGGTGCCCCCTCCATTCAGGCAGACTGGACTCTCCAGTTCCTGCCCCTGTCGCCAGTTTTGGCCGACTGTCTTGGTACCGGCGATCATTGTTGCGGTAGTCATCTCTTCTTTGTCTGTTGTAATCCCTGTCCCGCCTATGATCTCGTCGTGGCTCGTATTGATCATCTGGCCTATCCCTTGAAGTCCATAGAGTTGGCGGCGGCGGGTAGCTCTCCGGCGGCCGCGGGGTCAGGAGCTCTGTCTCTGTGTTGATAAAGCCTTCTAGTTGTACCCTGACTAGCCGTGCATATGGGTCTGTGGTCATGAGGAGGTCCTGCGGTATATTCCTTGGGTCGTGACACGCAATGAGCGCTCGCATGGCCTCGTACCTACCATTTGAGACCACCGGCGACATTATATCAACATATCCTATACCGGCAAGGAGATGGTTGATATCTCTCTTGTTTCTGTTGTAAACCGGTATGTCATATAGTTTGACCCGAGCTCGGTACGGCATGGGGTGTCGCACCATGCCCAGGGCCGGGGTCCATCTCTTGAACTGCACCTCTGTGCCGTTGGCGAGGATGAGGTATCCTGCGAGTACCGCATTTCTGCACGTATCATTGTCAGGGAATTCGACTAGCAGGTCGCCGATAGCCCTGTCCAGCCTAGTGACCCAGAAATCCCTTGGGTGCAAGTCGTATCGGCCGGCAAGGGCCGTGGAGATCCGTTGAGCCAAATACGGGTCGTCGCAGTGTGGTCCTGCCATGACAACTGCTGAGTGGTCCAGGACCCCGTATGAGGCGTTGTGTTCTCGGGGCGGCAGGTACACCCTCATGGTACCCGGCCTTCCTTCTACCAGTGATGGAGATAGGAGCTCCATTGATTCCCACTCAGTATTGCGTACGTCCATTGTTGTGTGGTGTTTAGAGTGTGGTTGCTCCTCTATATTCTCTCCTCTATAAGTTAACTAGGGGGGATTTAATATGAGGCTTTGTTCTGTTTTTAAAGGCTTTGCACCTTCCAGCGACATGACCATAAGCCTTGCATTTAAGACACCTGATAATATCCCTGCAAGCTGACTGTTTGTGCCCTTTGGAGAGACATTTAAAACACCTGTTCTCTTCCATTAATGCTTGCTTGTGTTTTTTGAGCTCCGGGTGCAACTTTTTGGCCTGTGCCTTGATGGTTTTGGGTACTTTCTTTCTGCTCACTAAGGTCCAATGGCCTTCTGAGTCTTGACTACCTTCCTTCTGTAGAGTAATAAACTCTTGGCGGGCTTGAGGGGTTGCGTGCTGGGTTTGAGCATTCATGAATGCAGTAGCTGAAGGCGTAGACCCCTGAACGGAGCCTTTAATGCCATGTTCCATCCCATCAGTGCACTGCAGTTTCCTGTGGATTAGTACCTCTGCATACGAGAGAGAGGCGTGTGGTTCCGGCTGGCTGAGGCGTAGCTCCGACGTGGTCGCGCGGCGATGGCCTCCATGGTTGCTTTGCGGCTCTCCAGTCGCTCCTTGAGAGATGTCTTCCAGGCGTCCATTCCTTCCGAACTCCACATACCAGTCGACCTGCTCTCTTTTTCTTATGTGTGCATAGACTATTTAGTATTCTAAATAATAAAATAGTTAAATAGACAGATTTGATAAGGGAAAACATGAGCTATTTATCTCAACTCATTCCTGCAGACTGTTCTTCCATGGCATCTCTGTTGTTATAATAGCTCACTAAATATTAATCATAACAAAGCAATATTAGTTAATTGTTAAATGAACCAGCAAATGCATGAATAATATAGCTGCTTCATATCATAACTTTAAACGAGTCAGAAAATTGTGTTTTTAACAATAAATAACTATATGTTAGTCAAAATGTCGCGTTTGTAACATAGTGACATAAGTCACATTTTATTCACGAATAATTCGCGAATAAAACGTGAAATAATGCGATTTTTTTATTTTTGGTTTATTTTTGGGTTTTTTGAGTTTTTTTTTTGCTTCCTTGTGGGACCAAATCATTCCTGAATTATTCTCAAATCACGAAACTTTGACTCTGGCGAACCGAACCCGAATAATTCATTTGTCACTATAATTTGTAATACCATAAAAAATTGCTTCTAACATATTTGATGGGGTATAGAAGATCTGAATTTCTTTGTCATCACGATTGTATGCTTAAGAGTAATAATGATCAAGCATGTGAGTACCTACAACACAATAATAAATGTTTTAGTAGTAAATTTTTACTAATTTTTAAAGTTGTATGGTTGACAAATAGGAGCGGATTTAAGATTGTCGTCAGGGGAGCAAAAAAAGTAGCTAATTAGGTTCAAATCAATAACTACTAGAAAATCTGTTTTTAGCAAGGGCAGAAAAATAGCTTGTTCCATGAGCCTACCCTTGGAATAAGCTCTAAAATTGTCATTTTCATGCGCTACCATTGGAAATACTACCGTCGCAACAATTCTCCATGGAAATACTTTGTATCAGAGTATTTCCATGGCCCTTGGAAATAGTCTTTTCTGGCTTTTTCCATGAGCCTCTCCTTGGTAAAAGGGCACATGGAAATAGTTTCACACTTGGCCCTTGTCTGGATTATTTCTAAGAGCAGCGTATGTGGGGCCCACTTGATTATTTCCAAGGGGTAGCGAACCTATGACCCACTGAGTATTTCCAAGACTAGTTAATGTGGGGCCCATCTGGTTATCTTCAAGGGCATCTAACGTGGGACCCACTGAGTATTTCCAAAGGCTAGCGAACGCGAGGCCCATCTGGTTATTTCCAAGGACAGCGAACGTGGGGCCCATCTGGTTATTCCAAGGGAGCGTAGGTGGGTCCCACCTGAGTATTTCTAAGGCAAGGTAACGTGGGATCCACTTGATTTCTTCCATGCGCTAATATTTCCATGGAAGATTGTTTTCGTTGTTCCATGGATATACCCATGGAAATGACATACTAAATGGTACTATATCAGCATGCCCTTATTCTACAATCCTCCCTATACCAACCCGATACTGTTATATAGTCCCCACTTCCCACTAAACCAAATAAACACAAACATATTGATATCTCGATCGATTGAAAGCATATAATTAATCTTAACATAGTCATCATACATTATACATTATACCAAAATATGTGCAAAACACATTACAAAAAAATAAGTATATTACACTTGTAAATATACCAAAATATACCCCCACCTGTTAATAAAAACTCATAAAATAAGTTACCCCATGTCAATTATTTGTTAGAACTAAGATATATATTAAGTCCTAAAAGGAGCACTTTTCCACAATAGAAGGGACGATTTACGTTGAAGCTAGACTGACCGAACCATTAGTTCATCCCGGCTCCATCTGTGGCAAGTTTATCGTTTCCAGCTTGATTTAATAGTGTGGTGAAAGACCCTCCCTGATTTGGTGTAGGACATGCAAGACCCTATGTATATCATATGAAAACAACACGTTCAATATTCTCCCATGATCATTTTAAAACAGATTTGGAATGATTTCACTTGCAGATCGACAGTTGATTTCCCGTATGAAAATGAACGGTATGATTCCAAACTTTCTTTTATATTGATTTTATTGTCAATTTTTTTGTAATTTTTGATTCACTGACTGTTTTTATTTCGGAACCGTCAGTGTTGATACCTTTACTGACTGTTTTTATTTCGGAACCGTTAGTGCTAAAATACTATACTGACTATGTTCAATTAGGAATCGTCAGTGTTGAAGTCTGATTGTTTTTATTACGAAACTGTCAGTGTTGATATACTGTACTGACTGTTTTTATTTAAAAACCGTCAATATTGAAGTCATATAGTCATATATTAACTATTTTTATTTCAGAACCGTCGGTCATGTATTAACTTAACTGTTTTTATTTCGGAACCGTCACACATGCATTCCACTCCCTTCCGAAAAATTTAATTTCCCACTAAAAATTTAATTTCCCACCATCTCTTTCGATCAGCCGCTAAGAAAATTTCATTTCCCCCTTCTCAGATCTGAGACAAACCATCCCAAATCCCTCTCAGAGAGACAAACCCTAGGTTTGATTCCCTCCTAACTAAGGTCACAGTTCCAAATCGAAACACCTGAGCGCAAATGAAGCAACAGGTAGGAGATTCGCTCCCTCAGCTGGAGCATCCGTTCGGCGACGAGGTACCGCAAACGACCCCGTTGATGTTCTCCTCGATCTTGATAAGCATCTCTATCCCGTCGACTCCGATTTCTTCAACTCTTTCGCTGACAATTTTGACGACACCGACCTCTCATCTCTCGCATCGCGGTTGAGCAGGAGACTCAGGCGAAGGTCGCTCTTGTCAGATTTGTCACTGGAGGAAGGTAATCGCAGTCAAACCCTATTTTCATATTGGAGATTAGTTACTTTTAATTGGAACTAAATAATCATAGTTTCAATTGGAACTAAATAATAATAGGTTAATAGCTACACAATTTAATCGTAGCCATTTAACAAAACCCTTATTTTCATACTTAGATTGGTTTGATTTGGTACGGTAGTTCAAGTTGTAAATAAAAAAATATGGGTCGCTTTACCCATGGCAGATGAGACTCAAATTTTGGCATGCGTATAATAGTGAAAAATCAAGTAAGCCTCAACTACAAAGGGACCATCTATTTAACCTTAATTACTTTCTTTATTTATATTCAAACCCAGTTTAGTTACTTTACTGGTATGGTACCAGTGTTATGCCATAAGAAAGGAATCAGAGAAAAGGGGCGAGCTCGGGTAGGCACTGGTATGGTACCTTCTGGAATCAGTGGCTCATCTAATTGCAAACACCACACTTGTCAAATTCTCTCAGATTTCAGCTGTGCGTGTCAAGGTCGGTAAGCCTCATGTAGCGGTACACGGTACCATTGATTACCTTGGAGTTGAGATATTTAGGTACAAGAATTAATTGAGGGCATGATTTGTTATGTTTTTGGTTTATTTTGTATTTCTGGCATGTTCTGTTATTACAAGTATCAGGAGTTATTGTGTGTCTGTTTGTGTTGTAAGTTATATGAATTTCAATTCTTGTACCAATCTAACTTGTCCTTGTTGTCAATTTCTTAATCGAGTCTTAGTGTCAATTGATGCTTGGACTAGCAAGCCAAGTAAATGGAAATCGATTGAAGTGTCAATACTGTACCAAACTCCCATTACAGTACCAGCAAGGTCTAACAAACCTTTACTATATTCCTTTTATTTATGTTAAGGAGAAAATGTTTTTAAATGACAGATTGGTGTTCTTCTTGATAGAAGGATAAGGCAGTACATTGTTCCCGTTTTCTTATTTGTCCTTCTTTACTCTAAGCTTCCTCACAAGGTAACAAATAACATATCATTCCACATTAGCTAAATTACAGTTTAGAGTCATCAATTTCCCATGACAAATAAGGTGTAGTTGTTGAATAGGTTATATTTATCAGAGATTATAGGGGCTGAGTTCCAGTTAAGTTTAATTTTTTTTTTTCTTTTTTTGTCCAATAACAGAATCAATAGACTTGTCATATGTTTATAATTTCTTCAGCAAACGAAAAAATAACCTTAGCTCAATAATAAACTTGGAGGTAATAACATTAGCTAATTTTTTTTAAGAGATTTCATAAATAAAGTTAGTTCAAAGAGTACTAATTATAATAACAGAAAATTTGGAGGCAAGTTTCTTGTCCTGCTACCAGAATGAACTTCTCCTATGTCAAATTTCTTACCTTTCTATGAAATGGAAATAAAAGCTGATTTGGTATTGCTCGATTTACAAACCCCATTACTTCATGTAAAGTTGTAAACAAAAAAATTTCAAAAGAAGAATAATAGAAAATTTAAAAAAATGAGGTAAGTAACTGAGATAAATTGAAACCAATATTAGATCTCTAATATCTATGTTCTTGTCTTACAGCCCTCTGCAGGCTATGCTTTAGTTGCTGGAACGGAAGTACCAACCACATCTGGGTCATGAAAGCCTAAAACTCAAGCATTGCCTTCTCCAAGAGTAGTTGCAAACAATTAATCGCGTAAAGCACAATGGAGGTATCTCAACTCCAACCTGTCCAGTTAGATCGACCAATAGATCCAGTTCAGGCGAAGACCCGCTAATTGAAATGATCAATACAACAATTGTTGACAAAAGCCTTGGTGTCAAGTGGGATGATGGTCAAACGGCTTAGCATCAGTTAGCACAGACATTAGCAGTACTAAACTGGTCAGGTGGCTTAGTATCAGCAACTTATTCTGTTTTTTCTGTATAATCTTAATCGTCACTGTCGAAGCAAAGCGAGGCTTTTCGCTAGTTTTGTTTATATGTGTTATGTAAATTTTGTTATAGTGTGGTTTTTTGTGAATGAATATGTTATGTTGTTTATATTGTGTTCTCTTGTTTATGTTGTCTAAATTATTTGCATGATATTTTGTTTAATGTCAATGAATGTCGAATGGTAATATATGGCTAGTAAAAATATGGAGGTTAGCCCCGATACAAATAGAATCATGCCAAAAATTTTATACCAACACTGACTGTTTTAAATCTGTCGGTGTTGGGACCTACACTGACTGTTTTTGGCCCGTCGGTGTAGTGCACCAACACTGACTGTTTTTTACTCGTCGGTGTTGGATACCTACACTGACTGTTTTAATAAATCGTCAGTGTTGAGAACCTACACTAACTGTTTTTTACCCTTTAGTAAAAATATACCTATACTTACGGCGTCATCACCGACGCCTCTATAACAGTCGGTGAAGGGGTTATTTGTACTAGTGTATATTCTAGGGAATTGAGACACCAAGATTGAGTTGGTAGGGTTGAACATGATTATTTTCTTAGATTTTATGCTAATTTTTCTCAATTACTCACACTCAAATGTTTCAAAACATAAATTGCAAGAGTACACAAGAGGCATTTAAATGGAGATCTTATGTACTGCTATTATTTATCACAATGTTTTGTACCAACATTAAATATATTGGCTTATTCCAAATACCAAAATTTTTGTTATCATTATAATGTTTCAGTATATCTCAATTCAATATTTCTTGTTGCCACAATGTTTTGTATCAAAATTAAATATATTGGCTTATTCCAAATACCAAAATTTAAGTTTTCAATCTAATGTTTCAGTTTATTTCAATTAAATATTGCTTGCTACTGTGATTTATTTATTTAGACAATTCAAAGGGAGATCTCAAATATACAAAAATGTTCCCGCAATTAAACATTTTCAAGGGTAGCCCCATGAAAATAATTAGTATAACTATAAAATAATATAAACTGAATCAATGAAAAATTTCCATGCGCATTTGATGCAGTATTTCCGTGAACCCTCACTATAAAATAATATAAACATAATAACGAAATCATTTCCAAAGGTAGTCCCATGAAAATAATATGTCCAACTATAAAATAATATAAACATAAATCAATAAAACATTTCTATGTGCATTTGCTCCAGGATTTTCATGAACCTTCACTATAAATAATATAAACAAAATAAACAAAATATTTCCAAAAGTAAACCCATGAAAATAATATGTCCCACTTCTTCAGACTTATTTCCATGCGCATGGGTGAAGTATTTCCATGCACCTTCAATAAAATATAATATTTGATATGTTTGGCGGGTCGTGGGTCATGCAAAACTATTTCCAAGGGCGGACAACATGGATTTCCATGCGATACTTGTTTCATGGGCATACCCTTGGAAATGGTTTACAGATTCAGAAACGACGATTTTATTTCCATGGACCCTTCACATGCATGGAAATGCCTTTCCTCCCCTTACAAAAAACAGAAATTCTAGTAGTGAATTAACTAATTGGGTACTCGATAAAAAATAATGTTTTAACTTATATTTTCCATTGCTCTGGCTTATAATTTCTGATGTTCTGACTTATAATTCTAATTACCAATCATAATTCAAGAAAATTATTTTAATTTTAACCTTAAATTTAATCCGAATTACAAATAAAAAATTCAGAGGAGGACATTTCAGGTGGGGGCAAAGTTGGTCGGAACTGATAAATCTCCATTAAAACTTAAAATCCAGGGGAGGCGACTGACCCCCCATTACATGTGGGTCCGCCCTGACAAATATAGTTGTCCAATTAACAATTAGCTAAATATTATTAACAAATAATTAGCTACAATAAAAATAACAAAGAAATTCAGAAATGAACAGTTGGGTGTGGCAGAATTAAAGTAATTAATACCAACATAATTAAACTCATTTGATAGAATGGAACTGGGAAACCATCAGACGCTAAAATAATATTAAACGTACAGATCATTAATTCTGATTAAGCTTTTTGTTCACGGAACATGATGAAGCTTTCTGTTGGCTTTAATTTATATAATAAACCCCACTCTAAGAACATGCTTCCACTGTTTATATCGTCACGTGCTTATATACTCTACCTTTTTAATTTGTTTATTATGACTATAATATACCTTACTTTTTACACATCAACCCCTGAATTTTTCCTCTCTAAGTTCGCATCATCAATAAGTTCTAACTTTTCATTGGCATCTGATGCAGGTTCAATCATTTGATTATGAAATTCAAAACATGCTAGTTAAATCAAGCAAGACCTTATCAAATATCTCAAACCTTTTTTTTAGAATTCCAAAAATTAAAAGATTTAGCAGCCAGAGGTTAAATTCGGTTGAGACCAATCATTATTATGGTTCAGACAAGTATTCAATATATCAAATGAATATGTTCAAGGTTTTTTAACCTGTCAAATGCACTCCAAATTGAGCAGCCGCTAATGTATATAAATATAATTGAAGAAAGATGCTGAGATCATGTCCTGTTCGTTGGATCTGATTAAACAGTTCATATTTGTTGACAATTTTAATGATAAAAATCGGGGACAGATTCAAGATAATTAGTAGGGCACGACAAAATTTTAAGATGAAGTACAATTTTATAATTATTTTGAATATTAAGTACAATTTTAAATAGTTCATATTTCGAATATTTTGAATATTAAGTATACTTTTATGCGACATATTTTTATAATTTTTTGAGTCAGGAGGAACAAATGTGCCCTTTATGTGACTCGGCAACTGATAAAAACACGCATTATAGAAGGTTCCTCATAAGTCCGATTGTCATTTTCAGTTAATATAGTGAAAAATTAAAACTAATAATATATTTTACCATCATCAACACAATAATCTGGCCCAAATCCTGTACCATCCCCTTCATATCTTCCAAAAAAAAAAAAAAATTAAACCTAGCAAAATTTAAATCATTTTGAATGGGTTTCAATTTATTACTCTGTGTATATATATAACGGTATATTGTCATCAACAATTCCTATATGTGCTAATGTGCATTACATCTACAACCATGTTCTACCTAGGTTAAGAGGAGATGAGCATCACTAGAATCAAACCCAACAAGTTCCATCATCAATGTCTCGAAATCCCATTCGCCGGATCTCTGAACAGTACCGCAACGATTTGATAGAGCCTCCATTAGACCATTATCAGGTAAATAAGGAGGCATGAAGTTAGGAGCCATGCAATTGTCTCTCTTAGTTATCTGTTCATATGCATCTGATTGTGATACTGGTACAGGAGGTGATACTGGTATCTGGGAATTGCATGTGTGCTCATTAGTGTATGTCACATGGAACAAATTAGGTTGGTCATTGTTGGTTGTTTCTTGCACTAGCTTTTTGGCCAGGCATCCCTGTTCTTCTTTGAATGTGCATCTGAAGTAGCTCCTGTGTCAGAAATATGATTATATTAGATTCCAAATTAGCCAATAAATAATGTGAATAAACATTAATAAGACCATTGCTTTAATTAGTGCATTTTAATTGATTTATGAAATATGTTCTGTCATGTAAATTGATTTAATTACAATGCATCATGGAATATTTTTGATGATCACCTTATTATATCTAATTTATTTATTTATGTGAAATATTTTATTTCACGGCAATTGGAATGTTTCTTGTACTTAAATTTAGCATTTAAGTAACTTCTATTAGATGACACACCTTGAAAAGTTGGTGCCACCGATTTTCTTGTCTCCATATTTCCTCCATAGATAGCCGTCATCATACGGCATGGTCGTAGTACATGTCCATGAATTATTCTCGGTCCTGTGTTGATGAAATATGAACAAAAATGTCAGAGAAAAACAAAATGAACATCATTTTACCATGTTAACTAATCTCCGTCTATTTTATTATTGAGTCCTAAAGTTAGTTTATACACTCTCTCTTTATCTTACTACATGCATGTATTCATGCTTAAATGTCTTATGATAGGTTAATAAAAAAAAAAATGTATCTATGCCAGTTGTATACAAATAAAAAAGTTTAATGAATTGAAGAACAAGATACAATTGTTTGGATATAAAGCTCATAATAAATTTCTCTCAATTGTTAACTTAATTAAATTACCTTCTTCTTTTGCCTCTTTTACTAGCAATCTTGTGATCATAATCATTTAACAAAACACTATCCAGAGTAGCACAACCGGACGCACCCGACTCAGTGGCCATAATCTCCTGTTTCACCTCCATTTTACACATACCGGATTTCATTAAAGAGAGGGAATGATTCAGCCCTTGCAAAGCCTCTTGAAAAAGAGGCTGAGCAAGTTCATGCATGCATAATGTATCTTCTCCAAATTTCCTGGATTTGAACTGAAGAAGCGCTTGAAGTTTTTTAATTTGGTCATAGGCTTTTCCTACCTCTCTAATGACTATATCTTGATTAGGAAAAGAGGCCATTGTTTGATATGAGGAAGGTTAGGTTATGTTTATTTTCTTTGTATCTGTTTTTGAATGAAGGAATTAATTATACAAGGAGCATTATATAGTTCAGTACTACATATGTAAGTCCTGTATGGGGCCAAGGTTTTAGGAGCATATGAAGTTGGTGAGAATTAAAGAAGATGCAAGGAAAGGACAATAGAATTTCAACACCGCGTACGGACATGTTTGAATGTTTTGAAAGAAGAAATTTAATGGTAAA
Source organism: Carex littledalei (assembly GCA_011114355.1). NCBI lineage: Eukaryota > Viridiplantae > Streptophyta > Magnoliopsida > Poales > Cyperaceae > Carex > Carex littledalei. The sequence continues at coordinate 5,869,866 of CM022095.1, read as the reverse complement.
CATATAATTAATAAGATCATGGGCGGAGCCAAGTTATTTTAAGTAGAGTGAAGTTGGTATAATTGTTTTCTTTTTTTGAGAAAATATATAAATAGAAGTAAATTTTAGAGTTAGGCTGTTAGGCATAAATTTATATTTTTTTTCTTAAGTATATTTTTATATTTTTTTTTTTGAGAAAACATATAAATAGAAGGATAATTTTGAATATTTTTTGAACCATAGGGGCAAATGTCATTCTCATAGTCTATGTGGCTCTGTCACTGAATAAGATGTGACAAGAATTTTGTCTCTCATTAATAGACACGATTAAAATTGAAATATACTATATTAAAAAAATATGAGGGATTTATGTAGCTGTATGTTGGAGACAAATCATGTGTAAATATGTTAAATGAGTTTAGTAATAAAGTTTCTCTTTTCTTTAAATCTCAAATGTTTGATGCTGACAATAAATTATATGATTGTATCAGATGAGGCATTAGTACGGTGAACTAACTTGCTAAAAATAAATTATATGATAGTACAAACTGTGATATCAATATGCAATTTCAAAATTGGACGAATTAATCAAGGGGAACACGAATCAAATTTTATAAGAAATTTTAAAGATTGTGTCAATTCTGTTATTTTGGAATCTTTGGTTAAATTATCATGTCAGTGTATCACATTACCATCGAGCACTCCTATATTATAAGAAATTATTACTAAAATCATTTAAAATATTTACACATTGTATCTTTCATCACAGTAGCATAAAGTGAGCATATATATTTACAAAACACTCATCACACATTTTCTATAAAACTTTTGATATGGACACGTTTTTTTTTTATTAGTATAAATATCAACACATTAATTATATACTAAAAAATTTATGTACGTTAGAAGTATCCCATAAATATATTCTTTTGTTTTAAATAATCCCATAAACATATTCATTTTTTTTGTTCAATATATGCTTCATATAACATAGTCCAATATATTTAATGGGGTAGTACCTTTCCTTTCTCTACGACCTTTGGCGTTTTGCATGTTTATTAAAATTGTGGTATAGACTTTGGAATCCATATATTAATGGTCCTCTTTAATAACCAAAATGATTGCTACTGCATGCGTCGTTTGCTTTGGTTTTTGTTTTGCAAATTTGGTTTCCTTACGTGCCCTTAGCTCTTAATTATTTTTTCTCCCTTTTCTCGCATATATGTTCTTTGTTTTGCATATTTGATGATTAAACTTCAAGCAAAAATTGTGTTCCATTTCGGTTTTTCTCTGACCGAAACAATGCCATTGGTAGTCTTTTGCTAATAAAAAAATGACTATGAAAAAAAAAATACATGAAATAAAATTTGTATACAAATGTATGGTGAAAAAAATTCGAAGTTTGGTAGCTCTTGCTCATTCTCACTTTACATCTTATCAATTTTGTTTTCTATTGTCATAACAAATGCATTCTGTTTGATTATTTTATTTTATTTAGTTATAAAATATTCTTTCATTATCACGTGCAACTTTTACTTTTTATAATTTTTGTTTTTTTTTCAAAATATTATTATATTTTAATTATTACACTTTAGGTTATTAGATCAGTACCTTATTAATAATTATTTACCAAAAAAGTATTATTGACGTATTTCAAAAAATATAGTATTTTCATGAATATCTATCTCTCTCTCTTTTTCTTTTTCTTTTTTGAAATACTTGGTGGAAGTCACAAAGAGACATTAATATATTTCTAAATTAGAATTTTTTACATTTATTTCTACAGTACAACCGAACAATTTATTTCACATTCGTATAGTCATTCTTGTGTACATACCCAAATGGTATGGACCTGTTTCCATCATTTGTGAATTATTGTATTCAAAAAAATTTCATCGATCCCTACAATTCCGTAGCAACTAAACATTCGAAAAATATTTTCAAATTTAATATTGTGTGTTAAATGGGTGTTACACGGATCCCTACTACCCGAATTATTCGAAAAATATTTTTTGATTATTTTTTAAATTTGATTTTTTGATTATTCGAATTACACGGATCCCTACAATCCCTACTACCCGAATTATTTTTTGATTTTTTAATGTAAACCGAATAGCCAATTCGGTTTACATTATTTTTTTATTTTTTATTATAAACCGAATAGGGTATTCGGTTTAGATTATTTTTTTATTTTTTATTGTTAACCGAATAGGGTATTCGGTTATGAGTCTTTTTTTTTTATTTTTTTTAACCGAATAGGCTATCTGATTGGCTATCTGATTGGCTATTTGTTATTTTGTTAAACCTGATTGGCTATCTGTTGTTTTGTTAAACCGAATTGGCTATAAATTACCTTCTCCTCTCTTCTCTCCTCAATCATTTACCTTCTCCTCTCTTCTCTCCTTAATTATTTATTTCAGAGACAGAGAGACAGAGAGACAGAAGAGACAGAGAGACAGAGAAAACTTCATTTCTCTCCGAGACTTTCGTGCTTCTCCAGTGTAAACAGTTTCAGTTTTCCAAATTACAGATCGGACCCTTCATTGTGTTTCTAGCGTTCGTCTGAAGATTGTAGTAAGTTTTTTTTTTCAATTATGATCATATTTTTGCTGTAAAATTAAAAATTATCGAATGTTGATCGTGAAATTTTTGTTCAGGAAATGTCTCAAGTATTAATAAATGTGTACCACAGACGCGAAATTACAGACGCACCGACCTGTACATTTTCTGTTACTAACTCAACTAGTCTTGATGAGCTAAGAAGACAGATATATGTTGGCATTCGTTTGCTCCCTAGCCGGTTCGATCTGACAATCAGCGCGCGTTTGAACACGGCACCACCTGGCTCAGCAGAAAAATACCAGTTGTTCAACGTAGACCACGAAACGATCTGGGATATGGTGCTTGCGAATGCCACTCCGGTACTGAATTTAAACTTCTTGAATTAGTGGTTGAATCAGTACCAGTTGTTAGTCAGACCAATTATGACCCGTACTCGGGTAGTGTACCTGAAACTAGCAGAGGTATACCGGTGAATGATTCACCCATACATTGTGATGAAACCACCGAAATACCCCCCGTTGATTTGCATGATTATTTTGACCAGCTGAATAATGATACTGGCTCAGACACAAGCTCTGACCCTGGTGAGCCGGTTGTCGGGGAAGATGATATGGCCGAAATTGAGGATCAGATTAGGATGGAAGAAGTAAGGAAGGAGTGGCAATCGTCTATTCCTTTTATTAATCGGGGATTGCAGCATCCTTGTTCGGTATTTCATGACGATGTGCCGATGCCGTACAAGGATGAAGCATTTTTTGGTTATCCACCCAGAACCGACGGTCCATTTTCGGTGGGACAGATATTTGAATCCAAAGCTGATCTTAAATCGAAGTTGAGTGGATTTGCCATGGATCATAACTTAGAATTACAACAATCCCATAGCAATCGTAAGGTATATGTGGTTATATGTAAAGCGGAGGGGTGTCCTTGGAGGTTATACGCAAAAACCACTGAGACGGGCAATTGGACAATTGCAACAAACCCATACGCGCACAATTGTTACAGTACTATTTGTACAGCAGATAGTCGTCAGATGACTGCGAGGATGATTGCAGATATAATCAAACCGAGTCTCAAGAAGGACCTGGAGATGTCAATAAAAGCATGTCGAAATGCAGTTAGACAGGAGTACAAAACGGTGGAGCCTTCATACAACAAGATTTGGAGAGGGAGGGAGCTGGCTATTGCCGATTTATTTGGTTCTTGGGAAAAAGCTTATGAACTGCTACCTTCTATGCTCGGTGCAATCCAGAGGTCTAACCCAGGTACAAAATACAGAATTGAGCACGTACCATCTAGAACGTTGGGCGAACATATTTTCACCCGTGTGGCATGGGCTTTCGGTCCATGCATTCAATCCTGGCCATATCTCCGACCAGTTATAAGTGTAGATGCTGGACACCTATCCGGCAGGTACAAAGGAAAACTATTCATGGCATGCGCTTATGATGCAGAACAGCAATTACTGCCAATAGCATTCGGAATTGCGGAAGAGGAGACTTCAGAAAATTGGGGCTGGTTTATGCAATTTGTACGCGAAGATGTTGTCGGCCCCGGTCGGGTATGTGTTATATCAGACCAGCATGCTGCAATCCGTTCAGTATTTGATCGACCTGATTTAGGGTGGTGTGAGGAGAGGGGTGAAGCAGTTCATCGATTATGTTCTCATCATATTGCCGCGAATGTGTACAAGTTGTGCAAGTCCAAAATAATCAAGGATATTTTCACTGTGTTTGTGGGTAAGATAAAACCTTGGAGGTTTGATGAGGGTATGGAAATGATAGAAGGCAGGAGTATTACTACTCACCAGTACATCATGTGGTGTGGTAAAATGTTGCAAAATCTCAAAGAAGAGCCTCTGCAACTCCATAAATGGGCACAATGTCATGACGGAGGCCCAAATAGGTGGGATATTATGACTACGAACGAATCAAAATCCTTGAACAATATTTTTCGAGTGGCTCGCCAACTGCCTGTAACGGCAATAGTTGATCGCACATTCTATAAAGTTGTGGATTGGTATGTCAGAAGAGGTGCGGTTGCTCGAAATTGGCTTCGAAATGGAATGAGATTATCAGGAAACATCATGTCAGTGTTAGAACATCGGATTGCCAAAGCAAAGGAGCACCGTGTGATACCAATGGGTGGTGAATTTCCAGTCTATGAGGTCGTCGATCATGATGGAACCCAAAGAACGGTATGTCAGATATTTACTTAAATTTCGTAGAACTTTCTCAATTTGTAATATTTAAATAACTTGATTTATTGATTGTAGGGAGTGAAGGGAGACATGAAGTACGAAGTTAGATTTCCAGAAGGGGAGCAGGGAATGCCTGTTTGTGACTGCCAGAAACCGCAATTTACTGGCATCCCTTGCAACCACGTCTTGGCGGTGTGTTGTAAGAGACATCTAAATCCGATGAGCTGTGTAAGTCACTATTATAGTGTTGAAAATTATGTCAACACATGGAGAGGTGAGTTTCACAGCTTCGGCAATGCAGAAAATTGGCCATATGATTTGTACGCGCCTATAATCAAGCCGGACATAAATAAGATTAACAAGGGTAGGAGGAAGCACAAGCGAATTCCTAATTCTATGGATGATATGGTTGCTCGAGATAGGCCACGCAGTGGAGTACAACGTCCAGAGGGATCCGGTAGAAGAAGACCGTCAGGTTAGAAATCGTAATTGTGAATTAGTACATATTTGTAATTAAATTAAGATTTTACACACTTAATTATATTTATGTCCGCATTATGCAGGGGCAACTGTTGAAAGACGGAGAAGCGTATCTGGCACCCGGGCCAGAGGCATCTGCTCCACAAGGGGCACGGAGAAGCGTATCTGGCACCCGGCCAGAGGCATCTGCTAGTAATGCAGAGGCAACTGGTAGTCAAGCAGGACCATCTGGTAGCCGACCATCTGTTAGTCGGACGGCTGGACGTCTGATAAACAGATTATTCAGACGTAAGGAACGATGAATATTTTGTAATGGAAGATTATGTTTTATATAAGACATTGTTTGTTTGCTGAGTATTTTTGAGTTTTCCGAGTTTGCTGTTTTTCTGGCTTCTGACCTCCGTCTACAAATCGTCAAAACTGTAGCAAACCGTAATATTTTTGTATATACAAATTATATTATCTGAAAACTAGACTTCGACGCCTTTCTTTTGATATAAAGAACCCAAAAATCCATGTAGCCATTTAATCATAATTAAATGTTCAATCTGGTCGAATTTCTGAATGCCGAACTTTCTGAATACATATTTTTCTGTTTTTCTGGTTTCTGACCTCCGTCTACAAATCGTCAAAACTGTAGCAAACCGTAATATTTTTGTATATACAAATTATATTATCTGAAAACTAGACTTCGACGCCTTTCTTTTGATATAAAGAACCCAAAAATCCATGTAGCCATTTAATCATAATTAAATGTTCAATCTGGTCGAATTTCTGAATGCCGAACTTTCTGAATACATATTTTTCTGTTTTTCTGGTTTCTGACCTCCGTCTACAAATCGTCAAAACTGTAGCAAACCGTAATATTTTTGTATATACAAATTATATTATCTGAAAACTAGACTTCGACGCCTTTCTTTTGATATAAAGAACCCAGAAATCCATGTAGCCATTTAATCATAATTAAATGTTCAATCTGGTCGAATTTCTGAATGCCGAACTTTCTGAATTTCTGTTTTTCTGTTTTTCTGTTTTTCAATCTGCTCGAATTCCATGCAATATGACCGAATTTCTGCATTTTTTCTGTCATTTAATTTTGAATGTTATCGGAGTTTCAGATTTTCAGATACGAAGGAGATTTGGGTTGTCATTGAGGTAGAAGGAAGCACGTATTAGGCGTAGAAGAAGAGGAACCGCTAAATTAATCCATGTTTTTCCTACTCATAGTATACATACACTACACAAAAACTACACTAAGTCAATCCATGTTTTCCCTACCCCTAGGATTAGCGAATCTCGAGTGGCTAAATTTAAAAATGCCTTTTTTCTTGCGTCTGGGTCGAGCTGGCTCTGATGGCGACGCATTATCTCCTAGTCTGACTCCGTCTATCGTAATGGATTCAAGCGAGGTGTAAATTTCTTGCATAACATCGCTGTGAACAGGTGAAGGAACTTCGACCGTTACATCCCTCGCTCTCAGGTCTGGAATATCATCGCTGATATCGATGCAGCTTATGTCAAATGGAAGTCCGGCTCTCTCGACCATGGCTCTGAACAGGTCAATATGCCCAAGATCGGATAAGGTATCGCGACTATGCTCTAGCAATAGGAGTCCAAAAGCCTTCTGGCCGGGTGTCTTCACCATCGCAATTCCTTTTGCGGTCGCATTAATCTGGCAAAATCTCTGCAAAAAAAAAAGAATGTTCTTAGATAAAATGGAAGATAGTTCATAAATAAAATGAAATGATATATTAAAAATTAAAATTAAATTACTTAGGATCTGAGCTTGCACCAGACCATCTGAGACATACCCGAGATCTCCTACTTCTCCTTCCGGTTCTGGCACTGGCTGGCTCAGAATTTGGTCGTTGTTGTGCATTTCATAAAGCGATGCCATGCCGTTGTTGAAGAACCACTCCATATACTCGGGATACCTGCAATCACCAATTAAAATAAATTTACTAAATTCACTATATCTGAATTCTTATCATAACAAAAAATAACTCGTACCTATCCATATCGTAAGGACCCAAATGAAAAGGGTTCTGTCGCGGTATATTCCGACCAATGAGTGCTCCAGTCTGCACTGACTCTGTCTTCGAACAAACCCTTTGCACGGGTCCATTTTCGGATGGTTTCCATATACCCAAACTCTGGTGGAGCCGGCGGAGGAACTTGTTGAAATAAACCGAACTGCCTCAAAACCCTCTCAGGACAATGCATCTCTAACTCCCAAAAATGGACCAACCACACGCGACAGATAAATATCCCCCCGTCTCTTTTCCCGCGCCAAGGTTGTTGGTGAAGCACGTAACTCACATACGGCATCCAGTTGACAACATTTGCCCTCAGACGCTCAAATTGGTTACGATATTGCAATGTACCTAAGTTGTGAACACATGACAAATACATATTTAAAAAAATATTCAAAAATTCATATTTAAATTATATTGAAAATTAAAAAAATATTCAAAAATCCATATTTAAATAAATGTACCTCTAATAGGGTTGCCATCCCATTCATGCAGAATAGTCCATTTTGCACCAAAAGCCATCCTCTCTGATAGGTTTTCGCCGCCGAAGGGTAAATCGTTTTTGAGTTTGGGCCGGCCTATTAGAAATCGAGTCCAAGACCACATCTGCAGCAGTAGTAATGGACCATTAATCGTTTGCGCTGCCTTTCTGGAAGCCCGGGACAACTCGCGATACAGGCAGGCAAGCACAGCACCTCCCCAATTGTAGTCCTCATCCAGCGGTTCCAAATTCTCTAAGAACTGTAGGTACATGATCGGGACAGAACTTGAGTTCGCATCGGGAAACATCATCGACCCAAACAAGTCCATGCAGTATGCCCGTGTATGTCGGTCGACGGTCTCCTAGGGAGTGTACTGTGTCACGTCTCCGTTAAAGTGGTCCTTCAACCATCTAAGGCGCATGTAGTATTTTGATATCCTATAATACTCGTCTACCTTGCCTCTGTTGTGCCACTGTGAATGAAAAAATCTATCACCACCGTCTTCATTACCGTCGTACACCTCATGACCTAAGCAATCTTCAATCAATTGCGACCAATTATCATCTGTGCGTCCAGCAATTGCCTTCCCTGTAAACATAAATTTTAGAGATAAACATATACTTGATATTTATAACTAAATTTGTGTATTATACAATTTATTTAAACTAATTTTATTTACATTACATTTATTTCCACTAAATTTATTTGCACTAAATTTTTTTGCACGAAATTTTTTTGCACTAAATTCATTTACAATTTATTTACACTAATTACTATAAATTACTCTAAACATTTATAGAATTTACTTACACTAAATTACTTGCATGCATTAAATATAAATTAATAACAAAAGTATAAATTAGTAACAAAAAATATTTTACCGGTAACAGGTAGGCCCCACATACAGCTGACATCTTCCAATGTCACTGTGCACTCCCCCACCGGAAGATGAAAAGTATTCGTCTCGGGCCTCCACCTCTCGACGAGTGCAGTGATCAACGCTTTATCAATCTGACAATCATTCACCTGCGTCATCTGGTACAAGCCTAAATTCACCAAACCTTCTTTCATCCGAGGTTGGTAACGAACGCTAACTCGGCAAGGACCAAGACGCAGTGCATAATCAGGCTGGAACGATAATTCCATAGCAACAAAAATTAATTGTGGCTTACAAGTTTATTTTGAAATTTAAATCCAAACCGGTATTAAATAAATACCTGCGTTGAATTCGCTATCGATATCTTGTGTTGATCTTCACTCAATTGCAACAAGGGTTGTTCATCAGACATTTTGCACTACAACATAAATAAAATTACAACATAAGAAAACTCCAATTAGTTAACTCATAAAAAATTCCATAAGCTAATTTACTCTACATACAAAATTTAAAAAATCTACAAAGTTAAATTATACTAAAAAAAATCTAAATTACACTAAAAAACCTAAATTATTCTACATTTATTTAAAAAAATAATTATGAGCAAGATTACCCTACATGCAAACCAAATCATTCTACAAAATCTAAAATTACACTAAATACACTAAATTTATACACTAAATTACTCTACATATTTACACAATTTATTTACACTAAATATTTATTTATACTAAATTTTTTTACACTAAATATATTTACGCTAAATTTATTACACTAAATTTATTTACAATTTATTTACACTAAATAACTTAAAAAATTACTCTAATTACTCTAACTATTTATACAATTTATTTACATGATATATTTATATAATTTATTTACAATACAATACACTAAATTTACACTACAATATACTAAAAAAATCTAATTTACTCTACATAAAAACTAAACTAAATAATTCTAAAAAATAAATAAAATTCGGATTTATTTTTTCAAATTAATAATTTACACTACAATATACCAAATTTACACCACAATACACGAAATTATACTATAATACACTAAAAAAAACTAATTTACTCTAAATACAAACTAAACTAAATAATTCTAGACAAAAATAATAAATTTCGGATTTTTTTTCAAATAAAAAATTTAACTACATACCTAACGAAACTTGTAGATCTGAAGTTCTTCTTGTTCTCCTCTCAAAATTATACTAAAATATGTGATTAGAATAAAAAATGATGAAGATTGGAGGTGGTTAAAATTCGGTTTTTGGTTTTCTCGGGTAGGGGATGAAGCTCTCTGTGGGGAGAATGAAGAATGAAGAAGGAAGAAAGGAGGGGCCGGGTTAAATTCTTTGGCTTAACCGAATAGCCTATTCGGTGAAGCCCAAAAATTGGCTTCACCGAATCCCCTATTCGGTTATGCTATAATAGGATCTTCTGTGGCAATGTTCCCACAACCCACTGTATCCCCTGTTAAAACCCGATGCTTAACCGAATAGCCTATTCGGTAAAAAAAAAAAAAACTTAACCGAATAGCCTATTCGGTTTTTGCTGTTTTTATAACAAACGAGGCAATCATGTCGTTTCTTTAACTTTTATTATTTTAATTACTGTTTTTAAAAAAAATCCTTAATTTGGCCACATCATAAAGAAATTTGCCAAATTTTGCCGAGTCATCCCCATATGCAATAGTACAACAGTCACATGCAGAGAAAGCGACAGAAATGTGCAACACAATTATTATATCTTTATTTATTTTTTCTCCTTTTGTTTTGGAAAAAAAGGTTTAACTTCCAATGGATGGTGCTAAGGAAGGAGAATTATTATTACAAAAAAGTTTACACATGCCATATGCAAGCACTATATATTAATGCATATGTGCTCTTGTTCAACAGAGAATTTTGTTCAGACCCATCAAGATTTGCTTTTTGAATGCAATATATCAAGTTTAGTAGTATAGTAATATTATATCATCAGATGTTAGGCGCACCGTACGTATGCAATTATTATATTATATACTAATATTGAAATATACTCAAAACCCATCCTTCGTTATTGGAGAAAGAAAACGTGTTCTTTAACCCATCACATTTGCATTTTTGCATCAATGGCCCAAAATTGGTAACCCTACAGCTTGTGCTCATAAAACAAAATAAAAGAAGGGGCAATTTTATATGTACCCTATAATTTTTTTTTAAATTAGGTGTATTTTTTCTTCTAAAGTTCATACTACCATATTACCCTTCTAAATTTCAAATACTTAGAAATTTGTCTAATTTATTTCCTTTTATATTAAAACTCATTTAAATTTCTAAAATTTTCATTTTATCATTTAGTAAAAAAAAGTTGTATGTTGTAAGATAAATGTTTAGTCTTCTATTGGCTAATTTGTGAGGCAAACAATTCATTTATTTACTTGTGACACACACACACAAACATATGCCTAAATAATACTGTGCATGTGTCACAAGTAGAGAAATGAACCATTTGCCCTCCCAAATCATACAATTACAAGACTGAATATTTCTCTTACACTTGCTATATTTTTTTTAATAAAAAAATAAAATAGGAACTTAATTTATACATTTAATATGAGCTTTGATAGAAAAGATAATAAGTTGGATAAATTTGTCAGTTTTTAAAATTTAGACAGATAAATATGATATTACATATTTATAGAAAGAGAAATGCATAATTTTGATCTTTTTGAAGAGTATACATGAAATTTCTCTGATAAAATTTATAATGCAAGTCTCGCTCTATACACTTGTTTATTTGCATTTTATTAGTATTATTGACAAGAAAAACTATTTGAGCAAACAATTTTCAAGAAGAGAAAAGAACTTTATATTTTGTTTTTCTAATTTTCACTGATTTAAGGTGCGGTGCCAAATAAATGACAATTAAAGCTCATTACAAAGTATCTAATTGACAATTTTTTATAATAAAGAGAGATTAAATCGACAAGTTTAGAAAAATGTTGCCAAGGAGACAAACACCTATCTATTTTCAAAACTTCATAAAGGGAGGGTATTTGTGCAAATATGCCACATGAGATACACGACAGTGGTCTTGTTCAGTGGAAGAAATAAAAATTAAAAATAAAAAATCCAAGCAGATCTGCTGAGCTATCTGTAAAGTAGATTCCAGATTTTCAAATTTGTGATTTACTTTTGGTGCTTTTCCATGTCAATGGTCTCTAACTTTGACATAATATTATATCATCGAGGGAAATAAAGATATATATACTCGTTATTAGTTGAAGAGAGGGCTCAAAATGGAAGAAAAAACACATATAATAATTGTTCGCATTTAGCATGCATGGTACTGTTTGCTTAATGATCAATTATACTGTTTACTCGAAAGATTAATGTGATCATGAAGTACTTCAACTTACCAGCTTTTACTAACTACTTCAACTTCAACTACTAATTATCTATTATAATAATTAAAGACATAATTTATTCTCACAAATAGTTTGAAAATAACACTACCTAATATAGGCATATAGCTTCTTTCACATCTGCATTTTTGTTTCAAATATGAAATTAAGTTGTTATTATAAACTAAATTTAGTCATTTTATGTAGGAATGTTTCATTTATTTCAAATAATATGTTATTAGTATTTGAAAAAGTTTAATCTTTAAATTTATTTTTTTATTAAATAAATATGTTACTTACACATATAAAATGTATATGTGTTGTTAAGAAGAATAAACGCAATGTCATGTTATAATAATAACTAAGTTAAATTAAATTTATTGATAAGTTATGATCAGTTAAATAAATTATTTTTAATAAATTGTAAATTATAAATATATACACATAATTTTAATAAAAATGATTAATCATTCGCATAATTCCAATTAATTAGCCGCATAATGTTATTTACAACACTATGCTGTACTGTTTTGATTTATTACACGGGCGCTCTGTGTGAAGCAAAAATTATTCCGTCCATATATTTAGCCCGATGTAAGTTACGCGGATGGGGACCACAAGTCCATTCCTCCTCATCATTAAAATTGAAATGGAGACTGGAGTCAGTGAAGGGAGGGCTGAAGACTGGAGAAAGAAATGGAGAGGAGTACTAAGGAGACCAAGGCGTGTTGAGTAAAAGGAATAAAACAGTGCGACAGTTCTTAATCCAATCATCGTTTTCTTTTAATTTCTCAATTAAATTGTAATTCTAGCTATGCTGAGGATATAAGTATCTGAAGTTCTGAAATCAATCCCAATTTTATTAATATTTCCTAAAGTTGCAATCTTGAAAGTAGTTTGCTTTAATATCCAAATTAATTATCCTAATTTCTCAATTCAGTTCATAACACTGAGGCTCCCCCTCCCTGGTTCATGGTCTCAATCTCTTTGAGCGTCAAGCCAACTCTCAACAAGGCAAGGCAAGACAGTTCCTCACTCTCTCTCTGTCTCTGTGTGTACCAGTACAAACTGTGTACACTCTCTGTGTGAAATCGATGGTTCTGAAACCGATTGTAAGAAATTTTATCGATAGGGATAACGTTTTCGACTGGAATGATGTGATATTTTCTGTTGAAGTAGATCCAATTTGTTGTTTTACAACTACACTGTTAAAAAATTGACGCCTATTGCTTGATAATATCATTCTGTTATATAGTAATTTTTGTATTGCAAATAATCTGAGCCACCGGAGTTGGTTACACTGATAAAAATTGTCATGGAATTTGAAGTTTAGATAATCGGAAAATACAAAAGTTCTGGTGATTAACAAGTGAAAAAGACTGTCAAAAGTAGTCAAAGAATTGCTCTCTTCTAGTCAAGATCGTTTGTTGCTATTAAATTAGTGAGAAGCCCCCCCTCTACGAAATTGAAATTGCAATTTGTTGGAAGGGAGGAATTTTTTTGTAATTTAAGAACATCACGCACATCTGACATTTTAGTTGAATTTGTTCTCATATATATATTTTTTTCAATTATCTTATTGAATTGTAAGTGTTAACTCTACTTATTTTAGGTGAGTAGAGAGGATGTAGAGTTTATAAACTCAGAAAAATCAATTATTTCTAAGCCAGAAGGACATGGACCTGGACTGGTAGAAGATAATTCAATTACACAGCCAAAGAGATCTTGTAAGTCTCTATAACCATGGCTCTGAATCGGCAGATTCCGAGTTGACTCGTCCGAGTCGGACCAGAATCGGTCGGGTCCTATCCTATTTATGAGCGAGTTACGTGGCGAGCATTTTTGTCAGTGAAAAAGTGGTTGAACCGGGTTGACTCGGCCAATTATGACTCAGAATCTGCATTAGCAAGTATGAAAGCCTGATTTTGTAGCATTTTGTGAGTCCAAAATTTGATATCAGCTGTTGGTTGTTGCTGTACATGAACCTTTCTTTCTGTCATGTAAGGCTCAATTATCTTTTCTTAAACATGATTTTCATAACTGTTAGCAATATGAAAATTACTTGTATATTTGGGGATAGCTTAGTGTAGTTATGAAATTGTTCAATTTCATAAAAAAGTGGAAGTATGGATGAGGAAAAAAAAAAGCATTGGAAGATAAATAATATTTATTCATATATAATTAGGTGCTGAAAATGGAAGTTTTGGAGCATCTTTTGGACTGTCCTGGTTTTTGTTTGATCTTGGTGCTGCTAATTTTATAGTTACACAATTAATTTTGATACAATGAATGTAGTAGATATGGATAAAACTTGTAAATGAAATTTGACTAACAGTATCATTCTTTCATTTAAATTTTTTCCGATTCATGTTGAGATAGACACCCTGTAACAGTATTGCAACATTCCAGTTTGATGTAACTGGTCATCTGTACCAGTATGTTGGCTAGTTTGCTTGCCTGCACATAGTTTCTTTCCTTAATTCATGAGATGATTTCTTATTTGTTCATTGCCATTCTTATATGTAATTTTGCTTTTATACTTGTTGATTGTACTACACTTTTCTGACAGCTGGTACACCTAAATTGCTGGCAATAAGAAAGGAGGATGCTTGACCTGAACATATATAACTAATACTAGACTCTGTTTTGATATACAGCAATTTCTGTTGCATATGAAATTTTCTGTGTGTTTAACAATTTTCTTTGTGCTATTCAGTTCTAATTTTTTTATTATTCTGCAGCGCCCTGAAGCAACAATTCTTAGCAATGAAATCCAAATTTACTACATGATTGTTTACTTCTGGAGATAGATAAATGAGTGATTAACCTGCAATTTTGGTAATTGTCCTTATTTTATTAAATTTTCATCTTTTGGAATACGTGCTTAAATTACACGTATTTTATTAAACTTTTTTCTTAGTTGTAACTTGTATGGACTGAATTAAAAGTGTACACCCTTTGTCTGTTCTATTCATTTTCTTTAATGTCTACAAAAGTTAAGACACAATAGGGGCTTTTGTTAAGTTTCTGAGTTCCAGTAAATAGTTTAGCAGTGAGTTCTCTTTCTTGATACTTAATTTTAAGTTGTTCTTGATCATTTACTAAGCTTCATTTAATTTACGAATAGGAAAGAGCTCTTCTACAAAATGCAAAGCCCGTTATTGATCTTAATTTACGAATGCAAAGCCCATTAATCTACAAAATCTAGAGCCCGTTATTGATCTTAATTTAAGTGTACGCCCTTTAATGTCTACGAAATGCAAAGCCCGTTAAGCTTCATTTAATTTACGAATAGGAAAGTGCTGCGCTGCAGTCATATGCAGCACTGAGTTCTCTGACATTTTGTTCAAGCCTGACACTTAATTAGTAGAGTTGTAAGACCATTATTTAAACGCCTTGAAGTCTAACTTGATCCATCAATGGGCTGCAGTCATATCTAAACAAGATCCCAATGTTGCTGATAGATGTCAAATATGCTAGGAAGTGGGGCAAAGCCTTTATTTTTGTATTTTTTTTCTAAATTTTGCTAGAACACAATAAAAGTGGTACTCAGGGGTGGTGCCTCCTAATGTAATTGCATTATGCTCTGATAATATAGGAGAGGTAGGTAAGGCAGGTGTATAATCACATGTCTGTATTTGTTGGTGTCTTGTTGACACTGAATATTAATTCTTGTCTTGTTTGTTTAACCTTAAAGGTCTGATGTATCATGTATGTACTTTTCTGAATATAGAAGCAATGGTCTTGAAGGTCATTTTCGTCAAAAAAAAAAAATACAATTTCATGGAGCAAAACATTTTGTTTTCTGTTACTCAACTGTTTCCTTATACTGACGAAATAATACAACAACAATCGCGTATAAAGCAACAAGGCAAAAATTAACAAAACTACAGAATTGACAGAGCAACAAAATCACCTCAATCTGATGAATGCTGATTCACAATTCAAGCCTATCAGACAATAAAAGATTTTTTGCTCCATGCTACGATAAACGCTATTTAAATCTTTGCTAAATCTAGTATAAGATTTTTAGTTTTATAATGTGACAGATATTATCTGGTCTCACTTGTTCATCCTGGACCTAGGGAAATTCAGAACAACACATACATAGTTACATACATAAGACATAAATCAAGACAATTAATTCTGAAAAATAAAAATGGCCCACAGATTAAATTGGTCACCAACTGTTGCTTTTACTTGCAGTATTATGTAAGCAAACAAATATACTATTAATAAGATGCAACATGTACATGACAGACAAGAGCAAAATACCAAAATAAACATAGATTACAAAAGCAAGGAAACTCAGAAGATAAATTAGTTAAATTGAAACTTTCATCTATAAACCTTTGATAAAATAGATCATTTTAAAGCAATAACAAATTACTGATATATCTTCTAGGTAAAGCATGCGCCTCCTTCAAAGAACATGCATGATTTATCTTTTGACCTGTTAATTCTCAACCATTAGAAAATTGATAAAGAAATTGGAGATACTTCTTCAGAAAACTAAATAATAGTAATTATAATGACGAAAATACCCTCATTTTCTATTTCTAACTTCTGTTCTATTTGTTTCTAAAATTCGCTGCAATAAAAGATTCTACATATATTTTTATTTCTTTTGTCAACTGTGTTATCTCTCTAGATACAATATAATATAAATTTTAAGAGTGAGTCGGGAAATTAAAATGAAAATTAGCATAAACATATAAATTAAAATTCAATGAATATAAAACTAAACATAAAAATTTGGAATTCATAAGCTTCGATATATTCACTCGTAATTTTCTGTTGGATTAATTGTTGTTATGTTTAAGAAGTAATATCAACAAAAGTTTATTCATGATAATTTCAGATCAATAAATATCATATCAAAATTAAATTCATCATTTAAAATTTAAAGGAGTGTCCATAGTGAAAGGGAAGCTGCCCAAACTAACATCTTATTATTATAGAAGGGCCAGCCTTTTCTTTTATTTAACAATACTACTTTATTATATGGTACTACATATTAATTTGACTCATCCCTATCTAATTAAGCAGGAAAAAATATTTATTTATCTTTTGCAACACTTCTGTTTTCCCAGAAATAAAAGCTATTAGGAATATGCCAACAAAGATTAATATTTTTGTAGTGAGTGAATGCTGTTGAATTTATGAAATTCTAAGGAGAATTGTAAAGTTTCATTTACTGTGTATTTTTACAGAGGAGATATCGCTATATTTATATGTTACAGAGGCTAATAGCCGTTTATTGTACCGTTGTCTATTTTTCTATTTTTGATACCTATATACAGTATACCGTTGGTATTTTTACCTAAAATAGATGTTGTCTTTTTAATCTAATTCTAGCCGATTGATCAATGATGAACGACTGAGATCAAATCTCTTTAATCTTCATTTTTTTCAACACTCTCCCTCAAGCTAGGAATGTATATATCGTACAATCCGAGCTTGCTTGTGATATCTTCAAATTGTCGAGGATCTAATCCTTTAGTGAAGACGTCGGCCAATTGTTCTTCACTTTTAACGTATGGTGTTTCTATTTCCTTGGATTGAACCTTCTCTCTAACGAAATGACAATCTACTTCTATGTGTTTGGTTCGCTCGTGAAATACCGGATTCGATGCGATGTGTCGTGCGGAGTTATTATCGCAATACATTTTCATGGGTTGATCACTAGTAATGCCCATGTCTTTGAGTAGTTGCTTGAGCCATATTAATTCACTTGCGGTTGATGCCATGACACGATATTTCGCCTCCGCGCTAGATCGTGCCACAATATTTTGTTTCTTACTTTTCCATGTGACTAGATTTCCGCCTACAAATGTACAAAAGCCGGTAGTGGATTTTCTATCAAAACTTCCGGCCCAATTTGCATCGGAATAGCCACATATAACATTAGAATTATTGTTTTTCATCCAAATTCCCTTTCCGGGGTTTTTCTTTAAATATCTTAAAATTCTATGTATGGCCTCTAAGTGTGGAGTTCTTGGTGAGTGCATGAACTTACTAATTTGACTTACGAAAAATAAAATATCCGAACGGGTAACCGTAAGATAAATTAATTTTTCTACTAGTTTTTGAAATTGATTTATGTCTTCTAAAGATTCACCATCCTCACTATTTAATTTACACTTGTTGTCAATTGGGGTAGAAATAGGTTTGCAACCTAATTTACCGGTTTCTTTCAATAAGTCTAAAGCATATTTTCTTTGAGAAATAAAAAGGCCCAACTTTGAGTATGCTACCTCTATTCCTAAAAAATATTTTAAATATCCAAGGTCTTTGATGTCGAATTTTCCTTTTAATTGACTTTTAATTTTTTTTAATTTCTTCTATGTTATTTTCAATAATTATGATATCATCTACATATACTAATACAAGAGTTGTGTTTTTTTCATCATTTTTTGTGAATAAAGAATGGTCGGCACTACTAATTTTAAAATTACAAGAATTTAAATAAGAGCTAAGTTTTTCATACTATGTCCGTGGAGATTGCTTCAATCCATATATTGATTTATTTAACCTACAAACTAAATTAGGATTGTTTTCCAATTTATGACCGGGTGGTAGGTTCATATATATCTCTTCTTCAAGTGTTCCTTGAAGAAAGACATTTTTTACATCCATTTGGTATAAGTCCCAACCATTATTTACCGCAATGGAAAATAATATTCTAACGGTGTTCATTTTTGCTACCGGTGCAAATGTTTCATTATAATATATTCCATAGGTTTGGGTATACCCTTTGGCCACTAATCTTGCTTTGTACCGTTCTATGGTACCATCACTTTTGTATTTAATTTTGTATACCCATTTGCACCCTACGGGTTTTTTGTTTTTTGGTAATTGTACAATTACCCATGTTTCATTTTTTTCTAAGGCATTTAGTTCTTCTTTCATGGCTTTACACCATATTGGTTTTGTTATGGCCTCTTGATAATTATGTGGTTCTAATTCTTTACTAACCGAAGAGAGAAATGCTTTGTATGAGGTTGAAATATTTTCATATGATACAAAATCTTGTATGGGATATTGCACGGTATATGTTACAAAATCTCTAAGTCTAGTAGACGGTTGAGGTATTCTTGATGACCTTCGTACTACCAAATTTTCTTCTATTTCATTAGCAATGTCATCACTATTATTTTCACTCATTTCTTCTTCATGGCTATTGGTCTCATCAATATGATTAATATTTGGTAAAGGCTCTTGTTCATTTATGTGAGGTATTATGGGGCAAACTTGGTCATTAGTATGTGGTTCTTTGATTATTTCTTTGTCTTTAAAATATGATTCATCTTCACAAAATATAACATCTCTAGATAAATATAATTTTTTATTTTTTGGATCATAGCATTTATACCCCTTCTTATAAGAAGAGTATCCCAAAAAAATGATTTTTGTTGACATATAATCTAACTTATCTTTTCTTTGAATCCGAATCCAACATACACAACCAAATACTCTTAAATAATCTAGATTATATTTTTGTTGATAAAGAATTTCTAATGGACTTTTATTATTTAGTACACTACTTGGTAATTGATTAATTAGATGTGTGGCACAAAGAATGGCATCCGACCAATATATTTTTGGAACGTTGTTTTGAAATAATAATGCTCGTGTCATTTCTAACAAGTGTCTATTTTTTCTTTCCGAAACTCTATTTTGTTCAGGGGTGTTTATGCATGTTGTTTGGTGTATAATTCCTTTAATTCTAAAGATATTTGTGAAATTTTTGTTTACAAATTCCGTACCATTATCGGATCTAAAATTTTTAAGTCTAGTATCAAATTGATTTTCTATAAGACATAGAAATTCTTTAAAACATTCAAACACTTCATCTTTTGATTTAATAAATATAACCAAGTAGCTCTTGAAAAATCATCAATAAATATGACAAAATATCTAAATCCATTATATGAATTAATTGGAGCTGATCTCCATACATCGGAATGAACAAAATTAAACATTGCTTCACTTTTGCTATTTGAATGAGAAAAAGGAAGCCTTGTTTACTTGGCTATTTCACAAATATCACAATTGATACAATTTAAATTTGGAAAATCTACAACACTAGTTAAAATCTTGTCGGAAGAATGTCCAAGTCTCTTATGCCAAAGATCACAACTAACGGATTTTGCGGAAGCACATAAATTCAATTTTTGTAGATTCAAAATATAGTGTCCATTTTTAAGAAAACCTTCCCCAATCTTCTTCTCGGTTTTCCGATCCTGAAATACGACATTTTTACAAGAGAAAATTGCATCACAATTAAAATCTTGTGTTAATTTTTTTACCGAAATTAAGTTTATAGGGAATGATTTTAAATATAGTACACTATCAATTTTTTTGTTAAAAAGATTGATTTTACCTATACCATCTATATTTGCCTTCATACCATTTGCCACCACAACATATTGATTAGTTTTGGTCGAATCTAAATTGGTAATAAATTGTTCATTTCCGAACATGTGATCGGTAGCACTGTTATCTATAATTATTTGGTCAAATAAATTAAATTTTTGTGATTGAGAGACAATACTGCATGAACCAGAAGAGTTTTGTTTAGTGAACCACACAGAGAACTGCTTCAGCATCTGTTGCATCTGATCCTTAGCCTTATACCCGTTCGACCCGCTTGACCCGTTTCCGAAATAATGCGAAGCCGGTTCACTTGGTTTGGTTTGGGTCTGCACAGAGAATACCCTAAGGTCAGTTTGGTTTTGCGCTGAGAACACCCTATGTGTCGCCCCTCCTTTTCTTCATTTCTGTCACCTCCTCTCCCTGGTTTCTCTGCCGCCGCCTTCCATTTTTTTGGTTGAAGGTGCGGATGGAGGAACCAGCACCTCTCGTGATTGTGGCCTTCTTTCTTACAGTGAGAGCACCTTTCTTTGGAATTTTGGCGATTTTGAAAGCTAGGGTTTTTGAAATTTCTAGCGGCTAGGCCGTGGGTCTCGTGTCCCTCGCCATTCTTGGCTTGTGGACCACCCATGGTCTACCGTCTAGTCTCTTCTCGATGTATCATGGCTGCGACGGCCGAGTATGATGGAAGCTCGGGCCCGAGGATTATTTGCGACCTCACAGCTTCATAGCTTTCGTCTAGACCTGCGAGGTATACAAAAATCTCATCTTCTTGTTGCCTTTTTTGGAGCTCTTTGAAATATGTTGTGGGAGGTCTATAAATCTTGAGTTCATCGAATTTTTTCTTAAGGTAGCCGAGGTATTCTGTGTTGGTCATGGCATCTTGCTTTGCTGTGTGGATTTCTTGTTTGAGTCTGAAAATGTGTGAATGATTTTGTTGTTGGCCGTAGAATGATTTCACATCTTCCCATAGGTCATGTGATGTGGTATTGCTGTGAAGGAATAGGTCAGAGATTTGAGGTTCCATGGAATCTAGTAACCAGGTCATGACTTTGTGGTCTGTGGCTTGCCATTTTCGTAGTGCTAGCTTTTCTGGTTCTGTGGGTTTTGTTGGATCTCTAATTTCTGGTTTTTTGCTTTCTCCGGTGATGAATTCTATTTTCTCTTTTCCACTCAGGGATAGAGTTGCTGATTTGGCCCAAGATAGATAATTTCTATCATTTAGCAAGGTATTGGTTAGTTTCGAATGGTTGGTAGCATCGTTTGTTTGCTGCCCCATTTGTGACATCCTTGCTTTTTGTGTGGGATTTCTTGTTGTGGTCTTTTCAGTATTCTATGCTACTGATTTTCTAGGATTATGGGGGTTATGGAAATTATTGGATTATCGAGCCTTGCTCTGATACCATGTTGAATTTATGAAATTCTGAGGAGAATTGAAAAGTTTCATTTACTATATATTTTTACAGAGGAGATATCGCTATATTTATATGTTACAGAGGCTAATAGCCGTTTATTGTACCGTTGTCTATTTTTCTATCTTTGGTACCTATGAACAGTGTACCGTTGGTATTTTTGCCTAAAATAGATGTTGCCTTTTTAATCTAATCCTAGCCGATTGATCAATGATGAACGACTGAGATCAAATCCCTTTAATCTTCATTTTCTTCAACAAATTAACAATCGATTGACTTGCCAGTTGTATGTGAATACAAAATAAAATTGAATTCCAGAACTGGATATAATGATGAACTTTTATATATAGTTAGGGTCTTAGGGAGTACTCCTAACTTATTCTTTGTTTTCTACCCTGTAAATCATAGTATTTTATCTTTATGTAGCTATTAATACTTAAGAAAAGCAATGCTGATTATTTTTCTTTTGCCTCTTCTATTTACAAAATCTGATAAAAAAATCATTCAACAAAACACTATTCTGAGTATCACAAAAAAATTGATTTTAAAATTAATTATGATTATATTAAAAGATTTCGGCATTAACAGGCGTCCAACATGGAGACTAAAAAGTAATGACGAGGTTATAAAGGAAAGAGAGATGAGGATTTGTATGACTTGTTAGATTTTATATATAATTCATTTTCTATGGAAATTTTCTTCATTCATACTGTACACGTCTTTTTCAGTTTCAGTGATTCAGGTTTTCGACATGGATTAATACATATATACTATAGTATTTTTGTCAAGGAAATTAAACATGCAACCTACTTATCTCTGGATGGAGACTTATTTATAGTTAGTGTTCTAGTTGAGACAAAAGAGATGATTAAATGTCTTAATCTCAGGAATTCCAAGCCAAAACCGTACCTATTACTAATGGATGATTTATTTGATTCCTACGAGCTAGTTGTTGTTTGTTTTAGCATGCATGGTCAATCGGATTGAACTTGGGTACCAAGAAGGTTTTGTAGGTCACTAAGTACGAATTAGCCATCAAATCTCAGCCAAGTAATGTATTATCAAACTGTAGTTTCACACGTTGTACAAGAAAAGGATAAAGAACAAGAAACGGATGTTTGTTGCTAGATATTATACTTTATCAGAATCCTCTAAGAAACTACAGATGGTCATAGGAAGACTGATTGTTAGTCAATGCGGATTCAAGTCTTCTAGAAATGTTACTGTGTACATTAATTGTTTTCTAGGATGTTTGTTTTCCTTTTTAATTAGTACGACATAAACATGTGCTAATATGAACATAGCATGCCGGTCATCGCATTTACTAATGATACTAAGGGCTCATATTTCTCTGCAATTTTACTTGGTTAAGTTCCTGCACTTTTACAGGCTGATCAAGACACAACACAACAAATTCTATGTTGTGGGGTTTTCAGAAATCAGTATGTATACCTTTCGGATTTTTTTCCCTCGTTTAAAATTGAAATTTCGAAGTACTAGCTGTTTCAATCCCCCTTCTTTGAAGGTAAGCATCCTGTCAATTCTACAATTAGGAACTCTTGAAGTAATAACTGCAGCTCTTATTCTGACGATTTGGTTCATATTCTGACCGATCTTAAAAAAAGTGTCAATGATGGCCAGCTGAATTTATTTGCTAGTTCTTTTTACTCCTCTTTATACATCATATTTCACATTTCTTTTTCATGTGTTTTCGTACATATGCGACTTCTGTCTCCGTAATTGGGCAGAATCCAAACAAATCATACTTTATTGTTGATATTGACGCCGAAAACTCAAATGGGCTTCGGCCCAATAAGCCATTAATTCATTTTGACAGAAATGACTTCCGTGTGGGAAATGAAATGGAGCCAGAGTGTTCTAGGGGCAGCTGCCCCTCTGAATTTTGAGTTTTAGTAGAGATTTATCGGTTCTGACTAATTTTGTTTTCTCTGAAAAAAATTTGGTCCCCTCTGGATGTTTAATTTGTAATTCGAGTTAAATTTAGGGTTAAAATTGAAATAAATCTGTTGAATTTTGATTGGTAATTAGAATTATAAGTCAAAGCATCCGAAATTACAAGTCAAAGCATGGGAGAATATAAGTTAAAACATTGTTTTTTATGGAGTACCCAATTGGTTAATGGATTTAAACCCGATTAGGTATTTAAATCCGATTCGATATTTTTTGCCCCTTCTGACGAAAATTCTGGATCCGCCCCTGCAGAGATAGAGAGAGATAGCGTCAGTGAACTCCAAGCCGTCTCTTTTTTTTCTTGTCCAAGCTCATTCTAGAATTTCTTAATCGGTGCAATTTATTCTACTAATTAGAACTAGTTTTTGATCTAGTGGTAAAGTCACATGATCTCTATGTTAGAAATCATGGGTTCGAAATTTGAATAGAAATTTTGTTGTTGTTGTAATAACAAGAATATTAAATAGTTGGATAGCTTGACCTCTAATTTTTACTTAAAAAAATATGTTATTCTACTAATCAATAATTTAATAACCCACGGTTTTAAGTAGTATCTTATCCAAAGATTATCTTCTCACACTATAGCCAGTGGAATAGGACTTTAATAGTGTTTCTCTCATTTCTCAAAAAAAATAAAAAAAATTAGTACGTGTTTCTCTCATTTTTCTCTCTCTACCTAGATCCTTTCTCCAAGTGTAGCGAATGTTTTTACCATATTATGAGAGAGAAACTTCGGATTAAAATCAAGTGAGCCATGCGAAAGGGTGCCTGTCACCGTCAAGCATAATTTTAAGCTCTATCCAAAACTACAAATACAAAACAATTGGTATGATTCCCTCAATCATCTTTATTAAATATCGTCAAAAATCTTTATAGCTCTTCATTATTGCTATTGAATATCTTGTGGTCAATGACGTAGCCACGTGAAGCCAGGAGAGTAAGTACCTCTATTTAAAAATTACTAAAAATATGATTCTAATTTTATGCTATTTTCAGAAAATTATAAAAAATTTACTTAGGATTATTTTTATTTTTAAATTATGTCTCATATTGAAATTTTTCTTCAAATATATATGATATTGTTTCTATACTTTTTTCAAAAAAATTACTAAAATATAATTAATTTTCAAAAATATATAAAATTATACCTTAATCAAAAAATTTGTACCAACTTATTAAATATGTTGACTCCATCCTGATTGTGATTCTTTATAAGTTTCTATAGTACTCGTTTTAGATACTATATACGATTCAAAATCCTTTAACATTATCCCAACACATTAAATTAAAACACCTTAAAAGAAAACTACAATAATACCTCACCGTAATATCTACATATAAGAATGGAACAGTATCCATGAGGGATACTGTCAGTATATCCTCGCGGATACTCCCGTCGCTAATAAAAAAATACTTTTCTGTCGGTATACCCTCGCAGATAGTTACTTTTTACTCTCGCAAATAACCTCGAAATTCCAATTACAACAAACAGTAAATACAATGGGGATCATACGTATTTGGTCCTAATGGAGAGTGGTCGCAGAATGGTGTTAGTTGGCATTAATTGTAACAATAATTTGTAAATACGCACGTGCTTAACTAGCATACTGTAACAACAATTTATATGAGAAGTTCAGTAACATTCATATCCACTTTGAAGAAAACGTTTGGTGGATTGCAAATTGCAAGCACCATGTTATTGGAGAAGCTAAAAATTTGCCCGTATTGAAAACTCCAATTATTTTATACATGACTGTACTGTACCACCAATATGATACTGCAAATTGCAACCAATTAAGACACTATATATATATATATATATATATTAATGTACTTGGAGACTAAATTATTTCAACGTATTCTCCATATTAAAATGTACTTGGAGATCAAATTTTATATTTTGTGGAATTTTTTTACTGTTTTTTATGAATTTTTGAAAATAACTGTTTTTCAGATTTTATTTATTTATTTATTATTATGAAAACAGTGATTTTCAAAAATCTATAAAAAACAGTAAAAAAATTCAAAAAAAATGTAAAATTTGGTCTTCAAGCACATTTTAATATGGAGAACATGTTAAGCATTTCAAATTAACTATTTGAACTTTAAAATTGCAAAAACTAATTTGTAGTACCAAGACCTTGGTCATACCACTTTGATCTTAGCCAACTCTCTATATATATATATATGAGGAGGGTTCAAATGCCTCAATTTTTCATGCCTCCACCATGCCTCCATTTTTTAAAACTTTAATAACTTAAAATTTAAAACTTAAAAGTCAAAATAAAACCGTTGGATATGATCTATATCATTTTATCTATGCACGTGTAAAAAATTATGACATTTCAATTTTGTTTTGGTTGTCATCAAGAGCTTGTAAAAAACGTACTAATGTGGATAATTTCTAGACGTTGATTTTTCAACTTATTGATTCACATAAAAACAAAATCAAAATGTGATAATTTTTTATGAGCACATAGATAAAATGATGTAGATCATATCCAACGGTTTTATTTTGACTTTTAAATTTTAAATTTTGAGTTATTAAAGTTTTAAAAATTGAGGCATGGTGGAGGTATGAAAAATTGAGGCACTGAAACCCTCCTCATATATATATATATATATAGAGCTTGGCTACTATGCTTATATAAGCAAAAGCCCACATATGCTTAAATGAGCATTTTTGCGTTTCCAATGTTCAAATGGTCGATCCGACCGTTCATCTTGTTCTCCATATTAATATGTGCTTGGAGACTAAATTTTACATTTTTCTGAATTTTTTTACTATTTATTAAGCCACTTTGAAAGTTTCTGATCTGGTGGTCCAGAATTTTGGAAACACTGTTTTTACTGTTCACCCAGATCAGAAACTTTCAAAGTGGCTTAATAAATAGTAAAAAAATTCAGAAAAATGTAAAATTTAGTCTCCAAGCACATATTAATATGGAGAACAAGATGAACGGTCGGATCGACCATTTGAACATTGGAAACGCAAAAATGAGTTATAAGCATATGTGGGCTTTTGCTTATATAAGCATAGTAGCCAAGCTCTATATATATATATATATATATATAGTAACCTTGCTTGCAAAAACTAATTTTACAGTAACCTTGCTTGCACCCCGACGAAAGCGCATTGCGCAAAGTATAAATAACACATTATGATTTCAGTACAAGCTAGCTATATGTCGTAAAATAAATAGATGGAGATCTACTCGTTGGGATAAATTCATTTTGTAATATTGCACTACTTTATGTCAGTATGTCATTTGGTTAATTTTTTCTATATCAAATTATACCGAAATTTTTATTTTTAACATTTTAATAAAATTCATTAATAAATTAACCATCGTTTTCGGTCAATTCCAAATTTAACACGGCCGCAAAATGCCGGAGCGGACCCATATGGGGGGTACCGCAGAATGCCGGAGCGGACCCCCATATGGGTCTGCACAATGCCGAAGCGGCCCCCGGGGCCGCATAATGCCGGAGCGGTCCCCGGCCTATATATAGGGCCGCAGAATTCCGATTTCATTACATCTCTTTTGAAGTTTGAATCCCTTCGACCTCGGGTAAGTTTTCTTCTTCTTCTCTTGTTTTAATTTTTAGTGTAGAGTAGTAATTAGGTGTAGGTTTAGGGTTTAGGATTAGGATTTAGGTTTAGAGTTTAGATTTAGGATTTAGAATTAGAATTGTACCAAAATTTAATTCGATTGTACCCAAATTTAAATAGAATTGTACCTAAATTTAATTCGATTGTACCCAAATTTAATTAGAATTGTACCCAAATTTAATTAGATTGTACCCAAATTTAATTAGAATTGTACCCAATTTTAATTAGAATTGTACCTAAATTTAATTAGATTGTACCCAAATTTAATTCGATTGTAACCAAATTTAATTAGAATTGTACCTAAATTTAATTAGATTGTACCCAAATTTAATTAGATTGTACCCAAATTTAATTCGATTGTAACCAAATTTAATTAGAATTGTACCCAAATTTAATTAGAATTGTACCCAAAACCGGACTTTTACCAAACTCTCATATTTGACCAAATATTATCCAATACATCATGAGTACCAGTAGAGATATACCATCCTCCAGTAGGGGTACACAGCATGCTCCTACAGCCACGCCATACGAGATGTCTCAGTATATCGAGACAGCGTTGGCGGATGTTCCGGGTATCCGGAGTCGCACCGACAGGGTCAGCGACTTCTTGTGGTACCCGAATGCGGAGCATCGGATATTAGAGGCTGCCACTGGGGTAAGTAAATTTGTCATATTTATAAATTTGTCATCTCGAATTTTTGATGAATGAACTTGATCTGATTATTTACTTAAATGCAGGGTTTGGATGCGGTTACGGTTC
Source organism: Carex littledalei (assembly GCA_011114355.1). Classification (NCBI taxonomy): domain Eukaryota; kingdom Viridiplantae; phylum Streptophyta; class Magnoliopsida; order Poales; family Cyperaceae; genus Carex; species Carex littledalei. The sequence continues at coordinate 5,841,728 of CM022095.1, read as the reverse complement.
GTCACAACCGCCAGCATCTACGGTACCAGTCGGCGTACGGGGGGGTTTTACGCTCGATGGGATTGTACCAGATATCCCAGATGGCCGAGGAGAATGCTGACGAGGGCTTATCTTCTGGCCTCGTTGAGCGATGGCGTCCGGAAACGCACAGCTTTCATCTCCCCCATGCTGAGATGACAGTCACCCTACAGGACGTCAGTTGCCTGTGGGGTATGACTATTATTGGGGAGCCGGTCACGGGCGTCGAGTACGGAGATTTTTGTGCATTGTGCTTAGAGCTATTGGGTATCCCGCACGAGGATCTCCAGAAAGCGAAGAAGAGAGGTGAGAAGACTGTGGTCTCGCCCAGCTGCATCAGCTTGGTAAAGCTGCGGGCGAGATTTCAGGTCTTTCCGGATCGACCAGATCAGGTATTTGCTTGTACGAGATTCAATCATATTTTCTTGTAAGTAATGTTCTAATTTAAATCTATAACAGGTGGTTATTGACCGATATCTGCGCGCCTATATTTTGGAGATGATCACCTGTCGGTTGTTTCCGGATTCGCATGGAGATCAGGTGCGGCTGTGTTACCTCGAGCTTCTGCGCGACCTGTCCACTGTGGGCAGGTTCAACTAGGGAGGTGCCACGCTAGCATGCCTATATAGGTAAGAAACACCTTATAAATATTTTCCCCAGGTTACAGTCCCACTCAGACAGTACCTCCTGCCTATGAGCCAGGGTATGTTCAGACAGAGCCCATCCCGCCGTTCCCTGGCCAGTCCTCACAGCAGGTACCTCACCCTTCCCTCCTCGATGACCCTATTGCCAGACAGGCGTTTTTATTCACGCAGGCTGAGTCTGGACAGACCACAGTTTTTGGTCCTGGGGTCCAGCAGACATCCGAGATTGAGGAGGTTCTCCAGGAGCCGGTTCAGTCTACGGATGTCCAGGCATCCAGCTCAGCATCCTCCGGAGATACAGACGAGACGCCACTATGCAGGCGGGGTCGGGGGTTTAGGAAGAAGAAGGCGAGGACGGTGTTTAGTCCAGAGCCGTAGATTGTTAGATGTTTTGTTAGATTGGTAGATTCTTATTTGGAGTATTGGTAGATGTTTTGTCAGATACTTATTTATTTCGTTGATTAGTTTCTTGTTTGTTTGATTTTGTTGTTATTTATTTATTTTGTTGATTTTATTATCTCAGAGTACACAAAAGAATTTCAAAGAAACCACATATCTAAAATATCTAAAATATTTCAAACGAACGACCAAAAATACGATACGACCAAAAATCAATTTAAACTACATTCGAAACTAAATAACACTTAACATATATACAATTTCGTATTTCTAAAATAAAAAATAAAGGGACCGCTCCGGCATTATGCGGCCCCGGGGGCCGCTTCGGCATTGTGCGGACCCATATGGGGGTCCGCTCCGGCATTCTGCGGTACCCCCCATATGGGTCCGCTCCGGCATTCTGCGGCCGTGTTAAATTTGGAATTGACCGAAAACGATGGTTAATTTATTAATGAATTTTATTAAAATGTTAAAAATAAAAATTTCGGCAAATTATATGCAGAGTATGGTTCAAATGTCACGTGTATTTCATGCATGTCTCAATCATGTCTCGCATCTGTATTTTTATTTTAAAAGTCAATAAACAATCGATCCGAATCACTCACCTGATCTCCATATTAATTGGAGACCAAATTTTATATTATTTGGAAAAAAAATGACTATTATTTTAAATAGGTACAAAATCATTATTTTTCATAAGATTTTAGACCATTCAAAAACAAGAATTTTATATCTATATATAAAAAAATATTAAAAAATATTCCAAAAAATAAATAAATTGATTGAATATTAAAATTTTGAGAACGGTGATATAAAGATGTGAGGCATGATTGAGACATGAAGGACATGAGACATTTGAATCATGCTCTTACATGCATGCATTACATCTCTATTTAAAAGACAAGATTACATTCAAATAAACAAACTATATACCCACTAATCTTTACACTATAGCTAGACATGCTGAAAAATAACTAACCACTATGCTAATAATTCCTAAAACAACTATGCTTAAAATAACAAATGGAGATTGTTAGAAACAAGTTTGAATTAATTCTCAACACTGTTTGACATTTTTACATTATATTTAATATTGTTATAATCTTTACAATCGTCAAAAGTAATTATAATTTTAAAATCCAAACGTTCAAAATTTTAGAATGTAATATGTATATACATATACTATTTATTATTACCGGCATTACAAAATATCAAAATGTGAATTAAATTTTATTGTTAATGAAACGATTTAAATTTATTATGGTCTATAAATCATCAATTGTCACTCAAATTGCTTGAATTTACTTACACAACCAATCTATATAAAGTCAACAAAAATTTATATTTTTTGTTCAATTTAGAAAATACATTCAAAATAAACTACTCCGAAAATATTAAAATTGAGATGCTTTTGCATTTTTTTTGAATTATAACATGAATTTGAGAGTAGAACTAGGGTGTTCCTAAGTTCACCAAGTCTTTTTGTGAATTCAACTCTAAAATTTATCAGATTGACTTCAAATGATGAATTCAAACCATTAAAATCCGTCTATCTTACGAGTGATGTGTCTACATACAAAATCTTTAGTTTTTCGAATTAATTTTGTATAGAATCAAGTGGTAAAAAAATTCAAAAAATAAATGCATTAAAATTAATTTATGATCCTTCTAATTTTGACCGTTTTACTTTATGATCCTTCTAATTCGAAAGTTTTACTTTATGATCCTTCTAAAAATAAATGCATTAAAATTAATTTATGATCCTTCTAATTCGAAAGTTTATATTTTTTGCATGTAGACGCATCACTCGTAAGATAGATGAATTTCAACAGTTCGAATTCGTCATTTAAAGTCAATCCGTAAAATTTTGGAGTTGAGTTAAAAAAAAACATGATGAACTTAGGAACACATCGGCATCACCACTATATGAAAATTTATGAAAATGGATCGGGACCAACTTTAAATAGAGCCAGGAGTTCTATATGTATCTATAAATGTAACACATTGGCATCCTCTCCTGGATTTTGAATTTTTATGAAAATTTATAGATCCTGACCAACTTTACTTCTTTTTGAAATTTTATTTGTCATCTCTAGATTTTTTTTATTTGTAATTAGAGTTAAATTAGAATTAAAATTAGGATATTTTTTTTGAATTCTGATTGGTAAGTAGGATTAAAAGTTAGAACATTAAAAATTAGAAATCAAAGCATTGAAAATTATAAGTTAGAGTATGTTTTTATCTTGTAACCAAATAGCTATGGGTTTGAACTCAATTAATTATTTAAATTCAATTCGCTATTTTTTTTTCTCCTAATAAAAATCCCGTGAACATAACGAACTAAATACTAATGTCATCTAGATGATAATTGATGATGTTAGTTAGTTGTATTGTAGTTGGATTGCGTGTCATCTTTTAGATTACGGGTCATTCGAGTTTGGATTGAGTTGTCTTTCGGATTGGGGTGATTTCAAATTTAGAGTAGAATTAGAGTGTTTTTAAGTTTATCAAGTTTCTTTGTCAACTATATTTTAAAATTTATTGAATTAATTTTAAATGATAAATTTAAACTATTGAAATTCTTCTACCTTACGAGTGATGCGTCTACATGCAAAAAATATAAATTTTAAAATTAATTTTGTATATAGTCAAGTGTTAAAAAGACGTTCAAAAAATGAATATATTAAAATTAATTTATAAACCTTCTAATTTTGACTGCTAGACTTTATACTAAATTAATTTGAAAATTTAAAAAATTTCACATCTAAATGCATCACTCATAAATAATTTTTTTTTAACGGTTCGGATTCATCATTTGAAGTTAATCCAATAAATTTTAGAATTCAATTTACAAAAAAACTTAATAAACTTAAGAACACCTAGTTCTACTTGGGTCCGGATCTCCTAAAGTAACCCAATCTTTGGATTTTGAATCGAGACCGTCCGATTCGAATTCGTTGTCGGAATGTGTGCGCTCACTTCGAAAATGAATTTTTGCGGATTCGAATCGGACGGTCTTGATCCAAAACTGAAAGATTGAGTTATTTCACGGGATCCGAATTGGTTCTGCTTGGGATCAATACCTTACATCTTATTTCTTTTTGCTTTTTCTATCATTATCCACCGCCTTCAACCTAGGGCTGCACAAAAAATTCGTAGTTCGTAATTCGATTCGAGTTTGATTCGAAAAAGTTCGTAAAAAATTCGATTCGAAATTGACTTCGTTCGAAATTAATTCAAACCAAACTTAGTTTGAAATTAATTCAAACCAAACTCAAATTGGACCTAGTTCATTCGAAATAGGTTCGCAAACCAAACTTAGTTCGAAATTAACTCAAACGTGAACCGTTGATTTCCGTTGATAATGAACTTTAATGTTTTATTTAGGATAAATATTTAGGTTTGTAATAATTCTAAGACTTTGGTGATTGTTCTGTTGTTCTATTGATATTTAAATTGTCTTTGAATACTTTGGATATTTGAAAACTTTGGTGATATTGCTCCTGTTGGCTATTTGGAAAACTTTGGATTCTGTGATTGTACTAAACTTTGATTGATTGTACTAAACTTTGGTGTTTGATATAAATTTTGGTATTTGTAATGAACTTTGATATAAACTTTGGTGTACTGTGTAATTAGAATTCAGAATGCCCGAGTTTTTATTGAAGTGTTGTAATTTCCAACTATGGTCCAGCCATAAGTCATAACTCGTAAGTCGTAACAAAGTTCGTAAAAGTTCGAAATTGAGTTCGTAAAAAATTCGATTCGAAATTGAGTTCGTTCGAAATTAATTCAAACCAAACTTAGTTCGAAATTAATTCAAACCAAACTCAAACTGGGAGCAAGTTCGATTCGGTTCGGTTCGTTTGCAGCCCTTCAACCCATTCTAAAACTTTATTTTTCTTTTCTTCGGAACCAACTCTCCTCTTTTCCTTGCGCAAAAGAATAGACAACAGAGCAGCTTCCTCTTAAAAAAAGAAGAAGAATAGAAAACAGAGGGGTTTTGCACTCTCTCTCTCCCTCAAACAGAGCTAGGGTTTGAGACTTTGAGTCTCTTTCTGTCGCGCATGTAGTTGTTAGGGAAAGATTGTCGTAAAGAAGGCTCTAAGCCGATAATCATAGCCCTTGCGGTATTGTATTTCTCTTTTTTCTCATCTTCTCTGTTCATGCTTAAATCCGCCATTAACGGTTAAAATTGTTTACTTAGAGCAATAAAAACGTAATCGTAGAGTGTAGAAAGGTTAAATATGTGGGTACGGGGCTGACCCAAACTTGGTACCTGTCTCAAATAGCACGATACCAGTGCTTTGCTACTCATGTGAGATGGGGGATGCTGTCCTGAGTCCTGACCTTGGTACTGATCGGTACCAGTAGGTCTTCGCCACTGTTTTGGTTCTAGGGACCAATTTGTAAGAATAGAATGAAGGAGTGGTTAACCTATTAAATTTCCAAAGCAAAATTAGAGTGTGATGTGCTCACCAAGAGGGATTGGTGAGCACACCTCCAAAAGGCTATCGGATTGACTTCGAACTACGAATTCAAACCGTTGAAATTCATCTACTTCATGAGTGATGTATGTATATACAAAATATTTAAATTTTCGAATTCATTTAGTACATGATTAAGTGGTCAAAAAAATAATAAAAAATGAATACATAAAACAATTTAAAAAATAACTTATAAAATGTTCATTTTTTTTACCGCTTGACCATGTGCTAAATGAATTCAAAATTTTAAAATTTTTGCATGTAGATACATCACTCACAAAGTAGATGTATTTCAACGGTTTGGATTCGTCATTGGAAGCCAATCCGATAGTCTTTTGAATGTGTGCACACCAAACCCTCTTGATGAGCACATCACATTCTAGTTTTGCTCAAATTTTCATGTTGTTAGTAATATTAACTTGTCAGAAATGTTAATTTGCAAAATGGTGAACATTCTAAACCCGGCTGGATATTAATAAAATGGGAATGTGATTTGAATTGTGGGCCTTCGGGCTTGCTTAATAAATTAAAAAGGAATTGAGTTGGGTTTTGGGCCTATTAAAAAGAATAAATGTAATAGGATTTTTAGGTAACTATATATAGTGAATTCTGCTTAAATTGGGATTTGCCCGAAAATGCATAATGAAAATAAATTGCATAGAACCTTGATGATTAATGGATTTGGCATTCTAATTATTGCTTTTATATACCAAGGACTTGCAGAACAGTAACTTATAATACCTTTTTTCTTCTCTCTTATATTTGCAACATCTGATAAAAAATCATTCAACAAAACACTATCCTGAGTAGCACAACCCGATGCACCCGACTCGGTACCGATAATCTGCTGTTTCATCTCCATTTTACGCATGCCGGATTTCATTATGCTGAGCGAATGATTCCACCCTAGCAAAGCTTCTTGAAAAGGAGGCTTTGCCAGTTCATGCTTACATATACATATCTCCTAATTTTCTCAACTCAACTTACTGAAGCTTTGCCCAGAACTTCATAATTAGATATACTGTTAGATTTACTAAAAATTTGACTTTCAAATTAGTTTTGATTATATTGAATGATTTAGGCAAGAACAAGCATCCAACACAGAGACTAAAAATATGGCTTGTTAGATTTTGTATGGAATTGCATTGCCACATTTTCTATGGAACTTTTCTTCATTCATATTGTCCATGTATTTCATCTCCAATGATTCACAGGTTATCGGCACGGACAAATACATACTAAAGTATTTTTTTTTCTTGTAATTTTCAATGATTCAGGTTATCGACACGGACAAAGACATACTATAGTATTTATGTCAAAGAATAACAAGAAACCTACATATCTCTGGATGGAGACTTATTTATAGTTAGTGTTCTAGATGAGACAAAAGAGATGATTAAATGTCTTAATTTCAGTAACTCCAAGGAAAAACCATATCTAAGGGATGATTTATATCATTTTTTACCTGGGGTACCAAGAAGGTAGTGTAAGTCACTAAGGACAAATTAGCCATCAAATCCTAAATATATTTTCAATATGTAGTTTCACACTTTGACAAAAAAAGGAACAAGAAAACAGAGAAAAAGAAACGGATGTTTATTACTAGATATTATACTTTATCAGAATCCTCTAAGCAACTACAGATGCATGGTCATAGGAAGACTGATTGTTAGTCAACTGCGGATTCAAGTCTTAGAAATGTTGCTGTAAAGTTCACATGGAATCCAACTGAACTAGCATGCTGGTCATCTCATTTACTATTGTTACCAAGGGCCCATATTTATCTGCAATTACTTTAGTTAATTTACGAGGGTGGATTGTTAATTCCATCAATTTTACAACTTATTATATGTTGTGGGTGTTTAATTCAGACATCAGTACGTAATTACCGCTGCGATTTTTTTCCATTGTTTAAAATTGAAAATGCGAAGGACTAGCTTTTTCAACCCACTTCTTTGAAGTTAAGAATCATATCAATTCTACAATTAGAAACTGTCTGATGTAGCAACTGCAGCTCAGATGTACCGTGTCTATTCTGATAATTGGTATCTCAAAAGAAGTGACAATGAAGTATGACCACCTGTGTTTATTCACTTGTTCTTTTTCTTCCTTATACATAATATTTCACATTTCCTTTTCATGTGCTTTCGTATATATGCGACTTTCTGTCTCCTTAAATGGGCAGATACATATAATGTTTGATTTTATTGACTGAGATACAAAATTTTATTTTCCTTGAAAGCTATCCTCGTATAATTTTTCAGACAACTTGCAATGTTTCTGCTGCCATGGTCCTTGGATCTTGTTCATGCGTCATTCCAAGACATGATCATTTAGTCACATAATAATTAGGATAATTATTAAGACCCAACCATTTGAAAATTACATTTCTTATCATTAAGCTATAGTTGTTGTACGTATTATATACGCATGGAAAATCCAATATCATACTTGAAAAAAAAACATTAATAAATATTTGGTAGTAAGACAGTGAAGACATTAGTGGATAACAAAGACAATATATGAAGGTTGTTCCAGCATGTATATTATTTTAGCAATCAACAATAGAATTGTGCTATTCCTTGACAAAGTAATATTGAATTGGAGGACAGAAGTTAACATGCATGTCTGACATTTTTATATATATGACTAGTACTTTATTGCTTAATTAACTTTTTACAAGAAGAAACTCAAAATTAGGTAGATGTATTTTTTGAATCACAAGCTAGTACATGCAATATATCGCCTCAAAATTATGTTGAAGTCCTTATTTCTTATCCTTTCACGCATAAATGGTCCTATATTTGGAGAAAATCCTCTGAAGCAAATCCTATCAAATCTCTCAACAAAGAATCCAAGTCCCATTCGCAATTTCTTTCAACCACGGATGCATTTGTAAAAGTATCTGTTAGGATTGCATCACTTGAGCATGAACCTTGGTTCAACAGTTGAGGCCTGCTCGGTTTGCACTCTTGCAAATGCAGCATTTGATTGACACCACTATCTGGTTCAATTAAACTAAATGAACTTGGTTGTAGAGGAGATGATGGGGATATTGTTTTGTGAAAATTGCATGTATGCGTATTTATGTATGTCACTTTGAACAAATGGGGGTCACTGTTGCTTGTTTGTTGCACTAACTTTTTCGCTTCGCAACCTTGATCTTTGTACGTGCATCTGAAGTAGCCCCTGTATAGGAAGATAAAATTATTTAAATTTTAAATTGATACCACAACATTTATCTTAAACGTAGTTGGTTAACTATATTCACTAAGTGTGAGCGTAAAATAAGTCCAAAAATAATAGCATTGACTACTTACCGTGATAAGTTAGTGGCAATAATTTTCTTGTCTCCATATTTTCTCCATTGATGGCCATCGTCATATGGCATGGTTGTGTCAGTTGTCCAGGAATTCTCCCCTAACCTGTATTTAATTCAAGAAATTAATCCAAGCTCAACTTAATATGAAAATCACGTTGAGTGGTTTGAATCGGCTGTTTGAACCTTGAAATCGCAAAATATGGATCTGAATTAAAACAGGGGCTTTAATTTGCGATGTACATTAGCCAATCTATATATATTTATCTAATGCTATGTCACTGACAATTATTGAATCAAGCCGCAGTCCATATATATAACAAAAGGTTCTTCAAGCATACGACGAACAAATCACATGACTTGACTAACATAATTAATTGGGTATATAGATAACATCACAATTTTTCTTTTTTTTTTTGAAAATCTTGGCAGTGACTGCCAAGGATGATGTATTGAAATAAGAAGATTTACATACAGGTCCCTACAACACTACTTATTCAACAAAATTTCAACCACAGTTGTTCTTCCTGCAATTTTTCATTGAGCTAATTTTCAGAAACAGATTTAAGTTTTTATGTAATCTCAAGAGAATGAATATATATTTCTGAATTTTGATTTATCAGCTTTAGCAAGTTTTTCCAAACAAAATATAGACATGTGGCAAATATGGTTGTGTTGTCACTTGTCACACACATTCATTAATCAAACTTGATGTGATTACTTATGCTTCATTAAAATTTGTAATCAAAGAAAAACAATATTAAATTTATACACAGAACTCCGAATTGAGAAGCCAATTTTTTCATAAAAATATGAAAATCAACATAAAAATTGAATTAACATAAAAAAAAAAGTTGAGTGAATCATCGATTATCTATATATTTACCTTTTTCTTTTGCCCCTATCATTCTCAGTTCTGTGATTGGTATCAGAAGAAACCACACTCTCAAGCACTGTATTCTGTGATTTAACCCCAACTGTACTGACACCAGACCTCATGATACCAAGTGCATAATTTAAAGCTTGCAAACCCTCTCTCAAAAGAGGCTCAGCCAACTCTTGGGTATTCACCACTTCCTCTCCTTTCCTCGATTTCAACTGGAGAAGACTCTGTAGTTCTTTAAGTATTTCATAACCTCTACCAACTTTTCTAATGGCTGCCTCTTGATCAAGGTAAGAGTTTCTCATATATGTAGCAGAGAACTGTTGCTAGTTTGTTTGTTTATTTAGTTAGCTGGTGTTGAAGGAATAAGGATGAAGGTGAGAGCATGTCCAGGTTATTGATCTTATATATATTGGGAAAGTAAGGATAGATAAATGCAAGTGGTCTTATAAATAAACAAATAAGCAAATTCTAGGAAGACCTCAAGCCTTTTTTATGACACGCTTTATTCGTGATGAGCAATAAAAGACTTTCAGCGGTTCCTTGCATGTAGAAGGATCTATCAACAATTTAATTTTTATCTTATGAACTTCACGGTTTTGTAGTTTCAACATAATCAGCTAGAAACCTCAGGTAATTTATATATCTTAATTAAAAAAATAAACTATTTGACAGAGACTCTTTTCCCCATTTTATTTACCAAATAAAATAAATGTAGAGTGAGGCTATGGTGCTATGCATAGCACGGATGGCTAGTGTACTACGGCTCAATATGGTACTTTTTAAAATCCTAACGGTCGATCCGAACCGTTCAATGTGATAACCATATGAATATATACTAGCAAACTAAATTTTATATTTTTTCGAATTTGTTTACTATTTTTTTAGATAGGTAGAATTTTGATGGTCCAGAATTTTCAGAAAACACTGATTTTTCTACCTATCTAAAATAATAGTAAAAAAATTCAAAAAAATTATAAAATTTAGTTTGCAAGTACATATTCATATGAATATCACATTGAACGGTTCGGATCGACCGTTAAGATTTTAAAAAGTACCATATTGAGCCGTAGTACATTAGCCATCCGTGCTATGCATAGCACCATAGCCTCACTCATAAATGTATCAAAACATATACATATGACTGGATATATATCTTATCGAACTGGGTGCCACAGAAGATCTGTTAAGCCCGTTTGCTAGTGTGGTAAACTGACTTCGTTGCTCCAATAAACTGGAAGTCACAGCATTGAATATTATAAATTAGAGCATTGTTTTTTATCTAGTATCTGATTAACTAATTGGTTTGAACCCGATTAGCTATTTAAACCCGATTCACTATTTTCTAATCCCCTGACGAAAATTCTGAATTCGCCCGTGTGTTATTGAATTGTAGATTAGTAGAATAAGTTGCACCAACTGTTTATATCATTACTGAAGAGTCAACAAATATATACAGGTCTGTTTTCTACCTAATCATATCCTATATAAAACACAAAACCACCCTCCGTTAATCTCTTATTGTGCCCTTTTTACAACTATTATTATTTCATCGTATAACTATTATGAAATTGTTAAGGACATGGATTAGTGATTTTTGATTAATAGGATGTGTTTCTAATTAGAAGAGAAACTTGCCTATATAGAAGCAACATGACCCTGGATTTATTTGAGGAGCCATTTCTGTCAGTATTGTTCAGTATGCATGTACTAGCATGCCTCAATTATTATGGACAATATATATTACCAACTTGTCCAAAAGTTTTGCTTAGAACTATCATATCAAAAAGCATCTCAAAGAAATATCATGTCCCGGTAAATTAAGCATACAGTATACTATTTTCATCAGTATATACCATATCCTTCTGACAAGTGGAACATAAATTACCACAATATTTCACATTATTTTTTTTTTTTTTTTATGTAAGCTCCTCCTCTCCATTTTATGTCCATCAATTAATTTTTAACTCCTAAACTATCCCAACATTCAATTTTTTATTTACTATAAATTGAAGACTTTAAACACATATTCTTGGTTGGGGGCAAGAATAGTGTTAACCCAAAAATAGCTCCATTTTCCCAAAAAGTGGTTATCCAAACAAGAATTAGACATTTGGGTTAGCTCAAAAATAGCTCTAGTCTACTTACCGAGAGAAACTGTAAGTTAGCAAATTTGCAAGTTAGTGGAGTCAGTGATATTAATAAAAAAAATAAGTTTATACATCTTTTTTATTCATTTTTCTCAACTTCCATATTAAAGTTAGTTTAAATATTAGATTATTATTAAATAACATATTATATTAGAATTAAATAAATATAATATTAAATTAGATTAGCATCAAATAAAACATTAGTTTATATATTAAATGTAATATAATATTAATTTAGATATTAGATTAAATATAATACAATGGCATGTTTTGGATTCAGGTTTAGGAAATATTCTGCATGAATTTTATGAACTCCAGTGTATAAAGAGAGAGAATCTTCGGATTAAATATCAAGTGATATATATATATATACTCTGACTCAAGCATTATAACTCTATCCCAAACTGGTATGGCTCCCTCCATCATGCCTTAGTTAGATCTCCAAAAATCTTTATAATTATTCGTAACTGTTATAGAATATTCTTGTGATCAAGTCTCATATATGGACCTGGAGGGCCACTTGGTCCCCTTGACTCAAAAAAATTTCAAAAATATGTTTGCAATTTTAGAAAGAAAACAAACTATAAATTATACTTAGATTAAAAAAATTGAAAAATCCAGAAATATTTTCCATAATATATGTTTATATATTTCAATGCATTTCTCAGAAAATTATCCAAAAATAATACTTAATATTAACAAATTATAAAATTGTACCTCATTCTAAAATTTTATCCTACCCAATATACTAAGTATCTTGGTTCCCCTCTTACTTGTGATTCTTTATAAGTTCCTATCGTTACATACTATATACGATTCAAAATCCTCTTACCCCAAACAGCTTATGAAAACCAACAAATTAAATACCTCACCATAATATCTCTCTATAGCCCGACATTTTTATTAATATCCAAAGTTTAATAGAAATTAATTAATATACCCAATTCCGCTCATAAGTTATACAAAATGTCCGTACCGGCCATTTTTTGGCCGGTACCCAATTTAATTAAGTACTGGCTGAAAATAGCTGGTACCCAAATTGGCCAGAAAATAGTCGGTACTGTTGCAAAAAAAAATTTAGGTACCGGCCAGAAAATGACCGGTACGGATATTTTTATAACTTCAATTGGATATATTAATTAATTTCTATTAAACTTTGAATATTAATAAAAATGTCGGCTCTATAGCGAATTCCAATAATAATAAAATCTAGCTAGTGGTGATCATACGTATTTGGTTCCCACAGTCAGAGTGGCGTTAGTTGGTACTTGGTATTGATTGTAACAATAATTTATAAATACGCACGTGGTCAATTAGCATTGTAACAATAATTTATATGGAAAATCTAGTAACATTCAATCCACTTGCAAATTGCAATCACCAAGTTAATTTCATAGAGAAGCTAAATTTGTCCGTATCGAAAACTTCAAAAAAGTTATATGACACGTACGAACGCAATATGAAATTGCAAATTGCAACTAAGAAAATATTTTCAGAATATATAGTTGAGAGGAACCTTTCTTGTCAATACATCAAATCCAAATAAGTTTTATCAAAGTTTTTTTTATACTGTCTTCTTCAAATTGAAAAAAAAAAAAATCATATTAATAATCATGCCAATGGGATATTTTGAACTCACTGCTGAGTAGTTCGCAGTGAGAGGATATGTAATTAGTTAATGAAATTTATGTTCAGCAGTGAGATCGATATTAATGATAAAGGCTTTTATTCAATAATTCCATCCCTAATTAAATATATGTACCACACCCAACATAAATAGTGAATGAAAAATTATTTTTTGTTCTAGTGATTAAACACAATATTTTATGTGTCAAATTAAGGTTGCAAATTACGAATAATTAAAAAGTAATTTATGGATATGTAAAGGTGCAAAACTTGTCCTCTAGTCTCTATTTAAAAAAAAAAAAGTTGAATTTTTATCTCAGAGATGAAGACTTGATTGTCAACTTTTCTGAAAAAAAAACATAAATAGTCAATAAAAAAGAAAACAAAATATAAACCTCGAATAAATTTTCATTGCAACCCAATGTAATTGAATGGAGGAGGCAAACAGATGTGTCCAGTTAGAATTCAGTCCAGTTCGATCGGGTCTTGACTTGTTCAGTTTGCGTTTCTAAGCTTTACGGTCTTTCGTTGAGAAAAATAATATTTCTCATGTGGCGAGAAAGATGTTTGAGAATTTATCAAGTATATAGTACCAAACGTTTTACATCAGATAGTGCACGAAATTTACTTATAAGGGAGCACTTGCCTCAAAATAATGGACTGAATTCTTGACTTCAATGGATTTTTAGCTTTATTTCTATGCTTTGTTTTAGTACTTGATTTTGTTGCTCAGATCTCTTGAACCTTCTTTTTCTTTTATTTATTTCAAAAATGTTTTTCAATTTCAAGTTATGTAAGATTTTTTCTGACTAACAATAATCAAGCTATGATGTGGTGGCACTTACCAGTTCTAATGAAAATTAGAGTTTTTATATATGTAGTTAGTTTGGAAAAACAAAATATTAACCAAAGATAATTAACCTACAAAAAAAGGCTGGATAGGGTCTACTAAATGCCAATTTTTCAACCTACCAGAAACTGTGAACCATTTGTTTGTCCAATGTTCATATACCAAGCAAATTCTGTTTTGGATGGGGTCTTGTCAGGATTTATTTTCACAATGGGATACATGTACCAATGTGTTTCAGTTTGCATGTCAACTACCATCTATACACAGGTCTGCCTTTTTATTAATGTTTAGTGTTTTATGTTGGACCGTCTGGAAATACATGAATGAACTATGCTTCAATTCAGGTACGAATATCATTAAACCAGCAAGGCATATCATATTACTTATTATATCTTTGATGCACTATTGGACAAGGCATGTTAAGAAGTGGGTGAAAGATGCTACTTTGCTTTGGCTTCCTGAGAAACTTGATGAAGTGCCTCTCAACATATGGGAACCAGAAGAGGGCCAGATGGTTACTTATCAGGGCGGAGGATCAGTTTCACCATGATGACGATCCAACAACACAGAGTTGCAGTTTCTAGTTTAGAAATTGTCTTAGGATACCTCAACCCAGTGATGTGGCTTAAAGATTTTGGGGTCCGAGGCGGGAGAAAAGTTTAGGCTCTTTATATATACAATTTTTTTATGAGACCGGCTAATATGCTTTCAAAAGTACTTCAATATCATGTGCTTATAAGTCATTTTTGCATTTTCAAAGTCCAAACAGATTTGAGCCGTTCAACATGATATACATATTAAAATTTGCTTGGAAACCAAATTTTACATTTTTTGAAATTATTTACTATTTTTTAAGATAGGTAGAAAATCCATTGATTCAGAAGATTCTGGACCATAAAAAACAATGATTTTCTATTTACCTTAAAAAATAGTAAAAAAAATAAAAAAATGTAAAATTTGGTCTCCGGACATGTTTTAATATGGATATCATGTTGAACGTTTGGATTGACTATTTGGACTTTTAAAATGCAAAAATGATTTATAGCATATGATGTTGAAATATTTATGGAAGCATATTAGCCGGTCTCATTTTTTATTGATATGCCAATAGATCATATCTACTTATAGAAAAATTTAAGCTCATTATATATACAAAATTTGGCTCTAATATTTTATTTATTTTTAATATATACAGATTGATTTTATATATATATATATACAAACTATTTTTTTTTGGGGCCCCTTGGATCTCGGGGCCCGGGGCGGTCGCCCTGGGTGCCCTGCACCAGGGCCAGCAGATTGTATTAAATGTCGCTCTGTAATATGGAATGTTAGTGTTAATTTGCATGGGTGAAGTTTTGACGAAGTGAGATATCACTGAAAACAAACAAAGTCCTGTAAGTTAACTTGGTTCTTTTAATAGAACGGGCTTTAAGCCTTTTTTCAAAAAAAAAAGAATTTTTCTTACAATTTATAAAAGATCAGAGGCTTTACCTATAATTTTGTACTAAAAAAACATAGCTGGTTAAGTCTTGAGACCAAGTGCTTAGCAATTAATTTTTTTTTTTTTTTGAGTTGAAGTGCTTAGCAATTATGATTGAACGCACTGTGCATTTTGATAGGAATATAATCAAGCCCCTAAAAAAGCCTGAAATTGCTCAATATTTAAATCCGGAACGTTAGTGTTATAAAAAAAAAAGGATAGATTGATAGAGAAAACAACAATTCTCCTTTTGGTGCATGGTACAATTAATTAGAGTTTGGTATTTCGTTGGTTTCTGGTATTAGGTTAGTGAAGGTTTCGTTGGAGCCTTGTGGTATATCTTCCAGTCTAAATAGCTAGCTACCAAAATTAGGTTCAAGTTGAAGCGCTTTACATGAACATGTATCTTTTAAGTAAGTGGTAATCATCTCTTTTTGCTTTTTGTGCATTAATTCTCCAACAAATAATGAGGTATAACTTTATTTTCCTCGGTACAACGTTGTTTCAAAGTTGTACAATAATAGAGCACCTGCATTTGGTTAATTTAGTGGGAAAGACAATGTTTTTCGTGTGGTAAGTCGCATGTTCGAAATCCGGATGATGAAATCATTTATGAATATTAAAAAATTGAGTAATTTGACCTCCAACTTTTACTAAAAAAATAAAGTTGAATAATAATAACTTGTAAAAGACCAAAAGTAAATTATTTAGTAGAAAGATGGATATATATATAGAGAGAGAGAGAGTGGCTAATATCAAAACGTTTGCACCAAGGCTCTCGTGCAACCAAGTCGTTTTCGGATTTTCAAAGTCCAAACAGTCGATCCAAACCGTTAGATGTTCAATCTATATTAAAATCTGCTTGGAGACCAAATTTTACATTTTTTGGAATTTTTTACTATTTATTAAGCCACTTTGAAAATTGCTGATCACATGGTCCAGAATTTGGTTGCACTGTTTTTACTGTTTACTCGGATCAGCAATTTTCAAAGTGGCTTAATAAATAGTAATCAAATTCCAAAAAATGTAAAATTTGGTCTCCAAGCAGATTTTAATATAGATTGAACATCTAACGGTTTGGATTGACCGTTTGGACTTTGAAAATCCGAAAACGACTTGGTTGCACGAGGGCCTTGGTGCAAACGTTTTGATATTAGCCCCTCTCTCTTTCTCTCTCTATATATATATATAGTTAGCTCACATGATTTGCATGAACTTATTCATTTTAATTTTTTTCCCTGATAATTAATTAAGGCCATTGTCATATATATAATTACAATAATTACCACTTATTTGTAGCATATATATTTTCACATAATGCAATTTCCAACCTCTAAAGCTATGAAAATAGATTTGGTTTTTGTTTCCTAGGAATTTTTTTTTCAAAAGTTTGTCAATTAGATATTTTGTAATGGCCCTAAGATTCTTTATTTATAATATCCATCCCAGTGGCCAATTAACCAAATAGAGCCAGAGGAGGGCGCCTATTGCACTGTCTCGCCCTTGCTAAAATATATTTTAAATATATTTTTTATTTTTATATTTTTCTCATAGAAAATTATAAATATATACTTAATAATAAAAAGTTATAAAATTATGCCGCACCCTAAAATATTTAATTATCTGAAATATGCTTCTATTTCTATGCATTTCTCAAAAAAAAAAAAATATAATTGTACTTAACATTAAAAAATTAAAAAATAATTATTCCGCACCCTAAAAGTTTGCTTCGAAAATATGCTCTATTTCATGCTTTTCTCAGGAAAAAAATATAAAATACACTTAATATTCAAAATAATTCTAAAATTATGCTTTACCATAAACTATTGTCACATCCTATTAAAAATCATGACGTACTCTGCCACTGTTGATACCGCAATTCAAACAGTGATTTATTTTTAAAAAATGTTTTTTCTCTGCAAATTAATATAAAAAATCTACTTTCTCGAACTGCTATAGTATTCATTAGTTCTCCCTGAAAACAGTTAGCACAAGTAAATTCTCTGGTCAATAACACTACTAACATTCAAATAAACAAGTGCATGCATATTGATGCATATATAGAAGAGTGAGGTAATGCATTACAATTTGCAATTATTTTATTTTTTGAGCAGGAACACGCACTGACATAGATTTTGGGCCATCCATGCATAAAATCAAATCTTTCATGGGTTAGAGAACGCGTTTTTTTTCTCTCCAACGCGGGATAGATATATATGACTATATGAGTATATTAGAGTACTAGTATATAGCAATGTTCTAAATAGCGCGCTATAACGGCGCTATAGCGTTTTCGGACCAAAAAAGCTATGATGCTATGGTCATATAGCGCGCTATATGGCCATAGCGCCGTTTTTTCAGCCGTTCCGCTGTGACGCGATAAACGCTATTTAAACCTTTGATATATAGTAAGTAATTGCATATAGCACGCGTGTCAAACACCCGGCTGATATATATATATATATATATACACACACTATTAAGCTAGATATGTACTACTCCTTTTCAAAAGAAAATTTATTGGGTTTGAACACAATTTCACGCTATCAAACAAAAACACATATGCATTTATTTAGTGCTTGCTTGGGGTAATTTTTATCTATAAGTTACAAACTATTTATGACTTTCTTTAAGCATCAAATGTGGATTAAAGTTCTCAACTTATCTTCAATACTAATATAATTAAATAGCATTGATGATATTTCAAATGTCTTAAGAGGGATGATAATACTCCTTTATCAGAATCACTTTCTTGCACTCATGTGTTGGTATATATGTTTCATAAAAAAATATATATACTTGACTATAAAACATTTCCACCTTATATATTATTAGAATAAAAACTATCAACTGTGGTTGTGTTTTGACTTATTAATTTATAAATGTATTTAACTTGATTGTTTTATGCTTATTTAGTAAAAGAAAAATATTGAGCACTTTGTATACGATTTATAATCACCTGTGATTTCAGATATATGAACAACTTGCAAATGTAACTATAAATATTTAGGTGTAGATAAAGGGTGAAACAATAATTTCCTTTTTTGTTTTAAGCTATAAAACTTGAAATTAAAATCAAAATGTGTCGTTTATATTTTTGAGGATTCGTCTCAACTATATATTCTGAAAATATTTTCTTAGTTGCAACTTGCAATTCATATATTCAGGCTTTTTATAAAATAAAAATAAAATATTTCACTATGATTATTAATTTCATGCAGAATGGGCCAGGTCTAAATTTATAGTGGAATTTTGCTTTACTATTCCCTTTATCTTTTTATTTTTATTAGTATTATATTTGTCTTGACTTTAGGGATCTTGTGGTTGTTGCTTTAACTTTTGTTTACTCGCATGTGATGCTTGTATTGGTAATTGTATATATTTTTATTTGAGGCATAATTAAAATTTTGCATAATTTGATTATTTGTATGCAAATATTTTGTAGTTCTATTACTTAATTACGTAAGTGAAATCATATATATTCTTACAAATCATGATAAATCAATAATAATTTAATGCTTCTGCTTCCTTTTTTTCTTTTTTTGAGGGTAAGGTGGCAATTTGCCATCTTACGGATTTTCATAGATAAAAAAGTATTTACACAAACCCAAATGGGCCTCCGATAAGCTATTAAATATTTACAATCTCTGAATCTTTATTATCCCGGACCCTCTAATCAGTATGTGATCCTATGGCAATCTATTAAGGCTACTGCAGTGTCGCGCCCACTGATGGGCTTCAAGCGCCGTGTCAGTTGGCAAGGTCATGACTGATTTTGATTTGTTGGCGAATATGCGCCGATTTCTTTCTCGCCATAGAGCCCAAAGACCGGCCGCCCATGTCGTTGCCCACGCCCGTCCCCGGTATCCTGAAAACGGGTTAGAGATCCAGAGTTGTATGTGCGAATCAGTGCCTCGTGCAATGATCCCCAAGCCCGATATGATTAGTAAGGCTCTCCACATGGCTATAGAGTAAGGGCAGGACCACATGAGGTGCTGTATTGTTTCAAGCTCGGTTGCAGCACATAATACACATCCTTGGGTCACCTGGCAACCCCTTTTGAGCAATGTCTCTCTTGTCAATAGCTTATCTTGAAGCATGACCCAGAGGAAGACACGGACCTTGGCGGGGGCAGAGATCTTCCAAAGTTGTTTGTAGTAGCGACACGTCAAGCCGCTCTGTTGGAGTGTTTTGTAAGCGGAGGATGTGGAGAAAAGGCCAGTAGGCTCCCACATCCAGAGAGTTGTCGAGCCTTGTGTTGTTACTGACACCCTGTAGAAGGGAAGGAGATCTATGAGGTCTTTCAAGAAAAATGAGAGGTTCGCTTTAGTCTGAAGGTGAGAGGGGTTAGTGATGCCACATAGTCGCCGAAGGGTATCCGCCCATATGCCGTGCGGGTTTGATTGGAGTGTCCAAATCCATTTGACCAGAAGTGCCTCATTTTGGACGGGTAAGTTGATGATCCCCAGACCGCCATTTTGTTTGAGCGCGCAAGTTCTCTCCCAATTCACCAAGCAATTAATTGCTTTGCAGGTGTTGTGACCTTTCCATAGGAAGTTTCGTCTTATTCGATCCACGTGCTTTATTACCCATCCCGGTAAGCGAAAGGCATGCATGAAATGTAAGGGCATCGATGAGAGAACTGACTGGATGAGTGTCAGTCAGCCCCCAAATGACAGCAGCGATGATTTCCAGGAGGCAACCCGGCCTTCTATCGCAGCTATCAGCGGAAGATAATGTACCTTGGTGGGCTTGCCCACGGACAGAGGTAGGCCGAGGTATTTGAGCGGTAGCACAGAAGGTGGGCTCTGGAATATGGTCTGGATTGTCGGAATCAGGTTTTGTGGAATGGCAATGGGGATAAATGAGCTCTTTGCCCGGTTGATGCGCAACCCTGTTAGGCTCTCATAAATGGATAAAATTAGAGAAAGTACCCTGAGGGTCTGTGGATGAGCTTCCGCTACAATGATGGTGTCATCCGCATACTGGATCGGTTGGGGCGAGAAGTAGATTGTCGGGTGCATTATCGGGATGGAGTTCCTGATTAGCCAGTGTAAGGAGTCCGTGACAAGGATAAACAGGAGGGGAGAAAGGGGGTCGCCCTGTCGTACCCCCCGAGTGTGAGTAAAGAATGGTGAAGAGCCCCCGTTTATTCTGATCATGGACGATGATGATTGTAGGAGGGTATGAATTATGGAGACCCATTTTGGTGGGAAACCTCTTTCAATCAACAGGTTGACGAGAAAGCACCAATTGACCGTATCGAACGCCTTTTCGAAATCCACTTTGTATAAGACGGACGGGACCTTTCTTTTGGCACAATAGTTTAGAATTTCCCTGGCCACCAAAAACGACTCCATGATTGATCTTCCTTTGATGAAAGCCGTCTGACTGTTGGAGATTAGAGTGTGCAAGAACGGTTGCAATCGGTTTGCCAGGACCTTGGATATGATTTTGGCAACCGTATTGATGACACTGATCGGCCGGTAGTCCCCGATTCTAGTAGGTTGATTTTTTTTGGGAATGAGGGTAATAGCGGCTTTATTTAAGGAGGAGATGTTGGTTCGACCATTGTGCAGATTTTGAATTATAGTGACAATTTCTATTGCCATGATAGGCCAAAATTTTTGGAAGAATTCAATAGGGAAACCATCAGGGCCACTGGCTTTGTTTTTTGGCATCTGCATTATTGCACAGTGCACCTCCTCCGGTGTGATAGGTTCATCCAGGACTAATAGGGTTGTTGTCAGTTTTGGCCCCACCTTCCCCGTTAGGTCAAATGGTGTTTGGGGTGCAGGTGCGCCTGTCATCATGGCTTTGAAATGGAGATAGATAGCTCGATCAATTTGATGGTGTGGAATGGGGGTTCCATCGTCAGCGAGGTGATAAAATTTGAATTTTTTCTTGCATTTGCTGATGCATGAAAATTTTTTGTGTTCTTGTCTCCCAACTGAAGCCATCGACAGCCGGATCGTTGTCTCCATTTGATTTCCAACAATAGTGCCAGTCGGAAGGCGTGTTCTCGAATTTTTATTCATAGAGCGAACTCCTCATTATTCAAGCATCTTTTTTCCTCCACCCGATCTAGTTGCTGCAGCGTCCATTTTGAGCGTGATAGAAAGGTTTCCTTCTTTGCAAAAATGGAATCGGACCAGACTCGTAGTGCCTTGGCCACTGCATCTAATTTTTTGTGGAATTGCCTCGGAGTCGGATCGATCCTTGGAATGGATGTCCACACTTCTTTGACAAGCCGATCAATGTCCGGATGCCGAAGCCAGAATAGCTCGAATTGGAAGTGACGTCTTTTCCGGTTTGAGTGTGGTTGTAGTGAGAAGAGAAGAGGAACATGATCCGAAGCAGTGGCTGGTTGATCACATAACTGATAGGAGATTCCGAGTGAATTCCAAGTCTCTGAAATTAAAACTCTATCTAATTTGGAAAAAGTTGGGTTGGGACGTTTGCTATTCCAGGTGTATTGACGACCAGCCAACGGCACATCAAGGAGGTCCATATCCGAAATAAATCTGTTAAAGGCAAGTATAGTGCCAATGTTCACACTATTTCGAGTGGTTTCATTTGGAGATCTTATGATGTTAAAATCTCCAAGTATAACCCATGGTAAGTCGTTAGTTGCTCGAATTGTTTGAAGTTCACTAAGGAACATTATTTTTTCACTGTCAGATTGAGGCCCATAAACCCCAGTTAACATGAAAGAAAAATTTGCTCTTTTGAGTATCACAGTAGTGCTATAAATTTTGTTGAAAGTGTTTAAAAGCTGAAAGGCTGAACTCCACGCGAGAACAACCCCTCCTCTACTTCCGACAGAATTTAAGGTCACAAATTCTCAAAAAATTGATGGGCACACCTGCCGCATTCTTATAATGGAGTTTTCACTCCACTTAGTTTCTTGGAAGCAGAGAATATCGCATTTAGAATCAATGACGACATTTTTTACCACCGCACATTTATTTATATCACCCAATCCGCGGACGTTCCATGATAAAATTTTAAAACAGAAATTTAAAATGGGGCTCATTGATAAGCTGAAATTTGTAGAAGCATTCATTGATAAACTTTGACATTCACAAAAACACCCACTAGGTAGTGCACGGAGATAACAAGAACCACACAGATAACATAAAACCAAAAAAGGCACCCCCTAGTTTACTACTATTGTAGCGGTGAGATTCAGCCGGAGGTGTCCTGTGACACCTCTACCGGCTCCTCTTCGGGCTCGTCCTCATCAGTGAAGGCATCCTCTGCCGGGTCATATTCGAGCGATTTGAGGATCGATTCGTCGAAGTTGTATTCGGGCTCATCGTCATGTGCTGCGGCTACCGCTGAGGTACTCGGACCCGCCTCTGTGGTACTGGGACCCGCTAGTGGAGTGAAGTTGGTGTTCAGGTTGGTTCCACAGTATTGGTGTACCTTGCTGACCATGTCGGCTTGGAGTGGTTGCGCTGCTAGGGTCTCGTCGGTCAATGCTTGTTTGACCGCCGCAATGAGGTTGGGGCTGCTGCCGGAGCTTGCCTTGTCTTTGGCTTGCTTGTTTCGCTTCTTGCGCGATTTTTTCGGAGTATGTGTTGTTGGCGGAGGGCGGTCAGAGAGGCGAGCGCTGCGGTGCGGAGTCGGTGCGGTAGGTCATTGGATTTTTTTGGCTCGACCATCGCTGTCCGGTGATGCCCTGTCCACGCGCCGACCTGTAGTGCTGTCCAGCAGGGATGGAGTAGTGACTGGGTTATCGGATCCGGCAGACCCGTTAGCAGAGTCGGACCCGGTATCGGAACCCCAGTTGCGGTGTGCGGAATGGCTCTCGGATGGCAGAGGAGATGAAGAAAGGGGCTGGTTCGGTTGGCCTGGTTTGCTGGACTGTTGGTGATCGGTTTTTGTGATATAGGTTTCAATCTCAAGCTGTGTGTAGAGCCAAGGGTGAGATAGCGGGGTGGGGGGGAGAGGGAGATAAGGTTGGAGGCACCTAACATGTGGGCCCGTGTTTTTGGCAAGACCTGGAGGGAAAACATAATCTTCTTTCCAATGAAAAGGTTTTTTCTTTTTTGGGCTAGGGACAGGGGATGTGGGCTGTAGTTGCGTTAAAGTGAGTGGAGAAGAGGGTTTAGGAGAAATGGGCTGAGGAGAATCGGGCTGTGAAGGTTGGGCAGGATTAGTAGGCCGGGATTTGGTGATAGCAGATAGTATGACAAGGCCTGCCGAAAGTCTCTCTTTTGGGTTTGAAATTTCGATAGGATCTATGGGAGCGGATAGTGGTGGGGTGGGGCCCTGAGAGGTGAGAGAGGCTGAATTGGAGTGCTGTAGATTAATAGTTGGGGAATTAATGAGAGTGGGGTCAGGGAGGCGCGGCTGTTGGTCATTAATTGATAGTGGGTCATGCATGGATTGTGTGATTTCTCCAGTTTGATCTAGAACCGTATTCTCCAGTTGTGTGTTATCAACTTTACTCAGGTTGACGGCAAGGGAAAGGGGAGAGTTGTGGTGGTCATGAGCAGTAGAACCGGCCGTGGTTTGCGAAGAAGGCGACCGCCTTGCTTCAAACAGGGGGCTCATGTTGAGGATTTTTCCAATTTTTTCTTTCTCGATGCCTTTGTCGAGGGAAGCCCAGACCGCAAAGAGTGTTTCGAAATCAATCAACAGCCGGTCGGAGGCTTTGATAAAGCCGGGGCTGCCTGATGCCGAGGAAGCAAAGATGCATCGCACCTGCTCAAAAAATTGAGGAGGCGGGGTGGGGTCCGGAGGTGGGTTCATGATGACATCTTCTTCAATCCATGCCTCGACCGCCACCTCAACTTGACGTGCAATGCCGCGAACCCAAATCGTAATGCTTTGGGGGACCAATGCAAGGTTGGGGACAGCTACTAGTGCTTTCATGTTTGCAAGAGATGGGACGCATGCTAATGGCGCGTGGTGAAGCACTATGCCGAAAGAGCCGGCAGCGCGCAGCAAGTGTTCGACCGTCCAGGAGCATGGAGACATGCCCTTAAGGCTGACCCATACTTTGAACTTCATTTCTAGAGGGGAGCCGTTGACAGAGGGGCTCCAAGGGAAAATAACAAAGCCCATATCGCGAAGGTGGCCAGCGTGCGCGGTGAGAAAAGCATCGCGATTAATGCCCAACGGCAGGAGGAGCAGGTATTGAGTCGTGTTGATGCTTGTGATGGGAAAAGGAAATGGAGTGGCACAGGTTGCCATGAGAATAGATTGGAGTATGTTGAGGTTGTGACTCTCACGAAGTCGGGCATCAATGACAATTCCGCGTTGGAGTTCGCATTTATCTTGCTGCATTTGAATCGTCTCCGGTATGAAAACCATAGTTTCCTTTGGCCGGGTTTTGGGCATTAGGGCATCCCCAAGGTTGCCCCGAGGAGTGAGTGGGTCAAACTGAGGTTGCTTGGGAGGTGGAACAAATGCACACAGCTTCGCCTCATGGCCCGTGGTCCAGCATTTGGCACAGACGCGCTCCTTGCGTGTGCATTTACTTTGATCATGGCCTAAAACTAAGCAATTATAGCATCGCCCCTTCCATTGTGGGTGCGAAGGATCAGGTGGTAAAGGCAGATCCAGAGACGTTTCTTTGCGATGGGAGTGTGTGGGGGTGTGGACTTGAGGGGATGTAAGCGGATTATTGTCGATATAGCTCTTCCAAATGGGTTGCGGATAGCGGGTGGGGGCTTGTAGGAGATGGATGTTGTTATTGTTGGTGGAGGAGACAACATTCGCATAGGATCGACCAGGGGTGGTCATGGATGGTTGTGGTGAAGGGGTGTGAGGTGCAGGAAGCTGGTGTGTGGGTGGGTGATGCTTTTTCTTGGGAGCGTTAGACATGGTGGAGAGGATTTGAGAACTGGGATGAGAGGTTTGGTTTTTGGAGTGACGAGGTGGGTGTTTATAAGACTGGGGAGGCAGAGGGATAGCTGTGCAATGGATGTGATTGTTGATGGGAAAGGTGTTTGGGTAGGGAAAAAGTGAAGAGAAGGGTGTGGTTGGCCGGAAAGTAGTTTGACTAGCACCATGGCGATTACTGTGGTAGCCATTGCTGTTACTGTGGTAGCCATGGCTGTTACTGTGGTGGCCATGGCTGAATGGACGTTTTGACTTCTTGGGGTAAAAAGGAGCATGGGTGTGTGTACCTGCTTTGAAACTTTGGTGACCCTGCTTGCGTGGTGTGGGTGGAGGCCGGCGACGTATGATTTTCCTCCAACCATCTTCGGTGGTGACCTCCTTGAATCGCCTCATGGAGCGCTTACTGTTAGAGAGCTCACTATGCCTTCTTTCAGATTAATTGGTAAATGAAATAACGATGATCCTGCTTCCTTTTTTTTATATATATATGTTTTGTAAAACGTATATAGATTTCATAATTTTTTGAAAGATAATGAGTTTCTTGTTAAAAGAATGATTTTCTCTACAACCCCCATATTTGCCTTCTCCATCAATTTTAATTCCTAACTATGTCTACATCACTTGCTTCTTATTTGGAAAAATTGCACATACTCGATGCATACAATTGGGAGTGAGTTGTGGTCCTGATCCTCATCATATTTTAAAAAAAAAATTTATCCCTCTACTTGATTATTTTTTATTTGAAAACTTTAAACACAGAATTAGTGTTATCTTAATTAATATATAATAATCTTCAATAATGCATACTTGTGTATGCACACGCATTCATCAACAATCTAAGTATTATCTTTTCAAATACTTCCATATATCATTGAATCTCAATGCCTTTTGTTCTAGTAGTATTATAAAAACATATGGTTAAAAACATAAAATAGAAATGATAATATCTGATTCAATTTGAAGATCTCACTTGATCAGCAGATCCAAACTCGAAACTGATTCGAAATGACCATGCTTACAAAAATTAAACAACCACGCGCGGATCTAACGCAACTTAAAGCTGGATGATTTGAAATTCGAACCGACCTGATCTAAAAGACCTGCAGCACAAAATTGACCCAAAAGGGATTTCAAATTAAACCCGATTCGAAACATGTATATATTAAACAAAACTTAAATGAACCGTTATATGAAAAATGACTCTTAGTACAAAGAACTTTAACATAAAAAAATAATTTAAAACTTGACAATCTTAAATCAGACACCGACTAAAAATTCAAAGTAGTTTTAAAGCCAGACGATCTAGTTGGAAAATCTTTATTGTAATAATAGAGATATTACGTTGTTAGATGGTTTAACCTCCAGTCTTTACTAAAAAAAAAGTCCAACCACCTAAAACCTGATGAAGACTCAAAAAAATAATCTAAGATCAAATAATGATTCTTATCCCGACCGATCCAACCCGGACTAACTCGAGATCCTCACATGATCCCAATTGAATGTAAATGGGAACTCTGAAAACACGAAAGGTAGGTCTACCATCGTTTGAAAAAGAATTAATATTGAAAGCAATTGCATATTTAATAATTGGATGATCTTTTTCAATATATGTCCTACGGTCAGAAAAGATTGCCAACGAATTTTATGGGCAAGTTCAAAATAGTAGCAAGCATATGACGTTAGTACCAAACCAAATTCAATTAAAGATAAAGTGGGCATAAGTATGAATCTCTCTGACTTCATTCTTTTAATTGTATTCAATTCACTATAAAACAGTAAAGTGCAGTCTATTGGAATTTGGAACAACCAATTTTTTTTTTTTTAAGAAATTGAACAACCAATTCAGTCAAGAGTCAACCACAATAGCACATGCGCTTAGCAGATCTTCTGTGGCACGTCTCTGCTATACGGTTAGGTATTGATAAATATATACTTGGTTAAGGAGAGTGGGAAACAAATTGTCAGTCCAATATCTTATCTCTGAAATTAACACATGATAAATTAAATTATAGTTTAGATATCTTACTATTTTTACTAGAATGTACGTACAACGATGTGAAAACCAAAAGAATCCACAACATGAAAATCAACTCTTTCATAAATCTTACTACATGTAAGGAGCCACAGAAGATCTTATATTGCTAATCAACAATAAGCGCGTGATCAAAATTCAAAATACCTGGAGGTCTTTCCAGATTAGGAGCGTCAATGGTACTCTTTTGGTTATTTATCCGATCCGTATCGTATTCGTTAAAGTAAATATTGGTAAGATTTTTTTTGTTAACTAAATGAATAAGAATACGGATAATAGTTATTTCGTACCAGTTATCCTATAAGATAATTATAAAAACTAATTAATATCATATATATATTTAATTAACCTTCCACTTCCAGTGCACCTAAATTTATTTCCGTTTCAGCGCACCTAAATTGCGCCTCTTCTATTCTGGTGCATTCCAAATATTGTGTCAGATATATTTTTCTTTTCCTCTTCATTTTCTTGTTTTTTTTTCTCAATTAATGAAGTCTTACAACACTGTGTTATACTTAATAGCATGAAATGTAGATGTATATGATATTATGATACATGGCGTAGCTTGGCTTTGACTGAGCAAGCCCAAGCCGTGTAGTAAAAGTTATACCTTCATTTTTGAAATTCAAGCCAATATGTTACATATGATAAATTGAGTTCTGATATAGGGCATAAAAAAGCAAAATGACTAAGCAAGGTCTGATACAGGGCATAGATGGTAAAATTGATATGCGTGGCATTTTTATGTTTTTCATATTTCTAATTTAATTATATTATGAATAGATTGATTTTCCAATAAAATTGATAGAGCATTCTCATTCATATCAAAATCTATTAAAATTGATTTGCGTGATATTTCATATGATAATTAATGTTTGAGCAATAATTAGTGATGTATATATTTTGTTATAAGAAAAATGTTAAAATATTATTTTTATTTGTATGTCTTGTTATTTAGTTAAATAATTGAATTTGTTCGAAAGAGATATTCGTGTTTTTTTAATTTTCTTGTTTTATAAAAAAATAATTTAGTTGGAATTGATTGCACATCTTTTTTATTAGTAATGTGATTTTATATGAGTGAAATGAATAAGTTTTGATGTTCTATTCGTAAAAATATAATAAATTAATTATTATATTAGTATTATTCGTTATTCACCCGCTACTGTTTCATTACCCGATAATTTTAACATATAAGGGTAAGGTAGGGTAAGGTCAGTTCTTAATTGGTAAAGGTAAGGTATGGATAAGATCAATTCTTAATGGGTATGGGTATGAAAATACTTTCACTTTACCCGTATCGTAGCCATTGACACCCTATCCCAGATGTTTCTTTTCTTATTACGGACAAGGGACAACCAATATAATTTCCATAAATAAGAAACAAAGAAGCAATAGTTCTTTGCCTGCAAGGGAAACTCATCATACCTTGATCAAGAGGCAGCCATTGAAAGAAGTCAGTAGAGGTTATGACATACTGAAACAACTGCAAGTCTGCAAGGTCTTCTCCAGAACTCGAGGAATGGAGAGGAAGTGGTACTTAAGCAAGATTTGGCTGAGCGTCTTTTCAGAGAGGCTTTGCAAACTTTAATTAAACCATGCGCTTTGTATGATGAGGTCTGGTGTAGGTAGTGTCGGGGTTAACTCAGAGATTATAGTTCTCGAGTCGGGTTGCCCGACTTATAGTAGTCATGAGAGTGTGGCTTCTTATGATTCCAATCCGAGAATTGGTATATATGTACAATCATTCTCCTAAGCTTTTTAGATATATTAACTCAATTCTTATGTCTCTTTTTGCATGATTTTAATGGAAAAGATGGAATTTTTTTTATCAGTTATTTCTTGTGAAGATATCAATTTCTAGATTTTGTTTTTGTTTTTCTGGGGACTCTATAGTTATTTTTTTTGTATTTGGGGTGAGACTCCGGGTATAGTTATGTCTAGGCCAAATTGTAAAATAGATTTTCTTAGATATGCATTAGCAATCTCATTAGCAATCTCGACTTAGTATTTCAGTCAATTCATGTGAATTATATATGCTCCATATCTGTTGTTTGCAGCTTTTGGACAGCTATTTAATCATTCTCAGTTTTCGAAACATCCAAGCACCTTTACTTTTAAAAGTACCTGACACTTGTTCAACAAAATTTAATTACAAATTGGAAGACCATGTGAGAAACTATATTGCATATAACTTCTAGTTTAGTTTATTTTTAATGACATGCAATAATAATTGTCTGAACTATATATACAGGGTAGAAGACAACTCTTGGATAAATAATACAAGCATGCCATATGATGATGGCTATCAGTGGAGAAAATATGGTGACAAGAAGACTAGCGGCACTGATTTTTCAAGGTAGGTGCATAATATTTTATTTAGGTTTTATCCCTTGCTGGATTACCGCACTATTTTTGCATGCCATTGTTTACTTAGTATAGCTACCTTCCGGAAAAAAGAAAAGAAAATAAGAACTTGATGTAAGATCGACGGAAATACTGATGCATACTTTTTCATCCTGTTCTTACAGGAGCAACTTCAGATGTACATACAAAGAAGAATACGAATGCAAAGCCAAAAAGGTAGTGCAACAAACAAGCGACGGGGACACGCCTTTGTTCCAAGTGACATACACAAATAAGCACACATGCAACTTTTGCAAAACAATATCCCCTCCAACTTCACAATCAAGTTCATTTGGTTCAATTGAAAAAGATAGCGGTATCAATCAAATGCCAGATAGTATGCCTCAGTTGTTAATTAACCAAGGTTCATGCTTAGTTGATGCAAATAACCTAAGAGAAATTTATACAAGTGCTTCCATGGTTGAAAGAAATTGCGAATGGGACCTAGATTCTTTGTTGATGGATTTGGTAGGATTTGTTTCAGATGATTATCTCCTAAGCTAGGATCATTTTTCTTTCTTTGCTAATGATGAATGTATATTTTTCTGATGCATGAAAGATATAGCTTACTCTTGAGGACAGTAAATTACATGCATGTACATGCAAATTAGTTTTGTATGATTGGAGAGAGGCATCTATATATTGAGAATTGAGTTATTGTCGACCTATGTATGTCCTGCTCAAGATACCGTATATCTCTTGCTGATTAATTGCTATATGTTAATGAGAACAACAACCGTATTAAAAGCAAGGCAAAGGATTTTTATTCCCTTGAATATCATGATCAAGAAGCAATTGTTATGCCTTCATATATTGTGACTTTTATATTGTGATAAAGATGGGGCTTCTCCCAACTTTTATATTGCTGATTTGTTATCTTAACAATATCCATACTTAAATTGGTTACACTTGAGGCTTGCTCTAAACTTGCTTTTTCAGCTCAATTTCTGACTACGAAGCAAGTACTCATAAATGTCTTTTTACCATGATAACTCCTTATTTCCTTTATCCTTTATATTTGCGTTCCATGTATAATGCAGCATAATTAGAGTTTACTGATAGTGTTGAATTTATGTATTTTTTAGGAGAGTAAATATGATGAGAAAATGAAATTTTGATTGATACCTTTTTCACTGTGTTGATCGCTATATATATTACAAGTTGTCTAAGTTACCGTTACTGTACCGTTGGTACCTATGTACAGTGTACCTATTACTGACTATATGCAAAGAGACCCCTTTAACTCCTTGATTTAATCCTAGCCCTCTAATTCTAGATCTATGATGATTATTAATCTGAGATCCTAAATTCTATTTCTCAACACTCCCCCTCAAGCTTGGAATGTATATATCGTACAATCCTAGCTTGCTTAAAAAAAATTCAAATGGACTCGGATCCAAGCCTTTTGTGAAGACATCCGCTAGTTGATCTTCACTTTTAACGTATGGTGTTTCTATTTTCTTTTCTTGAATTTTTTCTCTAATGAAGTGACAATCCACTTCTATATGTTTGGTTCGCTCATGGAATACCGGATTCGATGCGATATGTCGTGCGGAGTTATTATCGCAATACATCTTCATTGGTTGATCACTTGCAATGCCTATGTCATTGAGTAGTTGTTTGATCCAAGTTAGTTCACTTGCGGTTGATGCCATGGCACGATATTCCGTCTCTGCGCTAGATCGTGCCACAACGGTTTGTTTTTTGCTTTTCCATGTGACTAAGTTTCCGCCTACAAATGTGCAAAAACCGGTAGTGGATTTTCTATCGAAACTTCCGGCCCAATCTGCATCGGAATAGCCACATATGATATTAGAATTATTATTTTTCATCCAAATTCCTTTCTCGGGATTTTTCTTTAAATATCTCAAAATTCTATTTATGGCCTCTAAGTATGGAGTTCTTGGTGAGTGCATGAACTTACTAATTTGGCTTACGGAAAAAGAAATATCCGGACGGGTAACCATTAGGTAAATTAATTTTCCGACTAGCCTTTGAAATTGATTTATGTCTTTTAATGGTTCACCATCCTCACTATTTAATTTACATTTGTTATCGATTGGAGTAGAGACCGGTTTGCAACCTAATTTACCGGTTTTCTTCAAGAGGTCTAGAGTATATTTTCTTTGAGAAGTAAAAAGCCCTAATTTTGAATATGCTACCTCTATTCCTAGAAAATATTTTAAATATCCGAGGTCTTTAATATCAAACTTTTCTCTTAATTTTTACAAAGCATACACAACCAAATACTCTTAAATAATCAAGATTAATTTTGCGTTGGTAAAGGATTTCCATTGGACTTTTATTTTTCAAAATAACACTTGACAATCTATTTATTAAATGAGTAGCGCAAAGGATGGCATCCGATCAAAATCTTTTTGAAACATTATTTTGAAATAATAATGCACAAGTCATTTCTAATAGATGTCTATTTTTTCTTTCCGACACCCCGTTTTGTTCGGGAGTGTTTATGCAAGTTGTTTGATGTATAATTCCTTTTTTATTGAAAAAAGTTGTAAAATTTTTGTTCACAAATTCCGTTCCGTTATCCGATCTAAAAATTTTAAGTTTTGCATCAAATTGATTTTCTATGAGACATAGAAATTCTTGAAAGCAATTAAAAACCTCATCTTTTGATTTTAGTAAATACAACCAAGTAGCTCTAGAAAAATCATCAATGAATATAACAAAATATTTGAATCCATTATAAGAATTAATTGGGGCCGGACCCCATACATCGGAATGGACTAAATCAAATAATGCTTCACTTTTGCTATTTGATTGAGAAAAAGAAAGCTTTGTTTGTTTTGTCAACTTGCATATATCGCAATTAATATAATTTTGAAAAAAAAAACAATCTAGTGCACTATTTAAAATCTTATCAGACGGATGCCCAAGCCTCTTGTGCCAAACGTCGTGATTAATGGATTTTGCGGAAGCACAAAAATTCGATTCTTGTAAATTCAAAAGGTAATGTCCATTTTCAAGGAAACCTTCCCCAATCTTCCTCCCGGTTTTCCGGTCCTGAAAGATAACATTTTTGCAAGAAAAGGTTGCGTTACAATTAAAATCATGGGTTATTTTTTTTACCAAAAGTAAATTTATGGGAAAAGTTTTTAGATATAAGACGTTATTAATTTTCTTGTTACACACATTAATTTCTCCTATACCATCTATTTGTGCTTTCATACCGTTAGCTACTAATACATATTGATTGCTTTTGGTCATGGCTAAATTGGTAAAAAGTTTTTTATTTATGATCGGTAGCTCCGCTATCTATAATTATTTGATTATATAAATTTAAATTGTTTGAGTGAGAAACAATACGACAAGTGTTGTTTGAATTTTGCTTGACCATCCAGACAGAGAATTGCTCAAACAGTTGCTGCATCGGATCTGACCCGCTTGACCCACCAGACCCATTTGAGTTGAACTTTGGTTCATTTGAACCGGTTGACTTATTAGAAACACTGAACCCGGTTTGAGCAGAGTTATTTCGGAGCAGATTCCTTTCTTTCTCTCTTTTCTTGTTTTCGTTCCAGTCCGCTGCTCCCCCCGCTCCCCCTCTCGGCTTAGAATCCCACCATTTTGGCTTGAGATGTGGGTGAAGAAAGTAACACTTCTCGGCTTGGTGACCCTCCTTTTTGCAGTGAGAGCACACAACTCCCTTGGTACTTAGTTGATTTGAGTGATTTTGGAAATTAGGGTTTTTGCCGAAATTGGGGTTTTTTGTGGCGAAGCTATGGATTTCGTGTCCCTCGCTGCCACCAGCTTGTGGACCACCCATAGCAAGCCGCCGGCTTTCTTCTTGCTCCACCATGGTAGTGATTTGGGCAAAAGAGGGAAGATTGGTTGTTAAGAGGAGTTGTGACTTCACGGCTTCATAACTCGGATTAAGACCCGCAAGATATTGGAAGATTTTTTTTTTTTAGAAGAAACAGGAGTCAAGCTCCTATTTTATTAACCGCGATTGGTTACATGGTTTTGAAGGGTTTTGAGTGGTAACCCTTCTATGTATTTAAAATGAAAAATAAAGTAGAAGCAAAATAAAAACCGAAAAACCAAAGTGAAAATTGAAAACAAAAACAAAAGTTGAAAAGAAAGAAAAAAGAGTGAAGAAAAAATTCAGTCTTGTTGCAATAGCCTTCTTCTGCCATTCGATAAGCACCACTGGTCACGAATCTCTTCCACTAGTTCATTCTTCTGTTTGCATTTGCCCCTGAACACTCGTGCACATATTTCTCTCCACACTATGAATTGAGAGATTAAGATGAGTGTTCTAATCTCCTTAGATGCCTTCTTATCCCTCAAAATTGTGATAAAATTATGTCTCAATGTGATTGTCCGAGAAAGGTGTTGCGTTACCAAATTCATAGCGCTCCTATGAATCTCTCTTGAAACAGTGCAATCATTGAAAAATCATTGGAAGATTTTGTCCTCTTCTTCCCTCTGTATTGCTATCGGGTCTGTTATGGTTAGTCGATAAACTCGAAGTTCATGCCATTTTTTTAAGAGCCCCCAGGTACTCTGTGTTACTCCTTGACCCTTGTTGTTCTTGTTGGATTTCTTGTTTTAATCAATAGATGTGGGAATAATTGTTTTGTCAGCCATACATGGTTTTTATACCTTCTCACAATTCGAATGTTGTTTCGTGGCCGAGGAATAGGTCTGAAATTCCTGGCTCCATGGATTGCATGAGCCATGTCATGACTCTGTCATTTTTGGATTGTCACTGTTTTGCTGCCTTTTTTCGGTCTCAGTTGCTTCGGCCTTTTCTGGTACGGGTTTTTTTTACTCTCCTGTGATGAAATCTAAAACCTCTCTTCCACTGAGAGATAATTTTGCAGATCTTGCCCATGAGAGGTAGTTTTGGCCGTTGAGCAATGAATTGGTAAGTTTTGAGGTATTGGTAGCTTCCCTAGAGTGCTGCCCCTCTGAAGTCATTGCTTGTCGTGCTAGACTTCTGTTTTATGGGTTTTGATTTTGCTTGTTGATCGATGTACCAGTTTTACTGGTAAAGTTTTTGTGAGATTTTTCGGTCACAGAGATTGATGCTCTGATACCATGTTGAATTTATGTATTTCAGAGGAGAGTAAATATGATGAGAAAATGAAATTTTGATTGATACCTTTTTCACTGTGTTGATCGCTATATATATTACAAGTTGTCTAAGTTACCGTTACTGTACCGTTGGTACCTATGTACAGTGTACCTATTACTGACTATATGCAAGGAGACCCCTTTAACTCCTTGATTTAATTCTAGCCCTCTAATTCTAGATCTATGATGATTATTAATCTGAGATCCTAGATTCTATTTCTCAACGGATAGTTAAGAATAAAGAACATGAAAATGATTTGAGTCTATAACCTGAGTGTTAGGTCTTAATAATTTGATGTTGGTCATAATAAATGTATATATTTTTTAAGGTAGATGAATGGTTTACTACAATTAGCAAGTTAGGTTATCTAAGGTTGTGCAAATTGATTTTACACTTTCGTTTATGTGTGAATTAAGTGATATCATGATATATAGTGCGTCACATCTATAAGCACTACTACAGAAAAAGAGATTGCAGACGGACATTACCGGAGGAGCTACACGGATTTCCTGCCGTGTATGAGTTGAGGGTGTATAATAGGTACCCTCTATCGACACGGATATTTACCCGTGTATATCTAACGTTTTCTACACGGATTACCAAATAAACAGCCGTGACCATACACCTGCCTGTGGCGCTCTCCATATAACCGAGCAAAACGGATATTACGTAAACGACCGTGTACGACTACTCTTTATTCACGGACATTACAACTAAACATCCGTGTAGGCTACGTTACCTACACGGACGTTTAGTTGCATATCCGTGTCCCTCTCTTAACAAATCAATAAAAAATAAAATAATCCTTGTATCTCCGAACTCGTTCTACACGGACTTTGGTCAAAACAACCGTATCGAATTACTCTATCTACACGGACGTTCACTTTCATATTACGTAAAGAACCGTGTACGACTACTCTTTATTCACGGACATTGCAACTAAACGTCCGTGTAGGTTAGTTTACCTACACGGACGTTTAGTGTCATATCCGTGTCCCTCTCTTAACAAATCAATAAAAAATAAAATAATCCTTGTAATCTCCGAACTCGTTCTACACGGGCTTTGGTCAAAACAACCGTGTCGAATTACTCTATCTACACGGATGTTTAATTTCGTATCCGTGTCCTGTCATAACTATCGTACACGGACACATATAAAATAATCCGTGTAGCTCTCTGAAAACGATGTACACGGGTTTTAGTTAAACAACCGTGTTAAATTACTGTTTTCTACACGGACATTTAATTTCCTATCCATGAAGCTTTCGTAACTTTCATACACAGATTGTATAAAAGAATAACTGTACTCGTTCTGCACGGACGTTTGTTTAACAACCGTGTGGAATTACTTTGTCTACACGGACGTTTAGTTTCATATCCGTGAATCTCTCTTAACTAACATACACGGACTACATAAAAGCATCCGTGTAGCTCTCTGTACTCATCTACACGGGCTTTTGTTTAACGTCCGTGTAGCGTTTGCTTTTGTCACGGACTTATAATTTCATATCCGTGTAGGTATCGTAACTATCATACACGGACAAATATAAAATAATCTATGCTCACTCAACTCGTTATACACGGGCTTTCGTTTAATATCCGTGTAGAATTGTCCCATTTTTGTTTCTTGATTTTTTTCATTTCTGGGCTAGCCTCCAGTTTAATTTGCTAGCCAGTTTTCCAGATAATTTGACATTAAATTATGCTTGCTAAATTCATATATACACTAAATTGTTATACAAAATTATACAAATCCATGTTCAGCATTACAAAATTCAGATAGAAACCATCTTGCCCAGCTACATCTTACGAAGTCGATCTGCTCCTTGGAGTACACAGCTTGCTTTAATATTTCAACTAATTTTCAATTCCTAATAGAAATATATTAACTGGAAATATTATTTTACTAATATTTAATATGTGAACTAATATGTAAAAACCTTTATGTTGTTTTGAAATAGAAATATTTTAACTAGAATATTATTTAAAAATTGTTTCCAAACAAGATAATTAAAAAGTTATTTTCTAAACAAAATAAATATTATACATCTCCCTTTTTTTTCTTTTTCTCTTTTTTTCGCTAATTTCACATTACATTCGGCCCATATTCCTTCATTGTGGTCGGATCGCAAATAGTTTGCTTCGTCTTGTTCTTCAATTGAGGCTACCTCAGTTTGCACGTCGGTACAAAATGGAGGTATTTCGTCGAACTGGTCGTACTCTTCTTCGTCGACGACGTTTTCTACCCCAACAATTCTTCTTTTCCCAGATAGGACGATGCTCCACCTATTATCACTCGGGTCAGTGACATAAAAGACTTGGGTTGCTTGCTTGGCGAGTATAAACGGATCATCAACATACCCAACTTTATTAAAATCAACGAGTGTGAACCCGTCGTTATCAACTTTAACACCCCGGTCTTCGACCCATTGACACCGAAACAAGGGAATGCTAAGGTCAGGACTGTAAATGAGCTCCCAAATTTCCTCAATAATGCCATATACGACTTTGATGCTATTACCGGCCGAGAATCTCCGAATCTACTGAATTCTTGAGACGTCGCCACCAACGTCACCCCACTATTTTGCATCGTGCTCTTATCACTTTGGGATTTAGTGTAAAATGTATATCCGTTAATTTCGTATCCTTGGAATGTTCTAACAACAATTCGGGGTCCTTCGCCCAGCAGTCGAACAATTTCATTTACGGGCCTCATATCGGGGTGTGACTGCACCCTTTCTCTCAGCCATCCTACAAATGAACGATTATGCTCGTTGGTAAGCCACTTCTGTCCTCTCGTGTAGTACTCTTGTTGAAGGATCGTCATGTGCTCATCTATATAAGGAGCAACATCGGTCATGTGCTGTAGTACCAAAAAATGTGCCTTCTGTAGTTCATCTCTATCAGCAACTACGGCTTTCAACCCAATTGTCCCGACTCCTTGGAGCCTTCCCTCATATCGAGACTTTGGAACGCCAATAGGACAGACACCGGTCATGTAGTTGGTGCAAAAATCAATCACCTCTTCTGTGGAATATCCTTCTACAATGCTACCTTCGGGTCGATGTCGGTTCCTTACGTATTTTTTCAAAATTCCCATGTATCTCTCGAATGGATACATATACCGCAGGAACACAGGACCACAGATCTTGATTTCTCTCACTAGATGAACAACAAGGTGAACCATAACATCGAAAAAAGATGGCGGAAAATACATCTCAAGTTGGCAAAGAGTAGTGACGACTTCTACCTCCAAAGAGTCCAGTATTAAAGGGTCTATCACTTTGGAATTGATTGTATTGAAGAAAAAACAAAGCTTCGTAATGGTTTGACGAACGGGCTTTGGTAAAACCCCCCTAATTGCAATAGGAATCATATGTGTCAATAAAACATGACAGTCGTGAGATTTCAGACCGACCAGTTTCAGGTCCTTCATCGACACCAACTTCTTAATATTCGAAGAATACCCTGATGGGACCTTAATACTACGAAGGCATTCACAAAAACTTGTTTTCTCTTTCTTCGACATTGTGCACATTGCGGGGGGTAGGTATGTGCGCTTCCCTTTCTCCTGCAGTGCAAGCTTGGTCCGTATTTCCACATCTACCATGTCTTTTTGAACTTTGATACCATCTTTAGTCTTCCCCGGAATGTTCAACAATAAACCAGTCAAACTGTCGCAGACATTTTTTTCAACATGCATGACATCTATGTAATGTCTCACTTCTAAATATTCCCAGTAATGTAGGTTCCAAAATATGGACCTATTTTTCCAAATATTCTTCAGTGGTTCTGTGGCACACTTTCCAAACACAACATCAAGGTTTTTAACACGCTCGAAGACACCCTTCCCATCTAATGGACGACGGGCCACTCCAAGCTCAACTTTCCCGTTGAATGCCTTCTTCTTCTTACGATATGGGTGATTAATTGGAAGAAACCTACGATGCCCCATAAATACATTCTTTTGACAATTCTTCAACCTCAGCACCTGCGTATCATCTTCACAAATAGGGCACGCTTTTGCTCCTTTACAAGTGTAACCCGATAAATTCCCGTACGCGGGGAAATCATTTACGGTGCAAAACACCATAGCCCGCAAGTTAAAGGTCTCTTTCATGGACGCCATAATTTTTTGAGGTCCTCAATGGTGCGAGATATACATCTATGTCATTTCCGGGTTGTCTGGGTCCTTGGATTAGTAATGACATCATTATATACCTGCGTTTCATGCACAACCAAGGAGGAAGATTGTAGATGGCTAACAGAACTGGCCAAGTACTGTGCCGACTGCTCATGCTTCCAAACGGACTCATTCCATCTGTGCTCACCACAATCTTGAGGTTTCTTATCTCGGAACTAAAATCTTTGAATTGTCTATCAAAATTTCTTCACTGAGGAGAATCAGCCGGGTGTCTTAGTTTACCGTCCTTTTTGTGCCCTTCTTCATGCCAACGCAATAACTTGGCATCTTTGGGATTTGCAAATAATCGTTTGAATCTCGGTATTATCGGCAAGTACCACAACACCTTAGCCGGAGGCCGGCCCTTTTTGCCGTCGTCACAATCAGTAGTGCCCTGGTCCTTACGTATAAACCGAGAAACACCGCACTTGGGACAAACATGCATGTCCTCGTACTCATTACGATACAATACACAGTCATTCGGACATGCATGTATTCTTTTGATCTTCAACCCCACCGGACATATCAACTTCTTCGCCTGATATATTGTACGGGGTAACTCGTTGTTATCTGGGAGCATTTCTCCTAAAAGCTTTAATAAGGACGTGAAACTCTTATTGCTCCAACCACTGTCTGCTTTCAAGTTCAATAATTTCAACACAGCTGACAATTTCGTAAATTTGGTACACCCGGGATACAACGGCTTTTTGGATTCATTAGACAAATACTGAAATTTATCATAATTTTTATCACTAATTTCATCTTCCACATCATGTAACATGTCCTCCAGATTATCAATATACTCGTGTACTACATTTTCAGCGATATCCGTCTCCAGCTCATCATTGTCGTTGCAATCAAGTTCAACATTATCAAAATTTTCGACATTCACATCATCATCGCTGAAATCAAGTTCAAAATTATCCAAAATTTCTACATTCTCATCGCTCTCTTCACAACGGTTAGAATTCTTATTAGTACAACTACTTTTCCCAAATTCCTCACCATGCATGAACCAACATGTATATCTTTTCTTAAATCCACGACAAATCAAATGAGCTCTAATTTCTTCAGAATCCCCAAATCTTAAAAAAAATTTACAATCTCTACAAGGACACAAAATGTCGGCTTCCTTCATCTTCACTCTATACCTCTCAGCGAATTTTATGAACTCATCAACGCGACCCAAATATTCTTCACTATCACGTCGCAATTCATACATCCAACTTCGATCCATCTGTAAATTAAATTAAAAAAATGATTTCAATTAATCATGGTCAACATGTAAATTGGTACCAAATTCTAGGCTTACAAAGGGCCGGTTTACAATCCTAACCCACTCTTTGAATATTAGGTCCCATATGTGAACACATATTAGCGATATTTAATTAGTATTTGAGAAAAATTCGGCAGCATTTCCCCTTAACTCCCCAAGTATGCGTAAAAACCACATACTCGTAGGAGCATTAAGGGAAAATACCATCGAACTTTCCTCAATTACTAATTAAATCCCGCTAATATGTGTTCACATCCTAAATGAGACCCAATATTCAAAGAGCAGTCCCAAAATGGGGACTATCCAAAATTAATCCCTATTGGATTAATTTTGAACGGGCAAATGACCTAAAAGCATCAGTAGGTCGGTTATTGGACAACAATACACTAATTACACATGATCTAAATAAGTACAAATAAGAAACATAAAAATAGAGGAAGAACAGGAAAAAAAAATATATATATATACACTAACCTTAGAAAGATAGAGAGGAGAAAATACAAACTTCAAAGATCTCAGATAATACCAGCTGCTGGCCTTTGCAGAAATCGGATCAGCGCATTCAATACAGAGAGAGAGAGACAGTATTAATTACTCGATAAAAAAAACGGCGCTGGAAGGAGAATTCCTTTTATACCAAAACCCTACAAAGACTTTTCTCTACGGATCTTAAGTTAAGAAATCTGTGTAGCTCTCTCACAAATCATACACGGTTAATTATATTTAAGAACCGTGCGTATAATGCTAGCCTTTTCTAGGAATTTATAAAAAAATCCGTATCACTTAAGATAGGAGAACGCGGTTCTACACGGATTTTCAACAAACAACCGTATACATTTACTTTCTACACGGATCTTTCGTTAAGAAATCCGTGTAGCTCTCTAACAAATCATACACGGCTAGTTTTACTTAGAACCGTGTATAATGCTAGTACAAATATCCGTGTAGTTATTTCGTACACGGATATTCAACAAATATCCGTGTACATTACTATTTGGACACGGTTTTAAGTTAAATATCCGTGTATGTTATCCTGTATATTTTTTTATTAACAATTTTTTTCTGGGCTAGCCTCCATTTTTGCTAGCCAGTTTGCTACAAAATTCAATATTGAGTTTACCACCAGTTTTTCAGATAATTTGACATCCAGTTTTCCAATTACAGCACACAAATTATACTTAGCATTACAAAATTCATATTTAGCATTACAAATCCATGTTCAGCAATTACAAAATTCATAAATTCATCTCCTTATTTACAATTACAGCACAGAAAATTACTAAATTCACTATATTTTATTTAATTACAAGAACATGCTTTATATTTGGAACACAAAATCGGTGCATGGCATACAAACTGGTCAATTAATAAGGGTAAACTAAAAATTCATGTACACTAAATTATACAAAATTATACAAATCCATAATGAGTATTACAAAATTTAAATTGAAACATTATACAAATCCATATTGAGCATTACAAATCCATATTGAGCATATATTATACAAATCCATACTGGGTAGACATATCCTTCTTCCTGAGCCTCGATCCCATAATGATTTCAAATATAAACTTAAGGTTTACATTTGGTGCCAGTAGCTGGGGTTTACAGAGGGTAATATGAAGATACATTTTAATAAAGAAAGAGTCGAGTAAAAAGTTGGATGAAGGACTTTCGAAAAAAATGGAAGAGGTGGATGAAGGACCTTCAGAGCCGGATGAAGAGTCGAATGAAGAGTCGAACACAATCTTGTCAGATTGAAGAAGGTCTGTTCTATGTATGTATGCAACTCATGTCAGAATCTTCCTTGTTAGCTGAAGCTGGTGTAACTCAGAGGTTGTGTCCGACTCTTCATTCGGCTCTTCATCCAGCTCTGAAGGTCCTTCATCCCACCTCTTCCATTTTTTTCCAAGGTCATTCATCCAACTTTTTACTCGACTCTTTCTTTATTAAAACATGTATATCTTCATATTACCCTTTGTAAACCCTAGCTACTGGCACCAAAAGCGAAGAGCCATCGTTGCTCACCTGAATGTGACATGGTTCTACAAAAAACAACATTATTAGAAACAAGCACAATTATACATGCATTAGTAAAATAATCACTAAAATAACAATTATACATGCATCACTGTATTATACATGCATTAGTTGATTATACATGCATTACTCTATTATTAGAAACAAGCACAATTATACATGCATCACTCTATTATACATGCATTACTAAACAAGCACAATTATCAAGCTAATCATCACTAAAATAACAATTATACATGCATTACTCTATTATACATGCATTAGTTGATTATACATGCATTACTCTATTATTAGAAAAAAGCACAATTATACATGCATCACTCTATTTAATATACTAATTATTTACATTATCTCAACAAATCAAGCATGCATGCATTAATTACTAATTGACCTAAATAAGCAATAACAAGTAACAGAAAATTAGAGGAAGAAAAGATAAATATATACACGACTAACCTTAGCAAGATAGAGAGGAGAAATACAAATTAACTTCAAAGATCTCAGATCCGGCCTCCTTGTGCGCAGAAATCAGACCAATTCGTATACAGAGAGAGAGAGAGTATTAATTGATCAAAACGGCGCTGGAAGGAGAAGGCCTTTATCGATAATCAAAACCCTACAATAACTTTCTCCACGGATTATTATGTAAACAGCCGTGTAGCTCTGTCAAAGATTTCTACACTGCTGTTTAAACAAACATCCGTGTGCATTTCGCATATTTCTACAATTACCGTTTGTACACGATTTTTAGGTAAATATCCGTGTATGATTGCCCTATATATTTTTTTAGATATTTTTTTTTTCTGGGCTAGCCTCCAGTTTTGCTACAAAATTCAGTATTGAGATTACCCTCCAGTTTTTCAGATAATTTTGTCATCCAGTTTTCCAATTACAGCACAAAAATTATACTTAGCATTACAAAATTCATAAATTCATATTTAGCATTACAAAATTCATAAATTCAACTCCTTATTTACTATTACAGCACAAAAATTACTAAATTCACTAATAAAACATTACAAGAAAATGCTTACAAGAACATTACTAGAATTCACAAAAATTACTAAATTCACTAATAAAACATTACAAGAACATTACTAAATTCACTAATAAAACATTACTAATATGCATAAATTCATATTTTATTTAACACCTTACAAGAGCATGCTTTATCTTGGTTAGGTTCCAAAGAAATGGGTCAGACTAACTTTCAACTAACAAAATATTTTCTGCAAATTAAATTATGTTTTAGTCCCAAGTTTTTGGCGATGCACAAATGGACATGTGGCAGTGTTATTACGTTGTTGTTTAAATTCTTTCGCAAACCACATCTTATTCAAAGGGGGTTTGTGTAAGAAATTAAACAACAATACACTGCCACATGCCATTTCTACACCGCCAAAAACTTGGGATCAAAACATGATTTAATTTAAAGAACATGTTTTATTATTGAAAGTTAGT
This sequence comes from Carex littledalei, assembly GCA_011114355.1. Lineage (NCBI taxonomy): Eukaryota > Viridiplantae > Streptophyta > Magnoliopsida > Poales > Cyperaceae > Carex > Carex littledalei. The sequence goes on along the minus strand of CM022095.1, from coordinate 5,797,514 downwards.
TTTACCCATTTCTTTGGAACCTAACCAAGAAAAAACATGTTATTGTCAAGTGTCAAATAAAATATAGTGAAAATAAAAAGAAAATGAAATTCATCACATGCTGTCCATCGGAAAGTTCATCACAATCTGTAAATAAAAAAAAATAATGAGTAAGTAAGCAACAATAAGTAACAGAAAATTAGAGGGAGAAACAGAAAATACATGCCAGAGATGAAGGAGTTATTCATGCCAGAAGTGAAGTCGAGATGTAGGTTATCAATTATATCACATCGCTCGTCTTGATAGATGAGTTCCAAAGATAGCGACTTATCTTGATAGATAAGCGATCTGACATAATTGATAAATCTAAATCAAAATTCCAATTATTAACCGTAAAATGATTATATATCAAAGTTGATCATAAGCGATATGTAAAGTGACCGGTCTTTCTCTCTTCCTAAGGTTATACAGGAGAACCTACAATTTACCTATGAATTGAAAAAACTCTAACATTTCCGTTTGTTGAATTACTTGATCAAAACGGCGCTGGAAGGAGAAGACCTTTTATACGGCACGGGAAGGAGAAGGCATTTTATACCAAAACCCTACACTTTTCTACACGGATTTATACTTAACAAAACCGTGTACAATGTGCAGTGTATAAAATTGGCAAAACCGTGTATCGATAATCAAAACCCTACAATAACATTTCTCCACGGATTATTATGTAAACAGCCGTGTAGCTCTGTCAAAGGTTTCTACACTGTTATTTAAACAAACATCCGTGTGTATTTTGCATATTTCTACACGGTTCTACCATAAATATCCGTGTAGCTCTCTCATGGCTATCTACACTGTTAGTTAAACAACAATCCGTTTACAATTCCTGATAAACGTCCGTGTAGCTCTCTCAAGGCTTTCTACACTTATTCTTTAATAACTATCCGTGTAATAGATCCCACAGATATTTCGGGCTTCCAAAAAATTACAATATCACACGGTTTTAATATAAAATTGTCAAATTCGTATACAATGTGCAGTGTACAATGACCATTTCTGTAGTAGTGAAGGGTTATTACTGATCTACATAAGCATGATGGTATCCGTTCCATTAGGATGAGAAAGTAAAAATAAAAAGTATTACGAGTTAAAATATAATTGAGAGTTAGCTAATTTTTCAATAAAATGAGGTATTGGACTTAGAATGAGGGCAAAGAAAAATAAAAAATGAAGAAAAAAAAGTAAAATTATGTAAGATGGAAACAAAATAAAGGAATTAAATTATATGTTACATTATCATAGATGTCTGATACTTAAACATATATAGGTGGAGAGGAAACTTATAGTTTGAATTCTGTCAATAAATCCAAAAGCTATGTATTCTGCCCAATTTATTATGGAGACAGTCGCATGCATACATATGCAAAAGCATTAAAAAAAAGGTAAAAAAACTACGTAAGTTGGTGATTAATTATTTTGAAGTCTACAATAAACATAGGTAGTCAAGCTTCCTTGTTGCCTTTTTGGATATTTATTGGTTACAGGGTATGAACCAAATCGTAGAAGTAGACACAATGTTGGGGCTAAAGATCTTGTATGATTTTAAATAATAAAAAAATTGACAGGATTCTTGACTTCCAACATTTTCGCTCCATTTGCAAACCTTTATAAGTTTTTGAAATCACAAATACTCAAATTCAGGTGCTCGGAAGCTTCTTTTTCTTGTCTTTTCTTTCTGTCACAATGTGTACAGAAGCTATAGTCTTTACTTGTTACATAATATGGGAGTGCTTGTAATTAAAGAATTTAAATTGGGTTTTGTCTTGCAATAGTCCTGAGATGACAGATTATTGTCTCTTTTTGTTTCAACACTGTTGAGCCATAATTATGTCTCCTGTTATTAAAAAAAAAAATTATGCCTCCTCTGAAAATGTTGGTTGGAAGTTCACGCAATATATAGGTTTTTTAAAATTTTCTTGCAAGAAACACTCAGACATGCAGTCTAAAAGCATGATATATTGAGTGTTTTTTTTTTTCACCTACTCCTGATTTCTTCAGTCAAAGGCTGTAGCTCGACCTCAAACGAAATTCTATTCAAGGTATGTAGTATGAGTATGAGGCAAGTGTCAGCAGGGGCGGACCCTCTCCGGATTTTGAGTTTTAGTGGAGATTTATCGGTTCCGACCGATTTTGCTCCTCTCTGAAAATTTTTTTGCCCCCCTCTGAATGTTTAATTTGTAATTCGTGTTAAATTTAGGGTTAAAATTTAAATAAATCTGTTGAATTTTGATTGGTAATTATAATTATAAGTCAGAGCATCAGAAATTACAAGTCAAAGCATTAGAAAGTATAAGTTAAAGCATTGTTTTTTATCGAATACCTAATTGGTTAATGGATTTAAACCCGATTAGGTATTTTTTTGCCCCCCCGACGAAAATCATGGATCCGCCCCTGAGTGTCAGAGCGTACACTGTTCTCTAAATTTCTTTCTTTTTTAATTTAATTTCTTCACTCAGGAAGGATCATCTGTAGCTTGTCCATGAATCACCGACGAACATATCTGTGTTTGTGTGTGTGTGTGTGTGTGAGAGAGAGAGAGAGACAGAGAGACAGAGAGAGGGAGGGAGAAGTGTAGAGATAATTCAGGCACACAAGTTCATTTTACAAAAGGAATATCACCTCTTTCTTATCGAAATACATAACCATTAACAAACAAATATCAATTTTAAATTGTTCAATATTAATTCTTAAATTATTTTAAGTTATTTATGTATAGATCTATAAGCAAACTAATACTATAAGGTATATAATTAACTTGCACATGTGCCCACTGAATTAGTATAATAGTTTCAGGGGTGTTGACGCAGGGGCGGATTCAGGATTTTGGTCAGGGGTAGGCACAAAATACTAATAAGAGTGCAAATTTTTTTTTACTATATAATCTCATCAGCTAGAGTACAAAATGCAAATTTTCTGGGCCAGAATTGGACACGATTTTGAGCCAGGGGTAAGCACAGTCTAAAAATTACATTGGACTTAAAAAAAATTTCAAATCCAGGGGTAGACACTTGCCTACCCCTAGGCCTATTTGGATCCGCGAGTGGTACGTGTTGAGAATTATGGACTTAAAACTTGATTCATCAAATTGTGCAGTGGGCAGAAAATTATGCAAATTGACCGAAATTAAGTTACATATATTTACGAGTTAATGCTATCTTTAAATGTTATTTTTCTATCGTTTCTTTATATATGTACGGAATCCTAGAATTGTTATTATATGTTTAAGGTTTACAAAAACAGATATAATATATTGTTATGTAGGAGAGTATTATGAGAATAATAAGAAATTAAATCTATAGTTATCTTTCACTTCTCTTCTCTCTCATATTTATTGAAACCATCATTATTGACACCATAGCTTCACACAGCTTATTCGCTAGTTCTTTTTCCTCCTCTTTGTACATAATATTAATTTCACATTTCCTTTTCATGTGATTTTGAATATATGCGACTTCTCCATAATTCAGTTTTTTTGACTGAGATATAACTTGTTTTCCTAGGAAAGCTAAGATCATCATATAAGTTTTAGACAAATTGAAATGTCCCTACCGCCTTGATCCTTGGATATTGTTCATGTATCGTTCCAACACATGCTTTTTAGTCATAATAATTAGGATAATAATTAAGATCCAACCATTTTGAATTTCCATTTTTTAACAATCATTAAGCTAGCTAGCTCTAGTTGTTGTACGTACATGTATTTACTCATGGCAACTGCAAACTACATTGGGTGCGGAAATGAGCAATTATCTTGCTTGATAAAAACATTAATAGATACTTGTTAGTCAGAAAGTGAAGCATTAGTGGATAAGAAAGGCAATATATATATGAATACTGTTGTTGCATCATGAATATTTTTTTGGAGCAATCAACAAGAGAATAATGATATCCTTGACAATTAAGTATAGGATTGGCTGATATTGGAAGTTAAAATATCTGACATTTTTTTGTATATGACTAGTGATTATTGCTTAATTAACCTTTTACACACACAAAAATAAATGAAAATTAGGTAGATGTGTCGTTCGAATCATCAGTACATGCAAAACATCGCCTCAAAAATAGGTAGACGTGCTTATTTCATATACCTTAATACAAGCATCAAATTGATACAAATTAATATCACAGGAAGAGAAAGTAAATGGTCCTATATTAGGAGAAAATCATCTGAATCAAATCCTAACAAATTTCTCAGCAAAGGATCCCAGTCCCATTCGCAGTTTCTTTCAACCAGGGAATTATTTGGAAATGTTTCTGCTAGGATTGCATCACTTAAGCATGAACCTTGGTTCAACAATTGAGGCTCGCTCGGTTTACTCTCTTGAAAATGCGGCATTTTATTGACACCACAATCTTGTTCAATTAAACAAAATGGACTTGGTTGTAGAGAAGATGATGGGGATATTGTTTTATGAAAATGGCATGTGTGCATATTTATGTATTTCACTTTGAACAAACACAGGTCATTGCTGCTTGTTTGTTGGACTACCTTTTTTGCTTCGCAACCTTGCTCTTTATTGTATGTGCATCTGAAATAGCCCCTGTATAGGAAGATAAAAGTAGTTGGTTAGCTATATTAATTAAAAGTGTGTGTAAACTAAGGAAAATAAATAAATCAAATAGCAAGCACTTCATACCGTGAAAAGTTAGTGCCATTAATCTTCTTATCTCCATATTTTCTCCATTGATGGCCGTCATCATATGGCATGGTTGTATCAGTTGTCCAGGAATTCTCCCCTATCCTGTAATTAATTAAAGAATTAATGTAAAACCTGAGGGTATATATATTGATCTTATGCTATCAGGCCGCAGTCCGTATATAAATTGCAAACAGCAGAAAGCTCTTAGAGGATACACACAATCCACATGACTTGACTGACGATATAATTGGGTACATAGACAACATCATAATTTTTCATTAAGCTAATTTCAAATACAGATTTACGTATTCATGTAATTACAGCAGATTGAATATACATATATGAATTCCAATTTGTTAGCTTTAGCAAGTTTCGCCAAACAAATTATAGAAATATATGGTAGATATGCATAGTTGTGTTGTCATGAACATAAAATAATCATATTAGATGATATTACTTTGGCTTCATTAAAGTTTGGAAGAAAAGAAAACAAATAATCAAACTAATCACAGAACTCAAATTTGAGAATCCATTTTTTTTATGAAAAATACAAAAATGAACATAAAAATTGAATTAATATATAAAAAAGGTTAAGTGTACGATTATCTATATATTTACCTTCTTCTTTTGCCCCTTTCATTCTCAATTATCTTATTGGTATCAGAAGAAACCACACTCTCAAGCACTGCAGTTTCTGATTTAACCCCAACTTTACTTACACCAGACCTCATGATACAAAGTGCATGATTTAAAGCTTGCGAACCCTCTCTGAAAAGAGGCTCAGCCAAATCTTGGATATGCACCACTTCCTCTCCTTTCCTTGATTTCAACTGGAGAAGAACCTGTAGTTGTTTAAGTATGTCATAACCTCTATCAACTTCTCTAATAGCTGCCTCTTGATCAAGGTATGAGTTTTCCATACATATATAGCAGAGAACTATTGCTTGTTTGTTTGTTTAGTTAATTAGCAGGTGTGTTAGAATGAAGGTGAGAGCATGTCTAGGTTACATGGATTTATATATTGGGAAAGTAAGAATACATAAATGCAAGTTGTATTTAAATAATAAAAAATAGCAAATTCTACGAAGACCTCAAGTCTTTTGATCACGCGCTAGCTAATTGGTGGTGAGCCAAAAAAGACCTTCTGTGGTTCCATGCATGTAGTTAGATCTATAAACAATTTAATTTTATCTTATGGATTCATGGCTCTGTAGTTTATAACATAAACTGATGAAAACCTCAGTTAATTATTTTATCATACCTTATTTTACTTTTTTTTTTTTTTAAAAGCTATCTAAAAAAATAGAAATGTATCAAAACATAATCATGACCAGCTACATATCATATAGCAGAGCGGTGCCACAGCAGAGCTGTTAAAGTCACGCGCTAGTGTGGTGGACTGATTTGGTTGAATTTTTTTTTTTAAATCATAATTAAAAATAATAATTTTAGGAAATCAACGTGATTACTTTTTGTTTTTATAAAAACCATAAGAACCGAAATGCCATTTCGGTCCGCTTTTATATGTTTTTTTTCAGAAATTTTTTTTTTACTAAAATTATCTTCTCAAACCACAGCAAGTGCAATTGAACTTTAATAGTATTTCTCTCATTTCTCTCTCCATCTAGACCCTCCCTACATGTCTAGGGAATATTTTTATCATGTCTGAATAAGAGAGACACACTTGCCCTCTCATGCATTTTGAACTCTATCCAAAACTGTAGAAATACAAAACAATTGTTATGGCTTATGACTCCCTCAATCATTAATTGTCCTTGTTAGATCTCCAAAAATCTTTATAACTATTAATAATTGTTATAGAATCTTGCAATCAGGGGCACAGCCACATCGAGCCCGCCGAGAAACTTGCCCTAAAAAAACTTTTAAAAATATGCTTTCAGTTCTGCGCTTTCTTCAGAAAGAACGGTAAAAAATTTACTTAAGATTACAAAAATTGTAATACTATGCTTAATCCTAAAATTTTTCCTCAGCATATACATATGTTTATATGCTTTTTTTCAGAAAAAAAAATTATAAAAAATGTACGTTATATTCAAATAAAATATAAATTTATATCTCATCCTAGAATTAAAATTGTCCAACTTTACTAAATATTATGATTCCACACCTGCTTGTGGTTCGTTATAAATTTCTATAGCACTCGTCTCACATACTATGTATAAGATTCAAAATCCTTAACATTGTTCAAACACATTAAAAAAATCTAACAAAATACCTCACCATAATATATATAACCACAGCGAAGTTCCAGAGTTTGTATTCTCTGCATTACCTCATAGTTTGGGTTTAGAATCGTGACCATCAGATTAGAATTTTGACCAATTCAGTTCAAGTATGAAATATATTACACGGAATATCTTTAATATCCGTGCCAATACGGATCAGACTGTCCAGATTTGTTACGCAGAATCTCAAAATTTGGATTACCGCAGACAATATGACTTTGAAGTTTAATGATAATAATCCAATGGGGAACATATATACTTATTTGATCTTAATGGAGAGTGGCCCCAGAGTGGCGTTAGTTGGCATTAATTGTAACAATAATGTATATATACACATGCACGTGATTAATTAGCATTGTAACAATAATTTATATGAAAAGTTTAGTAACATTCAATCCACTTACTTGAACAAAAAGTTATTTAGCTGGATTGCAAGTTGCAAGCACCATATTTATGGCAATATTTGTCCGTATTGAAAACTTCAATTGCAAATTGTGACAAAGAAAATATTTTCAGAATATATAGTTGAGAGGAACCTTTCTTGTCAATACATCAAAAATTCAAATAAGTTTTATATATATCTATGTTTTTATTATATATATACTGCCTTCTTCAAATTGGAAAATAATCAGTTTGAATCAGATACAACTTAAGTAGAAAAATTGGATTTGAACCAATGACTTCCGCCCTATGAAAGCAATACTCTTAAGTAGGTAGGTAATTATTCAAAACAAAAACAAATTAACAAAATAAAATATAACAACAGGAGCTTGTGTCTCCCCCCAATCACACAATAAGCCTTCTATACAAAGTAGATCAAGTTAACTGCAAAACATATTAGATTTCAAACGACGTATCCAAACTGTTGAAATTAATCTACTTCATAAGTAATGTGTGCACATACAAAATTTTCAAATTGTCGAATTTATTCAGTACAATGTCAAACGGTCAAAAAATGATGAAAAATAAATGTATTAAAATAACTTATAAAACTTCGTTTTTTTTTTACCATTTATATATTGTGCTGATTGAATAACACAAATAGAACAATAATTTCCTAATTAACAATAGATGTTATTTTTTACATTATTTGAGTATTCTACATCAGCATCATTTATTTTGCTGAATGAATAGCGCATTAAGTAGAACAATAATTTTTTAACTTTTTTATTTTTGTAATAATTTTTTCTTCTATATTTTGATTGTATGATGTAATAAAAATAGATTGTGTATGACTTATTATATTTACGTATTACAAAATTAAAAAAAAATTGTTCTTATCTGAATAAAGAGAAATTTATTACTTAATATAATTAAATTCTGATAAAACAATATTTGATGATCCTTAATTTATTATAAAATACATTGTAAGAAAATAAATTTATAAATAACACAGAAGCAACACGAGGCTATTGTCTTCTAAATTTTACCAGAACATCACTTTCACCAGAGGAAATATTTGGCAGCATGCGTCAGCTTGAGACTATTTATATGCATCATCAACATTGCATCAGATACGACTTTTTGCTGTCATTCCTCCAGAATTTTCTCAATAGCATATATTGTAAAATGCTTGCACTGGTCAATTGACTTCATTTCAATATGTGTTTGATCTCCGTAACTTGAATTTCTGATTTGTCCTTGATTCTAAGGTATGTATATAAAAATAATTTATATTGGAGCCAATGAAGATGAAATTACTTGTACTTAAATCTAGGTACTTGGAAACAAAAAAGAGAATAAGAATGATTATAAAGTTTGGTATGTATTTCATCAAACTTCAAAAAATTACAACTAGAATGAAAAGGCTCAATCTCCTGTACGTATCGAGGGATAAATAATGATCCAGGCTTTGTGTTTTTGCCTTTTTTTTCATTAGTTATATCTGTCATAGATGTTGTGGGCCTCACACAATAAATCCTATATTTATTATTTGTCATGTGGATAGAAATTGCTTCAGAATTTTTCAAGAAGTAACCTAAAGAATTACATCAAATAGTCCAATAAAGTTTTAGTTCTATTTCTAATTTTCTATGCTTTGTTTTGGTACTTCTTAATTTTATTGCTTGGATCTCTTGAAACTTCTTTTCCTTTTTTTTCAAAAATGATTTTGAATTTTTTTTTTTTTTTAATAAAGGATCTTGGTACACTCCAGCATCTTTTAAATTGCTTTTCTCAAAAATTGAACTTACGACCTCTCCGTAGAGAACGGAACTTGTGCCACTGCAAGCCTGTGGTTCTTCAATTTCAAGTTATGTAAGAATTTTTCTGATAATTTATAACCGGTAGAGACTTGACCTCTACTTTTTACTCAAAAAATTATTCTAAGTTTAATACATTTATCTGGCTTATGTTGGATGACAAAATCCTCACGCAGGAGGTACTAACCTATAGAGGTTGCCCCGTACCTACTGGATGCCACCTTTGTGAGCGAGACATTGTCGAGACCAAGGATCATATCATGTGGGAATGTAACTATGCGAAACTTTTTTGGAGAGGGCTAATGGCGCATTATGCTTTCCACTTTCGAGGAGTACAAGGAATACAGCGTCTCTGGTGGGTAACGGGTCGGGCACTCGACAAAAGCCGAAGAGCGACATGGAATGTGGTCTGGGCGGCAGGTGCTTGGGCTCTATGGAGGGAACGAAACAGACGCTTGTTTTCTACGAAACAGCGTCCGGTGCCATATCTCATCGGAGATACCGCACTTGAAGTGGATAGTTGGCTGCATAATGGCTGACCTCCCATTTTCACTTTCTTGTAGTTCCGCTTAACGGCATTTAAAATTAACGCACAATAATACCGTCGTGTGGACGGTTTTTTCTTCTTTTTGAGGATTGTAAATACTTCACCTTATTTTTTATATATATATATGTTATCGGCATTTCGCCGATAACCATCAAAAAAAATAAATCCTATATATATTATTTGTCATGTGGATAGAAATTGCTTCAGAATTTTTCAAGAAGTAACCTAAAGAATTACATCAGATAGTCCAATAAAGTTTTAGTTCTATTTCTAATTTTCTATGCTTTGTTTTGGTACTTCTTAATTTTATTGCTTGGATCTCTTGAAACTTCTTTTTCTTTTTTTTCAAAAATGATTTTGAATTTCTTTTTTTTTTAATAAAGGATCTTGGTACACTCCAGCATCTTTTAAATTGCTTTTCTCAAAAATTGAACTTACAACCTCTCCGTAGAGAACGGAACTCGTGCCATTGCAAGCCTGTGGTTCTTCAATTTCAAGTTATGTAAGAATTTTTCTGATAATTTATAACCGATAGAGACTTGACCTCTACTTTTTACTCAAAAAATTATTCTAAGTTTAATACATTTAATAACGTGATGCCTGGTTATGTCTTGAAACCAAGACCTTAATCAACAATTCATTTTCAAAATTTCCATACTTGAACATAATTTTGTTATATAGTTTAAAATAAAATGTATGGATATCGTAAAATTAACTTTTAATGTGTGTTTGATCTCCATAACTTGAATTTGTAATTTGCCTCTGATTCTTAGGAATGTATATTACAATAATTTATATTCGCACCAATGAATACGAAATTGTTCTTTCTTAGATCTAGGTACTTGGAAAAAAAAATAACACCGTAGTTCTTAAATTTCAAGTATCTTTTAAATTGATATTCTTGAGAATTGAACTTACTACCTCTCCGTATAAAACGGGAGACTCGTGCCACTGTAAGTCCGTGCATGGTTCTTCAATTTCAAAGTTATGTGAAATTTTTTCTAATAATTTATAACTCGCGGAGACTTGACTCAAAAAATTATGTCTTGAAACCAAGACCTTAACAGTTATGATTGAACACATGCTTTCAGTGCATTGAAAAAAGTTAGATGTTCATACTCTATTTCTTCGACTTATAGTCATGAGAATATTTTTGTTAAAATTTGAATGTTGAATTAATGCATCCATTCAGTCTTAGACATAGTGTCGTTAATTATATATTTAAAGAAAACAAGATAAGGGTCAAGCTCCAAATCTTATATTTCCTTAAATAATTAAAAGTACAACAAGTTGAAGGGCTTTTACATGAACATGTATCTTTTAAGTGCTAATTAACAACAATCATCTCTTCTTGCTTTTTGTGCATTAACGCCATGTACAACGTCTTTGTTTCAAAGTTGAATAATAATAAAAAATTGTAAAAGATCAAAAGTATATTATTTAGTAGAAAAAATGGAATATATAGTCAGCGCACCTGATGTATAAAAATCTTCTTTCACGAATTTCATAATTATTTTTATATATATTTTTTAGAAAAGCATACAAATAGAAGCATAATTTGGAGAAAAAATTTAAGATGAGGCATAAATTATATTTTGTTTAATCTTAAATATATTTGTATTGTTTTTTTCTGAAAAAAATATAGAAACAAAAATATGTTTTTTTTATTTTTATTTTTTGGATGAAGAAGCAACTGCTCTCTCTGATTATATTTGGCTCCACCACTTTATATATATACTACTAATTAATACATTATAATTCTTATTTTATTTTATGAGCATGAATAGGGGAGTAGCGACGATTTTATTGGGCCATCCATGCAAAAAAGGCAAATCTTTTCATAGATTAAGGAATAAAAGCTTTGATAAAAGCTTTAATTTAGAAAGGAAATTGAAAGAAGCTGAAATGGATTTTGATTTTATTCTCTGTTTTGATTACTTTATTCAAATACATTTCCTGTTGCATATATAGAGAGATTTTAGGCTACGGTACAAAGACAGCTCACAGAAACATACAAAAGGAATATTACAGCTCATCCAATTTCTTAGAGAAATATCAATCCGTTGGATTGTCATCTTATGAGCCCGGATCTTCTATAGCTGGCAAATGTTGTATCTGTGTTGTAATAAGGAACGCGTTTTCTTTCTCCAACGCGGGATGGATATAAGTATATATATTAGAGTATTAATATATATATATATATATATATAGAGATAGACTATGGTGAGTTGTGAAGTAAAACGTTGTTTTATTTCACGTCATATTTTTATTTTGAAAATTCAAACAACCGATCCGAATCGCTCAACATGTTCTCTATATTGAAATGTGCTTGGAGACTAAATTTTATATTTTTTGAAATTTTTTACTATTTATTAAGCCACTTTGAAATCGCTGATCCGCTGTGAACAGTAAAAAAACAGTAAAAAATTCTGGTCCACCAGATCAGCGATTTTCAAAGTGGCTTAATAAATAGTAAAAAAATTTCAAAAAATGTAAAATTGTCTCCAAGTACATTTCAATATAGAGAACATTTTGAGCGGTTCGGATCGGTTGTTTGGATTTTCAAAATGAAAATATGAGCGTGAAGTAAAAATGACCTCTTACTTCACAACTCACCATAGCACAGCTCTATATATATATATAGTAGCTGCATATAGAGCACGTGTGTCAAACACCAGATAATATGCCGATATTTTTATTAATACCCAAAAAAAAAACAAATTATCAAATTTTCCCCCACCCCAAACTTATTTTTAAATCTACCCCAACCGCCCGTCCACTGGGCGGTCCACTTTCCCCACCTGACCGCCCAGCAACTGGGCGGTTCACTATGCATAGCTGACCGCCCAGCCACTGGGCGGTCCAGTTTCCATAGCTGACCGCCCAGCAGCTGGGCGGTCCGCTAGTGTTTTTTTTTTTTTTTTTTTTTTAGAGACAATATGAATATCAAGATGCTGAATTCTTAACGCTAAAAATTCGGATTTTTTTTTGTAAATATTAGTTAGATTACTTCTTTTAAGCATATTTATACTAAAATACGCTAAATTACTTGGAATTATGTTAAATTACGTTGAGTTACACTATATTAAGTTAAATTACACTAAATTACATTACATTACGCTAAAATACGGTAAATTACAATAAATTACATATGAATAGGGACGATATCTTCACTAAAAAGACGAAAAACGACGACGAAACTTCAAACGGTCATAAAACGGCGCTCGAGTGTCCGATTTCAGCAAATGACCACTTTTCGGAAAGCTTGCGAAAATGCGCATGCGTCCATGCTGGCTATGCGGGATTCCAAAATTCAGAATCGCCAAAAAAAAAGGGAAGAGCCTCAAAAATGCGCATGTTGAAAAAATGTTTTTTTTTATTTGTTTTCAGCTATATAACTTGTGATTAAAATCAAATTGTGTCGTTTATACATGAGGAAATGAGCTTTCGTCATGGAGCAATATATTATGAAAAATATTTTCTTAATTAGTTGCAACTTGCAATTTCAGCTATATGAAGATGATGCTTACAATTCAACTAATGTTTTGCTTGAGTATCTATGCATATATGTTACCAAACTTTTGATATAAATTATTGTTACAATGCCAATTTGACATATTATGCACGCTTATATTTTGGAATGTTTGTCTAATGTACGAACTACGTAGCGCCGCCATGGGGTCCACTAACCACTACAGGAACAATCAAACGACTTCTATTCTAACTTTTTTATTATAAAACAAAACTATAATATTTCACGCTATGATTATTAATTTCATACAGAATGGGCCAGGACCAATTTATGGTAGAATTTTGCTTTACTTTTCCTTTTACTTATTTAATTTTAAGTATATTGTATTTGTGTTGACTTTAGGAACCTTCGGGTTGTTGCTTTAACTTTTGTATACTCGCATGTGATGCTTGTATATATTGTTAATTATATATATTATTGATTTAAGGCATTTAGAGATTCAGCATAAGTTGATCATTAATTACGCAAGTGAAATAATATCCAAATCATGATAAATAAAACATTATCTCTTAATTTTATTTTGAATTTATATTTATATTGTATTTTTTGCCAATCAAGATTTCGCAATTTTGACAAAGAATGAATATTGAAACTTGAAAGCAATTGCATGTTCAGCTGGATGATATTTTTCAATATATGTCCTAGGACCTAGGGTCAGGAAAGATTGCAATATATGTATCCGGTCAACACTTTTTTCATCAAAAAAAAATGTCACCTAAAAGAAAACAGTAAACTGTAGTCTGTTGGAGAAACCAATTTCAGTCAACACTAGTAACACATGCCCTTAGCAGATCTTCTGCGGCACCACTCTGCTACAAGATATATGTATCCGGTCTAGGTTTTTGATACATTTTTTATAAATCTTTCCCTTACCTTTGTTTAAAACTTAACACATGATAAAATTATATTTTAGATCCCTAGCTGTTTTTATATTATAGGATATGAAAACCAAAAGAATCCACAACATGAAAATCATCTCTTTTATAAATGTTGGTAGTTGGTATACATGTAAGGAACCACAGAAGATCTATTATTGCAAGTCACCAATAAGCGCGTGAGCAAAATACCTGGAGGTCTTCCCAGTGTTTTCGTTTCTTATTTTCAGGACAATTAACTGCTATATATATATAAATTCCACAACCTGTAGAACACCTTCACTCTAAAACACCAGAAAACTAAACTAAACAAACAAAGAAACAAACAAGCATTAGTTTTTGCTTATATGGAGAACTCATACGTTGATCAAGAGGCAGCCATTAAAGAAGTTGGTAGAGGTTATGACATACTCAAACAACTGCAGGGTCTTCTCCAGTTGAAATCGAGAAATGGAGAGGAACTGGTACACAAGCAAGAGTTAGCTGAGCCTCTTTTCAGAGAGGCTTTGCAAGCTTTGAACTATGCACTTTGTATTATGAGGTCTGGTGTGGGTCAAGTCGGGGTTAAATCGGAGATTGTAGTGATCGAGTCGGGTTCCCCGGCTTATAGTAGCCATGAGAGTGTGGCATCTTATGATTCCAATCAAAGAATTGAGAAGGGAAGGGTCAAAAGAAGAAGGTATGTACAATTAAATGATTAAGTTTTCTCCTATGCTTTTTAGATATATGCTCCAAACTCCAATTATTATTTCACAATAGCTCAACACTTTGTTTGCAGCTTTTTGGCAGCAATTTAATCATTCCCTTTTTAAAATTATCCAGTGATCAGACATCAATTTAACAATTCTCAGTTTTCAAAACATCCAAACATCTTTATTTATAAAAGAACGAGACACTTGTTCAACAAACATTAGAAACTAGAAGATAGGCCTATGATAAACTAATGCATATAAGTCCATAATTTATTGTTTATGGTATGTAATAATTAATATTTTTTTCTGAACTACAGGGTAGAAGAGAATTCCTGGATAAATAATACAAGCATGCCATATGATGATGGCTATCAATGGAGAAAGTATGGTGACAAGAAGATTAGCGGCACTGATTTTTCAAGGTTGGTGCATGATATTTGATTTAGGTTCTATTTCTTGTTTCATTACCGCACTATATATATATATATATATATATATATGCATGCCGTTAATGTAACATCAACGAAAATATAAATGCATATTTTTTCTTCCTACACTTACAGGAGCTACTTCAGATGCACATATAAAGAAGAATACAAATGCACAGCCAAAAAGGTAGTGCAACAAACAAGCGATGGAGACACGCCTTCATTCCGTGTGACATACACAAATAAGCACACATGCAATTTTCGCAAGACAATATCTCCTCCAACTTCACAATCAAGTTCATTTGGTTCGATTGAACAAGATAGCGGTATCAATCAAATGCCAGATATTATGCCTCAACAGTTGAACCAAAGCTCATGCTTAGTTGATGCAAATAACCTAGAAAAAATATATGCAAATGCTTCCATGGTTGAAAGAAATTGCGAATGGGACATAGAATCTTTTTTGATGGATTGGTAGGATTTGTTTCAGATGATTGTCTCCTAAGCTAGGATCATTTTTCTTTCATTCCCAGCAAATGTATATCTTTCTGATGCATGAAACATATAGTGCATAGTCTTGAAGACAATGAATTACATGATGTACTCATAAATGTCCTTGTACCATGATATTTCCTCATTTCCTTAATTCGTCCCTAGATTGGCGTTCCATGCATAGTACTGCAACTTAATTAGAGTTTATGGTAGTTAAGAAAACAAATTTGAATATGATTTGGGTCTAATTATCACTAATCATGTCTTGCAACGACACATACGAATAACCTGAGTGTCAGGTCTTAATTTGAGGTGGTTATACTGAATGTCTATACGTATATATGTTTTGAAGATATATTAATGAGTACAATTAGTTAGGTTATCTAATTAAGGTTGTGCAAAATGATCATAAATTTGTCTGTGTGAATTAAGTGATATCATGATGTTGATTTTATGGAAGTTGAGAGAAAGAAATGATGAATAAAACTTTTTGTTATTGCTATTCTGATTTTACATTGTAGTACAGTGTTATATTTACAGAGAGTTAGCTAATTTTTCAATAAAATGAGGTATTGGACTTAGAATGAGGGCAAAGAAAAATAGAAAAAGAAGAAAAAAAAGTAAAATTATGTAAGATGGAAACAAAATAAAGGAATTAAACTATATGTTACATTATCATAGATGTCTGATACTTACACATATATAGGTGGAGAGGAAACTTATAGTTTGAATTCTGTCAATAAATCCAAAACCTATATGTATTCTGCCCAATTTATTATGGAGACAGTCGCATGCATGCATATGCAAAAGCATTAAAAAAAAGGTAAAGTGATTAATTATTTGGTAGTCTACAATAAACATAGGTAGTCAAGCTTCCTTGTTGCCTTTTGGATATATATATATTGGTCACTGGTACTCTGGGTATGAATCAAATCGTAGAAAGTAGACTCAAAGTTGGGGCTACAGATTTTGTATGATTTTAAATAATAAAAAAATTGACAGGATTCTTGACTTCCAACATTTTCGCTCCATTTGCAAACCTTTATAAGTTTTTCAAATCACAAATACTCAAATTCAGGTGCTCGGAAGCTTCTTTTTCTTGTCTTTTCTTTCTGTCACAATGTGTACAGAAGCTATAGTCTTTACTTGCTACATAATATTGGAGTGCTTGTAATTAAAGAATCTAAATTGGGTTTTGTCTTGCAATAGTCCTGAGATGACAGATTATTGTCTCTTTTTGTTTCAACACTGTTGAGCCATAATTATGTCTCCTGTGATTAAAAAAAAAAAATTATGCCTCCTCTGAAAATGTTGGTTGGGAGTTTACGCAATATATAGGTTTTTTAAAATTTTCTTGCAAGAAACACTCAGACATGCAGTCTAAAAGCATGATTGAGTGTTTTTGTTCACCTACTCCTGATTTCTTCAGTCAAAGGCTGTAGCTCGATCTCAAGCGAAATTCTATCCAAGGTATGTAGTATGAGTATGAGGCAAGTGTCAGAGCGTACACTGTTCTCTAAATTTCTTTCTTTTTTAATTTAATTTCTTCACTCAGGAAGGATCATCTGTAGCTTGTCCATGAATCACCGACGAACATATCTGTGTTTGTGTGTGTGTGTGTGTGAGAGAGAGAGAGAGACAGAGAGATAGAGAGAGGGAAGGGAGAAGTGTAGAGATAGATTCAAGCACACAAGTTCATTTTACAAAAGGAATATCACCTCTTTCTTATCGAAATACATAACCATTAACAAACAAATATCAATTTTAAATTGTTCAATATTAATTCTTAAATTATTTTAAGTTATTTATGTATAGATCTATAAGCAAACTAATACTATAAGGTATATAATTAACTTGCACATGTGCCCAGGCGGTTCCGAAACTGTCTTGCCCGATAAACTCAAGTACTCGGTTTTATGGTAATAGAGAAGAGTAAATATAATGTAACACACAAACACAACTTTTATATTCAATAATCAACTTCCCTTCTACAGGAATGTCTTACATATTTAAAGGTAATTTGAAATTTAATGCTAACTTAGGAAAAGTAAACAATCAAATACTAATTTAGTAAATCAACAAAAAGTTTGACTACGGTTTAAAGAGCATGACATTTTCCGTGCAGTCGAGCCTTCAATTTTATTGAAACTCCTTGGTATTCTCGGCCATGCAGTCAAAAGGATCAAATTTCAAAAATATGGATACGTTGTGCACTTCAAACTAATCACAGAAAGTGCACAACGTACTAACAAGGATCAAATTCTCAGCCATGTTTTAATATGGAGAACACGTTGTGCACTTCAGATTAACTATTTGAACTTTAAAATTGCAAAAATTAATTGGTAGCACTAAGACCTTGGTCATACCACTTTGATCTTAGCCAACCTCTCTCTCTATATATATATCCAAAAAGGTAACAAGAATCTAACACTAAAAAAAAGAAAAAAAAAAAATCTGGCACTATTTGCGAAGATAAAAGTGTTTTTTTACCAGAAAGATATTCCTATTAGTAATAGCGATACCTTCAGAAATATCAATTTTTGTCGGTGTATCTTCGGCAATAGTTATTTTTTTATCCGTGATAAATTCTTGTAATAAAGGAAGCTTGACTACCAATGTTTATTGTAGATAACTGCAGAATAAGTAATCACCAATTTACACGGCTTTGTACTTTTTTTTTTAAATGTGTTTGGATATGTAATTATGTATGCATACGAGTATACGACTGTCTCCATAAAATATTTGGGATAATACACAGCTTTTGAATCATCATTGACTAGAAAACAAACTATTATTTTCCTCGAAAGTCGAAACCAATGTTCATATTTTTGTGAACTAAGAGTAGTATTGGTTCTAATAACTTATAAGCGCAGAATTTGATTATAGATTAACTCTCCAGTATGTTTGATTATTTTTATTTTTTTACATGTTCATTATGAATAATATCATTATCCTCATAATAACTACAAGGGTTAATTTCTCACATACCTTCAAAGAGTTCTCTAATTTCTTATTTACCCCTCAACACTTAGATATATCTAATTTATCCCTTAACTCTTTAAAGTTATTTCTTTTTTACCCATAGAGTTAATTATCCATTGTCAAAATATATATTTTCCTATTGTAATCTTGTGTGGACCCTTTAATCAAGCAATCAGATTATTTGATTACCCTTGCGCGGGCCCTATGATCAAAGCACATTTGTGCCATAGTGGGCGCAATTCAAATTTCCTCAAGTCATGAGAGATACTCTGGCACTCTGGGTCAAAGTCTGATTTATGGCGTAGTTCAAATTTCCCAAAAATAAACAAGGATAGAGCTTACTCATAGAACCCTGGGTCAAAGTCAGGAGAGATGTCCATTTCATTACGATTTCTCACAAGTTGCTTCCAATTCTTTCAGTAGTTTGAACCTTTGAATCTCTGAATAATAAATAAAGTAATTAACCAATTGATGATGAATGAAGAATTAATTATGATTTTTTAATGTCAAACACTAATTCTACCATACTAAACTTTATACGACTTATCGGAGCAGGATCCATCTGAGAACTGCTGAGCCTTTTGAAAACAACTTGTGACAATAAAAAAGTTTAAGAAATACTTGTATATTGGACCCTAAAACAGTCATATATCCATATTATAGGAATTTACTAAAAACAGTCAGATCCATATATTGTTTACCAGAAAAATATGATCATCTTCTCATTTTAAAACAGAGATAAATTTCTGTTGGTTTTAATTTAAATCTCTAAATTTCGGCTGCATATATAGTAGATAACAGGGAAGCATTTCCACAAATTTCAACTCAATCCAATAATCCCACTGGGAGGATTTCAATTTGCAATAAGACATCCTAAACCGACTCTGAAAAACTGAAATTAGGGTTTAAATTAAGCTTTATTTTCTGAAAACCAGAAAACTATGGTCATCTTGACCTTTTTCAAACAAAACTGCTCTTTAATGCTTATGATTTGAAATTTAAAAATTGCTTTTTCTTTTAGAACAATTTGCTGAGCTTCTGCTTTAACTCGTTTCATATAGATTCAATAAACCTATAACAAGATATAGACTATAAATCATCACACTTGATTATATAAGGCCAATAGTATAGTTTTACTATACAAATAGAAAAGAGTATTTTTGTCTTTATTATTTTAGCTAGGGATTTAACTATAGTTAACTCCATAGTTACTATGTAACGGGTAAAAAAGAAAGAGTTTGTGGAGTTAAGGGATAAATTAGATAAATTAAAGTCTTTAGAGGTAAATGAGAAATTATAAGAGTCTGTGAGGATATACAAGAAATTAACGCTAACTACAAACATGACTTTTCATACACGTAAACATAATAATTATCACTTAAATCATAAGCAAACCGAAGTGCATAACTCGCACAAACCTAATATAATTTAGAGGATCTAAATAATTAATTTACCTTGAAGCAAAAATACATTTTTTTCTATTTAACCACAATAATTACGTTTAACCCTATAAAATTTCACTCATTAACTAAATAATTTAATAAATTCTAATTTATTTTGGGGAATTTTCATGCATACCCCTCTAAAATCTTGAAATTATGTATTTCCCTCTCTAAAATTCATAATATCATATTTATCCTTCTAATTTACCCAATTTATTGCTTTTTTTCTTCGCCATCATTGATCCCCATTTTACCTCATCTAACTCCAATACATCCTGTTATTGAAAAATTAGCTAACTCTTCAATAATCTTTTAAGAATTTCTCTTAATTGTACTTTTTCTATTTACATTATCATCCTAATGTAAACCATATATGTAGATCAGTAATAACCTTTATATAGATCTGACGCACCACTTATCATGGAATTCGGATCCCATGAAGTAACTCAATATTTGAGTTTAGATTCAGATCATCTGAGATGCTCTAACACGAATCTTAAAGGACTCAGATCCTTCAAATAATACTGCCCCTGCACAATCCCCGAATAGGCACCGGTAGAGTGGGAAAAATGGCACGGCGGAGCCGGCTCCATCACGGAACGGCACGGCACGAGTGTCATTCATGTGCTGTGACCATTTGTGTGCCGTGCTCATCTTTTGAAACTTTGGCACGGCACGACACGGCACGTGAAAGATTTAGTCATAGCACGACACGACACGTAGTCACGCGAGTTAGTGTAATTAGGACCATTAGATATTGATTTAGTGGTGAATCTTGAATAAACTAACCTAAATTATAATTAAATGGTCACGCGAGTCACGTATGGTCACGGCACGTTTAGGCACTGCGTGACTCACGTGGCGTGACCATTCGCGTGTCGTGACCACCCCTTGACATTTTGGTCACGGCACGAGACCAAAGTCACGGCGTGTTAGTCACGACACGACACGGCACGACACGTTTTTCCCACTCGAGACACCGGACACGTCTAAACTCAAAAATTGAGTTACTTTAGGGATCCGGACCCCTTATCATGTGTTGAGAAAGAAAATTAATGAGGGTCATATGAGAGTTTTAATTAGTCTATCTACTAATGATTTCTTAGTCATCATTGGCTGAATCAGAAAAGTAGGGAGCTACTCCAACACATGATAGAATAGGCCTAGCTAGGCAGCAGTAGGATCCATCTCGATCCTCTCGTGTATTGGAGGGTTGCAATGGGTAATGGACGGTCTGGATTAATCTCAGCCGAATCAAACTCAATCCGGTTTCTATGAAAGATATAAGGGGTCTGTTTTGAGATGCGTGTCAGGTTAAAAGAATGGTCCGGATATAGCTTATAGCTAGGGAGACGTTATAAACAATTGTCTATAAATATAACACTGTACTACAATGTAAAATCAGAATAGCAATAACAAATTAAATGTTTTATTCATCATTTCTTTCTCTCAAATTCCATAAAATAAACATCATGATATCACTTAATTCACACAGACAAATTTAGGATCATTTTGCACAACCTTAATTAGATAACCTAACTAATTGTACTCATTAATATATCTTCAAAACATATATACGTATAGACATTCAGTATAACCACCTCAAATTAAGACCTGACACTAAGATTATTCGTATGTGTCGTTACAAGACATGATTAGTGATAATTAGACCCAAATCATAACTCTATTAAGTTGCAGTACTATGCATGGAACGCCAATCTAGGGACGAATTAGGAAATGAGGAAATATCATGGTACAAGGACATTTATGAGTACATCATGTAATTCATTGTCTTCAAGACTATGCACTATATGTTTCATGCATCAGAAAGATATACATTTGCTGGGAATGAACGAAAAATGATCCTAGCTTAGGAGACAATCATCTGAAACAAATCCTACCAATCCATCAAAAAAGATTCTATGTCCCATTCCCAATTTCTTTCTACCATGGAAGCATTTGCATAAATTTTTTCTAGGTTATTTGCATCAACTAAGCATGAGCTTTGGTTCAACTGTTGAGGCATAATATCCGGCATTTGATTGATACCGCTATCTTGTTCAATCGAACCAAATGAACTTGATTGTGAAGTTGGAGGAGATATTGTCTT
This sequence comes from Carex littledalei, assembly GCA_011114355.1. NCBI lineage: Eukaryota > Viridiplantae > Streptophyta > Magnoliopsida > Poales > Cyperaceae > Carex > Carex littledalei. Next base: position 5,775,288 of record CM022095.1, on the reverse strand, counting down.
GCGAAAATTGCATGTGTGCTTATTTGTGTATGTCACACGGAATGAAGGCGTTTCTCCATCGCTTGTTTGTTGCACTACCTTTTTGGCTGTGCATTTGTATTCTTCTTTGTATGTGCATCTGAAGTAGCTCCTGTAAGTGTAGGAAGAAAAAATATGCATTTATATTTTCGTTGATGTTACATTAACGGCATGCATATATATATATATATATATATATATAGAGAGAGAGAGAGAGAGATTGGCTAATGTAATAACGTTAGAACTTCGGCCCGAAGTTCTAACGGGTCATTTTTGCACTTTCAAAATCCAAACAACCCATCCGAACCGTTCAACATGTTCTCTATATTGAAATGTGCTTGGAGACCAAATTTTACATTTTTTGGAATTTTTTTGCTATTTATTAAGCCACTTTGAAAATTCTGATCCGGTGGTCCAGAAAATTTGGCTGTTTTTTACTGTTCACCGTTGGATCAGAAACTTTCAAAGTGGCTTAATAAATAGCAAAAAAATTCCAAAAAATGTAAAATTTGGTCTCCAAGCACATTTCAATATAGAGAACATGTTGAACAGTTCGGATGGGTTGTTTGGATTTTGAAATTGCAAAAACGACCCGTTAGAACTTCGGCCGAAGTTCTAACGTTATTACATTAGCCAATCTCTATATATATATATATATATATATATAGAGCTTGGCTACTATGCTTATATAAGCAAAAGCCCCCATATGCTTATAACTCATTTTTGCGTTTCTAATGTTCAAATGGTCGATCCGACCGTTCATCTTGTTCTCCATATTAATATGTGCTTGCAGACTAAATTTTACATTTTTCTGAATTTTTTTACTATTTATTAAGCCACTTTGAAAATTGCTGATCTGGGTGAACAGTAAAAACAGTGTTTCCAAAATTCTGGACCACCAGATCAGAAACTTTCAAAGTGGCTTAATAAATAGTAAAAAAATTCAGAAAAATGTAAAATTTAGTCTCCAAGCACATATTAATATGGAGAACAAGATGAACGGTCAGATCGACCATTTGAACATTGGAAACGCAAAAATGCTCATTTAAGCATATGGGGGCTTTTGCTTATATAAGTATAGTAGCCAAGCTCTATATATATATATATATATATATATATATAGTGCGGTAACGAAACAAGAAATAGAACCTAAATCAAATATCATGCACCAACCTTGGAAAATCAGTACCGCTAATCTTCTTGTCACCATACTTTCTCCATTGATAGCCATCATCATATGGCATGCTTGTATTGTTTATCCAGGAATTCTCTTCTACCCTGTAGTTCAGAAAAAATATTAATTATTACATACCATAAACAATAAATTATGGACTTATATGCATTAGTTTATCATAGGTCTATCTTCTAGTTTCTAATGTTTGTTGAACAAGTGTCTCGTTCTTTTATAAATAAAGATGTTTGGATGTTTTGAAAAGTGAGAATTGTTAAATTGATGTCTGATCACTGGATAATTTTAAAAAGGGAATGATTAAATTGCTGCCAAAAAGCTGCAAACAAAGTGTTGAGCTATTGTGAAATAATAATTGGAGTTTGGAGCATATATCTAAAAGCATAGGAGAATAATTAATTGTACATACCTTCTTCTTTTGCCCCTTCCATTATCAATTCTCTGATTGGAATCATAAGAAGCCACACTCTCATGGCTACTATAAGCCGGAGAGCCCGACTCAAGCACTACAATCTCCGATTTAACCTCAACACTACCCACACCAGGCCTCATAATACAAAGTGCATAGTTTAAAGCTTGCAAAGCCTCTCTGAAAAGAGGCTCAGCCAACTCTTGCGTATGTACCGCTTCCTCTCCATTCCTCGATTTCAACCAGAGAAGACCATGCAATTGTTTGAGTATGTCATAACCTCTACCAACTTCTCTAATGGCTGCCCCTTGATCAAGGTAAGAGTTTTCCATAGATGCAAAAACCTATTGCTTGTTTGTTTCTTTGTTTATTTAGTTTGCTAGTGTTTTTAGAGTGAAGGTGAGGGCATTCTATAGGTTGTGGAATTTATATATAGCAATTAATTGTCCTGAAAATAAGAAACGAAAACACTGGGAAGACCTCCAGGTCTTTTGCTCACGCGCTTATTGGTGACTTGCAATAATAGATCTTCTGTGGTTCCTTACATGTATACCAACTATCAACATTTATAAAAGAGATGATTTTCATGTTGTTGATTCTTTTGGTTTTCATATCCTATAATATAAAAACAGCTAGGGATCTAAACTATAATTTTATCATGTGTTAAGTTTTAAACAAAGGCTAAGGGAAAGATTTATAGAAAATGTATCAAAAACCTAGACCGGATACATATATCTTGTAGCAGAGTGGTTCCGCAGAAGATCTGCTAAGGGCATGTGTTACTAGTGTTGACTGAAATTGGTTTCTCCAACAGACTACAGTTTACTGTTTTCTTTTAGGTGACATTTTTTTTTGATGAAAAAAGTGTTGACCGGATACATATATTGAAATATTTCCTGACCCTAGGTCCTAGGACATATATTGAAAAATATCATCCAGCTGAACATGCAATTGCTTTCAAGTTTCAATATTCATTCTTTGTCAAAATTGCGAAATCTTGATTGGCAAAAAAATACAATATAAATATAAATTCAAAGTAAAAATAAGAGATAATGTTTGATTTATCATGATTTGGATATTATTTCACTTGCGTAATTAATGATCAACTTATGCTGAATCTCTAAATGCCTTAAATCAAGAATATATATAATTACCAATTTATACAAGCATCACATGCGAGTATACAAAAGTTAAAGCAACAAACCCAAGATTCCTAAAGTCAGGACAAATACAATATACTTAAAATTAAATAAGTAAAAGGAAAAGTAAAGCAAAATTCTACCACAAATTGGTCCTGGCCCATTCTGTATGAAATTAATAATCATAGCGTGAAATATTATAGTGGTTTTATAATAAAAAAGTTAGAATAGAAGTCGTTTGATTGTTCCTGTAGTGGTTAGTGGACCCCATGGCGGCGCTACGTAGTTCGTACATTAGACAAACATTCCAAAATATAAGCGTGCATAATATGTCAAATTGGCATTGTAACAATAATTTATATCAAAAGTTTGGTAACATATATGCATAGATACTCAAGCAAAACATTAGTTGAATTGTAAGCATCATCTTCATATAGGCAGAAGCTTACTTTGTCCTTTTATGTACTTAACTTTTATGTATGGTAAATACGAAATATGAAATTGCAAGTTGCAACTAATTAAGAAAATATTTTTCATAATATATTGCACCATGACGAAAGCCCATTTCCTCATGTATAAACGACACAATTTGATTTTAATCACAAGTTATATAGCTCAAAACAAATAAAAAAAACATTTTTTCAACCTATATATTATGCGTAACCTTTATCGGCACCTGAATATTTATGGTCGCAAGTTGTTCGTATATTAATTCACAAATGTTTATACGTAGTATACAAGGTTCTCATGATTTTTCCTTTTGTAAATAATCATAAAACTATTGAAATTAAATATTTTTTAAATAATTAAAAACAGAGCTTTTCTTTCTAATAATTAAGATATAAATATTTTTATCATCAAATATAAGTACTTTTCGATCAAACTTATATATCAATTAAGACATTATTTGAAATATTTTTTATCATCTAATATTGTTCCTATATTTTGGACATTAACAATAAAGAAATTAATTTGATGCAACTTTATCGTCCATCAAATGACTTAAAATTTACAACTACTATTATTTAACCAGTTTAATTTGTTGGAATACCAAATGTAACAGGAATTGCACGAAATTTCTATTGTAACCAATCTGTAAGGCAACATTATGTTTTTTTTTCCATTTTAGAATATTTTTGTTCGCTTAAAAATAATAATATTATTCAAATTATCAAGTTAATATATTGTCAATTATTAATGGACTCCGATCCAAATAAAAAAAAATGTTTCCATAACAATAAAATTGTGATACTTTTACAATTTTTGATCAATCATGACTTATGGATATGGATTTGAAATTTAAAACTCGAAACTGAAAATGAAATAAAATTGAACTAGGGGCCCAATATAATATGTCAAATGAACAAATTTTAAATTTAATTTCTGTCAGTATTGAAAATAATTTGAGAACTTTAATCGGTACATTTGATGCTAAAGAAAGTCAAAATAGTTTGTAATATTTATAGATAAAAGTTGAAGTACCCTAAGCAAGCACTATATATATTAATGCATATGTGCTTTTTTGTTTGATAGCGAGAATGCTCAGACCCATAAAAATTTGCTTTTGAAATAGAGTACATATCAAGCTTATAGTATACACAGTAGCATCATATTATCTGGTGTTTGACACACGTGCTCTATATGCAGCTACTATATATATATATATATATAATCTGGCTAATATACTACGCGTATATAAGGGCCCCTCCGTGCTACGGCTCAATTTTTGAGTTTTTAAAATCCTAACGGTCGATCCGAACCGTTCAACATGATCTCCATATGAATATGTACATGCAAACCAAATTTTACATTTTTTAGAATTTTTTTACTATTTATTAAGCCACTTTGAAAATCGCTGATCCAATGGTCCAGAAAAGTTTACTGTTGTGTACAAATTAGTGTTTTTTGTTGGCGTTGGATAAAGCCGAAATTTTATTTTTAACATTTTAAATAAATTAATTAATAAAATAACCACCGTTTTTGGTCAATTCCATATTTAACACGGCCGCAGAACACCGGAGCGGACCCATTTGGGGGAGGCCGCAGAATGCCAGAGCGGACCCCCATATGGGGCCGCAGAATACTGGAGCGGACCCGGGTCCGCACTATGCCGGAGCGGACCCTGGTCTTCATATCCCGAAAATGACAGCAACATTTCATTCCATACTCTCACACCTTCTCTCTCCTGAGTTAGCTCTGATCTGTAAGTTTTTTCTCTCTTCTTTTAAATTTTTTATTTTTATTTCAGTAGATTAATAATTTAATTAGAATAATTAATTTAGCAATAATTAAATTAGAATAATTAATTAGAATAATTAATTTAGTTAATTTTTAATTGTAGGTTTCTTCTGTATTGAATTGGAAAAATGGCTCTTATGGTATCCATCTACACTGGTGGGGATGTATTAACAAGTCCTAATGGGGTTTACTACAGTATTGGACCCGTTACTGTGATCCCGGTATTGCCAGGTACGGATTATTTGGGACTTAAATCAAGTATATGTGGGAATTTGGGGTTGGATCAGGGTCAGTATGACCTTAAAATTGATGCCAAAATTAGCATGCCGACTAGTTCGGCACAAACCTGGTTCCAACTATTTCCAATTCAGAATGAGGGAGTCTGGCAGGTATTGTATAACCAAACCATGAGTTTTTCTGGGGGTGCATACAAGATAATTGACCTATATGTGGAGGTTACCAGAGCCCAGCGTTCGAACCCAGTTCAGAGGTTAATCCGGGGTCGTAGTCGGGGTAACTCATCCGGCTCTAGTCCATCCCCTGTCCAAATTGACCAACCGTCCAGTAGTCGGGCCCCAGTTCAGAGGGACCGACCCTCCCGTCGGGCCCCATCCCAGACTGACCACCTTCATCTAGTCGGACCGCTCATTGGGGTCAAACTTGTAATCCGGATGAATCTGATGAAGAAGTGGATCCGGAAATACTAGAGGCAGAGGAAAATTGGGGTCATGTTGATCCTGAGGGTATGAGCGATTATTCTGACCAGGAAGATACCGGGCCTGTGCTCAGACTATCAAGGAAATTCAAGATGGATAGCGGGTTTCAGATAATGGATCGCGGGGTTCAGCACCCGATTCATGCTTTCAACGACACATCAGGGTTTATGGAAGCCAATTCGGGTTTGTTTGGAAGTAGAACAGATTTTGAGAATGAATTGTCCGAGGGACAAACATATGACTCAAAGGAGGACATGAAGAGCGCAATTGCCAGGTTTCACATCCTTTGCAACAAAGAGTTAATACCTACGCACAGTGACCGCACAAGAATGAGGTTCAAGTGCAAGGACAGTTACTGTGGGTGGTACATACTCGCAAGGGCCACCGGTTATGGAACACAATGGCGTGTCTCCAAATGCCCAACACAACATTCATGCCATGCGGATGCGACAAGAACAGATCACGCCCAGTTGTCAGCTGCTATGGTTGCCGAGTGTATATCCGCTCACATGAGGAACGATGTCGACTTGAGTATTCAGGCTGTCCGAATTGCTGTTGCTGAAAAGTACAACGGTCAGATACCGGCGTACAACAAACTATGGCGTGGCCGTGAGTTGGCAATAGCCCGTCAATTTGGCAGTTGGGAGGGGTCATACGCTCTTGTAGTTCCATTGTTGGAGGCAATGAAAAGAAGCAACCCAGGTACTACATTGTTCATTCAATTTTTACGTTATTTCATTATCAATCAAAAATTTTTACTACATTGTTCAATTTTTACTACATTGCAACCGGGTACGATGCTGAAAATCAGCTCCTCCCGTTGGCTTTTTCTCTGGTAGAATCAGAGAGTTATGACGATTGTGCGTGGTTCATGAAATGGTTGAGGATCAATGTAATCCGCTCCAGATTCATGTGTGTCATCACTGATAGGGGAAAGGGTATCAAGAAGGTGTTCAGACAAGATGATATGGGGTGGAACGAGGAGGATGAGGATCAATGTGTTCACCGTCTTTGTGCTACTCACATAGCCGAGAACATGAAGAAGAACGGTTGCAATGATAAGGCAATCCGTTTTTTTAGAATATGTGTGGCTAAGAGGAAGATGAGGAGGTACGAGCAAGGAATGCAAGCAATGGGGCAGGCATGTGACATTGCCCTCAATTGGCTGGACGGGGTGGGTAAATATTTAGATCAAGATGAGAACGAGTGCCCCAAACCATGGAAGATATTCCAAGCACTGGACGGTGGTTACCGTTGGGGCATCATGACTACAAACGGGTCTGAGTCGCTTAATAAGGTCTTCAAGTCCTCTCGTAGGCTACCGGTTGCAGCAATAATTGAAGACACATTTTACAAATGTATGACATGGTTTGCGCAAAGGAGGGCCAAAGCGGAATGGGAAGTCAGTCAAGGTCAGCAATTCTCGTGTCGTGTGCATAAGGTACTTTTATTTGTAGTTATTTCTTCATAATTTTTAATGAAGTTTGTTAAAAAAAATATCTGACTTCTTCATTATTTTTTAATTTTTCGTAGGTGATCAACAAACGGTTCGAGAGGTCCGATAAAATGAAGACGCTGGGGGGCTTTGGAAACAACAACGAGTTCGAGGTAACCGCCACACAGGAGAGAGTTCACGCTTTCATACCTGACGATTCTGGTCGGTTTACCAAGGCCAATTACAAATACACGGTGATAATCGGGGATGATCACACGGTAACTTGCACGTGCCAGAAGCCTCAATTGGAGAGAATACCGTGCTCTCATGTTCTGTCCGTGTGTCGTCTCCGAGGCATCGACCCTGGCGTATTTGTAAGTCACTATTATCACATCCCTACACTGATCAACACATGGAGCGCACAATGGCATGTTTATGGAAATCAGTCGGAATGGCCTCCACACGATGGCCCGGTCCTTGTTCCAGAGAAAAAAAATATTGCTGTGGGTAGAAGACAGCACGACAGAATTCCGATGTGGATGGATGTTCTGCATAATAGGAGAAGAGGACACCAAGCCGGCCGAGATACGCAAGAAAGACAAAACAGAGCTGCTCGGGCTGCACGAGATTGAGAGTTAATGTTGTTTTTCTAATTGTACTTGTAAAACTATTGTTTATTTTCGGTTAATTAGACGTATTTGTAATTTCCGATAACATTCGCATGTTTTATTGTATGCTTTTTTATATGGCCCCTTGTTCTATTTTAATGTTTCTTTTGATCAAACAAACGACGAACAACAATTTCAGATTAAACGACATTTCAAATATAAGTAATTATACACAACTTCACAAACGTTACATTTTTTATAAAAATTTCCAAAACAAAACCATAATCAAATTCAGAATCAGAAAAAAAAAAAAAAGACCAGGGTCCGCTCCGGCATAGTGCGGACCCGGGTCCGCTTTGGTATTCTGCGGCCCCATATGGGGGTCCGCTCCGGCATTCTGCGGCCTCCCCCAAATGGGTCCGCTCCGGTGTTCTGCGGCCGTGTTAAATATGGAATTGACCAAAAACGGTGGTTATTTTATTAATTTAATTCTTTAAAATGTTAAAATTAAAAATTTCGGCGGATAAAGAAAACGCGTTCCTTTTTACAACACAGATATAACATTTGCCAGCTATAGAAGATCCGGGCTCATAAGATGACAATCCAACGGATTGATATTTCTCTAACAAATTGGATGAGCTGTAATATTCCTTTTGTATGTTTCTGTGAGCTGTCTTTGTACCGTAGCCTAAAATCTCTCTATATATGCAACAGGAAATGTATTTGAATAAAGTAATCAAAACAGAGAATAAAATGAAAATCCATTTCAGCTTCTTTCAATTTCCTTTCTAAATTAAAGCTTTTATCAAAGCTTTTATTTATTCCTTAATCCATGATGCCTTTCTTGCATGGATGGCCCAATAAAATCGTCGCTACTCCCCTATTCATGCTCATAAAATAAAATAAGAATTATAATACATTATAGTAGTATATATAAAGTGGTGGAGCCAAATATAATCAGAGAGAGCAGTTGCTTCTTTATCCAAAAAATAAAAATAAAAAAACATATTTTTGCTTCTATATTTTTTTCAGAAAAAAACAATACAAATATATTTAAGATTAAACAAAATATAATTTATGCCTCATCTTAAAAATTTTCTCCAAATTATGCTTCTATTTGTATGCTTTTCTAAAAAATATATATAAAAATAATTATGAAATTCGTGAAAGAAGATTTTTATACATCAGGTGCGCTGACTATATATTCCATTTTTTCTACTAAATAATATACTTTTGATCTTTTACAATTTTTTATTATTATTCAACTTTGAAATAAAGACGTTGTACATGGCGTTAATGCACAAAAAGCAAGAAGAGATGATTGTTGTTAATTAGCACTTAAAAGATACATGTTCATGTAAAAGCCCTTCAACTTGTAGTACTTTTAATTATTTAAGGAAATATAAGATTTGGAGCTTGACCCTTATCTTGTTCTTTAAATATATAATTAACGACACTATGTCTAAGACTGAATGGATGCATTAATTCAACATTCAAATTTTCACAAATATATTCTCATGACTATAAGTCGAAGAAATAGAGTATGAACATCTAACTTTTTTCAATGCACTGAAAGCATGTGTTCAATCATAACTGTTAAGGTCTTGGTTTCAAGACATAATTTTTTGAGTCAAGTCTCCGCGGGTTATAAATTATTAGAAAAATTCTCACATAACTTTGAAATTGAAGAACCACGGACTTACAGTGGTACGAGTCTCCCGTTTTATACGGAGAGGTAGTAAGTTCAATTCTCAAGAATATCAATTTAAAAGATACTTGAAATTTAAGAACTACGGTGTTGTTTTTTGTTTCCAAGTACCTAGATCTAAGAAAGAACAATTTCGTATTCATTGGCGCGAATATAAATTATTGTAATATACATTCCTAAGAATCATTGGCAAATTACAAATTCAAGTTTTGGAGATCAAACACACATTAAAAGTTAATTTTACGATATCCATACATTTTATTTTAAACTATATAACAAAATTATGTTCAAGTATGGAAATTTTGAAAATGAATTGTTGATTAAGGTCTTGGTTTCAAGACATAACCAGGCATCACGTTATTAAATGTATTAAACTTAGAATAATTTTTTGAGTAAAAAGTAGAGGTCAAGTCTCTACCGGTTATAAATTATCAGAAAAATTCTTACATAACTTGAAATTGAAGAACCACAGGCTTGCAGTGGCACGAGTTCCGTTCTCTACGGAGAGGTCGTAAGTTCAATTTTTGAGAAAAGCAATTTAAAAGATGCTGGAGTGTACCAAGATCCTTTATTAAAAAAAAAAAAATTCAAAATCATTTTTGAAAAAAAAAGGAAAAGAAGTTTCAAGAGATCCAAGCAATAAAATTAAGAAGTACCAAAACAAAGCATAGAAAATTAGAAATAGAACTAAAACTTTATTGGACTATCTGATGTAATTCTTTAGGTTACTTCTTGAAAAATTCTGAAGCAATTTCTATCCACATGACAAATAATATATATAGGATTTATTGTGTGAGGCCCACAACATCTATGACAGATATAACTAATGAAAAAAAAGGCAAAAACACAAAGCCTGGATCATTATTTATCCCTCGATTTCCAGGAGATTGAGCCTTTTCATTCTAGTTGTAATTTTTTGAAGTTTGATGAAATACATACCAAACTTTATAATCATTCTTTTCCTATTTTTTGTTTCCAAGTACCTAGATCTAAGAAAGAACAATTTCATATTCATTAGTGCTAATATAAATTATTATAATATACATCCCTTAGAATCAAGGACAAATCAGAAATTCAAGTTATGGAGATCAAATACATATTGAAAGTTAATTTTACGGTACCCATATATTTTATTTTAAATTATATAACAAAATTATGTTTTAGTACGGAAAATTTGAAAATGAAATGAAGTCAATTGACCAGTGCAAGCATTTTACAATATATGCTATTGAGAAAATTCTGGAGGAATGACAGCAAAAAGTCGTATCTGATGCAACTTTGATGATGCATATAAATAGTAACCAGCTGACGCATGCTGCCAAATATTTCCTCTGGTGAAAGTGATGTTCTGGTAAAATTTAGAAGACAATAGCCTCGTGTTGCTTCTGTGTTATTTATAAATTTATTTTCTTACAATGTATTTTATAATAAATTAAGGATCATCAAATATTGTTTTATCAGAATTTAATTATATTAAGTAATAAATTTCTCTTTATTCAGATAAGAACAATTTTTTTTAATTTTGTAATACGTAAATATAATATAGTCATACACAATCTAGTTTTATTACATCATATAATTAAAATAAAGAAGCAAAATATTTATTACAAAAATAAAATTTGAAAAATTATTGTTCTGCTTTGCGCTATTCAATCAGCAAAATAAATGGTGCTGAAATTAAATGCTCAAATAATGTAAAAAATAACATCTATTGTTAATTAGGAAATTATTGTTCTATTTGTGTTATTCAATCAGCACAATATATAAATGGTAAAAAAAAATGAAGTTTTATAAGTTATTTTAATACATTTATTTTTCATCATTTTTTGACCGTTTGACATTGTACTGAATAAATTCGACAATTTGAAAATTTTGTATGTGCACACATTACTTATGAAGTAGATTAATTTCAACAGTTTGGATACGTCGTTTGAAATCTAATATGTTTTGCAGTTAACTTGATCTACTTTGTATAGAAGGCTTATTGTGTGATTGGGGGGAGACACAAGCTCCTGTTGTTATATTTTATTTTGTTAATTTGTTTTTGTTTTGAAAAATTACCTACCTCCTTAAGAGTATTGCTTTCATAGGGCGGAAGTCATTGGTTCAAATCCAATTTTTCTACTTAAGTTGTATCTGATTCAAACTGATTATTTTCCAATTTGAAGAAGGCAGTATATATATAATAAAAACATAGATATATATAAAACTTATTTGAATTTTTGATGTATTGACAAGAAAGGTTCCTCTCAACTATATATTCTGAAAATATTTTCTTTGTCACAATTTGCAATTGAAGTTTTCAATACGGACAAATATTGCTTCTCCATGAATATATATGGTGCTTGCAAGTTGCAATCCAGCTAATTAACTTTTTGTTCAAGTAAGTGGATTGAATGTTACTAAACTTCTCATATAAATTATTGTTACAATGCTAATTTATCACATGTGTATTCAACTATTTATATAAGTATTGTTTCAAACAATGCCAACTAACGCCACTCTGGGACCACTCTCCATTAAGATCAAATAAGTATGTTCCCCATTGGATTATTATCATTAAACTTCAAAGTCATGATATTGTCTGCGGTAATCCAAATTTTGAGATTCTGCGTGACAAATCCGGACAGTCCGATCCGTATTGGCACGGATATTTATGTGGCTGTGCCCCTGATCGCAAGATTCTATAACAATGATTGTATAACAATTATGAAGAGTTCTAAAGAATTTTGGAGATCTAACAAGGACAATGATTGAGGGAGTCATAAGCCATAACAATTGTTTTGTATTTGTACAGTTTTGGATAGAGTTCAAAATGCTTGAGAGGGCAAGTGTGTCTCTCTTATTCAGACATGATAAAAATATTTCCTAGACATGTAGAGAGGGTCTAGATGGAGAGAGAAATACTATTAAAGTCCAATTGCACTTGCTATGGTGTGAGAAGATAATTTTAGTAAAAAAAAAATTTCTGAAAAAAAACATATAAAAGCGGACCGAAATGGCATTTCGGTTCTTATGGTTTTTATAAAAACAAAAAGTAATCACGCTGGTTTCCTAAAATTATTTTTTTTAATTTTGATTTAAAAAAAAAATTCAACCAAATCAGTCCACCACACTAGCACGCGACTTTAACAGCTCTGCTGTGGCACCGCTCTGCTATATGATATGTAGCTGGTCATGATTATGTTTTGATACATTTCTATTTTTTTAGATAGCTTTTAAAAAAAAGAAGTAAAATAAGGTATGATAAAATAATTAACTGAGGTTTTCATCAGTTTATGTTATAAACTACAGAGCCATGAATCCATAAGATAAAATTAAATTGTTTATAGATCTAACTACATGCATGGAACCACAGAAGGTCTTTTTTTGCTCACCACCAATTAGCTAGCGCGTGATCAAAAGACTTGAGGTCTTCGTAGAATTTGCTATTTTTGATTATTTGAATACAACTTGCATTTATGTATTCTTACTTTCCCAATATATAAATCCATTAACCTAGACATGCTCTCACCTTCATTCTAACACACCTGCTAACTAACTAAACAAACAAGCAAGCAATAGTTCTCTGCTCTATATATATGGGAAACTCATACCTTGATCAAGAGGCAGCCATTAGAGAAGTTGGTAGAGGTTATGACAAACTCAAACAACTACATGGTCTTCTCCAGTTGAAATCGAGGAATGGAGAGGAAGTGGTACATATACAAGAGTTGGCTGAGCCTCTTTTCATAGAGGCTTTGCAAGCTTTGAATCATGCACTTTGTATCATGAGGTCTGGTGTGGGTAAAGTTGGGGTTAAATCAGAGATTGTAGTGCTTGAGAGTGTGCTTTCTTCTGATACCAATCAGAGAACTGAGAATGAAAGGGGCAAAAGAAGAAGGTATGTATAGATAATCATTCACTCAACCTATTTTATATATTGATTCAATTTTTATGTTCATTTTTGTATTTTTCATAAAAAAAATGGATTCTCAAATTTGAGTTCTGTGATTAGTTTGATTATTTTTTTTTCTTTTCTTCCAAACTTTAATGAAGCCAAAGTAATATCATCTAATATGATTATTTTATGTTCATGACAACACAACTATGCATATCTACCATATATTTCTATAATTTGTTTGGCGAAACTTGCTAAAGCTAACAAATTGGAATTCATATATATATATTCAATCTGCTGTAATTACATGAATACGTAAATCTGTATTTGAAATTAGCTTAATGAAAAATTATGATGTTGTCTATGTACCCAATTATATCGTCAGTCAAGTCATGTGGACTGCGGCCTGATAGCATAAGATCAATATATATGCTCAGCTTTTACATTAATTCTTTAATTAATTACAGGGTAGGGGAGAATTCCTGGACAAATGATACAACCATGCCATATGATGACGGCCATCAATGGAGAAAATATGGAGACAAGAATATTATTGGCACTAACTTTTCACGGTAAGAAGTGCATGCTATTTGATTTATTTATTTTCCTTAGTTAATTTACACACACTTTTAATTAATATAGCTAACCTATACAGGGGCTACTTCAGATGCACATACAAAGAGCAAGGTTGCGAAGCGAAAAAGGTAGTGCAACAAACAAGCAACAGTATCCCGCATTTGTTCAAAGTGTCATACACAAATACGCACACATGTAATTTTCACAAAATGATATCACCATCATCTGCTTTACAACCAAGTTCCTTTGGTTTAATTGAACAAGATAGCGGTGTCAATCAAATGCCGCATTTGCAAGAGTGCAAACCGAGCAGGCCTCAACTGTTGAACCAAGGTTCATGCTCAAGTGATGCAATCCTAACAGAAACTTTTACAAGTGCTTCCCTGGTTGAAAGAAATTGCGAATGGGACTTCGATTCTTTGTTGAAAGATTTGGTAGGATTTGCTTCAGATGATTTTCTCCTAATATAGGACCATTTACTTTCTTTTCCTGTGATTTTTGTATCAATTTGATGCATGAAATTAAGGTATAGGAAATAAGCACGTTTACCTAATTTTGAGGCGATGTATTGCATGTACTGATGATTCGAACGACACATCTACCTAATTTTCATTTATTTTTGTGTGTGTAAAAGGTTAATTAAGCAATAATCACTAGTCTTATACAAAAAGAATGTCAGATATTTTAACTTCCAATATCAGCCAATCCTATACTTAATTTGTCAAGGATATCATAATTCTCTTGTGGATTGCTAACAAAATATTCATGATGCAACAACAGTATTCATATATATATTGCCTTTCTTATCCACTAATGCTTCACTTTCTGACTAACAAGTATCTATTAATGTTTTTATCAAGCAAGATAATTGCTCATTTCCGTACCCAATGTAGTTTGCAGTTGCCATGTTTGAAGTGCACAACGTATCCGTTAGATGTTTGAAGTGCACAACATTGGTAGTGCCATGTGTTCTCCAAACCGTTAGATGTTCAATCTATATTAAAATATCCTTGGAGATCAAATTTTATATTTTTTGGAATTGTTTTACTATTTATTAAGATGGTTTGAAAATCGTTGTTTTCAATGGTGCTGAAAAAAACTTCAAAACCGCGATTTTCAAACCATCTTAATTAATAGTAAAAAAGTTCCAAAAAATATAAAATTTGGTCTCCAAGCACATTTTAATATAGATTGAACATCTAACGGTTTGGATCGACTGTTTGAACTTTGAAAATCGGAAAACCACTCGGTAGCACCGGGGGCTAGGAACAAACGTTTTGAGTTACAACAACCATTTTTTTCATTTTCAAAGTCCAAATCGTCGATCCAAACCGTTCAACATGATCTCCACAATAAAATATGCTTGCAGATCAAACTTTACATTTTTTTGAATTTTTTAACTATTTATTAAGTATTTTACAAAAAATAGTCATATTGAGACCATTGAATTTTGTACCCATCTTAATAAATAGTAAAAAAATTCAAAAAAATGTAAAATTTAATCTGCAAGCACATTTTATTTAGATAATCATGTTGAACGGTTTGGATCGACGATTTGGACTTTGAAAATAAAAAAAATGGTTGTTGTAACTTTGTTGTAACTCAAATTTGTTATATATATATATATATATATAGTGGCCACTGTGTATGAACCAAATCGTAGAAATAGATACAGTGTTGCCGTGTGGACCTACAGATCTTTTATGGTTTAAATAATTAAAAAAAAATTGACAGTTGACTTCAAAGAAGTTGGGTTGTTGGAAAAAAGTTAGATTTTTGTAATTTCAATTTACACGAGGGAAGAAAAAGCTGTTACCTCCATTTGCAAACGTTTATTAATTTTAATTCACAGTTAAGTAATTGATCAGGTGCTCGGAAGATTCTCCCATACTTGTTAATTGCCTTCTCTTTTGTCACAATTGTGTACCGAAACTATAGTCTTTGTGAATTACATAGGATTGGAGGGCTATTTTGAAAATAATCCAAATAATAAATCATTCTTTACTAGGTTCTGCCTTGCTATTGTCCTGAGATAAAGACAGATTATCATCTCTTTTGTTTCAACTAGAACACTAACCATAATTATGTCTCCTCTGCTCTGAGATATTAGGTTGCAAGTTTCTCCAATATATGTGTTTTTTTTTTTTTTTTTCTTGCAAAAGCCACTTCAGACATGCAGTCTAAAATGTATGATTGAGTGTTTTATATTCTAATCGAGGTTTCTTCAGTCAAAGGCTGTACCTCTCAATTGTAATTCTATCCGAGATACGTAGTATTGAGTGTAGACTCTGTTTTGCTAAATTTCTTTTTTTAGATTAATTGCAAAATGATATCCCAAGATCTGGAATGACCATCCATAGCTTGTCCATGAATAACCAACATATGTATGTGTGTGTGCGCAGTGTGTGAGTGAGTGAGATAGAGAGACGTCTAGACTAAGAGATAGATTCAAGCACAAGAGAAAGGGAAGGTAGTACAGTTGGTTAGGAAAAAAGCTCTAACACTGCTGGTTACCCAAAGGTCGAAAGTTCGATTCTCCCTCATGACTTCGCAGCTTCTGCGAAGGTTTTAAAAAAAAAAGATAGATTCAGGCACACTAATTAATAAAAAAGCAAAACCACTCCTTTCTTATCGAAATAATTAATCATTAACAATCAAGATCAGTTCTTAAATTATATTAATATCAGTTCTTAAATAAATTAAGTTGATTTTTTTTTAGTAAAGTTGGATCAAGTTATCCAATTGTTTAAATATTTACATAGATTATTCATATGGATTTCAAACATATGATCTTCCACACGGAGATCATTACTTTTGAAAGTTATTTAAATATGGACTTATAAACAAATTAATACTAGAAAGTATATATTAATTTTCATATATGCCTGCCGAATTAGTTTTAAAGTTTAAATAATGCATGAATTGCATGTTGGATAAATGGACAAATTTTATAGATCGTGCAATTTTTTCAGATAATGACTGTAACAAAAATTATAGTAAATCAACTATAGCTCAAGACCTCTTAGCAATTAATTATCACAAACCGACATGCAGATCAGATCGAAGACTAAAATTAGCACGTGTTAAAAAAGAATACAAATTAATTAATCCCAAGCACGGCTAACCAGATATAAAATTCTGGCAAAGGATTTTCATTTATATACAGCCCATGAGCAGGCCCAATCCAAGCCCAATTGTTTTACACATTAAAACCTAGCGACTAGAGTTCATAATTTGATACCGTACCAGCCCTATGCAATAGTTACATTTTAACATTAACAGTATCAATCAAACCAGCCCAGCATATATAAACTTTAGGTATAAATAAGACAAACAATTACCAGCAGACAATTACATTGGAAATAATAACTCCCAAGCTAAAGCGCACAGCTCAAAATATAAAATATATGAAGATACAGCCAATAGGAGCAAAACAATCAGCTGAAACAAAAAAAACAAAAATATATATCAGCATCCTAGGAGAAATGCACAAAAAATTGTCTGGTAACATCCCCAAAAATTACAAGTTCTCTCACTGCAGAACAATTTAACACTGCATACATGCCTAAAAGACATTCATTCAACTAATCAAAAGTCATTACCAGCCTTTCACCTCTAGCCTCCAGCCATCCACTGTGCAATAAAATTGGAAAACAAAAAACTAAAGCATAACAACAATAAAATATCCTAATCATCCCTACACAATACAAATTCAGAAAAAGAAAAAAAAAACAAACAAAAGAAAAGAAAAGCTAACAAAGACTGCTCAAGCACATGTACCCAGAGAAATTACCATTAGGACCAACTCCAATAGAATGAAGAATCATATTCTTCCTAGTCCCTGCATCAGTTAAGTCTGGAGGGTGATGGCGCTAGGGGAACCAGGTTCAAACCCGTGAACCCGGAAGCGGTACAGGCAGGTGAGCGTGGAGCTGCCATGATTGGAGGAGCAAGAGAGCCGCACCATGTTCACCAGCTGCTGATCTGTGTTGCTCGTGTCAACAGTGAAGGTCTGAGCATTGGGTTTGTCAAGGTCGTAGGTGAAGTCAACCAGGTGCATTATGCGCTGGGCCCGCATGGATGCATCATCATCAGGACCATCATACCAACCAATCACCTGGCAATCTTTTGGTGCGCTAGAACGGTCATAGGCCACACTCTGTATTGCAAAGCATTTTTAGTACAAAAAAATCTCATTTTGTATATATGTTTATGCAGTAAGAGCTGGTACAAACTTACGGTATAAACAAGAGAGAATTACATTACCAGTACTGGTAAAGTACCAGATGTAAATGTATCTTACAGAGTTTTCAGATTGCAACCCAAAATATCTCAAAAATTATCACCGGTACTCTACTGAGGATCTAATTTTAGTATTTAGTCGTTTGCAAATAACGAGCATTTCTCATATTTGCAACCAACACCAAAAAAAAATAAGAGAACTCACTCCCAAAACCTAAACAATGTTTACTTTGTGTCACTATACTTTTGACTACATAACTATTAGTACAAACCAGAGAGAAATACATTACCAGTACTGGGTTCAAGTACCAGATTTAAAAGTATCCTACAGAGATTTCAAATTGCAACCCAAAATATCTCAAAAAAAATTTATCACTGGTACTCTACTGAGATTCTGATTTAAATAATCAGTCGTTTGCAAATAACATGCAGTATTTCCCATAATCACAACCAACACCAAAAAAATAAGAGATCTTGCTTAAAAAACCTAAACAATGTTTAGTTTGTCACACTATACTTTTGACTACATAACTAAAAATTGCTCTAACTTAAGTATTTAGATTTTACATTTAGACAGACCAAAAACAAAACCAATCAGATGCCTAGGGCATGGTCTCAGATACAAAAAGAGAGTTGCAACCAGATTTGTTAGTATTAATGCAAAAGAGTTGGGTACAATTTGGTCATTTTTGCTTGATATGACCTCAGGGCAGCAATTAGGTGTTTTTAGCAGAAAATTAAACACAAATTAGATATCAATATTAAACACAATAAATGTTATTCTAAATTGTCTTCTTTTATTTAGATGTCAATTGCAAATGAAAGAAATGTTTTCTACAGTGTCTTCTTTTATTTATTTGTTTGTGTTTAAAAATTAAAAGCAAAAGGCCTGAACAGAGATAAGATTACCTTAGCAACATGCTCCAAGGTCACAGCTTGCACCACAATACCGGATCTAAGCTTGATCTCGACAAACCCGCTACTCCCCTGAAGTGCAAAACACTGACCCGGTTCACCGAAACTCGGCTCAAGCACCTTCTGAGCATTGGAGTGCACACTGCCCCTCCCCTTTGTCCCAAAAAAGCCTGCCTTGCCTCCTGCCGTAAAGGGTTCAGAGTGCTTCACTACACGGGCCCCACCTGACCATAGTGCGTAATCAACAATCCCCAAGCCATCTGCCGCATGCCTCTCAACCTCCCTCTCTACCATTTCCTTAGCAAACAGTCTCATTTCATCTAACGAGACCTTGTTCAAGCTAAAGTCAGTTGAATCTGACAGGCCTTTGTGGTTTCTAAATTCTTCAACAAATTCCTCAAATTCCTTTCGGGAAACAAAATCTGTCTCTGTAAACTCATTCATGATCTGGTCCAGCCGGTCAGTACGTCCTTCAAGCTTCTTAATCTCAGATAGTAAAGCAGTACTGGTTTCTTGTACTTGACTCAGAAGATTTTTCTGGGTTTTTTCAATCTCAGTGTCAATTTTCTTATTAACAAGATCTACTTGCACTTGAAGCATTTTTGTGGTTTTCTTCAGAGAAGCCTCAACTTGAGAAATACGCTCTTCAGGGGTGGCGGGCCCACCTAACAGAGGCTTCCCCTCCTTCAACTTCCATGCAGCATTGCCAAGCCAAGAAATCAGCATGACAAAGACACAACCCTTGACCAACAAATTGCTGAGAATCTGCCATGTGGATTTCCCTTGTCTAGACAAAGGTTTCTTGCGCCGCAATACATCTGCTTTGTTCAATTCAGGAGAGTTGATGAGTCGTTGACGATCAATGACAGACTCACCACGGATCGTGTGGCTCAGATCACGTCCAGAGACCACCCTTGTCTTGTCAGTTTGTGGGGTCCCATTTGTTTCTGGTTTCTTGGTCATGGCAATGATGCGCTTTCTTGCCTCAAAATTGGAGTTAGAGTCAAGACTCAGTTGGTGATTGTTTGGGGTTGAAATTGGGATTGCCGCAGTTGAGGCTGACATTGTTGCAGCTGTTTTAGTCTGACCCCTGGAAATATCTAAATTCGTCATTTTTACTAGACTAAACTGTAGAATTAAAGTTCAGTACAATGCATGAGAAAGATAAGGGCATTAAATGAAACCAGGAGGCTGAGTGGAGACATACCAATGTTAGAGACTTCAAAACATGGAAATTTTGTATATAATGAAGTCCTAGCATGTCAAAATACAGAATATATTCTAGTATTGAGATGAATAAAAAAATTTACAATTACTGTACTGACAAGAAAGAGATCCAAGTTTGCCCAATTGCAAGAACTAGACAGAAATTGCATACAAAAAAATTGTAATCCAGTGCAAAGAACTGACCCCTGGAAATATCTAAGTTAATCAATTTTAATATACTAACCTGTAGAATTTAAGTTCATTACAATGCATGGAAGGAAAAGGGCATTAAATAAAACCAAGAGGCTTACTGGAGGCGTACCAATGTTAGAGACTTCAAAACATGGAAATTTTGTATATAATGAACTACTAGCATGTTAACATACTGAATTTATTTTATTATTGAGATGAAGAAAAAAAATTACAATTACTGTACTGACAAGAAAGAGATCCAAGTTTGCCCAATTACAAGAACTTGACAGAAATTGAATACAAAGAGAAAAATTGTAATCCAGTGGCAAAGAATCAACATCAAGATTGTAGTGGTAAGAGATTGAAAATGCACCTAACTAAGACAAAGCAGGAAACCAAGGTTGAACCAATTACAAGGAAAAACACAATGATTGCAAGACATGAATTAGTTTTTTAGTCAAGCATACATGTCTATGACCCCAATTTGACCAAATAGTAACTTCAAACAATACTTTTACAGAAATGGAAAACTCGGATACCCAATTCTCATATTAAATACGCTTAATAAAGAATTATTAAACTTACCACAACTCCACAAGAGACAGCGCTTATGCAACAAATTACCTACACAGATTGCAAGAACTAGCACTTGCAAAAAATAATAATAAATAAGCGGATCTACTTCTAATCTGGTCATGCATATTGCACAAGTACGGGATGAAAAAGGCTAGTTCACCAGATTTTCCAAATTCCACTCTATACCCAATAATATTTGATACAATTCACTCAAGAAAAGAAGAGGGTACACATCAATCAGTTCCAAGTCAATCAAAAGAATAACACAAGTGTAAAAGGAGAAAATCTTACCACGAGAGGCGATAACAGATAGAGACGACGCGATCTGGGACAGAGCTGTCGATGCACGGAGAGAAACCCAACCAGTTGACCCAGAGAGAAGGGAAGAGGTAGAGGCAAACCCTAGGAGAAAAATTGGAGGGAGAGGGAAGAGGAGAAATGGGGGGAAGCGGGGAAGAGACGACCTAGCACCTTTTGGAAGAACCCTTTCAAATCAGAAATTGTGATATGAAAAAGAAAAAGATTAAAATTGAAATGTGAGACCTGAAAGATGCTAGAAAAGAAGAGTCCTGACAAGCGCCTAAAATTTCATTTTTTTTTTTTTTTCGAAATTACCTTGTAAGAACTGTAAATATTAAGCATGCGTGTTCGAATTTCGTCTTTGAGATATTTTAGATTTGTATTGATTATTAAACTGCAAAAGGTTCAGAATATATTGTACAGAAATATTGTTTGGCTATACTAGGAATTCAGATATGAGATATCCTGTAGAAAATTCATTGATGTATGCAGCGATCACTTCACAGTTTTTTTTTTTATAATTTTGATAATCTTTAAAATAAAATATAAATTTAAAATTTAATATTATATACATGATTTATATTATCCACATATTATTCTTTAAAATAAGATGAAATTTATTGTATGTTTTATTGCGTATCAAGTTATTTTAAATAACCGGTTCCTAACTAATGGTGATTTATACTTCATCAAAATAATACTTAAATTGTATGAAATCTGATTAATAACCTATCTATATGTCCAATAATATAATATATCTATAAGTTTCTATTTTAAATTTTTATTTAAATTATTTTGAAAATTGTTAAAAATTGTCAAAATAATTAATATAATTAATTCACATAATTATAATCTATACAATGTTGAACATTTGCAACATTATTTTTTTAAAAGAAAAAAATTGTATGCATTTTTTCGCTTAGCGTGCTTCTACTCCAATTTATGGTCCATCCTAGGATCCATCTCGTCGACATCCTAGTATCCTAATTATAATCGCCACTCTCTCGGCTCCTCCGTCATGCCCTGCCCCCTCCACCCCTCCTCCGCTCGGTACACCTCGTCTCACTTCATCTGAGCATATGTTTCCGTCTAACAGATTTGGTAATTGTTCGTCATTCTGCATCCGCCTCACTCTATCTTAGCAGGTGCTTCCATTCAACGGATCTGGCTACCGCTCTCCGGTCCATCTCGCCTCACTCCAATCGAGCAGGTCCTTCCGTCTAACGGATCTGGCCACTGCTCTTCGCTCCGTCTCGACTCTCCAGGTTTAAATAGAAATTATGTGAATTGGCTCCACACTTCCGTAGTTTCTACTATATCTACATATAAATAAGGTATGTGTTATGATCAATGTTCTAAATAGCGCGCTATAGCGCTGCTATAGCGTTTTCGGACCAAAAAAGCTATGACGCTATGGCCATAGCGTCGTTTTTTCAACCGTTCCGCTATGACGCGATAAACGCTATTTAAACCTTTGGTTATGATTGATGACGACGATGATATGCTGATGTTGTCTCCTTTCCTCCTTCCACCCTTGTTCTTCTTCCTTCTTCCTATTTTCTTCCTCTTCTTCTTCCCCATCTTCGACCTTTTCCTGTCTGTTTAAATATGAATAAATCAGGCACAAATCTCTGAGCAAGAAGGCTCCCCTATATCCCCTAGCTCACAATGACTCCAACAACAATACTATTTGTGCTAATGATAAAAAAACCATGTTGGCTCACTGCCTATCAATCTGAGCAAAGGCACAGAAAACCATGCAGACTCGCTATCTACCAATCTAAGCACGACGATCTGAAGGCACATCTTTTTGTAATCAGAGCACGATTCTATTTTTCTGTTTTTTCTTGTCTAGCTTTATAAAAGAAAGGTTCAGTTGTAATATTTTATGTACTAGTATGGTTGTTATATATATGTTTATGTACGGATACGAACTGATGAGTGTAATCGGTTTTTATCCTAATTAATGAAAAATCTTATGGATTATTAATTAATCAAAAAATAAAAAGAACTTTTGGTTGAGCAATTCATAGGAAATAGGGGTAACAATAAAAATTAAGATAAAATGTTTTCATTTTTTTTTGGGTACCCTCTTTTTATCCGTAATAATTATTTTGGGGTGTTTAGTATTTTAAGTTTTTTCCCGAATAAAATGAAAGAAGAGATTTCCTAGAAGGAATTTTTTAAAAACAAATGAATATAGTGAAAGGAGCAAAGCCAGTACGTGTTGTGCTCACTAAGAGAGTTAGGTGAGTACAACTTTAAAAATTTATTGAATTGACTTCAAACGACGAATTTAAACCGCTGATATCCAACTACTTCACGAATTATGCTTGTACATTCAAAATTTTCAAATTTTCAAATTTATTTAGTACAAGATCAAATGGTAAAAAAAAAAAATTTATAAGTTATTATAATGCATTCATTTTTTTATCATTTTTTTTTGCCGCTTGACTTTGTACTAAATGAATTAAAAAATTAAAATTTTGCATGTACACACATCACTTGTGAAGTAGTTGGATTTCAACTGTTTGAATTTATCGGTTAAAACCAATCTGATAGATACTTGAAGTTGTACTCACCAAATCCTCTTGGTGAGCACAACACACTCTAGCTTTGCTCCAGTAAAAGAAGGTTAAGTAAAATTGAAAGATTTTTTTTACAAACTTTTAGGTTGAAAAGGAGGTTTTCTAAAAGAAGATCAAAGTCCTTCCATCTTATATTACAAAATGACATTTGATTTTTTATTTATATTTTTTAATCAATTATTTTTTATAGAAATTATACTATTTATTCAATTAAAATAATAATATCAATATCAACTACACTGTTATTATTAGTACTTTTATTGTAGTTATTCATATCATTATCGTTACGATCATAATAATAATTACTATTATTAATATTATAATTACCATCATTGTTACCATCTTTATTATCGGACACAGTTGCTGGTATTTTAATTTTAGAATATATTTAAAAATAATAATAAGTAATAATAATTAAAATTAAATTTTAAGTAATTTTAATATTATAATTCACATTTATGATATAATAATGAAATCATATGGTATATTTCACATCAACGATGATGATGATGATAGTTGCTATTTTTTTTTTTTTGTTATTACTACTATTATTGTTGTTAAGCTAATAATAACAATTACCACAGATATTAATGTAAATAATAATATGTTTTTATTTTTATTAAGAATTAATATTTTCTTCTCTCAAAATAAGAGCATCAAATGTTCTTACAAAGAAACTAAATTAAAATAAAAAAAAAAGTACTTCTGAGATAACTTCTTCCGACATTTTTATTAATATCCAAAGTTAATTACAAATTAATTAATATACCCATGAATCATGAGTTTTTCCAAAAATATCCAAACCGGCCATAAAATGGCCGGTTTTTTTTTATTTATTTTTTAGAGATACTATGAAGAGCAGGATAATGAAATCTAACACTGAAAATTCGAATTTTTTGTTTAAATTATTTGTTAGATTACTTCTTTTGATATTAGCATATTTATACTAAAATACACTAGATTACTTCAAATTATGTTGAATTACACTATATTACATTAAATTACGCTAAATTATGTTAAATTACGCTAAAATACGGTAAATTCCGGTAAATTACTGTGTGTCTCCATAGTGATGTATAATTAGAAACTATTTTTTGTTTCTCTTTTATCTTCATAGTGATTTATAATTAGAAACTATTTTTTTTAAGAGACACTATGAAGAGCAAGATATGAAATCTAACACTGAAAAATTGAATTTTTTGTTTAAATTTTTTGTTAGATTACTTCTTTTGATGCATAATTAGCATATTTATACTAAAATACGCTAAATTACTTGAATTATGTTGAATTACACTATATTACGTTAAATTACGCTAAATTACATTACATTACGCTAAAATACGGTAAATTACGCTAAATTACATATGAATAGGGACGATATCTTCATTGAAAAGGCGAAAAACGACAACGAAACTTCAAACGGCCATAAAACGGCGCTCGAGTGTCCGATTTCAGCAAATGACCACTTTTCGGAAAGTTTGTGAAAATACGCATGCATCAATGCCTGTGATGCCAAATTTCAAAATTCAGAATTGCCGAAAAACTAAGGAAAGAGCCTCAAAACTTGAGTTGAAGTTTCCGATTAAAATTTTCATTTCTATTATTCAATCTAAGTAGCTTAGTAAATTAGTTACATAATGAACTTGTAGAATACCAATTTTTACTATTTTCGAAATTTTTTACTATTTTTTATGATTCATGAAAGATGGCACAAAATCAGTCTACTTTAGCGTAATTTTGCGTAGTTTAGTGTAATTTATCGTATTTCAGCTTAATTAGCGAAGTTATTGTAATTTAGCGCAATTTAGTGTAATTCAACATAA
The DNA here is from genome assembly GCA_011114355.1 of Carex littledalei. NCBI lineage: Eukaryota > Viridiplantae > Streptophyta > Magnoliopsida > Poales > Cyperaceae > Carex > Carex littledalei. The sequence goes on along the minus strand of CM022095.1, from coordinate 5,749,530 downwards.
TTTATTGTAATATAGTGTAATTCAACATAATTTCAAGTAATCTAGTGTATTTTAGTATAAATATGCTAATTATAAATCAAAAGAAGTAATCTAACAAAAAATTTAAACAAAAAATTTGAATTTTCAGTGTTAGATTTCATTATCTTGCTTTTCATAGTGTCTCTAAAAAAATTAAAAAAAAACCGGCCATAAAATGGCCGGTTTGGACATTTTTAGAAAAACTCATGATTCATGGGTATATTAATTAATTTGTAATTAACTTTGGATATTAATAAAAATGTCGGTAACTTCTTCCATTAATAATTTAATATCAATAAAAAAAAGGGAGAAATAACAAACAGGACCTCCGGAAATTGGACCAAACTTATGACAATCCAAAAAAATTACAGCTGTAATTTAACAACCTTTTGGGCCTCCTTACAATTTGTAAGTTGCAAAAGAAATGCACCGAGCCCAATTAAATAGGAATTCAGATCCAGTGCAGTATCCCAATTTTTGAGTTTTGATCCAAACCGTCCAAGGTGCTCTAACACGAATCTTAAAGAACCTGGACCCCACAAATAATACTGGCCCCTGCGCTACCACCGAATAGGCACCGTACACGTCTAAACTCAAAAATTGGGTTACTTTAGGGGATCCGGACTCATTAAATAGGCCCGTTTAGGAATGAATTATATCTCTGCATTAACGCACCGTTTTGATATAGATCTGATCCGTTCGTTACATATCTACACAAATCATATTGGGACTCCGAGCATTAAAGGCGGAGGCCGGATTGACCCGAATTATGATCGGACGGTTTGGAGCTAAACTCAAACGGTACTTTAATGCAGAGTAAGAGGACTCGCTTTAGCAATTAGTTTTCTCCATCTCTTCTGATTCTACAACCTTACACCGTTTCACGGTTCTCCAAATCCGCTTGTCAGAGTCGCCTCTTCCGTCACTAAAAGCATCAATATTTTGATCTTTACCAAAATAAAGATCTGACAACAAAGGGGAATGGTGGAGCCGGGATCGACTGTGGCGGTGCGATCGATGTGGGCTTGGGGTCAGTTCCTAGCGCAGGTCGGCGGCCACGGCTGGCTTTGGGGGCCCAACGGCGCCGGCCGCTGGCACACCGGCGTCGCCGTCGGTGTGACCGCCGTCGCCGGTCTTGCGTTGGCCGCAACGATCCTCATCTCCGCACAAAGGTACTTAAACCCTTGGTACTGATCCAAAACTGGTGGTTATGTTAGGTGTGGAACACTTTGTTGCAGACGCATCCAGAATTGATTTGTTCCGTGGATTTTTTTAGGAATGGCGAGGAATTAATATTGGAATAAGCTTTCTGTAAATAATTAATTTAATTTAATTTGGATGAATTAGCAGTGATTAATATTGGATGAATATAGCCTGACTTGTTATGGGCATGAAACGCCAATGCACCACAAACTAAAACTATTTCACTTTTCAAATGTAAATCTGTATAAAAAGAACAATTATATCATCATATTTTCCTCGGGACTTTCTGTAGAGGTGGTCTTAAATCACCTTGGTCTGGGAGGAAAAGAAAGAATCCTCTGACGAAGCAAGAATGGCAGAGCTTCTTCACAACAGAGGGGAGGCTGGCTGATGGTGGTACCAAATTTCTGAAGAAAGCTCGAAGCTGTGTATGATTTTACATTACTTGATTTTTTTTCTCCTAATAGTATGGACCTTTTGCTATACCAATTTTGCAGTTGCTATTTGTGGAATTGTCAAGTAAAACAGCATTTATCCTAGTTTTTTGTTTGTTTATGATTCAGGGAGTTGATATGGAGATCAGAGCCGAAGTTTGGCCTTTCCTCCTTGGAGTGTGAGTTTTATTTTATTATGATTTCATCTCTGTTTGTCTTACATAGTCAGTTGCTTCAGACTTTTAGATAAAAAGCAAATTTTAATGGTGATATTAAATAAATGGAGTGGAGTTGATGCCTTCTGCCTATTTACCTATTATTGGTAGTAGGCAAGGTAAAATAAATGGAATCTCTCATGTATGAATTTCAGAGTCGAGTTGCATATAAGAGCAAGTATTTTTTGTTGAGCAGTCTGAGTGATATGCTTTCAACTTTTTGCAGCTATGACCTCCAAAGTTCTGAGGATGACAGAAATGATGTCAGAAAGAAGAACAGGTATCATATACAAATTCTGCTTCATGTTGCACAGTCATTATACTTACATTAAAGCCACTTTTGGGTCATATTAAGTTTTCCCCCTTTTGTGCATGTATGTCTTTTGAGGGTTTTTTTCTCTCTTTGGCCCTTCATTTGTTTTATTTTATTCTTTTATTAGGTGGGGTGCTTTATGTTTAACTATCATACATTATTTCTGTATGTATCATTGTAATGGACATAATCTTGTGCAGGGAAGAATATTTGAAACTAAGAAAACAGTGCCTTGAGGTCTCTGTTTTTAAAATCAAGGAAGAAAAGGAGTCAGATATTTCTCAGATCGAAAATGCACCTAATTCTGATTCCACTGAAGGTGAAGAGTCAATTATCACAGAAGATATCCCGATGACAACTGGTTCTCTCTCAAGTGAACAAGCACACCTTGATCCAGCCACTCCCGAGCTGCCAATTGACAGCGATGCTGCTGGCAGTAATACTTCTGATAAAGAAATGCTTGATGAGAAACCTACATTAGATTTACCTGATACAGAGGAAGATAAGAGTGATTTAACCCATGCAGACTCATCTGATTGTGAATCATCAACTGACAAAGCAACAAAAAATGTGGAAAGTCAACTCAACAACACAGCTGCAAAAGAAGAAGCTGCTCTTCCAAGCAAAACCAATGAGGATTTCGCCACATGGCAGCGCATAATTCGTCTTGACGCACTCCGGGCCAATGCCGAGTGGGTTCCTTTTTCCCCAACCCAAGCTGCTGTATCTAAAGAGACAGCAGTTCAATTGGCTGATACTGTTGGTTTGCAAGACTATGACCACTTGGAACCGTACCGCATCTACCATGCCTCACGGCTAGTAGCAATTTTGGAGGCATATGCTATGCATGATCCTGAGATAGGCTATTGCCAGGGCATGAGTGACCTTCTGGCTCCTATAATCTCAGTTATTGAAGCAGATTATGAGGCGTTTTGGTGCTTCGTTGGGTTTATGAAGAAAGCACGGCATAATTTTAGGTTAGATGAGGTCGGTATCAGAAGGCAACTTAACTTGGTGTCTAAGATTATTAAGTGCAAGGATCAGCGTTTGTTTAGTCATTTGGAGAAACTTCAAGCCGAAGATTGCTTCTTTGTATACCGAATGGTTGTCGTCATGTTTAGGAGAGAGCTCACTTTTGAACAGACTGTTTCTTTATGGGAGGTTATGTGGGCCGACCAGACTGCTCGCCGGGCTGGGATAGGGGGGTCTGCATGGGGTCCGATTTGGTTGGATGCACCACCAACTGATGATCTGTTGCTGTATGCAATTGCAGCCTCAGTCTTGCAAAAGAGAAAGGTAATAATAGAGAGTTATAGTGGTATGGATGAGATCATAAGGGAGTGTAACAGCATGGCAGGCCAGCTTGATGTATGGAAGCTTCTAGATGATGCACACAATTTGGTTGTCACGTTGCATGACCGTATTGAATGAACTGGGTCCCTCTCCAACCTTTTTTTTCTTTTTTCCTTTCCTCTTTTTAATTTGATGTATACTTTTTTGGGATGGAACACTGCTTGGTAGGATGTATTATGCATGTTTTTGCAACAAGATTTTGTATTTCTGTTTTGTTCAGCAAAGTTCTTTCGTGAAGTTTCAGTGTTGAGAGTTTTTAATCTGGGACACTCCAATAATTTTCTCGTAGGTGATTTAAATTCTTTTTTTTACTGAGTTTGATCAGACTTTACCATGAGGGAGTTACTTAAAATTAAGTGAAAGAGGAAGAGAAGGATGCTAATGCTAGGCCGAGATCTGGATCTGCAAAGGAAAATGGAGAAACTGGTGCAGAGATCACTGAAGATAGATCTTCCCCGAGATTTGATATTTGAAAATTTTGATATGTGCAAGTTTGAATTGGAAGTTTATAGTGTTAGAACCTTTAATTCTTTGTAGCAAATGATTGCTCAAAATGTACTATATAATCACCGCAATTGCACTTCTAACTAGTTATTACCAGTGTAGACTGCTGCTATCATGGATTTATTTGGCCTCAGATGGATATTCGGATGATTTTTGGCTAATAATTTCACTTGACTCGTAGATTTCAGTAAAGTATGATCCGATTGGTAAGGCTTACAAAGTTAACTTCATAAATTCTAAACAACTCAAACATCTCTAACATTTCCAAAGTTTATACATAGACCATGATGGCCAAAGTTGGATGGAGTTGAACACCAGCATTGCATTAGCCTCTCTACATTCATTTCTTGAAAAGATCCAAAGAGTTCCTTACTGTATATACCACTGCAATTAATGAGTTTGTCTATCTAATGATGCAAATTTTTCCCAGACAACTTTGGATAAGGAAAGAATAGGTAGGTGTTTGTTGCAGTTAGGTAAGCTATGGAATATAGTCAGTGATTAAAGAACTAATTTCTGTTAACTGCAGGGAGAATGAATCTATGGTAAATTATTGTTCTCATTTAATACATAAATATCTGGTTGGAAAAGAAATAATAATTCCAACTTTAGTGCAATCCTCATTTGCATAAACTTGGGAATTATTATAACTTTGTTTTTAAAGAAAAAACCTTACATATCAAGTGTAGACCGATGAGTAACCCAATTTTTTTGCTGAAATGTTATTCAGCACGGTATAATATCTATACCTATTTTGAAGATTTAACAACAGATGATAAACATGCAGATTAAATGCTGATCAATATGCTCCAACCAAATGTTATTTATTCAAACGTCCCTGATTGACAAAAAATGAAACTTTACTGATGATAAACAACAGAGTTTGTGGGCGTCATGCTGGACTTTGTGGAAGGAACGAAATAGAAACATATTCGACGGTAAGCTCAATGACCAAGGGAGGCTGACAAGGCAGTTCAGGAGGGGAAGATGTGGCTGCGGTACTGTTGAAGCTTATTAGAGATAACATACAGTGATGGGGTTGATGGAATATTGGTGAAGTTATGTATTTAGTTGTAACTACTGATAGCTGCTATCAGTATTTCAAAAAAAAGATAAACAACAGATTTTGGAAAATAAATCCAATAGCTCCAATTTGAAAATGTACGGATTTAAAATTAATTAATTAGGTTTGAATTGTGTTTTCATTAATCCGACAAATAAATTTTGGATTTCGATTTATAGAAAGATGAATAATTATCGACCTGATCATTTGCATTATTATTCTTAAGCAAACTTTGTTTGTATACAACTCCAATAATATCATTACAGAAATAATGTAGATATTGTTAGTTTTAATTAAAAAAAATTCATTTTATTTTTATCTTACTGTTTTTAGTTAGAATATGTTAGTTTTTATTTGAACAACATATGATTCCTTCAGCAAACAAATGGTTTGGTGGTTATTGTGTGTGAATATGTGAAATTTTTATTAAGTTTGGTGGTTATTGTTTCCTGTCAGCATCACACCTGACAACATAAGTTAATTAGCTAACCTATACTAATGCATTAGCTCAACGCCCCACCACCAACTTACTATATATCTTTGCTCAATAAAACCCCTTTGCTGATCCAATCTCACCACCACAACTCATCATATCATCATAAGCACAATTCAAGGACATCAATTTTTCTAAAACCAATTTTCAAATTCAATTCTAGCAATACCAGCTCATGGGTTCCCTTGCAGCTGCCACCACCGAAAAGGACATCCGTGCCGGTGCTGAGATCATCTATGGCGCTGAAGAGTGCTACAACCACTCCATGGAACTACTAAAGGCACTTGGTTTCCCTGAAGGCGTCATGCCTTTGAAAAACCTAGACGAAGCCGGTCTTGTGAGAGAAACCGGGTACGTCTGGATGAAGCAAAAGGCGCCATATGAGCACTTCTTCAAGGGGACCAACACCAAGGTTAGGTACGACACTGAAGTGACGGCTTATGTGGAGAACGGGAAGATGAAGAAGATGACAGGTGTCAAGAGCAGGCAGATGCTTCTTTGGGTGCCAATTGTGGAGATGAGTGTCGAAGAGAAGGAGAAGATTTACTTCAAGTCTGTGGTTGGGATTGGCCGCTCATTCCCGGCTTCGGCCTTTGCCGATGATGTGAAAGCTGAAAGTGTCGAGGCAGTGGCCAACTGAGAGAGCACCATCCGGTTATTCGGCTTCGGGTTAAATTAAGATAACAATTATGTACTCATATATTCAAGATCATTTAAAAGAAGAGGGTATGTGATGTATTGTAATTTAGAGAATATATTTGTGTTGTGTTTTTCTTTTCTGTATGATTTATTTTGTTAAGTTAATTTATTTCTGTTCAAGTAATTATGCAAAGATATAATAACAAACTTGCAGTGTGTGATCTTTTACTGAGAAGTTTGTCTGGTTTTTCAGTACATGTTATTTGTGATATATAATTGCACATTAACCATTTTCATTATTTGTGGTAACAACCGCAAGGGAACACATGGACTAATGCTAGAGTTAACTTTGGAATATGGTTTTATAAAAAAAAAATGTACTTGAATTGCCTTATGATTCTGATATATATGATTTGTTTTGGTGAGATGAGATCAGGAAAGGGATTGTATGGGTGAGATTCGTGCGTCCGGTTTAACAGTTTATAATTTCAAATGTATGCACGAATCACAACACAGATCGAACGATCCAGATCTGATATAATGGGACCGTCTTCTCCCCTCATTAATTAGTATAGGTTATCTAACCTTTAAGCATGCTCAGATGTGATGCTGAGTTGCGTATGTTCATTGTTTTAACTTTTAAGAATCAATCACTGATTGGTTAATGTTTTGGTGAGATAATGAGATGTATAGGGGGAATTTCATGCTCTCAAAAGTTTCAATATTCGTATTTATCTATCTGAAATTAGTAATTATATATTTATTCTTAAAAATTATAAAAACTCACATATTTGTTCAATCTAACTCTATAATATATCAAATATCTCCAAAAATAATTAAATAATATTTTTTAAAACTTAAAAATTTATTTTACAATATTAACTAATAATACGTTGATCACTATACTCTTCCTTCGTTTCTCTCTTTTAGTCTGTTGAGTTCTCCATCTGAGTTCTCTCCAAGACGTCAAACCTTCCGCATCTCTCTCCAAACACGCCAAATCACAAATTTCTTCCCGCCTTCCCTCGTCACCTCCCCTCTCACAGATTTCTCCTATCCCTGGTTGCTTTAATTTTTCTGTCATCGTCTCGCCCCTCTCCGATATGACATCAGATACTGCAATAGTGTTTTTGGAACTTGGGAGTCTGAAGCCAATCTATATTCTCCTGGTTTTGCTAAGTAAATACTTCTGCCAGGTTTTTAGAACTTGATGTGAAAATAATCAATTTTTCAAATTCATTGACAGTTGTTGTCAACTTAAAAAAAAAAAAAAAAAAGAAGAAGGAACCAACACAATAAAAGTGTAAAATGGGATCTTTCAATTGAGGATTTTTTTAGTAACATCATCGGGTAAAATGGTTCCAACACACCAGCCTTAGAAAGGAAAATAGAAGAAGGATAAAATGAGAATAAATAAAAAATTAATGTTAAATTTATTGTTTTTTACAAATATGTGAGTTTTTATAATTTTCAAGGATAAATATGTAATTACTGATTTTGGAGGAATAAATACGTAATATTGAAACTTTTAAGGGATATACATGAAATTCCCCCTTATATATTAAGACAAAGCATAGTTTTGGAATTCATCCATTGAGGTTTCCACATACTGTTAACAAAAGCAAATCCATCAGATATGATATGCGCCTTTCTTTAATGTTACCTCCTCTTGGTTATGTTTTTCAAATTTTGTTTGGTGAGATATTAATTAAGTTGCAAAATTGGTCCCCAATATTTTCCCAATAAATGGGGACAATGTAACTTGGCAGTTCAATGGAGTATCATGTTGGAGAGAGATCTAAAAAAAAAAGGTAATGAAAGAGAGAGAATTTTTCACTTTTGTGCTAGCACACTACTCTGCAAGTTTCCTATATATAGTTCCCAATTGCCAATACAGCAATATTTTAATTACGAAAGGGACATTTGTACAATTGAACGATCTCGGCTCACAAGTAGTTTACCAATAGTATTATTTTATTAGGAAAGGAAATATTGAGTTTTTTTTTTCTTTTATGTCCCTGTTTTGAAGCAGAGGGAGATGGAAATAATTTGGGTTAATTGATTGAGATTATAAAATTTAATTTGGAAAATATATATTTTTTGTTTTATAAATGTTGCTAATTAAACATCTATAGTGTATTTTGAATTTGAATAAATGATTATTGGGATGCAGTTTAATATATGTGAAGTGCTCATGCTAAATTATGTAGAAGCTAGTGTTGTACAAAATTGGTCAGTTTGAACGACAGTTGAACAACCCAATGTGGAATATATATTGAGATATGATATGACACGACAACCAAGATTGCGTAAATGGATATAATATCATTTATCTAAGCAAAATTTATGCTTGGAAGCATCTTCTTTTAGTTACACGCTCTTAATATTTCTTTCATTTCCTTCCAAAGAAAGCCTCATTTTGGGACAGAACTATATTTTGTAGCTGAATTGTTTCCGAATCTCAAACATATCACTAATGCTATATAGTATACGAGGAGGAATCAAGTTACAACAAAGTTACAACAACTATTTTTTTCATTTTCAAAGTCCAAATCGTCGATCCAAACCGTTCAACATGATTATCTAAATAAAATGTGCTTGCAGATCAAAATTTACATTTTTTTTTAATTTTTTTACTATTTATTAAGATGGGTACAAAATTCAATGGTCTGAATATTTTTTGTAAAATACTTAATAAATAGTAAAAACATTCAAAAAAAATGTAAAATTTGATCCGCAAGCACATTTTTTTGTGGAGATCATGTTGAACGGTTTGGATCGACGATTTGGACTTTGAAAATGAAAAAAATGATTGTTGTAACTTTGTTGTAACTTGATCCCTCCTCATAGTATATAGTATGAGGAGGGTTCAAATGCCTCTATTTTTTGTGCCTCCATCATGCCTCCAATTTTAAACCTTTAATAACTCAAAATTTAAAACTTAAAAGTCAAAATAAAACCGTTAGATACGATCTAAATCATTTTATCAATGTGCTCATAAAAAATTATCACATTTTGATTTTGTTTTATGTGAATCAATAAGTTGAAAAATCAACGTCTAGAAATTATCCACATTAGTACGTTTTTTACAAGCTCTTGATGACAACCAAAACAAAATTGAAATATCATAATTTTTTACACGTGCATAGATAAAATGATGTAGATCATATCTAACGATTTTATTTTGACTTTTAAATTTAAATTTTGAGTTATTAAAGTTTTTAAAAATGAAGACATGGTGGAGGCATGAAAAATGGAGGCATTTGAACCCTCCTCATATAATATATACTAATTAAGTGTTTCTACACCGATGCTGCATAAAGGGAAGTTACAGATCATCCCAAACCATATTCTCCCGGATTAAACGCGGCAATACTTTTTCTGTGAAGCAAAGCGAGCCGCTCATAAACCCATTTATACCTCAGTTGTTACCCGTTATAATTTGTTCTGCGAAGTTCTGTCAAAAAATGTCATGCATCCAACCTTCTGTTTTGTTCTGTTTGTGAGATAAAACGGGCCAAGCACAAGCATACATCAAATTTGGTGCTACCGTTTCAGAACGGCCCGATATAATAAAATTGTTTCTTTTAGGTTATCATTGAAACTTGAAAGGCTCAGGAAGCGTTTCTTCTCTTTCCTTCGGTCCTTCCCCTTCCTCTCCATTCACCTCCTAGACCACGGGTAATGATTTTAACAGAGCAGTTTTAACTTCATGCAGCACACGACCTGTAAGCTGCGCTGTTTTGAATCTATAGTATGTGCAGCGCACGAAGCTAAAACTGCTCCGTTAAAATCTTTACCCTTAGACGGTTAGATCACCTCGCCTCTGCGCCGCTTCCTCTCAATCTCTCTCCAGTTAATTAGACCGGTCTCTCATAGGGTTTTGCTCGTGCTCTGTCGTCTCTCTCTCTCTCCGTCAACTTTAGGGTTTCCTCATCGTGCTTGACATTCTACTCTTACTCTCTTTTGCCTGAGATCTTCTCTAAACGCCTCAATCAATCTCCTGTTGGAAACCTGAGTGTTTTAGTTTCTGACAATTGAGACAATGAAGTCAGGGAGGAAGAACCTTAAAAGGGCATCTGAAGAGAAATTTCTCTCTCTAAAAGAAGGAGAGAGCATCATGCAAGTGGTTTCCTTGAGAGGCTCCAATTTAATTGAGGTACCAACTCTGACAACAAGGATTATACTATTGTGATACTGGTACTAGTTTCATGTAGGGTTATGTAGTACTATTATTTAGGATTGCTGGAAGGATTTATGTCTCAGCTCATGATTCTGTTTCATCCTTTGGGTGGCACATTGTTTTAGTTTGATTTTTCAGTTCGATTTACTTTAATTATTAAACATCAATTGAAAAAATTATTTTGGTATGTACTCTTGTTGGTTAGAAACAAGGCCCATAAATAGTTGTCCCCCAAAACCTAATAACTTCGAAAAAACCTTTTTCTGGAAGCAATTCCTGCTTTCTTTCTATCAAATGTTCAAATCCTTTAGTACTTGCCAGTTTTTTTATGTTTCATCTATGATTTTTAGGTTTTGGATCCAGTGGGGGTCAAATCCCTAGCCTTCTTTCCAGCAAAGTTTCAGAAGAGCTTTTGGATCAAAAGAGGTACTATTCATATATAAAATGTAGATGTAAATCAAAACAGCATTTTTTGTTTAATTTTTCTTGGTTTTATGAACACAGTAGTACCATACTGCTGCATCTTATAGTTGATTTGAGGTTTGTTTTTTTTTTTTAAACAAAAGTGAAACACGGAGCCACCTTTCTTAATAAGAATACCTTTTTCTTTTCTCTGTGTAAGATAACATAATATCTCATTAGCAATTTAGCATTAACAACACTATCTAGGATGTATCTGACTTTTTATGAAGTCTGTTTGAGATGAATGAATGATCCTATGTAATACTGGCATTAAGTAAACTAATTGGTCTGTGTTGTTAGCCAACTTATCATCATGTACTTTAGGTATTAAACAAATGATTGAAAAATTCAGTTTACTCACATCCAGATTTTCATTAAAGAATTCATGAAATCTGTATCAGATCACTTTTCAAATTAACCCAGAACTCTTGATAAAATAAAAAAGGGAATCCATCAGAACCACCGGGTGCCTTCTCTGCCCCTGATCCAAACACAGCATTTCTCACCTTATCCTCCGTAAATGGTTGATTTGAGGTTTATGAAGGATAAAGTTTCTACTTTTTGAAAATGTAGGAAGTTATTTGGTTGTAGATGCAAGTGGCAGGGATGAAGCACTCGAATCAGGAAGTAAGGTGGCATGTGTGGTCTCTCAAGTTCTCTTTCATGACCAAATCCATGCCTTAGAGAAATCTCCTGAGTGGTATGGTACCACTGAACTCTCTACCCGACAAAATTGGCTCAATCTAAAGTTTAATTGGATAATTAGAGGTTCATTTAGACTTAATTTCAGGTTATTGCAAAGTACCATAACATCTGCTGTGTTTTTGAAAAACACCCAACATTTCTTATATCGATATCTCAACCTCAATATTATTTTTGCATTATTTGAAACAATACCAAACTGTTAAAAAGGTTGACTAGGATTCTTGCACAATCATAGGCCTAATACAAGACTCTTAAGCCTGGTATTGGTACTGGTACGAACAATACCATCAATGAACTGCAGGAATTGTAAATCCTTAACTCTCTAAAATACTGCATTTGTTATGTGTTGAGTGTTGAAATGCTAAGTTTGTCATTTTATTGGAATTGTAGGCCAGCTGTATTCAAGAACTCATCCATGGAAAACAATTCGAATATGAAATCAAGTTCAAATTCTGATTTAATCTCCAATTTGCAACAATCTCAAACTGAGGAGTGTGAAGAGGAATCAGGTTCAGACGAAGAGGACGATGGCTTACCTCCGCTTGAAGCTAACACTAACAGGAATAGGCCTTATGAGCTCCATTCCGATGATCATTCTGATTCTGATTCTGATTCTAGATAATGTATCAGAAATTCTGAATACGTCATTTGTTAGCATTTAATACAAATATCTTATTGTAATACATTCAGTTTTGTAAGGTTGTTGTCTGTCAGGTTTATTTAAAGATCTTTTCATTATATATCCTAAACATAGAATTGGTGAGCCCATTCCTACTCAAATCTTTTGAAGTAATTTGCTAATTAATTACTTAATACGAAAGGTTTTCTGGTACTTCTATCTGAAAAAAAATTGATCAAATGCATTCTCTTAGTTGATGGTGCTTTAAAATTTGAGAATTCTATTCACCTACAAAGTTATCCAAAGAGCCTAAGATAAGGCCCGTTTGAACTCTATATATATTTCTTGTCCATATCAATGAAATCAAACATAGGGAACACAGCCTAGCTAACACTAAAGAACATAGGCTTGCTTGTGCTTTTCATAAGCCTTTGCTTTTTAAAATAATTTTACATTATTTGTTCCATTTAGTTGTTGATAACCCTTTTCTTATTGGAGATTTGGTATGTCCCCTTCAAGGAGTTTGACACCTTCCCTGTACACTACTGGTATGGCCCAATTAATATTGTGGTAAAAGTTCTACTGTGAGATAATTTCTATAACAGGTAACAAATGGTTAAGTATTAATTAGGGTAAACAGGTCAATGATGTTACTTTCTTTTTCTTCAAAACCATCATTTTCATGCCCTTTTGCATGCAACTATATCTTTGTAGGTTTATTAGGTGATGTCAAATGCCCTTTTGCATGCAACTAGTCACTTTCTCAAAAGAGTATATATTCTCTGGATTAAATTCCTCCCTTGTAAAATATTTTTCAATCAAATTGGTGTCATATTTCAGGCTAAGGCACTCATATTTGAAAACAAACATTTAGGATGTATGAACAAATGCTCAATTTTTAATAGATTTACAGTCCAACAAAACAAATATATGAAACCTATCTACCTACTCATGAAATGGCTAAAACAAATTGCAACCCAACACTATATTACACTACGGACACCAACAAGCTCACAAAATTTAATAGTAAAAATTGAATCCTTCTATCATAATTCCAAAAAATTCAATTAATTAACATATTCTAACATTTGGAAATCACTGAACAAATATTTCAAGTTCATGCATATGTAGGGTCTTTTCAAATTTTTCCAAAGCTAGGTATTCTTAGACCGCGTGTGAGAATGCGGCACCATGGATTCAAAACTATCATACCCTGCATGACGGCGTGAATATAACAACTCGGTGGCTGAATTATAACCCATCAACCTATGAAGGGAAGATAAAGAGGCTTCTTTGTCGCCTTCCTCTTCATTAAATGCCGATTTTCCCCCGGTCGAATAAAAAGAGGCACCATAATTTTTGTTTAAAGATACTGGGTCAACTTGCATAACAGTACCATGCATGTCAATCGCAACTTTTTTCTCAGTAAATTTCATTGAAGGCAATGGTACTGTAAGGACCTCTGAGCAACTGCCGCATTGCATTTCAACCAACCTCTTCTTTGAAATTAGAATAGTTGAAGGAACTTGGAGCAACATGAAACAATTTTCGCAGATTACATAGGGAGTACCGCCGAAAATAGGTCGGCAAATGTGCTTTCTCATTAGTGCCCTTCTATCCTTTGAACTTGACCTGACCGATTCCTGATCGATGCTTATTGGGCTACCGGGAAAAGATGAGGGGGCACATAGGTTGCACGAATTGGATCCAAATATCTGGTTTCGGCAATGCATGCATGCACAATGAGAGGATGGTAAAGGAGGAGGTATATACGGGTATGGTAGTTTCAACTGGTCGGTATTGTGTCTAGAATCAAAACATAGAGGGCTTTCCTGGCTATTTGGGTTTTGGTAATGCATCCTTTGGATTGAATCAATCCCCATTTGACGGTATAAACTGTCTCCACCTTTTTGTTTCGAAAAAATACTGAGTTTATCCCTCAACTCATCCATTTTTCTCAACCTCTCGCGGTGATCTGATCTTTCATATTTATCAACTAAAGATGAATGAAGAGCATCATTTTTAATGAGACTTTGAACGATTTGAAAATCACTCGAATCAAGCGAAACCCCTTCCTCAACCTCGTCTCCACCATATCTCATACCGAATTTCTCATTGGGTGGCCTAGGAGGGAGCCCTTCTTTTTCTTTTTGTTTGTCACCAGTCGGTGCCTTCTTACGGAAAGTCCGTCTCGACTTTTGGAGATAATAGCTTCTGTCGTGAATATTTCTCTTGCTTTCGTCAGAAGAGGAGATGCTTCCGTCATAAGCATTTGAGCACCTACTCATCATGTCCTCTTCTGACAAAACACTTTGGGTATTTTGCATTTCATCTCTCTCTTCTTCGCCATTTGAAGTTTGTTCCTTTGGATTTTTGGGAGGGTCGAAGATTTTTTCAGGAGTATTGTTGGTAAAAGGAGTCGCCTTAAATTCATCTTCGGATGGCTCAGATGGGTGCGCATTTGGGTCAAAGATTTTCTCAGTAGAAGAATTGTTTGCAAGGGAAACTGCCTTAAATTCATCTTCTGACGGCTCTGACGGGTGTGCATTTGAAGAAGAAGGCGTGTTATTGGGCTCGGTTGAGAACATTGATAAGCTATCAGGCGAAGTATTTTCTGAACTATTATTCAAAGGGTTTTGGGCTCCGTCCAAATTCAAATCAGGGTTTTCTCCATTGACAGTTCTGTTTTTAGCTGAAAAGATTATATGAATGAGAGATCTATTTTGTACCTTTAAGAATTTGGGTTTCTTGGTATCCAGTGAAATGAAACTATCTCAGTAAGAATAAGAGATTTATTTTGTACCTTTAAGAACTGTACCACATCCTCCACATTGGTACAGCGGAACAGTTGAGTATTCGATTAGAAGTTGGAGGCACTTGGGGCATCTCACAAATCTAATTTTACCTGAATTATTAGCCATCTGCACCGACCAAAACAAAGTTCAATCTTTGTACCAGAGCCTACAGAAAAGAGTACAGAATAATGCAATACGTTAGATTAGGAAAGTTCAGCATGTCAATGAATAACGATACTTCTTCACTTAAAAAATGACATAAATAACAAAGTAAAAGAGAATACTAGTCCAGAGACCAGAGAAGCACAGCATAAGATATGGAGTGAGGCTACGGTGCTATGCATAGCACGGATTGGGTCCGTGCTACGGCTCAAAATTTGACTTTTCAAAATCCTAACGGTCGATCCGAACCGTTCAACATGATTATAAAATGAATATGTACTTGCAAACCAAATTTTACATTTTTTCGAATTTTTTTACTATTTTTTCGAAAATCACTTGATCTGAACATTGTGGACCATCCAAAAACAGCCTATCTAAAAAAATAGAAAAAAATTCGAAAAAATGTAAAATTTGGTTTGCAAGTACATATTCATTTTATAATCATGTTGAACGGTTCGGATCGACCGTAAGATTTTGAAAAGTCAAATTTTGAGCCGTAGCACGGACCCAATCCGTGCTGTGCATAGCACCGTAGCCTCACTCTAAGATATGTACATCAGAAAACCAAAAAAAAAAAAAAAAAATTGCTCAAAATTGTACACAAGGAAATGAAACTTTAATTTTTATAACATACAATGCCCGAAAAAATTATAAGAAGGATGTTTAAATGTCATAAGACTGAGAAACAGAACAACCTGTAGGAACAAAAGATATGTCCCTAGAATTAGAATTAACATTTAGCACACAGTACAAGTGGGGCTATCGAACACCCCCCCCCCCCCCCCCCCCCCAACAAAAAGGCAAACATTCAATGAATTATCACAAACCAACTAATAATTAATAATTAAGGTAGAGCACGGCAAATTTAGTTGTTAATTGAAAACCAATAGCCTAAGTACCAGCCATTCAAACAAAGAAGCAAACTGAAATGAAATCGACAATACAAAAAATGCATTTCATTAAAACAAATACAAAAAGAAGAAAATAGAGCTAGATACTTGTAAGAAAACAAACCTTAGTTTCTGTTTTAGCTTAAAAAGAGAAAAGTTATTAAGTATCCAATAATCCAATTTTCATTCAATGGTACACAAATAAATGCAGATGCTGAGTTAATTCAGCACTAAATTAGAAACTACAAACACAGAAATAAACTTACTCAATGCACTAAATGAAAAATACTATTAAAACAATAGGCCAATGTCTCCTCCTTTTTGAGACAATTTCTTAAACAGAAAGGAGATAACTGGATAAAGTAAAACATAGGAACAAAAAATGAAGAACATGTGCTAACCTTTCTAAGCCAGAACTAGAATCATACTCTCTTCTCTTCCCTCTTTCTCTCTCTCTGTTTACTATTTTCCTTTGTTCCGAGAACTGAAACTAAGAACAGCTGGTACACTACACAGAGCACTGCTTCCAAGAGGAAAGCAATAAAGTGTGTTTCTTTCGCCTCCAAACAAGGGGCCAAGCCAGAGCAGCAAGAAAATAAAAAAGTACATAAAAGAATATAATTATTCTGGAAAAGTGGGTCAGAAAAAATATATTATTATTTTTTTTTCTGGGACAGCTAAGGACGACAAGGGAAACAAACAAAAGAGGAAGGAGATGAGAACAGACAGAAACGCCGTTCTAACTTGTGAGAGAGAGAAACAGGGAATGGTGGTTTGGAGAAGGAGATAAACAGAGATGAACAGATAGAGAAGAGAAGAGAAAAGTCAAGAAGTGAGTACTGAGAGAGAAAGGCTTAAAGGGGAATTCTTTCCTGGAACCGTAAATAAGAAGGCAACAAATGCTTGGAAGTGGGAGCGTTGCAAGTCAATTTCACTTGATTAGATTTTCAAATTATAAATTATGTGCTTTTTAAATTGTCCAGCAAAACTCCTATAACTATCAAAATTTGCAAGTCAATTTCATTCTAGTCCATTTATTTTATCTGTAGCATTACAAAAAATAAAATTATATTATCAAATTATAAATATTGTCATTCGTGGCAAAAACACAAGTGTTTCGGAACAAGACAATTGCTTGTGACCTGGCGAAAGGTTAACAATAATAATATTTTGTCACGTTAACATCTTTACAATGATGTTTCACCGGTATTTCACATGCAATGTACAAAATGCAAGTTGCATTTCGTCTCATCAGAATGCTAATATTGCTAGTGTTTTTGTCATGAATAAAAATATTATTGATTTGATGCTACATATTTTTAAATGTTACTTATAAGAAAATCGGCGCTTTATTATAGTTTTTTTTTATAGGGTAGGGTTAAAATGCACGGTTGGTTATGTGCTTCATGCTTTACATTTTTATCTTCGTTTTCAAAGTCCGAACAATCGATCCGAACCGTTAAACATAATCTTCATATTAAAATGTGCTTGGAGATCATATTTTATATTTTTTTTTAAATTTGTTTTACTACATTTTAGATATATTACAAAATCACTGTTTTGAACGGTCCAAAACGGAAATAAAGATATGAAGCATGATTGGAGCACAAAACTAACGGTGCATTTTAACCTTACTCTTTTTTATATACCTACTTTATATATGTAATATTATTGTCTAAATTAAAATGAAAATTATAAATGTGTGGAGTGCAACCAATTTATATGATAAAAGTCTAGCTTTGTTTCTTCATTAATTTGGATACCTAATTACTCTAATGGGTCATCTACTAAAAGAGTAGGGTTAAAATGCATTATTGGTTTTGTGCCTCAATCATACCACACATTTTTATCTTTGTTCTCAAAGTTCAATAGTCGATATGAATCGCTTAATATGATCTCCATACTACGATGTGCTTAAAGATCAAATTTTATATTTTTTTTTGAAAATTTTTTACTATTTTTTTAGATATGTACAAAATCACTGTTTTTGGACCATCCTAAAACAGTGATTTGTACCTATCTAAAAAATTAGTAAAAAATCTTCAAAAAATATAAAATTTGATTTCTAAACATATTTTAATATGAATATCATGTTGAGCGATTCAGATTGCAATAATGCATTTTAACCCTACTCATGCTAAAATATTGTCAAATATATATATAATTTTACAACGCTAATTAATGAATGAGCCAAAAGATTAGGTAGCATTTACATACTTCATATTTATTTGTAACTAGAGTGTGTGATTTGCTAGAACAATTAATAAGCAAAATATAAAAGCTTTTTGCTAACACTTTTTTGTAAACAACTCAAAGATATCTTTTGCAGTTAATGTTCTTGAGATACTTTTTGGAGAGATGGTTAATTGCCTTGTCAATAAAAAAATTGCGGGTAAAGTGGGGCTTCCAAGCATATACATCCTATTGACTGTTAATTCAATTCAAAGCGTTTACTTTTTTCTAGGTAAGACCCTTATTTTTTTTTTTTGCAAGTGTGAGAGGATGTGACTATGCGAGTCTATCATTACTCCACGCATCTAGAAACGGATCTTCACTCTAGAAATTTCTATTTCAGTGCACAAGGCAATGCACTTAAGTAATTAACAGGTCAATTGAGTCAGGGTTCTCAAATACACGTGTTGTGACTTGAGTAGCGTGTTGTGATTAAATCAGATTTATACAGTGTCTTGCTGTGATTAAATTTGAAAAGATGATTAAGACATATTAGTCATGTTGTGGCCACATGCAGCGTGTCCAAATGTGATCGGTTATGTTTAACTATTTTTTCGTAATTTAAGTTAGTTTGTTTAAGATTAAGATCTAATGGTTCTAATTATGTGACTCGCGTGACCACATGATGTATTGTGTCGTGATCAGATCTTTTGTGTGATGTGTCGTACTAAATTTTCAAAAAATAGTCACAACACAGAACACGTGACCGACACACGTATCATGTCGTCTCGTGACGTATCTATTCATGTTGTGACTTTTTTAATACCTAAATTGACTACAAATTTACGGCTCTTATTGCTCTTTGGCGCGCGAATCTTGATGCGTTTTAATGGACAGTGAAGTGCGATAGAAGACAGGAATTCAACGCTGACATGTCCCTTTCAACTGGTCAAATGTGGTTAGTTTTACAAGGGACGTGTCAACAAAAATTCAGGTGATAAAAAGGAAAAAAAAAAAAAAAAGAATCTTAGAATGTCTGGAATGTATAAATTATCTGCCGAGATTTTTATTAATATCTAAAGTTTAATAGAAATTAATATTTATGCTCAGATTCTTGGGTTTTCGCCAAAAATACCCAAGCCGGCCACAAAATGGCCGGTTTACTCGATTTTTTTTTAGAGACACTATGAAGAGCAAAATAATGAAATCTAACACTGAAAGTTCGAATTTTTTGTTTAAATTATTTGTTAGATTACTTCTTTTGATTTATAATTAGCATATTTATACTAAAATACACTAGATTACTTGAAATTATGTTGAATTACACTATATTACAATAAATTATGTTGAATTACACTAAATTACGTTAAATTACAATAACTTCGCTAATTATGTTGAAATACGGTAAATTACGCTAAAGTAGACCGATTTTGTGTCATCTTTCATGAATCATAAAAAATAGTAAAAAAATTTGAAAAATAGTAAAAATTGGTATTCTACAAGTTTATTATGTAACTAATTTACTGAGCTACTTAGATTGAATAATAAAAATAAAAATCTTAATCGGAAACTTCAACTCAAGTTTTGAGGCTCTTCCCTTAGTTTTTTGGCAATTCTGAATTTTGAAATCCGGCATAGCCTACACGGACGCATGCGTCTTTTCGCCAGCTTTCCGAAAAGTGGTCATTTGCTGAAATCGGACACTCGAGCGCCGTTTTATGACCGTTTGAAGTTTCGTCGTCGTTTTTCGCCTTTTCAGTGAAGATATCGTCCCTATTCATATGTAATTTAGCGTAATTTACCGTATTTTAGCGTAATGTAATGTAATTTAGTGTAATTTAAATTAATATAGTGTAATTCAACATAATTTTAAGTAATTTAGCGTATTTTAGTATAAATATGCTAATTATATATCAAAAGAAGTAATCTAACAAATAATTTAAAAAAAAAATTCGAATTTTCAGTGTTAGATTTCATTATTTTGCTCTTCATAGTGTCTCTAAAAAAAAAAAATCGAGTAAACCGGCCACAAAATGGCCGGCTTACGGGGGAGCGTAAACCGGCCATTTTGTGGCCGGCTTGGGTATTTTTGGCGAAAACCCAAGAATCTGGGCATAAATATTAATTTCTATTAAACTTTGGATATTAATAAAAATGTCGGAATTATCTGCATCATATTTTCTAATTTTTTTTGTTGCAAAATCTGTTACTTTTTTTATGTTGCAACTCTGTAAATTATTTGCATTGTATTTCTCAAATTTTATGTTGCAAACTCTATTACTTTTCTCCTTTTTTATGTTGAAATTTTGTAAATTATCACCAAAATTTAATTTTCTAGTATTCATATCAACATAAATCAAACGGTCAAAATCGTATATCAAACCAAATTTAATTTGATGTGGATCAGATACCACCTCTTTGATCAGAAATCTAATGTCAAGATCAACCAAAATTATTACATCAATATCATATTCACCAAACTTGTCAAACTCAAAAGTGTGGACTCTAATGCCTATTTTGACTAGTCACAATTCACAATAAATACTCTCTGAAATATCTCTTAGAAAACATGTACATGTTATTAAATTAAATTAAATTCTCAATCATGTCAGGGTCTGATTGGACCTAGACTCGTGTGCCCCATGATTTAAAATTACTGAGATGGAATTAAATATCCTTGATTCCATGTGCAGATCTTACTTATTTTAAAGCATGGATGCATTGACTTGCTTAAATAGGCTCACAAACCTAAGTCCAAGATTATGTCATCATAATTTATAAACACGGTTGCTTTAAATTTGTAAAAGTTACGTACATTTGTTAAATCATTTTTGTAGTGCTACTAAAAAGGACCATGCAACTGTAACCATTTAATTTCACACGTACATACTTGCTTGAGTTGTTATGAATTTTTCTTATCTATTCCGATTTTACAATTTTTGACAAAAAAATACTTTTATTTTAAAATTTGACAATATTGTGCCTATTTTGTGAACGCATGTGTTCGCAAATCATACTTAATTCATTTCAGACATCTAAAAATGGTTGAAAGATACTTTTTGAACACACAGTCCGTTTGTTTTGGTATCAAGGAATTATTATTCAGCTATCTATATATGTATTATATTAGTAAAAATGTATTATATACTGAATGCATGTCTTTAAAAAGAGTTGTCAAATTTATTAAATAAAAAATAGTGTAGTCAAAATATTTGAAAATAAGAATAGGAAAAAAAATATCAATCCTATTGTTTGAAAGGTTTTCCATTCCTATAAAGGAACTAAATCATATACGCCACTCAACCAATGTTTGCTTTTAATTTATGAAGCAGAGGTGCAATTCAAAGGTGTGCAAGAAACAAGGAAATCCTAAATCCTCTCAATTTTCGACCAAAAAAGAGCATATCTGGTTGCTATGATGTATCATGCCTTCCATCAATTTTATTAAGAAAATGCTACAAAAATCAAAGTAATTGGTTTATTAATTATTATGCTCATTAATCTTATTTTCCGTGGTGTACATTTTCAAAATGTAGTATGTTTTAAATTTGGCATGCCTTTTTGTGGGGTCCTTTAGTAGCCCCATTTATAAATATACACACAGCACAAGAAATAAAGCAGCTATGTAGAATTCATCCTTGGAGCAGAGCTCACATTCTTAAACCGTCTTAAAACAATGGACTCATCCAGTTTCCTCTTATACTGGAGATAACCAAATTGAAAGTGCGGCACAATCTCATGAGCTTTGCTAAGTGTCACCGCCAACCTGCCAGGTTGGGTGGCCATGTCCCCTGGGCCACTACTTTGGTGGCAGGAACACATTTATGGGATCCAGATTTTCTGTGACATTATTAGAGCACACAATTGTGTGATTACTCAGCTAGGATTCATAGTAACAAAATTCAAGAATAATTTACAACTATGTAACATTAGATAAAAAAAAATCAGCATTTAATTCGATGTTAGATGAATAATTTGTTTAATTTCAAACATTTAATGTTTTTTAGTTTTAGGGAAGCGGAATTTTCTAGAGTAGATATAATGAATGTATTTATATGTGATTAAATCAACATTCCAATACATAATTACATTGAGGAATCTTGAGTGATTAGGTAATTCAATAATTTTGTATCCACCTTGACAATTTTAATA
The DNA here is from genome assembly GCA_011114355.1 of Carex littledalei. Classification (NCBI taxonomy): domain Eukaryota; kingdom Viridiplantae; phylum Streptophyta; class Magnoliopsida; order Poales; family Cyperaceae; genus Carex; species Carex littledalei. Next base: position 5,727,155 of record CM022095.1, on the reverse strand, counting down.
AATTTGTACCATAATAATTAATTTTGTGAATAATACTTGTATTATTTATTTTCAATGTAATCACAAACAATACATTACCTATTAAAAATTTCTTGTGACCTTTCTATTTGTTTTAGAAAATATAATTAATTTAATATATTATTATTAATTTATTATTATTAAATAAAATCTAAATCATAAACATTAGACTTCATAAATTATTTTTGAACGCCCAACTTGTTACCAAACTAGATCCGCTTACATTTATATATTATTATTTATTGTAATTTATTTGAGAATCTGTTTGGAAGCAAGGGGACACAAAAAATAATTACTGTAGAGAAATACCACAGTAAATCCAACATCCTGTTTATGAGACCCTACACTGGTGCTACACACCTACACCTAAAAGTATATCATTCCTAACCGACTCCATGTTGCACTACCTGTTCGTGGGCCCCACAAGATTGTCTACTAGAGACTAGAGAGCAAGGCACCGATTCATTGATCCATCAAGTTCCAGTGTGTTGGTTCTCCGTTAACTCTGTACCAAGTATTATTGCCTCGACCGCAGCTTCATCCCTTCATCATTATCTCAAAATGCCAATCAGTAATAAATGCAAGGGGGGACCAGTTTTGAGTTCAGAAAATAGAGACGTGGAAGGAAATGCGAATTTTAGCAGCGTAAAGAAAGAAGAAATTAGTTAATTAGAAGAGCAATGTAGAACGTGATCGGTATCACGTGATGCATGTGATACCGTTCGGAGAAAAGAAAACTGTTCCTTGGATTTCACTATAGCGGTATACTGTCGCCCTTCACCGACTTGTGGGTCCCGGAGCAACAATCGGCTTATTTACTGTAGCTCCAATTTATTTTGATTCGAGGCGGTCTGCTTGTCAGTCACTCGCCATACGAATGGATTCATTTATAGGACTGACAAAATAACTTATAGCTTGTGATTTCTTTGAAATCGGTTAAAAAAGAACCTGTAATTAGTTTGTTTGATTCTGGTTTGTTTTGGCATGTTTTACTCAATTTATTAATAAAAGATGGAACTATTTTCCGACACTTTTACCGTTTTACGCAAGAGATATATACAAAAACAAGAGCAGCACATTGATTGGGCCATGCGGCGGCGCCAGTAAGTAATAGGCGGTAGAAGAATTACAAACTATGGGCTTAAAATGGGCCTGCGTAATTGATTTATAGGCCTTGGCCTAATTTAGAGAGTAGGAATGTTGGATACTTGGATGTATAATTTTGTACAGAGTACTTTCAAAGTTAAAAAATGGAATCTTTAGCCGTTTTTTCCTCGCTAATTTGGGCTGGATAACATTTTGCCTCTTATATCATTTCTACTGTGCTCCAGATGGGGGACGCGGAGGGAGGGAACGACAAATTCACTGTTTGGAGATGAGAGCTCGAAAAATTAGAGCTGATTAGACGAGTTCACCTACTCCAAAAGTTTTGTAGAGAATTGGAGAGGGAGCGAAGGGGAACGAAAAAGAGCGAGTACTGTTCGGAGGAGAGCGTTACGTAGATTTTGATAAAATTTGTCACCTTCAAATCAGAGTGTAGGTTTTACTGTTCGGAAAGTTCGCCTTCCCGTCGTCGTCCCCTCCCTTTTAATGAGGAATTTTCTCCGATTCTGAAGCTCATAATGCCTCTGGTGGCGGTGCGTGCTGAGAAATTAAATGGCAAGATTTGGTTCTCTTAAAAAAAGATCTGATGTTAGAAAGTTCAATTAACAAAAAGAAAAGAGAAAAAAAAAAGATGAAAGAGATGAAAATGGCATCAAGTGTGAATCAGGTATGCGGCGGAATGAATGATGCATGGGATTAAAATGGCATCAATCGATCCCTCGTAGGTCACGTGTTAGAGATCCGGTTCAGAATATTTTTTTGTAGTTATTTGAAAATGAAAATAATTTTATTTATCTTTTATTTCAGAAAAATAATAATAAAAGTGTAAGACAATTGGTAGATCAACAAAAAAAAATTATTTGGAAATAAAAATATACTTAAAATTGTCACGTTAGCATTTATATTTTATCTATACTAATAAGCATATATCGTGTCTTGATCTTTGAACGGTTTTGATTTAAATTTTATGAGATATGAATGGCTGATATTAAAATCTGGACTTCTATCGGATAGATACTAAATCGTTGGATGGCGATGTCTTGTTCCGAAAACCATTAAAAGTCGAATTTAATATCTTCCATAGGTTAATATCTCCCAAGTTCAAGTTCTATGTACTCTCTTCTTCTCTTTGGCAATGAAAAAGTGAGTGGAACATATAATTATTTATTTTATATGTTGTTTGTGCTGGAGTTTGTTTATGTGTTCTCTTTCTTTTCCTCCTCTTCTCCCTCTTTTTTCTGCTTTCCACATTGACGGCTCTTTATTGGGACCTCTGAGTGGTGACTGTCCCGGTCTAGTTGATTCAGTTCCTGGTCCGGTTTGATTCAGTGCCTCCATTGGGACTTCTGAGTGATGATTGTTTTGGTCCGACTGATTCAGTGCCTTCTACGATGAAGTCTGCCAGCATGACAACTATGCGCACAGAGGAAACCATCACTAGACTCCTATCATTTCTATCAAGCAAGGATGACCAAAATTGTGTCCACATGATGCACGTACCACTATGCGTTTTTAATTTATTTACAGCTGAGTGCTTTATAAGACATTTCTTGTTTAATCTTATGTAACAGCTGATTTATAACTCTTTAAATTAATAAAATCGCCTACGGATTTTACTGCCAAAAAGAGAGTTCTATGTACCCTTTCGTTACATTTACCTTTCTTACTGAATTAATCTCTTTCTCGCTGCTCTTTCTCCAGTGCAATCTCTATTCCTCTACTATCAATGATGTTTATAAATGTTTTTGAGTGAGACTAAAGTAATATGCATATTGCGGATCGGCATGTACTATAAATCTATATTTCTATTTCTAAAGTTTAAATAGTTGATATGAACCATAATTTCCATAGAAGACCAAATTTTACATTTTACATTTTGTTTTTACTATTTCTTTGAAAATTCTAAAAAATGTAAAATTTGATCCGTAAGTACGTTTTCATATGAAGATCGTGTTTAATGGTTCGAATCAACTATTTAAACTTTAAAAATAAAAATATGTATCTATAACCCATGTCAAATAAGTAATATGCATATTACCATAGTCTCACTCAATGTTTATAGTCAAAATTGTTTTTATCAATTATTTACTTTCTAAGTTTAAGTTTTAGTTTATTGTTTGTTCCTGATAATATTCAAAATAAACCAAATAAGAAAAGCATTGATTTGCTTGGAGACTTTATATCAACGAGAATGTCCAAAGTGAGACTCAAGACATCAATGATTAAATTGCGGAACTTTTTGGTTTGAAATTGTTTGTAATAACTTTAATAATTTTCTATATCATTAGCTCCATCTTTTGAATTGGTTCGTCTTAATAGCAGTATATGAAACTAAATATTCATTCGGAGAGAAACGAGATTGCACACTGCCCTCTCTCTGCGGTATTAAATTAATTAAACTTTATCTTTTCAATTGCTCAATCTAGACATTGCTTATAATTATTTTGATTTAAAAAATAATGTTGAAAATAAGTTAATAACTCACTGTATTTGCAATATCATACGCATCTAAGACTAAGAGGCTAAGGGCATGTTTCGGCAGAGATATGGGAATGGGAATGGGAATGGGAACGGATTCTGAAATTTTTGAACTGGCCGATTACTGTGTGTGTGAAACAGAATTTGCGAAGTCTGAGTGAATTTTTTTTCCCACGCGTACAGTAATGAGCCGAACAGGCCCTAATAGAGTATATAGAGCGCCTAAAAATGCTCCAATAACAAAAGGTAGACCAATCTGAATTTGAAAATTTAGTTTAATTAGACCTGACTTAATTAATTAAACATTTTAATTAAGAAAATACTAGTTAGTTACGTCGTAGTTGTCTCAGCTTAACTTGACCAACTTAATTTCATAGAGTATTTAACTTAAGCAAATAGTATTTTTTAAAATTTTGTTGGTGGCAAATATCTTCTACATCTATTTATGGACTAGAAAAAAAAAAAAAAAAATATTGTTATGAGTGAGGCTATGGTGCTATGCATAGCACGGATGGCTAGTGTACTACGGCTCAATATGGTACTTTTTAAAATCCTAACGGTCGATTCGAACCGTTCAATGTGATAACCATATGAATATGTACTTGCAAACTAAATTTTATATTTTTTCAAATTTTTTTACTATTTTTTTAGATAGGTAGAATTTTGATGGTCCAGAATTTTCAGAAAACACTGATTTTTCTACGTATCTAAAAAAATAGTAAAAAAATTCAAAAAAATATAAAATTTAGTTTGCAAGTACATATTCATATGGATATCACATTGAACGGTTCGGATCACCGTTAGGATTTTAAAAAGTACCATATTGAGCCGTAGTACACTAGCCATTGGTGCTATGCATAGCACCATAGCCTCACTCTATTGTTATATACCCATATATGTCCAAAGCAACCGTCTTGTCCAAAATCCAAGCAAGGATGCTAATTCCAGATGTACTTCCATGCATGTATTGTAATGTCTGAATAGAATTAATCATACTTCAATGTAGTTGAGGATCAATCAGATTAAGTACATATAACTCTGATATTTTTAGTCCACCTCATATTGGATTATCAGATACCTAAAATAAAAATAAAATATATGGTTAGTTCTATATTATAAAACCGACTTAAATATATAAATAAATTATCAAAAACCTATTATATATCTTGTAACCCTTTTGTCATTTCACAAATCAAAACATATCTCTAGAATAACATGTTTTATTTCGTTGAAGTTTTCAAATAGAAATTTTAAAATAAGTTTGCATTTAAAATTTTAGACAAAAACAATCCAGTATATTACATGCTTGAAATTGAGAATAAACTTTTTCCTCATAATTTGGTATGCTCCAATAACTTAGTATTTATATCTTTTACTTGACATGGACATTAACGGGTAGCTTGAATATAATTTTGCATAGCGCGTATGTAAATTTCTTAGTTTACATGATGTAATATTTAGCTCTTTATACTGCAAAGAAATTCTATCAATCCGGTTCATGCATTCTCAAGCTTCAAACTAACTTGACAGCTTCAAATTAATGAAAACACAATCTATTCACACAATCTATTCATTTTTACATTCATGTATATAGTGTTGGAAATAAATATTGAATTTAGTTGTAATTTTTTATATTGCAAAAAACACATATAACATGAAAATTCTTTAGCCGTTTTTTTTTTTTTCTCCTTGCTAATTTGGGGTGGATGTCATTTGGCCTCCAAAACTATTATAAAGCCTCTGGTGAGTGTTGAAATTAGCACAATAACTTTTTATTTTAACACAACAATTTCAAATATTTAAATTTTATAGACAATTTTCCGACATTTTTATTAATATCCAAAGTTTAATACAAATTATTAATTATGCCCGGAGTTCAAAATTTTCGCTAAAAATACCCAAACCGGCCAGAAAATGGCCGGTTTACTCCCCCACTAAACCGACCATTTTCTGGCCGGTTTACTCATTTTTTTTTTTAAGACTATGAATAGCAAAATAGTAAAAAAATCTAACACTAAAAATTGAAATTTTTTGTTTAAATTTTTTGTTAGATTATTTCTTGTGATTTATAATTACCATATTTATACTAAAATACACTGGATTACTGGAAATTATGTTGAATTACACTATATTACAATAAATTATGTTGAATTACACTAAATTACAATAACTTCGCTAATTACGCAAAATTACGCTAAAGTAGACCGATTATGTGCCATCTTTCATGAATCATAAAAAATAGTAAAAAAATTCCGAAAAATAGTAAAAACTGGTATTCTACAAGTTCATTATGTAACTAATTTACTGAGCTACTTGGATTGAATAATAGAAACGAAAATCTTAATCGGAAACTTCAACTCAAGTTTTGAGGCTCTTCCCTTAGTTTTTTGGCGATTCTGAATTTCGAAATCCGGCATCGTTGGCATTGATGCATGCGTCTTTTCGCAAGCTTTCCGAAAAGTGGTCATTTGCTGAAATCGGACACTCGAGCGCCGTTTTATGACCGTTTGAAGTATCGCCGTCGTTTTTCGCCGTCACTAAATTACATTACATTACGGTACACTGAAAAGGCGAAACTTCCAACGTTGCGTGGAAGGCATGGTACGACGAGCATGGACGTCCGGTGTAGCCTCATGTATGTCATACTTCAGTATCTGTCAGGTTTTAATAAATTTCTTCATTCAGATCAAATTTAATAATTTATGTGTATGATTGCAGGGTCCGGCAGAGATGCCGTCACAGCCATCACCTGCGGGGTTCGATACTTCTGATATGGAGTCCCTCTCGTACAGTTTCGCCGTCAGAGATGCCGTCAGACAACCATAACAAGTTGAAATAACACTAGATGAACATTAAAGAACGAATAGAACATGAAAGACAATGGGAAGAAGATGAAAGACAAGCAGTAGATAATGAAAGACAACAAGAAGAAGATGAAACACAACCAGTAGAACACAAAAGTTAACCAGTACAAGATGAAAGATAACCTATTAAACATGAAAGACAAATTGTAGAACCTTAAAGACAAATAGAAGAAGATGAAAGACAACCAGTAGTATATTAAAAACAACTAGTACAAGATGAAAGAAAACTAGTACAACATGAAAGACAACTAGTAGAACATGAAAGACAACTAGAAGAAGATTAAGACAACCAATAGAACATGACAGACAATTAGTAGAACACAAAAAGAACTAGAAGAACATGAAAGGCAACCAGAACAAGGTGAGATTTGAACCCTCAGCTTCATGAGCTGCACTGCAGAAAATACTGACAAGTACCCCTCTTTGAAAATTCATAAAATGAAGGGTATAAATGCAAATGTCTCAAACTCACCCTTGAACTGCTCTTTGTTAATCCCTCTTCGAAACCATGCAACCGAATCATTCAAAGTTAAGCTTTAAAGGCTTCAAATCTGTGATACAAAGTCCAATTTCCTGCAAAAGAACAGAAAGGAAAAACCAGTAAATGAATTGTCATATGGTCACAACTTCACTTTACTGTTCATCATAGCCTCCCATGGCAGAAAAATCTGATACTTGACCATTTGGTAGATCACCTGTCAAGCTTTAAATCCATATAAAGAACTCCTAAAATGGCCAAGTGGATAAATCACAATGAAAAAGACAAAATCCAGAAAACTGTAAAAATGTGTAAAATTGCTGCCCAGGTCATCACTTCGCACCATTGATTGGCATGGCTAAACATCATGAAAAATCATGAAAATTGGCTGAATCATAGTCTACAAGACTGTGAAGTTTCATCCAAAACCACCAAAAGAATTGAAAGATATCAAGTCTCAAAAATCAACCAAACTGGTAAAACTGTACCTGCGAAAGGATAAATGCACACCCTTGAAATGAATGCCAAATAAATATATGAAAATGTAGTAAATTTCCCACATGCCCTCCAGATCTAACGTTTCATGCTTACAGGTTAAAATCAATGTATCATATGATCAAATCCCATGAAAAAAGAGTCGTTGATGTTGACTTAAAGCGGTGTCGAAAGCTTACATGAGTCCTCCTACAATCTCGATTCGCAAAAGAACCAAGTCGAAACCACGAATAACATGAAGGCAGCAGTAACGGAAAGCACTCAGCATAGATCTTGAAGGCCCAATGCAAATAGCACTAGAACATGAATGTTGCAAATAACATGAAGGCAGCAATAACATGAATGTTTCAAGTTCGATGTTCTCTTTCATGTTTCGAAAAATCGAGAGCGCTGAACCATGAGACATTTAACACATGCACACACCTTCCACCGTTGTGTAACTTTTTGCGCCCTACAAGAACATGAAAGAAAACTAGAAAAATATGAAAACCAGTAGAACAAGAAATACAACAATAACAAGTTGAAAGACAACTAGTACAACCTGAGGTCATGTTTGGTTGTGGCCTAAAGGGTGGAATAAGGGGTTTAGGCCTCTTTATTCCACCAAACGTGACTTAATTGAGCCGGCCTAACATGACATAAGCCGATCTTTAGGCCGGCCTAAACTAAACCACCTCGCATGGTGGTTTAATTTTAGTCCACGTCGTGGCCTAACTCGAATGATTATAATAATATCTTATTAGTATATAATTAGTATATTATTTTTAATAATTATTATTAGTATATAATTATATAATTAATATCTTATATTGTTAATATATTAAATAATAATTATAATAATATTATATAATTAGTATTTTTTATAAATAATTATTATTAATATATAATTATATAATTAATATGTTATATTGTTAATATATTAAATAATTATTATAATAATATTATATATATTATAGTTACTATTAATATTATATAATTAGTAACTTATTACTAATAATAATTATATAATTAATATCTTATATTTTATTATATTAAATGATTATTATAATAATATTATAATATATTATAGTTATTATGAATATATTAATATTATATAATTAGTATCTTTTAATCAATAATTATTATTAATATATAATTATATAATTACTATCTTATATTTTATTATATTAAATAATTATTATAATAATATTATAATATATTATATTTATTATTAATATATTAATATTATATAATTAGTATCTTTTTATCAATAATTATTATTAATATATAATTATATAATTAATATGTTATATTTTTAATATATTAAATAATTATTATAATAATATTATATATATTATTGTTACTATTAATATATTAATATTATATAATTAGTATCTTTAATCAATAATTATTATTAATATATAATTATATAATTAATATCTTATATTTTATTATATTAAATAATTATTATAATAATATTATAATATATTATATTTATTATTAATATATTAATATTATATAATTAGTATCTTTTTATCAATAATTATTATTAATATATAATTATATAATTAATATGTTATATTTTTAATATATTAAATAATTATTATAATAATATTATATATATTATTGTTACTATTAATATATTAATATTATATAATTAGTATCTTATTACTAATAATAATTATTAATATATAATTATATAATTAATATCTTATATTTTTATTATATTAAATAATTATTATAATAATATTATAATATATTATATTTATTATTAATATATTAATATTATATAATTAGTGTCTTTTTATCAATATTATTATTAATATGTTATATTTTTAATATATTAAATAATTATTATAATAATTATTATAATATTATAGTTATTTTTAATATATTAATATATATAATTAGTATCTTATTATTAATATATAATTATATAATTAATATCTTATATTGTTAATATAGTAAATAATTATTATTAATATATAATTATGTAATTAATATCTTATATTGTTAATATATTAAATAATTATTATAATAATATTATAATACATTATAGTTATTATTAATATATTAATATTATATAATTAGTATCCTATGATTAATAATTAACTAACTTAGGCTTCCAAAACTTTAGTCCTCCACCAACTCTAACCAAACAAGGAATAACTTAAGCCATGGTTTAACTTTAGACCTCAACCAAACACGAATAATTTAGGCCGGCCTAACATGGAATAACAACTTAGGCCACCTTAACTTTAGTCCATAACCAAACACCACCTGAAAGACTATCAATAGAACATTAAAGACAACTAGAAAAAGATTAAAGACAACCAGTATAACATCAAAAATAATCAGTAGAACATGAAAGCAAACTATAAGAATATGAAAGACAACCAGTACAACATGAATGACAACCAGAACAAGTTGAAAGAAAACTAGTAGACCATTAAAGACAACTAGCAGCACTTGAAACACTACTAGAAGAAGATGAAAGACAAGCAGTTGAACCTGAAACACAACCAGTAAAACATAAAAGACAACCAGTAGAAGATGAAAGAAAACAAGAAGAAGATGAAAGACAACCTGTAGAACCTTAAAGACAAGCAGTAGAACATGAAATAACACTAGAACAAGTTGAAAGACAACTAGTAGAACAATAAAGACAACTAGTAGAACATGAAATACAACTAGTGAAAGATGAACGACAATCAGTAGAACATAAAAACAACTAGTAGAACATGAAAGACAACCAGTAGTAAATGAAAAACAATCAATGCAAGATGAAAGACACCGGACGTCCATGCTCGTCGTACCATGCCTTCCACGCAACGTTGAAAGTTTCGCCTTTTCAGTGTACCGTAATGTAATGTAATTTAGTGACGGCGAAAAACGACGGCGATACTTCAAACGGTCATAAAACGGCGCTCGAGTGTCCGATTTTAGCAAATTACCACTTTTCGGAAAGCTTGCGAAAAGACGCATGCGTCAGTGCTTGCAATGCCGGATTTCGAAATTTAGAATCGCCAAAAAACTAAGGGAAGAGCCTCAAAACTTGAGTTGAAGTTTCCGATTAAGATTTTCGTTTCTATTATTCAATCCAAGTAGCTCAGTAAATTAGTTACATAATGAACTTGTAGAATACCAGTTTTTACTATTTTTCGGAATTTTTTTACTATTTTTTATGATTCATGAAAGATGGCACATAATCGGTCTACTTTAGCGTAATTTTGCGTAATTAGCGAAGTTATTGTAATTTAGTGTAATTCAACATAATTTATTGTAATATAGTGTAATTCAACATAATTTCCAGTAATCCAGTGTATTTTAGTATAAATATGGTAATTATAAATCACAAGAAATAATCTAACAAAAAATTTCAATTTTTAGTGTTAGATTTTTTTACTATTTTGCTATTCATAGTCTTAAAAAAAAAAAAAAATGAGTAAACCGGCCAGAAAATGGCCGGTTTAGTGGGGGAGTAAACCGGCCATTTTCTGGCCGGTTTGGGTATTTTTAGCGAAAATTTTGAACTCCGGGCATAATTAATAATTTGTATTAAACTTTGGATATTAATAAAAATGTCAGGACAATTTTGCCCCCCATATATATATTTCCTTCAAATGCCATTTTTGGTCCCTGATATTATGCAATCTTCTAGCACACGAGCCATTATTAGTTACTATATATTCTTCATCTAATTTGGAATAACAACAAAATAAAATATCCCATGAATCTCTTGGGTGTACATCAATAATTTTAACTTTCATTAAATATGTCTTTCGGTTCTCTTTTGTTTGTATATATATAGTTGGCATAAGAAATATAAAACTAAATTTCAATCTTTATTTTACTATGGCCATATATTATTGCTATGTAATTTAATAATAGAGTTTAACTTTGTTTCTAAATATAGACCAATAATAAAATAATATCAGATATGACAGATTTAGATTAATTTCAATCAAAATAAGAATTCACATAAAAATCATGATTATTTTGGTTCATCTGTGAGAAGATAAAATAAAAAATTATGGAAGAAAATAATCGTGGAAGTAAATAATTAAAAAAGCCCCAAATTGTATACGGATAGCCAATTAATAAAAAAACATGTCTATTTCTTCATACTAATAGCTATTTGTTATTTCTTTTATTTCTATAGCTAAAACTCTCCCCTAAAACATTTCATTTTTAAAGAATAGAAAACAATAAATTAAATTCTATTATTTACAGATGAAAAAAATCATTCCATTAAACAACTTTGTTAGCATGTAATATTTTGTTTTAGTACGAAGTTTATTTTCAATTAATAGAGTTTCTAATATTTATACGAATTATGATAGTATATTTTGAATGTACTTTGTACTTTTTATTTCTGAAACTCAACAATATAAATTTTTTGATGCAAGATACGAAGTACTCAATGTTACAATTCGGCTAAGTTGATCAAAATCAGTTAAAAGAAGACTTGTTTTTTTCTATTTTTTTATCTACAATATATGATGCTATACTTTATAAATTTGAAAATGAAATATTCGAAATAAGTTATTAAAGATTTTACCAGATGTTTTAATTATGAAAATAAAATAAATAATCAATAACCATTAATAAAGAAAGTGCATCCTATAAAAGATATGACATCTAGAGAGAATTTAAGCAAGGACAAATTTGTCCATACAAATAAAAAATTTGAAGTTGTTGTGTTAATAAAAAAATATTATTGTGTTAATATCATCACCCGCCTCTGGTGGCATTTTTTTTCTCTCTGCTAATTTTTAAAAGACATGTGATGTGTACTAAGTGCCATCCGTATTTAATGCTGGAACGCAGATTTATTATTTTCTGAAAAAAAATTAGGGTAATTATAATTTCCCCCGGCTTCCCATTTCCCGTTTCATCCCCCCACTTAATAACGCGTTTTATTTTGTCGGTTGTGTGGTCCCCGCCCATTAATAACGCGTTTTCTTTGTTTTTAACGCGTTTTCTTTTGTTTTTAGCGGAGGCAGTTGTGGTCCCCCCTCTATTTTATGCCTTATCCGAAGTCGGGGGATCAAATGGGGGATTGTTCATGGGAAAGAGCTAGGCGGACCCAAAAAATTAACATAAAAGCAAACAAGGAAGAAGTCACATTAAAATAGTAGATTTTTTTTATAGAAATATATTAAATAATTTGTCGGAAAGGAACTTTTTTTTTTCTATACACTGGAATGAACTGAATCACTAATTCAATCCTTTTAGATATTTTCTAAAACCAAATTATTGATTCAGTTCTTTTAGGTATATTTTAACAAACCGAATTATTATTGAAGAATAAGATCTACATACAAACTATAAAAAACCAAATCAATGAGTCAGCTTATTTAGGAAATGCTCAAAGGAACGAATCAATTATTCGTTCTTTCTGTGACATCACAAGAAATTTTCAAGTTTTTTATTATTTATAAACTAATTAATATATTTTATTAAACATAAGAACTGTGAAAACTGAAAATACATCGTGGCATGGTGCAAGCGTAGGAATTCATATCACCGACGGTACCGTAAAAGGGAATCTTTTACAATTACTTGATCTGGACCGTTCTTTATAACTTGGCACGAATCTCAAAGCCCAATAATACTGCCCCCTCAGTCAGCCCGAATCCCAAACCGGCTGAGAGTTAATCTCAAACCGTAAATAGCTAATTGTAAAAGGGAATCTTTTACGGTACCGTCGAGGATATGGGTTCGCAAGCGTAGTGGTGAATCACACGGTATGCGGTGGTATGATGCATAGGATTAAAAAAAAAAATTTGTTCCAGGTCAACATTCGAATCCGGGTCAAACAGAGTGCGTACGGATATAATTATACCCAAACCCGTAAGCATGCATCTTTTATCGAATCTGCCCAGGGCTTTTCTTAAAATCATTTATAGAATCTAAATCCTCTATGTTAACGCACAGTTTGAGTTAATTTTATTGGCCGTGTGATCTAATTTTGGACCAATCTGGCAACGCCTATAACGCACGGGACTTTTAATATTAGTGCAGATTTAAATCGGACGGTACAGATATTAACTCAAACGGTGCGTTAATGCAGAGGATCCGAATTCTCTTTTATCAAACTCAACTGTGAACAGCGTTGACTATTGTCAAAGAACGGGTCGGGTTTCTCCTTCCCATGGAATGGGGAAAAGAAACCAGTCAAACCACCTTCCTCTTCAAGCTCTCTTTCATGCTACCTCTCTTCTTTCCATCTACACCTCTGATCTCTGCTCCAATTTCTCCATTAAGAGGTACTCACAAAAAGTGACTTTTAATTTAGTACAATTTTGCACCGTTATATCTCACATGCTGGGCTGGTCAGTGGTCCCAGGATGGAAGCGCTAACTCTCACGGATGAAGAATGGCCTATGGTGGAAAGAAATGGGGCCCAGCTACTGACAAAGAACGAACCTTTCGTGATTCACGGGTTCAATACATACTGGTTGATGGTTTTTGCGGTCGACCCGGAAACCCGGCACAAGGTCAGTGATGTCTTTTCTGAGGCGAAAGAAATAGGGCTGAACACGTGTCGCACTTGGGCATTTAATGATGGAGGATGGAGAGCTCTTCAGGTTTCACCATTTAATTACGACGAGGAGGTGTTCCAGGTATGCGCTCCAAGAACACTCCAAGTGTTCGATGATTTGTCTCAGTGAAGTTGGTTCAGTGTAATTAACCGTAATTGACTCAAAAATTATATGCATCCGTCATGTGCTTAGATATGAATCTATCTACATTATTTTTTAATATTTTTGTCTACACTTGGAAGGAAACATTATCTAGCATTTGTTTTTGGGTAATTGGGTACAGGTCGGTTCAAACTTCATACCATTAGCATGCTTAAAATTATCTTTCCGGAACCTCTGCTAAACACAAATCAGAAGCATAGAAAGAAGTAACGGCCCACCAAATACGTGTCAGTATGATTCAACAATAGAGTGCAATACTTCAGTGGTAGGGTGCTGGAATTGGATATTATAATCCTTTAGTGGAACACTTTTCTGACACTACAATGTTCCTCAAAATCGAGGTCCAGTTTGATTTTTTGTAGATTTATTTTCAGTAAATATTAATTAGATAATTTCTTACTTAGGGATTGGACTTTGTGGTGAGCGAGGCAAGGAAACATAACATAAGGCTGATACTTCCTCTGTGTAATAATTGGGAAGATTATGGGGGTAAGTCTCAGTACATCAAGTGGGGCCAGTCGTCAGGTCTTGATCTTACTTCTGACGATGAGTTCTTCTCTAATGATACTCTCAAAGACTACTACAAAGCCTTTGTTGAGGTATCCGTTTACCTCCTTCCTTTTTCTTTTCATAATTTCTCTCAAATTTCAGTTCTTAGTCTTATTATATTCTTTTAATTTCTGTTTCTTTTTTGTATTAGGCTGTTCTGACAAGAACAAATACGATAACAAATATAGAATATAAGAACGATGCAACCATACTAGCATGGGAGTTAATTAATGAGCCGAGATGTCCTTCAGATCCTTCTGGTGATATACTACAGGTGATTCAATTATCAATTTTTTTACGAAACTGCCCCTACTCGTTGAGATATTAAAGTCTTTACTGCCATTGTTTGTATTATAAAATAGTGTATGTTTCTTTGGCAGTAAATCACTCTTCTCATATTTCCACTTAACATCTATTTGATGCTGGTTCTTTAAAATCGGTCATTTCATATAGGCATGGATAGAAGAGATGGCAGCTTATGTGAAGTCAATCGACCAAATTCATCTGGTATCAATTGGTTTAGAAGGATTTTATGGACCGTCTACACCTGAACTAATGGAATTAAACCCTGAAGAATTTGCTGGGGTGGCTGGTACTGATTTCATAAGAAACCACCAAGCTCCTGGTATTGACCTGGCTTCTGTTCATATCTACCCTGACACTTGGTACGTTATACTTTCACCTGTTGCAAGTTTTTAAAATTGCTGAGGTAAAAAATATTTCCTACTATGATACTTGATTAAGGTCATTTGGTCACTTGTCCTTCTCAAAACAACTAGACATTTACAGTACCGGTATGCACAATAAATTAAATGGAAAAGCTCTTTTGCAAATAAATAAAACGAAAGGGTGTTTACAATTTATTGATTAGTATATTCAATTTTTTTTTTCCTTTTTTCTTCTCCGAAAAGGTTATCACACTCTGACCATGATGATCATATCAAGTTCGTTCAAAACTGGATGGAGCAGCACATGTCAGATTGCAAAGACCGACTCAACATGCCAATTGTATTCAGCGAGTTTGGGATCTCTGTAAGAGATGATAGATTCTGTTCTGACTTTAGAGAATTGTTCATGGACACGGTGTATGGTGCTTTCATGCAGTCCATAGAGGCAGGTGGGCCCGGAGGCGGTTGTGTTCTCTGGCAGCTTTTTCCGGAAGGTGCTGAGCATATGGATGATGGGTATGCTGTTGTCCTTGCAAAATATCCTTCCACTTATAGCTTGTTATCTTTGCAATCTAAGAGGCTTTGTGAATTGTGATTGCTCACTATCTTAGGAGTTCATTTTTTAGTTCAATTATATACGCATCGTACTGCTCTATGTTATGTTGAGTTTTATGACAGTACAAATTTTTTTTTTTTTTTTTGCATTCAGTTTTAAGGATGAGAACACAAAATAATAGCTTATGCCTGTTTGTTGAAACTTGAAAGAAATTTGGAAGTTAATACTTGATTGTAATATAGTACCTAAATTCTTGTTCATAAACTTCTTTGAGAAACTTCCGTTTAGAAAGAAGTATATGAAAAGAAAGGGAAACATAGTGAACACTGGTTTGTTGTAAGAAGTTTTTAAATTTAAGCCTAGTTTGTAGTTTGCATTTTTTTATTTTTATTTTTTTTGTTTAAAGATATAAAAAAGAAACATTTATTTTCTTCCTCAAGTATCATTTTTGTTCGTTACAACTTACAACATAGTTCAACAATCCAGCAGACTAGGTCCTCAAGTCCTTTTTTCATTTAGTGGCGGATTTCAATTATAAATACCAAAACAAATTTAAATTATAAAAATTAAGACATGAATAAATCGTATATGTGACATCTTTTATTATGATTGCATGTAAAATTTGGGACATAATTTGTCCATCCAATTTGGTTTGGCTCCAATGACTTACAGGAATATTATGTGTATTAAGCGTATTTTTCTTTTTAATTGACTTGTTCATTAGCAGTTAGATAGAGTAGCTGAATTGTTTATGTAAATTTCTTGGTCTAAATGAATATATCTTTGCCTCTGTATATTGCACATATATTTTATTTGTACGGTTCAAACTAACTTGATGTTCATCCCAGCAACCAATGCCAGCTGCCTTGTTGTTTTTTCTTAATTAAAGAAATATGATTTGTTCATCCTTACACCCATGCATATAGTGATTGAATAAATATTTAATTTTGTGATGACAGCATGTATGTCCTAATTCTAATTGAAAATCAATTGTAAAAAATATTGACGATGTAATTATAACATTAATTGTAAAGCTGTAGGACAATTATTAATTTAACAAACTTGCTTATTTAGCAATATGATTTCAATTGCCCATCAATATTTACATTTCATTTGCATCTACCTATTGTAGGGTTGTTAAACTAAAAATTAAAAATTTATTATTTTCAAAAGGATCCATCGAAAATAATTCCTTTTTGGCGAAAGAAATTTTTTCATTGAACATGTTAGCAAAGGAAAAAAAGATTATGTTCAAATATTTAATGGATTTCACAAATTGAAATTGGGATGACTTACAAAATAAAAAATGGTTTAGTTTTTCTCTCTCTCTGTGTTTTTCATTATTCAACTGTGCTATTCTTGGTTCACAGAATGATTTAAAGTTGATTAAACGATGATTAATAAAGTTGCTTACGTGATAGAAAAAAAAAACACCTCTTGTAATTGTTAGAATTGCACAAGCTTTAATCCTTCCTGTTGCATAGGCTGATAGGCATATATCACATGAAAAGTCTTAAACCGGTTCTTTTTACTAGCTATTAGCTAATTTAAGCTGGAGAACATTTTGACTCTTACTTACCTGTGATGATTTTAGCCGTTCATAAGTTCATTTGGTATCAAGATTCCCACAGGATTCGAACTTTACGGTTTGGATCAACCAGCTTCTCTGTAGGTAGAAACAGCAGATTTGGTGTAGCCAAAGATGCAGCGAGTGGAAATACAATATATAATGGGTCACATAACATTTTTCCTGACAACATGTTCCGCGAAATTATCGGGGCCCGCACCACTCGCCAGTTACAATAGACACGTGGCACCAACTTGTTCTACGTGAAGATATCTTTGCTTCCTTATAATGCATATAAATTATACTAGTATCGTGCCCGTGCGTTGCAACGGGATATATTATAAGATAACAAAAATAAATTCTCATACAAAATGACAAATTTTTATAAAAAAAATAAATCAATGAAAAAATATATTTATTTAACAATATTCATGGATATTAAAAAAAAAATGGATCTAAATACAATATCGAATGAATGACCCAGCGTAGCTAAGCAGCAGAGATGAATCGATCTGAAAAGCAAAATTCAAAAGACCACTAACATCTTTATCCAACTCTTCAAGCTTAGACTTTGCATACCTAACAATTTTACTCAAAGTACATTATAATAATCATTTTAGAATTTAGATAGAAGGGGACTGCTTGATCTGCAAAACTGTTAGGTATCATGCTCCACAAAATGTCAGACATAACGTGTCTAACAGCTTGGAAACATGAGAACTATTCACTGTAACCATCCTTCCTCCATCTTTTACAAATTAATAGGTGCCAAAGTAACATTTTTCTCCTTGACCTTGTCTCCAAGTTATATGAGAAATGACAAAGTGGAAACTTCACAGTTCTCTTAATAAAATCATCAAAGGTGGTATATATGAAACTTGATCCTCAATTTTGCATATGTAAGAACAACATGAGACTAACATGATTATTTGATTATAACATGGAATAGGATTTGTGTTCAACATATTTTCATAAAAGCACCCACATGACTTGGATGGTTCAACATGCATAAACCAATCCTCATTAATTACATGACTTAAACCCTACCCACATGTTATTCCCCAAACTACTACCCTCCCAAACAGTATCTAACAAGAATATATGCATACAAAAACATATATAAAAGGGCAATGTAGAATAACAGGTAAAAGACTAAAAGTACATACTATAAATTGAAAAAAATTACATATGACAACTCCAAAAACCATAGATAGCAGCAAAGCTAATTCTATACCAGTAGCAATACCGAAGCTGTTTCAGAGGGCACCAAAGTCGGTTCAGTACCAGTGGCAATACCAGTAGCCGTACCAGCTGACACAAAAGCTGAAGTGTACCAGAAGTCATACCAGCAGTCCTAACAGCAAACAGGGATCATGTGTTGTGTGCAAGTTCACGATGCCAGATATGTTGTGTCTAAAGTACAAAAGTCAACCAAAACAGAAAATTATTTGAAAGTAAAAATAAATAGAAAAAGCAACTTTTAAGATGATAAGAAAGGGAGCTACAGAGAACTGCTACCAATGAAACTACCGAATAAGGGGGGCATAATATAAGTTCAAAAATAAAGATTAGAGTGATGAAACAAAAATTAGATATAATAACATAAAATTTTTATACAAATATATGAAAGCATTGAACATACAATGAAACGTAAATTATGGTCTTGCTTTGCTTCTTCATGCATCACAGCATGTAGCTCTTCATTAACTTGTGTCCCCAAGAATGTCCCCAAGAGTTGCTTTGCTTCTTCATACATCACAGCATGTAGCTTTTATTGTTGCAACACAAATCCTATACTTTCAAGATATTTAAATATCTAGCAAAATTGATTGAATTGCTTTTGAGTCTAAATGAAAGTGACTGAGATTGATTTAATAAAAAAAATTAAGGCAATTTACTATGTTTTGCTTGGCTTAGGCTTAGTTTTAGGACTTGGTTTTTCATTGCAACTTCAGAAATGATAAGTGTCATTTTAAATTGCAGTATAATACGGGACATATATTTGTAGCAATATATTAGTTAATGCTAAGAGAGTGCAAAGGTGTGAGAAACCTGGAGATTATGGCAATTTCATGTTTCTGATCTAAAAAAATAGCATACATGTACTTTTTTTTTTTAAATTGTTAGCCATTGATAATAAGATAACAATATATGCACTTTGAGGTGCAATGAAGAATTCCCAATCTCTATGAAATCTATGAACCGTATACCACCATCAGTTGGATCAGCTTCGTTCTCTTCTTGCCGATCTACGCTAGAGAAACAATTGTTTCATTCGAGTTTGAATTTACTTGTAGAAAATCATAGAACTCTGTTGATTATTCATGTCTGCATGCATGAGAAAAGAAAAACAATTTGGGTAATGCATCCTAACAAAATTTGCAGCTTAAGTTCAAAAGGCTAAACTTTTTTTCTTGAGATTTTTCTTGGGTAATCATAACAAATTCTTAAGTGGCTTAACATTTTTTTTAGTTTACTTTCAGACTGTATCAATTTGAAGAAATTGTTAAAAGTTGCAATTTACCTTGATTTCCTTTTCGAATTAAAAAAAGTGAATTATTAATGAAACTTTTTGTGTGTTGGTGATAATGCGATTAATTAGTCATCTAGTAGATCTATTCACTGTCAAAATCAAAACCAGACAAGAAATAAGGTTACCTTGATTGGAGTTTAAATAAGGTTACCTTTATACTTTGGTTGAAGCAGTTGGCAGCACGGTATTTCTCATTCCAACTGTTACTTGAATCTCCTTTTTTACTTCTAACATCTTTAAGATTACCGCTATGGTAGCTTCTCTTACTGGATGAATTTTTTTACTTCTCGCATGACCTCCGTGCCATAGTGGGATTTACCGAAGAAAGGCTTAAATTTACCAAAAGGGGCGAGGGTCTGTGCTAAACGACGGGACGCGTCTGTGCTAGGTCGGGGTCTGAGGCAAGAGAGCGAGAGACCGAGAGAGATGGTGCGAGAGACAGTGTCGGAGAGGGGGAGAGCCGCGGAGCCGGAGATACGTGATTTAGGGAGCCGCAGAGGGAGGTGAGAGAGGCGACCGAGTAGAGGCAGAGAGAAGTTTCTTAATATGAGACGGATTTAGGGTTTTTAGTTTTTAGTTTTTAGAGAGAAGGGAGGAGATGGATCTCCGAGAGAGAGTCGCGACAGAGAAAAAATGAGAAAATAAAGTGGCGTGGGGAAGGAGAAGAGAGAGCGATCGAGTTTCGCGACAACAGCTGAGATTGAGTTTCGTGTGGCCGTACGTGTGGCGAGTATGGTTTCAAGTAAATTTAGACTTCTACACATAAAACAGATGTATTTAATCAAAAGAAGATAAATTATGTGATTGGAGGGCTGATATTGAATCCGAAAATTCATCTTTCAATCTCAGCCGTTGGCGGATTAGGACACCCAACGTGCTTAATAATGGAATGAAGATATATATATGAGGAGGGATCAAGTTACAACAAAGTTACCACAACTATTTTTTTCATTTTCAAAGTCTAAATTGTCGATCCAAACCGTTCAACATGATTATCTAAATAAATCTAAATAAAATATGCTTGCAGATCAAATTTTACATTTTTTTGAATTTTTTTACTATTTATTAAGATGGGTACAAAATTCAATGGTCTGAATATGACTATTTTTTGTAAAATACTTAATAAATAGTAAAAAAATTAAAAAAAATGTAAAATTTGATCTGCAAGCACATTTTATTGTGGAGATCATGTTGAACGGTTTGGATCGATGATTTGGACTTTGAAAATGAAAAAAATGATTGTGGTAACTTTGTTGTAACTCAAAATTGTTGTAACTGGATCTCTCCTCTATATATATATATAGGAGTTGGTTACGATGCTACGTGTAGCATAGAGGGTCTCCGTGCTAAGTCTCAATATTTGAGTTTTCAAAATCCTAACGGTCGATCCGAACCGTTCAACATGATCTCCATATAAATATGTACTTGCAAATTAAATTTTACATTTTTTAGAATTTTTTTACTATTTTTTTAGATAGGTAGAAAATTACTTGATCTGAATGGTACAGAATTTTCAGATCACTTTGCTTTCCGAGAAAATAGTAAAAAATTCTAAAAAAAATGTAAAATTTGGTTTGCAAGTACATATTCATATGGAGATCATGTTTAATGGTTCGGATCGACCGTTAGGATTTTGAAAACTCAAATATTGAGTCATTGCACGGAGGCCCTCTATGCTACATGTAGCACCGTAGCCAACTCCTATATATATATGAGGAGGGATCAAGTTACAACAAAGTTACAACAACCATTTTTTTCATTTTCAAAGTCCAAATCGTCGATCCAAACCGTTCAACATGATCTCCACAATAAAATGTGCTTGCAGATCAAATTTTACATTTTTTTGAATTTTTTTACTATTTATTAAGTATTTTACAAAAAATAGTCATATTTAGACCATTGAATTTTGTACCCATCTTAATAAATAGTAAAAAAATTCAAAAAAATGTAAAATTTGATCTGCAAGCACATTTTATTTAGATAATCATGTTGAACGGTTTGGATCGACGATTTGGACTTTGAAAATGAAAAAAATGGTTGTTGTAACTTTGTTGTAACTCAAATTTGTTGTAACTTGATCCCTCCTCTATATATATATAGAGAGAGAGAGAGAGAGAGAGAGAGGTTGGTTAATATCAAAACGTTTGTTCTGGAGCTGTGGTGCAACCAATTGGTTTTCCGACTTTCAAAGTCCAAACGGTCGATCCAAACCGTTAGATGTGATCTCTATATTAAAATGTGCTTGGAGACCAAATTTTATATTTTTTGATTTTTTTTTTACTATTTATCAAGCCAGTTTTAAAATCGCTGATTTTAATAAACACTGAAAAATTTCTGGATCATTGAAAACAACGATTTTAAAACTGGCTTAATAAATAATAAAAAAGTTTCCAAAAATATAAAATTTAGTCTCCAAGCACATTTTATTATAGATTGAATGTTGAACGGTTTGGATCGATCGTTTGAACTTTGAAAATGTAAAAACCGAAGCATTTGTTCCACAGCCTAGGAACAAACGTTTTGATATTAACCAACCCCTCTATATAGAGGTTGGCTAATATCAAAATGTTTGTTCTGGAGCTGTGGTGCAACCAATTGATTTTCCGACTTTCAAAGTCCAAATGGTCGATCCAAACTGTTAGATGTGATCTCTATATTAAAATTGCTTGGAGACCACATTTTATATTTTTTGAATTTTTTTTAATATTTATCAAACCAGTTTTAAAATCAATGATTTTAATAAACACTGAATGGATCATTGAAAACAACGATTTTAAAACTGGCTTAATAAATAATAAAAAAGTTTCCAAAAATATAAAATTTAGTCTCCAAACACATTTTATTATATATTAATTGTTGAACGGTTTGGATCGATCGTTTGAACTTTAAAAATGTAAAAACCGAAGTATTTGTTTCATAACTTAGGAACAAACGTTTTGATATTAGCCAACCCCTCTATATTTTGTGTAGTGCACAATAAGTTTCTTGGTCTAAATGAAGATATCTTTGGCTCCTTATATTTCATACAAATTACATTAATCCGGTTCATGCATTTCTAACCTTCATACTAACTTGATGTTTCATAGCAGTAGCACTTTACATGCATGCCCAACTGTTTATTTTCTTAATCAAAGAAACATGATTTATTGATTCTTACATTCATACTTATAGTGCTTGAAATGATATCGTAAGAGCATATTTATTTTAATTACACACCAATTGCTAATTTAGGGAGTTTATTCATTTAACAATTTGACTGAAATTATCAATATTATTCAATTTATATTTTTTTTTTCATTATGTACAAATATTGGCATATTAATATATAATTTGCAGTATGACATATCAAATTATTCCGAACTATATCCACATTATATACGAATAAAAATAAATAAAAATTGTCGGATTATTTAAGAGGAAATTTCATGTATATCCCTAAAAGAATCTCGAAATTACGTATTCCCCCACTATTATTCATAATATCATATTTACCCCTATAAATTTCAAAAACTCACAAATTATCCAATTTACTGTTATTAAAAATTATTTTAAAATTATAGAGTTCACATTTTATCATATATTCAAAAATAAAAATATGCAGTCAGTGTAAAAAAATGTTCAGTCTTCTAATTGATTGGTTTCCGAGGACACATGATTCATTTCTCTACTTGTGACACACTGACACATACACAATAGCATATATGTATACACTTGTGTTTGTCACAACTCACAAGTAAGAAAATGAACATTTTACCGTCACAACTTGCTGATTGCAAGACTGAACATTTCTTTTGAACGTGCTACATATTTTTTTTATTTTTGTAATAAAAGGTAGATAAGTACTTTATAAATTTAAAATGAGTTTTAATGAGAAATAATGCAATATATGGGGTAAATTTGTGAGTTTTTCAAATTAGGAGGGGTAAATATAATATCATGAATTTTAGAGGGGAAATTACGTTATTCCGAAACTTTTTTGAGGGTATACATGAAATTTCCCCCATTATTTAAAAAATCTTCAATTTTCATTGTGCTTACTTGGATGCATAGACTGTCAGCTGGTATTCTATATTTTGCAAGAGGGGAAGGAGGAAATCCGAACCAGTGTCATTAAGTTTACACTTTTGCACTGGAGCCCCTCTATATTATTCTAATTGCATACAAGTCGGAGTGAATATTTACTCCTATGAAATAATACAAGTCGGAGTGAACATCTTCGTAGAGATTTCCAGTTCAGTGGAAGAAACTCATTAAATGGAGACGCTGTTGCTATAAAACTGGAGAAGATGTTGAATAAGAGGGTTGTTTTATATAACATAATCTCAAATTTTATCCTTATCCACTTTTCATCAATTTATTCTGAAATTCATTTCCCATGTCAGATAATGAATAAAATTGAGATATTTTCTCTTAAATCTATCGTTGTTCGGACAACTGGATTCAGTGTTAAAATTGATTCAACTCCAAATTCTCTCAATTTACTCAGTAATTATTTCAATTTGAGTTTCCAAGCCTAAAAAAATAAAAATCTGGACAGTGGATGCAAGTAAATTTTGCAGGCTAAAAAAATATTAGGAAATAGAAGAGAATTTCAAATTAAGAATAAATATTTTTACATTACCTGATCTTTCAAACGAAAAATGTTGAATACCGTTTAATATATATTTTTTACAAATTATAAAGATGTTCGGAGAAAAGGAGTACTATATTTCCGATGCTGCACGTGAGGGTTTAAGTAGCACGTGGTACGGTGATTTGAAGAGAGGGCAGCATCTACCGTCGATTTAACGA
The DNA here is from genome assembly GCA_011114355.1 of Carex littledalei. Taxonomy (NCBI): domain Eukaryota; kingdom Viridiplantae; phylum Streptophyta; class Magnoliopsida; order Poales; family Cyperaceae; genus Carex; species Carex littledalei. The sequence goes on along the minus strand of CM022095.1, from coordinate 5,702,365 downwards.
GCGGCTCAGATCCCATGCTCTGGGAAAAAAGCGAGGAGAACCTGTCGGTTCCGAACGATGCAATTTTCCGACCGTTAGAAAATACTTTTAACAAATCTGCAAAAGGCCACTGAAAAAGGGACAAATTACAAAACCCCTGACCGACCGTTGAGCGTTCAAACACACAGAAAGAGCAAAAAGGAAAAGAAGAGAATACAAAAACAAACGAGCGAAAAGAGGAGAAAAATCAGGCGAAGAAAGGAAGGAAGGGAGAATAAATCAGAAAATGGGCTGTATTTCCTCCAAATTGATGTGCACAGCCAATCTCGATCTCAATTCAGAGAAAAACACCAAGATTGAGCATGTAGTTTCTCTCAAATCCACTACCTATGGAGCTCTAAACCTAGATCGGAAACTGGACTGTGAGAAAGAAGAAGAGAAACGAGAGGTGGAAGAAGAAACCAAGGTCACGATCAGAGAAACGAAGAAGGCACAGGTCCCGATTCTTGTTCTACCACAACATATGAAGAGAATTAACTCAAAAGAGGAAGCGACGGAGGTGATCAATGCATGGGAGATAATGGAGGGATTAGAGGATGATGCACCGATCTGGTCTCCTCTAAAAAAACCAAACAAATCTCACCTGATGAATATCTGGTCTCCAAAAAAGGTCAGTAGAAGAAAACCGGTAGGAAAGGAGAACAGCCCACTTGGAAAAGAAAACAGTCCGCTCCAGCGAAGCTCTCCAAGTGGTAATTTTGATTCGAATCGGGTTCTGAGACCATACAGTTCTCTTCCAAATTCGAAATTGGGAACCCCTAATTGCCCCAATACCTCGATTTTGAAGAAAAATCAAGATGGGGTTACTTCTTCTTCTAGAAGGAGTTTGGTCCCTTTGTTCGATCCAGATTTGATCGCTTCAGTTGAAAGGGAATTTTGCCAAGAAAAGGAGGAAATCAAACAAGTGGTCACTTGCACCCCTAAAACCCGTGAAGCCGATAAGTTGCTCAAAACATTCGAGGAGAAGTGCCCGCCAGGTGGTGAAAATGCACTAGTCCTTTACACAACCACCTTACATGGAATCCGAAAGACCTATGAAGATTGCAACACAGTTCGGTCAGTGATCGAGTCCCATGGTGTACAAATCATGGAGAGGGATATCTCCATGGATTCTGGTTATAAGGAGGAATTGAGGGTGTTATTGGAAGAAGTTAAAGTGCCAATGCTGTTTGTGAAAGGGCGACTGATCGGTGGGGCCGAAGTGGTGGTAAAATTAGAAGAAGAGGGTAAGCTCAGTCGTATTTTGCGGGTTATTCCAAAAGCAAAAATGTGTGATGGTTGTGCCGGATTCAGATTTGTTATGTGCAAGGTATGTAATGGTAGTTGCAAGGTTCTGGGTAAAGGGCAAAATGACAAAATTGTTTCAGACAAGGGACACAAGAATAAAATGGTGAAGTGTGAGGAGTGCAATGAAAATGGTCTGGTTAAGTGCCCAATATGTTGTTAGGTCTGTGGTGAATATGGTTTGTGGATTATGGATTTTGCGTAGATTGTTTTATATTGTCTATTGTAGTAGACAATTAGGAATTCTACTTGTAAAACTAGCAAATTTAATGTTTAATTTGTATTCTCTTTCCCTGTAATGATTAATTTTCTTAGAGATCTAAACTGTTCATTTGAGATAGAGAAGCCTCTAGGGCTTCTGATCTGGTCACAAGAAAAATAGTGATTCTCAATTAGTGATCTAAGGTGGCTTGTCAATTCAGTTTCACAATATCAAAACCTTGCCTGTTTTACAAATCATTACTTAATTTTCAGAATATTTTGGTAAAAAATTGCTCTTTAATTTTTACTTTCAGAACTACCTGATTCTTAGTTGCATTTCCACATTGTCTCTTTTACTTACAAATTGGTCCCTACTTATGTGATGATTTCTGTATTTTGAGGAAAAGTCAACATGATCTCATATCTATTTAATTTGCATAGCAAGTCTAGAGCCCCTAGATTATTTGCAAGAATCTTACGTGTAAGATGTTTGTTGAATAGCCTGAAAGACCTAAGATTGTCAGTACTTACTATGTGATGTGTATTTATTTTAGGCTGCTACTGAATGTGCACAATATTATTCTTTGATTAAAATGCAATTATAAGACATTGTTTGGAATCTCAATTTTATTGGCCTTTTTTTATTAATCAAGGACATTTTTTTTTCTTACTTTTGGTTTGTGCTCCAAGCCTCTCATTGAAAAGTAGGTTGGAATGGCTGCACCGATTTTTCAAAACTGTTGTTTCAACTGGCTGAACTAATTTTTCAGACCAACTTTCCAATTTATACCAGCTTTTTTTAGATAGAGCTGCATGCAGATTTAATTGCTTGATACCAATTACTTGATATGTTAATATCAACTGGACTATTTTTTCAGACCAATTGTTCCAGTTTATACCATATTTTTTCAGATAGAGCTGCTGCACTAATTGCAAATATAAGAAAAGCAATCTAATTGTTAACAGCAATCTAATAGTGTTTCTGGCAAAGTTGTTTTCATTTACTGATTGTTCACATTCTTATTGACTGAATATTAATTGGTTGATTGGAATTGCAATTAATAGATTTCAGGATTTTGAGGGTATGTGCATTCAAGATTGTTTTATTTAATTGAACTAATTCCAACAAAATAAAGTTTGTCAGCAATTGTGCGTTAGAGAAAATGCGTAAATAAAGAAAGAAAGAGCCACAAAAAAAGAAAGGTTGACAATAGGAAATAGTTACTTTGCTTATAAGATTAAATTATTATTACTACTATTTTTTCATCTTCTGGTGTTATAGGTCTTTCCTATTTTGTCATATTTCTTCTTATTAGGCAGGATGCTTAGGCTGAGGAACTACTGATTGCTGCAGTCTATAGTGTACAACCAATTGAAACAGCAATTTGATCACAGACAAACATAAGAGACTATAAACCAATGCCTTTTTCTAGTCCAGGTTCATAGTCATCACTAATAGAAAGGAAGGGCAAATCTGGAAAACAGTCCCAACAATTTCTGGCAAAGTGTGACCTAATGCCATTGAGGACTGCATGTTTTAGAGATCAATAGTCTTTTATTTTAGAATTCGTCAGTTTTTTCTTTGTATTTCTAAGAACTTTTTTATTTTTATTTTTGGAATTCCCAGTTGTGCCAGTTGGTACCAACTGCACTCAAGTCTCAATTGATCTCTTAGGTATGCATAACATATGATTTTGTTCAGAGGGAAAAATTGTTTAGTCGTTTTGAATTTTAATTTTCTGATATTAACTGTAAATTTGATTGGTTCCAATTGAATGCAATATTGATTTATTTTCATTTTGCCTCTGTGAAAAAATGAAAAAACAAATGCAATCTGCAAAGTGTATTCTTTTTTCTTTAACTGGCAACAAACCCAATTCGTGTAACTTCTGATTTCTTCTGTTGCCTTTTTCTTCCTTGTCCATTTTTTTAAGGTATTATATAATAAAACCTCGTTTTTGCCTTTGATTCATGTGTATTACAAAAGCCGACTGTTAACAACTAATTAAAATAAAATAATGAATTCTCTTAGACCCAACCATTAAATTTGCATAAATTTGGTAGCCCAGCTATTTAAGATGAGGAGCTGACTAGACAAGTGGGTTCAAATGCTAGGAAATAACATATGTTTCAGTTATTATACAATTGAGGCATTATTATGGCAATTATAGGCTTAGTTGCACGAGTAAAGACAACGTGCTGAGCATGCCATGACATGGTATAAAATACAGTACCAAATGAAAATTGATGATACCCACTGTAAATTGCAGTATGACAGAACACTAATGCTTTTATCTTATAGTTGGCATGAATGCTTTTACCTAATTTTTGAGGTCATGTGAGTTGTCTAGATTTATACTAAATGTAGGGGCTGAAAGGAAAATCATGGTTGATGCTTATAGGGTTTGGGTATTACATTTCTTATTGGATTTTGGGATACTGGTACAAGGAGGTTTAAGTTTAGGAGAAATAACCATAAAAATTAGATTTTATGATGCAGTGATAGAGCTGTAACAGAGCAGTGAGCATGTTCAAGCATAGAATAAAAATATAGGGGGATAATGCACACTCCTGATGAAGACCCCTGGTCGGCCTAAAAAATCCATCACCCGAGAAGTGTATTCAGCTGAGGTTATACATGATATGATCCAATCAATGAATAGGGGTTGTAAACCATGTAATTTGAGAACTTGTCGAATAAAACCCCAACTCATCCTGTCAAAACTTTTGATAAATCAGTTTTGAGACAGAAAGTTGGTTTTAAAACCCCAACTCATCCTTGAAGGAAAGCATTTTGGTTTGATGGTACCAGCTGTGAGATAAATGTGCGCATTCTAGAAGCCAATATATAGTTTGGACAGGATTTTGTACACAGTGTTGCACACACTTAATGGCCTGTAATCATCAACTTTGAAGGGGAGACAAGTTTTGGAACCAACTTTATATGCGAACGGCCTATACCATGTCCCATTCTCGATGCGCCCGGTGCGATCCGCCCATGAATTGAAGACAGATTTTGATGGTTGGAAACCAATTGAGATTTTGTTTTTACAATTTATTCAAATTATTATGGCACATGAAATGAAATCTAACGGATGCGGATCCGTATTACTGATCTTCAGTGATCCGATAAGCATCACCAATTCAGACAAGTCCGACTCCCAATTTTACGATGATAAAAAATAAGCATCATTCAATTTTTTTTTTTTGGGCTTATTTTTTATCATCAATTTTACGATGATAAAAAATAAGCCGAAAAAAACAATTAGAATAAAATAGCATTCCTTTTTAAAATATACTTACTGGGCCATTCAATCTTTTGAGCCCAATTCCCTTCTCTCTCGATTGCTTTTTTTAGCTAGGTTAGGTTCCTCCGTCTTCTTCTCCTTTCTAATAACAAACGCACTACTCCACTAAACCCCAAATCATATTTTTACATGAAGCATCAAACCTGACCACTACTCATCTTTTCCAGACAATAGCATAGTTTTTCTTCCCTAGACGCTCTTTCGCCTCCGTGCTTGCATCTAGCGTATATCGTTCCAATTATCTCCACCCCACCTACCGCCGCAAGGTTAGAACTGGGCCTACTACTTGTTCATGATGCAACTTTCTTTTTAACTTTTTTTTTTTGTTGTGGTAGAAAGCTAAAAGCCAGCCTTGCCCTTTGGAAATTTGATTTCCAAAGATCAAAATGTGAATGCTCTTACCTCTTAATTTAATTCCTATGGCTCTTATCTATTTGAATTAGATAATTTATAAATTACTTCCGTTTTTGGGTGCTTATGATGGGTATTCTTACTTTACACGGTATAAGGAGGTAAAGGAAACTAGTTTCACTTGCTTATCTTTTATCTCATTATACATTTCGTTTGTGTATATATGTTGTCAAGTGTCAACGTCCAATGCATGCAGTTTCCACCGAGACGGCCAAGATGGAACCGAATTGGGCTGATCTCCCGGCAGAAATAATAACCTGCATATCTCAGAAGGCATCCACCAACGTTCAATATGTTCATTTTCAGGTGGTTTGCAAGGCATGGCGAAGAGCCCTAACTCCCAACCCCTGTCATCTTCCTCGCCAAACCCCTTGGCTCCTCCTCCCTCTTGATCAAAGATAATTTCCACCTATCCTTTTCTCTCTCAGTCCAGAACCCATCGGTTTGAGTCACCAACGTGAGCAGAAAAAGCATCTATAGCTCCTATTATGGTTGGTTAGTGCTAGTGTGTGATTGGAAAGTGTCATTGCACAACCCCATCACCAGAAGCTCCATGGAACTTCCTTCCTTGGATGCCCCTCCAACCATGTGTACTGGAATTTGTAAAAGGGAGAGCTTTAGTCCTTCGGTCTCAAGATGTTGGGTACGAAAGCTGTTGTTGTCTTGCAGTCCTTCCGAACATGGTTGTGTTGTCATGGTTTGGTTGTCATCACGGTTAAGTTGGGAGTTGGGCTTCTGCCGAATAGGTGATACTCACTGGACCAGAATGAATCTGAGGGATGCGGGTCAAAATCTGTTGGATGTCACCTGCCATAATAATTCAGTGTACTTGATGAATACGAAAAGTGAGGTCTTAGCCTATGACCTTGAGAGCCTTGCCATGAGAATCTTTCCTTCTAAAATTAACTACAACAGCATTGATCGCATACATTTAGTTGAGGGATATGTGAAAGCTGATGGGTCCCTTGTAGTCATCTTTACCTCTGAATATTTTTTAGAGATTAATTAAATTTACGTGTACAAGTGGATTAATTCTGAACAGCAATGGCGTCAAGTAAAGAACATTGGAAAGAGTGTGTTATTTCTCAGTCATTTTAATTGCAGTAAATTGCAATTGGAGGAACAACAAGGGAATGAAATATATTATGCAATAGGAGCCACAGCATCTTTTGAATCTTTTCGCATTTGTATAAATAAGATGAATATGCAAAGTGGGGGTATTGTTCAGCATTGGCCTTGCCCCACGAAAGTATTCCATAACAAATCTGGACTGATCTCGTGGTTTACACCTAGCTTGATATAGATATTGTGGGGATGTGTAAATATGATCAACTCCGTTTGTTTCAGGTACTGATCTGTAACCCTTTTTCCTTCAAAAATATGAATATTATATGCTATCTGTGCATATTTTCCAACTAAAATGTTTCTGGCTACAAACACATGTTTTTTTCATAGTGTATTACAATGAGCGAGATGTGCATCATTGGGATATTCCTGTTTGTTGGAGAGTTAGGGATTTGTAATTTCCTTGTCTGAGACAGAGTAATAAAAGCCATAAATTGCATTATCAATTTACTGTTCATTTTCCTAATTTGGCACCAATGCTGTCCACTGACTCTTCTGAAAAAAAAAAGCAAAAAAATAGTCATGGCCCGCATGCAACTTTACTGTGGGGAGTCCTGTAGGCTTTGAACGATTTTCTTCAAGTGATACTGACACATGGAACTTTTTAGTAAACTGAAAAGTAGAAGAATTTAGTTATCGAATTTAAATATTTCTGCAGATATCGAATAAATTTATTTCAGCACTTGTGTTACATTTTTCTATTATTCAGCTGGTCGATAACTGGATAATTTGACGGTTTATGGAATGATCAATTTGCCAGTAGATAAAGTGGAGGAATGATGATGATATATGGCATGTACCAAAAGACGTTGCCTCTTAGGAAAGGAACTTGTTACTGTTAACTATACGGTTTCTACTATTCCCATTTAGCGGTTAGTTTGATCATAGGTGTGGTAATTGTTGATAAGGGGTTACCTTTGGGATTGTCCACATAGGGGTACTTTTGGTATAGTGATAGAAGAGCTGATTCTACTATAGTCATCAATTATGGTAAAACTGACAATTATATGTACTTTAATAAATCTGTGCTTGTATGAATTATGGCATTTATGAATCTATGCTGGTATGCAATTACATGGCAGATTTGATACATTAATACATTGATGTTTGTGTTGTGGGGATGAAGTTCCATTGGTGCATTTTCTGGTACTGGTCAGTGCTGTACAGGCAATTCCAATGCAAAATTGTTAAGTTGTTCTGAATTAAATTTGTGATATTAACTGTAAATTTGATTGGTTCCAGTTGAGTGTATTTTTTTTTGTCTCTGTGAAATAATGAAAAACAAATACAATCTGGTAAGATTTGATTCTGTTTTTGAACTGGAAAAATACCCCATCTGTGTAACTTCTGGTTTCTTCTGTTGCTTACTTTCCCTTGCAAGAATTTTTATAAAATATTATATTATAATACCTCGATTTTGCCTTTTGATTCATGTGTTTTACATGAGTTGACATTTAATAACTATTTAAAATAAAAGAATGAGTGCTCTTAGATCCAACCAATAAATTTGCATAAATTTGGTAGCCCAGCTAGGTAAGATGAGGGGCTGATTAGACAGTGGGTTCAAATGCTAGTAGATAACAACCCGCTTGCTAGTAGATAACACAAGGATATCTCACTTGTTCCAGTTATTATACAATTGACGCATAATTATTGCAATAGTAATTCCAGGATGAACGCACGAAAGCTTATAATATTGATCAAGCTATATTTAAATCAAGCTTATTATGTTGTATCAAAATAATTACTCCAGTAATTCATTGTTCAAAATGAGAATAGGATAGCCGGAGTGGTAGAGATGATGCCAAAGAGAATGGAAGAACTTCAATTGTAGGCTTAGTTGCACGTGTGAAGACAACGAGCTGAGCACGCCAAGTCACGGTATAAAATACAGTACGGATTGAAAATTGATGATATCCACTGTAAAATTTCTTCAATTTGATGTAAATATTTAATTTCTTCAAATCCAACTTGATTTCCTAAGCTAACCATTCTTACTGAGTTATTCCCGAGAATCTCATTCCATAGAATCTGTTGCTAAGGAAATTCTTTGAAATCTGGAAAGGATCATTGCTCCAACTTAATTGAATTATTTATAAACAATATAAATGGTTGTAGGATAACAAGCCTTTTTCCATTTAATAAAAAAACTTAATTGTTGCTGAATTTTTTAAATATAAAAAAATGGTTTTCCTGTAGATGCTGCTGAAGCCATAGGTACATCTTGTATGCATTATGACCCCAGCTAAGAACTAGCAGTATAGGCTTTTCAAAGGCCCAATTCAGAAATCATATAAATCAGCCTAATGACTGACATTGAAACCCTAAAAAACCAAACTGAGGTGTATTAATACTCTGCTCCTTTGTCTCTTTGGAGGCTAATGGTGATACCCTAAAACTCCAAATTGAAAAACTCCTCAGACCTCAGTAGAGAAATTGGTCTGAACTTCCATAAGATATTCTCCATCTCTAATCCAAAAAGCGAAAGACAATAAGTTCTACCACGGCCGCTGAACCAATATGATAGCCTTTTGGCACTGAGGCTGACGATTGGGTGTGTCGAAGGGGTCGGCGGCAGTGCTAAACTGCTAATACATTTTATATGGGACAATAATTCAGTAATGTCAGTTTCTCTGTGTAGAAGGGGTCTCTGACATTTGTAATGCCCGTTTCTCTGTTGTTGCTGAAGTATTGTCCCATATAAAATGCATTAGCAGTTTCAATATTTGGGGTTTTAGAAGTGTTTTCAACAATCATCTCAAAAAAAATTGTGGATAATGAAGATGTATTTATTTCATTATACATTAGGTGATATAATTATTATGGCTAGCACAAAATTGTGGATAATGAAAATATGAAATTCTTCAATAATGATTAAGAACTCTTCTTCACACTCCATTTCTCAGTTTCAATATTTTTTTTTTTTTCAGATTTTACAATTTTTTTTACGGATAGAGCTGCTGCACTAATTGCAGATTTAAGCAGAGCAATCTAATAGTGTTTCTGGCAAAATTGTTACTGAATCTTAATTGCTTGATTGGAATTGCAATTAATAGATTCAGGATTATAGGGTATATGCATTCACAATTGCTTTTATATAATTGAATAGTTCAACAAAATATTATTTCTCAGGAATTGCTCATCAGATAAAAGAATGCAAAATAAATAAAGAAAAAGCCACAAAAAAAGAAAAAAGGTTGACAACAGAAAATAGTTGGCAAATTTACAAAATGGCATCTTCTTGAAATCCAACAAACAAAATACCCCTCTTTAAAATTATTGACAAAATGCCCTTGTGGCCCCATCTTTGCCCCCCCCAACTCCCTCCCTCTTTCTCCCTCCCAGTTACTTCTCCTCCTGTTTTCTTTTTTCTTTCTCCTCCCTCAACTGTGTTTTGAGTCCATAACGCTACAGGTGAAAGCCTCATGGCTTTGGATTTGTCATTACAGATTTATACGAGTTATCTATTATGGAAATTATGTAAGTTATAGTGAATTAATATATATTATAAATAAAAATATTTCAGTAATTTACTCTTTCAAATCATAGTTATTTCTTTGTTTTCTGTAGTAATTATTTTTGCCTCCCAGCATTCTACTTGCATTTGATGATTTCTGCTATTACATTGTTTCAGGAGGCAACTGACAACATGAAGGGGAGCCATATATCAGAGCTGCTTCTTGAATCTTAATGCAAATCGGACGGCTCCGATTGGACATCGGACCAATTTTGGTCCAATGCCCATCGGATACCCTCTTCTTTGTTAGTAAATAACCTGTTAATATTATGTTGTAGAACAACCTGTTCATATTTTGCTTTGTGGCATTTTAGTCTTCATAAGCATGTTGCTATTAGCCGTGAATAACATTATTATGTGTGAAGAATCACACACCTGGATCTATAATGGTATTTTAGAATGTTTATGAGAAAATAAGACACAAATGCATATTTATTCATGTTATTACGTTTAAAACGAAATGTTCACTGTTTAAATGTTTTTTTTTTCTTCCATTAAACTAGTACAGACATTATCAATAACTGTACCAAACATGAAATGTCAAGGATTGTTTAAAAAGCTCATATTCCAGCAAACACACAGACTAAAAAAAATAAGCAATAAAATGGTCTGGCACATATCAGAGAATTTGTTGAACTTGGTCATACCAGTTTGATGGATAGAAAGAAATTGAGCAACAAAATATCGCACCTCATTGTACAAGTAAAATTTTGTCATTGTAATTAACTATGATAGGAGAGGGAGCCGAAAGGAAAAGGAAGAAAGGAGGGAAAGGAAGTAACTGGGAGGAATGAAAAGGAGGGGGATGGAAGGGAAAAGTTGGGGTCCACAAGAGTATTTTGTCAATATAGCAATTTTTAATCACAGAAAATTACTAGAAAACAGTCACGGGAATAATTGAAAAAGGAGGGACAAATCTGAAAAACAGTCACAACAATTACTGAAAAAGTGTGAGAACAACTTGATTGCATTGTTTCAAAGATCAATAGTCTTTTATTTTGAATCTCGTCAGTTTTTCTTTGTATTTCTGAGAACATCTTTTATTTTATTTGGAATTCCTAGTTTTGCCGGTTGGTACAAGCTGATCTCAAGTCTCAATTACTATCTCTTAGGTATATGCACAACATGCGATTTCATTGATAGAGAAAAAATGTTTTGTTGTTTTGAATTTAAATTTTGTGATATTAACTGTAAATTTGATTGGTTCCAATTGAATGCAATATTTATTTTTTCATTTTGCCTCTGTGAAAAAAAATGAAAAACCAATGCAATCTGGTAAGATTTTATTCTTTTTTCTTTAATTGGCAACATACCCCATTCGTGCAACTTCTGATTTCTTCTGTTGCTTTTATTTTCCTTGCCAGAGTTTTTTAAGATATTTCATTATAAAACCTCATTTTTTTTCCTTTGATTCATTTGTATTACATGAGTAAGACAGTTAACAACTATTTAAAATAAAAGAATGAATGCTCTTAGATCCAACCATTAAATTTTTATGTTTTTGGTAGCCAGCTATGTAAAATGAGAGGCCGATTAGAGAGTGGGTTCAAATGCTAGGAAATAAAATAAGGATATCTCATTTGTTTCATTGATTATACAATTGAGGCATAATTATGGCAATAGTAATTCTAGGATAAATGCATGAAAGGTTATATATTGATCAAGCTATATTCAAATCAATCTTATTATGTTGCTATCAAAATAATTCCTCTAGTTATTCATTGTACAAAGTGAGGATAGGATAGCCAGAGTGGAAGAGATGATGCCAAAGAGAATGGAAGAACTTCAACTAGAGGTTCGGTCGCACGAGTGCAGACAACGAGCTGACCACACCATGGCACGGTATAAAATACAGTACCAGTTGAAAATTGATGATATCCACTGTAAATTGCAGTAAAATATATTTATTTCATTATACATTATGTGATATAATTATTCTGGTTAGTACAAAAGTTGAGCCAGCCTCTTATTAAAATTCATTAATAACGAGTAAGAATTCTGCAAAGTTCTTCACACTCCATTTCTCAATTTCAATATTCTTTTTTCAGATTTTACAAATTTTTTCAGATAGCTGCTGTACTAATTGCAGATTTAAGCAGAGCAATCTAATAGTGTTTCTGGCAAAATTGTTTTCATTTAGTATCGTTGACATTCCTATTGACTGTATATTAATTGTTTGATTGGAATTGCTATTAATAGATTTCAGGATTTCAAGGAAAGAGGAGAACTAATTCACATCACAGAAATGTACAAACTAGTGCTAGGGGAGGATGGCCTCTTTTACGAACGCTATGCCGGCAATAGGGTATATGCATTCACAATTGCTTTTATTTAATTGAATAGTTACAACAAAATAATATTTCTCAGGAATTGTGCGTTAGAGAAAACAATGCAAGGAAAAAGCGCAAATAAAGTAAGAGAGAGCCACAGAAAAAAAAAATGTTAACAACAGAAAATAGTTACTTTGCTTATAATAATAAATTAGTATTACTACTATTTCTTCATCATCTGGTGTTATAGGTCTTTCCTATTTTGTCATATTTCTCTTATTTGGCAGGATGCTTAGCCTGAGGAACTTTTGATTGCTGCAGTCTATAGTGTACAACCAATTGAAATAGCAATTTGATCACAGACAAACATAAGTGACTGTAAACCGATGCCTTTTCCATGTCCAGGTTCATAGTCATCACTAATTGAAAGGAGGGGCAAATCTGGAAAATAGTGACAACTATTACTGGCAAAGTGCGACTTAATGCCATTGAGAACTGCATGTTTCAGAGATCAATAGTCTTTTATTTTAGAACTCGTCATTTTTTTCTGTGTATTTCTGAGAACTTTTTTTTTTTTTTGGAATTCCTAGTTGTGCCAGTTGGTACCCACTCAAGTCTCAATTGCTATCTCTTAGGTATGCACAACATAAGATTTTGTTCAGAGAGAAAATTGTTTAGTTGTTTTGAATTTTTTTATATTAATTGTAAATTTGATTGGTTCCAATTGAATGCAATATATTTTTTTTTTTTCATTTTGCCTCTGTGAAAAAATGAAAAACAAATGCAATTTTTCTTTAACTGGCAACAAACCCAATTCGTGCAACTTCTGATTTCTTCTGTTGCCTTTTTTTCCCTTGCCAAATTTTTTTTAGGTATTATATTATAAAACCTCGTTTTTGCCTTTGATTCATGTGTATTACAAGAGTTGAGAATTAACAACTAATTAAAATGCTGTTAGATAACCAATTATTAAATTTGCATTTTTTTTTGGTAGCCCAGTTATGTAAGATGAGAAGCTGATTAGAGAGTGGGTTCAAATGCCAGTAGATAACATTATAAGGATATCTCATCTGATTCTAGTAACACACCATATACATTAATACATGATTGACAAGATGCCATTTGATTGTTATTTTCCTTAGTTTCTTTACTAGTATCGTACCCGTGCGTTGCAACGGGAACATATTATAAAATTGAATAGAATATGAAGAGATTTTTTTGTTTGACATTCACACAAAATTAAGAAAAAAATATATTTAAATGAAAATAAAAGACAAAAATGAAAAAAAAAAAAATGGAGATTCAAATAATAAATAACAATAAAAGAAACAACAACAAATAAAAAAAACGATCAAATATAACATGAAAAAATTCTTGAAGTATCATTGTACGATTTAATATCTAATTTTTCTTCACAAACAAGACAGGTCATTGAACGATTTAGAGGAGAAATGATATGTAAATAAACAAAATTGGGAAAGATATAATTAAATGATTCAAATAAAGATTTTCTCTACAGATATATTTTTGATGAAAATTATTTTATAGTGGAAAATTTCCTTACAGATCATTTCTCTACACGAAAATTCTTGATATTCTTCATTTTCTATCCAGATCAGAAAGATATGATTGTTTCCATTAGCACAAAATATGTTTTTCATCTATTCACAAAGATACAGTAGTTGTAAATAAAATTCGGAAAGATATGATTGTTTCCATTTTCATTGTCGAAAATATAGAGGAATAGGAGAAATGAAACGGGAAAAACAGAGAAATAAGGAAATAATTTAATTGCAGGAATCGGAGATAGCTGTAAGGAGAAATAAGGAAACGGATTGCTAGGAATTCATTCAATTTTAATTGTGACAAACCATGTACCAGTCTATGTGGCTGTATGTGTGGCGAGTCTTTCTTTAACTAAATATAAACTTCTACACATAAAAGAGATGCATTTAATCAAAAGATGACAGATTATGTGATTGGAGGGTTGATATTAAATCCGAAATTTCATCATTCAATCGTAGCCGTTGGCGGATCAGGACATCAACGTGCTTAATAATGGAATGAAGATATGATTATTATACAATTGACTTTAGTCAAGTTGGTCTCTTGATGCTGGGCTGCTGAGAGCGGATCCGTATCCTCTCAGGTACCTAACTGAACCTGACCGAAACGGACGGTCCAGATTTACTCTCAGCCGGTGATTACTCGGGATGGAGCAGTATTATTTGTGCTTTGAGATTCGTGCCAATTTAAAAATTTGGACTGAGAGTAAATCTGGGCTGTCCGTTTCGGTCGTTCAGTCAGGTACATGGGGCGGTTAGGTAATTTATGAAATTCTTTCAGTCTGGGGGACATATTTGTTATTTTTTTTGGAGGGTATTAATAAAAATTTCGGGAGAGAGAGCAAGTGGGAAAATGAAAATTCAATCGGACTAAACAAAATTTTTCCCACAAATTTACACTGGGCTGGGAATTTGTGTAGGAAATAAAATGGAAAAAATGGAAAATTTTGGGACATCCGAACGGGTGTTGGAATTTAATTTCCAATTCCCACCAATTCCCAATTCCCATTGGACATCCGAACAGGGCCTAAGGTCACTTCTAAATCCTATACCTTGAACTAGGGGGTGTTCATCGGTTCGGTTCGGTTAAAACCGAATCGAACTAGGCAAATCAAAGTAATAATTCGGTTTCTAAAATAGAACCGAACCGAACCGATTTAGCATTGCAATCGAACCGAACTGAACCAAAGTTTTATTTTGGTTTGTTTGGTTCAAACCAAAATATATTAATTTTTTTTTATTTAAAACAATTAATTTATAATAAACCGAAGTATATTAAGAAATAAACCGGGGTATTAAGAAATAAACCGGGATATTAAGAAATTAACTAAAGTATTTATAGAGATATTGAACATTACGAAAATATTGACTATTTTGGATATTTATATGGACACATTGGAATTTTTTTTCTATTATTTAAGTACTATTATTTGTGGAGGGGGAATTTCATGTCTTTGTTCTCCATTTGTGGAACTTGATTTTCGAGTCTTTGTTTTTCTGTAACATGATGTAGAGTATGTTTTGTGTAACGAGTTGCTCTCTGAAGACTAAAGTGACAAATGAATAATTCGGATTTAGTTTGGCGGGGTCAAAAATTCGTGATTTGAAAATAATTCATATATAATTTAGGAATAATTCATTAGAAGGAAAAAAAAAAGAAAAAAAAACCAAAAATAATTTTTTCATATTTTTTCATAATTCGTGTTTTATTCACGAATAATTCGGTCAGCTGAATAATTCGCTGTAGGGTTTGAAAACACCAAATATATATTTTCTTAGCAAATTATGTCACTGTGGAGTGTGGACTGAAGGCCATACGTTGATACGAACGACTATACGAGATTCTCCTTGTGATGGGGCCAGGCCAATGAACAAGTATCCTCTCCATTACTGTAAAAGATTCCCTTCACTTTACGGTTTGAGATTAACTCTCAGGCGCTTTGATTCGGGCTAGCGCAGGGGGCAGTATTTTTTGGCTTTGAGATTCGTGCCAAGTTAAAAAGAACGATCCAGATCTAATAATTGTAAAATATTCTCTATTACGATACCGGGGAGGAGGATGTGAATTCCAGGCGAATGAAGCAGCAAATGGTCCAAATTATCAGGAAACAACGAATTAACTTAATTTAATCAGAGTGAATACCCAAGAATCAGTCACATTTGCGATTTCTTAACTAGGTTTCCTTCCTCCTCCTTCCTTCCTCTCCGTTTCTTCTATCTTCTAATTACAAACTCACTACTCTACTAAATCCCAAATCAGCATCAAACCTGACAATTCCTCTTGTCAACAACATCGTTCCTATTGCAATGCTATCTCCTTGACAGGTGGAGCCCACTCGAATTTCGCGACGCTGCTCGCCCCTGTTAACCTACCGCCGCAAGGTTAGCACTGGGCTTAGTACTAGTTAATGATGCAACATTCTTTTTATCCTTTTTTCTTGTAGAAAGTTAAAAGCCAGCTTGCCCTTTCAAAGAACAAAACATGAATGCTGGTACCCCTTAATTTAATGCCTATAGCTCTTATCTATAGAACTAGATAATCTATAAAGTACTTCCGTTTTGGAGAAAGGGAAATGATATTTGGTGGGTAAGCTTGGACATGTAGTATTGATTATGTATCTCCTGGTTTGGGTGCTTATAAAGGGTATTTTTTATTTTAATTTAAGTATAGGGACTGAAAGGATACTACTTTCCATCTTTTCATCTCATTGTAGACAAGGAGCAACCCACACCAACTATGGACTCTAATTGGAATGCTGTGCAAAGCGGCGCTGCTACGGGCCCAAGTTTTGGTGTTGGCCCCGATTCAAACGCTAACCTTGATTGGCGCTCACAAATGCAGCCAGACGCTCGACAAAGAGTCGTGAACAAAATGTGAGATTTTTTCCATTGATCCTTCTCAAGGGTTTTGAGTTCTATTTTAGGTGGATTTTGGCCGGGAAGAAGTTTTTGATTAAGAGCTGTAAATAATCAAGGAGTAATGCCCCCCCAAACCAATATTCTGTAACTATACCAAATTGTATCAATCATATTGTATAAGATCAGGTTGGATTTGGTTGAAGTAGCTTATGTAAAACTGTTTTAACCATTTGATATTTGTAGTAACTTTTTTTTATCAATTTCTTTCTTTTTTGTAAAAGGGATGATCTTCAGCTGTATTACTTATAATACAATCATTGCATATATTTGCCAGCTTCTTATATAGGCATCTGATCTGGGTATTATCAATTTACCAATTGATAAAATGAGAAACATTGCCAGCAAAATGAAAAATTGAGATAATCGCTCTGTGCATTTAGATTTATAACATCAATTTGAGCCTGTTAATTAGTTGATTAAATGGTTTTGTGATTTTAGGGTTGACACATTAAAGAGTCATCTTCCTATGCTAGTACCAGAGAGATTAAGTGAGCTTCAGAAAATTGCAGTTCGGTTTGAGGAACAGATCTACGGTTTTTCTACCAGTCAGGTACCTTTTCTTTTACTAATTTTTTTTTAATTATTTTGATGTTAATCGTTATATAATTCCTTTAAACATTGTATAAGGAGGTGGCATGTCAGAGTGTTATTATATGAAACTAATATCTGTTGATATTGCAATACTGTTGTTTGTTAAACTTGTGAATTTTTTACCCTAATTACAATTAAAGACCTTCATTAAGTTGCTATAAGTTGCATCTATTGAAGATCTTTAACCTGCTTTTAAGAAATTGTCATCTAACAATGCTGTGACACCTAACTCCTGGGAACTGAACACTAGGATCCTGGTTTTTACCAATTGAATAATTAGACATTATGATATTTCTTAAAAGACTGAAGAAAACAATGACAAATATGTGCAGAAAAATTTAAAAGCTTAAAAATAACACAATAATTTTTAAATAAACTGATGTAGTAATTTGTGTGCCATTGTTAGGATTTAATTGAAACTGATGTCTAATATCTTTCTTTCTATTTTTTGTGGTTTTCTCTCAGTCTGATTATCTTAAAAGAATTGCTCTAAAAATGTTCTCCATAGAAAGAAAGACACAGCCAGGATTAAATCTTTCCCTTCCCAAGCAAAATCAGATCGACCCAGGTATCAATTAACATAATCTCTTCATCAAAATAAGGTACAGTCAGGTCACAGTCAGGTGTTATTTGAACAACCTTTTAAGAGCTACATTCAGTTGACAAGTCTGTATTGTTAAGTTGTTGTAATTGAGCTCCTTGCAATTTAAATTATGAAAACAGGTGTTGGGATGACGTCACAGCAGCCAAGTCTGAACCCTGGCGAATCTCTTGGCATGCTGCAAGTAATGAACCGAACTCCTGCTTCAAGGCAACAGCAACAGAAGAAACCACTCTTACAGGGTTTGCCTGACATTCCTCAACAGTCGCAACCCATGATACAGAATTCCACCATGCGTATGCAACAGACAAATAATGTGACTGACTTACACCAGCAGCGGTTGCAAATGCAGAAAAACCAGATGCAGAAGAACCAGTTGCAACCGAATCAGATGCAGCAGAACCAGATGCTGAACCAGCAGATGATACTTGGCCAACAACAAAATCTGTTGCTGGGAAGTGGGGGTGCAAGCAACGTAGATAACATGCAGAGGAAGATGAAAATGCAAAGAAATGCAGGACGGCAACAACAACAACCCCAGCAACAACAGCATCTGCTGTCTCAGCTCCAATCACAGCAGCAGCAGCTGCCACAACAGCAACAGCCAAGCATGATGCAGCAGAGGGAGATGCAGATCCCGCAGCAATGGATGCAGGGATCGTCCCTACTCCGAACGCAGAATGGCAATCCAATTGATCCACAGAGGCAGCAGCAGTTCATCCCACAACAGCAACTACAACAACAACAGAGAGTAGTCCAGAATGTTGCTTCCAGCAGTAAACTTTGCACCCCTTTATTATGTTTGGTTCATTTTTAGATGTGATCATGGTTAGTATTTGAATTTTCTTAGTACATAAGGATATGAAAAGTTATGTAAAGCCTTTAAAACTTTTAATCACCCTTTTAAGGATAGTGTTCTCTAGGTTTTAATAAAATAGGATTTTGGAGATGGTTTTCAATTTGGTCTTGCCATCTAGAATATCTGACAAATTGTTCTTTCCTTTAATCTTCAGCTGCATCAATGGATTCTGCAGCTCAGACAGGGCATCAGGGAGATTGGCAGGAGGAGATTTACCAAAGGGTGCTTCTTTTACTTCCATCTGTTTAGATTGAATTAGCTCAGACAGGGCATCAGGGAGATTGAGCATCTTTGCTATATGAATTCTGTTTCAAAAAAGCAAATTTATTGTTCAGGATAATTAAACTTGTGGGTTTGTAATTGTATCTGAACTAGTGAATTATACTGGTATCAAACTGACCATGCTAGACTTGTTTGTGTGCTTTTGCATGCTTTGTTTTGCATTTTGAGCATTTGCTTTTGTGCACTGATTCAGTATCTTTCTCTTCTGTGCCTTCTATGTAGATAACATATCTGAAGGACACTTACTTCGCCGATCTTAGAGAGGTCCATCAGAAGCTTTCAATTAAGCTTAGTCATGTACACTTTTTTCTCATTCTTTTTGTTTCTTGTACAAAATTTCTCTCTGGGCCTCTTATACCTACTCGTACTGGTAGTTAACTTGGTAATTTTGGCACTGAACTAGGAAGAACCTGTTTCTTACTCTTTTGGGTTTTTCAGAAGTCTTTCGGCCTGATATTGTTTGGTACCTTAACAAAAGCCCAGTTCATGACCGACAATAGATCTGTCCAAAAATGGTGTGAAGAGTAACTGGTTTGGTATCAAGCTTTTACCTCTTGGACTGCAGAAAGATCAAGCACGGCTAGTAACCAATTTCTCTCTCTCTCTCTCTCTCTCTGGTACAGCTGGATAGTATAGTACTGCCGAATGCTAGAGGAGGGGAGAAGATTGAGAAAATGAAACATTTTAAGATGGTTCTTGAGCGCATGATGGCAGGGCTGCAGCTCGGCAAGAACAGCATGCAGATTGGCTTGAAAGACAAGTTATCTGTTTACGAGGAGCAGATTGTTAGTATTCTCCAGAACCACAAGAAGGCACCTCAGCAACAACCCCAGGCTGGGGCCCCTTATGATCAACCGCATTTCCCTGCTCTCCAACAATCGCAACCTGGCTTGCAGTCTCAGCAACTGCCACAGCAGCAGCAACCGCAACAGATGGATAACCAGAAGCAGCTCCAGCAGCAATTGAGCACACATGCCATGCCCCAGCCAAATAACTTGCGCATGCCAAATGCTATGCAGCAGGGCATACAGAATACATTACATTCGGATCAGCTTCAGGCCAGTGGCATGGGATTTGAATCTTTACAGCAGAGTTCCATGGGCCCCACCATGCAGAACACTATGAACCCTCCCCAGATGGTTGGTTCTGGTGCTGCCATAAGCTCAAGCATCATGTCACACGCCGTCACCATGGCCGGGATGGAAACAAACATGAGTTTTACACAGGTTCTCAAGCCTGAACAACAACAACAGGAACAACAAATTCAGCCGCAGCAGCATATGGTGCAGACCCAGCAGCAGACCCAACAACTCTACTTGCAGCAGTGTTTGACGCAGCAGAAGCAGCATCACCAGCTGGTGCAGCAGAACCAGATGCCGCAACTTAGTGAGCCAAGTGACCCAGATGACCTGAAGTCCCAGAAAGGAGCATCTGTCATGAAACCTGGTTCTATGTTCCAACAGCACTACCCTGGCATGGGCCCGCATAGTAGCTACTACCATTCTCAGCTCAAGCCAGGTTCCAATCCACCCATCTCTTCACCTCAGAATATGCATTCATATTCCCCTCAGATCTCCCGCCCATCGCCCCAAGTTGACCAGCAAGGGCTTATCCCTCCAACCCAGCTGAAAAGCAGGACCCTTTTTCAGGCTGCTGCATCACCATTTGTTCCCTCTCCATCTTCTCCAGTCATCCCATCTCCCATGATAGAGGACACAAAGTTGGGTACTGGGTTGATGCATAACTCTGCTGCTGGCCAAACAGGTCAGCCACTACCTGCAAATAGTGCACAAACTGGTCAAATGGGTCAGCCTCAGCCAGAATCTGCTTCCCAATTGCCTGCTGATTTCACCAGCCCTGAAGCAGGCCAGTGTACTATCCTGCCAATTCAAGTTCCTGAGTCTGAGACGCCAATCCAGAAGCTTGCTCGACTGGTTACTTTTTCTTAACCTTTCTAACATTTCATTTTTTGCTGGTAACCATAATGTTCAAAGTTACCCTAAATTAAAGAACCTTTTGTAGTCAATCTGATAATCTAATTTGTGTATTCAGATGAGAACAATGCCGCACAACCAACTAAATGCTGCGGTAAAAGACATAGCATCAGTAGTGAGCATGGTAGATAGAATACCAGGGTCAGCACTAGGAAATGGAACACAGGCAGCAATAGATGACGACTTGGTGGCTATGACCAAGCGCCGGCTCCACGCCAAGAACTTGGCCTATCCTGAGGGGGTTGGAGGAACATATGGCACGGCTTCATCCCCAACCAAGAAGAGGAAGCGTGATTCCATTGCCCGAGAGGTCATACAAGAATATGCTGACCAGTTCGGGGGTGGGAGTTTCTTCTCAAGAATAATCAAGTGGCAGGCTGTCAACCCTGCAGACCCATATGTTATTGTATAAATGACATATATATGTTTTTGTGTCATACCTTTTTATATGTCTGTATATGATTTCCTCGAAAAGATACCATGTTGACTTATCTTTCTTCAATGAAAATAAGGTAAAAAGGCTCTTAAAATGTGTAAATATGATTTTATGTTTCTCCTTTTCATAGCATTAACCCTGTATTTTATGTTGCTCCTTTTCATGGAGATTCACGAATAACTGCTCCGATTGTGTAAGTGATTTATGCCAAGTTAATTTCTAATAACTTTAAATGTATCGATCTAATATATTTTTTATTTAGTTGGCTAGACGTTATCTTAGTCTAGACAAATGCTGATTTTCTAGATTAGAGCTTCAATGTTCTATACATGACCGTATTTGTGTAATTACATTAGTTTGGTTTCACTTTTAGTTTTACCAAATAATTATTCATTTTTGTCGTTACTCCAATCAATGAGGATATCTCTGACAACATTTGATTATGGAGATCTTGCTCATTGTTACAACTAACGACAGTGTATGCGTTTGTAGAGACTAACAAATCACCGGAAACTTGGAAATATATAGGTATTAAATTCTACAAATAATATAAAATACTTGCGTCAAGCTAGATGTTAACCACGAGAACAATCAACATAGATAATGTAGATTAGTGCAATGTCTACTTGATAAAATATTCATTTTCTTGATCATCCTCCAATTTGCGGATTAGTGCAATGCTTTTCATTAAGAAATAACCTCCCACCAGATTTTGCATCTCTCTCAAGTGAACTAGATTTATGTGGTGATTAAAACTGTTGTCGTTGATTTTGGAAGGTCATCATGGCAAGGTTTTGAAGGAAAGAAACTAAAATTCCCTTTTTACTATCAATTGTGCCAAATTATTATGGCATGTGAATCTAACGGATATGGACCCGTATTCCAGATTTTCAGTGCGGACCAGTAAGTATCACCCATTCGGAGAAGCCGAACTCCCCAATTTGACGGTGATGAAAATCAAGCCCAAAAAACACAATTAGACCCAAAAAACTTGCAAATAACGCTCCTTTTATAATATACATACTGGGCCACTAAATTCACTCAGCCCAACTCCCTTGTTTCTCCTTCCTCTCCATCTTCTCTATTGTTCTTCTATCATCTTATAACAAACGCACTACTCTACTAAACCCCAAATCAAATTTGTGGGATATCCCTCCAACCATTTTGACAGTTCCATCGTACATCTACTACGATTCCTTTGGTCAAAAGGTAGTCTTGTTTTGCAGTCCTTCTGAGTGTGGCTGTGTTGTCGTGGCTTGGTTGTTATCACCATCAAATTGGTGATACTCACTGGACTGAACTGAAAATGAGGGATGAGGATCGATATCTGTTGGATTTCATCTGCCATAATAATTCGGTGTACACGGTCAACAGTAAAAAGGGAGTATTAGTTTATGACCTTCACAGCCTTGCCGTGAGGATCTTTCCTTCCAAAATAAACTATAATCGCGTTCATGACTGATAAATCTGGTTGAGTGAGATGAAGAATTTGATGCGCCCCTTGTAGTTAATACCTCTGAATATCTTGGAACAATTAAACACATTTATGTTTATAAGTGGTTTAATGATCGGCAACATTGATGTCGAGTGAGGAACAATGGAAAGCAGGTGCTATTTCTCAGTGAAAGGCATTGTACTAGGCTGCAATTGGAGGAAGAGCAAGGGAATGTAACACATTCTTCGGGACTGCCGTTTTGTGTTGGCAACTTGGTATCAATCGGGTGAATATGGAAAGTGGGGGTATTGTTTCACATAACCCTACCCCTGTGGAAGTATTCCCTAATATATCTAGTTCGTGCTCCTGGTTTACACCTAGCTTGGATCTAGATATGGCAGGGACTTATGATAATTTTCACCTGTTTCAGGTACTGATTTGTAACTCTTCTTTGTTCTAATTAGTTAATATTACATTTTGTGTTATCCGTGGCATTAAATATTTTGTGATTAGCATACTGGTAACAATGAGCGAGAACTCCATTATATATTGTGAATGCATGCATGCTTCATAACATTATAGCACCCTTAAACTCTACAAGTACAAGAAGTATCTCAAATTAACAGCCAAACGCTTCAGCGTGAATGAACTTAATATAGTTTTGCTAAAAGAGCATCTAAACTCTAAACTCCAGGGAAGAATGATGCAGTAAACAAAGATCAACCAGTATGGAATGAATACATCTTTGTTTACTGCATCATTCTTCCCTGGAGTTTAGAGTTTAGATGCTCTTTTAGCAAAACTATATTAAGTTCATTCACGCTGAAGCGTTTGGCTGTTAATTTGGCATCCAGCATATTATGAGCAAATTGAAGTTTATGGTAAAATTAATCATGGTATCATTTTTGACAATTCGGTTATTATGGAAAGTAAGCTTACTTTCCAGCAGTGATGCCGACAAACTGCTACAACTAGAGACACTTTTCTCATGTATAGGCAGTTCTTTCTAGCGCACTCATTCCATGGATCTAATATCAAAATCCAGAAAAAAAAAGAAACAAGAAAGGAAAAAGAACAATCAAAATTTGCCAACTTGTCATAGTAATAAAGAAAAAGAGCAATCAAAATATCTATAGTACAAAAATATACTAAATAAGCAAAATTATTAAGAAAAGGAAAGAAACGGGTGTCAGTATGTGTATCCTAATATCCTATATCATATTTACCAAAAATGTTGAAATTTTTGAAAAATTAATTACATTATGTTTCCAAGAATAGGGATTGGGCAATATCGAAGTGAGATGGAGGACTGTGTACCAGTAAATCCGTTATATCATTTGACATAAGCAGGTGAATGATCCCCTGATTCCATGTACAATCCAATCAAGATGATCAAATAAGTATCTCTTTGGTAGAGTACTCTGTGTATTATAATTATGTAGTACCTTGTGCTGAATTCCTTAGTTCTTTCTAGATTTATACCATTCCTTCCTTTCACTTCATGTTTTCAAAATATGAAAAATCATACTACCAAATCAGATATGAATTGCTTAAATAACACTGCATTACTCAATTGCACAACTGACTCTCATTGGGCAAATTGATTTAATCTTGGATGTTATTGCATAAATGTTGAGGATTGTGTAGTTGATTTTAAAAAAAATTTAAGTGCCTTTCTCAGTTGCAAGGCATGTCTGAAATAATTTAAAAAAAAATAAAATTAATCAAATGAAAGGCACTTATGTTTTATGAATTTTCACAAACTGTTTTAAGACTCCATACTAATAATAAATCACACCAGATCAGGGGGGGTAGGTTTGTACCTACCGTAGAGTCACTTGTGTAATGACGTGGAGTTTGGGACGATTGAAGGAGCTTGAGGATTGGTAGTCATGGAAAACTCAAATCTCTTGAATTGAATGTCTCTTTTAACATAATCTGCACACAATTTAGAAAACTGTTAAAACCTGATCCAAAACTAAAATTAAAGCACAAAAACAATTTATTCAAAGGTTTTAGTACATCCTGCACTGAAAAAAAGAAGATAAATACCCTGTAAATCAAATAAACTCAACTCGAGATGATCACAAACCAAAAGAGACTTTATAGGCTCCACAAATATATATATATATATATATATATATTTTTTTTTTGCAGATTGAAGGAGTGTGAGATCACGTGTCGGCACACCTCTGGATCTCGTAGTGATTCAGGGTTAGGGTTCGGATTATGTGTTCAAGATGAGAGAGTACCTGGGACAAGGGCGGCGCCGCGGCAGTGTGTATATATAGAAATTTCGCATAGGGTTTGTGGAATCCCTTTTATCTTCTAGAGTGTAATTAAGGCCGTAATTGTCATTCCTAATTTAGCACCAAGGCTATTCCATAGGCTTTTCTGTAAAGTAAAGGAATAAAATTAAGGCCCATGATCGACTTTAGGGGGGGTGGGGGGAGGTGGGGGGTGGGGGGTGTTTGAACACCATAAATGGCCGAAATGCCCCCGGCAGCAGCTGTCCAGAATGCTGCCGGCAGCAAATTAGCCGGACCCCAAATATATAATATAATTTTTGTAAAAAAAAAAACGCTATTTGGAATAGCTTCCGTTATAGCTACGCTATTTGCTATATCTTTTTTTGTAGCCTTTCTGCTATGACGCTATAAACGCTATTTAAAACATTGATTAAAACTAATGATGGGACACAAACTACTACATCAGTTCATTTAAAAAAATTGTGTTATTAAACTTTTAAAGTACTTTTTACACTTATTTTTCAGTCTTCTTCGGTCTTTTAAAGAAATATCAAAATGTCTTATTATTTCAATTGGTTAAGAACAGGATCCTAGCTAGTGTTCAGTTCCCTGGAGTTAGGTGTCACAGCCAAATGTTAGATGACACTTTCTTAAAAGCAGGCTAAAAGTCTTCAATAGATGCAACTTAGGTATAGCAACTTATGAAGGTCTTTAATTGTAATTGGGGTAAAAAATTCACAAGATTAGAAAACAACAGTAGTACAATATCAAAAGATACTACTTTTATATAATAACAATCTGGCATGCCAAATGGTGCTGAGAGGAGAGAGGAAAGTGCAAAAGAGAATTCAAATAGAGTTGGATTCGGATATTCGATTTGTTTTCTCATTTCAAAAGAAAAAACAATCTGGCATGCCACCACCTTATACAATGTTTACAGGAATAATATAATGATTAACATCAAAATAATTAAAATAATAGTAAAAGTAAAGGCACCTTAGTAGTAGCAGCACTGTAGATATGTTCCTCAAACTGAGACGCAATATTTTTAAGCCTGTTTATATCTTCTGGAGCTACAGGAAGATGCTTCTTTAATGTGTCCATTCTAAAATTACAAAACCATTTAATCAACTAATTAACAGGCTCAAATTGGTGTTATAATTCTAAATGCACAGATAGAGTTATCGCAATTTTCATTGTACCGGCAATGTTTCTAATTTTATCAATTGGTAAATTGACAATATCCAGATTAAATGCTCGTACTAGAAGCTGGCAAATATATGCAATAATTGTATTAAAAGTAATACACTTGAAGATCATCCCTTTTACACAAAAGAAAGAAATTGAAAAAAAAAAGTGACTACAAATATTAAATGGTAAAAAAAAAAATTTACATACCCAAAAATAATTTACATTTAAGGATGGAGGAAACTACTCTAAAGAATCCAACCTGATCTTCTACAATATGATTGACACGATTTGATACAATTAAAGAATATCGGTTTTGGGGGATTTACTCCTTGATTAATTATAGCTCTTAATAAAAAACTTGTTCCCGGCCAAAATTCACCTAAAATAGAACTCAAAACCCTAGAAAAAGGATCAAACAGATTACATTTTGTTCAAGATTTTTTGCCGAGTGTCCGGTGGCAGATGCGATCGCCAATCATGGTTAGTGTTTGAATCGGGTCCAACACCAAAACTCGGGCCTGTAGCAGCACCGCTTTGCGCAGCATTCCAATTAGAGTCCATAGTTGGTATGGGTTGCTCCTTGTCTACAATGAGTTGAAAAGATAGAATA
Organism: Carex littledalei; assembly: GCA_011114355.1. Taxonomy (NCBI): domain Eukaryota; kingdom Viridiplantae; phylum Streptophyta; class Magnoliopsida; order Poales; family Cyperaceae; genus Carex; species Carex littledalei. The sequence continues at coordinate 5,675,478 of CM022095.1, read as the reverse complement.
CCCTTTCAGCCCCTATACTTGTTTAAAATTAAAAATACTCTTCATAAGCACCCAAACCAAGAGATACATAATCAATACTATGTCCAATCCTATTCACCAAATATGATTTCCCTTTCTCCAAAACGGAAGTACTTTATAAATTATCTAATTCTAATATATAAGAGCTATAGGAATTAAAAAGAGATAAGAGCATTCATTTTTTTGTTCATTGGAAATCTAATTTTCAAAGGGCAAGCTGCCTTTTAGCTTTCTACGACAAAAAATAATAAGAAGAAAGTTGCCGTAGTAGGCCAAAGTACTAACCTGCGGTAAGCTAAAAAAAAATGGCGGAGATAACTGCAACAAAAATAGACGCGAGATGCAAGCACGGAGGCGAGGAGCGTCTAGCGAAAAAAATATTTGAGTAAAAAGGCGGCGACCGTCGAGGTAGTTTTAAATAGAGCGGGGAATGCTATTTTGAGCTATTTAATTATTTCATGTTAAGGAAGTTAATAGTAGGACATTAACCGACAGATTTTATTATGGGAGAATTTCATGTATAACCCTAAAAAACATGGAAATTTCGTAGATCTCCCTCTAAAATTCATAATATCATAATGAGGAGGGTTCAAATGCCTCCAATTTTTGTGAAAATCATGCGTTTCGTTTTTAAAACGTTAATAACTCAAAATTTAAATTATAAACATCAAAATAAAACCGTTAGATGTGATCTATGTTATTTTTTCTATACGATCATAAAATATTATTACATTTCAATTTGTTTTTATGTGAATCAATAAGTTGAAAAATTAACGTCTAGAAATTATCCACATTAGTACATTTTTATAAGCTTCTTGATGACAATCAAAATAAAATTAAAATGCCATAATTTTTTACAAGTGCATAGATAAAATGATTTAGATCATATCTAATGGTTTTAATTTGACTTTTAAGTTTTAAATTTTGAGCTATTAAAGTTTTTAAAAATAGAGTCATGATGGATGGACAAAAAATAGAGACATTTAAACCCTCCTCTATCATAATTTACCCTTCTATTATTATCATTTTAATTAGAACTCATTTCAAATTTATAAAGTACCCATTTTACCCTTCGTTAAGAAATAAAAACTAATAGCATGTTTTATAAAAATGCCAATCTTTTAATTAGTTCGTTTCCAAGGACATACAAATAAATCATTTCTCTACTTCTAACATTTACACGAAATATGGAAATGACCTGGTACTTCTGTTTTCTCGTGTTGCTTATACAATGTTTTCTAAGATTTTGATCATGCGAAATGCGTGATGTCTTTTAAATTTATAACTCAGTTTACTATCGAGTCGGATTACAAGCGCATAATCCTATCGAGTAGTATAAACGAGTGTCGATCCACAGGGAATAAGGTTTTAGGTCTTGAGCGATTAAACCACAATCTTTCGAAAGGCTAGACAAAATCTGAAATCAAAGAGTTGTTGTTGTGATCAATGTATTTGGCGAAAATTAAAAGTAAGTAAAATAAAGATAGAGATGTGAATTCCTTGGGTTTTGGCACACCGTTGTTACTTCAATCCGTTTTGATTCTTACCTCATTTGATGTTGGTTTTCATTTGTTGTATGAGGGTTTCTAATCCAATTTAGTGATTATCACTTTCGCGTATAACCACCCTACTAATCAAGAGATCTCGTTAAGGCTTGTCTTGACTAGTGCAAGGAGATCTGTGACTAGCCCAAAGGTCTCAGCCTTCACTTACCTAGGTTCCTCGTCTGGTCTTTTTGGGTGTCCCCATGGTAAGGCACGACAATGCGACATTCGTCTGCGAATGTCAAGACTTCCATGTATACTTTTGTTGATCCAACTATTGGTATCCCCGGTTAAGGTTTTCACACATTAATCTAGTATTTTTATTCTCCCTTATCCTAATTCGATTAGCCTAAAGATGACGATCTCTCATGCGTGGCCACCACATGATGGTCTAGACTAATAAAACAAAATCAAGTAAGATAGAACATAAATCGCAAAAGCAATCGAAAAACAAAAGACTAAATAATGATCAAATAAAAGTATATATCAAAACATCATGAGTAACAAGATTTACTGCCAACCCTAAGAATCTAAACTTAGCCGCGGAACGGCATATTTACAAAGAGACAAGAGAAAGATACAATCATAAACGAAGTACCCTCCTACTTAGTCTCTACACACTCCTCTCTTCTTACTTAAAGAAATAATAAACTCCAAACTATAAATATATGTTTCAGTTCTATCCAGAGGGCTTATATAGGAGTGGAGGGGCTCCTAAAGATGAGTGGAGTCCAAGAAATCTGATCTGAATACAGCTGGCACAGTTATTCACCAAAGGGCGCCTTGGATACAGTCTGTATTGGCTAATACGGACTGTACTCCCACTGTGTCACTGAGGGAGTTAATGCGTATTCGGCCATCTTTAGTCTGTACTGAGGCTCCAATCTGTATTGGTGGATACGGCCCGTACCAGAGCCTTAGCCGATGAGCTGCACTTTTCCAATCGACCCGATTCTTGCTCCAAATGATGTAAAATAGCCCCAAAACATGTTTCCAACACTAAAACATAAAGTAGAGCAACAATAACATTTTTCATGGATTAATTAAACATAAAGATGAGAAAATAAGGTAAACCTAAGCCAAAACCCTACGTAATTCACTATCATTTTGAGCTTGATCACGCCTCCTAACTTGATGTTGTTTGTCCTCAAGCAATTGTTAGTGTAATAATCTAGAAGTCAATCATAGGATAATTTTATTCTATATGTATTTTGTTCATGTAATGGATGATTAATAAAATTATCATTTTGTTCTTTGAGATTTTATCGAATTATGAATTATTTCGAGTTAATGACTTGAAATTGTAAAACTCCATAATAGATGATAAAAACTCTTAATAGTCACTAACCGAGGTAATTAGCAAAGAACACTAATTGACCAATTAAAGGTTAGTATGTGGATTAAATGATGGTTAAGTTTTACAGACCATAGACAAAGAGTTGTCATTTTAATCACATAGATACATGTTAGAGAACATGGTATTTGACAGACCCTCAATGAAATATTATACGGAATTGTGTTCGTGTCATTAATGTTTTCATTTAGTGTTAAGTTCTAAAGTATGAGGTGGTTCGTCGTTTCCTACATAAGAAGTGTATATTCGTGAGTGTTGTTTAACGCTATTCATAAAAAATAGCTATAACGATGACATTTCAGTATACATGCATGACTTTTGCAGAGGAGAGATGTTTACCAAGACTACTATTGTCCCTCGTATTTAATACGAGTAATAGTATCACTGGGCCCCTTGATAAAGTAAGATTATCTGTGCACGGTATGATTAAAGAGTTAATCATATTTGATAATCTAACTTAAGATCAAGAAAATATTAAGTTTGCAAGGATGACACATACCTACCTTGAAACTGATCTGATACTATGAGACATAAGAATTAACACGAGTAAATTGTTTACTGGATCGTGATATTGTATTGTACAAAATCATCTGTGTCAATTAGCATGGACGTCCTTGCAAATACTTAGTATTAGTGTCGAAGGCTATTGCATGGGTACATTTGCAAGTGTAAGCGCATGCTAATGCCCTTTTTGGGCTTGCTGCAAGGGTAAGCCCATGCAACAAGCCATTTTGCTCCTCTTGCAAAAAAACTCATATTCTAGTAGTGACTACTAGTGGGTATATTTTGGTATAGTTAGAAGCGCAATCTGGTATATTTTGGTATATTTGCAAGTTCAATACAGTTCTTGTAATGTGTTTTGCACATATTTTGTACAATGTATGAAGACTATGTTATGTTAATGCTTATTAAATACTTTCCATAGATCTATATATAAATGTGTTTTTGTTTATCTATTTCAATGGGAATTAGTGGGGAATGTAATACAGTACCTGGTTGGTACATGGAGGATTGTACCTGATTGGTACAAGGAGGATTGTAGATGAGAGCATACTGGTACAATGTCATTCAAGTATTTCCATGGGTATGTCCATGGAACAACGAGTACCATTTCCCATGAAAATATTTGGGCTTGGAATAAGTTAGGTGGGTCCCATGTTGGATAGCCTCAGAAATATACTCTGTGGGACCCACGATCGCTGGCCTTGGAAATACTATTGTGGGTCCCACATATGCTGCCCTTGGAAATACTACGGTGGGTCCCACATATGCTACCCTTGGAAATAACCAGTTGGGACCCACGTTTGATAGCCTTGGAAATACTCTGTGGAACCCATGTTTGCTGGCCTTGGAATAACTAAGGTGGGACCCACAGACGTTGCCCTTGGAAATAATAAGCACATAGGTCGGATGTGGAAGTATTTCCGAGCACACTTTTTCCAAGGGCAAACACATGGAAAAAGCCAGAAAATAATATTTCCAACGGCGCCCACAGAAATACTTACTATTTCCATCGAAGACTTTTGCCATAGACTTTTTCCAAGAGTGACGCACGAAAATGACGATTTCAGAGTTTTTTTCCAAGAGTCAGCCCATGAAACAAGCTATTTCTTGCCCTTGAACTACAATCTTTACTCATTTCCAATAAATGGAGACGGTAAAAACTAAAAAAGGGTTGGTGAACAAATAAAGTAACCAATTTTATTTCAGAGACATTGTGCCAAATTCAATGAACTTTTTCTTCTCATGCTTTTGATATTTAACAAGTGTTTTACGTATTTCCGCATGTTTTGGTACATGGCGAATAGGCGAGTAGGGACCCAATATATATATGTGGCCCAAATATGACATTAGTACAGCATTCAGCCATTCACATCATTTATCTTATTGGTTTAGAATCTTTAGACAAAAGAACAAAGACGCAATTATTGACAAATCCATTTCAAACATTCACCAGCACGCGTCACATTCACAATTTATTTGTTATTATTTAAAATTGTAATCCAAAAATTTACCTAAAAGGGAGACGACCGGCCACTACGCACTACCAGTCCCATTTCCCATTTATGCTAATTAATTAGCCTTGTAGTTTTTTTTCTTGATAATCGATTAATTTGCTTTATTTCGCTATTTTAGCAACAATGAAAATCAGGCGAATTTAATTTTTCCACGTAGCACCTACTTTTGCATCTTCCTTTTTTCTTATTCGTGTAGTATATATATCAGTGTTCTAAATAGCGCGCTATAGCGTTTTTGGACCCTAAACGCTAAGCTATGGCATGAAAATACGCTAATTGCGCTACGGCCGCTATAGCGGTAATAGCGGTCCGCTATAGCGCATAGCGTGTAGCGCTATTTGCGTGCTATGCATATTGGGCTTTTTTAGACAATTTATATGGACTTAAATAAAGATTCATAAAATTTATTTTGTATAGAAAAAAAAAATAGAATGAATCATGATGCTTAAGATATTTTGTATAAAAAAAGATCAATAGTTTATGATATTATTATGGATATTTTGAACCATGGACTTTTGTACTAGTTCAATATGAATATTATAATTTCTTAATTAATTTGGTGTTATTTATTGTTCTATGAAACTTTAGATAATGTTAATATATAGTACAAATATATAATATAATTTTTGTAAAAAAAAAAAAGCTATTTGGAATAACTTCCGCTATAGCTTTTTTTGTAGCCTTCCCGCTATGACGCTATAAACGCTATTTAAAACATTGATATATATGCTTTAATTATTTGAATTTATCCTACAGCCACCATGTCTTCCGCATTTTTATTTGCCTCTTCCTTCGATTTGTTTAAATTCTCAATGAAATTTTGTAGATACACATCCACATCCTTGTTTCCAGAATTTTTTAGCATCAAGCCTTCCGCAGCATCTGCCGGAGAAACTTTCATTTCGAGAAGAAGCTCTCTGATAGAATCGAACAAATGGTGATTCTCGATCCCGAGATAGTTCTTGGCCAACACCTTGAATGCCTCAAAGGTGCAGTATGACATTTCGATGTGCATGTCCATCCTGCCTCTTCTGATCAGTGCTGGGTCGAGCTTTTCTATGTGGTTTGTCGTGAAGATGATAATTTTCTCGCCTCCGCATGCCGACCAAAGCCCGTCGATAAAGTTGAGAAGCCCAGAAAGTGTCACTTTGTTGGCTATGTCAACTTCTTCTATAGCTTTTGATGGTGGTGCCTCAGTTTCATCTTTGTGCTTCTTCTTCTTATCCTTGCGTTCGCCGGTGAGGTCGAGAGAGCAGTCAATGTCCTCGATGACAATGATGGACTTGCCGGTCGTCTCTAGAAAAATCTTCCTCAGCTCCGTGTTGTTCTTGACTGCTGTCAGCTCGAGGTCGTACACATCATACTCCAAGAAGTTGGCTATTGCTGCTATCATGGTAGATTTGCCTGTCCCGGGTGGGCCAAACAAGAGATAACCACGCTTCCACGCTTTGCCAACGTGCTTGTAGTACTCCTTCCCCTCTCGAAAGGTCACAAGATCATCTATGATCGCTTTCTTCCTTTCAGGGTCCATGGCGAGTGTGTCAAAGGTAGCGGGATGCTCGAAAGCCACATGACTCCATAGCATGTTGCGGCTCCCACCACCGGTGGGGTTGTTTGTGAAAAGCCTTCGTTGTCGATTGCGTGCGATACTTGCACGGCCTTTGGTGAGGATGTGGTCCAGATAATCATTCTCTATCAAGTTGCGGTGGCGCTTGTGAAAGCTGAGTCGGTAGAACCTATTAATAAATATTTTTAAAATTACTAAGGATTAATTAAACAAAATTGGACTCCAATAATGTATTACTAATTAATATTTTAAAAGAACATAACAGTGTTTGCTCCCTGCATCTATACAAAATTAGCTTGAAACATTTGGCAAGTACGTACGCTTACAAATTAACTTGGAATGTTATGAAATCTGGTTAATAAATAAACTTCCAGTTTGTAAATTATTTAAAAGAGAGAGAGAGAGAGAGAGAGAGAGAGAGGCACTTTAGTTCCATCTGGCAATACAAGGCACCGCAAACTGCACTGATTTTTGGGTATCTATTACTCAGAAACAGGACCTTAACTAGAGACAACTTGAGGTCTAGGGGCATGAGATGTGTTATAACCAGGGGCGGAACCAGGGCCTGGGCCAGCCTGGGCCCTGGCCCCCCCTTGGCCCAGAAAAATATACAGAGAACTGCATGTTTTTTTAGTTAGGCCTTTGATTTGGTACCTAAAATTGGTAGTTAGGCCACCCCTGAGAGCCCTTGGCCCTGGCCCCCTTGGTTCCTCCATTCCTGGGCCCTAGCCCTCTTGGCCCTGAAATTGGTAGTTAGGCCCCCCCTACTAATATTTTCTGGTTCCGCCACGGGTTATAACATGTCTACTCTGCAATAACTGCCTATCTGAATCAGCAGCTCACCTCTTCTTCTTGTGTCAATACTCGATCACAGTGTGGTTTCACCTAGGATGACCTCTGAATTAATGCATCATCACCTCACAAGGTACAGTGCAGAGCATTTGGGATAATCTAACTCGAAGGGCGATAGAAAAAGGTCTCAATGTCAAAAAATACATGGCTAGAATTTTGTGTGCTTGTTGGATACTATGGAAACAGCGAAATGAGATCTTATTTGGGGGACAAAGATTGCCACTGAGGCAACTTGCAGACAAGGTAGAATGTGATGCTAAACTATGGGAGAAGTTCTGTTAAGAAAAGCAAAAAGCGGAGGGACCTGGATGAGAAAATTTGTTGAGTAGAGACACTATATTGAAACTAATTTTCTTATTCACTCTAAACTATTTTTACAACTACACCTCTCTACTGCTCAATATTTCCTATATCTCCAAACTACTATGACTCTTAGTTAGAATAGGAATTGCTTAATTTGCTTGATGCAAAATGAAGACCAAGGGTCCTTTTTTATACTAGCTAATGGAGTACTCTAGAGACTAGATATTTTGTTTATTTCTATTTTTAATTTAACCGACATTGCAAAGTCGGTTTGAATTTTCTGGAGAAATCTCCGTAGCTCTAGTTGTTTATCAAATATTTGGGCTGGGCCTTACGGTGCTGACTTCAACAGAATTTGTTTGTTAATTTTGTAGCCATTTGATGTATAGGCAGTAGTTCTCGTTTTACTATACTATGTCTTGCAACTAGTCGATATAGGGTGTAGTTGGTGTTTGCAATGTTGATTCATTCATTGTAATACATAGCTGATGTGCTGTGTGTACTGTAAACTAGACAAATGATGTAATGCGGATTTGGTATTAATACAATAGTTTGGCAGCCACTGCCAACAATTTCTCAAAAAAAAAAAGAGAGAGAGAGATTTGGGAATGTTAAATAAATGTTCAACACCTTCGTTCTTCCGGGCTTGAATTGAAGCTGATAACTGTTGTTGTTGATTTGGGAAGGTGTTTGGAGGCATGCCACCACACTGTCACACCACAGAAGGTGTCGGTGACCTCCTCGTATTCGTCAATGGTGACGAATGGCCGGTCGGTTTTCCTTCTGAGCTCGGCCTTCAGTCTCCGGGCACGGTGGAGGCACGCAGAGCTGAGGTATGCCTCAGCAGCGGAGTACAGCTCGTCTTTCCTCATGCGCTCGCTGCTGTACTCATCCAATTTGATATGGATGTAAGGGTTGAGAAACGAAAACGCCTTTCTTAAGGTAGTAGAGATGAAGAAATAGAGTTCTTTCGGGATGTGGTTGCGAACCATGGCCCATACGAAGAGGAAGCTCGCCACGGCTGAGCCTGTGCCCGCCCAACTTGGTACTGCTACCATTTTCTCTTCTTTTTCTTCTCTCTTGTATTCTCTTGACCAGTGTTAACAAGTCAGAAACACACAAAGATATGAAAATGAAAGAAAATTTGTAAGGGTTTACTGCTTACCAGTGTTATTGCTTAAATAATGATTTTGTGGCGGCTTTGGTGATTTGATGCTTGAATTGATAATTGAAGATTGCCGTTGGATACCGAACAGCCACACAATGTGGAGTTGGTGGGAAATATTTATTTATATTATTGTACTTGTCGTCAAATCGAAACAGGCACAAAAATGAATTTGTATCCAAGATCTGGACCGTTCAATTGATCGATCCGGACTATATTAAAGGGCCCTGTGTGTTGTAGGCGTGGACCGGATTGAGTCCGATCTTGATTAGACAGCCAAGATGCATTAAACTCAAAAAAAAAAAATTGAGTTAACGCAGAAGATGTAGCCTCCACAAAAAATAATCAAATTTTGGATTCATGCCATCTTCAAATTTTAAAATTGTGGGCCCACGATTGAGAAAGAGAAAAGAAAAGATGAAAGTGTCGGCCCGTGATTCAGAGGACAATCTGAACTTGATAACTCGTCTTCTCCTGTCTGGTGTATTGTAAATTTGTTAAGAAAAGATAAAAGTGTGGGCCCATGATTTAAAGAAAGATGAAAGTGTGGGCCCGTGATTTAGAGGACAATCTGAACTTGATAACTCGTCATCTCATGTCTAGGGATTTTTTTTTAAAAACGTAATTAAAATAATTAATTTTAAAAAAACAACTTGATTACTTTCAATTTTTACAAAAACTATAAGAACCGAATTACCAATTCGGTCTGATGAATTTTTTTTTTCCGGACCGAATTGGCAATTCGGTCCAGCTGTTTTTTCCAGACCGAATTGGATAACCTTTTGTGTTCACTCTGATCCGAATTGACAATTCGGTCTAGAACTTTTTTAGCCCAGACCGAATTGCCAATTCGGTCTGAGGCTATATATCAAGTATATTTTATGAAACTATATTTTATTACTAACTCGGTCTATTTTATTGTAACTCGGTAAAGAAACAATGGGTGCTCCCCACTGTCTAGCATGGCTTTGATTGGAAATTGACCAATTGACCCTTCCAATTTCATGGTCCTATGGGTCCTTCTCCATTAGGATCACCGAGAGTCATAGTTGCCCCTTCTTCCTCTGTCTTCATCAAGATTGAACTCAATTTGGTCTAATTTCTCTTGCCCATTCCCTTCACCATTGGCAGCCACCAAAGCGTGAATAGCTCGATTTGTACACTTGTGACCTTGGTGATATTTTTAACCACACTTTAAGCACAGTCCTCTAGCTCTTTTCTGGTCAATGGTTAATGTATTTGCTGAATTCAAAAGGTTCTTGGTATGGAAGGGTTTCGATCGTAGTGTGGGTTCTAGCTGCCATTGGAGGTTTTCTTGAGCCATAGCTACCCATTCTATTAAAATATTTTATTGTAACTCGGTCTATTAAAATATGTGAAAATAAAATATTTTATTGCAATTCACATATCTTTATGAAACTAGGCAATAAATATGCAATTGCAATTCACATATGTGACAATAAAATACGTAGACCGAGTTGGCAATTCGGTCTAGGCAAAATAAAAAAGTGGACTGAACTGTCAACTTGGTCTGGTCCTTTTTTTATCTTTTGTGACATTTTTTTCTACGATTAAGTAAAAAACAGCTGGACCGAATTGCTAATTCGGTCCGGAAAAAAAAACCATCGGGCCAAATTGGCAGTTTATATGTTCGGTTCTTATGGTTTTTTTAAAAATGAAAGTAATCAAGTTGTTTTTTAAAATTAATTATTTTAATTACGTTTTTTAAAAAAAAATCCCATGTCCAGTGTATTGTAAATTCATCCCCTACGAGCTCAACCACCATCTTTTCGCTCTCGCTGTCAAGCTCACGTCCTACATCAGCCCCTATGATCGCTTCATCATCGAGGAGTACGCCAGAGAGTGCATTGAGCAGCCACAAGCTCTACGTCACTTTCAAAGCATACCTCAGCAATCACTGCTCTAGGCGTGCCGGCAGATGCCAAATTAGAGTAGAGAAACCTGCTCTAATTTGGCAATCACTGATCGTAATTTTCTTGAGTCAGGTAACCTCAGCAATCACATCACCTCAGTTACCTGACTCAAGCAAATCACAATCGGACGGCTCATTTAACATGGCACGAATCTCAAAACAGACCTCCTACAATTTCAATAGGCACCGGATTGAGTTTGGCCCAAATAGAATTAATCTGAGCCGGCCATTGCAATTTGCTTGAGTCAGGTACCTGGGAGGATCTGTCCCTCTTTAACTCAAATATTCTTCAAAATGTGTTATTCTTGGAATTGAAAATGTACTGTGATAAAACTGGAATTAAGGATGACTAGATGACAAGCTTAATTTAAAATGTACTGTTCTCAAAATGAGTTCTTATTTTGATATTAAGCTTTGGAATCAGTTGTTCGGTACAAACCCATAACAGATTTTTATTTGTAGCAAACGACTCCAGCATTACTTACTGAGAGCACAATGAAGTAACAAAAGGCATGTAGAGACAATTTTGCAATGGAATTGCTTGTAAAGCACAGACCAGTACCAGTAAATGTATCAATGGAACTTCATCACCACAGCACAAACATCATCAATGTATTAATGTATAAGAAGAACAGATAATTATCAGCTTTACCATAATGCCCCATCAATTCACTCTGTATCATTGCACAGACCTTTGGGCATAGCCTTGTACTCAAAAGTGTCCAACATCTATACTAGAAGCAGCTCTTCTATCACTATACCAAAAGTAACCCCTTGTCATCAACAATATCACACATATGACCAAATTACCATCGCTAGATGGGGATATTTATATCTAAAGTAGAAACCAAATAGTTAATAGTACCAAGTTCCTTCCCTCGGAATCATCATCTTTTGGTAAATGCCATAAATCATCTTTCATCCACTTCATGTACTGCCAAATTGTCCATTTAATCTGTAACAATTTGAACAGAAGAAATTCACACACGGTCCGTGTATAAGTAATCACAGAAAGACTTGAACACAGAATTTAACGAGGTTCAGTACCGACTTGGTACCTACGTCCTCCACACTCACACACACACTTTTTATTTCTTACACAAAAATAATAATTCTTAAAGAGAAAGGAGGAGAGGCTTTATAGAAAGAACCTCCCTCAAATTCTCTATATCCTACTTTCCTTTTCTTTCTTTCTTTCCCTTTTTTCCATATATTACAATCTCCTAAAATAAGAAACAATATAACTCAGAAACATAATATAAATCACAAACGGATCCCAGCTGCCACCTTCCATATCAAAACGAGAGCCAGCTGCCGCCTTCCATAACTGGTCTGATGGCCAGGTACACGGTCCGTGCATCTTAACACACAGACCGTGCATTATCTGCTTCAACACTCCCCCTCAAGTTGGCATGTACAGATCAGTCATGCCTAACTTGCTCACTGCTATATTGAAGATGTTGCTGGCTACACCTTTGGTCAAGATATCTGCAAGTTGATTTTCGGATCTGACAAATTCCAACTCAATCTCCTTTGAGTCGATGTTATCCTTTAAGAAATGTCTGTTCACACTCACGTGTTTGGTTCTATCATGCTGCACCGGATTATGTGACATATCAATTGTCGTCTTATTATCCACACGAAGTATCATGGCTTCTTCTGGTGTAAATCCAATTTCCCTCAATACCTTATTTATCCAAAGGAACTCGCACACTCCTTTGGTTACCCCAATCAATTCAGCTTCTGCACTTGAAAGCACCACCGTACTTTGTTTTTTGCTTCTTCAAGTTACCAGGTTTCCTCCAACAAAGGCAAAATACCCTGAAGTTGATTTTCGATCTGTGAGGCTCCCAGCCCAATCTGCATCAGTATAGCCAATGACCCTCAAGTGACCGTTTTTTCTGAAATAAATACATTTCCCTGGAGTTCCTTTTAGATACTTGATTATTCTCATGATTGTTTCCATGTGTTCTTCACTTGGATTGTGCATGAATTGACTCACCAAACTTACCGCATATGAAATATCAGGCCTTGTGTGAGAGAGATAAATGAGCTTCCCAACCAACCGCTGGTATCTCTCTTTGTTTGCTGGAACTTGATCTAGATTTTCTACAAGCTTAGCATTCAAAATTACTGGTGTGTCCACCGGCTTGCAATCTAGCATCCTAACATCTGCTAGTAAATCTAAGATGTACTTTCTCTAAGATAAGACAATACCTTGTTTTGACCTAGCTACCTCAATTCCAAGAAAGTATTTCAAACCTCCGAGATTTTTCATTTCGAACTCCTTTGACAGCTTTTCTTCAAGAGTACCTATTTCCTCTGCATCATCTCCTGTAATGATCATATCATCTACATAAATAATCAAAACAGTTACTTTGTTATGCCTTCTTTTATAAAACAACGTGTGGTCAGACTCCCCTTGGGCAAACCCATAACTTCTCATGGCATTGCTGAACCGGCCAAACCATGCTCGAGGTGACTGCTTCAATCCGTACAATGCTTTGTCTAGCTTACATACCAGTTGTTTCGAGCCAGTTCTCTCATACCCAGGTGAAATTTCCATGTATACTTCTTCTTCCAAACTCCCATGTAGAAAAGCATTCTTGACGTCGAATTGATGCAGTGGCCAATCTAGATTAGCTGCAAGAGATAACAAAACTCGTATTGTGTTTAGTTTGGCTACAGGTGAAAAAGTTTCCTGATAGTCTATTCCATATGCCTGAGTGTACCCTTTTGCTGTAAAGAACTCCTTTAGGTTACTATTTACAAATTCTCCCCCATTATCACTTCTAAAAAACTTCATTTTAGTCTCAAATTATTCTGTACCATTTCATAAAAACTTATAAACACCATTTTCACTTCATATTTCCCTTTTAACAAATACATCCATGTCATACGAGTATAGTCATCAACAAACAAGAAAAAAATATCTATAGCCATGCACAGATTCAACTGGGGAAGGACCCCAAATATCAGAATGAACAAGTTCAAAAGGTTTTCCACATTGATGTAAATTAATGTTATAAGGGACACGATGACTCTTTGCTTTGATACATGTTTCACACTGAAACTTGGACAAATCTAAACCTACAAACAATTCGGGTAAAATCTTCTTCATATACCCAAAAGAAGGATGTCCTAACCTCCTATGTCATGTCCAAATGAGACATTCAGACTTTGCAGATCCATTAGCTAAGTTAGTCATTCCAATCCTTAGGTCTTCTAAGTGATACAGACGACCATGCTTAGAACCACGCCCAATGATCTCCTTCGTGAGGATGTCCTGGACAATATAGAAATTAGGAAATATTAGAACCACGCAATTTAACTCTTCGGTTATCTGGCCAACAGATATTAAACGTGTAGTAAGAGATGGAGCCAAGAGGGTATTTGTAAGCTCGTAAACATATAGGCTTTTAATACCTAGTCTTTACTCAATTCAGTTGCAAGCATACAACAGAAGTTGGGTATAGCTGGGTGTTGAATCCACAGGAACGGTATGAATATTACCGGACTCTACTTAATTATGAAACATTCCAGAAGTCTGCAAAGGTGGTTGTTGGTTGTTTAATGTCCTAAACAGATCAATAACAAGGTTTAAAACAGTAAAATGGTTTAAGAATGAATAAAAATGGGTTCCTAGGGTTTCTGACTTCGTCTCAGCTTAGCCTCAAGGTGCCCGGTCCGTGCACTTTTGATCACTCAAAAAAGAGCAATGTTTCTTTTAATATTTATAAACTCGAAAATGCTATCAGTTCGGACTGCAAGCGCACAATCCTATCGAGTAGTATGTTCGAGGTCGATCCACAGGGAATATTGGTTCAGTGCTTTGAGCGATCGAATCATAATCTTTCGAAAGGCTAGACGAAATCTGAAAATTGAGAGATGCTGTTGTGATCAATGTAAATTAGGAAGAAATTAAAAGTAATTAAAATAAAGATAGAGATGAGGATTCCTAGGGTTTCGGCACACCATTGCTACTCAATCCGCTTTGACAATATACTCCTGTTGCGTCTGATTTCCTGTTGTTGTTTTATGAAAGACACCACATAGGTCATTGCGATTTATGTTACGCAAGAATGATAGATCTTTCATCGAGGTTCTACATAGGACACTGCGAGTTTTCTTACGCAAATGACTGATCTCTAAAAACCCCAAATTACTACACAAATCACTGCGATTTTCCTTACGCAAGTGATGGAATTTGGTACGCGTTTTGTTGGTCTGGTTTATGGTTTCCCCGCTAAGGTTTTCTTCACATAAACCTAATAGATCTCAACGAGGCTAATTCATACAAATAGTTTCTCTTACCATTAAAGTACTGTCACTACCCTAACAGACTCAAACTAGATCATTGAAGTTAGATGAAGAGATAGTAAATCACAAAAGCATTTCGATTCAACAAGAAGAAACCATAATCAACAGAAATATATATATCAAAACATCAAGAGTAACAAGGTTTACTGCCTAGCCCTAAGAAAAGGAACTTAGCCGCGGAACGGCATTGTTACAAGCACTCATCTCTTCTCACTTTAATCAAATCTAACCCTAATTACAAAGATAAGTTATTCTTCTGCCCAGGGGCCTTATATAGGAGTGGAGGGACGTCTGGAGGTTGAGTAGGGGCTAAGAAACTGATCTGGAAATAGCTGTTGGCAGTTATTTCCCAAGAGGCGCCTTCGGTTACGGACCGTATTAGTTGATACGGTCCGTATTAGGACCTTGACGGTTAGGGTTTAATGCTTCCAGCGCTATCTTCTGGTCTGTGCTAGGCCTGGTCCGTATTAGGCAATATAGACTGTAACAGAGACTTCGTCGATAAGCGGCGCTGATCCGATCGACCCGATTCTAGCTCTATTTGGTGTAAAATAGTCCCAAAACCTATTTTCTGCAATAAAACATAAAGAAGGGTGACAGTAGCATTTTTCTCTAATTAATTAAACATAAGTGTGAGAAAATATGCAAAACCTAAGCCAAAACCCTACGTAAATCATCATTATTTTGACTCTGATCAACTTTCATGCACAGGCCGTGTGTAATGTGCACGGGCCGTGTACTCTCATACACGGTCCGTGTGGCCCTCGAGGTGATACAGCGGCTACTGGTTTATGTGTTGTTTCTTTATGCAGGGTTCTATTGACCGTACCTGAGTCCCTAAACCTCAACTATCGCATGATGTCTTAATTACTTAGTACGGAACTCAATTTCTTCCCTCTTAGGGTTCTTAAACCTCAACTCTCGCTTGTTGGCTTAATTAACATAAGTTACTTATTGGTTTACTAAAGATATCCTCCATCTCTCGACGCGAGGAAAAGTTCACCTCTCGGCTACTACTTGGTTTCACCTCTTGGCTCACAAACCTACCTCAAATACCTAGTTTGGTCGAGTGAATGTCAAGATTATTCGATTACCATCTAGATGAGGCATTTCATCTGGCGGAGTAACCATTCAATTCAAACAAATTCAACTAAGCAATAAAATACTACACAATCAAGCAAACACAAGATTCAACACAAATTCCAAGTAACTAGCAAATAAAACTAAGCATTCGACTACATCTTAACCCTAGAAACAAAGTGTTTAGCCTAACATAGTTGAAAGGCTAATAAAGCAAATAACAAAGATAGAATTCATGACAAAACTCGAAGAGAAATGAAGATTCGTCGCAAAACCCTCGTTTTCCTCCTCTCTTCTTCTTCTCCAAGCCAAGCCGTCAAGCCCAAACCCTAGATTTTTGTCCTCTGGTCTATAATGAGCTCTATGTTGCCCAGAGAGACGCTTTAATGCCTTCCATTCGCGACCTTCCCCAGCTGGCATCTATTTCCTTCTTTGGTTTCTGTTTCTGGAAATGACGTGCACGGTCCGTATGCAAGGGTGCATGGACCGTGTGCTTGTGTCTTAGTGAGGTGGATTGTGCACGGTCGTGTGTCTTCAGTCTGTGGTCGGGTAAAGGGTGTACGGACCGCATGCAGATGGTGCACGGTCCGTGTATAGGCCTTCAAATTCCAGATTCTTTCTCAGTTTCGCCCGTTTCCTGCAAAAATAAGAACAAAACCGCAGCAGTACCACATCCTACAGATATTCAATGAAATGGACACGACTTCAGAGTTTTAGGCATAGGTTTTAATACAAAGTACGGTCGGAATATGGACAAATAGCGAGACATCAGTATTATTAAGCACCAAGGCTTGAGAGATTTCTACATTCCCAGCTCCTTTTACTGGATACTCAATTCCGTTGGCATTAACAATTTTGTCTATTTTTTATTTCCCAAGTTTCCTAATATCTTTCTCACTAAATGTCATATGATCTGTAGCACCAGAGTCAATCACCCAACTATTTAGATTGTTATAGGTTAGCAGAGACATACCCTGATCACTTTTTTTACCTTTCTGAGAATTGATACCAGAGGCATTCCCGTCATCTTCAGTATCTGCACGGGTCGTACAGAGCTGTGCACGGACCGTGTACTTCTCGGGCTGAGCAGTCTGATCATCTGTGCATACCATGCTTCCAGATGTCTGACTCCTTCCCTGCTGCTTCCCTTTCTTTCCTTTGAACCAATCGGGATATCCAACTATCTCAAAGCATTTATCTTTTGTGTGTCCCATCCTCCCACAATTAAAACATTTTTGTTTCAACCTTTCCTGATGACCAGAGTTAGAGAACCCTTTTGACAGCATAACCATTGGGTTTGAAAACGTACCTTCTTCTCCTTTGAGCATGACTACCTGTTGCATGGCCTCCCGTTTAACCATACCAGGCTTGCTCCACAGATGGAAGTGGTACCACTTGTAGTACACTTGCTCTCACATTGTCGAGGCGATCGTCTAGACCATCCAGAAAGGTATATACCCTAGTCTTCTCAAGGTATTCTTTGAATTTCTCAATGTCAGTTGCACTTGTCATGGGGTTAGGGCACCGGAAGTCAATTTCTCGCCAAAGACCCTGTAAAGTGTTATAATACTCCTCTATGGATTTACCTGCTTGTTTCAGCCGAGACACTCTTTTGTTTAGATCAAACACCAATGCTTCATCATTGTCATCATAGAATGTAATAGCAATAGCCTTCCACATCTCACTCGCGGTTTCATAGCGAATGAAATTTGGCATGAGCTTCGTATCCAGCGAGTTGAGCAACCACCCTTTGACAACTGAATCTTCTACACTCCACTTTGGGAAGTTAATTGTATCACTAGCCGTCGGAGGTGGTGGATCACCGGTAATGTGTATCATCTTGTCTCGTCCCTTGAGGTATACACTTACCACTTGGGACCATATCGAGTAGTTGGTACCATCCAATTTTACAGAGATTGGCGATGAAGGGGCATCAGGGGTAGGCACTGCAGTGGTTGGTTGTCGTGTAGATGATCGGAGAGATACTAGTTGTGTCATTTGAGATTGTTGAATCATTATAAGCTCAGTTAGCTTCTCCAACAGAGATTTGGTACTCGTCTCTTCTTCTGACATGGTTGGTGTTTCTTAACAAGAGCGGAATAGATAGAGTATCTAGATCACCTTCGGCATAGCCATCAGCAATCAGTACAACCAATCAACTCCATGGCTCTGATACCATGTAACAATTTGAACAGCGAAAATTCACACATAATTCTTACAGAGGAAGGAGGAGAGGCTTTATAGAAAGAACCTCCCTCAAATTCTCTATATCCTACTTTCCTTTTCTTTCTTTCTTTCTCTTTTTTCCATATATTACAATCTCCTAAAATAAGAAACAATATAACTCAGAAACATAACATAAATCACAAACGGATCCCAGCTGTCACCTTTCATATCAAAATGAGAGCCAGCTGCAGCCTTCCATAACTGGTATGGCAGCCAGGTACACGGTCCGTGCATCTTAACACACGGACCGTGCATTGTCTGCTTCAACATAATCAACCATCAAATTATCCATTTATCTACCATCTGCATAATAAAAAAATGAAAAAGTAGTGAAATAAATTTATTTATTCCTTATGAGTAAGAGCATATAGTACAGAATTGACAACTATATTACATATGGACTAGATATTAACATGACTCGAGTTATAGATGTTAATTACTTAATCATAGTCAAATCAACCTTTACAGTAGTGTTTTCTATATCCATGAGCTCCAATCTAGAAAAGCATTTGTTTAATATGTGATAATTTAATATGGGAATATTACAGGATGGTTCATAATTGGCCAATTTTCCAACTTCAGAGAAAAGTGATTTGCATAGAACCTTCCTACAACTACGAGATAGAAATCGTCATGGTAAAAGGTTATAAAAATGGTCACAAGAAATATAGTGAAATCAAAATGCATTTGTATTATTCTGCGTTCTGAATGAAGGTTTCAGCAAAATGTTTCAAGGCACTTCCAATGGATGCAACACCTTGTCCTCATAAGGTATTGCGGCAACAGGCTGCAGCCTTGCACACAAGATTGTAACTACATAAAGGAACTAATTCATTCCTCAAGAAAGTAACAGCGATTGCTTTAGAAATTCATTTTCATTTTTCTATGGAAGTTTGACGGGTCCTTTGAAATTTTGCAAAAGGATCCCTACAGAAGAACTCAAAGTTTGGTCCAATATTCTTAGTTTACAACTGGTGGACACCTTTAGACAATTTTTCATTTTGATAACTAAATTCTTCTACCTTTTAGTTTACTAAAAAGTTCCATATGTCGATTTCACTTCAAGAAAATCATTCAAGGCCTACAGAACTCACCACAGTAAAGTTGCCTCCGGGCATTAACTCTATTTTTTTTTTGCTTTTTTTTCTCCAGAAAAGTCGGTGGACAGCACTGGTGTAAAATTAAGAAAATGAAAAATTAATTGAGAATGCATTTACGGATTTAATTATGCTCAGAAAAAGAAATTACAAATTCCCAACTCTCCGATTAATGGGGATATCCCAATGATGGACATCTCGCTCATTGTAACATGTACACTAATGATAAAACCTGCCTTTGTAGCCAGAAACATATTAGTTGGAAAATATACACAAATAGCATATCATATTCACATTTTTTAACGAAAAGGAGTTACAGATCAGTACCTGAAGCAAATGGAGTTAATCATATTTACACAACCCCACAATATCTATATCAAGCTAGGTGTAAACCATGAGGTCAATCCAGATATTGCAGGAAATACTTCCGTGGGGCAAGAGCAATGTGGAACAATACTCCCACTTTGCAAATTCATCTTATTTATGCAAATGCGATGGGATTGCGTGGCCAGATGATCATCTATATCATAATATATTTCATTTCCTTGTTGTCCCTCCAATTGCAGTTGAGAGCAATCAAAACGACTGAGAAATAGAACATTCTTTCCAATGTTCTTTACTTGACGCCACTGCTCAAAATTAATCCACTTGTACACATAAATATGCTTTCCAAAGTATTCAGTGGTGATGACTATAAGGGGCCTGTCAGCTTCGGCATCTCCCTCAACTAGATTTATGTGATCATGAAAGGCATTGTAGTTGATATTAGAAGGAAAGGAACTCATGGCAAGGCTCTGAAGGTCATAGACTCATAGGCTTAACACTTCCCGTTTAGTTCACCATATACACTGATTTATTATCGCAGGTGAAATCCAACAAACTTCGATTCGTATCTATCATCTTCATTCCGGTCCAGTGAGTATCACCTATTCGGCAGAAGCCCATTTCCCACTTTGACGGATATAACAACCAGGCCGACTAGAGCCCATCTCAAACAATAAAACAAAGCAATTAATTCGCTTGTACTAACCTTGCAGCGGTTGCTGTGGTGGCGAGAACAGGAACGAGAGGAGAGAGATTAAAGAACGGAGTCGTGGAAGGTCGACCAATGGAGAATCTTAAGTCAGCCCTCTAATTTCAGAATGAGGCTCGAGCGACGGAGATGTCGAGCCGAGACGCTGCTCATTAGTGCGATTTCTGTGAGTTGGAATGGAGTCTGTTTCGTGCTTAGAAGAGAGGTTTCAAGTGCCGAGATTTTTATTAATACCAAATATAAGGTATCCAATAACAGATGAGGGATTATGGAGGGGTGTTTACAATCAATTTGAGTCAAGGAATATTCCGATAATAGACTTATATTTCAAGAGAGTTTCGCGTCAATCCGGGGTTGGACCTTCTAGAGAAAATACAGGTTATGACAACCCGGTGTACCACAGCTCGGGTTATGACAACCCGGGGTACCACCACTCGGGTTATGACAACTCGGGGTACCACAACTCGGGTCATGTACTACCGTATGAACCGTACATACCACATGTTTATGATAATTATGTACATGATTATACCACTGATTGTACCATGAATGATTATGCCACCGAGCTACCACCACCACCACCTCTTCCTGAATCCTTAATCCAAGTTAGATTTCAATCTGTACCAAAGTCAATACCAAGATTGTTACCCGCTGTTACACGAAATGATACTGACATTGATGGTGAATGGATCGATGCCATACCAGAAAAGGAAATGGACACGGGTGATGATTGTGAAGGGGGTTGGGATTCTGATCACTTATCAGATGGTGATGCAGATGTCCCTCCCAGAGAAGACAGATTTTCGATTAGAGGCTGGACAGATAAGCATCCGGTCGCCACATTCAACGAAACAAGTTCTTTTGAAGAAGCAGACATTGGTTATTTTGGGAAGCGCATCGTATACAATTCAGAGCTTGCCCCATAGTAGGTTTATACCAACATAGATGAACTTATGAAGAAAATCAATGAGGTTCATGTTCACGGCAACTGAGAGTGCTACAAAAAAAGGGACCAAACAAGGTTAGTTGTGGTTTGTAAAGATGAACCACGTTATGAGTTCTGTCTTTTTGCAACCCCTGTGGGTAAGAGGGAGGCATGGATGATTAAGAAGTGTAAACCACCTCATACATGCAAGTCTGCATCATCAAGGACAGACCATGCACAACTTACGGCATCACTTATTGCTGACGTAATTGAGACATGCATTAAGGCGGACCCATCGATAAGCATTAAGGAGGTCGCTAGGAGTGTCAGACTCATTTACAAACATGCAACTCCAAAATACAACAGGTTGTGGAGAGGGTATAAACTTGTGATTTGTAGAATATTTGGTAGTTGGCAAGGTTCATACAACTTGCTTGCACCATTGCTCCTGGCCATAGCAAGTACAAATCCTAGTACAAAATATGAATGTTGGAATGTCAGCATACCCGATGTCGATGACGCTAAACAATTCAAAGCCATAGCATGAGATTTTGGTCCATGTATTCAAGCTGTGTCATACATTAGACCGGTCATTAGTACACATGCATGCTTCATGGGAGGCTGTTGATAGCATGTGCATATGATGCTGAAAATCAGTTATTGCATTTGGCCTTTGCAATTGTTGAGAAGGAGGATAGTGACAATTAGGGAATTTTCATGAGCTTTTTTACGAAGAGAAGTGGTTGGGAACATGTTCTTTTGTGTCATATCAGACCAGCACAAAGGAATCAAATATGTTTTTGATCGTACCAATTTCGGATGGTTGACAGCAGACGGCGAGTGTGTGCACATGCTGTGTATACAACACATTGCAGAAAACCTAAATAAGAATACCAGATATGACAAATGAGTTGCTGACACATTCAAAATTGGTTGTGTAGTACTGTCCAAAGGCAAATGCCTACTTACTTAAGGTGGGCAAAAATAATCACAGAGATCTGCAAGAGTCACCCGCATATGAGAAAATATTTCAAGCCCATGATGAAGGTTACCGATGGGAAATTATGACCACAAATAGGTCCGAGTTCTTGAATAATATTTTCAAGCAGAGCCGGATGTTGCCCGTGGCAGCAATTGTAGAGGACTCATTCTACAAGTTAAATGCATGGTTGTTGAACGGCGTGCTAAAGCGCTTGAATTACTGACCATGAATCAAATCTTTTCAACAAGGATGGAGCGAAAACTAAGAAAACATAGGGATAAAGGTGCAGCTATGAACGTTGTCCCGTACGGTGATCAACGCTTACAATTCGAAGTGCAATGTCCAAGTGAGTACGTTCCAACCAGCCGTAGACCAGATGGGACTATGGAGTTTGTGAAAACGGATTTCAAGTACATGGTTATTTTCAGACCTGACAATATTGTAACATGTACATGCCAAGGAATCCAATTAGCTCACCTAAGAAACTTCTGTGAGGATGATTTTGTCACCGACATGTACCGTACTAAGTACCTTGCGAGTACTTGGGGTGGATCTTTCCATTATTATCCCAACCAGCATGCGTGGCCGGCCTATATTGGGGATAGAATTTTTCCTTCAAATGGGTGGATCAGGTTATGGAGAATGAACCACAAGTGTGCTGTAATAACCATGGACCAGATGTAAGGTAGGCGAATGGAACATCAGGCTCGCCGTTCCACTTCTGACAGGCAGCGAGCAGGTATATTTTACATTTTATAACTGATTATATATTTTACTATGTCAATATCATACCATGATTGGTGAATTGGAATGCAATACAGATGCCATAAACGAAGCCAATGAAAGAGAAAATGCTAGAATTGTTGCTGAGGCAACCGGTAAAAGACAGCACACTTATGGGAGCCAAGCATCTAGTAGCCATGTAGAGACATCTGGTAGTGTCACACAACTATCTAGAAATAGACCCAAAACTCGTCGACTTAGTTTGTTCGGACGTCATCACTGATAACCAAGCCACTTGAGATCCATGTTGTGAACTATTTTATTTAGATGCATGTTGTGAACTATTTTATTTGATAGTTTGTGAACTATTTTAGTTGAAGTTTGTGAACTTAATTTATATGCTTGCGTTTTGTTATTTTCATAACTTAATTAAATATACACAAATTGATAACATAAAATATAAATAAACACTAAATTGATGAAATAAAGTCTACAAAATAAATACTTGATAAGTAGTACTACTTCTTACAACGAGCCTTTAAAGTACATGGAACAAACTCATCATCCGATATTGGCGGATCTGGATCAGTCACAGCAGACGAAGTGCTAGCCTTACCAGTATAAGTACAATGAACAAACTCATCGTTCGTGGCTAGCGGCTCCGGATCAACCTTTTTTTCAAACCATAACCATAGGGGTTTTCCACAAAATAATCATCTGAAATTTCAAACCGAATAGGTCGCCTAAGAAATTGCTCCATAACACAGACTTGACAGTTCTTTTTATCCCTGAAGCATACTTGACAGATCTTTTTTTTTCCTCATTCTTTCATCGACCACTCATTGACCCACCTCTGGGCACCTATCGATTAGAAGATCTACCTCGATTGTTACTGTCCATCCTTCTCGTCTAAAAAAATGAATTACAAAAAAGAAGTTCAAAAAAGAATTACAAAAAAGAATTAAAAAAGAATAAAAAAATTAATTAAAACAATAAATTAAAACAATAAATTAAAAAATACTACAACAAAACAAAACAAAACAAAATACTACAATAAAATAAAATAATACAATCCAGTCTACAACATAAAATACTAGTACTACAATATAGTCTATAACATAAAATAATACAATCCAGTCTACAACATAAAATCTAACAATCAAGTCTAACATAAAATAATACAATCCAGACTATGGCTTAGGAGTAGTGGAACTTTCTCCCGTCTTCCCCAAAGGCCTGCAGCAACACGCAACACACTCCCACATTTAGAAACGATAGTCATTTACCAGATCTGCATTCCTGTCGATACATTTAGGGTGAACTCTTACGCCACAGAGATGATAAAAGAACTCCTCCACAATACCTCCCTTGACACTATATACAGGGCACACTTCCCAATCAGGTGGAGGGTCGATATCGCCGAAGTTCTCATAAAGAACGCTTCTAATAGTCGGATCATCCGTGGTAGCATATTCTTCAACTGCGTTGGGTGGAAACCCTAAACGAGATAAACGTCTCCTCAAGCGGGCTTCACCCGTCCAAAAATTGTTAGCGAGGGATATGCGAGCATTGCGTGCGATTTTACTTCCTCCTTTTCGAAGTTCGGGTTTGGATGTCATGGTAAGATCTAGGGTTTCATCTAAGGCTGGGCAAAATTGCTCAAACTCGTAACTCGCTCATTTATAGCTCGCTTTAACTCGCTCATTTACAACTCGAGTCAGTTCCAACTCGAGTTGGTTGACTCGTTTAATAAATGAGCTAAGTTTGGGCTTATCGCAACCCGCTCATTTATAACTCGAGTTACATAGCATTGGTCACAATAAATCCCAAAAATTATTTTTGTTAAACTGTTGTATGAAAAATTGTTGGTGCTTATGTACTAAGTTGCTGTATGAAAAATTATTGGTTCTTATATACTATTGTTGTGTGAAAAATTATTGGATACTGATAAATTCTTTTACTAGTAGTATATAATTAACTGGTTAAACGAGTTATAAATGAGTTGTGAGCCAACTCGAGTTGATAACGAGCTGAGTTCGAGTTGGCTCTACAACTCGTTATTACCATCCCAACTCGAGTTGACTCGCTCATTTATTTAATGAGCTGAGTTCGAGTTGGGGGTAACTCGCTCAAACTCAACTCATTACAACCCTAGTTTCATCAGACCATGATGAATTAATCAATTTATATTAATTCTAAACAATTTCTAACAATTTCTAAACAATTTTAGACTAAAAAAATAAATACAAAAAATTAAGGGACTTACATGCAAAAGAGGAGGCGATCTGTTGGAGAAAGAGAGAAAGAGAGGAGAGAGAGAGTGAAAACTTGAACTGAATGGGGTGAAAAACGGAAGGGTACCCTCCAATATATAGGCAATAGCAGACCGCCCCAGCATGAGGCAGAGTTTGGTACAGGCAGCAGACCGCCCAAACGTGGGGCAGTCAAGTATGAAAAGCAAACCGCCCAATGACTGAGCGGTCAGGGTGTTTTAAAAAAAAAATCAGCCGGGGGACAGATTTGTAGGGTATTAATAAAAGTTCCGGATTCAAGTGCGAGAGAGAAATTGGGCCGAAAAAATTTAATGGCCCATCTCGTATGTATTATTTCTCGAGCCGAATTTGAATGAGCAGATCTAAAGCGGAAGTGTGACCAATACCACACAGATTATCTGGATGGAGATATTTCTCTATTCATATCTGCTTAAAGTTCATTTTATTTTTATATTTATTTTATTTGTTAAGTATTAGTGTTATCAATTTTTTATTTTTATTCGTTACGATTAATGACAATAATGAATAATTATAGAATAAATTTATAACTTATATAATTTAATATAAAAAAATAGAAATGAATAAATATATTCCACATATAATGTACGTAATAAATCTGTGAAAATCCACATGACCTTATTTTTTATCAGTAATAAATGCTTTAGATTTAATCCTTTGCTGGATGGATGCTGTGTTGGATGGGAAAGCAAATTATTAGAAACAAGTCTCAACAACAAACATAGTGACAAGATTATCCGAGTTACTTTCGAATTTACTGAATTGTACGAACAATGAACAATTTATCTAATATTAATAATTAAATTACAGACTTCTTTTATACATATAATAGAAAATATCGATATTTTAAATTTGATTCCTATTATAAAAGACATACTATTATCAAATGTAATTCGTATTACTTGTAATAATCTTATTCTTTATAATGAGCATCTCTTTGTTCGGTAATATCTATACTTCTCAATATAATATTTGTTGTATGAATAAATGTAAAGAATTAGGGATTAGTTTTCGGTAATAACTAAGTTTTTCAATATAAATTTTTTTATATCAATAAATGTAAATAATTAGGCATTCATTCATGAATCATAATAAAATCATGCTTATTGCGTTGAAGAAATATTCAATGTATGGAATTAGTATATTTCTGAAATATGCAAAAATTGACTTGTTAAATTATATCTGTATATCTGAAAGCCCAGTAAAACTCTTTTATTTTGACCGGGTGTAATTACGAACGCGTATTCTCTGCATTAACTCAAAAGGAAATATTTTGAGTTAATGAATCTCAACCGTTTGATTTTAAACAAAGCCAATCCAACTTCTGCCTATAACATAGAGAGCCCTTTAATATTAGTGCGGATCTGGTCTGCACAAAAGATTCCCTTTTGAGTTAATGCAGATGATACAAATTCGTGTAATTACAGTATTACACCCATTCTCTCGTTACGGAAACCCTCTTTTTTCATCACCCAATAGATAATGAGAGAAAAAAACGCCATGACACGGTACGGTGACTTGCGCGTTTATATCGTATTTATTTGCATGTTGTGATTATTTAAAAAAAAATAGAACGACAAAACATGTAAATTATTTTAATTATGATATGACAAAGTATGGTACGGTACGTATTATCACATTTTTTTTCAACATTATATTTTTTTATCTTACATTTTTTATAATATTTCCACAATTATTTGACATTTTCTGATTTTTTTTCAATAAACCAACGTAAATTATGAAAAATAATTAAGCATGATTAACATGAGCAAATGTGATCAAACATGACTAGTTAGGACATTTAATCACGATACATATAATAATGACATGACTAACATTCCGCAATCTAACAGGGACGGATCTACATGTATGTCAGGGGTGATAAGCCACCCCAATGATTTTAAAAATCTTAATTATGTGTGTTAAAATTTAATTAAATTTTTGTTATTTTAAACTTTTATATAATTTATCCTTCCTCATAAAATAACAAATTTGTTCTTGTAGTCTTACAACTATATTTTGTTTTTGTAAGATCATGAGTTCAAATTCCACTAATCACGTTTTTTTTTGCCTTTTTTACATATTATGTATTTTATAAATTAGCTCCCCTATTCAAATTTTATAATTCTGCCTCTGTATTTTGACCATAACACGACACTATTTTAAAAATTAACTTCATCATAACACGACACGACACACGACTAAAATCATGATATGACACAAATTTAGATCTGTGAAAATTCACGGGACCTTGACTATCCATCAGTACGGTACGATCCATAATAAATGGATTAGATTCAATCCAGCTCCACATTACCAAGCCCCTTTAAGCTTTTGATGATGGATAGATACGGTGTGGGATGGCAAAAAGGTCCGACATTAGAGACAAGTCAACAACAAACACAATGATAAAGTTTATCCCATGGTAGATTTACTAAAGATCATAAAGATAAATTAATTATATGGGCAACAAAAGCGGCAGCGGTATATTAACACCTTGTTTGAATAAAGAGTAGAAAAAGAGAGGTGAGATGAAAAATAGAAGATAATGGAATGAAATATAAATGAAGATTAACATATTTAATATCTTTATGTTTGGATGATTATTGAGAGCAAATAAATTTAATTTTCTTTTCCGTCTTATTTCTTGTTTGATTAATTAAAATTTAAAAGGTTAATGAAAATTCAGTAGCTGATATAGATTTGTAACAAAGAAACTTGAATAAGAATTATATATATAAGATGAGGAGGGATCCACTTACAACAAATTTGAGTTACAACAAAGTTATAACATTCATTTTTTTCATTTTCAAAGTCCAAATCGTCGATCCAAACCGTTCAACATGATTATCTAAATAAAATGTGCTTGCAGATCAAATTTTATATTTTTTTTGAATTTTTTTACTATTTATTAAGATGGGTACAAAATTCAATGGTCTAAGTATGGCTATTTTTTGTAAAATACTTAATAAATAGTAAAAAAATTCAAAAAAATATAAAATTTGATCTGCAAGCACATTTTATTGTGGAGATCATGTTGAACGGTTTGGATCGACGATTTGGACTTTGAAAATGAAAAAAATGAATGTTGTAACTTTGTTGTAACTCAAATTTGTTGTAAGTGGATCCCTCCTCATATAAGATATAAGATTGGACATTTATATCATTTTTTTAGAAATATTTGTAACAAAATTTATTTCCATCTGTTACACCTCAAATCTAGAGGAAAATCGATTCTATTGAATATAATCATGCAAGGTTAAACCTTTTCCCTCCTATACCCTTCACCTCTGATATAATTTTATTAACCAAACACGATTAGATGAATTTTTTTCTTTTTTTTCCATTCCCTCCCTTCCTCTACTCTCCATCCAAACAGAGTGTAAAGAACCGGGTTTATCATATCATCCCTTCAACCTCCGAAATGCTAATAACGTTTATTAAAGAACCGGATTTGGACATTTAGTGGTTCCAAACCCGAACGAACCGGGAGACTAGAGCAAGTGAGCAACTATGTCACTATGCGAGTCCGGATCTTCTGAGGTAATGTACTTTTCTATTTTTGATAAGGACCGTTCGATCAGAATCCGACCAATCTAACACAAACTACGGGCTTTGAAGATTCGTGCAAGTATATAAGAAGTTAAAGAAACGGATTCGATGCAAAATTTAAAAATAAGGTACTTGGGTTGGGTTATAATAGGGAGAACGGAGTAGGTCCGATGCCCATCGGACCTACTTTTAGGTTCAACGCCACTCTGACCGTCCGATCTATTATAAGATATGTGCGCACGAAAATTGAAACATACACGCACGGGGTTTAAAGCATTTTGCACGAATCTGAAAGCAAATTGATAGTGATTAAACCCATCGAACCGAGGTAGGTTCGATGCCCATCGGACCTACTCTCAAGTCGATAATAGGGGATATGAATTTGCTGGGTGTCTGGTGCGAGGGCGGCTCATATAAACAAACCTATACGGGCATACCGCTGAAGGGTTTCTTTTTCCTCGTTCTCTCCTCTCCAATTTCTCGGCTAAATTCAGACCTGTCAGAGTTCTCAGCCATGGCTTCTTCACTGTGCCACTTCCCATGCTACAACCCCGCTCCCCACTCCTTCTCTAAGCTTCTCTCGCCTCTTTCTCGCCTCAAGTATGCTACCCCCAATTCCCTCTCCAGTTCCGGTTTCGCAAAAGCCACTTCTCATGTTGCAAAGCTATCTTCTTCTTCTTCGGTTGCTGTCCCGTCTAAAGATTTGGGATCGAATTCACTTGGGGATATCACCAGACCGGATTTTCCGATCCTCAATCAGGTATCTTTTTAGTTGAATTCGTTCATTTGAATCCATAATAGTCAAGTTGAATTTGTGTTCAGACGAATTTAAATGAGCACAATTTAATCTTCAGTGATATTGAGTTGTAAAAAATTTATTCTTTAGACAGTTCCAAACTTGTAAATTTTGCTAATGGGGACAAAATTGGAATAATTTCCTGATTTCACACTTCTCTTGTATAGCTCTTATTACATGAATTTTGATGTGTTGATCAAAATATCTTTTGTGACGTATGCAGGAGATACATGGGGTTAAATTAGTATACTTAGACAATGCCGCAACTTCTCAGAAGCCTTCCAGTGTAATAAAAGCCTTAGATGAGTACTATCAATTGTACAATTCCAATGTACATCGTGGTATACATTATTTAAGGTAAAAAAAAAATCTTATGCTTAATTCTTATGCATATTTATATTTTTCTGTTTGTAATTTTTTTTTTTCTGTAAAAAGTTCAAAGGCAACAGATTTGTATGAAGGTGCAAGGATTAAAGTTGCAAATTTCATAAATGCACCTCAAAGTAGAGAGATTGTATTTACACGAAATGCAACGGAAGCAATCAACTTGGTAGCTTACACATGGGGCTACTCTAACCTAAAAGCTGGTGATGAGGTGCCGTCTTTATTTTTTTAATCCTTACTTTCTGAAATTTACTTCTTGGTGCAGTAGCATGCCTAAAGGATTTCAGTACCAGTTGCAAATTCACCCTGCTTGGTACATAGGAGAACAGTTGAAAATTAACTATGTATACTGATAGTGATTGCCAATGGTTATCATGTTTTGTTAAATTTTGTAATCGTTTGGGAAATTTGGCATCTTTCTTTTCTTTCAGGTATTATTGACAGTGGCAGAGCACCATAGTAATATTGTACCTTGGCAAATTATAAGTCAGAGGACAGGTGCAAAATTGAAGTATGTTGGTCTAACAAAGGATGAGGTACCGGATATGGAAGAATTGAAGCAAATGCTGTCTGACAAGACCAAAATTGTAGTTGTACACCATGTATCAA
This sequence comes from Carex littledalei, assembly GCA_011114355.1. Lineage (NCBI taxonomy): Eukaryota > Viridiplantae > Streptophyta > Magnoliopsida > Poales > Cyperaceae > Carex > Carex littledalei. The sequence goes on along the minus strand of CM022095.1, from coordinate 5,644,706 downwards.
ATGTTCTAGGTAAAATTAGTTCTTTATTCCTTTTTTAATTGCTATTAGACAATAACTCAAACTATACTGTAAAAAGAATTATAATATTGTGAGTGCCCTAAATAATGAGAAGTTTTATGCTTCTATAACACAACAAAAGCATTTTATATGCTCTTGATGCCTCCTTTCCTGATTTCTTTTTGATGGCATGATTACCCCTCCTTACACCCTAATTTCTATTGAAAAAAACTAACATTTCTCAGTTTGGCTTAGAAGCAAACCTGGTAATTTGACTTTTTTCTGGAGGATTAGTGAAATTAAGCTTTATCTGAGCCTTTTCTTTTTCTTTTAATTAGGTTCCTCTCTTCCAATTGAGGAAATAGTAGATCTGTCCCATAAATATGGGGCAAAGGTACTTGTAGATGCCTGTCAGAGCGTACCGCATATGCCAGTTGATGTACAAAAGCTTGGTGCAGATTTTCTTGTAGCATCTTCTCACAAGGTAAAACTGACGTGCATCCTTCTCTCATTTTTTTAATATTATAATATTTATTTGATAAGTCTAAAGTTAAAATGGGTATGAAGTCTTTGTGTAGGTTTAGTATTCTTTTCAAAGAAGAAAATGTGTAGCTTTAATATGTGCTCTTTTGAAGATTTAATTGAGCATGATGGCCAAAAAATATTAGTTTTCTGGATTTCAAAAATGAGGGTTCCAATGCCATGAGCTTTTGTTGCCAAGAAAGTACCACAACCTCATTTTTCATTTATATTCCAAAATTTGAAACCTGGATGTCGAATCCAAATCGTTGATCTTCTTCATTTTCATGAGAGGTGTGTCCATACAAATTTTATAAATTTTGGAGCTCATTTTATACTAGATCATATGGTCCAAAACTGAACGCATTAAATTTAATCTATCATAGTTAATTAGATTCATTCATTTTCAACCACTTGATTTAATATAAAATAAACTCCAAAAATCATAAAATTTTAGGTTAGATTCATCTCTCATGAAAATGAAGAAGATCAACTGCTGGATTCTACATTTAAATTTTAAATTTTGCAAAATAAATGAAAATTGATATTGTTGCATTTTATGGTACCAAAACCTTATGGTATTGGAACCCTCCTCTTTATAATAGTATTGATTAGCTTACTCTGGAGTATGTTATCTATAAAAGGGAACATAGTATTTAGTATATGAACTAAACATATCTCAGATGTGTGGCCCCACAGGCATTGGCTTTCTCTATGGCAAGTTGGACCTCTTGAGCTCCATGTCCCCGTTTTTAGGTAACAAAGACATAATTTTCTTCAAACCTTAAACTTATTAATAGACTTTTATTCTGTCTCTATCATAAGCATTTTTTTCATCATTAGGTGGTGGTGAGATGATTAGCGAGGTGCTTAAAGATTACTCGACCTATGCCGAACCTCCTTCAAGGTGAAACCTATGTACCATGATGCCTAGAGTGGAAAAAACGTGCCGTGCCCTAACACGCCGTGACCAAGTTAATTTTTCACGTGCCGTGTTGTGCCGTGATCAAAATGTCAAGGGGTGGTTACGGCACGCGAATGGTCACGCCACGTGAGTCACGCCGTGCCTAAACGTGCCGTGACCATACGTGACTCGTGTGACCATTTAATCATAATTTAGGTTAGTTTATTCAATATTCACCATTAAATCAATTTCTAATGGTCCTAATTACACGTGACTCGCGTGACTACGTGTTGTGCCGTGCCGTGACTAAATCTTTCACGTGCTGTGCCGTGCCGTGCCAAAGTTTCAAAAGATGGGCGCGGCACGTGAATAGTCACAGTACGGGACACGCGAGTCACGACACGTAACTGACACGCGTACCGTGCCGTTCTGAGCCTTAACCGTGCTGTTCTGTGACGGAGCCGGCTCCGCCGTGCCATTTTTCCCACTCTAATGATGCCATTAAGGCATAACCACTGGTACTTTGTGTCACAATTTAGGTCATAAAATATTAAATTTGTTTTATATGTTAGATTTGAGGCAGGAACTCCGGCAATTGGGGAAGCTGTAGGTTTTGGCGCAGCAATTGATTATTTATCTCAAATTGGCATGCACAAAATCCATGAATATGAGGTTACTGTACCGCTTTTCTTTTTCTAATGTATTTATTTAATTTCTTGGGTCAAAATGAAATAGTAACTCATGCAACCAAAATTATGTCAATCAGATTATGAGAATAGAAGATTCGAGACCTATTTAATATGATGGAAGTACCTTGGCACTATTTAAAGGATAATTAATGTTTATGTCTTGTCCCTTCCAGACCTCATAGATGTATATATTTTTGATAAATTACAAGGATAACCCACAACACGACAAATATTAGTGCTCTTGTTTCCCTTCGTTCTTTTGAAGATGCCCAAACTAACCTTTATGTATTTCTCTGCATATTGATGAAGTGAGAGGGGGTAGTGTTGGTACTTGATAATGTTGCAGAGGGGCAGGGTTTATAACCTTCTTGGTGACATTTCCTGTAATGTACACTGGTTTTGTGCGTGATAGATTTACCATCTTTGTTGATTATATGTAACAGTTTCAGATTTAACTTGACATTTCTTTTTTGAAGTAAAAGAATATTGAATGTTCTCTCTTGTTGACATATAAATACCTTTTTATCTTTTGTAGAAAGAGTTGGCAAACTATCTATATGACAGCTTACTGGCAGTGCCAAATGTTCGCATCTATGGGCCAGCTCCGTCAGTAGCTGGTCCCCGGGCATCTCTTTGTTCATTTAATGTTGAAGGCATTCATCCGACAGATATTGCTACCCTTATTGATGACCAGGTACCTTTTCTTAATTATTTTCATATTGAAAGTAAATTGTTGAGAAAACTATATTTCCCTTCGAGATGAGAAATATCATGCATAGTCCTATGAAATTGTTTTAATCTCATCCTAACAAAAAATGAAAATTGTTTTCTATACTCAATTTTTTTATACACTCTCTACTCTTTCCTTATTTACATGAAAAAATGATTTATAAAGTTTGTTCATGCTTTTCTGTTTGTAGATTCAATGTAAATTAGGATTAAAACATGAGTAATTTGGATGCTTCGTAAATAAATTGTGCACAATATACCATGTCCTGATCTATTTTTTTTTTAAGATTTTAAACGTTGCTTCCAATCCTTCTTGGAGATTTTTTTTTTCAAAATGCATACCTAATAAACCCATTCTGATTGATGAAAAATTGACCTTGTGTTTTTTTTGTGTTAACTTTTTTTTTTTTAATATTGATATTTTTGTAATGTAGCATGGAGTGGCTATAAGATCAGGGCATCACTGTGCACAGATATTGCATCGTGAGCTTGGTGTGAGTTCTAGCGCAAGAGCAAGCCTTCACTTTTACAACACCAAAGAGGAAATTGACGCCTTCATCCATGCACTGAAAGATACTATTAGTTTCTTCAAGTCCTTCTCGTGAGGCCTCTCTCTCTCTTTCTCATTCAACCGAGGCCTCTATGTTTATTGCCTATGATGTAATGTAGCTAGCGACCCTTTTTGGAATTTTGTTTATTGAGTTGTTTATGTTTGTAAATTTTGAAAAATGCAAGTTATATCATTTATTATCAACTGTGACTTGTGATCTTAACCTTGTAGTAGTTGCATTGTTGATAATTGCGACTTGAATCATACCCTGCCAGACATGAACTAGGCACATAAAAAGTGGATGAAAAAAAAGTAAATTTAACTTTTGATTTTGTTGGTTGCCGTTGTGTACTTGTGTGTATGTACTTCTACTGGATCTTGCTGTAGCAGAGAGACTACATATAATGACAGTTTTTCTTTTTTAATGTATAATCGAAAAACACTCTGCATGGTTACTTATGACTGGATCGGTAAATAATTTGCTGAATATAATTATCCTATTTAATAGGGTACTTCCTGAGTAGCTACTAGTATTATTAAAAATGTATTGCTCTTTTTCAGAAGATGATGGTCAATCAAAACAAAAAAGAAAACGAAGCACATTCATTTGTAACTACAAATATTCACAAGGCTCACAACAGAGAAAATATTAATATAACATTTTTAAAAGAAACAAGCGAACTGCTTTTTTCATCTTATGCTACTTCTCTAACAACATGACAGCCAGAGGAATTGTTCAATTGATTTTCGTGAAAGACAATACGCGTAGAAAAACACAATAATAGTACATGAAATTTTCAGAAGAGGATGAATGGAGATGAATCAGAACAGTTCTGCAGTAACGCCTTGCCATGTCAATTTCTAACTTGTGCCATTCCCCAACTAAGGAAGCAATTTGTTCCGTTTTATCATACAAACTGGGAAGGCCACCTGTGTGTATAAAGAGAATTTGGTGGCCTCGCCATTTTGCCGGGTTGCTAGGCATATCCTTCAAGATACAATATGCGGATTTTCCACTGAAAAACCACAAAAGAGTAAAAGAAACTCATGATTTGTATTACAGTATTACTGTATTAGCATTGATTGAGTCTGGTCCTTGTCTGTACCAGTTGCCAGTTGCTACACCTGGTACCACCAGATTGCATTTGGCAATTGAAATATTTTCCTTTGTGTATATTCTTTATTGCATACTTGCATGCATTATAGAACATATTTCATACGATTTGGAGAACTGGATTAATTACCTGCAGACTGGATCAAGAATTATATCAGTTGCTTGATTAATTACATATTTTATGCTCCTCGGCAGTGCTTATACCGTACCCTAAACACTGGACCTGAAAACACAAAAGAGAAAGAACCAACTGTTGTTCAAGTTGCAAAATAACACCTAAATAGTTTAAAATTATTGAATTTAAACACTTTCAGATTATTATTTTAAAGTTACATTTTCAGAAAATTGCTAATTTAGTGGATAGTTAGAAAAAAGAGTGATGCTTACATCTATATTATCGACAATGTCATGCAAATCAAGGTGCCAGTGAAAGCTCATTAATGAGCTTTTGGAGTTCAACAACCAAAATGCATGAACCTGTACTACATATACAACAAATTAACAAGTGACAACCTCTGATATTAAATAAAAAAAAATTAAATGAAATTATATCTCATACAAACATTTGCCATCAAGCTGCTCAATCTTGATCCGAGTGAGATACCAGCACAGGTACCTCCACTGTAAAGATGGAAAAATAATTAAGAGAACTTTTTGTATTCATGTCATATGCCTCAAATACTTTCCTCCATATATAGTAAGAACAAATATATGATATGATAAATAAAAAAATTACATAAGAGCATAATTAACCTGCCACATGCATCAACAATGTCATCAAACTTGGCCTCTCCAGAATTCTCAACTTCTTGTTCAATCTCTCTTATAGTGTCGATATAAACCCTGAAATACCCAAAATCAGAATGCTAGTATTTAGATTAAGAATTAAATTTTAGAACTAAACATCTCACCAATTTCCAACAGAGTTCGATCCACCAGGAGGAATACTATATGGCTTTCTCCCTTTTTTCTCCAAATTATTAATTATTCAATGAATTAGCATACAAGGTAAAAATATGCATACGAGGATCATGAAGTTACACAGAAATAAGAATTTATAACCTAATTAAAAAATAAGATCAATGTAGCGGAGCGTGCATCAACAAGTACAGAATACAAATCCAGCTAAGACATATGTTCAAAAAGACCAAAGAAATTCTTATAAGAAAAAAAAAACACTGTCACCCTTAACTGGTAGGCTATTAAGCACTTTTGTCTTCACTGGTAGGCAAGCACTGTTTGAATGACAAAGGTGTTCTATTTACAAATTTGCAAAAACAACCAAGAGTTCACAACTAAACTCCATTTTGATATCCAAATGTGCAAAAGGAGAACCAAAGAAAATGACAAAATGAAAAAGAAGGCCACAGCCCATACCAAAGAACCAGAAAACAAGCATAAACAAAGCAGAGTAAACATCTGAAAAAAAAATAAATAACCCTTCTATCAGAGTTCCTTTTCGTGTGTTTCATGGTACCACCCCACCACTTTTTAATTTTTTTGCAGCTCTCAAGCTCTGACTCCTTTAGGTTGCTAAATCTACGAAGTGCAAACAGAAGATAATTCAGCATTTCAGTTTTGGAACTTTTGTATATTGTGCATTGACTCCTTATAGTTTCTAACTGTTAATTTAGGGAAATTAATGTTTTCGTTGAATGCATACGACTTCAAAAAATAAGTTCCTATTCAGTGCAAAATTCAGAGTTATATAAGGGCAATACAGTGCAAAGAAATTAATACATGGAAATTGCGGTGATTGCTTCCTTGTAATGGAACAAACTAAGTAACAGATCAGACCAATTCAAATTGTAAATGCTATACTCTATGGGTTATCAAAAGATCTGTTTAATTTACAATCAAATAAAGCACAATATAAATACAATAAAAGTAGCTCATATATGCGGTTGCTAGGATACCATAGAAATATAATGGACGTTTTATGAATATGACAAATGAATCAGAAATTTCAATAGGATACATGATATGATAAAGCTAGTTAGGGAAAGTAGAGGAATAATGTACCTGAACGAAAAAATAACCATGTCATCATCAAGCTTTTGCTTTTGTTGTCAGTTCATACTTGCATCGAAGTTCGTGATGATAAGTAGCATAGAGCGATTCATCCTTTTTGCAAATTTTCACCTTGGAAACACGAATGACAACTAGTAGAACTCGAAAGACAACCAGTACAAGATGAAAGACAACTAACACGTTTTTCTAGTTGTCTTTCATCTTCTACTGGTTGTCTTTCATCCTCTTCTATTTGTCTCTCATTTTGTACTGGTTGTATTTCACCTTCTTCTTCTTGTCTTTCATCTTGTACTGGTTATATTTCATGTTCTTCTTGTTGTCTTTCGTCTTCTTCTTGTTGTTTTCATCTTTTACTAGTTGTTTTTCATCGTTTTCTAGTTGTCTTTCATTTTGTACTGGTTGTATTTCATATTCTACTGATTGTTCTCATGTTCTACTAGTTATTTTTCATCTTCTTCTAGTTTTCTTTCATCTTGTACTGGTTGTATTTTATTTTCTTCAAGTTGTCTTCATCTTGTACTAGTTGTCTTTTATCTTCTTCTAGTTGTATTTCATCTTCTTCAAGTTGTCTTTCACCTTCTACTGGTTGTCTTTATTTTTCTTCTAGATGTCTTTCATCTTGAACATGTGTCTTTCATGTTTTTATTCTTATCTTTCATGTTCTTCTAGTTGTCTTTCATCTTTTTCTATTTATCTTTCATGTTCTTCTAGTTGTCTTTCATCTTTTTCTATTTATCTTTCATCTTCTTGTAGTTGTTTTTCATCTTCTTATAGTTGTCTATCGTGTTCTACTAGTTGTCCTTCGTGTTCTAGTTGTTTTTTATCTTCTTCTAGTTGTCTTTCATCTTGTACAAGTTGTCTTTCGTGTTATTCTAGTTATTTTTTCATCTTGTACTGGTTGTCTTTCATTTTCTTCTAATTGTCTTTCATCTTGTACTAGTTGTTTTTCCTCTTCTTCTTCTTCTTATCTTTCATTTTCTATTAAAAGAACATGAAAGACAACAAAATGAACATGAAAGACATCTAAAAAAAAGATGAAAAACAACTAGTAGAAGATGAAAAACAACAAAAAAGAGACAAAAGACAACTAGTAAAACATGATAGACAATTTGTACAAGATGAAAGACAATTAGAAGAAGATGAAGACAACCAGCATGAAAGACAATATGTACAAGATGAAAGACAATTGGTACAACAGGAAAGACATCCAGTACAAAATGAAATACAACTAGAAGAAGATGAAACACAACTAGATGAAGATGGAACAAAACAAGTTGAACCCGAAAGAAAAATACAATCAATACAATATGAAAGTCAACTAAAAGAAGATGAAAGACAACCAGTAGAAAATGAAAGACAACTAGAAAAACCTGTAAGAAAACTAGAAAAAGATGAAAAACAACTAGTAGAAGATGACAAACAACAAAAGGAAGACGAAAGACAACCTATAAGACACAAGACAACTAGAAAAGATAAAACACAACCAGTAAAAAATGAAATCAGTAGAAGATGAAAGATAATCAATACAAGATAAAATACAACAAGTAGATGATGAAAGACAACTAGAAAAAGATGAAAAATAAGTAGAAGGTGAAAGACAACTAGAAGAACTTGAAAGACAACCAGTAGATTACGAAAGACAACTAGAAGAATACAAAAGAAAACCAGTAGAAGATTAAAAACAACTAGAAGAACATGAAAGGCAACCAGTACAAGATGAAAGACAACTAGTAGAAGATGAAAAACAACCAACAGAAGATGAAAGACAACTAGAAGAACATGAAAGACAACCAGTATAAGATGAAAGAAAACTTGAATATGAAAGACAACTGTATTTCATCTTCTGCTGGTTGTTTTTCATCTTCTTCTGATTGTTTTTCATCTTCTTCTAGTTGTCTTTCATCTTCTTCTTCTTCTTGTTTCATATTTTACTGGTTTTCTATCATCTTCTACCGGTTGTCCTTCATCTTCTTATAGTCTATCATGTTATTCTAGTTGTCTTTCATGTCCTTCTAGTTGTATTTTATCATGTACTGGTTGTCTTTCGTGTTCTTCTAGTTGTCTTCAATCTTTTGTTGGTTATCTTTCATCTCCATCTACTTGTTGTTTTTCACGTTCTTCTAGTTGTCTTTCATCTTCTTTTAGCTGTCTTTCGACTTATACTTGTTGTTTTTCATGTTGTCTATCATGTTCTTCTAGTTGTATTTTATTTTTTTCTAGCATGTTCTACTAGTTGTCTTTCATCTTCTACTAGCTGTCTGTCGTGTTCTTCTAGTTGTCTTTCATCTTGTGCTAGTTGTTTTTCATCTTCTTCTAGTTGTCTTTCATGTTCTTCTTATTGTTTTTCATCTTGTACTAGTTGTCTTTCGTGTTCTTCTAGTTGTCTTTCGTGTTCCTCTAGTTGTATTTTCATGTATTAGTTGTCTTTCGTGTACTTCTAGTTGTCTTCAATCTTCTGTTGGTTGTCTTTCATCTTTTACTAGTTGTCTTTCATCTTCTACTTGTTATTTTTCATATTTTTCTAGTTGTCTTTCATCTTCTACTGGTTGTCTTTCATCTTCTTCTAGTTGTCTTTCATCTTGTACTGGTTGTTTTTCATGTTCTTCTAGTTGTCTTTCATCTTGTACTGGTTGTCTTTCATGTTCTTCTGGTTGTCTTTCTTTCATCATCTTCTAGTTGTTTTTCATCTTGTTCTGGTTGTCTTTCATCTTCTACTGGTAGTCTTTCATGTTCTTCTAGTTGTCTTTTATCTTGTACTGGTTGTCTTTCATGTTCTTCTAGTTGTCTTTCATGTTCTACTGGTTGTCTTGTAATGGTTGTCTTTCATGTTCTTCTTGTACTGGTTGTATTTTATGTTCTTCTAGTTGTCTTTCATCTTCTTCTAGTTGTCTTTCATTTTCTACTGGTTGTCTTTCATGTTCTTCTTTTAGTCATTCTTCTTTTTCTAGTTGTCTTTCACCTTCTACTGGTTGTGTTTCATTTTTTTCTAGCTGTTTTTCATATTCTTCTTATTGTCTTTCATCTTGTACTGGTTGTTTTTCATCTTTTACTGGTTGTCTTTCATCTTGTACTAGTTGTTTTTAATTTTCTTCAAGTTGTCTTTCATCTTCTTCTTCTAGTTGTCTTTCATTTTTTTGTAGTTGTCTTACATCTTTTTCTAGTTGTCATTGTACTGGTTGTCTTTCATATTCTTCTAGTTGTCTTTCATCTTCTTCTAGTTGTCTTTCATCTTCTACTGGTTGTTTTTCATCTTGTACATGTTGTCTTTATTGTTCTTCTCACTGTCTTTCATCTTGTACTGGATGTTTTTCCTGTTTTACTTGTCGTCTTTCATCTTCTTCTAGTTGTTTTTTATCTTCTTCTAATTGTTTTTCATCTTCTTGACAACTAAAAGAACATGAAAGACAACTGGAAGAAGATGAAGGACAACCAATCAATAGAAAATAAAATCCAACTAAAAGAAGATGAAAGACAACCAGTAGAAAATTAAAGACAACTAGAAGAACATGAAAGACATCTAGAAAAAGATGAAAAACAACTAGTAGAAGATGAAAAACAACAAAAAAGAGACAAAAGACAACTAGTAAAACATGATAGACAATTTGTACAAGATGAAAGACAATTAGAAGAAGATGAAGACAACCAGCATGAAAGACAATATGTACAAGATGAAAGACAATTGGTACAACAGGAAAGACATCCAGTACAAAATGAAATACAACTAGAAGAAGATGAAACACAACAAGTTGAACCCAAAAAACAAATACAATCGATACAAAATAAAAATCATCTAAAAGAAGATGAAAGACAACCAGTAGAAAATGAAAGACAACTAGAAAAACCTGTAAGAAAACTAGAAAAAGATGAAAAACAACTAGTAGAAGATTAAAAACAACAAGAAGAAGACGAAAGACAACTTGTAGAACATGAAAGCCAATCAGTACAAGATGTATGACAATTAGAGAAGATGAAAGACAACCAGCATGACAGACAATATGCAGAAGATGAAAGATAACCAGTACAACAGGAAAGACAACCAGTACAAAAATGAAATACAACTAGAAGAAGATGAAACACAACAAGTTAAACTCGAAAGACAAATACAATTAATACAATATGAAAGTCAACTAAAAGAAAATGAAAGACAATCAGTAGAAAATAAAAGACAACTAGAAAAACATGAAAGACAACTAGAAAAGATGAAAAACAACTAGTAGTAGATGAAAAACAACAAGAAAATAAATAAAAGACAACTAGTAGAAGATGAAAGACAATACAAGATGAAATACAACAAGTAGATGTTGAAAGACAACTAGAAGAAGATAAAAAACAGCAAGTAGAAGGTGAAAGACAATTAGAAGAACTTGAAAGACAACCAATAGATCACGAAAGACAACTAGTAGAATACAAAGACAACCAGTACAAGATCAAAGACAACTAGAATAAGATGATAAACAATCAGCAGTAGATGAAAGACAACTAGAAGAACATGAAAGACAACCAATATAAGATGAAAGAAAACTAGAATATGAAAGACAATTAGAAGAAGATGAAAAACAACCAATAGAAGATGAAACACAACAAGTAGAAGATGAAAGACAACTAAAAGAAAATGAAATACAACTAGTACAAGAGGAAAAGAAAATGAAAGACAACTAGTACAACATGAAAGACGACTAGAAGATGAAAGACAACATGTACAAGATGAAAGACAACTAGAAGACAACCAGTACAAGATAAAAGACAACTAGAAGAAGATGAAAGACTAGTTGTCTTTCATTTTTCATGTTCTTCTAGTTGTCTTTAATCTTATACTGGTTGTCTTTCATATTGTACTGGTTATCTTTCATGTTCTTCTAGTTGTCTTTCATCTTGCCATGTTGTCTTTCATGTTCTTCTAGTTGTCTTTCATATTCTTCTAGTTGTCTTTCATTTTGTTCTAGTTGTTTTTCATCTTCTTTAAGATTTCCTTCATCTTCTTCTAGTTGTTTTTTATGTTCTTCTAGTTGTCTTTCATCTTCTATTGGTTGTCTTTCGTCTTCTTTCAGCTGTCTTTCGACTTATACTTGTTGTTTTTAATGTTGTCTTTCATGTTCTTCGATTGTATTTTATCTTTTTCTAGCATGTTCTACTAGTTGTCTTCATCTTCTACTGGTTTTCTGTTGTGTTCTTCTAGTTGTCTTCATCTTCTGCTGGTTGTTTTTCATCTTCTTGTAATTGTCTTTAATCTTCTTCTTCTTGTGTTTCATCATCTGTTGTATGTCTTTCATCTTCTGCTGGTTGTTTTTCATCTTCTTCTAGTTGTTTTTCATCTTCTTCTTCTTCTTCTTCTTGTTTTTCATCTTGTACTGGTTGTCTTTCATCTTCTTATAGTCTTTCATCTTGTACTGGTTGTCTTTCGTGTTCTTCTAGTTGTCTTCAATCTTCTGTTGGTTGTGTTTCATCTTCTTCTAGTTGTCTTTCATCTCCATCTACTTGTTGTTTTTCATGTTCTTCTAGTTGTCTTTCATCTTCTACTGGTTGTCTTTCGTCTTCTTTAAGCTGCTTTCGACTTATACTTGTTGTTTTTCATGTTCTTCTAGTTGTATTTTGTCTTCTTTTAGCATGTTGTAGGGCGCAGAAAGTTGCACAAAGGGGGAAGGTGTGTGCATTTGTGTTAAATGTCTCAGGGTTCAACGCTCTCTGTTTTCAAGACATGGAGAGAACATCGAACTTGAAACATTTATTTCTTTCTACTGTTCCTTCTGGTTCACCCTCGACAGACCTATTGTTCATGATCAGTCTATCGAGAGAGTTTAATGATTGTGGGGACGTTTAACTCCCAACGGGCGCAAGCCCCCGCTGTTAATTACATCAGATGACCCTTCCAAGCCATACTGAACACCTCGTTCATTCCGGGATTTGTGCCTATCTTTTGTGAATCAAATAATGGGGCTAAAAAGGGGGCTCATGTACTGGTCTTTTGTGTTTAATTGATTCTCACTGTTCTGGGTCCTGGTAGGTGCATTTATTTAATATGCATGCATGAGAGTGCAATTAATATCATTAAAATACATTTATTATATACTTTTATTTATTTTAGAAACATATTTGTATTTGAGAAATATACTTATGCTTTATTTATATTTTATTCAAAGGAAAATAATTTGGATATGAAAGAAAGGGGGCATTTTGGTCATTTGGCAGGCTGTTTGATGTTTGATTGTGTTTAAATTTGATTTGGAGACATGAAGAATTTAATTTGGGTTCATTTGGAGGTGATTTGAGTTGATTTGGATTTGAAATGAAGAAGTTATAGCCAAAAAGGACTGGAAAGGGTTTGTTTGTAAAGTTTTATACTTTCCAGGGACCTATTTGTAAAGATAGAGGGGCTGGAATTTGTGATTTGGACTATTGACAAGGTTTGGGCTGGAAATTGGGCTTTCAAGGGCTTGTTTGAAAAAGTTCTGAAGTTTCAGGGGCCTTTTTATAAATTCTCAGGGACTACGTTGTGAAAAGGTTTTGTCAGAGGGGCCTTTTTACAAAAGGTCTTCATTTAATATCTTCTAGGCTTTAAGATTGCGATTTGGGCTTTTGAGATTAGCGCTCTGGGCCTTTGAGATGTGTCTAATAGCTTTAGGATTCACACAGTGCTCCAGGATTTGTGCAAGACAGTGGGTTTTGGGTGGTGAACTTTGAGATTCGGTTGTTAAGCTTTAATAATGGTGTTGGGCTTCGGATTGTGCATTGAGATCCGCCTAGAAGGGTCTTTTGATTTAACCCGACATATGGGCCCCAAGTGACAGCAATCCATCAGCCTTCGGATCAGACTTTTGCTTTGAAATTCGGACTTCTATTTAAACTTTTCTTTTGACGCCTAGATCGGTTGGCTCAGGTTGCTTTAAAACTCGTGGTTGGTTAGATATGAGCTGGGGTTTTGCCCGGGGCTAGGGCTCTTCAGCTCCGGTAAGTTTCCGATCACGGCGAGGCTGAGGGATAGCACTGTTGGGATCGCCTTGGGGAGGTGAACATAATGGGTGTGCTGTCGGCGGCTATCGGCCATCGGAGGCTGTGGAACTCGATTAATCTTGGGTTTTCAGTACCGATTGAAGCCTTGACTCGATTTCATCAATCTCTTTGTCTTCTTCTTCAATTACTTGCCCATTTAGCATCGTTTGAATATGAGGAAGCTTCAGATGAACTCAATTTCGGGTTTCATCAGGGTTTAGATACTTCTCAAACTTTGGCTTCTCGGTTTGGTACCGAATTGGTCTTGACATCTGGTATCTTGATTTGAGAGATGTATTTGGGGTTGGGGTATCGAGGTTAAAAGGGATTGATTTTGAGCTTGGCACTTGAATTTGGGTTTCGGGTTTGAGAAGAACATGGGGTTCATATCACCTTTTTCTCAAATGCTTCATGAATCTATCTGTTAATCTCATGCTATGCTTGCAATATCATATGTTAATAACAGATGAATGAAATTTCATTTTTAAAGATGGCAAATAGACAGAAGGGCATAAATGTCATGTGTACATTTAAATATGCTGTTTTTGTATTTTTGAAAACCCAACTTTGAAATTAGCTAGAAAATAGCAGAAAGATCAGAAAAATGCAAAGTTTGAGTCTAAATTGATTGTCTTTCTGTCTTCTATCTAACTGTTCAAGTGGATTGCTGATTTGATTTTTTAATCAGCCTGCGCTGGCTGATCTGTACCAGTAGGTCATTTAGGGCATTTTGAATACTTGCACTGTACCAGTAGGGGTTTGGCTTGACTTAGCTCGTATTTTACACTGGTAGCAACATGATTTGGGTTTACTTGAACTGTATACAAGCCTTTGTACCATACTTTGACTACCAAAGATCAAAAGAGATACTGGTATCACTGCTTATCATTTACCAGCACTGATACAAATATGCATGAAGGACCTTGATTGTTTACATAATTACATCTCACATATTCCTTGACAGAATAGTGGTATATGAAGGGTCATAGAGCATCATTTCATAGGGTTTAAGCATTTACCCTCTTTTCATTTGCTCTCACCATCATTAATTATGCATTTAGGTCCTTTAAAAGATAGATAAGGTTCATACTATATAAAGAGATGTAGTAAAACATCAATCTTTAGTATATCACTTACCTTATTTTTCTTTTAATGCATTTAAGTCCTCAAAAGTCCAAAATAACATGTATAAGGAGATGTAGTTAAACATCAATCTCCAACATGCTATTAATTTTGTTTTAAATACTTTGTCACAGATTTTTGTACTTTTAATCAATTTCATATTAAAAGAATTATATAAAGTTTTGATATCAAAAGGATGTAGTTAAATATCAACCCTCAATATCATTTCTTTTTATATTTCTTATAATATGAAATGGTCCCTTTTATATTTTATTTTAGTGTGTATTTATGTGTCCTTTGATTTTTATGATAGAAAAGAAAAGAGAAAAAGAAAGAGGCAGAGAAGCAAGTAAAAAAAAGAAAATAAAACAAAGGAGAGGTAGAAAAAGGAAAAAAAAATATGTTTTTATAGATTTTTCTTAGATAAAATATTTCTATTTAGAATGTAACAGCAGCAAACAGAACAATAAAAAGAAGAAGACGTGTATAGTTCTTTTTAGAGAATCATAGAGGAATATAGCATCAACTATTCAAGTTGTTCTTAATATCTCATCTCTGTCCTCTCATCTCAATTATTTATAAGACAGCCCTTTCCTTGCATTAATTGCAAAAAGAGTCAAAATTGTCATGCTTTGTATTTTAGATCAGCAACCTAGCTTCATAGCAATAATGAATACTAGAAGTTAGTGCTTATGTATCAGGTGCACTGTCAAGCATAGAAGGCAAAATCGGCCGTTCCGGATCGGGATTGGACGGTACCGATCCGATTTCAGGCCGATTTACGCGGTTATTGAAGATTTCGTCAAATTTCGGCCGTTCCGGTCTCATTTCAGCCAAATTTCGTCCGTTTCGGACCGAAATAGACCGATTCCACCGAAACGGCCGAAACGCGAATTAACCAAACTCAAAAAAAAAAATTTGAGCTCTCTGTGATTCGAACTCGCGCCCTTCAGCATGGCAACCAAACACAACTCCACCACACCACACAATCTTTCTTGTTTAAAACTACAACTCATTTCTATATATTCTATTTCAATTTGTACCTCCATAAGGTCACGGCTTAACTGTAAAAAGGTCACGGATTAAAACTACAACTTCTGTAATAAAACAATTTTTATCCTATTTCAATTTTTATCAATTTTTTTCTATTTTTTAGTGTAAAACAAGCTTCTGCCGAAAAAGTTTGATTTTCCGATCTGATCCGGCCGATCCCGACCGATTTTTCCGATCCGGATTGGGATCGCTCGGTGCCGATCCCGATCCCGATACCGATTTTTCCTTCTATGCTGTCAAGTACACAAAAAACAGTAAGAAAACGAATCAAGTAAAAAGAACAAAGAGGAAGAAAAAAAAGAACAATAAAGAGAAGAAGCAAGTATGACATTCAAATAAAAAGAAAACCTTTATTTATCAATCCATAGCATATAACATATACAAATCGAGGCCTATCGTGCCTATCCTTTGAGATAACATAGGTGCTATTGCATGAAAGTCTACCTATTAAAGAAGAAAAAACTTGCTAATGGAGGAGAAGGTTGCTATCTAGCAGTGTTTTGGCTATGTAGCCGTATGGTGTATGTAGCTATTAAGCTGTTTTTTGGATATTGTGTGGACTGTCTTGTTTTTTGTATCAGTCGTCTTCTTCTTTTCAGCTGCAAGGGGCTTTAAATAGCCACGAACTAGGGCAGCAATGGGTGTGGATCAATGTGGTGGCTTCATCCTGGGCGTTGCTTGCATCCAACGGTCATGCTTGAATTAGAGAGGAGACATGGGGCATCTTCAGCAAAGCCAGCTCACACCTTCCATTTTGTTGTTTCCTGCGGTGCTGTTGGAGAAGGCTCTGGCGTGATTTGTTTGTTTTCTCCAAAAAAAATTTTACCTTTTGTGCACGTGGAGTATTGTGAACCAATGCTTTAATAATTAAATGGTCTTATAAACCGTGCGCAGGAGAAAAAAAAAAGGCATATGCGAGGCGCTGCCATTTCAATTCAGCGTTACTCTTCTTTGATTGGTTTAATTTCATGGGGCCACTTGTATGAGAAACTTCGGCACCTTGTTTCACTTAAATTTCATTCCATCCGAGAAACACACAAAGGCCCGAGCCCAAAAAAATTGGATATTTGAATGTTTTAATTGGAGATATGTAACGCATAGCCCATATTAATTATTTGATTAAATTAAGACTTATATATTTCTTTCCTGTTGGGCCGATCTATTCAATCTCCACTACCCAAATTGATTTATTTTATTTTCTCCATTCTACTTTGGAACCGTGAGCTTTTTCTCCAAAATGGTTTTCTCCAATCTTCTCCATTTTCATCTTTAGTGGATACCTCCATTTATTCTATTTTTTTTAGCCCTTTTATTTATTTCTAAATCCCAACTTTTTAGGGTCAAACACATGTTCTACTAGTTGTCTTTCATCTTTTACTGGTTGTCTTTCGTGTTCTTCTAGTTGTCTTTCATCTTCTGCTGGTTGTCTTTCATATTCTTCTAGTTGTCTTCATCTTCTTCTTCTTCTTCTTCTTCTTCTTTTTCATTTTCTACTAGTTGTCTTTCGATTTGCTCCTGATAAAATGAATAGAACTGACCAAGATTAGGCAGGTAAAAGAGTGATTGAAGAAGTAATGAAGATCGAAGTACCCGAGGGTGTACAGGAAGCTGAATACTTATTGGAAAAGGGCTCGTTGGATTCAATTGTACCGCGTAATCTTTTCAAAGGTGTTCTTAGTGAATTATTGGCGTTCCACGGTATCTTTCATTTTTCTAAAAATAGAGGAGGTTTATGCTAAAAATATTATCTGCATTTCTATTCGATTTATGGAATCGTTTTGTTATATTTTTTATTATGTTTTGCTCATTTTGGTTTGATCCACGATTTTATATCATCTTTTACCGGTTGTCTTTCATCTTCTTATAGTATTTCATCTTGTACTGGTTGTCTTTCATGTTATTCTAGTTGTCTTTCATGTTTTTCTAGTTGTATTTTATCATGTACTGGTTGTCTTTCGTGTTCTTCTAGTTGTTTTCAATGTTCTGTTGGTTGGGTTTCATCTTCTTCTAGTTGTCTTTCATCTCCTTCTACTTGTTGGTTTTCATGTTCTTCTAGTTGTTTTTCATCTTCTACTGGTTGTCTTTCATCTTGTACTGATTGTTTTTTATTTTCTTCTAGTGTCTATCATCTTGTACTGGTTGTCTTTCATGTTCTTGTAGTTGTCTATCGTGTTCTGCTGGTTGTCATTCATTTTCTTCTAGTTGTCTTTATCTTGTTCTAGTTATCATCTACCGGTTGTTTTTCATCTTCTACTGGTTGTCTTTCATGTTCTTCTAGTTGTCTTTCATGTTCTACTGGTTGTCTTGTACTGGTTGTCTTTCATGTTCTTCTTGTACTGGTTGTTTTTTATGTTCTTCTAGTTGTCTTTCATCTTCTTCTAGTTGTTTTTCATGTTATTCAAGTTGTTTTTAATCTTCTTCTATTTGTCATTCATCTTTTTTTAGTTGTTTTTCACCTTCTACTAGTTGTGTTTTATTTTTTTCTAGTTGTTTTTCATGTTCTTCTTCTTGTCTTTCATCTTGTACTGGTTGTTTTTCATCTTTTTCTAGTTTTCTTTCATCTTCTACTGGTTTTCACTTCTTTCATATTGTACTAGTTGTTTTTAATTTTCTTCCAGTTGTCTTTCATCATCTTCTTCTAGTTTAATCTTTTTGTAGTTGTCTTACATCTTTTTCTAGTTGTCATTGTACAGGTTGTCTTTCATGTTCTTCTAGTGGTTTTTCATCTTCTTCTAGTTGTCCTTCATCTTTTACTGGTTGCTTTTCATCTTGTACTGGATGTTTTTCTTGTTTTACTTGTTGTCTTTCATCTTCTTCTAGTCGTTTTTTATCTTCTTCTAATTGTTTTTAATCTTCTTGACAACTGAAAGAACATGAAAGACAACTGGAATAAGATGAAACACAACCAATCAGTACAAATTGAAAGCCAACTAGAAGAAGATGAATGACAACCAGTAGAAAATGAAAGACAACTAGAAGAACATGAAAGACATTTAGAAAAAAATGAAAAACAAGTAGAAAATGAAAAACAACAAGAAGAAGACGAAAGACAACTTGTAGAACATGAAAGACAATCAGTACAAGATGTAAAACAATTAGAAGAAGATGAAAGACAACCAGCATGAGAGACAACCTGCACAAGATGAAAGACAACCAGTACAACAGAAAAGGCAACCAGTACAAAATGAAATACAACTAGAAGAAGATGAAAGACAACTAGAAGAAAATGAAACACAACAAGTTGACCCGAAAGACAAATACAATCAATACAATATGAAAATCATCTAAAAGAAGATGAAAGACAACCAGTAGAAAATGAAAGACAACTAGAAAAACCTGTAAGAAAACTAGAAAAAGATGAAAAACAACTAGTAGAAGATTAAAAACAACAAGAAGAAGACGAAAGACTACTAGTATAACATGAAAGACAATCTACAAGATGAAAGACAATTAGAAGAAGATAAAAGACAACCAGTACAAGATAAAAGACAACTAGAAGAAGATAAAAAAACAACCAGTACAAGATGAAACTTGTAGAAGATGAAAGACAATCAGTAGAAGATGAAATACAACAAGTATTTGATGAAAGATAACTAGAAGAAGATGAAAAACAACAAGTAGAAGGTGAAAGACAATTAGAAGAACTTGAAAGACAACCAATAGATCACGAAAGACAACTAGTAGAATACAAAGACAACCAGTAGAAGATTAAAAACAAGTAGAAGAACATTAAAAACAACCAGTACAAGATCAAAGACAACTAGAATAAGATGATAAACAATCAGCAGTAGATGAAAGACAACTAGAAGAACATGAAAGACAACCAATATAAGATGAAAGAAAACTAGAATATGAAAGACAATTAGAAGAAGATGAAAAACAACCAATAGAAGATGAAACACAACAAGTAGAAAATGAAACACAACTAAAAGAAAATGAAATACAACTAGTACAATATGAAAGACGACTAGAAGATTAAATACAACATGTACAACATGAAAGACAACTAGAAGACAACCAGTGCAAGATAAAAGACAACTAGAAGAAGATGAAAGACTAGTTGTCTTTCATTTTTCATGTTCTTCCAGTTGTCTATAATCTTATACTGGTTGTGGTTTATATTGTACTGGTTGTTTTCATGTTCTTCTAGTTGTCTTTAATCTTCTTCTAGTTGTCTTTCATCTTCTACTAGTTGTCTTTCATGTTCTTCTAGTTGCCTTTCATCTTATTCTTCTTGTCTTTCATCTTCTTCTAGTTGTCTTTCATTTTGTTCTAGTTGTTTTTCATCTTTTCTAGTTGTCATTCATCTTCTTCTAGTTGTCTTTCATGTTCTTCTAATTGTCTTTCATCTTCTACTGGTTGTCTTTCGTCTTCTTTAAGCTGTCTTTCGACTAATACTTGTTGTTTTTCATGTTGTCTTTCATGTTCTTCTAGTTGTATTTTATCTTCTTCTAGCATGTTCTGCTAGTTCTCTTTCATCTTCTATTGGTTGTCTTTCGTGTTCTTCTAGTTGTCTTTTATCTTCTATTGGTTGTTTTTCATCTCCTTCTAGTTGTCTTTCATCTTCTTCTTCTTATTTTTCATCTTCTACTGGTTGTCTTTCATCTTCTACCGGTTGTCTTTCATCTTCTTATAGTCTTTCATCTTGTACTGGTAGTTTTTCATGTTCTTCTAGTTGTATTTTATTATGTACTGGTTGTCTTCCGTGTTCTTCTTGTTGTCTTCAATGTTTTGTTGGTCTTTCATCTTCTTCTAGTTGTCTTTCATCTCCTTCTACTTGTTGTTTTTCATGTTCTTCTAGTTTTCTTTCATCTTCTATTGGTTGTCTTTCATCTTCTTCTAGTTTGTCTTTCATCTTGTACTAGTTGTTTTTCATGTTCTTCTAGTTGTCTTTCATGTTCTTGTAGTTGTCTATCATCTTCTTCTAGTTGTCTTTCATCTTATTCTACTTGTTGTTTTTCATGTTCTTCTAGTTGTCTTTTTCTACTGGTTCTTTTTCTAGTTGTCTTTAATCTTGTACTGATTGTTTTTCATATTCTTCTAGCTGTCTTTCATGTTCTTCTAGTTGTCTTTCATTTTGTACTGGTTGTTTTTCATGTTCTTCTAGTTATTTTGTACTTGTTGTCTTTCTTGTTATTCTTGTACTGGTTGTCTTTTATGTTGTTCTAATTGTCTTTCATCTTTTTCCAGTTGTCTTTTATATTGTACTGGTTGGTTTTTATGTTTTTCTAGTTGTCTTTCGTGTTCTTCTAGTTGTCTTTCATCTTCTTCTGGTTTTCTTTAATTTTCTTCTAGTTGTCTTTCATCTTGTTCTGGTTGTCTTTCATCTTCTACTGATTGTTTTTCATCTTTTTCTAGTTGTCTTTCATGTTCTACTTGTTGTCTTTCATGTTCTTCTTGTACTGATTGTTTTTTATGTTCTTCAAGTTGTCTTTCATCTTCTTCTAGTTGTATTTCATGTTATTCTAGTTGTTTTTAGTCTTCTTCTAGTTGTCATTCATCTTTTTCTAGTTGTTTTTCACCTTCTACTGGTTGTGTTTTATTTTTTTCTAGTTGTTTTTTTTTTTTTTTTTTTTGTCTTTTATCTTGTACTGGTTGTTTTTCATCTTTTTTTAGTTTTCTTTCATCTTCTACTGGTTGTATTTCATCTTCTTTTATCTTATACTGGTTGTCTTTCATCTTGTACTAGTTGTTTTAAATTTTCTTCAAGTTGTCTTTCTCTTCTTCTTCTAGTTATCTTTCATCTTTTTGTAGTTGTCTTTCATCTTCTTCTAATTGTCTTTCATCTTCTACTGGTTGTTTTTCATCTTGTACATGTTATATTTATTGTTCTTCTCACTGTCTTTCATCTTGTACTGGATGTTTTTCATCTTCTTCTAATTGTTTTTCATCTTCTTGACAACTAAAATAACTAAAATAACATGAAAGACAATTGGAAGAACATGAAAGACAACCAATATAAGATCAAGATGAAAGACAACTAGAAGAATACGAAAGGCAACCAATAGAACCCGAAAGATAACCAGTACAAAATGAAAGACAATCAGAAGAAGATGAAAAACTAGTAGATGGAAAATACAACTAGAAAAATATGAAAAACAACATGTGGAAGATGAAAGACAACTAGAAGAACTTGGAAGACAAGCAATATAAGATGAAAGCCAACTAGAACAAAATGAAAGACAACCAATACAAGATAAAATACAACTGGAACAAAATAAAAAACAATTAAAAGATGATGAAAAACTAGTAAAAAATGAAATACAACTAGAAGAACATACAAAACAAATGTTGTTTCTTGACAAATGTTGTCTTATTGTTTGAGAGGTTTTGTGACTTGGAACCAATTACCCTGGCTATGTGATAGATGTAGCTCAATAGTTTGAATCGGTTAGTTGCTACCACCTAGCAGGACCAAGATAAAAGCTTTTTGGATATGGATTCTGGTGATAAAAACGAATATAGGTTTTCTCAGCTTGTGAGATAAAAGTGTTTTGGTTAAACTGTTGCCAGTGTGATGATGGACTTGAGCAAAAAAATAATTATCTACCTCAGAGGATGAAATTAGAAAATGAACTGGTTCTTCAGGTTTTGTCGAACAGCAGTCGAACCATTGGAAATTTTGAGGTATCGGATTTTAAAATTGAAATATTTTCTACTGCTTTGGTTTTTGGACAATATTGGAAGTAGTTCATCTTTATATTTCGTTTCTTATGTATTGTTTACTGTTTTACGTTTGTAAAATGGTTTCAGTTGCCATAATTGCAAAATCGAGAGCAAATATATCTTGATAAGCGCTTTGCAAAACACAACAGGCATCATATTTCCTTTACAACATCCCCCCTCATCCAACCCCCCCCCCCCCCCCCCCCCCCCCCCCCCCCACACACACACACACACACACACCAAGTCTCTCCCAATACTTTTCTTCAAACATCAGGCATCATATTTCCTTTACAAAGCATCCAACTGAGCAACTGAAGCAAAGCATCCTGAAATGGTACGATATTTATTAAGCTGTGGCTGGCACGAAGGTATAAGGATCAGTTCTTACCTTAATCATTTAATGTGAACCTAAACCTGAAACGAAGCCTGATTAATTATAGAACCCAAACAAACAATAGAGATGGCAAAAGCTGCAAGTAAGAAACAACTCCAACTTGTACCAACAGATAGATACTGTGTATTCTTCTACACACACTGACAGGCTCAATTATAAAGTCAACATAAGAATTTATCAAGAATTTCCTTGCCTTACCAACAGATAGATACTGTGTATTATTTTTTTTTTCTTTTTTGCATGTTCTACGAATGTGAGGTTACAATTGAACCCACTGTGGGCATTTAATAAATTACTCATTTGTACAAGTGTGCATGACCCAGGCAAAAAACCTTATCACATGAGGAAGTTACCATTGCAAAGCAAACCAACATAAAAAGCAGCAGCTGGTTTCCATTAAAAACACCTTATGTGCATGATATCTAAGCAAAACTGCAAAACTATATTTCAGGACCCAATAAAAAAAGATGTATGAATGTGACAACTAACCTATTTCGCGAGAACTGAGAACTCAATCTCAACCAAACACCTCTGCACTTGTGGACCTGCACAGACATGTCTTCCTCTTGGTATTTTCCTCTTCACTCAGACCATAATCATATGCCAGCTCAGTCATAGCTGCTACATGATTATTCATGGCAAAAAAATTGCAACATGAGAATGCCACTCGTCAGTATGACCATGCGCCACAGGTTGCCAAAACAAATTTAGCGAGCAGCTATGATTAATATAACTCGACACATTCCCCATGTTTTTCACACTTACAACGAAATTTAATTTCATCGCAGCATCCCTGGGATCGTAACAAATTCCTAACCATTGGACACTGTCAGAACATGCCTACTGGAACTGTCCAGTCAACAACTCGCTGAAGAAATACGGTGGTATTTTCCATTTTTCATCTCAAATCAGTCACAAAACGACAAAATTAGTACCTTTCTTGCCAGTTGATGTACTTGTTATACTGATTGTATCCGTACCGGAGCAAGAGAACTGAGATTGGGCATAAAGAGGGGGATGGGGGGAGGAGGGCAAAGAAGATAGAAGATAGTGTAATGAAATTTATTTTACAAGGGGTCTAAGAAGTACTAATACTTGCAAAAATTAAAAAAGTCTAAAAGAAAAAAAAATGGAAATTTTAAATTTAAAGGGGGAGCCCGGCACCTCAGCCCCTGGCTGTATTAGGAAATATTCAGCTCACTCTTGCGCTTTCGACCTCTACGCTTCTTGACCTCTCCAGTCGAGACAGGAGGGGTTTCCGTTTGAACAGGAGTAATCAGCTCACTCTTGCGCTTTCGACCTCTACGTTTCTTGACCTCTCCAGTCGAGACAGGTGGGGTTTGCATTTGAACAGCAGTTGGGTTTAAGACAGTTCTTTTCAACTTGGGGCTTTTCAGGACTTGTGGTGTAGGTGCACCAGATGCACCCATTAAAAACATTGGTGGCGGCATTTGTCCAGGGGTGAAGCCCGGCGGGTTGGTCCCGGACTCAGCATTTGGTGCACCAAAGGGGGTAACACACATAAAGGAGGGGTTGTTTGGAGGTGTGGAGGTGTGAAACCCTAGCGGGGCAGGAAACATAGGAGCTAGGGTTCGAATCGGTTTTACATCTAGCACTGTTGTATTGTCCTGCGCAGCTTGAGTTGATTTTCTCGGCCTACCCATATCTAATCCCTCGAAAAAAAAAACGATCTTTGATCACCTGAAATAGAGAGACAGAGAAGATTTGATAAAAATGAATTAAGTAGCGTTCCTACAGTAATTTTGACAAAAAAAACGAAGAAAAATTCGAAACGAAGGAAAATCAATTTCAAGTTTAACCAGATCTAAGAAAAATAATTTTTACCAGAGAATGAGGCACCGGGAGATAGAGCTCTGAAGAAAACCGAGGTTGATGGTGAATTGACGCTACTAGCTCTAGGGTTTGGGTTTCGATGTTATAAGAGCATCAATTTTTGGCAAGCATTTTGTGAGAATTTATCTAATTTTTGATGAATTAATTAGCATACTAGAGCGATAGAAGTAGAACCCCACTTTCTTGTCTCTCTCTATTAAAACACAGAAACCTCGGAATTCAGATCCACGGCAATACCTGACTGAGTACAATGAGATCTCAGTCGTCAGTTTTAATCAGAGACGAATCTCAAAGTAGAATTCCAACCGCTCGGCTGGACTGGGAGCTAAATGTACTCGGTCAGGTATCTGGGAATCCAGATGGATTTAGCTCGCCGAATTCTAATCGCGCGGCTCGGGCATGATGAATTTAGCTCATATATTGCAGATGCGCAGGGAGCACAGACTATTACAAACACCTAAAGCAGGAGTAATCTTCAAAGTCATGTGATTGATTTTTTTTACTATAAATTTAATCGAATAATTTAAAGCAGGATATTGCTTTAAAGTGCACCTGGCGTAAACAATTTTTCCCCTTGCTATTATTTGGGGAACTTGATGTTCGTGTCTTTCATTTTCAGTGACATGGCGAATTCGGATCCGCAGGGCAGAATTAAATTCAGACTGTTCTTTTTTTTTTTTTTAATTCTGGCGTGAATCTCAAAATAGACCTCATGTATCTGCAATATATACCGAATTTTTATAGGCCTGTTTGAGACTAAATCTGATAGGGCCATGTATATCATTATGGGTTAAGTATCAAGTTCAGATAGTAAGTCTTTTTAAGCAAGTTCATTCGGGACGGCTGTACGGAATCACAACTGACTTACAAGTTCACTCGGCTAGTCCGTTCGGAACTGTCGTACGGAGTTATAACTGACTTACCGGCCTGCGTGACAAGCCTATTAGGGACGTCCGTACGAGATTATAACCGACCTATAGGTCTATATATACCCCGAGTTCACTGAGATCGGGGTCCACGATTCAGAAATACATAGAGGCTAGAGTTACGTACCCATCGAATCTGCACACAGTTCTACCCATACACGCATTAAATACGTACAGAATCCGCACAGACTAATCTCTCTCGAATTAAAATGGACTTAGACACACTGCGATTTAATCTTTTCGGAATACAACGTATCAAAATCCGATAATTTTTTCTATGGTATCTGAGGAGATACAAACTCTGACATGATGGGGCTATTTTATAAGGGCCTAATAGGTTGTTATAGAATTGCACGGGACGAGAGATACAGCAATTCAAAAATTAATGTTAAAAAACTTATGTTAATTAAGGATACATGAATATAGTTATAAGAATGGGCTGAAATAAATGTTCGGTTGTACTGTGCAAAAAATTACAAAAAGATATAATTTGAGAAAGATATTCATGAAAATTATATTTTTGTTTTTAAAAGACTTATTATCAATACTAATTTTTTGATTTATCTATAATCAAAAGTCTAATAATTAACATATAATAAAATTTAGACAAATACAAAAATAAAATATAAGTATAATAAATTATAATTTTCTCCTTAATTGGTGTGTAAATAATATTAATGATATTAAAATAATGGTAAAATTATCATAATTTTTTTATAACATAAAGCATATTTTATAATTAGAAAACTAAATTTAAGTAATTTGAGATCATAGTAATTTTTATGGGATTCATTGCAAGTATTAATAAGTATAATTTATTTAACATTGAGTATTAATGCATTCAACATTTTTTTTTTGAAAATTTTGAGGAGAGATGAAATAAGATATCAAGGGAAAAATATAATTAGGTTTGATCTTATGTTTTTTTTCCCACATATTTGTGACAAAATGGTAATCAAGATGGGAAAAAAAATTAATCTCATCGTAGAAAAAAATGTCATCCGAACATTCCTTGGATAAATTTTCTCATTAAGTCTAAAATCTCACTAATTCTCATCCATCTGATACAGTTTGTACGTAGTTATTATCATTATTGTTATTTACTATTATTATCATTTACTAATAATTTTATTCTTATATTAGTACTATTATTGTTACCTCCATAACTACCATAATCATGATTATAATTCTTTATATTTCTATATGCAATAATATAAATGTTGTATTTTCTATTTGACGTGCACAATAAAATAAAATAAAATATTAAAACACATGAAATATTGAACATAAATAAATATAATTTAAAACTAAGAAATATTTTCGAACATTTTTATGCTCCAACAAAAATAACTCATTTAAACCCTACTAGAAGGTTGTTTTCAGCAGTGATCAATATTCTAATGGGCTGTCAATGGTATTTTATTAGGTCGTATCTCCATTTTTATATTAAGCACGTAGATGTTATGATCCGCCAATTGTTTTGATTAAAAGATGAAATTTCGGATTGAATATTAGCCATCAGATCAAATATTATGATACTATACATCTTTTTTATGTTTATTTACATATACAAGTCTAAATTTATTTAGACATGTACTCTCCACACGTACTCTTCACACGCAAATTGTATCATCTTTTTTATTGGTCATAATTTTTTTTTATATTTTAAATGTCATTTAAGAAATTTTGAATTTATTGATAATTGATTGGTCATGTTTTCATTTCTTTCTATTTTTTATATCATATAAGTAATATTATTTCTCATTTAATATGTAATATTTCTATATGCAAGTAATATTATTATTATTATCAATAAATATTAAATATGCATATGATTATCAAACATATTAATATGCAAGTAATTCTATATGCAATTAATATGCAATTAATTCTTTGATAATCACTTAAGGAAGCGACTAATTGTCTCCAAGCTTTTTTCTTCAGTTTTTCCCAAAAAAAATTGTCATTTGACTTACTCGAATACTGTAAAACTCTATAACCAATACTGTAACTTCAACAACAAATCATGTATAATAAGTAGTTTAAAAATCTAACAATGCAAATTAGTTGGAAGTGGTCTCCAAGTTAGTTGCAAACATTTAGCAACTTGCAAAAATACTGTACTTTCGGCTGTACTTGAAAAACTGACGGCTTCTAGAAGGTTTCAAAAACAAACCACTTCACAAACTTGTAGTTATTTACAAATAACACCTAAAATTGTGCAAAATTATTTTTTTTGCATCAAAATTAAATTTTTTTTCGAAATTAAAATATAAAAAAAAAATATTTTTTTCGTATTTTTTTTGCTTTTTTACGTAATTTTTTTCTTCAATTATTAATATTTATATATGGATATATATCATGTAAAATAAGACTTAAATACTGTAAAATTAGCAGATGCAAACTATAAAACTAACATATATGAACTACAAAGACTTCAATACTATAAAATTAGCAGATGCAACTTATAAAACTAACATATGTGAACAGCAAAACTTCAATACTGTAAAATGAACCCCTGAAACTATCAAAAAAACATATACAAACTATAAAATTTCACTAATCACAAAATTAACTGTTCAAAATCATAAACTATAACCAACAACTGTTCAAAACCACAACCAACAAGTGTTGAAAACCAGAACCAACAACAACTGTTCAAAACCACAACCAACAAATGTAAGATGTGAAATGCAACCAACAACTGTTCAAAACTGTAAGATGTGAACTGCAAGCAACAACCACAAACAATAATTGTTACCACCCATAACTGTTCACAAGCACAAACAAGACTTCAATAAACAAGGTTAATTGTTCACAATCATCAATACAAAAATGGCGTTTGTCACTTCATAACCCTCTGGTGCACGTTATTTGGATGAGTGAGAAGTTTCTTTGCTAGAACCACACGTTCTTTCGAGATATCATCCTGTAAAAAAAAAAAAATAAGGTTATAAATTGGAGTTATGAACCATTAGCAGATGCAAACTATAAAAACAACATATGTGAATTACAGGACTTCAATACTGTAAAATTAGCAGTTGTAACCTATAAAATTTTAAATCAGTACAACACTGCATATATCATGTAAACTAAAGTGAAAACTGTAACCAAAGTGAATCATAGTAAAAACTGTTTAATACATAACATTTACACCTGACTAATACATCATGTAATAAACTGCATCAATACTGTAAACTTACTAGATAAATACTGGAATTTTATTAACGGTTATACATTGTCTAATGCAGTTTATCAGTATAACTGTTAAACAGATCCTGTAACTATGATTAACCAAAGTGAATACTGTAAACTGTTGCACATATCCTGTAAAATTGTTATATGTATCCTGTAAAATTAGCATCTGCTAATTTTATAGTATTTAAGTCTTATTTTACATGATATAGATCCATATATAAATATTAATAATTGTTGTATGTATCATGTAAAATTGTTATATGTAATCTGTAAAATTGCACATATCCTGTAAACTAAAGTGAATATTGTAACCAAAGTGAATCATAGTAAAAACTGTCTAATACATAACCTTTACACCTGACTAATACATCATGTAATAAACTGCATAAATACTGTAAAGTTACTAGATAAATACTGAAATTTTATTAACTGTTATACACTGTCTAATACAGTTTATCAGTACAACTGTTAAACAGATCCTGTAACTATGATTAACCAAAGTGAATACTATAAACTGTTGCACATATCCTGTAAAATTGTTATATGTATCATATAAATTGCATCATGTTATAAACTGCATTCATACTGTAAATTGTTACATATATCCTATAAAAATATTGCATATATATTCTGGAAAAATGTTAAACAGATCCTGTAAAATAAAGAAAAGAAATACA
Source organism: Carex littledalei (assembly GCA_011114355.1). Lineage (NCBI taxonomy): Eukaryota > Viridiplantae > Streptophyta > Magnoliopsida > Poales > Cyperaceae > Carex > Carex littledalei. Next base: position 5,615,296 of record CM022095.1, on the reverse strand, counting down.
ACGCATAGATCATGAAAAATGTTAAACAGATCCTTACCGCTCCTTAGGATCGTCTTGAAAATGCTTGGATCCATGACTCATTCGAGTTCATATCGCCTCTCAAAGATCGTCTCCTCCTATCTCCTTCAGATCGCCTCTCTCTCATCTATGTCCTCCAGATCACCACAAGATGGATACTGTAAAACCACAAGATGCATACTGTAAAATCACAAGGTGAATACTGTAAAACAACAAGGTTAATACTCCATATCGCCTCTCTCTCATCTCTCTCCTCCAAATCGCCTCTCTCAGATCGTCTCCTCCTATATCCTCCAGATCGCCTCTCTCTCATTTCTCTCCTTTAGATCGCCTCTCTCTCATCTCTCTCCTCCATATCGCCTCTCTCTCATCTCTCTCCTCCATATCGTCTCTCTTAGAATGTGTCTTCCTATCTCCGTAGTCAGAGCAGCGGCTAGGCCGGCGCCAGAGGAAGAGAAGAGAACGAGAGAGAGAGAAGAGAACAGAGGAGAGAGAAGAGAGAGATCGGAACGAGGAAGACGACAGCGGCAGCAGTGGAGTCTCCGGTGTGAACACAGCAGCGACAGCGTGAGGATCTCGCCGTGGGAAGGTTGATCGGAGTCGGAGAAGTAGTCATCCATTTTTTTTCTCAAGCTTTTCTGATAGGTTTCAAAATAGAGAGATGGGATGGAAAATTTATAAAAAAATATCGTACTGTATTTAAAGTTTGTTAAGAAATGGATAAGACAAATTGTGGGTAAAAACTGGGGACAAAGGAGTGGGGAAGGAAACCTTTTCTCATCATTTAATATTACTTATAGAGTGAGGCTATGGTGCTATGCATAGCACCAATGGCTAGTGTACTACGGCTCAATATGGTACTTTTTAAAATCCTAACGATCGATCCGAACCGTTCAATGTGATATCCATATGAATATGTACTTGCAAACTAAATTTTATATTTTTTCGAATTTTTTTACTATTTTTTTAGATAGGTAGAAAAATCAGTGTTTTCTAAAAATTCTGGACCATCAAAATTCTACCTATCTAAAAAAATAGTAAAAAAATTCGAAAAAATATAAAATTGTTATAAATATATTAAGTTATGGATGTTCATTTAATTGCATCAAAACTTCTCATTAAAGAAGTATGTTTTATCTCCCTCATTTATCAATTGAATTAAATTAGATGGCTTGTTATTTACATTTTCTATCTATAAATAGAGGATTGTAAGTTTGTATTATACACAAAAAAAGCATATGACTAAAAGATAGCCATCTTTATACATTCTCAATATCTAGTTTATTATTCTTTTGCTTTATTTTACAACACGTTATCAGCACGAATTGCTCGAAAGAAGTTGCAAAGTTATTATGTAAGTAATTTATATGATTGATCATTATATCTTTCATTAATTTAAATTTCATTTAAATTTTTGATTATATTTGTTTTAGTTTATAAGAATCATTCCTTGAAGTGAATGATAGAATAATAACCTGAAGTTATTATCAAAAATAAAAGTTTATCAAGAATCCGAAGTTCTTATTACCCGAAGAGAATAAAAGAATAATAACCTGAAGTTATTATTGTTTAGAACCTGAAGTTCTATTTGAAATTTTAATATAAAATTAGTATAATAACCAGCAGTTATTATAAGCCACTGGATGAATAATAACCTGAAGTTATTCCCAATTAAAACCTGAAGTTTTATTAGAAACTTTCATATAAAATCAATATAATAACCAGAAGTTATTATATGTCATTCTATGAAAATATAACCCGAAGTTATTTCAAATTAAATTTTACAATTGCGCAGCCAAGCAATTTAATAACCAGAAGTTATTAAATAAATATTTTATTATAACCTGAAGTTATATAATATTAACCTGAAGTTATTAATACATTTAAATTTATTTATTTATTTATGCAATTTACATATTCTTTTATTTATATTTATTTATCTCCCTTTTCATAACCTGAAGTTATGATATTAATAACCTGAAGTTATATAACCTGAAGTTATGGCATTCATAACATGAAATTATACAACCTGAAGTTATGGCATTAATAACCTGAAGTTAATACGTATCTATTTTGTAGTACATATGGCAAATCTTACAAAGCTTGAATTTGCTGCTCTTGAAATTTCGGGCAAAAATTATCTCCCATGGACTCTTGATGCAGAGATCCACCTCACCGCAAAAGAATTGGAAAAAACTATTAAAGAAGCAAATGAGGCCTCCCCGCAGGAGCGCGCTAAAGCTATGATTTTCCTTCGTCACCATCTCCATGAGGATTTGAAAACTGAATATTTAACGGTGAAAAACCCATTAGAACCCTGGAAGGGTTTAAAGGAGAGGTATGACCATAAAAAATTTGTTCTCTTACCAAAAGCTTGTTACGAATGGATTCATTTGAGATTACAAGATTTTAAATTTGTTGGTGGGTATAATTTCGCAATGTTTCGAATAACTTTCGAACTTAAACTATGTGGTGAAACGATAACGGAAGAAGACATGTTGGAGAAAACATTCTCCAAATTTCATGTCTCGAATTTGCTCCTGCAGTAGCAATATCAAGAGCGGAGTTTCAAGAAGTATTCCGATTTAATATCATGTCTTCTCGTTGTGGAACAAAATAACGAGCTTCTAATGAAGAATCACCAAGCACGACCCACCAGTGCAAGTCAATTCCCCGAAGCGAATGCGACTTCATCTAAGAAAGGACATGGCCGCAGTCGCAACAATTTCTGCGGAGGTGATCGTGAACGTGGTCGCAACAATGCTTAGCGACGTGATGTTCAATACAACAAACCAAAGAATAATAATGCAGTGAAAAATGAGAAAGATAAACATCCCAAAGATGTTTGTTACAGATGTGGAATGACAAATCATTGGTCGCGTACCTGTCGTACGCCCAAGCATCTAGTGGAACTTTATCAAGCCTCACTCAAGAAAAGGGGGAAAAATGTGGAAACTAACCTTGCTGAAAATGATCCCGAAAATGAATGCCATATAGATACACACCTTGATGTATCAGATTTCTTCCATAATGTGGATGAAGAAATAGACACTTTTACTAAGGGAGAAAATAAAATGTAGAAGTTTATGTTTATGTTTAATAAAAGGTTTAGTTTACATTTTAATTTTTATATAAACAAATCTAATGAATAAAAGTAGTTTATTTTTATTCTATTTTTATTCTTGCATTCTTTTATTTTAAAGGAAAATGGCTGACGCAATGATAAGTAAAGAAGATCCATGTCTGGTAGACAGTGGAACAACTAATACCATATTGAAAGGTAAGAAATACTTTTCACAATTGCATCTTGGTGAGACTAATATCCACACTATATCTGGCACAACTAATTTAATTGAAGGCTCCGGAAGAGCTTGTATTTTGTTACCTGAAGGAACAAAATTAATAATAGATGATGCATTATATTCAAGTAGATCCAGAGGAGAAATCTACTAAGTTTTAAAGATATTCGAAAGAATGGTTATCATATTGAAACTATGAATGAGAGAAATTGCGAATATCTTCATATCACATCTATTAAAAAAGGCCAGAAAATTATAATGGAAAAGATGCAAGCATTGTCTTCTGGACTATATGGTACTTATATAAGTACAATAGAATCGAATATGGTTACTAACCAGAAGTTAGTTGATCCAAAATTATTTACACTGTGGCATGAAAGATTGGGTCATCCAGGAAGTATAATGATGAGGAGAATAATTGAAAGTGCAAATGGGCATCCCCTAAAGGACCTGAAGATCCTATTATCAAAAAAATTGACATGCGAAGCATGCTCTCTTGGAAAACTAATTACTAGGCCATCTCCAAATAAAATTGGACCTGAAGCTCCTTCATTTTTAGAAAGAATTCAAGGAGATATATGTGGGCCTATTACACCTTCATGTGGACCATTTAGATATTTTATGGTGTTAATTGATGCATCAACACGCTGGTCACATGTGAGTTTGTTAGCAACAAGAAATGTTGCATTTGCTAGACTATTAGTACAAATTATCCAATTAAGAGCCAAATTTCCAGATTATCAAATTAAAAATATCCGGCTTGATAATGCATGAGAATTTACATCTCAAGCTTTTAATGATTATTGCATGTCTATTGGAATTACGGTAAAACATCCAATGACCCACGTTCATACACAAAACGGTCTAGCAAAATCATTGATTAAAATGTTATAATTAATTGCTAGACCGTTACTTATGAAATCTAGTTTACTGTCTTTTACATGGAGACATGCCATATTATATGCTACTGTACTAATTAGGTTAAGGCCAATTGCAGATCATAAGTATTCCCCGTTACAACTGATTTCCGGAAGAGAACCAAATTTGTCCCATCTAAAGGTGTTTGGTTGTGCAATAAATATTTCAATTTCTCCTTCACAACGCACAAAAATGAAACCTCAAAGAAGATTGATAATTTATATTGGTTTTAACTCTCCTTCTATTTTTACATATGTAGAACCATTAATAGGAGGTGTTTTTATAGCAAAATTTGATGATTGTCATTTTAATGAATCAATATTTCCAAATTTAGGAGAAGAAAAATAAAAACTGGATAAACAAGTAACTTGGAATTCATCGTTATCTTATCTTGACCCCCGAAGTGGTCAATGTGAACTTGAAGTTCAAAAGATTATAAATTTGCAAAGAATTGCAAATGAATTGCCTGATGCATTTACAGATACAAATAGAGTTACTAAATCGCATATTCCAGCTATAAACGCACCTGCTCGAATTGACATTACAAAAATATCTAATGAATCTAATGTGCGTAGAAAACGTGGAAGACCACTTGGTTCTAAGGATGTAAATCCACGTAAAAGGAAAGAGCAGAATAAAACAGTTGGTCCAACCCCAGAAGATGTTGATGGTAAAACTCCTGAAGAAGTCAATAAAATCCCAGAAGAGATTAATGGTAAAACTCCTGAAGAAGTTGACAAAACCCTAGAAGAGGTTGATCAAGTTCCAGAAGAAACATATATTAATGAAATCTTTGCATTCGCTATAGCAAGCGATGTTATAAATGAAGAAGACAATGTGCCAAAAACTCTGGAAGAGTGTAGATATAGAAATGATTGGCCTAAATGGAAAGATGTCGTACAAGCTGAATTAAGTTCATTAGAAAAACGGCAAGTATTTGGACCTGTAGTCCAAACACCCAAAGATGTTAACCCTGTAGGTTACAAATGGGTATTTGTTATAAAAAGAAATGAGAAAAATGAGATTGTGAGATATAAAGCAAGGCTAGTGGCGCAAGGCTTTACACAAATACCTGGAGTCGATTATGAAGAGACGTATTCACCTGTAGTGGATGCGATAACTCTCAGGTTTCTAATAAGTCTCACAGTCACAGAAAATCTAAAAATGCAACTTATGGATGTCGTAACAGCATATTTATATGGTTCACTTGACACTGACATATACATGAAAATCCCCGAAGGATTGAAAATGCCTGAAGCATATAAGTCAAAACCTAGAGATATGTACTCTATAAAATTAAGAAGATCTTTATACGGACTAAAACAATCAGGTCGAATGTCGTACAATTGACTGAGTGAGTACCTTCTAAAAGAAGGATATAAAATAATATAATTAGTCCGTGTGTTTTCATTAAAAGATCAAATATAGGTTTTACAATCATTGCAGTGTATGTTGATAATTTAAACATTATTGGATCTCCTGAAGAGATTGAGAATACTGCAAAATTGTTGAGAAATGAGTTTGAAATGAAAGACCTTGGTGTAACTAAATTTTTTCTCGGCCTGCAGATCGAGCATCTAAATAATAGAATATTTATCCATCAATCAAATTATGTTGAAAAAGTACTAAAGAGATTCAATATGGATAAAGCTCATCCTTTGAGCACACCAATGGTCGTACGATCGCTAAATGCAGAAAATGATCCTTTTCGCCCGCAAGAAAATAATGAAAAAGTGGTTGGTCCTGAAGTACCATACTTAAGTGCAATCGGGGCATTATTATATCTTGCAAATAATACAAGACCCGATATCGCATTTGCAGTAAATGTGTTAGCGAGGTATAGTTCCAAACCAACCAGAAGACATTGGAATGGAATTAAACACATATTTCGATATCTCTGCGGAACTAGAGATATGGGGTTATATTATCAAAAGGATACAAAATCCAAATTAATTGGATATGCAGATGCGGGATATTTATCAGATCCACATAAAGCACGATCCCAAACAGGATATGTATTCACTTATTGTGGAGCTGCAATTTCATGGCGATCAACAAAACAAACTCTTACGGCAACATCATCAAATCATGCCGAGCTGGTCGCCTTATACGAGGCAGGTCGAGAATGCGTTTGGTTACGGTCAATGATTCAAAATATTTAAGAAGAATGCGGGCTTGAAAACATCAAGGAAAACCCTACTCCGCTGCATGAAGATAATGCAGCATGCATTACACAAATCAAAGAAGGATATATCAAAGGAGACCGGACTAAACATATTGCGCCAAAGTTCTTTTCGACACATGACCTACAAAAAGAAGGCGTAATCAATGTTTGCCAAGTCCGATCAATAGACAATTTGGCAGACCTATTCACAAAATCTTTGCCGACAAAGGTTTTTGAACAACTGACAAAGAAGATAGGTCTACATCGATTGAAGAATATTCAATGATATCTAAATGAGGGGAAGCGTTATACGCACTGTACTCTTTTTTCCTTAATCAAGTTTTTATCCCAATGGGTTTTTCTTGATAAGGTTTTTAATGAGGCAGTACATGGTCCTGAAGTACCGTGTTAATATTGATCCTGAAGTATCATATTAATAGCGTATAATGAATAATGAACATCCAAGGGGAAGTGTTATAAATATATTAAGTTATGGATGTTCATTTAATTGCATCAAAACTTCTCATTAAAGAAGTATGTTTTATCTCCCTCATTTATCAATTGAATTAACTTAGATGACTTGTTATTTACATTTTCTATCTATAAATAGAGGATTGTAAGTTTGTATTATAGACAAGAAAAGCATATGACTAAAAGATAGCCATCTTTATACATTCTCAATATCTTGTTTATTATTATTTTGCTTTATTTTACAACAAAAATTTAGTTTGCAAGTACATATTCATATGGTTATCACATTGAACGGTTCGGATCGACCGTTAGAATTTTAAAAAGTACCATATTAAGCCGTAGTACACTAACCATCCGTGCTATGCATAGCACCATAGCCTCACTCTTACTTATATTTCTATATGCAAGTAATATTATTTCTATATGCAAAAGTACATTCAAATAAGTTATCTTCAACTTGACTATGCACTTCAATCGTGACTATGCACTTCAATCATTAGTCTTACCAATTGAGTCCATGAAATTTCTCGCATTATCATCTCATTCCATTTTCATAAACAGTTCTAATATTGGTGCAGAGGCCACCTAAATCGGGTTTCAACCCCTTCTTGATTCATTATGTTCAACACGCACATAGCCTCTTCTACTTTTCTATTCTGACCATATACTTTGAGCAAGGAAGAGCAAATCATGTGATCTGGCGCTACATGATTGAGGTTTTTAATCATTTGTCACAGCATAATCAGGGCCGGAACTAGAAAATCATAATAGGAGTGCTAAAACTTAAAAACACAATATGCTGGTGGTGAGAATTGAACCTAAGCTCTCCACAATCATAAGATAAACTTTAACCACTAGACTACAAGTGAACATCTCATATTTTATACGGGAGGCTAAAGTATATAAAAAGTTTTAAAATAATAACATTCAACTAAATTTCAATATATATAATTAAATTTTAAAATAATAGGGTGGCTTAGCACCCGTACGGACGAATGTAGACTCGCCCTGAACATAACTACTGGAAAACAAATGCCATTGAGGTTTTTAAGATTACTCATTTAAATCATTTGCTACGAACCGAACAATTGCAAAAATTGAAGCAACTTAACTGTAAAAGATTATATTTTTGTTCACAATATATACCCGAAATTTTTATTTCTAACATTAAAAAAAAAAGATAAACCAAATAACCATCGTTTGGTGGAAATTCGAATTCTAGCACGGCCGCACCGGCATTCTGCGGACCCATTTCAGCGGGGCCACAGAATGCCGCTGCGGATCCCAAAATGGGTCCGCAGAACCATTCTGATGACCCAGGGCCGCATTTTTTTTCAAAACTTTGAGATATCTCAGATGCCTCGATATCTGTGCAAAGTTAATAAATATAGTTTTAAAAATTCAATAGATTCATAAAATGCCTCGATATCTGTGCAAAGTTAATAAATATAGTATTAGAAAATTGAATAGATTCATCAAAGTTCAATATAGTATTAAAAAAGTGCAAAGTTCGATATCTGTGCAAAGTTAATAAAATAGATTCATAAAATGGGTCAAAGTTCAATAAAATGGGTCAAAGTTTATAAAAAATTCAATAGATTCAATATAGTATTGAAAAAAATGCGGCCCTGGGTCACAATGCCGGTGCGGACCCATTTTGGGGTCCGCAGCGGCATTCTGCGGTCACGCTGAAATGGGTCCGCAGAATGCCGGTGCGGCCGTGCTAGAATTCGAATTTTCACCAAACAATAGTTATTTGGTTTATCTTTTTTTTTTTAATGTTAGAAATAAAAATTTCGGCAATATATACATATCTTAGATCAGCAGCCACAAGCGGCTCATGAACATTTTCTTGCAATTGATAAGTTAGATTTTTCAATCCATTATATGTTGTTGTCTAGATAGGAATCAGATTTTGATTTAATTTAAATATAACTCTTCTTAAGAAAGTCATAATAATTTCGAGTGTGAATTGTGACAATCCACAACTTTAAAATTTTACTAATTAATTATAAATCATGATTAATAATAAATTAAATTATAATTAATGAATAATTAAATTTTAAATAAAGTGTAAATTTAATTTAAATAAAATCGAATAAACAATGAAAAAACAAAGTGATATAAAATAACTAATTATGAATAATAAATTACAAACAAACTTAATACTGCAGATTTGAACCCGATTCGTATTAATCAGATTTGAACTTAATTTATATTAATCGGATTTGAACCCGATTCGTATTTTTTGTTGACTCCATCTCTTTGTGTGTTGTTATTGCTATGGTTGTGCTGCCGGATTTCAAAAGTTGTTAGTGTGAATGTATTTTTGGTTTTGTTTTGAAACCTCAAATCCTAATAATTATTTTTCAATATCGTGATTAAAATTGTGTTATCAAAATGGATGGTTAACATGTCTTGTTGAGTTGTTGTTGTTTACCTTATTGATGATTGTATTTATCATGACCTAAATCGTAATTCAGATTCAGAGTATGTAACTATTGCGACAATTGATGCTTGTATTTAAGAAATCTCCCCATCTATATATATTTATTTGAACTAAATAAGTTATTTTTCTAACTCAATTCCTTAACTGACAGGCAAATGAATATATACACTAACACAAACGAAAACATAAATAAAGAGAACAATCATATTTTTATTCAAATATGACAATAAAAATGAATTTGTAAGAAGTTTTTAAAATAAATATTTTCTTATAATAATTGATAAGTTAGAAGGTTCATTACAATTCTAATAATGTAAAGATATCACAATTTTTTGTTTATGTATCGCATAAATCTCAATTTGAATAATTTTGATTTAAATTAAGAACATTTTATCAAACTATTGCGACAATTTTTGTGATGTTTTACCAGTGATATGTAGGTTTGGTTTCTATGCTTTTCAATACTTTGTTCATCTGGTATACAATTGTAAGTTTTGTTTGTAATGACAGTCAGAGGCCGTGTACCAGTTGTTTGATACCGGATTCTTTGTTGAATGGTTTCATTTTATAAATGAAATCGGTGCGAAGTACCCCCACTATTTGTCTAAAAATATGTTTCCATCCCTCCCATTTTAATTTTGTTGATATGGCAAAAATATAATTCTTTTTTTTTTTAAGGTTAAAGGCTTAGCCTTTAACATTTTGTATTAAAAAGGTATAAAAGTTTATTTACATCACCTCCTCTGATCATGTCTCGAAAATATAATTTTTAAGAGCAATCTTTTGCAATTGCAGGAGTGGAGATAATCATATCACTTGCAAAGTAATTGCAAAAATTTACGTGACATTTTCAAAATAGTTGTCCTTACAATTAAAATTACAAATGTCACAGCAGCATTTGCAATTCAAGTGGGATCGATGAAGATGCTCTTAGAAGACTAAAATAATACATCAATTACTTATCTCGGTTTCTTTTATATAACGATGAAATTACTCAATATCAGCTAGTTTGTTTGATACCATTTAAACAAGAAACAGAATGCACTATATGGATTAATAGTTAATTAAAATTTGCACAAAAATACATTTGTCTGATGACACAAATTTGTGGGGACTTATTAATCAAATCTAAGGTGGGGACACAAATTTGATATCTAAATGCTTGTACTCATTTTTATTATTTTTTTTAAGGAAAAATAATAATAATCATCATCATAAGAAGAAAATTAACGGTGTTTTTTATATCAATTTCAGAATTGTGCAATAACCGGTCTTTGAAATGAATTCATGTAAATAATAGTCCAACCTTCCGATTTTTTTATTTATACCCTCAATTAAAAAAATAACAAATATGCCCTCGATTTTGTGGAAATTCAAAAACTGTCCCAACCGCCCCACAGTGCGGCAGTTAGCTTTTTTCTTTGTGAAAAATCTTAAAATGAAAACAGTCAACTAGATTTTTGATAAAACACTAAACTAAATCTCATTGATTGTCTTTTTATTAATAACATATCCTAGATCTGAATACCAAAATTAATACACTAAATGTCAAAATGAAAACATTTACATGAATACATTCTAACTAAAAAATAAAAATACAACAAATAATACTAGATTTGATACGTTATACATTTAAATGAACAATGTCTAAGAAAAAGTATCACATATTATACCACACATTATTAGTTACATGAATAACATTCTAACTAAAAAAATAAAAATACAACAAAAAAACTTTAAATTTGATACTTTACACACTTAACTTCTTCTCTCTAACCTGATCCACTCCCGGCACACCTCGGATTTCCACTCCGCTAGCTTCTTTTCGAACTCTCTAACAAAAAGTTTGTATTCCTAACGAGAGGCAGATAACTGCCTGACATGAGGCACGAACTTCAGTGATACAGTTGCGAAGGTTTGTCTACAAACACCGTAAACAGTGCAGAAATGAGAAGATTTAGAAAAGAGATGGAACATAGTGTGATTTATTATCTAATATTATTATGTAAATATAAACAGCCTTTCCGGGAAAGGAAGACACTATTTTATTTCAAAAAATATGTCATGTCAAAGGGCCATCGAATGAGATGGATGAAGACTAAAAAGAAGTTTCATTTTGCCAACAATATCTAAGAAAAAGTATGGTAAATGACAAAAAAAAAAATTATGCATGCATCTTCTCGCAAGCTTTCCGAAAAGTGGTCATTTGTTAAAATTGGACACTCAAGCGCTGTTTTATGGCCGTTTGAAATTTCATTGTTATTTTTCACCTTCTCAGTGAAGATATCGTCTCTCTTGCCTTATTCCTTACCCTAGTTTCGTCTGTTTACGAGAGATGTCTTAGATAAATACATGTACAACCTACAAGTGCTTTAGAAATCAAAGAAATGACTTACAAAAAATAGATAGAGATGCGTTATAACAAGAAGACACGAATCGATGATGTGGGAAAATATTATATTTATTTTATCACACACGGGTCATACAATAAAACCGTATATAATTGGTGGAGCATTCATATACATCCGTCTGAAAGAAGGATGTTCCTCATTTTTTTAATTGAACTAATATAATATTTATGTTTTGTTCTGTTATTAATTAAGGTTTTATATTATCAATTTGATATTTATCATTAAAAAATTAACTGATGAACAATTTTACTAAATTTTTTTTCAATTTTCAAAAAAAAAAAAAGAACCTAACCGCTCACTGTGGGGTTGGGGCAGCTTTTAAAATAAAGAAAACTGAGGGCATATTTGTTATTTATTTTTTATTGAGGGTATTAACAAAAAAAAAAATCGGTCCAACCTTCAGTCTTACTATTCCGAGGTGATAATCATTCAAAATATGACGAAAAAAAATGGCGACAAAAGAAATCTTAATTTGTATACAATACAAAATGAGTGAGTCTATGGTACTATGCATAGCACGGATTAGTTCGTACTATGAATCAATATTTTCATTTTGAAAATTCTAATGGTCGATCCGAACCATTCAATGTGATCTCCACATGAATATGTACTTGTAGACTAAATTTTATATTTTTTAGAACTTTTTTACTATATTTTAAGATAGGAAGAAAATTATTTGATCTGAAAATTCTGGACCATCCAAAAATAGTAATTTTCTACCTATTTTAAAAAATAGTAAAAAAATTCTAAAAAATAAAAAATTTAGCTCACAAGTATATTATCATATGAAAACATGTTTAACGGTTCGGATCGACAGTTAGAATTTTGAAAACGAAAATATTAATCCGTAGTACGGACCAATCCGTGCTATGCATAGTACCATAGACTCACTCATACAAAATACTTGATATTCAGTTGTCGCTTAACATTTAAAATTAAGTAGAAACCTGTGAAAATTGTCATTTATGCGTAAGACTACTTTATGTTGTTATTTTCTTTTTTTCTTTCTTTGCTTCTTTTACTGTTCATTAATTATTAACTGATCTCCCGCAAGGCCGCAACTGCTCAACATGTCTCTCAACTCTCATTGCACCTTAACAGGCTTTAACAGGCCTCCATTTGTCAGCCTAAATACCCAATTAAAATGTGTCTAGACAATCATAAATTAAAATAGAAAAGCAACATATGGAATAACATACTGGAAAATTTGCATCAATTGGCTCTATAGAAATTTGAAAACGCTCATCTAATGAAAGGTTTCTTAGATGCATATATATTAGAACACCTTCATTTTTACAATACAAAATTTAAATTTATTGGTCACATCAACAAATTAGCAATCTTTCTTAACATTAATTCCAAAATATTTTCATTCCTATCCATTTCAATTTGGCTGATATGACAAAAAAAATTAATCATATCACTTACAAAAGTAATTGCAAAAACTTACGTGACACATTCAAAAAATTTATCCTTGAAATTAAAATTACAAATTTCACAGCAGCATTTGCAATTCAAGTGGGATGGAGATGCTCCTAATAAAAGGCAAAAATAATTCATCAATTACATATCTTAGTTTATTTCATATCACGATATATTACTCAATATCAGCAATTTGTCTGATACAATTAAAACGAAAAAAGAATTTATTTATATGGATTAATAGTTAATTAAAATCTGCGCAAAAATGCATTTGTCTGATGGCAAATCCATGGGTACATTTATATTAAAATATAAGGTCATTTCTTTCTTTCTTTTTTTACTGTCTAGGGGGTTGTTTGGCAGCAAGAGATTAAGCCTCCTTAAGGCTTAATCCGCTTTATTTAGCTTCCTTAGTCCATCGGTTCTTTAGCGCGGATTAAGATTATCTCCTTTAGCCTTCTTTTGTTCGAATTTTAATTCTCTGTCCGAATCTTAAGACATCTCTACCTCTTCTTTTAGCTTTCTTAGCTTTTACTCACGAATTAAGATAACCGAAAATCAGTTCCTTAACACTCCTTAAGCTCTTAATCCCTTGTTACCGAAAAGCCCCTAAGTCATATTAGAAACAATGTCAATCCTATAAAAATTGAGGCGATTAATGATTGTCCTCTGATATCTCACTGTCAAATACTCAAGGTTGTACATAATAATGCTCTACAAATAATGCTGTAAACAATCATTTCAGTGTATAATGATTCATGGTTGTACATAATAGAGTTTGTATCCTCTGCGGTAACTCAAAATTTGAGTTTGGAATTCAGATCATCCGATCAGAATTTGAATTAATTCTGATCAATTTGGAAATTCATAGAGTTTCTTGAGAATATATGAATTCATAGAATTTCTTCGTATGGTACGATGAAACGAGAATATCAATAAGGTATCATTTCAGTTTTGGCTATATATCAAGGTAAAAGTCATGTATAAATTATTCAAAGAAGAATGAATTCTATACAAATTTAATTTATGTGGGATTTATACTTTTTGCCAAATGATATTCCATCTAAAATCATTTGTTATAACCCTCTGTTCTTCTTTTTATTTATTTTTCCCTTAGCACTTCTCTGTTTCATGATTTTGTTGTACCTTGACTCAATATTTTAGCTCATTTGACCTTACCAATGAAATTTATGGAAGTGTCTCAACTTTCATAAAAAATAAATCTAGATAAAAAATTTGTTGGGTCTATATTTAGGCAAAAGAAACGAAAGGTGTTGCCAGGGCTCCTAAGTAGGCTCATTTGGTCATGTGCTCTGCGCCAGGGCTCCTTTTTGTGAACCACAAATGCACCTTAGTAGTGATTCAATGGGCTTTAATGTCCCAAATGGGCCCCTTCTAAATTGGGTATGCAATTATTATTATTATAATATTATTATTAAAAACAAAATGCACCATCTTCAGTCCTTGAAAATTTTAGAAAAAGTCAGCTCAGAATTTACTAAAAAAACATTTACTAAAAGGAAAAATAATTCTATCGTAGTACCCAAGTGATTCATGTAAAAATAAAAGATATTATGGTGAACTTTTGAAGAAAATTTTCAAAATTCAGAAAGGCATCAGTGAGATGTATCGTACCATTTTGCGGTACAGTAATCTTTGAGCCCATCCAACTCGCATGCACAGGGATTTTGGTTTTCTTTTTGAACATGCAGGTGGATATTATTGGATTCTCATCTTTGTACACACAACTTTAACCAATTTCTCTTTAATTCTGTTTGCCTAGGTATCTTGACCTTTCCAAACATTTCGATTGCTACTGCCTACTAGTACCATCGGAGTTGTTATTTCCCTCCATTTCCCGCAAAGTGGAGGCTCCATTTTAGATTGCTACTGGTACCATCGGACATTATAGGATTGTGAGGACTAATGGTTTCTGCACACAACTGGAGATGTTCAGTGATCTGTTACTGCTGATGAAGTTGCATTCTTCTTATCATTTACTTTCATGTCAGCTCTACTCAAGTTATTATCGATACAATTATTTTTGTAGTTATGGAAATTTTAAAATTGGAGGACGTAAAGGGAAATCTATATACATACAAAAAAAAATTACGCCAAAATTTTTTGAAGAAACAAACAAAAGCAGTACTCAGCAGATAAAAACTAAAACAGGGACAAAAATAACAGAAAACTAAACAACAAACTTAGTCCCTGGTACTGGTACATAACTGAAAGGAAATCTAAACAGAACAAAACTACGTCATAATGGATGGCCACAGGCCCACAAGCAAACAAAAGCTGAAGAATAAACAGGAGAAAAAGATATGACAAGAGATGCAACACGAAAGGATCAGCAGTGGTACAACACTTTTGGACCTTGTACCGGTTCCGTACCAGTCACCGAGTAAGTGGGAAGGAAGTATTCAGGAGGTTTCAAGGAAATTGTCAAGATGTAACCAGCACAGGTATTGAACACGTCTGTACCAGTCTGTACCACTGTCAAACAAGATGAAAAACACACCTGTGGCTGCAGGCGAAAAGAAGCTCATACTGAGTGCACCGGTAACTCATCAGTCATCATTGTATCAGTGATTGTATAATTTACTATGATAAATGTACTCTTGAGAAACAAAACGGTTCTTTTGGCATTCCATTTTCATCTGAAAAATATCAATTATGTTATTCATTTTTTAAAAATCATTATAGGGAGAAATTCATTGTCTAACAATACCTCACTGATAAAGTCAAATGAGATAACAGAAAAAGTTGAGGTATATAACACATTTTTTTTTTGTCAGATATATATAACACTTGTCATATAGGATTATTTCAGTTAGGATAATTTGTCCTGCTAGGCAATTTAAATTGTAGTCATTGTAGATTCTAGAATAGAAAGTGTAAAGAGAAAACACTGGCTCATGAATTAAATAGAAAGTTGTATCTCAAACGCAAACAATGCCTGATGCCAGGGGGTCTGAGCAGAAAATTGGGAATTCCGTCATACTTCTGACATAAAAAACCGGCCTACCAGACCATCGGTGCCGGTGTACCAGTGAGAAGACTGGTACGGGGATGATACTGGTATCAACGTACCAGTAAGCCAAGACTCCACTTGGCGCCAAACGTACTTTAAAACTCCAATTTTTGTATTAATTCCTGCAATTTATTACTGTCATTTTACCACTTTTTTTTTCTAATTTTAGCTCAAATGTTTTGAGCAAAATCATATTTTATTTTCGTGGTTACCACACTCATGTAACGGACCCGTTTTAATCAATATAAATGTGGGCTAGACCCTCAGTTTTCTTCAAAAAATTTAAAAAACAAAAGATGTGTTTGAGTTAACTTTCTATGTTTCATGTACTATTGATGATTCCTCTGTGTTGAACTGGTAATATTTATTTAAATTAAACTACTTAAAACTTATTTATCCAAAAGACAGACCTCGTTGACTAATAGAGGGTACCTAAACGGGTCCCTGTCAACTGTTATACCCCACCCGTTTACAACATGCTTCCAATTCAACTAATATCTGATCAGACGACTCGGATCGACGCACCTTAAAAAAAACCAACTCTCTTCCTCGCTAATAAACAGAGAGTAAGCACATCTAAGCTGCATATATTACTGTCACAAAATATTCTGCACAAATAATATGTCACCCCGCTCCTCACGCTGACGTGTCCACATCAGCTCCTGGCCCCCAGCTCCCTGCCGGAATTCGCATCCTCTGAGATATCTCAACTTTTGCGTGTTTTTCTGGAAGATCTCAACCGTTCAAATACGTTCTGCACGAATCTCAAAACACAAATAATACTGGCCCCCGTGCTATCCCCAAATAGCACCGGACACGTCGATCACGCAAAAATTGAGATATCTGCCGAGTGTCCCTGAAAGTGGGCCCACTTGAATCAGAGTTCACTAACTTCTATATTTTTTTCTCACTAAATTCCATAAAAAGAATGAAGTGTACCCATCACAAAAACTGGATACGTCCAGCTTTCTCCAGTACCTCCAGGTAGCACTTTGTAAGAATCATAAATTTTGCTTTCAATTTATAAAATTTAGCAAACTCAAATTCAAAATTACCCAATTATCTTCATTCCTTGCATGTAGATTCATTTTTTTGTTCTTTTTTACTCTTATATTTGTTCTAAGGTGTTCAAGAATTTAAATCTGCTGAAATTCGAGATCCATAAACAGTATCCTGCAATTCCGAATCCAGCCTTTCAATTTTTTCTGTGAAATTTCAGAATTACTGTTCACGATCTCGAATTTCAGCAGATCCGTTGTTCAAAAGGGTGAGAATCTGCTGCGATCCGGGTACTGTGAACAGTACCCTGCAATTCTTGCTTATCCAAATCCAACTGTCGAATTGTTTCAAAATGCATGCACAAAAAAACCAGCTATTTTGAGATGCGTGCACTAAAAAGTTGGACGGCTGAATTTGAAAAAACAGAGATTGCAGAATTACTGTGCTCACTATTGCTCACTATTCGGATCGCAGCAGATCTCAATCCTAAAATTTTGGGTTCTTTATTTGTCTCACATGCCTACAATAAATATTCCCCTTTTCATACGAGCCGCTCAAAAGTTTGTTGGGAAAAAGGAAAACCACCGCCCATTTTCCACGACAAAAAACAAGACGTGACCAACAAGCAAAGACCAAATAATATATTACAAGTCCTCTCCATTTTATACTAACAGGACACCTTCCTACCTCTTTCTGAATCAGGAACTGGAGAAACTTACCGCTAAAAACTGGAGACGATAAATATTATGAAATAGGGAAAAAAACAGAAAGAGAAGGGCAATAACTGGAGCTCAATCACACTTGACTATAAAACTAATAATATATATATTTATAAATCCTCTCCGAATTTTACAATGAAGAGAACCAATTTACAAAACTAACCAGCACCCCTCCTTGATCTTCTCTTGTAGAAGCTCAGTTTCAGGAAATGACAAACAAAACAGAGTGGAGAACTGGAGACAAAGCACATGATCTTACTTAACTATCAACTAATAACTAACTAGTTATATAATATATGTTCCCCCATAATTTAATAGCACATAAATAATGTAACCAAGAAAAAGGTCATTGCCTTTACTCACTTCACAGAACCAACCCAAAAAAAAAACCACTGTGAACAAAGAGGGGGCATAACCGTCAATTCGAACCAATCTCTAAAGAGAAGAGGTTTGCGTCAAACTCCCCGAGGTCCACCTCCGACAAATCTGGCAACGGGAGGTAAAATTCCCTTAAATCCACCGGAAGAGGTGATTCCACCGCGCAGCAAAACCCCTCCTCCCACCAACTCCCAACGTCCGGTTCAACACAGTACGGCAACACCGAGTCTGGAGACTTGCGCGGGTCCCCTGCTCCCCCTTTCATTAGCTCACAATTCTCTCCCGACACCGGGTCCACGGAGTTAGAATTCCACAGCCCAAGGGGTTCAGGCGAATAAGTCTTGATTGGTGAAGCCAATGCATCTCTGTGGCCGATTTTAGTAGATTCATTATTGTACGGAAATACCAGTTTCACAGGAAAATTAGTGATCGCCTTCTCTCCCTGCAGCTTCACTGCGAACCAATCATAAGCCTCCGCCGCCTCCTCGGCCGTGTCAAAGGTGCCGATCCAGAGCCGCTTCCCCTGACCCGGATCCCGTATCTCAGCTGCATACTTCCCCCAAGGTCTTCTCCTCACGCCTCGAAACCTCCGCTCTCCACCAGGCCCTATCAAAGGAGCAGCGATCACAGGAGCCACCTGTTTGAGTCTCCTAAACCGAGATTTCTTCTTGCGTCTGGCAAGAATTCCCGGAACGTCGATCTGGATCACATGACGGCGCATGTGAGGAGTAGAGGTCTGCTCAGACTCGCTGGAGGAGGAGTCGGTAGCGTCCGGGTCGGAGTAGTGGATCCGGATCCGCCGGCATGAACGCGAGATCAGCTTTTGGGAGTGTTTAGTGCAGTTAGTCGATTTGGGTTGAGGTGGCGAGGAAGAAGTAACCGGATCGTCCGGATTTTTCATGGCGATTTGTGAAGGTTTGGGGTTTTGGGGATTTTCGTTTGGTGGTGTAGGGTTTAAGCGGGAGAAAGAGAGAAAGAAAAGTGGTCAGAGGAAAAGGGGGGGAAATGGGTGAATTAGTCGAGGCGAGGGGAATTTAAGGCAGTTGCTTCGTTATTCCCGTTTATTCGCCCTTTTACTCTCTCTTGGTTTCTGATACAATGATTATAGAAGCACTTGTGTAGCGGGTTATGTGCTCATTGATTCAAGTGATTGAACCGCTCAATTTTTATTTGCTCTGCAGGAGTAATTTTTTTTTTTTAAACCCGAAATACATTCCCAAGTATGTTTGTTGTAGACCAGAGTTACTTGAGAACTATTTATTAAATAAATTCTGTTATTTAAACTTCGATAATTTCAAAGATTTGCTTTCTTCTAAAAGATATTTAGGTGAATTAAACTACAATCAAGCTTTGCGAAAATGTTTAATATTATTTAAAAAGGGAGCGGTATTTGATAATAAATTGTTTAATAATGAAATGCCTTTAGAGATCAACGTCTGAGTGTCTAAAAGACGTCTAATTGATTTAATGATTTAATCACAAGTTTGATGGTAGCATCATTTGAATTTACAAATCACTTGATTCAGTCGGTGCATTGAATTTTCAACAACTTCCTAGCTCTTTGAAAATGGTTGCAAATAAATTATAAATTAACAGTAAGCATTTGTCATTTAAATTTATTGTCACATTTTCGGATGAAATATAGTTATATTAAAAGGATAATTTTTATAAGAGAAATATTTTTCATACTAAATAATATTAAGTTTTTAATGTTGAAATTTAATATTATAGACGTAATCTATATAATGCATATATCATTTATATAAAAATAAATAAATTTTACTCATGTTTTACTATTCCGAAATTTTCATTAATATCCAAAATAAATAATTAATTTTTAAATTTACACCCTGGAGAAGCATAATTCGAAATATGTCCAAACCGCGGATTAAATTCCCGGTTTCAAGCAAACTTTCCGCAAAAAAAAATTCCGGTTCCAAGCTATCCAAAACCGCAAAAAATGTTCCCGGTTTTCAAAACCGGGGATTAAATCTGCGGTTTCTTGAAACTGGAATAAGATTTCAATTCAACATACAACTCCAGAACCGGTAACCTTTATGGGAAAGACGCCACAATTTCTAAAATCACTTCGAACGATGCCTAGTTTGTTACCGGTACTAATTGGTAGTCACGTTGGCCATCGGTAGACATATTAAACTGACTTAGATTTCTAGATTTGCTTCACTAACAGTATTCCCAACCAGTTTATAAATCTCATTCTGGAGATAATTAAAGTTATGGTTCACGGTTACCGAGAATGAGTATTTAGGTCGGATACTATAAAAACACCCGTAGATTTTTCCTCCAACAAAAATTTTCACACAGATCATTTTTTGTTTTGGTTAGTTTGGATAACAAACTACAATTTAAAAAATAATAACCCTATAAGTACAACATAAATTGAAAAATTAAATAATTTAAAATTAATAAAATAAAAAACTTACAAAAATATTTTTTTCTCTATTTTTTTTTTCTTCTCTTCTTTTTTTTCCTTTTCTCCTCTCTTATTCACCACAGGCAAAGGAGTGTAAGGAGTGTAAAATGTGTGAGAGAGAAGAGGCAGCAGCGCGTTTTTTATAGAGCAAATGGTCTGAAATCGTAAAAAAAATTCTGGACATGAAACCGCAAAATAAATTCCCGGTTTCAAGGAAGCCCGGTTTTTATTCCCAGTTTTAATACAAGAAACCGCAAATTTAATCTTCGGTTTCAATAACCGAAAACTTTTTCTGCGGTTTTGGAAAGCCTGGAATCGGAACTTTTTTTTTTGCAGAAAGTTTGCTAGAAACCGAAAATTTAATCCGCGGTTTGGACATATTTTGAATTCTCATTCACCGGAGTGTAGATTTGTAAATTATTTATTAATTTTGGATATTAATAAAATTTTTGGTTTACTGTTTATTAACTTATTCAAGTTTTCAAATATATGCATGAATTACAAGACACATAAATCTACATTTATAAGTTTCTTCCTTATTTGAATTAATTTAAATATTATTATCAAGAATATTAAAATAAACCACTGTCAAGTTATTTGTTTCTTTTTTGTATGTCCTACACCCTTTCTTTCATTTCTAATTGCCACATAAAATAGATAAATATATATCAACAATTGTGTTTCTCTATCTTCCAACGCAGTAATTTAATTACAAGGTGAAATAAAATGAGTAATATAAGCTCCGTTGTCGATGAAAATCATGAAATCGAAGATTTTAGTTGCAATCAATGAAATGTAACTGTCACTTATTCCTAATTGTGTGTTTGTGGGGGTTTGATTTTATACAGCTAGTATACACTATCACTTATTCCTAATTTTTTTATAACGGTATACAGCTAGCAAACAAGTCATAATTCGACACGTCGGAGAAAGGATGATTTGCAAAGGTACTGTGATCTTTCATGAAACTTCTTTTCACCGGTCAATTTTAACTGTACCTATCTGCGAAGTAGCTGAGGTGAGAATACAACAACCGTTCACATGTATCCATCTGAAATATAAACGGCTGAGATTGAAACTGTAAATGGCAAGAAGAAGCACTGAAGCAGTTCCTTCGTACAGTGCTCTCTGTAACGACCTGCTTGCCAGGCTGCCAGCTCAGTAAGTAGCACTGTGTAATTAGTAGTTTAGTACACACACTCAGGGGTATTGTAGGAATTTACTAAAATGGCACGGTCCTCCACAAATCACGGTGAGAGTGACCAAGTGAGTGGCCTCACCGCCTGACGAAGAAAATGGGGGTGTATATATTAAGCTACACACGGAGCACATAAATATTTGTACAACGACAAGAAATCTAACCACTGCTGTTGGGACCCAGAGTAGAAGCAATTATGTGTCAGCGTAATAATCTTGAACTGGACGTGTGATGGAGGGACAATCACAAAACAAGGGTAAATAATTTGAATAATTATTTGAGTATCCTTACTCACAAAATACTTCATTTTATTTAAAAAAATTATATTATATAGTGTCCACTAATTATATGATCTCACTAATTATTATTCTAAAAAGATATTATACGGTTTCCACTAATTATTATTCTAAAATTTCTACAACACTCTTCTTCTATGATCTCCACTAATTATATAATTCTCATTTCTCAGTTTCCGTACTCGTCCCCACATCAACTTTTATAGATATAAATACTTGGAAGATAAGACAATAATTGACACTTAAAAATAAGATATTAATACTTTAATGCGTAATTTATTATGATCATTCTTTTTTAAGTTCCCTAATCGTCTCCGCGTCAACCTTCCTCTAATGAAGTAGTCGGGATCCCGTATCATCGCATCAACCTTACCCAATTGTCTTCGCGTCAACCTTTCTCTAACAAAAATAGTTGACCACATAGGTATAAATACTTGCAATACTTGATATAATATTTTTAGATGTCATCTAGTGTCGTTATATGTGAAAAATATTTGTAAGTATAAAAATAAATGCTTGCACGCCGAGGTATAAATACTTGAAAGTACATCATCATAGATCTTATTTGAAAGAAAAAATTGTATAGAAGACGTTAATGGTTTTAGATTCGTAAAATTACTCACAGATTGTTAGAAATATAAACGAGATTGAACGGAGAAAAAAAAATCCACCTCTAAAAAAGTGAATGGTTCCCCCATGTAGTTTGAGTGGTCCCCCACAAGTATTTATGGTGCGGGTTTGTTTGGAAAATTTGGTTAGAGAGACAATTATCTACATAAAAATTATTTAGCTCATAGGTATAAATATTTCATTGCATATGTAATACTTTAGAAAAAAAAAGTTTGTGCTGGAGTTTTTGCGGTCTCCCAGATAGTTATGGTAGTTATGACAGTTATGGTGCGGGTAGAGTGCGGGTACTATAGCGCGGGTACTGTTATCAGCTTCCAAACAATATAACAGAGTAGTTTTAACTTTATGCAGCGCATAAACAATGGAATAAAAAAGCGCTGTATATTGTTTTGTGCTCTGCATGAAGCAAAAACCTGCTCTGTTAAAATCATTGGCCGAAAATAATTATAATACAGTGGCACTGTGGTCCCCGGGAATTGGAGCACGTGTCCAACGGAACGGCGAACTGAAATCTAATCTGAACCGTCCGTATTTTTATTTTCTCTTTCATGGTCGAGTTTTTTTTCAAGTTGACTGTGTTTGAGTTTTGTATATAGTTAGGACTTAAGGAGGCTTTCAAGTGGGAATTATTCAAATTGGAATTTGTTTTTTTGTGTGTGATGGAAACCCGTATGTTTGGTCCTGGAAGTTACCTTAAAATGGAATTATGAATCTTTTGCAAATGACTATGGTTTGGTCCTTGAAGTTTCCTTCAATTTTGAATTGTTAAACGGGCGCAAGTACTTTGATTTAATGCGACAAGTTTTTATTAGACCCCTCGTAGTGATGTAATTTGGACTCGATGTATACACACTTGATCATTATATAATGCTCGCATACAAACTTGATCATTATACAATGCACGTTGTCTATTTAAGTTTAAAATTGTTGTTAAAAAATATGTTAGATTTTTAAATCAAAACTTGCTTTCATAACTATTAATATTTATTTGTTAAGGAACTAGTCTCTGGTGCAGTGACAAATGACAATATTCTTTGTATAAAAGGTCGTAGGTTCGAAATTCAAATAGAACTTCTTTATGAACAATTAAATAAAAATTGATATGCTAGATCTCTATCTTTCTATCTAATAATAATAATAATAATAATAATATTTGTTTGTCCATAATTCTTATATCAGCTATTCTAAAATACATAATTAGCTATTGTATAGTGCGCAATAAGTTTGTGATTATTCAGTTTTCTTTTAAATAGAGTTAACAAAAAAATGTTGGGATTATTTAGTACTTGCGGCTTAATATTTCTTTCGTTGGTTCTATGTTTTTTTTTTTTAAATAACAAAAAAAGACAAATACTTTCGGAGTGCATATGTACATTAAATCGAGAAATATCATTCTTTTAGTATTTCATTCCAATATTAAGTTTCTGTCAATATTATAGCATATTAAACTGATATTATCATTTTAAATTCTATATGTTTTTTTAGTAAAGATCGATAAAGGTAAAAAAAAATTAACTTAATAAATAAAATTTTGAATCTGTGACTTTCACTTTCTACATGAAAATAAATTATTCTTGTCACTATATCAAAGTCTGTTCTCTTTTAATTTCTTATTTGGTTCATAGATAGAATAAGATAATGTTAATTCCTTCTCAAAAAAACAAGCTAAGCCGCTGGGATCAATGTCACAGAAAATGCTATGAGATAATGTGCATCTTGTGACTTGGGTGTGATTTTGAAAATTACATGACTTGAATTTTTCTTTAATGGACCCCCTGTGACAGCTGTCTAAATTGACTACATGATGTATACAATAAAATAATTTTAAAACAATACTTGTTCTCAGCTTTCATTTTGTGAGTGTTTGATCCTCTCCAGCAATGCAAGTTTGAAGCGCGGCCTAATTTTGATTTTTATCACCGGATCATAAGAAAATTGTTCATGTAGCAATTAAAAATGAAGAATAAAAAGAAAAACTAAAAGGTAGGTTTGTTTTACTCCCTGATGGTTAGGATTAAGTCGGGAATTAATTATAGTAAAGGAGGGGTTTCAATAGACATCATATCAAAATTCGTTCGATAACCGTTTTAAGCTGTTTGATTTGCATTAAGATTCGTGCGAACAATTATGTTTATAGAGATTAAAGTTATTGAAGATATAAATCCGCTCGCACGATTTTAAAGTGCATCAGACAACTGAGATCGAGCATGAGACATATTTTGATATGATTCCCAGTGGCGAATCCACCAGCTAATGAATGGGAATCAACTGACCCCATTCATTTTCAAAATTTTAGTACTTACACATTATTTTGTTATATAATTTAGATTAAAATGTTATGAATACTATAAAATTGATCTTCATATTTTTGTAAAAAATTTATATGATTGACTCCCATACAAATTCTTAATCGAGGTTTGACCCCCATAACTTGAAACACTATAATCAGAAACATCTTCTCTTTCACCAAATGTGACTCAAAATTGGATTAGAAAGAAATTCGCTGAGCGAAAGAGAGCACTGAACGAGACTTGAGTTCATCCCATGCGATTTGAGAGGGTTGAAATCGAGCGCTGAAATCCGACCCCAAGGCACAAGGCAAGAGATTTGGCGAGAATTGGACTATCGCAGATGGAAGGTCTTCTCTACCACTTTCTTTCCTCTGTGTTGCCGTTCAAACATCGATCAGCGATCAATCAAAGTGCCGAGCAAGTTATCTTCTTCTCTTTTTTCTAAGTGAGAGTTGAATTTATTCAATAGAAGTGCTGATTCTTTTCCGTTTTCTCTTTTTCAATTCTCATTTTTAGGATTTAATGGCATGACTGTTAAATTAGATGAATTGAAGGTAAATTTTAAAAAGATCAGTACTGAATTCTCTTCTCCACTTTATAGTTTTTTATAAGCAAACTTCAATTTACAATATTTTCTTTTCATCTCATTTATTTTGAATTGAACTCAATTTTTGTTCATTGTTGTTTTGATCAGAACAAAAGTCTACCTTCCCCCTTCTGATGCCTGCTGGAAAACCAACCGCTCCCCATGAATCATACCACATGTATTCCTTTTGATTGTAGTAATATATCATGTTGATTCCAGCAACAACTATTATGATATCAGCAAATTAACATGCTCAATCAGTAAGAATCAGTTTTTAAGCTAGTAATAATGAAAATATCTTCCGTGAAAGAAGTCACATGTTCTAAATCTAAGTAAAAAAACTCTGATAGATATTAACTCAGTTGAATATCTTGACTCTAACTTTTGCCAAAAAAAGTTCATACTAAAATTAGCAAAAAAAAATTTATAATAATTTTTTTAGAGGTTAACAAGTGTATGTTATGTCATTTCATTTCGGATAGATCGAAGTTTGGGGCACCACAAGGTGCTCTTTTGCATGGACAAAGTATATTTGATATCGTGAAAAGCACAAGCGATGACTTTTTCTAGAAAAATACTTCTTATATCTGATTTTGACATGGTCTGAATGATTTGTGTGTGGTTTTGTACTTCCAAAACAGAGACAGTCGAAATAATTTCGTGCGACAATTTGACATGATGTCAATGATTACGTAATTCCAAAATTCAACCTGGTTTTTAAAAAAAAAAAATGCACTTTGTTTGTTTCCAAATATGCCCTTCAATAGTACCATCTCAGGGAACTGTAGAGGGTTAAAAGTATAAAATGAAATGGGATGCTATTAGACTATCAGAGTACATACTTCATGCATATTTTTTACGGTTCCCAATTTTTTATCACAAAATTTAAAAATATTCTTTTAGATAATGTTGTTTTCAAATTATTTTAAATTTAAAGAACTTACATTTGGTCTAATGGCAAAGAGCAACATCTATGAGAGATTGTGGGTTCAAAATCTTAATTAGAATATCTTTATGAACAATTAAATATAAGTTGATAAGCTCGACTCCCTTTCTATATCAAAAAAGAAAAAGGAAAAACATTATTCAAATTTTACTTGATTTAAATATTATTTAGTCATTCATGAAATGATTTGAAAACTCAGACGATTCAATTAGAGTTATTTTTTTTGACATGTTGTTTATTTAAATGACGGACGATATATCTAAATTTCATTATTTTATCAAGAAACTAAATTTTATATTTTTTCAAATTTTTTTACTATTTTTTTAGATAGGTAGAATTTTGATGGTCCAGAATTTTCAGAAAACACTGATTTTTCTACCTATCTAAAAAAATAGTAAAAAAATTCGAAAAAATATAAAATTTAGTTTGCAAGTACATATTCATATGGTTATCACATTGAACGGTTGGATCGACCGTTAGGATTTTGAAAAGTCAAATTTTGAGCCGTAGCACGGACCCCATCCGTGCTATGCATAGCACCATAGGCTCACTCTTTTTTTTTTATGTTATATACAAACACTTACGGTATAATTTAATTAATTGATGCGTGATCAAAACAAGTAAATGAAAACAATTTATCAAAAAAGAATGACGGAAGGATACAGTGATGAATTTATAAAAATTCGGATCAATTTGAAAATTCAGTGACTCCCTTTAATATTTGTGTCAATTTCAAACAAATGATCTGAATTTTTTATGTAGTAACTCAAAATTTAAATTACTGAATTTTTACCATAAAATCGGTCCCAATATTTTAGAAAATTAAGGTTGAAATATAACCATGCACCAAATACGCTGACCCTAATAAATTACATACATGTCTCCCAAATTCAGACCTAGAGAGGTACGGAATCCATGGTATCCATTGAAAAATAAAAAATCTGAGGCAGCTTCTGTTTTTCTTGGTCCCAAAAAATTGACATTTCAATTTATTAATGATGGTGGTACCCGGAGGTTGTCTATTTAATAATTTTTCTTTGGGACCATGAATCCATGATGCTTAGGCCTTTGAAAATTAACGATAATAATGTTTTTTTTTTAATATCTGACAGTGCTATATCTATTTTTTAAACAAATTATTTCTGAATGCACCAGATTGCCTTTGACTTGTTACCAGAAACATTCTGTGAATGCATGCGTCAACATTTAAGTAAAGATTAATTATTTAAATGATAAACATGTAAAATATTTATGTATATAAATATATATATGAATGTGTTCATAAGATGCACATAGAGTTTTAAAATATTAAAATTAAAGATATTGTTATTCTTTATTTAGAACCGGAATAAAAATATCTTGCCTTCTATCATTATATTTTACGCAGTGTGAAAGTTTAATTGACGTTGTAATAACAATTAAAAAATAAAAAAATTGGTGAGGTCTAAATTCATTATTTTAAAAGTAATAAAGATGTAATTCAAGAATAATTTATTTCTTATAATAAAAATACTAAAATACTCATAGTTTAGAAACCAAAACCATAAAAATTGTGAAAAATTTGGTGTAAGTTGGATATTATTCATAAAATTTTCAACACCTGTTTAATTCATTATTAAGATGGAGATTCGGGTGCAGTTATTAAATTATTTTTTTAAGATAAACATGAAGAGTTAAATAGGTATAAGAGATGCCATTCAGATTTCAATCATGTGATCTCTGAATCGAGATCCAATGAAGTAACTCAATGTTTGAGTTTTAGATCGGGACCGTACGATTCGAATCTGAGATCATCCATCCTGAAGTGGAGCGCACACATTCCGACGATATATTCGAATCTCGAGATCATCCCGAGCGACATATTTGAATCGGACAGTCTAGATCCAAAACCCAAAAATTGAGTTACTTTAGGGGATCCGGACCCGTGACCTCTCACATAGACAATAGACAATAGTACTTTTAGTTACTGGATCAAATATTAATTTGATCAAGATAGAGAAAAAGAGCGCATAGAATTGGGTGCATGCACCTTTTATTTATTGGCATCTCACCGTCATAATTTCTGTAGATTATCTTATCAAAGTTATCGTATAGTTTTTATTGATCATCCAATTAAAGCTATGATCTAGATTATACTTTTGTATTGTTTAGATTTTTTTATATGATATGAACTGCTTTATTTTAATCAAATGATTAATATGTAAATTATGGCACACCGTTATTATTATTATTTTTTTATATGTTAGCTAATGCAAAGTCCGGTATGATAAATTGTATTAAAATATTCTGGTGTGAACTAAAATTAGATATGATAAATTTGAGACACATATGCCAATTCTAACACGCAAATTGTTAAAGCACAGCGAGACACAATCTAGTAATAGTAAAATATTAATTGATATGGAGATAGTACCCGAGAAAGATAAATTTCATTATAAAAGGAATTAAAAATTTAGAATGTATATATTTGAAGGTGACATGTCATATGTCTTCTTACTTAAAATATTCAACATCATAAAGTAGATTTGAACAGAGCAAACGAGAGTTATAAAAAAAAAGTAAAATCTATTTTTTAAGCAACCAGATGAGAACACTCTAATTAAAGAAAGAACTTTTTCACTGATTTTATTAAATATATACAAAATTATAATATTCAAGTGATATCAATCTTCAAGTTTTGATCATGTTGTAACCCAAATATCAATTTTACAATCAGACAAAAATGGAAGCGCGGTGCGTCTGATGCCTGTTCGGAACCGTCTGATTCGTATCATGATTCATGTGTGTTTTATTCACACGGATATTGAAGAGGCACACACAAATCATAAAACGAACCGGACGCATCAGACCGATTTCCGATACCCATTGGACTCGCCCCGCTCCGACCAAAAATGTTTTTCAGATTAAATGGACGGTGTGGATTTTGAACAGATATTGTTACTGCAAACTCAACTACATTGCACGAATCTCAAGAAAATGTAGTTGTCGGATGTTGCACCATGGAATTGGATCTTAACTCATAATTTGTAATCATGCCATTTTTTTTTATGGACAAAATGAAGCTGACAATTTCAATAAAATAAGTTATTTACAAGAATCATGCTATTTTCATTGGAACTTGATTGAACATATGACATTTTAACAATTATCGATTAAAATAAGACCGACCAAATTTAGTGATCAATAATTCAAGATCCAAAATCAAATACTAACCTAAATTGATCAAACCAAATTAACCCACCACGCTGTCGTCTGGTTTTCCTACTGTTTTCCACTGGTAAAAAAATCTTAACATATGCATCTGCAAAAAAACAGCTCAAAATTAATGCACATGAAAGCATAAAGGCACGTGCTTAAAGTGGTGCAATGATAAGAAAAGAAAAGGATAGGTCCCTTTTAATTCTGTGTGCACTGTGCAGATCTATGTATGATTCATGAATGAATGAATTGAATTGCATGTTGTTGCGCTTTATTGCATTCTTTCTATCCTCTGTGTATTTGGTCGGTTTGTAAATCTCAGGTCGGTCATTTTTAATCATCCAAGCCCCCCTTCCTCCCTTTTTTGTTTTGTTTTTAAGATAAAAAAGTTTCTTTCTTCAATTACAAGTTTTAAAACGTGGGGTTTGTGGGTCTCACAACCTATTGAAGGGGAAAAGAGGGAGAAAAATTAGGTGGGTTGACAGTCTAATGCATGATCTAGAATTTTTAAAAAAGGTATCTCGCTGGATTTGATTAAATAAATTATCTGCTATAATCAAGTTTATTTTATTTGAAATATTAAAAAGTAAAGTTTTTTTTTTTTCATAGAACCAAGGTGTAGTATATGGAATATATTGTATGCTAATAAAATAGAGTGAAGCTAGGATCTCTTCTATGAACTTGTATTTTCATTTTCAAATTTCAAATAATTAATATGAACTGCTCAATATAATCTTCATATTAAAATGCATTTACAGATAAATATTTATACTTTTTAGGAACTTTTTTTTACTAAACTTATAGATATGTGGAAAATTAATTGATTTAAAAATTCTGGACCATCCATACTAGTGATTTTCTTTTTACCAATCTAAAAAAAATAGTAAAAGGAATTCTAAAAGTGTAAAGTTTGGTTTCCAAGTACATTTTTGTATGAAGATCATGTTTAACCATTCAGATCGACTTTTTGAACTTTGAAAATAGAAATATAGATCCATAACAAGAGTCGATCCGTAATAAATATTTATAGCGGTTTAAAAACTACCATGCTTCCTAGCAAGGAACTTCGCTAAATGAGGATTTAAATTTATTTGAATGTGTGCATTCAAAGTAGCCAATTATAGTATGCTTAAGGTCAAATTTACCTTACAATCATCTGAAGTTCTACTTTGGATATTGCTATTTTCAATAGGTACATTGGTTGATTGGGATTTTGGAATTTTGTGCAAAGAGAAATATCTTAAACAAAGGTGGAATCAGATGGTGAACAGGAATTGAACATGAATGATTAGAAATTGAACCCATTTGTATTTCTTTTCTTCAATGGTGATACTAATTTGCCAAAAAGAGAGAGAGAGAATAAACTTGGAAGATTGCAAAACTAGAGAGCTGAGACTATGAAGAACTTTTATTGGTTGTATTTTCTAATTCTAAAAAAAAAACATTATATTCTTTTTTTAAATGGATATCTTGCATTGCTCAATTTGATGTTAATATAAAAGAATGCCATTATTTATAGTACTGAGAGCCGTTATTTATAGTATTAGCAAATTCTGTGCACAAAAATAACAATAACAATTTGACAAATAAAAACTATTTTTGCTAACAAGCCTGAAACAATTACCAAAACATTTTGGTTTACTACATCTAATTAATGTACTTCTAATTTCTAAACACCACACTAATATCGGTTCCAAAGATAGAAATCATCTGCTCGACCGCCACGCTGCCGCCTCCCCGTTTTCTTCTCTCGATATCCAATTTTAACCAATTTCTCTGTCACCAATTTGATCCTTTACCAACGGTAAAAACTGCTCAAATTTTACCGGTAAATTATGTCAGACTCCTCATCTCCGAAGGGGCTGTGCTACGCCAAGCCGCCTGGCTATTTCGACAGTCCCATCAACACGCATCCTTTCCCGTACCAACACAATTCTGTCTACTTTTTTACCGACCCGTCCAAAAGCACTTCGCCAGCCCCACGCCGCGTATTGCCACTCCCTGTCAAACGTCGATCGTGTCTCTGCTCCTGCTGCCTCTGGCTATCAGCCCTGATTATATTTCTCATTTTCTTAACAGCTATATGCTTCTTCTTGTTGTATTTCTACATCCATCCGAGATTCCCCGAGTTTCATCTCGACCACATTGCCCTGTCGCAAGTCAAGATCAGCAACGACTCTGGCGATTTATTACTGAGTTGTCAATTCGATGCTGCTGTCCAGGCCACGAATAAAAACACGGTTCTGAGGTTCAAATATGGCAATTTCAACATCACAGTATGGGCAACTGGTGAAATATTCAAAGACACTTTGTTGGGACGTGGTGTGGCGCCTGGGTTTGAGCAGGGTCAGAGAAATGTGACCCTGGTTAGGTCAAAAATCAGCGTGCAGTCTGAAGTTGTCGATGCAAATACGGCTGAGGAAATTGTTGACAGGATGCATGCAGGAGATTTGAAGGTTTCCATGGAAGTGTCGACAAGCATAAAGGTTACGGTTGGTGATTGGAATGTGATGAAAGTACCGGTTCACTTGCTTTGTAAAGGCATTGAAACCGCAGCTGCGAAAAGCGGGAGCAATCCTAGTTGCCAATTAGACTTGTTTCGAATGTAAGTTCTCTCTTGCATTTGACAAGAAGTATATTACATATATAGTTTTAGCATATAGAAAAAGAATAACCTTGCTTCGAAATCATTTGTAAATACTTTTAATGGCTGAGTTCATCTCAGAAAAATTGTCATTTTTATTTTGTTGCAGGTTGCTACGCCAGTTGCATCTGTTCAAAGACTAAGAGAAGATACCACATCTCAACATAGTTTTGGTATATTGTTTGATTTCTAAGTTTTTTTACCTGATTTTTGTCGCCTTATTTTCACACGAGGTTCTCAATCTCACTTTTAATTTACCATCAATTGTACAAAATAATGTTTAGTTTTGACAAGAGATAGAAAAGGTTAAAAGAAAGGAACCGAATATTCTCTATCTTGTTTTTTTCTTTTTTCTTTTTTGCCGATTTATGTGTACATATCTGACTGTTGTAATTAAGAAACTTTGGAAAGTTTGGTTGTTCAGATTTTTGTAAAGCAGGATATTTAATTTAGGCATGTGAAGAAATTAAGGCCCATTTTATTCTATGAACAGGCTTTACAGCACATATACAAGGCCCAGTAAGGCCTTAGGATTAGAATTTATCATTTATGCACTATGTAAATCAAGGAGTAATTTCTTTGTTTGTTAAATTGCTATTTATTTTCCCTTTTCCAATTTGTGAAGGCTGTTATTGATTGACTTTTGCTACTCTGTAAACATAGTCCCTCAAAGTTTTTTGAGACAATTTAATAAAAGAATTTGGCTACAATTATCTGTAGTTATAGAAACCGGTACCAATAGAAGTAATCAGAATTCCCATGCATCACTAGAATGTATAATTTCTAACTTTCGGAGAGCAGCAGCACAATAGTAGAGAAAAGAGGAAGAGAAACTTGAAGAGAAAACCCTATTATAGTATCATCATAATATTAAGTTATGATATCGATCGGCCATGGTATTGTTAGTCCCTTGTGTATCATGACAACTTGTTATCATGATATGCTCTCACTGTTCATGTCCGATTAAATCAAATCCGTAATCGCATTTCAGAACTGATCAAATTTGATCAGGCAGTGCTGATACTTAATGGTTTGCCTTCGTCTTTTGTCTCTATGTCTGTACACGTGTCAGTTCAAGTCGGTGTTATCAATATAACATTGTACATACTATTTTCAATGTGAAATGTTGCACTGTTAATATAAGAAATTTGAGCTGGTCCAATACCCTTTATGAGGATTATTCTCATAATC
Source organism: Carex littledalei (assembly GCA_011114355.1). Taxonomy (NCBI): domain Eukaryota; kingdom Viridiplantae; phylum Streptophyta; class Magnoliopsida; order Poales; family Cyperaceae; genus Carex; species Carex littledalei. Next base: position 5,581,600 of record CM022095.1, on the reverse strand, counting down.
TCGCTATCTTCCTCTTTACATATACGCAATCCTAGTTAAGACAAAATTATTTGAACAAACTGATAATGCTACTTGAATTTCGTGGGGGTTGCCTATATTAACTTTTGAGTATTGTTGGATTTTTCCTTACAATTTTAAAATTTCCATGGTTTTGTGTTTTTGAGGATTTACTTAAAACTTAAAAGAGACTTTGGGAGGTATTTTGCAAAAGATAAATTATAATGGGTCAGGTTAATACGAGTCATGACAAGGCCCAACCTGACAAGTGGTTGAGAGGAGGTGACAGACTGATAGCTGAACCCAACCCACTATTCCATCGGGTTGGGTCAGGTTGGGTTGGAGCAAAAACGGTTGGACCGTGTTGGACTGTTGTGTTGGGTCCATCATAGCCGCACTAAACAATCGTTAAGTTGTTAACTTTTGCTCATATCATAGGAGGTCAGTTTTCTTTTTCCTCTTTACTAAAAGAACCCTGTTCTAGTTTTCTTGACACTTTTCCGTAAGCTGGGCATGCTTCCACTATCAACACGGAGAAGAGAAGGTTCTTTTTTATTTTATCAACTCTTGACTGAAGCAGGCCTCCATGTTTTTTTTTTTTTAAAGGTTCTTACAGATGTCATATATTTCTTTATCATTTTTGGAAGAGATAGTGAAGACAGAATCAGCATTCTGCCACATCAGGAACAGCTGATAATACCGGTAGACAAGAGTGCATCAAACTTCACCAGTAAAGTTTTCATACAGCAGATAAGATGCGGAGAATTTAAACGCTCTATTACCAATTTTGCTTGAATGGAGCCAGATGTTAGCAATGGGTGTATAATTTAATTGAACAGAGAATTAAATGATCTATGTTCCTTTTCACCTCACTTTCGAATCATCAAAACCAACTACTATCAAAACTAACATGCCGTTACCATTCACGTGTCATGACCGTCCATCCAAATTTGTTCATGACATGGCACAAATTTACATCCCTAGATCTGGTGCAACCTATGTACATCACTCTTCTGAGAGTTGAAGGTCTACTGTAACTTGATTTTGCACAAGCTTTCAATTACTCCAAGCACAATGACAATCATCACATAACCAAATCATATTCCAAACAAGATACCAATTTTCTACTAATAGGAACACAGTAAATAGAAATTCAATAGAGTTACTTCAAACATAAATGCAAACAGAAACATGAACATTATGGACTCATTGGTACCAACCATTGTGTAGTTGACCACATACCAGTGAACTTGTTGGTACAAACCCTCCGGCATATATATAAAAGGCACAAAACCAATTGCAATAATACTCGTTACTAGTGTTTATTCGCAAATTCCAGTTGTAGGACAAGGTCCAAGGAGGTTTCCCAACACTTGCACTAATACATACATGGCACATATCGATAAGCGCTTTGATCAACAACCCAAATATTAAAAAATGGAGTCCCGAGTTAAAATATAAAGCTAAACTATTTGAAGAATCATGTAAGCTATTAAGCAGGTCAATGAAAATCACAAAATAAAGAAAAAAGACACAAGTAAAAAGCATTAAAAGAAACTACATTACAGCACATATATTCCTTCTGACGTACAAATTTAAATAACAAGGAAACTAAGAAACAGTTTACAGCTCATTTATAGAAATCAAAATCAGTTTCAGGCTTCTTCACATTGGTACGGTAACCCTTTTCAAAGTCCTTTGGTAGGATCACGTACCGGTTCTTGCGCACAGCGTGCATACCAGCCTCCTGACATATGGCGGTAATCTACAATACATCATAAAAATACTTGATCAGTACAAAGATACACATTTCTGGCCTCACTGATACAATGAACTGTCAAAAGAAGAGAACAAAATAATAAAAAAAGAAATGAACAAGGTTGGTGTGCTTACATCAGCAGCACTGATTTTATCAGGTCTAGAGACATAGTCCTCCAAGTCCACCTCATCACTAAGGTTCATCTTAGCTGTGCATACCTGGTGAGAAAAATTTTAAATAGAAAAAAAAAGTTTATTAAGAAAATCCAAAAAGAAGAGAAAAAACTGTACAAAGACTTGGTTAGGGATTTTTGTAAACAAATTACCTGGAAAACAAGGCGCTTCTGGCGCCTGTCAGGGAGAGGGAACTCGATCTTGCGATCAAGCCGGCCAGGACGCAAGAGAGCTGGGTCAAGAGTGTCTGCTCTGTTTGTGGCCATTATCACCTTCACATTCACTGTCTGATCAAAACCATCCATCTGCCAAGAAACATTAAAAAAGGTATATATATATATCAACACTGAGGTGAAAAAAATACATTTCTCCTTTTTACTTCCATATACCATTCCTTCAGTTAGGAGAGGAAACAGGTACAAAATGCTACATTAACCCAAACCCATTTAACATATCATGGCCTTGTCAAATTGACAAATCTGTTTGAATTTGGGATACACAATTTTGATTTTGTTCTCTCTTAAAACTCAAAGAAGTCAGTAGAGACTATAGTTGAGCCATTCATTTTAACAAAAAGTAAATAACTACGAGGATCAGCACAAGCTGGTCACATTTTTTCTTTTAAAATCAGGTCAGAACTCACACCCATCTGTAACACAATAGAATATTCGACCCCAAATTAACCAGAACCGGCACTACTTTGGGCAGAACCAAGAGCAACCAGTCAAAGTTGAATCTGTTGATTCTAGAGGAAAAGCCACATAAAAGCTTTCTTTATAAGAACAATTTGTCTTTTAGTGTTCGCCACACTAGATCTCAGGTTGAGATGGCAGGTACCTGATTCAAGAGCTCCATGAGGATACGCTGCACCTCTCTGTCAGCACCAGTTTGAGCATCAAACCGGGCTGTTGCAATGGCATCGACCTCATCTATGAAAATGATAGCAGGTGCATTCTCTTTTGCCAGTCGAAAGACATCTCTAACCATTCTTGGCCCCTAAAAGTTAGGAAAAAAACCAAAGCAATACTTGTATCAAACACCCATATATAGAAAGTCATTTCTGGAAAGCTATCAAGTATACCCCTCGAAGAAGTATATTGTGAAACTTAAGAACTTCAATGCATCTTTTTTAGTTTAAAAACAACAAATATACCTAATCAATGTATAGGCAATTACATATATCATAAACAAAAATCTGAATGAATAGTGCACACCACTTCCAAAAAGAGAAATATCATGCATATATATGACAACTAAGCTACAAACAAAAGAAAATGAAAGATATACCTCTCCCAAATACTTTTGAACAAATTCTGACCCAACTACACGAATAAAGGCAGCAGTGGTATGGTGAGCCACAGCCTTAGCAAGCATGGTCTTTCCTGTACCAGGGGGCCCATACAGCAGCACACCTCTAGGCGGGTCAATACCAATCTGCTTGTACAGATCATGATGTGTCAGAGGCAACTCAACTGCTTCTCTTATCTCCTGTTTTTGTATATCACATCCACCTATATCCTGAAAATGAAAAAAAATAGCACCAAAATTTGTCAAAGAACAAGAACACTCATAACCTCTATCCTACCAACTGTTGAACAGTACTTTTGTAAAACTTCATGCTAAACTGCTAAAGAGTATTTTTACAATTTCTTAGTGCAGAAAACGAACAATTTTTATTTATTTATGCACTTCCATTCCTCCATAACAAACCCAACTTTTCTCAACCCTAATATGCAAAACCCGTGATTATTTTACCAATACCGAACTTTCAATCAGTGATGCAAGATATTTCTGGGTACCAGTTTGATCATGTTTTAGACCACCTCCTTGTTCTTTTCTAGACATTCATGCTCATGAAGTGTTAATTGAGGCAAGATTTAGCTAAACAATATCTTAGTAAGCTTCCAAAAATAGGATTAACTTTAGTATGCTTTCAATGACAAAGGAATTTTATATGAACCCTCCACAAATCTCATTGCTCACTAATAAAAACTGTACTTGATATAAACATGAATTGGCAGTACTACAGTGGCATCAACTCAATAAGGACAGAACTAAAATAATCACAATCTAGAGTTTGACAAAACTCACAGTATAGGTAACATCGGGCTTCTCAGAATTACTGAGAAGAGAAATACTCGAGTCAGCCTCAGGAGGTAACACATCAACAAGCGCATTAGAGTGACGATGAAGTGCCACTGAGGCCGAGGGTTTTAACAGCTCTCTGTTGATGGTGCTTAGGATCCGAACATAGTAATTCGACCCGGTAGTGGATCCGACAATCCCGTTGTTCTTGTCGACCATCTCCATGAACTGGCCTATGACAAGTGGGACCGACTGGATCCGCTTGACCTCCTCCTGTGCTCGAAGGAGCTCTCTTTTGAGGTTCTTCTGCTCGTCCTTGACGTACTCCTCCTGTATGTCGATGAATTCCAGCTGGCGCTGAAGCGATTTCAGGCGGCCGTACAGATCCTCTTCGTCCTCAGTGGAGGACACGGAGGTGGCGGGCATGGCTGAGAAGTGGGACGGGATCTCGGTTTGCGGCGGCGAGGGCGTTGGTTTGGGGTCGACCGTCATGGCTGATGCCGCCATTAGAGGTGTAAAGAGAGAGAGGCGAGGGTTTGAGTGGGGAAGGGACAAGAGGCGATCTGATTCTGGGGTTTCTTTTCTTGTAGAGAAAGAAAAATGCGGTCGATCGGACCGGGGAGGTTTGGTATTTATTTTGGACCGGGTTTTGGTCTGGATTTTAGTGGGCCTAATGGGCTTTTGTACTGGGTCTTTTGGGCTGGTAATATTTCAAAAGATAAAAGGGACCACATAACTTTGTTTATCTCACAAAATAGAAATTAATGAATGTATGCATGCATGCATGTTTAAACAGGCGAAAATGTGACCGTTTGACGAGTATATACGGACACTTCCTTTTGTTTAGTAACACGGAAAAAAAAATATCAACCGAAGAGATGCAAAATGGAAATATTTTAGAACTATACTATTAAAGTTCACATATAATTAATGCAAACTATTTTCTTATTTATTGTGAACTAAAAAGTTGGTCCATATTCATTGTTTACGAACTTTTTTCATAATGAAAATTTCTGTGGTTTTTGTTTACTTTTCCCTTTGGTGATCTGATCTTCTTATCTTGATTTCATAACAAATGGCCAATATACCATTGCAATATGCCAATATCTCATCCTTCTCTGGATTATTCCGAAGTAACTATTTTTATTAAAGAACAAATCAGTATGTCTTCTTAAATCGAAAATCTTGAAGGTGAAATTTTATTAGAATTAATAAATCACCCATAATAAAGAAATTTAAATATTTCCCTACTTAAAATAAGCCACATTTTATTTACAGAATTTTTATAAAGAAGCAGCTAGACCGTATACATGACAAATGAAAACTCAATAATAATCTATTACGGAACAAGAAATATATTTTTTGAATGATGGATAACAAGAGAAATTAATCACAACCGTTGACAGATTAAAATATGATGTGCTTAATATAAAAATGGAGATGTGTAATACAAAACCAAAAGTAAACAGAAGAGACTGCAAAAGCGGAAACAGATAATGATCGTGAACTATTTTTTATTTAGTAACCATTTTTCATATCATTAAGTATGAAAGTTGGTTTGTATTCATTGTCTTGCGAAATTCTAAGTTCTGAAAATTTACTGGTTTGTATCCTTAATAGTAATAAGTAATAAATGGATAGTTTACGGAGAAAAAAAAAACAGCAGGGCTCCATGCATGGTGGGGTCCACAGAAAGGACTTTCGGGACGACAAGTGTCCAACAACTGGAGGACTGGAGAGAACCTTAGGCCATTGGATTTGAATTGAAATATGCTGAAATCCATCGTTCGTGAATAGTGTTTTTGAAATTTCTGAAATTTCAAATCCAGCTGTCCAATTTTTTTTCTGCACGCATCTCGAAATAGTTAATTTTCTGTGCACGCATCTAAAAATAGTTTGATGGCTGGATTGAGAAAAACAAGGATTTCAAAAACACTGTTCACGACTGAGAATTTCAGCATATTCGTTTCCATTGGATTTAGTTGAACTGGACAAAGAAGGGCAGAGTGTCATCTGATTAAACTGCAATTTTTGATCTGATGGTTGTGATTCTGCCCTTCATTTCCCCTTTTTTGTCTGCAAATGCATGTGCATGATAAATTTTGTGGCGGGTTAGTCTCGAACGATGAAGGGATTGCAGATTTAAGCAAAAGGGATCGCTATAAGCAGGGCAGACACAACAAATCTTATTAAAAAAGGAGGGCTCAGCACATTTGGGACTCACAGAAAGGACTTGCGGGACCACAAGTGTCAAACAACTGGAGGACTGGAGTGAACCTAGGCCGTTTAGATCCGATCGAACTGCACAGCAGCTATTAATTTTTCGGTTATGAAGCTGCACCAATAAATGTGCATATTTAGACCTAGTGTATTGATTAAACCCGGGCGGGTCGACCCGGACCGACCAAATCCGGGACCCGAACCCGAACCGACCCGGACCCGACCTTGAATCCGACCCGAACCGTCCTAAAGGGTAGGGTCGGGTTTGAAACGGGTCGGATGCGGTTTTCTGGACGAAACCCGACCATACCCCCACCGTTTCAACCCGCCTACCCGAACCCGACCCGGACCGACCTAAATCCGACCCGAACCGTCCGAATCCGGGTGAACCCGACCCCAAACCGGCCGAACCCGGGTGAACCCGACCCCAAACCGGCCGAACCCGACCGAACCCGATCCCAAACCGGCCGAACCCGGGTGAACCCGACCTAACCCCTCTCAAACCCGACCCGGACCCGCCGAAAACCCGGCGGGAACCGAGCCAACCCGGGTCAACCCGGTCAAATTTGAATTTTTTTTATTTAATTCGGTTTTTTTTTTTTTGCCTCTGTTGGCTGACCCGAACCCGAACCCGAACTCCTGAACCACGCCCGCACCCGCACCCGTGAGCCGCGACCGTGAACCGGACCCGCACCTGTGAGCCGCGCATACACCGGCGCAAAAATTGGGTTTTTTTGTTGTCAGCGAGATTCGAACCCCGGACCTCTCTCTCAACAACCTTACAACCAATACCTTTAACCACTAGGCCACTATCAACTTGTGATATATTTCAATAACTTTAATATTTAATATATTCTTAGATTAAGCCTTTAATTAGAATTTTTATGAGCCTTTAATATATTTCAATAACTTTATAGTTTGAGCCTTTAATTAGAATTTTTATGATTATCTAAATACAATATATAAATAATAAAAAATAATATATATATATATAATAGCCGTATCGTATCCTTCGTTTTTAAAAATATGAATGAACATATATACATATTATTTGACATCTTAATTAAAATTAACATATTCATATGCTAATTGATATGTTAATTCTATAAACTTTAATTTGAATTAACATATGTATATATATATAGAGGAGGGATCCACTTACAACAAATTTGAGTTACAACAAAGTTACAACATTCATTTTTTTCATTTTCAAAGTCCAAATCGTCGATCCAAACCGTTCAACATGATCTCCACAATAAAATGTGCTTGCAGATCAAATTTTACATTTTTTTGAATTTTTTTACTATTTATTAAGTATTTTACAAAAAATAGCCATACTTAGACCATTGAATTTTGTACCCATCTTAATAAATAGTAAAAAAATTCAAAAAAATATAAAATTTGATCTGCAAGTACATTTTATTTAGATAATCACGTTGAACGGTTTGGATCGACGATTTGGACTTTGAAAATGAAAAAAATGAATGTTGTAACTTTGTTGTAACTCAAATTTGTTGTAAGTGGATCCCTCCTCATATATATATTAGTATATTTGATATAGTAGTATATTTGAATTAACATATGTATATACATATCCTGTCGAGGCTGGCTACTATGCTTATATAAGCATATGCCCACATATGCTTATAACTCATTTTTGCGTTTCCAATGTTCAAATGGTCGATCCGACCGTTCATCTTGTTCTCCATATTAATATGTGCTTGGAGACTAAATTTTACATTTTTCTGAATTTTTTTACTATTTATTAAGCCACTTTGAAAATTGCTGATCTGGGTGAACAGTAAAAACAGTGTTTCCAAAATTCTGGACCATATGATCAGAAATTTTCAAAGTGGCTTAATAAATAGTAAAAAAATTCAGAAAAATGTAAAATTTGGTCTCCAAGCACATATTAATATGGAGAACAAGATGAACGGTCGGATCGACCATTTGAACATTGGAAACGAAAAAATGCTCATTTAAGCATATGTGGGCATATGCTTATATAAGCATAGTAGCCAAGCACTATCCTGTCCATCTGATCATGATCATGTTAAAGTTTCCGATTAAGATTTTCATTTCTATCATTCAATCCAGGTAGCTCAGTAAATTAGTTACATAATGAACTTGTAGAATACCAGTTTTTATTATTTTCGGAATTTTTTTACTATTTTTTATGATTAATGTAAGATGGCATAGAATCGGTCTATTTTAGCGTAATTTACCGTATTTCAGCATAATTAGCGAAGTTATTGTAATTTAGCGTAATTTAACGTAATTTAGTGTAATTCAACATAATTTCAAAGTAATCTAGTGTAATTCATTTTTTTCAGTCATAAAAATTACATAAATCATGTTAATTTATAAAATACACATTTATCATTTTCAATTCTAAAGGAGACACTTGACTGTTAGTACGATTTAGTATTTAATTAATTGTTTATTAAACAAATTGACCAAAAATTAGAAATGTTCAGAAGATGAGAACGGAGAACCTATAATATTATTTTCCACATAACAGCTCTCTCTTCTTTCAATAATTTTAGTATTTAATGATTGTTGTTTAGTATTTAAATTAACTTTTGTTTTAAAATAATTCGGTTTTAAACTAATTCGGTATATCTCGGTTTTAGAATAATTTGGTTTTAACAAAATTCGGTTTTAACTTAATTTGATTTTGTTATAAGTTATAACAAAAATATATTGAGTTAAAATAAAATAAAAAGAAAAAAAAATGCAAAAAAAAAGAAAAAAAATCTCTCTGCCGCTGCCCTCTGCCCCTCTCTGCCTCTCTGGAAACAGAAAAAAATTAAAACAGAAACCGAAAAAAAAAAAAAAAAAACCAAACCAAACCGGACCGGCCCTACCCGGACCGGACCGACCCCCGACCCGACCTAACCCGCCCCGTCCTAACCCGCCGGGTTTAGACCGGGTTAGGTTCGGCCGAGTCAGACCCCAACCCGCCCCCCCCTACCCGACTCAACCCGTTGACCCGGGCTAACCCGTGCCCGAGTCAACCCGGGGACCGGGCGGGTTTGGACCGGACCGACCCGAACCGGCCCCTTTTCAATACACTATTTAGACCTGGAACACACCTTCCTTGAGAATGCCACAAATAATCTCTGAAACTCCACGAACCCAAGTACAGATTCTTTGAAGAAATTATTCAGCTCTCCGGATTTATCACCACGGAATCACGGATCATCTCATGTTGTTTTAACTGTGGGATCTATCCGTGTTTGTAAAAAACAGCCGTTTAGACCGATTAATCAACTGATTAGTTGTTTTAATCTTTGTTTGGATTATCACTCTAGCCGCCTCCAACTGTAATATTTAGAATTCTTTTCAGATCTAGAAAAAGTCATTGTTGCTTGTGCACACAACTTCAATATTCATACAACAATCTTTTTTTTTTTGAAAAAAAGGCTCAAGGCCCGTTTCATATAGAAACAAAATGTTCATACATAATAACTATCCAAAAAAGCTCCCAGTTGAGCCCATAACACTCACCCAGAGCATAGCTATTGGATGCAAAAGAACATCCGAACTGAAATATAACATCCAACATCGGGATTCTATCTATAGTTAGCCAAAAGATACTCAGATTAGATCTATCCAAAATATGTAAAGAAACTTGGAGGGGGATCAAGCCGAGTTCGAGGGAGGCACCAGTTGATTCTCCAAAGAGGGATCGACTTCCTGCAGTGGTATCTCAGCCATGGATCTCGGCAACCAAGGAGCTCCTTCTTGAGGGGTCGTCTCCTCCAGATGTCCTGCCCAGTACAATGTCAGATGGACGATATTAGTGACAATAGTGCGAACAGAATCAGCGTGAGCATTGTTAAAACAAACATTGTTGCGCAAATTCCAGATAGTCCAGGTAAATGCACTAATTACAAACAAAAAGGACTGTTTCAATTGTTTCGGTAAAGCAAAACCAAATTGCAATAGATCCTGAAATGTAGACCATTCCGCAAGGAATTGTTGACATCCACCAAGCCAAAAGAGAACCTGTCTAGCTTTGGGGCAAAGTAAAAATAAATGGTCAATAGATTCAGAATCTGAACAGAAATAACAGGTTGGATCTCCTGACCAGCCTTTAATTGCTAAATTATCTTTGGTCAGAATCTTGTTATTTTGTACTAGCCACATAAACACTCTTATTTTCGGTGGCACTGGCAACTGCCACCATTCCAAGGTATAAAGCTCCTGACATCCCCCAAAACTGAGGAAGTTGTAAAGCGATTTAACAGAGAACTTCCCATTAGATTCCAACAGCCATGTAATGTTCTCTTGATTGTTGTTGTCAGAAAAAGAAGAAATAATCTGTAAAACGTCAAGCCATTCATATTTGACCACTCCTGTCAGGGTACGAGAGAAATTTACACATTGTCCTTGCGCAGCAATGACAGCTGGCAAGGTGATCTCAGGGTTACTGCATAATGCAAACAGAAAAGGGTAAGAAGTAGCCAAAGGGCAATCCCCAAACCATGTATCAAGCCAAAATCGAATAGGACTATGAATACCAGCTTGATGCACAATCCCTCTATCATATAAAGAGAGATGAGAATTTACAGCCTGCCAAAAAGGGGAGTAGGAAGGGAGAGAGTGGTCAGAGAAATAATTAAGTGTAAGGGCAGTCTTCCAGAGACCTACACAACAAGGGTCTTTGAATTTCCAGCGCCATTTACCCAATAAGGCAGTATTCATTAAATCTAGATCCAATACTCCCATGCCACCTTGTTGTTTAGGAAGACATACCTGAGCCCAATTCACCAAATGATACTTGTGTGTAGAGAACCCATATCCTTGCCACAGGAACTTCCTGCGAGCTTTGTCTAATCTAAGAAGGATAGTTTTTGGAATTTGATAGATGGACAAAGCATAAAGAGGAATGGAGGATAAGGCAGAGTTGAGGAGAGTGAGCCGGCCTCCTAGAGAAAGAAGACGACCCTTCCAATGTTGAAGTTTACGTTCTACCTTAAGTATGAGAAATTCCCAATCCTTAACTCTAAGTTTAGTATATGAAAGAGGGAGGCCTAGATATTTAATAGGAAAATGACCAATCTTACAACCAAAAATATTAGCCAGAGATTGAGCCGTTTCAAATGAGACATTCATAGGGTAGAGCTCAGTTTTATTCAGATTCATTTGAATACCAGAAAGGGCCTCAAATCCTTTCATGGTCCACCATACTCGTTCTATATTAGTAGGGTCAGCATGTGCAAATATAATCGTATCATCCGCATAGTGACAATTGGTTACTGCCTTTTGTTGCTGACAGGGAGGACCTAATCCACAAATAAGATCTACATCTCTCCCTCTGTTGAACATCTTACACAATGTGTCAGCAGCTAAGATGTATAGGAAGGGGGAGAGGGGGTCCCCTTGACGTACCCCCCTTCGGCATTTAAAATATGGCGTAAGATTGCCATTAATATTAATACACGACTGAGAACTAGTAAGCCAAGAGGAAATCCATTGTACCCACTTCAAACCAAAGTTTCTACTATGAAGAACTTCTAAGAGGTAAGCCCAATTGATTTTATCATAAGCTTTCTCGAAATCAATTTTAATGACAACTCCTGGTGTCGTAAGAGAATGAGTGTGATGAAGTACCTCTTGGCAGAGGACTACATTATCTAAAATAAAACGACCAGGGATGAAAGCAGCTTGTGAGGGATCAATGAATCTATCAATAATGCAGCCTAATCTAAATGTGAGAATCTTTGATATAATCTTAAAACTACAGTTGACTAGGCTAATTGGGCGATATTGTTTAAGTAAAGAAGCTTCTTGCTCTTTGGGTATGAGACATATCACTGATTTATTAAGGTGCCTCAAATTAAGAGTATTGTTATGAAATTTTGAACACAGAAGGAGAAGGTCCTGTTTGACCAAAGGCCAAAAAAATTGGTAAAATTTGAAGGAAAAGCCATCTGGTCCTGGTGCACCAGTGGGGTTAGAGGACCAGACAGCTTGGTGAAGTTCTTCTTCTGTGAAAGGAGCAGTTAATAGGTCTTGATCAGCCCTAGTTAGAAGTTCAGTTTCATGCCAGAAAGATTGTTCTAATTGAGCAAATTTGATCCCTGATTGTCCAAGTAAATTTTTATAGTACTCACTAGCATGAAATTGAATATCTCTGAGACTAGTGATTTCTCTGGTACCATCTTGCAATCTAGAGATTCTATTTTTTTTCTGTCTATGGGAAGCTATTCTATGAAAAAATTTGGTGTTTTTATCCCCTTCCTCCAACCAGGTTTGTTTGGATCTCTGTTTCCAATAAAGTTCCTCCTCTAAGTATATGTCCTCAAGAGAGGATTTCTGTTGTTGCCATTGCTCAAACTCATGAGGAGTGAGAGGTCTAGATTCTTTAATATTCTCCAACTGATAAAGGACCTGTAAAGCTTGTTGTTTATGTTTTTTCTTTTGCCTATAATAATTACGGGTCCAGCCTTTGATTTTGGTAGTAAGAGATTTAAGTTTGAGTTTCCATTGTAAAGCAGTGTCACCAATTGGAGAAAGAGGGGAATCCTCCCACCATTTATGAATAAGAGCTACAAATTCCTGTTCTTTGGTCCAGGAAGGGTCAAATTTGATGATGGGGTGTGGGGGCTGAGTTGGGTGCCAGAGTAATCAGGAGAGGGCAGTGGTCAGAACCAAAGGAACTTAAGGAAGTAATAGAAGTGTGAGGAAAATGATCTTCCCAATTACCAGAGACAAAGGCTCTATCTAATAAGGCAAACCTATTGCCACTGGCCCAAGTATATTTTCGATCCCTCAAGGAAAGTTCCATAAGACTATGATTTTGTATCCATGAATTAAAGGCTCTACTATTAACAGCATCAAAATTGGACCCAGATTTTTCATATCTATATCTAATAGCATTAAAGTCCCCACTAATCATCCAATCAAAGGTACTGTATGATCTGCTAGTAGACAGTTCTGACCAAAATTGGGTTTTGAGTTGTCTATCTACTGGTGCATAAACAATAGTGTACATCCATTTATATTTAGTATCTATGCATTCTAAGATCAAAGTAATGGAAAAGGTCTGAGTATGACATGCTATCACAGAAATGTGAGAACTAGCACAACCAAACAAGATACCTCCAGATCTACCCCTAGAGGGCAACCATTCCCAGGAGTCTAAGTGAGAGGAATAAGCTCTAAGAACTCTATCAGAAAAGGAATCTTTTTTAGTCTCTTGAATAGCTACAATATCAACTCTATTATTCTGAAGCAAATCAATGAGTATTTGTTTTTTCCTAAAGGCATTGAGGCCTCTAATATTCCAGTTTAGAACAATCATAGAAACCTAAGAGCTCCTGTATCATCCTGATCTAACACTAGACAGAATGCATCAGATTGATCTTTTAAAGAGTCTAGTGCCTGATTGATCAGCCTATCAAAATCTGAGCGATCTAAGACCCTAATGGCCTGTATGATTTTTTGTGTATTAAGATCATTAACACCTAGTCTAATCTGATAAGCACTAAACAAAGCTGCTACTTCTTTAACAGTCAATCTCGAATATGGATGGTTATTAAGCAAAGCATTACCTGTGCCAGAGCTGCGCAAATGGTATCTATTATTGAGCCTAGCCTGTGCTTTGGTGAGGATAGGCAGCTCTTCCCCACCCTGAGCTCGGATGCGCACACTCCTTCGCAGAGAATCCATTTTGAAACCTCTTTTACGCGATGGAGGGGTAACTGCGACTGGCATAGGAGTGTTGGGGTCAGTGGTAGTAGGAGCAGGCAAAGCCAACACAGGGGAGGTGATCTGGTTCATGAGCATTGTAAAAATCTTGACCGCCGTATCAGGGTCCCCCTGAGTCTGCAGCTTTGGAGATCCCCCCTCTTTGTCAACTTGAACAGAAAAGGAAGAGACCTTGGTAATATCAATGCCGGCATTCTTGATGTTGAGAGTGAGGAGTTGGGGAGAGCGAATGGTTTCATATGCCCTGGCTCCAGAGGGTGTAGTCAGATTGTTGTCCGAGATAGAAATTACTTCAACTGGGCCGCCAAAAGGGGGAGGAATGACCTGGACTGAATCATCATCTTCGGCAGAGGCATTTTGCGAGGTAGGTAATGGAGGATCCACCTGTTGAAGAACTACTCCCGCAGGTAAAGGAGAGTTAGGGTGGAGTACCGGAGCAGTGGAATCAGACGCAGTATGCACTGAGACAGGCGGGGAGGGGGCTACTTGATCAGGGGAAGCATCAGAGATTTCATAGTCCGAAGGGGCGAGGTCAATAGGGAGAAAGTGAGTTGGGGAAGGCGTATGTTTGGAGGTTTCACCAGCAATAGGGGCAGTCGGATCAGGTTTTGGGATACCAGTATAGAACCAGGAAAGATCTTCATCATCTGTGTCAGAATCTTCGTTAGTGACCAGAACAGGTATCTTACCATTCCCCTCATAAAACCGGTGTTTGGATGGCTGAACTGGAACATTGTCTTGAATGACCACCCCTTTTTCCTTGGGCCTGCTACTGGACGGTGGAGGACCTGAACGGGATTTACCAGCACCAGAGGAGGAGGCTGGTTTACCAGGACCTGAGGTGGGAGGCTTAGGCCCGGACTCCGTAGTTCCCCCTCCTCCAGACGGTGGTTTTGGCCCTTTGGTGATAACAGGGAGCCATTTCTGAGTGGGACCAAGATCCTTAACCAATTCAAAAGTTATTTCGAACCGGGAAGTGTATCCAGTAGAATCAGTGTAAAGGATCCATTTGTTGGACGGGATGAGTTGAGGATCACATAAACCCAGTCGCACCCGGGCGCTACGAAACTCATCAAGATTATCGGTTTCGTCAGCCAATTCATACACAATAGCACCATACGGGTGGAAGAGTGTTTCAAAATCAGTCCATTTCCAGAGAATTTGGGGAAGTCCGCGTACCTTACACCAAATGGATAGTAGTTTAAGCCCTTCAAGGTAACCCGGATCCCATGGGGTGACCGGAAAAGTTGTGTTGTCGAGCTTAAGGAAACCCTCCCCAAGTACACTATCTAGCCATTTTGGATGAGGAGCTTCGATCAAAAAATGTGTGTCATCAAAGGTGCGCACTCGCCAGAGAAATTTGTGGTGGTGGCGGTGTAACGCTTCAGAGATACGGTCCCGACCCCAGTCGGCTACATCTTCTAGCAGAAAACTTTGACGGAAGTGTTGCTCTAACTCATCAGTGTGAGGCGAGGCAAAGAAATGAGGGACCGGTATTTTCAACGCCATGTCGCGATTCATTGATGGTGCTACTTCAGAATCAGAGGGATGCAATGGGTAAGAACGATGTGGAAGAAGCGGGACCGACGAAGGAACACTCGTCGGTATCGATTTCGAAGGAGGTAAGTCAGTGATCGCTGTGCAGGAAGAAGAGAGGTGACCAAATCGATTACAGAGATAGCAAAGAGTTGCGTTTCGGCAAAGTTCTCGCAAATGGCCTGGGGAACCACATTTGAAACACACTGGACGTGTGGGAGAAGATGAAGCTTTAATAGCTTCAAATCTTTTACGGATCCGCTCACCACGCGACTCTCCAGTCGACTTATCTGCTGCCTTCCTCCAGTAGCTAACAACGCGTGGTTTCGCATGAGTCTGATCGCGCCTCTGCAACACAGCAGATTTGTACGGTGCAAGCGCGGAAGAAGAAGGATCTCCTGTATCACAACGATTCAGATTCCCGCCAGAACTGAGAGGAGGGAATTCGGAGTGTGAGTATGACCCGGGCACAGAAGATCGTGGCGCATCTAGGTATGGATGAGATGCGGCTTGTGAACTGTGTACTCGTGAAGAGGAAGGAAAGGTCACAGGAGGAGATGCAGCAGAAGATCGCACCATTTCAATGCATCGGGTCAGAACAGTTTCCAGCTCGGTCAGAGCAGAGAATTGATTGGAGAGAGAGAGAGGCGGCATCTTAATGGCTAAATCAGGGAATATTCTGTGGCAGGATTTTGTATCTAATTTGTCTTTTTGTTCTCTTTTTTTGTTTGTTTTTGGCTATTTTCGCTTTTTTGTTTTGATTTTGTTTTGAGCTAAGAAATCGCCATTATCGCTTTTCCGATCGCTTTTCCATTCATACAACAATCTCAAGCATACTCCACCACAATCAATCTTGTGTAAGAAGTAGAGTGATCTGTGTGTGATCATTTTGTTTGTTTCATACATTTGAGCTTTTAGTGCTCGTGAGCCATTTTCGTGCTTGGGCCGAGTGACTTCATAAGCTTTGTAAGGGCTCACCGGTTCCACCTTGTACTCCTTTCTCATTGGGTAAAGAAAGGCGCGACATCTCGAAGGTCGCGAGCCCCGGAGACGTAGACGTTAGTGCCGAACTCCGTAAACAACTCTCGTGTCAAGTGTCTCTTAACTCTTCTATTTATTTTACGCACACTTGCTTAGTTTAAAGTTATTCTTGTTTCCTCCAAGAATAACATATACACACGTTAGTTAAAAATACTTAGATTTAAAATTTAAAAAGGCCCCATATTCATCCCCCTCTAGGTGCCTTAGGGACCAACATATATGACAATTTTTTTTAGTGCTAATAATAAGAAATAATTAAAGCAATCCGCATGCATAAACCTTCTCATTGTGTTTTTTTTTTTTGAAGTTTAAATAGATTTGGTTTGCATTGAAATATTTATTTTTAATAAATACAGCAAAAAAATATATATTGAAGTTGAATCTGGTAGTAATGCCTATAAATATTACACCTTATTAAAATTTAAAGCATCTCAAATGCATGCCTTCTCCTCAAGTTTCACATTTCATTTGTTCATACATCAGATCATAGATCAACAAACCTACTGCACGTACTACATTTAAAATTAACATTTTTTCTCTGCAAGTTGAGATGTTAAACGGAAGAAAGACCAGTAAGAGTACCGTAAGCACAGTAAGCACAAGAACTTCAATATATGTTGTATTAGAAATGATATATACCGTCTCCTGATATGATGCAATTTGTTAAGGACAGGTCTTCTATCACAGGACAACTTGAGAGGAGTTTGCTAAAGCTTTCACCACGTACCAATCGCTACATCTGTTAGGCACAAATTTTGTAAGGTTGAGAAGAGTTACAACCTCTGGCATCACAAGAATTCCATGTCTTAATTGGAAATCGAAGTACATTTCTGATCATTCTTGTCACCTGAAAAACAAAATCAAATTAGTTTGAAACCTTTAAAAGCACAAAAAGAACGTAGAAACAACTAGATGTCATCATGTCAATTGGATTTAAAGTAAAATTAATTACACAAATATAAAGATATAGCTCTTCTTACATATTTATGCAAAAATGTTGATCCAAAGATATTGGTCTCACGGGTCAAAAACTCCATAATCGTTGAATTGCCACAACGCGAACAAATAATATCGTATTTTAGTTCTTCTCCAACATCTCATTGGTAATTGATTAATAACAATTTGGTTTTGATTTATTTTTGTAAAATAAATTTGTGTCAATGTATTATAGTCCTATTTAGTTTCTTACTTTCGTATGGATTGTGAAAATCTATAATTTAGCATATATTTTAATTAGAAAATAATCACATTTTATAGAAAATGTTTTGATTTAAACTTATGAGTAGGTATTGCATGAATTTTGTCACACAAGTAGTGATATATACATTGCAATTAATCGTGATAAAAATCATATTTTTCTAATGATATTTTGCAATACAAAAAAACGTTGCACAAGAATAATATAAAAAAGTTATTTTAAAAATTCTCACTCATATAATTCCGTAAAAGTCAAGCAATATAAGCATACAGAATAATAATACTGAGCCAGATGGAGTTAATTTCAAATTGCATATTAAAACAAACAATATATTGTATAGTTGATAAAATAACACAATTTAAAGTATGCATGTATGCATAATACATTTTATTGAGAAAATAAATAATAAAAAAAATAAAACTAGAGCATGTTTTGTGAAATATAAAATTCAAACCGATTTAATGGGTTTCGAGAAAAGATACAGAATATTAGAATTGGACCACAATGTATTAGCAACTTTATAAAAGGAGTTCACATCCTCTAAGGTAACATAATAATATTTCTGTTATCCAAACCGTCTGATCAGAATCTGGGCCAATTCGGCCCAAGGTGGATGCAGGAAGCCCCTTTAATATTTGTGCTAATTTTGATCGAACGCTTTGGATCAAAATAGAAATATTCGGTTACTTCAGATGATATAGAGGAGGGATCAAGTTACAACAACTATTTTTTTCATTTTCAAATTTCAAATCGTCGATCCGAACCGTTCAACATGATCTCCACAATAAAATGTGATTGCAGATCAATTTTTACATTTTTTTGAATTTTTTTACTATTTATTAAGTATTTTACAAAAAATAGTCATATTCAGACCATTGAATTTTGTACCCATCTTAATAAATAGTAAAAAATTCAAAAAAATGTAAAATTTGATCTGCAAGCACATTTTATTTAGATAATCATGTTGAACGGTTTGGATCGACGATTTGGACTTTGAAAATGAAAAAAATGGTTGTTGTAACTTTGTCTAACCGAATATTTCTGAATATGGTTATATGTTAATATAAGCGATATTAACATATAAAAAATGTTATTTAGATAACCGAATATGGTTATATGTCCAGATAACCGAATATGGTTATATGTTAATATAAGCGATGATATCTCTGGGCCCCTTGATAAAGTTTGTATTATGTGCATGCAATATGATTATATGATAATCATATCATAATTAAACTTAAGGAAATCAAGAAAGAATAATCGGTAAGGATGACACATTCCGACCTTACGATTATTTGGATATCATGAGGCAAGGAATTGACACAACTGTTGAGGCATTTTTGTCGGCCTATTATTTTGATATAGACCGGCGCGAACGTCTCTGCAGATACACTCCCTCCCTCGAATAAGTAAAGGGGAAGAAGCTTATTGTTTGATTGTGGGGATTCTTTTCCTTCCGGCAGGCGCAAGCCCCTGCCGTTAATTACCCTGGATAGTATCCAGGAACCTCCGATTAAGGGGCTAGACGAAATGACATGTTTAGGGTAGGGGATCTGAAGTGCAATCAAGAAGAGAGGACGATATTGAATCAGAGGGGTAGTACTGATTCAACCCTCGAGGGGCATACTAACAGTGTATGCCTAGTATTTACTAGGGCTTTTGTTTGATTTGGGGTTGCCTATTACATGCAAGGGCTTTAGCTGGTTTGAGGGTGCCTAGGGTTTTCTAGGGCTTTTGTTTGGGGTGCCTGTTTCATGCAAGGGCTTTAGCTGAACATATATGTTATGGGCAACACCGAACTACGTGAGTGGGTGCCTGGAACACTTCGACAGCCTACGGGTCGGACTGGCGCAGAGGGTTTAGACAAGGGCGTATCATATGCCCGTGGTGTACGTAGGGTTTTCCTTCCCTTGGGGGTGCCTGTTTCATGCAAGGGCTTTAGCTGAACTTATGTATTTGTTGGGGTGGCATAGAAGCCTTTAGTTTGAGGTGGCGTGAGAGCCTTTGATTTTGGTTGGCGTGGGAGCCTTTGACTTGGGTTGGCATGGAAGCCTTTGATTTTGGTTAGCGTAAAAGCCTTTGGTTTGGGTTGGCGTGGAAGCCTTTGGATTTGGGTGGCGTGGAAGCCTTTGGATTTGGTTGGCGTGGAAGCCTTTGATTTTGGTTGGCGTGGAAGCCTTTGAGTTTGGGTGGCGTGGAAGCCTTTGATTTTGGGTGGCGTGGAAGCCTTTATATTTGGGTTGGCGTGAAAGCCTTTGGATTTGGATGGTATGTTAGCCTTTGACTTAGGTTGGCGTGGAAGCCTCTGGTTTAGGTTGGCATAGAAGCCTTTGGTTTAGAGTGGCGTGGAAACCTTTATTTGAGTTGGCATGGAAGCCTTTGATTTTGGGTGGCGTGGAAGCATTTATATTTGGGTTGGCGTGAAAGCCTTTGGATTTGGATAACATGTTAGCCTTTGACTTAGGTTGGCGTGGAAGCCTCTGGTTTAGGTTAGCATGGAAGTCTTTGGTTTAGAGTGGCGTGGAAGCCTTTATTTGAGTTGGCATGGAAGCCTTTGATTTGGGTTTGATTGTGATTTGGGTTTATTTGGTTAGTTTCGGCTCATTTGGTTTATTTGAGTAGGTTTGGTTTGCATGTATGTGGATTTTTGAGTATGGTTAGAGCTTCGTATTTTATATGGGTTTGACTTGAATTGGAATAGTCTTTGACATGGACTTGTCATGCTTTATTGTAGGTTCGGTTTTTGGTTGTAGATGCACGCGCTAGGTTGCGATTCGTATGAGGATAGACTCATTTGGTTTAAGATTGAGAAAGAATAGGCTCATTTGTATTTAAGTTTTATGTCTCGGTACAGCATGATACTACAAGCCTTGATTAGAACCGATCCATCGAATAATATTTATACGAACGGATGAAGTCGGTATCTTCATGAAAATCCTTTGACCATTTTTTTTTTTTTTTTTCAATCAAATGGCAGTCAACGGGATATGCTATTTATATTTAGCTGATATGCCCGATCGAGCACATTCTTATTTCTCAAAAGCAACTTCAATTGGTTGATATGCATGATCAACGTTATGATATGCTCAAAACATCAGAGCATCACCTAGTCATATTACATGTCATTTTCTTATATATTTTTTTATTTATTTGTAGATATATTTCTCTGTTATGACTCCTTTTATTTTATAACTTATATTCAAGCTGCGCATTCTTCTTTATATTTGAAATTTCGACAGCATTTCGGTTCAATTTGATTTAATCGAATATAATTTTTCATATCTAATTAAGAGGGAATTTCGGCAGCATTTCTGCCTCATTCGCACTCGTCATTAGTATGATTGTGGCATCCTACACGCACCGAGTGCTTCGGATCCTTTTTTTTGTTGGCGCTCTACACGCACTGAGTGCTTCGAGCCCATTGAATCACCCTACCGGCACCCTACACGCACCAAGTGCTTCGAGTCCGATAGTAGCGAGTGTTTGTGTGATTTTACCCAACCGGCACCCTACGCGCACCGAGTGCTTCGAGTCCGGAAGTGGCAGTGAGGTGTTTCAAGTATTTTGTGATTTTATAAATTTATTTTTAGAATATTTTCATGAAATTCAGAAGAAGAGAAAATAGATAAGAGGATGAAGGGAAGAAAATAAAATAAAATATTCACATCAAAAGCAATACCAACATCATTCTTTTTTTTATTTTACCTTTTCTACTCGTCAGGAAACTTGAAGTATTTTTTTTGTATTATTTTCTCTCAATCTCACTATTTTTAATTTGTGTATAATTTTGACTCTATCTCCCAGTCTCTCTGTGTTTTCTGTATTCCCTGGTCATTCTTTTATAGCACAGGAGGAAGGCGCTTTCACTGCCAAAGATTATGCTTCTCAAATTAATTCAGCCAGGTGTGCGGCTCTTTTAAGTCTCCAATATTTTGCAATCATTGTTATAATCATATACATCATTATATTGGATTACACCGTTATAGCAATGGCGGTGGTCATGCTTCAGTTTTTTTTTGTTAACGGTGTTAGAATTGTGTATGGTGACAAGTACCGTTAAGGCCTTTAAATCTTAAAATAATACTCCGTGCAAAATTTATCTTGAGAGATTGATTTCGGTCAATGAGAAATTCATGTTGACTATGGGCTTTCATTCCATGATGATTATTATAATATAATTTTCTTTGTACCGTTATGATGAAGTGTTTTGTTATTATTTTTTTAATGATTTGAGGAGCATGACAAATTTATATTACGACTTAGATTTATCTTTACATTTATTTATTTTTTTGTTGTTGTTGACGGCATCAACGTGTATAATCGTTTACAACAGTGATAAATATTGTTTAAAGTGTGGATCCAGTTATCAAATTTTGTGAGCAACTCAAGCAGAATTTGTCGCTCGTGTAATGACTCCTGCCAATGAGAAATCATTTTTATTTTTATTGATGGCGTCATTTCAGCGAAGATAATTATAATTAAGTTCATTAAACTCAAAAGAGTGATTTGGGCAGCATCTATCGTTCGAGGAGTGATTTTCGAAGTGAGGGATGAATTTCTTTTATTGATAGTAATAAGCATTGTCAAGGACATTAAACTCAACATTTATTGTCAGAGCAGTTTCAGTACGCACATCAATGGGCTCAAGATAATTATAGATATTCATAGATCATAATGCGGCCCATCTTGAATTGAGCAGGCTCATGTGACTTATTTGATATTCCAAAGATTTCCACGTATAGCCTTTAATTGGATTAATATATGAAGGCCTTGACCCAAGAGGAGCTGAATTGAATTAATACATATAAATTTTTTTTATTTTTTTTTATTTTATATTGTGTTGCATTATTTTTATAGAAGAACAAATGTCATGATTAATCCATTTGTGTTGAATCTGCGTCATTGCCGTATTTTTAGACTAAAACAACAACAATATTTTTAATGTTACAGGGATCGTGATTTTGCATTGTGCTTTTTCATCTACATCATTTGGGTAATCAATATACCATGGCTAGTTGTATCATTGATTTATGAAATTAAATGTTTAATTCCATTGCCATAATGATGGGATCTCATAGGGTCACACCATATGATAGATTAAAAAAAAAAATATTAATAAAGCATATGTGATATGTGATATGTATATAATATGTGCTATGTCAATTATAAGGAGTTATAATTAATTTGTACAAATTATATGTTATTAATGTATGAACAATTTTTATGACATGGAGATGTTGTAAAATAATCCTAGTAATATTTAAAGTATGTGTGACATATTTTAAATGACTTTTTGACACATAAGAGATGCATATAAATTAACATAGAATATTAATTTATATGTTGGCCTTTTTAATGTATGAGATTATGGACTTAATTAAATATTAATATGATTAGTATGTTTAAGCCCAAAGCCCAAATATATGCTGGGGAGAATTGATTAGTGATGGCATGATTTAAGGAATATTTAAATATGTCATTAAACCTAATCAATTTCATAAAAGAAGAGAGAAATTTCGGGACAATTTTTTTTTGTAACTTTGAACAGGAATTTGAAAGGGCAAACATTAACTATTCTGGACGTATGACCTATGTAATTTGAAGCCCTTTGAGTCTAGAATCCAACAAAAAAAAGTTTCAAGTCGTTTGGAGTTCTAGAAGAAGATATAAGAGTTTTAGTACCGAAAGGTCAAAAATTATGTCTATCATCTCTTGGCCAAAATTTGTTCTTTTCTCTCATTCTCTCCCATTTTCTCTCATGTGTTGAGATTTAGAAATCCTCTAAGATTTTTCAGAAATTAACAAGAGGGTTAAACTAGGATTAATGTTCTACTTGTTAATCTCTTACTAGCCTTAGAGATACAAGTATTTCTTTAAGATTTGAAGGGCTAAAGCACAACCACCGTTGAAAGAGAAAGGGAATAAGAAGTTGTTAAGCAAGACAACCTTTCTTTATTTTGATTTGGAGATCAAATCTAAGGTATTATGTTATCTCCTTCTTGATTAGGCTAATTAAGATTGTTTCTTGCACTTACAATAACTAGATCGTTTGTTTTGAGTCGAATAAATTTTTTGTTTTATTCCTTGCTATCTAAGCATCAAAACTTTCACTCAAATGCCCCATTGCTTCATGTGCCCCAATCGTACCCCAATATTTTTATTTTCAATTTCAAAGTTCAAACAAAAGATCTGAACATCTCAACATGATATCCATGTTAAAATATGCTTAGAGATCAAATTATATATTTTTTGGAATTTTACTATTTTTAAAATTGGTACAAAATCAATGTTTTTCACGAAATTGTGGACCATCTAAAAATAATGATTTTGTACCTATCTAAAAAAATAGTAAAAAATTTCCAAAAAATATAAAATTTGGTCTCCAATCATATTTTAACGCGGATATTATGTTGAACGGTTCGGATCTTTTGTTTGAACTTTGAAATTGAAGATAAAGATAATGGAGTACAATTGGAGCATGAAGCAATGGGGCATTTGAGCCCCTCTATGTAAAAACCGTAGATACATATTAGATTAAACAATGTTGATACTTCAAATGAATTCTCATGTCAGTCAAAGGTCCCAAAATAGCAAACACTACATTTATAAGAAAATTTAGAGGAAAAAATAAAAGCGCTCAAGTTATGATTTTTTTTTTTTTGGGGTGGGTGGGGGGTTTAATTATGGAATAGTTTGAATTACTAGTTACTCGTGAAATGAAATAAATTAAAAACCTAAACTTTTCAGGGTTAATCCAACCAATCAATAATTCAACAACAAGTGGATTCTTTTATTTGAGCATCACCTTCAATTTCATTTGAAGAAATATTCCAAAAACAAAAGGCTTACATGACATGATCACGAATATAAACTTGAATCTCACATCCACTATATACAATATTATAAGAAACAAATAAATAAACAACACCTCCAGTAGCCTCAATTAACTATTCATCCAAATCTGCGAAGAGCATAGGTGCTAGATTGAACACTATTAATCCTTGAAGTGCTAAATCTAACTTCCATCAAAAGCTTCCAACCACCAAATATGACCTATCCAAAAAAGTTTAAGATATTGAAAACCGCCTTTTCCTCGGCTTGGCGACAGCCACATCGACAGATACATCATCAGTTATATGCGAAGTATCCTTGGATCCATGTCTAAAAGGATTCAACTTACCAAGCTTCTTTGAGAAAGAAGAGAAAAATGTCGGTTTCTTTGATGGTGCCGCCACGGCCTGTACATATCTACTAGACCCGCTTCCCTTCTCGAAATTAGAAACAAGCATCTTCATGCGTGCCAACTCTGTTCTTAGTGTTTCATTTTCTTTAGCCAATGAAGCATCAGCTTTCGCCTGGTTGCGCACCACCTCTGCTACTGATTGGTGTGGTGGCGTAGCCATGTTAACTGCCTCTTTACCTCCAAGGACCTTAAGTTGGTCGTGGTAGAGAGCACTCAGAACTATCTGGAGAGGGAGGCGCTTGTTTTGGCTTGCGTGGAGACGGGCCTCGTATGACAGTCTGTGTGGGTCCAGGACACTGCATACCTTTTCTCTCTCTATTTCGTCAAGTCCCGGATGCGCCTGGTTATAATAAAGGTAGTTTATGTTAGTGCACAGATAAAAAAGGTGCTGGTTATGAATCTGTAATTTCTTTTTGGTACATTGCAAGCGTGTTAGTTAATTATGATTTCCCCTAATATGAGCTAACATGATTTTATACTAGTGTACCTATTGTTCTTTAAGTCAATTAAACAACACCAACCTTGAGGTATATATCGACAGCACGATACAATTCATCGTCATATTTTCGAGCTGATTTAGGTATGGCACCAGAAATTCCGACAAACTTGGAAATCGGCATCTCTCCATCAGTGGCTATCTCTGCAACAAATGCATCCACCATGTGAGCAACCTTCTGCATGGCTGCAGAGCAGAGAGCAGCACCACCACCATAGAAAATCCCAGATAAGCCACGGCCAGAACCTGACATTTCCCTCTCAACAAACCCAGCAATTACTTTCCTCACACTATCCAAATCAGCAATCCTTTCGCCTGACAGATCGAGCGTGATGGTCATGAGATCAGTGATGGTTGCACTGTCGAGCAGAGAAGAAATCCTTTTTTCGATATTTTCACGACTGGCAGGAGAGGCAGAGACTGCAATGGCACTACGAAGAAGCAAGCAAAAGAAACTGATGGGTAGGGCTGTGGTGTCATTTGGTGGGAGGAAAGAGACGATGGACTCGAGGTGGGCCCGGTGGTGTGATGTTAAGGTAGTGTTGGTAGGTAGTGTAAAATTGGTGTAAGTGGTAATGGCAGTGGCGATGGTTTTTGGGGAGGCAGAGTGGGCCCACATGGCAGTGAGAACTTTCTCGAAGAAGGTCGGGGAGAGGTTTGAGATCTCGGTGGCCCACCACTCTGCAGGAGATCTCAACGGGAAGGTTGCCTCCTTGCATGCCTAAATTCCAGTTAATATTGTATCAATTATTTGCTAATATTATATTAATTAGTTAGTTAATTAATTAATATTGGGTGGTCTATGATGTTGTGTTTTCGTTTTCCTTTACTTATATATATAAACCATGTGTAATTAAATAATTAGAAATTCTCCAAAATGCTTCTTATATTTCTTTCCTTATTACAAATTTCATTTTCTTGTTATTAATCCTTAAAAATAAGTGCATATATTTGGTTGTGGAGTGAGTGGAGTGAATTCCTTACTCTACCTTTTAAGTTGTTAAACGATGAGTAAAGAAGGTATAAGATGAAGTAACATATGAGTTAATTCGAAATAATTATTATGCTTGTGGATTCCACCGTTAGAGTCACATTTATCTTTCGATTTTCTCTCTTTATGACATAAATAGTAATCTCCAACCAAATATGATTAATTAATTTAATCTATCTTAACTTGAGCAAGTAATTTAATCCTTCTTAACTTTACTCCTCATACACTAATTTCTTTTGATTGGCTAATTTCATAATCTTGGTACCACAAATTCCTCACCAAAACTACATCTGACCAGTAATCATACTATATCTGCTACACTAACCTTCAATCCGATAACATTGACACAACGCTGCACAAGGCCGATTTCATCAGCAAAAGGCAAGAGCTCCTCACACGATCTCAGAACAGCAACCGCACCTGGCAGCGTCTTTAACGCGGCCTTCTCCAAGAACTCCTCGGCTCTCAAGGCCAGGCTTGCTTCGCCGTGTTCCTCTGTCATTTCCAAGTACTCTGCCGCACACCGCAACGAGGCTATGTTGTGCACAGTGATCTCAAAGTTCACTCCATAGCAGAACTTGACGGCCTGGTCAAGCGCCTCGGCCCCACCTGGCATGTCAGAGAGGTCGATCGGTACTAAGGCTGCCGGATCGGCTGCCTTGTGCACCTTTTTTCGGATGTACCCGCTTTCCGGAACCATCATCAGCTGTATTATTTTGTGCATTAGAATTGAAGATTTAGAGAGGTGCAACATGCACTCACCAAAAACTAAATGCATTAAAATTAATTTATAAACCTTCTAAGTTTGACCACTTGATTTTATACTAAATTAATTCAACACTTTAAAATTTTCACATGTAGACGCATCACTCGTAAGATAGAAATATTTCAACGGTTTGAATTCGTCGTTTGAAGTCAATTCGATAAGTTTTAGAGTTGAGTTCACAGAGGAATTTGGTGAACTTAGAACACCCTAGTTCGACTCCTCAAATTTCATGTCTCACAGAATTAATATTCAAAAGAGGATAGTAGAGAAATTTACTTTATGGAGAGGGAAACATGAAGTGCCGACTTCTATAATCAAATCTATCGGTATATCTTGCGAGAAAACCCTGAAAATATACAAGTGCAGAACACTTAATAAAATTTTATCAATGTAACCAACTATTGAAAATAAATCACAAACTTTTGGTACAATTACATAGCAAGAATTCTAAAGTTCTGTTACTGGTTAGCAAGTAACTAAACCTCACCATTGAGTAGTTCTATCCATGGAAGGAGAAAGTTGAGAGCAAGGAAAAGAGACAGCCATCAAAAGAGCAAATTTCTCTCTCTGTGTAGCTCTCGGATCCTTTTTCTTTTTTAAAGGTGAAAGAGAATTCTACGGATATATAGAGATTCTTGATTGATTGATAATGATAATTAATTATATGCACGAAACTGTTCATTTAAAATAGCCAATTGATTTTGCATGGTGGTCCTTTGTTGAGGAAAAGTCTCAACACTTTATTGGTACTTTGAATTTCGTCGGCTTCTACTTCTCAGTTCCACAGTAGCAATTTCTGCAGCCAATTCAAATGCAGTATATCATGTAGCAAGTCTCTGACAGATTGTGTCGGTACTATTTAATATTTATTAGCACTCTATACTCTATAGTCTATAATAGTTGGAGAAGTACACATGAGTACTGCATTAATGTTCACAGAGGAAGTGTTGCAGAGGATTTGATGTGGTTTGTCTACGATGGGGTGACGTGGGCCCGTGGCTGCTATCAGAGCCCATGGCGCTTCTCGGCTTGGCGGGCTCGGCTCGGCTTCAAATGATCGGCTTAGCCAGCTTATGAGTTTAACAAGATAATTTCTCCATTTTATTAAGTAATGGACGTGTGAAAATATTTACCAACTTTAATAGGTGTGATACTTTGGGCTGGACATATCCGGTAATAACTGAAATCGAGAGGAAACTCTGAACTGAACAAGTGGACCGGATCCGCTGTAGCCATAATGTGGCACTGAGTGTGCCACGTCACCTTCTTAGGCATGATCAAAGGGATAACATGGTGGGCCCTACGGAAATCGTTTGAAAGATCGTGCAACAAATAGTGACCTTCCACGTAATCATACTGTGGACCCTACCACTTTCCTATAGTAGGATCAAATAAAGGGATTTGATTGGTGGGTTATTAAGTTATTATGAAGCACCAGTTGGCGTTTCCGTTTACAGTTTAGTGACAAAAGGGGATTTTTTTTTTATAAACCATAAATAGAAAAAAGTAAAATTAACAAACCAACTTGATGGTTTTAGTTTTTACAAAAATCATAAGTACCGAGATGGTAATTCGGTCCGGACCATTTTTTTTTTGTGTGCCGAAATGTTATCTAGGTCCCATGATATTTTCAATTTTTTCTTCCCAAACGGTGTGACCTGTTGTGTAATTACCTTTTTTTACTGTGCCGAGATGGGAACTCGGCCCAACCTTTTTTTTTTTATTGTGCTGAGATGGGGACTCGGCCCTACCTTTTTTCACAACTTCCCTCACTGTGCCGAATTGGCAATTCGGCACAGAGGTTTTTTTTTTTCTTTAAATTTCGGCCATTTCGGTACAATTGAAATTTTGCTTTTTTTTTCTTGTGCCGAATTGGGTTCTCGTCCCAACATGTTTTAATAATTTCCCAATTCTGTGCCGATTTCTCAATTCGGCACAGAGTTTTATTTTTTATTTTTGTTAAAATAAATTTCTAATTGGTTAGAGTTAGCTTATAATTACCATTTTCTTCTCCCTCCAACTCTCAACCATTATTTTTTTCTTCTTCTAGCTGAAAA
Source organism: Carex littledalei (assembly GCA_011114355.1). Classification (NCBI taxonomy): domain Eukaryota; kingdom Viridiplantae; phylum Streptophyta; class Magnoliopsida; order Poales; family Cyperaceae; genus Carex; species Carex littledalei. Next base: position 5,552,319 of record CM022095.1, on the reverse strand, counting down.
CGAAGGTTCATAAATCGAGTGTTAGAAAGTCCATTATCTACAGATCGGCCCTGCATTGTGTTTTTAGCTTTCATCTGAAGATTGTAATAAGTTTTTTTTTCAATTACGGTCATATTTTAGGTTGTAAAATTAAAAATGATTTTGAAGGTTGATTGTGAAATTTTTGGTACAGGAAATGTCTCAAGTAGTAGTAAATGTGTACCACAGACGCGGAATTTCAGACGCACCGACCTGCACATTTCTCGTTACTAACTCAATCAGTCTTGATGAACTAAGAAGACATATATACATAGTAGATCGGTGCATTTCTACATAGTAGCCCGGTGCCGCCAAATGGTAAATTATTTTCGGTCTGGGCCGGCCTATAGGAAATCGAGTCCAAGACCACATCTGGAGCAGTAGTAATGGACCATTGATCGAAGCCGCAGGTTTTCTACAAGCACGGGACAACTCCCGATATAAGCAGCCAAGCATAGCACCTCCCCAATTGTAGTCTATAGATCGAGGTCCCAAATCCTATAAAAACTATAAGTACATTATTGGGACTCCGCTTGAATTCGAATCAGGAAACATTACAATCCCGAACAAGTCCATGCAGTATGCTTGTGTGTATTGGTCGACTGTCTGCTAGTCGGTTAACTCTGTCAATTCTCCATCAAAGTTGGCCTTCAACCATTTAAGCCGGCAATGGTATTGTGAGAATGATAGTTTCTCGTTGGGTTTGCCTTTGTTGTCCCACCTATGACATAAAAAATTAGTATCGCGATCGTCATCCTCATCAACTTCATATCCTAGGCATTCATAATCTTCATACACTTCATGTCCTAGGCATTCGTAAATCAATTATGCCCAATTGTCATTGGTATGTCCAGAAATGACCGATCATGTAAACATAAATGTTAGATAAACATATTTTTGCATTAAATATAAATTACTAACAAAAATATTTTACCAGTAACAGGTAAGCCCCACAGACAGCTGACATCTTCCAATGTCACTGTACACTCCCCAAACGGAATATGAAAAGTATTCGTCTCGGGCCTCCACCTCTCAACGAGAGCACTGACATTGACCATCTGGTACAAGCCTAAATTGATCAAAGCTTCTTCCATCCGAGATTGGTAACGAATGCCCTTTTGGCGAGAACTAGTACGCAGTGTATATGATGGCTGGAACAATAATTGTCATGCAAAATAAATATAACCACTAAATTTAATTCTAACTTACAAGTTTATCAGTAAATTATAAATCCAAACCGAGATTAAACAAATACCTGGTTATTCGCCATCCACATTTTGTGTTGCTCCGAAGGCAATCGCAGTAATGCCATTTAATCCTAAAATTATTTGCACAATAAAATTATTTATCTAACCTTATTTGCACAATTAAATATTGACATGCAAAAAATAAATACAAATTTAAATTACTCTATTTGCAATTATTATAATTAATCTTACAATTAGTTAAATTATACTAAAAAACTAAAATACACTAAAAAAAGTTAAATTACTCTACATGCAATTATTTATAATTAATTATATGCTACATGCAAAATAAATAATTCTACAATTAGTTAAATTACACTAAAAAAATTAAATTACGCTACATGCAATTAGTTATAATTAACTATTTATACTACATGCAAAAATAAAAAATTACTCTACATGCAAAATAAATAATTCTACAATTAGTTAAATTACACTAAAAAACCTATATTACACTAAAAAAGCTAAATTACACTAGAAAAAACTAAATTACTACAATTAATTATTTATACTACAAACAATTTATATAATTCAGATTATTTATCAAAAAAAAATTAATTAACCACACACATACCTAACAAAATATGTATATCTGAAGTTCCTCTTGCTCTCCTTTCAAAACTATACAAATATTATGTGAAAAAATTAATTATGAGGTTGGAAAAAAAAATGTAGTTGTTCGGGTGGAAAGAAAGGAGGAGAGAGAAGATGATTGATTTTGAAATGGTTGGGACCGGAATAGCATCTCAGGACAATGCAAAAAACTAGTGGGCCGAAATCCTATTTCGGCACAAGCAAAAAATGGGACGAAATGGGACCGGAATGGTATGTCTCGCCAAAAAAAATACAGGACCGATATGGTAAGGAAAATAGACTTACCATCTCGGCACAGGAGAAATTTGATTTTCTGTGGCATTTTGCCTAACAACTTGTGAAAATCATGGGGCTGAGATCCTAATTCGGTACAAAAAAAAAAAAATAGTCCTGGCCGAATTCCTATCTCAATACTTATGATTTTTGTAAAAAATGAAACCATCAAGTTAGTTTGTTAATTATCTTTTTTCTATTTATGATTTATAAAAAAAATCCGACAAAAGGTGAAGCGTTACACATTGGATAACAGCTCAGATTGAAAAATTATATGCGAAAAGAAAATAACAAAGCAATCCAATTTAAGTGTTGTATTGTAAACGGTATTATGCTATATGAAATTTACGAAATTGCAATTTTATAAATTAATGGGTCGAAATTGAAAATTCATAACTGAAATGTATTGAAATGAATGTTTTATTATATCGTAAAAATAATTTTTAGGAAAATCTAATTTGTTTTCAAAATATCTATATCTATATATCTATTCAAAATTTTGTTATTCATACCATATTATTTATAAATTTATAAAAAAATCTTTGTATAAATTATTAATATTTTAAGAGGAGGATTCAAATGTCTCGTGTCTTTCATTTCTCATTGTGTCTCATATTCTATATCTCCATTTCAAAGTCCGAACTGCTCAACATGATATTCATATTACAATGTGCTTGAAGACCAAATTATGTAAATATTTTTCTAAAATTGTTGGTTATTTGTTTAGATAGGTACAAAATTATTGTTTTTGGACCATTCTAAAATAATGATTTTATATATATCTAAAAATTAGTATAAAAAAATTCAAAAATATAAATCTGGTCTCTAAGCACATTTTAATATGGATATTTATGTTGAGCGGTTCCGATTGACAGTTTGAACTTGGATATAGAATGTGAGGTATGCAAGACATGAAGCATTTGAACCCTCATATTTTTCATATGTTTTGATTATTAAAAATAAACTATTTTCAAACATTAGTCTGGATCAAACTGAAAAAATTGCATGTTGATTTTTGTAAGAAATTGATAATAAACACATGAGTATATTGGAAGGATGAAAACTTCTAAAAAAAATGAAGAAATTGATAATAAACAAGTGAGTTAGAGGTATGTTCTTCTTTCTTCGAAAGAGATTTGTGTAGAGAGAGACAAGAGCTTCGTGGGAAAAAAAAAATTGACTCCAATCGAATTTTTTTTCTCCATATTTTCGTGGTGAGTTGGGAAGATTGATGGAAAAAAAATAGAAATTCCACCTACAATACAAAAGGTTGCCGAATGCATTTTGAAAATCTTTTCCCACAAAATAAAAAAATCAGGAAATTAATGTTCTATCGAATGTGAGCCTTCCGAACAAACCCTAAGTATATCTATTGAGCTTTCATAATTATCTATAAAGCAATACCATATAAAATAAACAGCACATTAATGATTTATTTTTTTAGTGCTGTTCATATCTTGTAACATTTTATAAAAAAATGGTTTAATAAATTCAAATAGGTCATTCATTTACTACTTTCAGAAAAATATTATGAAAAATTATTAGTAAAATCCATTTTTTTTTTACATAGACAATAATATCCACATCAATATGAGAAATAAAAACAAATAACAAATATTATAAAAGAATGGCATATTATGATCCATATCAAGACGTCCTTTGACAATTAATTTTTACTCTATCCAAAAGTAAAGTAGAGAATCCAGGGAGATATGGATAAGAAAGGAGGATAAGAAGATCTTTAGTTGCCCAAATAAGCGCAAAATACAGTATCTATTATGGTCAAGTATGCATTAGGAATTTGTGGATGGGGACTAAGAATTTGGATCAAAAGGAGCATTTTGCAGATAGACCCCAAATTTTATGAATTTATTGCCATTTCTAAATTTATTCTTCCATTTCGACATCTATAGTACATACATAATAAGTATCTTGCAAAATGTTGTATAGACTAGTTTTGTGACCCGTTAGTGATGTAATGTGGTGCCTTTGCTAATTTTCTCGATTCACTATATTTATGTTACGGTATCCTTGTCATATTAAACCTATTCTAAAACTTGTGTAATATTAAAAAGCAGTCTTTGATCTAGCAGAAAAATAATATTTTTTGTGTGAGAGATTGCATATTTGAAATCCGACTAGAAATCTCTTGTGGAAATTAACAGTTGGGTTGCTTGAGGCTTGACCTCCAACTCTCTCCTAAAACAAAAAGGTAAAACTTGTGCAACATGAACCCACTGTTTAGTGCTGGCATAAAATTAGGCTCTTTCAGGAGCGAAGCTAGGCCTCAAACTATGGGGATCAATTACATAAAAAAAAAAGAAATTGTTGCGAATGGTAATCAATTTACAATATCCATAGCATCGTTATTTTTATTAATATCCAACATAAATAAAAAATGTCAAATGTATCCAGCTTTGCTGGGTATTTTTAAAAATGCCCAAACTGGTCATTTTTTGGCCGGTTGGATTAAAACTTCGGACCGGCCAAAAAATGGCTGGTCAGGCTTTTTTTTTGAAATATTTGTTAGATTACTTCTTTTGATGTATAATTAGCATAATTATACTAAAATACGCTAAATTACGCTAAATTTTGTTCAATTACGCTAAAATACGCTAAAATACGCTAAAATACGCTAAATTACGCTAAATTACGCTAAATTTCTCTCTTTTTGGATAATCTTATTATTTGATTTTGGTCTATATTGGTCTTACAGTAAATCTGATACAATCCGAATCCAAAATCCATTAAGAATAAATAAATAAACAAATATTATTTGAGTTATTTCAAAGCTAAATAAGAAACATTTTTCTTTCAGACGGATGTTTATGAATGCTCCAACAATTTCGATTTGTGTCTTTCTGTTATAATGCATCTGTATCAATTTTTTTGAAGTCATTTCTCTCATTTATAAAGCACATGTATGTTGTACATGTATTTATCTAAGACATCTCTCGTAAACATGCGAGGCTAGGATAAGGGATAAGGCAAGAGAGACGATATCTTCACTGAGAATGCGAAAAACGACGACGGAACTTCAAACGGCCATAAAAATGCGCTCGAGTGTCCAATTTCAGCAAATGACCACTTTTCGGAAAGCTTGCGAACAACTGCAAACGTCTGTGACAGCTATGCTATTTTCAAAATTCAGAATTGCTAAAAAACAAAGGGAAGTGCCTCAAAACTTGAGTTGAACTTTCTGATTAAGTTAGCATAATTAGCGTAATTTAGTATAATTTAGTATATTTTAGCGTGATTTAGTATACTTTAGCGTAATTTAGCATAAATTAGCGTAATTAGCGTAATTTAGCGTAATTTAGCGTAATTTAGCATAATTTAGCGTAATTTAGCGTAATTTAGCATAATGTAGCGTAATTTATGGTATTTAGTATAATTAGCGTAATTTAACATATTTTAGCATAATTTAACATAAGTTAGCGTATTTTAGCGTATTTTAGCGTAATTTAGCGTAATTTAACATAATTTAGCATAATTTAGCGTATTTTAGTATAATTATGCTAATTATACATCAAAAGAAGTAATCTAACAAATATTTCAAAAAAAAAAAAACCTGACCAGCCATTTTTTGGCCGGTCCGAATTTTTAATCCAACCGGCCAAAAAATGGCCGGTTTGGGCATTTTTAAAAATACCCAGCAAAACTGAATACATTTGATATTTTTTTATTTTATGTTGGATATTAATAAAAATATCGGTCTAAACTACATTGAAAATTAGCTATAAACACAAAAATTTTGAAAAAAAAAAATGAGGGTCAATTGACGAATTCACATCACCCCCGGTACCGTAATAGAGAATCTTTTACAATTACTTGATCTGGACCGTTCTTTTTAACTTGGCACGAATCTCAAAGCCCAATAATACTGCCCCTCTGTCAGCCCGAACCCCAAACCGGCTGGGAGTTAATCTCAAACCGTAAAGTGAAGGGAATCTTTTATGGTACCGAGGAGGATATGGATCCGTCAATTGACCCCCATATACTATTACTACATCCGGCCCTGGGCTCCTTAAAATGCACAATTTTTTTGAGAAAACAAAAGAACATGAATAATGGAGGTCCAAAATGCAAAAGAACACCAGCTTGAAAGAAAGGAACAGCCTTGTCCTGCATTTGCAACTTGCAAGTGGGTTCACTTCTTTCTTGGAAAGATGCAACTCAAGTTGCACAAGAGATGAGACCAATGTAGGGTCTGGTAGAGCTCTGGAGCTCAAATGCACCACAAATTTGAATCAAATTATTTGATACAATTTTTTTTTGTCTGAAAAATTGGGAAATAAATCAGCTGAAATTCTGAGATCGGGTACTGTTCACTCTGAAATTTCTGCAATCTGAAATCCAATCATCGAATTTTTTTTCGAGAACACATCTCGAAACAGCTGATTTTTTCTTGCACGCATCTCGGAACAATTCGACGGCTGGATTCGGATTGCAGGATGAACAGTACCGACCTCGGATTTCAGCAAATCCGGATCCGAAAATTGTGGTGTTCCCTCTTTTGAGTGGGCCCCACTAAACAAAAGCAGCCGTCAATGCCATAAATGAGATGATGATGTATATATTTTTAGTGACATCCAATGAAGAATTTAATAAATAGCACTTTCTTTTCCTTTCTTGTTTTCTTCCTAGGTTTATCTTTTGGGATATAAACCATTGACAGATACTTTAGTTTGACATTTCAATACTTTTTAAAATAAAAAAGTAAAAATTAGAATACACGCAATTAATTTCTAGTTGCTAAAGGTATGGGGTTCGGTTAATTTTACCTATGAATTTTTTAGCAATTTAAATATCAATAACATATGATTGCTCAATATAGACCGTTGTAAATATGTACTTTTGACGAGTAGCTTGAGTGTTTTTAACCTCATTAAGCTTCTAAATAAGCTTAATCTTAAAATTTATAGAATTAACTTCAAATGATGAATTCAAATTATTGAAACCGCTTCACAAGTGATACATTTATATGCAATTTGATAAATTTTTGAATTAATTTTGTATAAAGTCAAGCAGTAAAAAAAAAGAAAATTTCAATTATTTTAATGCAATTCATTTCCATTACTTTTTTACCGATTGACTTTATACTAAATTAATTTGAAAATTTATAAATTTTATATGTAAATACATTACTCGTATATTGGTTTTAATGGTTTAGATTCATTGTTCGAAACCAATTTGATAGATTTTTCGAGTTAAGTTCACCGAGAGATTTGGTGAGCGTAAAAACATTATAGTTCTACTGAGTTTTGACTACATGGCAAAATATAAATCAAATGTCAATTTTCATAAATATTATATATGTATTATGTATAAATCATATATAAAAATGTTCATTTTCGTGCTTAATTTCTTAAAATTGATCGTAAGATAATTTTACTGTCACAAACCGTAAATTTTTTATATCTTGTACATGATGAATAAATAGAAACGGGCACTTGAAAATGAATCAATGTCTCCTTTTTTCTTGCCTTCAAATTAATTCGGTACACATTACCATTTCAAATTAATCGTGGCAGGCCCATAAATTTGTTTGAGGCTTAGATATATGGGCTTTATTCAAGGCCTAACATAAAAAATATACAAGCAATAAGTAGAAAGATGGACCCCCAAAATTTTAAATGTTTATTGAGTGAGCCTATGGTGCTATGCATAGCACGGATGGGGTCCGTGCTACGGCTCAAAATTTGACTTTTTAAAATCCTAACGGTCGATCCAACCGTTCAATGTGATAACCATATGAATATGTACTTGCAAACTAAATTTTATATTTTTTCGAATTTTTTTACTATTTTTTTAGATAGGTAGAAAAATCAGTGTTTTCTGAAAATTCTGGACCATCAAAATTCTACCTATCTAAAAAAATAGTAAAAAAATTCAAAAAAATATAAAATTTAGTTTGCAAGTACATATTCATATGGTTATCACATTGAACGGTTGGATCGACCATTAGGATTTTAAAAAGTCAAATTTTGAGCCGTAGCACGGACCCCATCCGTGCTATGCATAGCACCATAGCCTCACTCATGTTTATTTAATTTGTATGTTGAGATTCCCACCTAATTTACTTTACTTAAAAAATATGATCAATTATTTTTTTGGTCAAAGAGGGTCTGTTATTCCAATAATTAAAAGACTTTATTGGGAACGTTGCAATATAAATAACTATACTCATCCAAGCCACAGGAACATGTACATACAGAATACGAGAATTTCCACCTTGTTGAAAATCTGGTGGTGCTACCCAAAGACTTAAATAAATAGCCAAAGCTGTTAAGAACAACCAAGATCCAATGAGAATTTTATTGCTCTATTTGATTATATTAAGTCAATTTAAGTCAATTTAAAATATTAAAATAGAATTATATTTGATTATATTAAGTCAATCTAAAAATTATACTTGATTATTTTAAGTCAATTTAAAAATTAGACTTGATTATATTCGTTGGATATACAACAAAGATTGCTGTATTTGAGGAGTGAAATACATATGGTCATGTTTAGTTGCCACTTAATTTAAATTAAAGGTTGATTAAATTACTTTATCTTGCTTTTTTTGTTTTACATCATGTTTAACAGCTTAGTCATAAATTATCAACTAAAGATGAGAGAAAAATTGATAAGTAAATCTCTGTCTCTGTCAATGGGTCCTACAAGCATAGTAAGTATGGAGTAAGTTAATCTGTCTGAAAGGTGGTTTAACTTACTCTGCCGTAACTCCATCTTACTCGTGTTTGACACCTCATTTGACAATTTTAAGTGTGGAGTATGGAGTTTATTTCACCTCTTACTCCACAACCAAACATGACCTTTTCGATTGGTTCATTCTTCCATTTTCTTAATTCACATGCCTCAGTAACTTAAGTTTTGCTAAATTGGTTAATTTTGTATACATTTAAAGTGTTTAATGTACCTCTCTTCTAACTGAGAATGACAATAGATCCTTTTTTCTAGTCTTTTTGGTCAAGGTTTCTAGCGCATGTTCGGATTGACTGAGATCTGGTAAATATCACAAATCCCTTTTGAAAAGCGGAGATTCGAGAGAAGAGAATTAGATCAATGGATCATGATTGATGAGATCTAACTAGCTTTAGTGATCCAAAATAAGCTTTACAGCCTTTTATGATTCCTATTGAGTTGTATAACAGTCTTTAAAAGTGGCATCGAGATTAGAGAAAGATCTGAGCTTCTACTCTTTTTTCTTAAATAATATCAAAGTGTGGTTTTTTAATAAACCAGGGTTGCTAGTTATCAACAAAATATACACACTATCCATGACACCACTTAATCATATATACTTGATTACTTGTTTAAGAAAGCTACAATATATGAGAAAAGTATATGCAAAATAAAAAAAATTCTATGCTACATAAACAAAGGTCTATTAGTTACTGACAAAAAGAGGTACTTGTGCATTGTAAGGTAAATACCAGAGAAATGATGATGAACCCCAATACGTATCGGGTCCGGATCCCCTAAAGTAACCCAATCTTTGGGTTTTTGATCGAGACCGTCCGATTCGAATTCGTTGCTCGAGATCATCTCGGGATTCGATTTCGTCGTCGGGATGTGTGCACTCACTTCAGAGATGGATTTTCGCGGATTCGAATCGGACGGTCTCGATCCAAAACCCAAAGATTGGGTTACTTCACTGGATATACATACGTATCATGGAGTCGAGATATCCATTCATTACAAAAGATATAAACATCAACAAACTAACGATTACAATTTCGGCTTTTTGGTACCATTTTGGTTGTCTGAACTGTTCTATATAGCCGGTATATAAGTTCAACTCAATAATTATTTTCCTTTTCTTTTTGCTTAGGGTTTTCTTTTTTGTTGATTTTTGCACAAGGTAAATGGTGAGAGATTTTGCTTACAACAGATTGCCGTAAAAGCTTGATAGAGTTTAATTCCAAACATGATACAAACCAAATTTCAATATTCTAGTTAACCTGCCTCTTTAACAATCAACAGAAAAGTACATATATTTCTCATCCATAAATTAATAACTAAAATATCATTTTTCAACTATGTTAAAAACCATATCGCTCCACCTAAAACCCAACTCCTCATCTGTACTAACAAGAAATGCCATTTTCTATTACATAATATCATTTTCTATTGACTGACAAGAAATACCATAGTAACCCATAAATGATACAGATCTATGAAATCTATCAAACCCCTGACTTGTCAGCGGTTCTATGCCGCCTCCTACTCCTACCTTCATTCCCTCCTTGTACCTTCCTTCCCTCGGTCTTCTCCTTCTTCCTCCCTGCACCGGGTCCAAATGTTGTCATTCGCACCAACCCCCTTGAAATATACCCCAAAAATGCCTTGGCATTCTCCCCTCTCATCCCTCGTTTGATCACCTCCTGTTCCTTCTCTAACTCTGTAATTCTCACACGCATTCTACCAATCTCCAATCTCAACTCCCTGTTCTCCCTCCTCAGTGACGCGTAGTTGTCTCTCGGTGAAACAGGTGCGCTGGGGGCCCCACTTGTCGGGATGATTCTATGGGAATAGGATGTGGGATTGTCCAGCAGGGCTGATTTTAGGCGCAGCTGTTCATGGTAGAGAATGCGTACCGATATTTGTACTGGTAGGCGCTCATTCTGGGACGCATGGTTGGCGGCATCTATTGAAAGCTTCTGACAGTCAATCAGTTTGCATAGTTTAGTGCACTCTGATTCGGTCAGAGATGGATGTGCCTGGAAGGGAAGATAAAATCAAAAGATGGTTAAAAATAGAAAAGTACCTTCATGTCGTATGTATAAATATGACAAAATTTATATCTACTGTAAAGGTTCTGTTACTAGAATACTGATTGCAATACGGTGTGGATCATAAGCATGACAGTAATGCTATCAGAACCAGTACGGCAGTACCATATAAGTACTGCTATATACATGTACCAACTACTATACATACTCTAGCCATTTAACTTACCTTGAGGTAAATATCAATAGCCCTATACAATCCATCGTCAACTATACGCGCATAATCAGGCAGCAGCTCAATAAATGTCATGAAGTTTTGCAACTTCAAGTACGGGTCGGGTGCAATTTCAGCCAGGTACCCATCCATTAGCCTCCCAACTTTCAAAACTGCAGCATGATTCACCGGCCCGCTAGTGCCCTCCGATTCGTACCCCGAATCATCTCCAGACCCCTCCTCTTCTATCTTCTGCAAAAAGTTCACCAGGATTCGGTGCACTGTGTCAACATCATATACTGAGTCACTTGATTGAGTTGAAGGTATCAATAAATCATCCAAGGAAACCATGTCTAATTGGAGCCCGATTCGCTTCTCTAGTTCGATTCGGGTATCAAAACACGCATCCACTTCTATTGCCATTCTTAACATTCCAAATAAAAATGACAAGGGAACTGAGGATATTTTCTCCATTGATAAAAGATCGACCAGTGTTTCCACAATTGCCCTCTGTCTGTCGCCGATAAGTGGGCCCAACTCCCATATGTTGCATTCACGCCTCTCTGTAGGTTTTAAGGATGTCTGTGCATAGTGCATTATTGAGTTGATGATAGAATCAGTTCTCACTCCTGCTCTCCTCATGGATCCAATAACCCGTCTGTAATACTCTACTTTAAGTACCGACAGATCCTCTACCCACCAGTCCTGATAATGGGTCTGTAACTTAACTGACCCGGTAGGATACTCAAGATGCGCCAGACCATTTACCAATTGCTCCTTGCTTGCATTAAATGCTATGGACTCAATGCATCTTCCCACGAGTCCTATGTCTTCGGCTAACAGGTCCAGACCCTCACACCCGCACAGAACTTGTAAGGACTTCTCGAGGCTTTTAAAAACAATTTCATTCAAAAATGTCTCTGTTCGTGAAATTAGGTTCTCTTCATAGTAGTCTTCTGACATGTCTAGGTAATGCGCTATGCAATGGAGATGGGGCACATTAGCAGCTGTAATATCAAAATTCGAACCATAACAAAACTTGGCTGCTAGTTCAAAGGAGACAGTGCCTCCGGGTACATTTTGGAGCTCCAATTTGGAGAGGTCAGGGTCTCGGGATTCCGATATCAGCCTCCGGATTCGTCCACACCGTGTCATTAATGGAAACTTCAGAGAGAAAAAAATAAATTAAAACTATATTAGACATCGGAACGTGTAGTTTCAGTATAAGCTAGTGAAACTTTGGTAAAAGCTAAATAAGTACAAATTAACATTATATTATACCTTGTGCAATAAGAAAGGTTGCGCATCAACATAGATTGTGATATCCCCAGCAACATCTGAGAAAATTCTGAAAGGAGAATAAAAAGTTGAAGAAATTGTAAGCTTACTATTCGGTTTAGATAACATTGACTGTTTATTAATTTCAGCAATAAAGCTTACTAATTGTTTATCAACTAAGAAAATTTTGATAGATCTCTAAATCAATTCAAACAACCGGGAAATAATCATGGCATTGTGTCTTTTTATTGTATAAAATAATAAAGCTTTTATGTTATAAAGAGAGATGGGCATTAGATCCAAAAAATGCTTTGTAAAAGAAAAAGTAAAAAGTAACAGTTTTGTCTCGAGCTCAAAAAAGAACACGAGACTTGATTTCCTTTTCATCCCCACTAATCTTCTCAAATTTGAATAAAACAATGCCACAATCTGATCGATTATTTAGATAACCTCCGCAAATGCATACTAAAAATGTTCAAATTAAACAGAAAACAAACAAGTAATTTGCTAAAACAAAATCGTACTCACCCACACGCACACACAATGGTTGATTCAAACATTCAAGCTTTTCTTTACCGAAAGTGATCAATGCTTTAATCTTTAATCAATCAGTAAATGTGGATTTTATAAAGCAAAAAAGAGACCCATATGAGAAAAACAAACAAAAGGATCAATTTATCACATCCATCGCCATCACCATTCACCGATGTTACAACCAAAAAATTGTCAAAAGGTAAAAGCAGCTCTTAACTCGAAGAAACCACAGATTCTAATAATAATCGCTACAAATTACATCCATTTTCCCTTCAATTAGACGAAAATTACTCTAACATTAAGCAAAGAACACATAACAAGGAAAATAAAATAATCGCATTACCTCCTACTAATTGGATTGCAAAATCGAGGAGATGTTGAATGCAAACCCATTTCTTTCTCTAGAGGGTTGCGCGTGTGTGCGCGTGCGTTTGCCACTCTTGTGTGCCTGAGTGTGTGTGTGTGTGTGTGTGAGAGAGAGAGAGAGAGAGGAGGGGCTGTTCTAATTCCAAAACAGAGGAAAGAAACGGTAGAGAGAGAATTAAAGTGGGTTTAATGGAGAGAGCGCAGCGAGGGAAACTGAAGAGGAAAGGAAAACATTACCTGTATAACAAAAATGCCGCAGTTTTCGAAGTAATTTCTGTAGTGCCACTGTAACCAGTCGGGAGAAAGGGTACAAAAGCTGCAATGTGGTTTTGGACTATCTGGAAACATCTTAAATTCTCTGTAGTAAAACAATTGTAGATTTCTGTGTGGTGAACAAATTTAAGTGTTTACACGGAGAGACATGACAGATTTATGTACTTGTTGTTATAGAAGATCAGAACAATATGTTTGTCTGTGCTATGACAGATAAGTGGAGTCGGCTTGTTGATCTTTTGACCGACCTAGTATGAGTCTGTATGACAATTGTAAAACAAAAAATGTAAAGGAATTTTTTGAATTAGCAGGAAATTGGTACGATAGTTTTATTATGCAGGATAAATAAAAGAATTAATGAACTAAATTAATCCAAAAGAATTATAGTCAGTGATTGGAAGAAAATTACTTCCAAGTAATACTATTACTTTTTATTTATTTCAAATTTAATCAAGGTTCTTCTTTCTTCTGAGTTCTGATACATGTTTTTCTAATATTTTATCTGTTTCTGTTTTATTAAATTTGTCAAAAAATGAGCTGATCGAGACCCAAAAAAAAAAAAAAAAATGAGCTGATGTCTGGAGGACCAACTGCAGGCTACAAGTACTGTCCGCTTCAATGGCAGTTATGCAATTATTTGCAAAGTAAGGCTGGAAGCCAGACGACCAAGTGTAGTCTTCACTCTCTAGTCTCTAGTCTCTACTCTCTTCTCTCTACAGAGGTTTTATCCTCTCAATTTTCACAAACAACAGACAACAAAACACTCGGTATTCAAATTTGACAGGATGAATCCATTTTTTATGAAACGGAGATGTTAGAAAAGAAGAGTAGGAAGAAAGAATGTGTAATGTCTTTTTTTTTTTATTCAAAGAATGTGTAATGTCATAGAGTCAGCGCGGAACTCGATAAGGGTAATCATTCTCTCTCCAGTCCCAAAACATTTAGTCACGTTTAAAACTCACTCGCATTGTACACTTCTTACGCTGAAGGATCGGATACTTATCAAACCCTATTTTTATCCGTTATAATTTTTTAATACGGATAGTGTTAGATAGAGATATAGATCGGATATTAAATAGATACGAATATGAATAGTGCTGGATACAGATAATTAAAAATAAATTACAAATATACATTCTAGTAAAAAATAACATCTAAATATAATTTTTTTCATTCATAAATTAAATCTAATATTTTTCATAATAAGTTTGTTGGTGATAAAACATATATTATATTATCAAAACAACAGTCACTAATCATGTCATAGTGTTATATTGTTTATCTAAATATATATGTATATGTACTTTAATTGGTATGTATATGCAATTTAATAAATTAATTTAAGAATAAAGAGTATTTTTTAGTGGTTTAAGGGTATAAACGGTCGGATACGAATAGTTAAAAATCAAACCGTACATTTATCCTTTATAATTTTTCGAATAAGTTACGAATACATATAGTCTCAGATACAGATACATATCGGATAATTTAAGTAATTTTTCGGATTTGGATGTGGACGAAATTGGATAATATCGAATCCGTTTACACCCTATGAATCTCAATACATATTAGTTAAAAGTCGTAAACTTTGTGTATGTATAGAGAAATGACTGATCCAGTGGTGTTTCCTTTCCAGTTCTTTTTTGTCTCTGAAGGCAGTTTTGTTTATACTTTATTTCTTTATTTCTTTATAATATTCAAAAGCGATCCATGATGCAAAGTACGGGGTTGTCTTTCAGGCCGTAACATCTCTCTTTTTCACCTTTCTCTTTTACAGAAGGCAGAATTAGAAACCCTAACTGGGTGGGTCCACTTTGCCACGTCCTCATATCGCAAAGACGGTTATAAGTACTGTGACGCTAACGGCCTAGCATTTCGTGTAGAGGTCAATTTGGGTTCGATGGGTTCGATGACCGTCCGATCTGTTTTAAGATTCACGTCTGCAATTTTTGCATTTGTTTTAAAATTTGTGTGCACAAATCTTAAAGCATATCAGACAGTCCCCAAACCCATCGGACCCAAGCTGCTCTCTTTCATGTAACGGGTAACTCTGAAGGGATTTATTTTCTTATAAAAAGATGTCTTGTTTTTGTGATGAAATAAAATACTTTTTCTGATCCGTGAAGAAATTGTTCGAGAAGTATTTGGAAAGTTATTTTTGTGTCTTTTACCTTTTTTTTTTTAGCATATGATGTGTTTGCTTTCTGAATGGAATTAGATTTTATTTTTTTTCAAAAGGGAGCACGATAATGTGTATTAAAACATTCTTATTTCTTACACAAAATTATAACATTTTCCATCATAGTGAGAAATTTGCAAATGTAGACATTTTTTTTTTTCTATTTTTGATGAATCATCTCTGTAAAAATGAAGATTTATAGTTTTTTTTTCTTTTAATTGGAACAAGGCAAGTCCCTTATCTCGCTGTGTAACTGTGTATATAGCTTGCCTTTGATTATATCTAATAACAAGTACGCATAGTCATAAGATAGATATCAGGAAAAGACCGGTGTAACTTTGAGGCGTTAATTTATTTTCTCAAAATAACAATCAATTCATCAGTTTCATTATGTTCAGCAAACAGATTTTCATTTCACAAAAATATGATATTGCACACTTTTTCTTTGATTATAAAGTATGAGCACATGAGAAGCGCAACTCAGGCTGTAAATGAACTGAGTTTGAGCGAGTTACTTCTAACTCGTGATCAACTTATTTAGTTAATAAAAGAGTCAACTCGAGTTGACTTATAACTCGTTTGACTCAGTCAATTTCTCTTGTTACAAACTTACAGTCAATCCTAGCACATGGTGCGGTGGATTATGCTTTAAGTTGTAACTCTATTATTACAAAATTATATGAAAAAATTAATTGGAGCATGAATAGTCATATTCCCATCCCATCGTCTCTTTTTTATCATCTTATGAAACTGAGATAAGTTGTCATCTTATGAAACTGAGATAAGTTGTAGAAATTATATGTAACTCGAGTTTTTATGAGCGACCTAGAATATGTTCAAACTCAGTTCACGAGTTAAATAAGTTAATTAACTCGAATTGTAAATTTACAAGTTAAAGTAAACAGTTACCGAACGAGTTATGAGCAAGTTACTAGTCAATACCTTCTTTTGGCAGCCCTAAGCGAAACCAACGAGCTATGTGTGGTTTTTTTTTTTAAGTTGTTTTGTGGCGTAGTCAAAATCCATGCTGCCGGAATCCAACTTCTAGTACATTATAGGTGTGCTATATTTTATTGTATATTATTTGAATGATATTCAGTGAGTTGTTAATTTTATGCTTGGGAAGAATTATTTTTATCGCTGTACATTATGAAAAAATTACAAGCTATTATTATCATTGTATTTTTTTTTATAAAATACAAACTTATTTTCAGAGTTTGATTTCATTCGTTATTTTCAACTAAAATTTGATCAATCAAAGTGCAGAAGTTAAGACTGAAAATCTACCGCAAATTTATCATCTTTTTTCTTAAGAATCTTTCAAGCGAAAGGTTTTTTTTGTTTAAAATTAACGCATCAATATAATTCTACGAGAAAAAAATAGTAAATTGAGATTGCAACAATTAGTAACTTTTTTACATTTGCACTACTATTCTTTTTATTTATATAATCCAAATGGAATCTGAAACGTCTTATTTTAGCAACTTTTTCTTCATATAGCATACATAATAAAAAGATTCATGGTGTTATGCTTTTCCGACTATAGTTTTCTAATTATTTTTTTAGTTGGTCAGAGTTTTTACAATCTAGTTGTTTTCTCAGTAGAACCAGATAACATTTATCTCCAAATATATCTTATGAGTTGTTCAACAAAAAGTTTTATAACTATTAACAAATTTGTTTATACTTTTTGTGCTTTCTTGATAATACAAGTTATTTTTCTTATTTTTTTAGCATTTGGTACTGTTATCATATTAGTATTATAAGTGTTTTTCAAATTTAATTTGTTGTTTTATGCATTTTTTTATCTACCTTATTTTTATAAAATTATAATCTTGTTTTTTTAGAATCTGATTTCATATTATTATTTTCCACCAAAATTTATGACCTAACAAAACAAAACGATAAACCTAAAATAATTGTGCAAATTCAAAGTAAAAAATAAACATTTTTTAGTCTCATCCAATATTTTCTTATGCTATATGTATCTAAAAGTTCGTAAATTTGTGAATTATTCAGGAATAATTCGGTCAAAGTTCAGTCAACCAAATAATTCGGCATTCAGTTTGTCATTACAAAAAAAACGAATTATTCGCGAATCTTGTGACTATGGTGGTGACTGATATCCATTTGTGTAGTGAATGATATCATAGTACCACTATGGCACTATCATCTGGTCCTGCCACATTGGATCCTAGTTTGCAAAATTTTCCCACGGCCTTCTAGTCGTCAAATAAAAAACGTAATTAAAATAATTAATTTTAAAAAAACAACATGATTACTGTTTTTTTTTACAAAAACCATAAAAACCGAACTGCCAATTCGGTCTGAAGGTTTTTTTTTTCTGGACCGAATTGGCAATTCGGTCTAGCCTTTTTTCACAGTTCTCCGACAATTTCTGTGTGGCCTTGCGTGTAACTCCTCCTGGACCGAATTGGCAATTCGGTCCAGAGGCTTTTTTAGCCCAGACCGAATTGCCAATTCGGTCTGGGGGCTTTTTTTTTTTTTTAGAGACACTAAGAAGAGCAAAATAAAGAAATCTAACACTGAAAATTTGAATTTTTTGTTTAAATTATTTGTTAGATTACTTCTTTTGATTTATAATTAGCATATTTATACTAAAATACACTAAATTACTTGAAATTATGTTGAATTACACTATATTACAATAAATTATGTTGAATTACACTAAATTACGCTAAATTACAATAACTTCGCTAATTATGCTGAAATACGGTAAATTACGCTAAAGTAGACTGATTTTGTGCCATCTTTCATGAATCATAAAAAATAGTAAAAAAATTTGGAAAATAGTAAAAATTGGTATTCTACAAGTTCATTATGTAACTAATTTATTGAACTACTTGGATTGAATAATAGAAATGAAAATCTTAATCAGAAACTTCAACTCAAGTTTTGAGGCTCTTCCCTTTGTTTTTTGGCAATTCTGAATTTCAGAAAATAACGTAGTGGTCACGGACGCATGCGTAGTTTCGCAAGCTTTCTGAAAAGTGGTCATTTGTTGAAATCGGACACTCGAGCGGAGTTTTATGACCGTTTGAAGTTTCGCCGTCGTTTTTTCGCCTTTTCAGTGAAGATATCGTCCCTATTCGTACGTAATTTAGCGTAATTTACCGTATGTTAGTGTAATGTAATGTAATTTAACTTAATATAGTGTAATTCAACATAATTTCAAGTAATTTAGCGTATTTTAGTATAAATATGCTAATTATATATCAATGAAGTAATCTATCAAATAATTTAAACAAAAAAATTCAAATTTCCTGTTAGATTTCATTATCTTGCTCTTCATAGTGTCTCAAAAAAAAAATATGTAGACCGAGTTGGCAACTCGGTCTAGGCAAAAAAAAATAGTGGACCGAACTGCCAAATCAGTCTGACCCGTTTTTTGATTTTCTGTGGCGTTCTTTCTACAACCCGGTGAAAAACAGCTGGACCGAATTGCCAATTCGGTCTGGAAAAAAAAAATCCGTCAGACCGAATTGGCAGTTCGGTTCTTATGGTTTTTGTAAAAAAAAAGTAATCATGTTGTTTTTTTAAAATTAATTATTTTAATTACGTTTTTAAAAAAAAATCCTCAATAACGCTGTATCTCCCGAGGTACTCTATCACTTAGAATTCTCAGCCGGATTAAAAATATTTCAGAGCCTATTTAAATTATTAAGAATGCAGATCTCATTCTACACGCTAGAGGTACTCGCACTGGATCTGAACTCCGTCAACGATAGTCCAACTAGAGCACAAGCATTCCTATCACGCTATTCACCTTATCAGAAAATCTGTATCCCCTTAGGGTGTGCTCCAGATTGGAGAACATAGAGAAGGAGAAAGAAGGGGAAGGAAATGAAGGCCCATGACCCAACTATTTTTTGTATCTGAACCCAATTAGTGAGCCTAAATTCTTAAATTAGCCAGTTTATATGCTCTCATAAAATTAGGCTAGCTATTGACGTCCTATACTGGCCTCGCATAAATTTTAAACCTAACTCTAAAATTGTTTACTTGAAGTTGAAGACAACCCAAAACTCAGCAAGTATAAAATAATTGAATTTAGTCTTTATGTTCTGTAAAATAGTTTTTCATTAACAGAAATATTAAAATATTGCACACTTAACACATCAAAGATTTTGAGTATCAAGTAAGAATTTATTATATGTTATTAGAATGGCGTACAGTGAGTTGTTAAGTTTTTGCTTGGGAACAATTATTTTATCAGTTATATAGATAAAATATTACGATATATTATTTGATAAGATTTACAGAATTTTACAAAATTCAATCTTATTTGCACTTGTAAAGATTACGATATGTTACACCTGTATTGTGCATTTTGGTTGTATATCTTCTTGTTATAAAATTACAATCTTATTTGCAGAATTTTATTTCATTTCATTGTTTTCAACCAAAAATTGTAATTTAACAAAACAACATAATTAGTTTAAAAAAAAACTAGTGCAATTTTTTTTTTGTCCTTAAATTTCTTTCAAGTGAAATTTTTTTTTTTCATGTAAAACAAACACATCAGAACCTTTTTATGAGAAAAGAAAATAATATAAAATAGAGATTGCAACAATATTTTTCTCCTTCAATTTTTTTCAAATGAATTTTTTTTTCATGTAAAGTAAACACATCAGAATCATATTATAACAAATAGATTATATTTTAAAGGGTTTGGGATTTTTTAATCTATAGTTTCTAATTTCTTTTTTATCAAAGAATTAACTATCTATTTAGTTGTTTTTTTCTATATCTCCATCTAATATTAATCAACAATTATCTAGAGTAATTATGAAAATTTTATTATCCAACTTCCAATCAATTATTATTTTTTAATTAAATTCGCAACCGCCAAACTCGTATGTAGATAAGATATTTGCTTGAAAATTAAAAAAAAAACAAAAGTTTTTATCGATATAATCTGGCATTAAGGTCTAAGCAATCTCATAGTTGGTACCTAAAGTTGGCTATCAATTAAGGAAAATGATATCTCAACATCTATAAAAAATAATGTCATAAATTTACGAGTTAATTCAGGATCATATCTATAAGTAAACGTAAGAAAGAGATCAGTGCATTTACCAAATGCGAACCTCTCCCTTTCTTAATCGATTGTTTGAAAAATATCTTTCATATGAACCACAAGAATGTTGATTGTGACCAATTAATTTGTTTAAATGTGCGTTAGTCATGTGATAGTTTAGTATCCTCCAATATTTTTTAATATATTTAAGAAAATCAAACTTTGAACAAGATTGTTGTTGTTATGATTTTATGAAGTTTCAATGTAAACAAACTCATACAAGTAAGATCACCTGTATTGTGTGATGTATCATAATTATTTTGTTTATTATCATAAAAGTTATGTGACCTAAGCATGTTTTTCTCTTGTTTATTTCTATTATGCATTGTCATATTTTTCTTATTACTATTTTGTTTTGCAATATGATACTTAATTCTAAGAATTTTAACTACCAAATGTTGATAGTAGCTTAAGCAATAATTATATTGCAGTACTTTAATTTTTAATATTTAATCAAGTAATAATTAGATTGTCGGTCATAAAATGATCGATAAATCGTGTCGTGCAAAAAATTTGGATATAGGAAATAATTGAGTACAATCACAGTATAATAAATTCTTAAAGCCAAACAAATCTAGATTAACCAACCCAAATATTTTATTTTGAATATGCAAACAACGCATGTACATTAAATTGATAATTTCATTTGTCATTTGAAGATTGATGCTATTCATTATTATTTTAGAAAACTTAAAAAAATAAAAAATAAAGATCTAGTCCTTATTTACTTTATTGATTATATGAAACACAAGATGGTTTCGAAATGAAACCAATTACAAAAGACTGTTTAAAAAAGAAGACTCAATCTTGTTGAGTCATAAAAAAAATTAAAATAAACGACTACTAGAAATAACCAAAAAGTAAAATGAAAGCATTAAAAACTCTTCTTATGTTCATTGAAGAACCTGCCAATCATCTTGCACTTCTCTTGCTAATACATCCATTGGATTCTTCTCTAAATATATTTGTAGAAACTTTAAAAACTTCAAATTCAGATTTTGACCTCATTCAACTTTTTGAAATAATTGAATCATTTTTTTCATTTCAGAATTTCTTTCCTTCCTCCGCTCGTTCAAAGAGTGACGAAGACAAATTCAGTCACGTTCTGTTTCCAATATATACTTTTGTTTTGTTCAGAGAATTATAGTAACATAATTCGTGATTAATTCGCATTTAATTCATGTTTAATTTGTTTTTTTGACATTTTCGAACCGAACACCGAATAAAACGACAAAAAAACGTATAATACGTTTTATTCGCGAACAAAACACAAATCACGAATTATTCGCCAAAAAATGCGAATTTTTATTTCTTTCTTGTGGTACCGAATTATTGCTGAATCACGATATTTTGACCCCGCCGAACTGAACCCGAACTATTAATTTGTTACTATGCAGGGAATCATATACACGTTTTGACCCGCAGCACCATTGTCATCTGGTCCTGCCACACTAGATCCCAGTTTGCAAAATTTTCAAAACTAACGGCCTACTGGTCGTCAATGCCAACCCAATAACAGAACACACCAGATCTACAATAACAGATTTAGGTGTTTTGGGCTTTCTTTATTTTGTGGATAAAGAGATTTTGGGGCATAAAAATTTTAGTCATGGGTGTTTTTGTTTCTCCAACATAGCAAATTAATTGGGCTTAAATTAGTCAGTTTATACCCTCTCATAAATTTTGACTAGCTATACGCCTACACTGAATTTGTATCATCTGCAATTATGCATTAACGTAGAATGAATCCGGACCGTCCAATCTTGTGTTGACACGAATATTTAAGGAGCCCCGTGCTTTTACCTCGGGCCGGATTGGCCCAATCCTACTTGAATAGTCGAGACTAGAGATGCTAAACTCAAAATTTGAGTTAATGCAGAGGATACCCACAATGTCAGATGCCTTAACCTACTCTTTAGTAAGATCTAGTGCGATTTGTTCGACCCTCTACTGAGATCACAAGGAAGTAGTAGTACTAGTATCTTCTATTAAACTCATCAGTAAAATCCACTCTTTTACTTCTAGAGATGACTGTGATTTCTGGAACTCCAATCTGTAGCCTTAAAGTTTTGAACTGATAATGCTCAACCGATTTAGGATCCATTCACATAAGAAAATCCCCAAGTTTGTGTTTTAAGAATTCGTGCTATCATGGAAGACAAGACCTCCTTTCATTCTGGTACAATATATCATGGAAGAGGTGGTACTCCGGAGGAGATACTGTAAAAGGTCGGTAACCAGGGAGGGCATAGGCTAGCTGGTTTTTCTGTTTTGTAGATTGTAGTTTAATTGTGTTTGCTGTAGTTTGCTTCTCTGTTATTTGGGAGATGCAACAGAAGTGTAATTAAAACTGTAGTGTAACCATTGGTAGCCTCCCAGGGGCGGATCCAGGATTTTCATCAGGGGGGGGCAAAAAAATATCGAATCGGGTTTAAATTCATTAACCAATTGGGTACTCGACAAAAAACAATGCTTTAACTTGTAATTTTCAATGCTTTGACTTGTAATTTCTGATGCTCTGACTAATAATTTTAATTACCAATCAAAATTCAACAAATTTATTTCAATTTTAACCCTAAATTTAACTCGAATTATAAATTAAACACAGAGGGGGGCAAAAAAAAATTCAGGGAGAGGCGAAGTCGGTCGGAACCGATAAATTTCCACTAAAACTCAAAATCCAGGGGGGGCAGCTGCCCCCCTGAAATACACTGGGTCCGCCCCTGTAGCCTCCGCCAATCATTTCAAAAAAAATATTACAGTACTTGGATTTTTATTTTTTTGTTTGCGAACAATTATTTTAATAGCTATAGCATTATCACTGTACATTATGATAAAAAGGCTACGAGCTATAATTACACGAAGCTTTGAATCTAATATAATCAAACTAACAACACACTGCCAGAGTTTTTTATGTTTTTTTTATTGAAATCGAATCGATTCATATATTTTTTTATTTATTTCCATAGAATGGCGTACCATTTCGATTAGGGTAATTGAAAGAACTGAAAATTCGCAATTCTCTACAACGTCTAGAAGATAGAATATCTTCAGGACGAAGGAAGTCCTGAGTTTGATCCTGATTTTGATTGATATGTCGATATAAAATGGATTCCCTATCTATTTTCTGACAGACAAAATTCTTCAAAAATCATAAATTTATTTTCTGAAAAAATGAGGTGAAACTCATAATCTTTCTCTCGAGAATCTTTAGTGAGATGTTTCTTTCTTTTTCATATAAAATAAACGCATCAAAATCATGCTACGAGAAAAGAAAAGAATATTAAATAGAGATTGTATCAAGTATCAACTAGTGCTATTTTTTTTTTGACACACTACTATTTTTTTTTTTTATAATCCAAATGAAATATGAGACGCTTTATTTTCATATAGGTATCACGATAGCATTTTTATGGGTCTTGGACTTTTACGTGTATAATTTTCAAAATTCTCTCTCTTGATGAGAGCATTATTTTCTCTGTACATCCAACCAATATTAGTCTTCAAACCTATTTTCTCAGTTATCTTTGGAGTTTTTCATAACTCCCACTTAGATTGTGGATATAATATATTTCAAAAAATTATTCTTTTTCAACTCCTTTGAAAATATTACCAGAATGCTAAAATAAATAGCTATTATAACAATTTCATTTGTGAAGTCACTGTTTTTTCTACTCTATCTATTATATAAATCAACTTGTTTTGGGTCGCTATTTCAAATAACGACCAGAGTATTTTTTTAATTCTGACGAAAAAGGTGTTAATGGGTTTAATTTTTTATTGAAGATGGTAAAAATAAAAATTTCGGGAATATTTCTTCCTAGGATCACCATGAATGATAGGTAATATAGAATTCACTGAATTTAATTATATTTGTTGTTAAATCTGTTTTTTTTTTAACTTAGTAACATCTTCACTCAATACATTATATTAGTAGTCTTTTTCAATAAAATGAGAATTTAGATACTTTATTGTTTCTATTATAAAATAATATTGGTCTATCGCTCAAGAAGAGCCTCTGTGCTTAAATATTAATTTTAAATTTTTTAGGGAGTTGTTGTAAACTTTTATCTAACCAAAGGTATTCTCACAAGTGAGCATATATAGTCCGAAGATAAGTATGAGGATAAGAGACGTGTATTTTGAAGTATTAATTTATTTTCTGAGGATAATAACATGCGAGAGGCGCAACCAACAGCATGTGGTTTTGTAACATTGTGAATTTTAGAAAAGGCAACAGTAAAATTTAAAATAAATTAAAGGTTAAAATTTGAACTTTTTGATGCTTTAGAAATATTTTTGTTAACCGACTGATTGATTAAGCATCAAGATCATTTTATTGAGTAAAATTATAAGATGAATGATTAAATTAGCAAAGTTATAAAATAATCTATCTTGGACCCCGAATCATGAAATTGGAAATTTATAAATTGTGAAATTGATAACTTAGAAGATTTAAGTTTTAATTATATCTATATTCTATTGACCAATTAAAGTCTTTAATGTTAGATTCTTTTTATTGCAAACTGGGTCTACGGCCTTAGAGGAAAAAAAAATGAGCAGCAACTCAATTAAATAGAATAAAAATATAATATTTGTTTAAGCCTATTCCTATCCTTTGAGATATTTTACTTTTTACTTTTTTCACCGCTTACTTTTCATATCGCTAGCTAGGGTTATATCTCTCTAGCTTAGCTTGAGAAATTGGAGCTGCTCACTGTGTACTTCCTATCCTGTGAGATATTTTACTTTTTACTTTTTTCATCGCTCACTTTTCACTTTCTTCTCTGTTGAATTTTCTATTTGAGTCCGTCCCTTTTCGTATCGCTAGCTAGGGTTATATCTCTCTAGCTTAGCTTGAGAAATTGGAGCTGCTCACTGTGTACTTTCTCATTCCCTTCTATTACTGATGGTGTATAGCATAGTAAGATTCTTGCTCCCTGAACTTGTTCTATGACTTCTTCTCTCAATCGATTGAAGTTATAGAAATCTTTTATTACATGTGCTTAATCGTTGTATTACTGTTTAGAAATGGTTGAATTGGTTAATACATTTATGTTACTTTCTTTTACCTTGACCCAAACCTGAATTGAAAAGTTAGTTGGGTAATTATGATAGTTTTTCTTTATGTTATTTGTTATTTTTTTTATACTGATTTGAAGTGTTGAATACCTATCTTCTTGCTTGGTTTAGGGACATGTACGGTTTAAACTCTAGTATGGTACCAATACCTTATTATGTTGTTTTTTTATTTCAAATAAAGATTAAAAGTAATAGGTTGCTAAATTTCCATCTCTTGACACCGGTACCATTCCGTACCAGTGTTTATACTAGGTCTGGTACAGTTCAAGGTTTAGGGGTAAGATTGTAAAATGACCTAAGTTGGAAAATTGCACTTGTCAGAGGGACTGAAATACATAATGATGAAAGCCACTAATTAAATTGTGTACAAATATTGATTAGACATGATTCGGGAAAGATTATAAATGTGTTTAAAATGACATGATACAAGGTCTTGATGAATTTTGGAAAATCTAAATGCCACTAGATATAGGAAAAATACTTATGGGAATTATATGTCAGATTATAAAAGGGATACTTGACAGTATACAAACTCTAATAAGTTAAAGTCATGTAGATTAGAAATATAAATATAATAGACAGAGAACGAACCTGCTCATGAAATTCATATACTGGAGTTTAGGATGGGATTATTTAATATGATTTTATTTTACTAACTCACATATGCTATGTTAACATAGGCATAGACTCTATCGAGCACGACTTAGCGGAATCGTCTGAAGTTCTGAATCTAGTGATAGCTGATCCTTTACGCACCTTACGTGATCAGATGCGGGGGTTCACGGGATATGTCTTGATTTTTATTTCTAAGAAGTAAGAACTAAATAACTGTTCATGTTAGCATATTGAATTTCTGATTGATAGCATCGTTGCATCATTTGCATGAAGTAAGGTAATAGCATACTTGAATTGTTATAACTGTGATGATTTATCATTTTGGTATTGTTTTATTGATTGTCTGCCCTATTGTTTTATCGAATTGATTTACTTTATTGTTTACTGCAAAGTCTAGAGTCGACGCTAGACTTTGATCCATAATCCATATGCGCATACGGTGAATGACATCAACTGAACCCTATACCAGTTGGGTAGAGGATAATGTAAATTGTGATCGCAGGAATAATAAAACTGTGGTATATCGATTGTTCTATTGGTCACTTCTGGTAAGAGTGACGATATCTTGTATTTTATTGATGAATGTCAATGTTAATCTGAATTATTGAATTTATGTGTTATGTTTGACTATAAACTAGACCTAATATAATGGTTTAAGCCAAAGATTGATAGATACCTTATATCTATCAGTGATGACCTGACCTAGTTATTTTATCGTTTAGGTCCAAATAATCTGAATTATGGTTCTTTGATTATCTTTGAATCTGATATATGTTGAATCTCGTTTGTTATCAATTTTGAGCATTTGCATTCATTATTATTGAATAATTAACTTGATATTGTAATATTGCGATTATTTAGTTCTGGTAATGGATTTCTTACAAATCCAGTAGCCCAAATTAAATTATGCACTGAGAAACGGTTGACAAGTTTCTCACCCCTCTTCCCCCTTGTGGGTTTTTATTTCAGGAAAACAAGAATAAGGGTTTGAGCATGACAAGTGAGGAGTAAGCCGTGTAGATGTAGAATATGCCATGTTATCGTGACAGCTTTTGTTTACTGGTTGAACCATTGTATATTGTTTTGTTGTACAGCATTTTTAGTCAGATCTTGTTGCTATGTAAAAATTGTGAAATATTGTTTAAAAGTTTTCGTTTGATTTTAAATCACTGTTTAAAGGTATCGTTTCACTGTAGGTTATAAACAGTTTGATGTTACTGTTATGATAATTATGGCATGATGAAATATTTGTTTGGAGTTAAGTCTAAGTAATTGCCTTGTGGATACACGGGAAACTGTGTATTCACGGCGTAACTGCACGGCCCCATGTTTCGGGGTGTGACAGGTTTTATCTTGTTTTTTAATTTTGTGGTAGTCAAAATTCATGCCACCAAAACCTTCCTCTAGTATATTACAGGTGAGTTATATAATATATTACTAATATTGACCGTGCTTTGTTACGGGTTTAAAATTCAAACATAAAAATACAAAAAATAGAAGCAAATCAGATCAAATATTTTCATCTTTAACAATATTGTTTTTATATAATTTTTCTTTATTCAATAATGAAATAAAATAGTTTGTCTTTACCTTTCCGGTAAATAGAAAGGTAATCAATATTTAGTGAACAATTATGTTAATGAGTTTCTATTTTGTTGTAATCAATAACATAAAAAAATATTATTAATTAATTGCTTTTATGGCAACATTCATATGAAGAAATTGTAAAGAGAAAATAAGTGCAGTGAGTGTTCAGAGAACTAAATACATATTTAAACACAATAAATGCCAATACATTACCACACAAAATCACAAAATCACAATTGTAGAATTTTTTTATCTTAACCATCTAAAACCTAGCGAATTAAATCACAACCGTTGACAGATCAGAATATCTACATGCTAACAAGGAGTTATTAATTATTTAATTGAAAACAACTATTTTATTAGTCATATTACTACCGTTGTGCATTATGATAAAAGGTAACGAGCTATTATTTGACAAGATTTGAATCTGAATTAATCAAACTAACATTACACTTGTTTTGTGTGTTTTCGTTGTATGTCTTCTTTTTATAAAATTACAATCTTATTTTCGGAGTTTTTATTTCATTCATTGTTTTCAACCAAAAAATGTAATCTAACAGAACAACATAATTAGTATAAAAAAAACTAGTGCAAATTTATGATTTTTTTATCCTTAAATTTCTTTCAAGTGAATTTTTTTTTTTCATGTAAAGTAAACACACCAAAATCATATGCTTATGTAAGTAGAGCAGCCAACCTCTATATATATATATAGTGCTTGGCTATTATACTTATATAAGCATATGCCCACATATGCTTAAATAAGCATTTTTGCGTTTCCAATGTTCAAATGGTCGATCCGACCGTTCATCTTGTTCTCCATATTAATATGTGCTTGGAGACCAAATTTTACATTTTTCTGAATTTTTTTACTATTTATTAAGCCACTTTGAAAATTGCTGATCATATGGTCCAGAATTTTGGAAACACTGTTTTTACTGTTCACCCAGATCAGCAATTTTCAAAGTGGATTAATAAATAGTAAAAAAATTCAGAAAAATGTAAAATTTAGTCTCCAAGCACATATTAATATGGAGAACAAGATGAACGGTCGGATCGACCATTTGAACATTGAAAATGCAAAAATGAGTTATAAGCATATGTGGGCATATGCTTATATAAGCATAGTAGCCAGCCCCTATATATATATACTAGTATCGTGCCCGTGCGTTGCGACGGGACATATTATAAGATTGAATAGAATATAAAGAGATATTTTTATTGACATTCACACAAAATTTAAAAAAATATATTTAAATGAAAACAAAAAAACACAAATGAAAATAAAAACAGAGATCCAAATAATAAATAATTGTAGAGACAACAACAACAAATGATAAAAAGGATCAAATATAACATGAAAAAGTTCTTGAAGTATCCTTGTCAATGTGATCCTCTTCGATATAGTCCAATATTTCTGAAAATGAACAATCATTTGTTGAGAAGTAGATTATAATTGCTCAAATTAAAAACATATAATAATAAAATTAAAAATATTAAATTAATTAGATTCGTCATACCTTATTCCTCACTTAAGACCTCCCGGTAAACTATATTTTTTGTATACACTCCTGGGGCATCAATTTCCTCTTTCTGTTTCAGCATGACTTTTGTTGTACGTCGTGACGTACCTCTTGACAAAGCGACATATAACTGGCCGTGCGAAAAAACATGCTCAGGTAAATAGATGCAGACGTTGGGAATTGTTTGTCCTTGTGCTTTATTGATTGTCATTGCAAAACTCAGACGAATAGGGAATTGCTTTCGTGTAAACTTAAAAGGAAACATCTCATCATCAGATGGACACATCGGAATTCTTGGTAGAAAAATTCTTTTCCCAACATGTTCTCCAACAGCAATCTCTGCATCTATTGCATTATTTTGAAATTTCCGGCATAGAAGCCTTGTACCATTACATAGGCCATTTGATGGATCAAGGTTCCGTATTAAAATAATCGGACAACCCAACTTCAATTTGAGGAGATGTGGAGGCAGCCCACTTGGAGTCAAGGAGTTCAAAAATTCCGTTGGATAATGATTAGCAGTATCATCTTCTGCTTTGTCGAAACTGTAGTAGATCATCTCATCACCTGAAAATATCTCAATCATTTGTTGATTCAATTCATCAACATACTCATTTCTTGTTGATAGTATGGCCCTAGAAATAATATACTCTGACGAACACCCGTTGAGATGGAGAGAGGGAAAAATAGATTCTATTAACCGCTGTTTAGAATATCCTTCTGTAGTGTATGGAATAACCAATTCTTCAGGAATACATATCAAATCCCCTTCCAATGATTCTTCTGTTCCGTCGCCAACTCTGAGCAAATATTCAGAAAAATATGGATCCAAATAGCTCTCATGTTTCGGGTTAGTTGTATTTTTTTTAGTGATGGCCAAAGAAGAGACATCCGTAGACTGGAATCAACAATTTGAGCTCTTGTACCACGCCTAACAACTGGGAGCACCTAATAATAATTATATAAATTATGTGTATGAGATAATTTATTTTTGAAGTAAGTGGTTCTTACGGAAAATGCATGGCACAGGTGCAGTGGTGCTACAAGCTTTGATTTGAGTATAATAATTACAATTTTTTTTGTCTCGTTACAAAAGACATGTATAGCATTTATTTCTTTCTTTCTAAGCATGTAACAGTGCTTGTCATTACAATTTTCATCAGACAATCCTTTCTTTTTATATTAATTTCTGACTGAACTTTGAACTTGGGGTCAACAATTTCAGATTCAGTAGATGTACAGATCTTGTACTGGACATGAAAAAATAACTAATTAATTACCTGTCTGAAATCACCTCCGAAAACCATGATCTTCCCTCCAAAGGGTAAATTTTCTTCAACTATATCTTACATTGTTCTATCAAGTGCTTCAATTGCTTGTCGCTTTGCCATTGATGCTTCATCCCATATGATCAAAGTTGCTATTCGCAGTAATTGTGCAATTCCACTTTGCTTCTTGATATTGCAAATAGAGTTGTTCTCAATTTTCAAGGGAATTTTAAACCTAGAATGTGCAGTTCTTCCTCCTGGCATGTTATTTGCTGCAGATCCTGACGAAGCAGTTGCTAGTGCGATAAGATTCATGGAAAGCACTTTAGCCAGTAATGCTTTGTATAGATACGTTTTACCTACGAAATACATGAAACACACTTTAGTTCCAATAAACAGTTTATTATAAAAAAGAAGGTCCACGTTTTTTTTTTGAGGAAAAAAACCCTTAGGTATGTCTTAATCATAAAATAAAGTTATACATAACATTAGTTATTTCATTGGTTTCCATTAAAATTTGCACCAGCAGCTTTGCTGTTCAGGATTTTCAGACATACCAGACTTTGAGAATTTATTTTGGGCAATTGGCTACATCATTTTTTGAGTTCTTTATATGTAAATGTAGCCTAACATGTGAATTATATGCTCAGGAAGTTTCAGGTCAATTTGGGACTCAGAACTATATCAAATCAGTGTTTTGGTAAGGGGATAGCTGCTGTTCAGGATTTTCAGACATACCAGACTTTGAGATTTATTTTGGGCAATTGGCTACATCATTTTTTAATTTTTTTATATGTAAATGTAGCCTAACATGTGAATTACATGCTCAGGAAGTTTCAGATCAATTTGGGACTCAGAACTATATGAAATCAGTGTTTTGGTAAGGGGATAGCTGCTGAATTTTAACTGAGTTGCAGTTTTGGGTGTTTGAGAGCTAGATTTCAAAATTAAATTCCCGGAGATTGGCTAAACAGATTTTTTTGTTCTTTTTATGAAAATGTAGGTCTAGGATCAGTCTATAATCTAGGAAAATCTTAGGTCCGTTGAAGGTCCACGTCTTGTACTGGTATGGGGTTCGGAGTAGGGGCAATTATGTCCAGTGTGCATTTAAAATGCTGATTTTCACAGATTTAAAGGCCAACTTCAAAAATACCTAACAAATAGTATAAACATCCTATGAATGCAAAGTTTGGGTCTATTTTGTATCATAATATACTTGAAGTTCAAGAGAGTAAAATTACCGGTTCCGCCCGGTCCATCAATAAAGAATACTCCGCTTTTCTTATCGATAACACACTGCATAATCTCGTTAAATGCGGCCAATTGTTCAGGATTTAGAGAGTCACACAAGCGCAAATGTTCTTCATCAACCATTATTGCCATCTCATCAGCCACCTCACGAAATTCGTTGACATTTAAATCACCTAGTTGACTTAGCTCTGGTAGATCATACATTTTCACGTTCCTGCCCATTGATTGTAAGAAATCATTAATGCTCTTCAGGACCATCTGCTGTACCAATTCGAAAGAATTGTACTCCCTTCGATAGTCCTCAGAAATTTTATCAAAATGTTCATTCCACAAGGCTCGAACATTCCCCGGTTCACAATAGACCAATATGGTTGCAAACAATCTCCTGAGAGGAGAAGGGAATTGAAAAGTAGCGGCTTCCGAGAGAGTTCGATATACTATTATCTTCCTCTATGAGACCTCTAGCTTCAGCCGATGCTCGAAAACTATTTTGTAGAACTCCATGAATTGTCAAAAGATCTGCAAATGAAGTTGGACCTCTGACATGATTAAGAAGTATACGCAAATAGTACCGATCACCATCTGCCGGATTAGCACTGACGACTCTACCCACTTCTCCTCCTCGTTGCCGTCTGTTCCATTTTTTTCGGTCGAGTTCCATGTAAAGTGCTCTGGAAATTCTCTGTAACGAAAACTCCTTGCTTCCAGATTTGTCTTATTTGTCTCAAAGAATTCGGTAAGCATTGTCTTTTTTGCACTTTCATCATTAGTAAGATCATACAAGTTTTGATTCTCTGCAAAATGCATGGTTTGTTCATTTGGAAGATGTAACCATAGTGAACGGACTGATGGATTTATCTCACTAAGTGCAAAACCAAATAACCTCCACATTGCCTCAGGTGCTGACACCCAACGTGCATCTTGAAACATTTTGATCTCATTAACCTGGTTTTCTTTAGCTGCTGGTTCAACAGCCACAGCTGCACGATCATGCCCTTTGTAAATGTATTTGAAAAGATATTTAACAGCTTGAATGCTCGAGCAAACTTCAACAGTGATATGGCAATTATAGCACATAAGCAGATGTGGGTTATAAGGAACCACCCATCTATTATCCAAGTACGAACCACGAACTTTAACATGTCGCCCATTGTTTCTTCTCCGGTAGACGGGATAAGAGTCTTTGCCTGATATAGTTGGAAAAAAACCAAAAATGTAAAAGACTGGTACAAGGGCCGGTACAACCGAATTGTCTAATTTTTGCATAAATTTTGAGCATTTTGAGCAATTTTATTTCATTGGTTTCCATTAAAATTTGCACCAGCAGCTTTGCTGTTCAGGATTTTCAGACATACCAGACTTTGAGAATTTATTTTGGGCAATTGGCTACATCATTTTTTGAGTTCTTTATATGTAAATGTAGCCTAACATGTGAATTACATGCTCAGGAAGTTTCAGGTCAATTTGGGACTCAGAACTATATCAAATCAGTGTTTTGGTAAGGGGATAGCTGCTGAATTTTAATTGAGTTGCAGTTTTGGGTGTTTGAGAGCTAGATTTCAAAATTAAATTCCCGGAGATTGGCTAAACAGATTTTTTTGTTCTTTTTATGAAAATGTAGGTCTAAGATCAGTCTATAATCTAGGAAAATCTTAGGTCCGTTGAAGGTCCATGTCTTGTACTGGTATGGGGTTCAGAGTAGGGGCAATTCTGTCCAGTGTGCATTTAAAATGCTGATTTTCACATATTTAAAGGCCAACTTCAAAATACCTAACAAATAGTATAAATATCCTATGAATGCAAAGTTTGGGTGTATTTTGTGTGTTTTTGAGTCCTCTATTTGACTGTTCAAATGTATTTTTAATTTGAGTTTCAGGTCAGATTTTTCTGTCAGATTTGTCATGAGGTGTCATTTAGGTCTTTTCTGATGTTCATATGGTACCAGCCACACACCACATTCGGTTTTAATACATGTGCCATGTAAATATGAGAGTCATTTGTCTTATTTGTTCAAATGTTCTTCATCAACCATTACATAATAACTACATTTAAAGTTGAAGATTGTTACCTTGAACTGTGATCTCTGAGAATTGTTTCGGATAAGAAAATCTGCACTTTCCATTTCTCATGCAAGGACATCCTGCTTGTAAAGCACCGCAAGGTCCATGCAACATGTGTTTGACAACCAACCTGTATAGCTCTGGATACTTTTGAGGGTCAGGGATCTCAGCAAAAACAATCTTGTCATACATGTCTGGATTTGTGAGCTTATACCTAGGCTGCAATATAATGAGGAAATGTGCATGAGGCAACCCTCTCTTCTGAAACTCAATCACGTGCACACGCGATGCCACAGCACCAAAAAAGTTCTTTTTAAAAAGGAGGTCTTTCAAATCTTCAAGTTTAGCACGAAACATGCGTGCTATTAGATCAGGTCGGTCTTGTGCTTGTTGGCCCGGAAGCAATTCACGATGTATTTCCTCCCAATCCGGATTGCAAGTCATGGTCAGGAAAATATCCGGATGCCCAAACCGTGTAACCAGTGCCATGGCATCCATGAACCTACGCCTCATGTCTCTAGGGCCACCTATGAATGATGACGGCAACACTATTCTTTGACCAATCATGTACGCTCGACCTTCACCGGCAATTACACTATCAACGATACCTTGAAGTATTTCTTTTCTGCTTTTTACCTGATCTTTAAGAATGAAATCCAATCGAGAGGTTTCTATTTTTATGTACATGTCTACAACAAATTGTTGTAGCAACCTACCACCCAACAAAAGCAGATTTGTATCACTTCGTATCTGGAGTTTGTAGCAGTAATATTCTCTTGCTGAAACAGTGTTTCTGCCTCTATGTCTAGAGACATCTGCATTCGTGGAAAGGAAATTAAATAATGACTAATATGATAAATTAATTCAAAATTTTAAATTGCATGAATGATAATACTGTAACGTATAAGCTAGCTAATAGATAATTCACCTTGCTCACCATCATCACCGTAGTCCATGCATTCCTCCGTAATAGAATCCATAGATACATCCGCTCTAGGAATCTTGAGGTGCCAACCAACTTCACCATTTGGTAAAAATAATGGATAAGCTAATGGATCATAGCATCCAAAATGGTAATTCACAATTTTGGGACGGTCAGATCTCCCAAATACAACAATACTTCCTCGGAATGCACTGTTATCGCCATTGCCCTCAACCCAAACAGCAGCAACTTGGGATGAAGAAGGTTTATTGTACACACGTTGATCAAGCTCTACAGAGGCATTTAAGGTGATTCCACAAGTATCGAGTGATTGTAGCTCACCAAGACTCCTAAACAATTGGCTATATGGATTTTTAGAAAGAATAACCATCAACTTTTTGACTATATTTCTATCAAGGTTTGGCATCATTTGTACTCGATGATCCAACTCTGATTCTGTGTCATAGAAATAGAGTTGTAGATACTCAGGTAACCTTCCTTCTCTAGGCACTAATTGATCAATGAAGTGGTATATCTGGCCATGAACACGAAAGTTATACACTCCGCCACAATTTGATTCCTCATTGGTCACACCGCCACCATGATTAGTCCTATTCTTTCTCTTTGCATCCTTCACACCGAAGGACGTGAATGAGAAGTGGGTATTGTAGGACCTTATTAAATGTCTAAAATCAACACCAATTCTGTCTCTGGTGGTGAATAGATAGTACAGTGCATTAGGGACCTCGGAGCTCGCTAGCTTGGTTTTTCCATTCATGCAACAAAATGTTGGAAATTCGTACTGGAACTTTTTGGCCCCACAATATGTGCAGTAAGCTGGTGCCTTGAATAACCTTGGCGTGAGGGGCAATCCATGATATAAAAAATCATAAGGGTCATGTCCGTTAGCATAATTGAATGAGGGATTAATTGAAGATGAATGATAGTTGCACTCGCCTTCTTCGAAAGTATCTACATATATTACAAAAGTTTATAAAAAATGGTGAATACAAATAAAAAAAAAGTGTTGTTAAGCATAAACGATTGCAATTGGTGAGATATTAAAAGTACCTTCAGTCGATCGAGTAGTGAAGATGGATGCAACAGTTTCTTGACGCACATCAAAGATGTTGTTTTCATCTATTTTTTAAGATGAGTCTTTTGTCAGTAAGCATGTTTTTGAATTTTTGAAATTACTGCTATTATAACTTTTATATTTTCTAGGGACATATTACCTTCTATAAAGGTCTCAAATTCCCTGTGAATGTCATTTTGTGTGGCCACAGTTGGCTGAACATTAGCATTGTTATATATCCTCTTACGACTTGTTCTTACACCTAAAAGAAAAATCCAACATCAAAGCTAATTTGCTGCAACTACTATTATAAAATGTACATACAAATAAAACATTTGATAAAAATTTGTCTTAAAATTTATATTACCATGCAACGACTCAGTAGCATCATGAGAAGTTGATGAAGCTACATGTATTTGCAGTGGAGTCTCTGGAGTCTCTGAAACTAATAAAACATTTGACCTCGCAAGAGCATTTGGTATTGGATCATTGCTACTGTCTCCTGTTTTGAGTTGATTGTATGCACGATTTTTCATCAGAAAAGCTTGCTTCTTTTCTTGACTCATTTCTTGATAATATTTCTCGTTGTACCTTCTCTTTCCACCCAGTCTTATTTCTGTTATATAGAATAAAATAATAATATAAGTTTCCTTCCTTGAGAAATGTACATTAATTAGTCATAGGATGATCATAAAAATATTTTTTTTTCAAAAACCTGATGTTCTCGGAGTGGTTGCATCAGAATTCTCATTTTCATTAGTCATACTTTCTTCAACTTGCTTTCCTGTATGATGTCTCGACATGGGAAAAAGCCAAGAAAATTAAATAATGGGTGGCAGTTAGATGGAATTTAAAGTTTTGACTTGATTTTCCTTTTTTAATTTTATAGACTTGGTTAAATATATATCTCTCTGTTGTGTACTGTAATTGTTTGAATTGTTTCTTAATGCACTGTTTGGTTTAAGAGAGAGAATTTACATAACCACCTTTTAATTTTACCGCCAGTGTTTAATTTTTTCATTTAAATGAAAGGGTCTTAAATTGGATATGTGCCACATGGCGCCAAATGAAAATTTCATTCATCTAAATTTCATGCGCTATTAGGACATTCAGTAGTTATCCTTTTGTTACTCCAAATAAGATATTTATTTAGTTATCTCATAAAATTGGCACATATGGACTTACTATTATTGTATTCTTAGTATTAATTTGAGATTAAAATGTTCTATTAGTCAAATTATTATCCATGTATAATTGAAATGTTCTAATTTGATTTGGATAAAAAATCCTTAAACTTTGGTTATTTGAAAATGACAAACTGGAAACATTATTCTTAAAATATGTTATCGGAAACTTTAGTACACCCAACTTTCCAAATTTTTTTTTAATATTATTTATATATTCACCATCATCATTATAATAAAAGAGAAATATACATGCACTTGGTTTAGATAGGACTGAGTCCAACTACAACCTAAAAGCAAAAGAAAAATAACTATCATGGAATTGGGACCGTATGTACCAGTATCGATAAAACATAACAGTGTTTGCTAGCAAAATCAGAAAAACAACAATAAGCACAATAAATTAAGTTATCATTCTTCAAGCAACAATAGAAATATTTGTAACATATCAAGGAGGTAAAATAAAGTAGCTTTGCTATTACACTTTATTAAATCAAGTAGAACTATCTATTAAATCGAGGAGATACTTGGCTTCTTTTGCTGGATCAAGAGGGGTGACATGGATCACACTGATCTCATGCCTTTTTCGCGTAATTTGACTTCCATTATTGTTGCCAACCATCACAAACATATTATATCTATTGTAAGTAATTGACCGCAGACACTCCAGTATAGCAACATGAGAATTATCCTAAAGTCAAAACAAATACAAATACAAATACAAATTGACAAATTGAAACTTAATATAGAAGTAGAGTTGAGAGGTCACACATATAAGTCATGCAGTATCATAAATATACTTATTGAATTTTGGGGCTGTTAGTGTACCAGGTCAATTTGAGCAATTTTATTTCATTGGTTTCCATTAAAATTTGCCAGCAGCTTTGCTGTTCAGAATTTTCAGACATACCAGACTTTGAGAATTTATTTTGGGCAATTGGCTGCATCATTTTTTGAGTTCTTTATATGTAAATGTAGCTTAACATGTGAATTACATGGTCAGGAAGTTTCAGCTCAATTTGGAACTCAGAACTATATCAAATCAGTGTTTTGGTAAGGGGATAGCTGCTGTTCAGGATTTTCAGACATATCAGACTTTGAGAATTTATTTTGGGCAATTGGCTACATCATTTTTTGAGTTCTTTATAAGTAAATGTAGCCTAACATGTGAATTACATGCTCAGGAAGTTTCAGGTCAATTAGGGACTCAGAACTATATGAAATCAGTGTTTTGGTAAGGGGATAGCTGCTGAATTTTAATTGAGTTGCAGTTTTGGGTGTTTGAGAGCTAGATTTCAAAATTAAATTCCCGGAGATTGGCTAAACAGATTTTTTTGTTCTTTTTATGAAAATGTAGGTCTAAGATAAGTCTATAATCTAGGAAAATCTTAGATCCGTTCAGTGTCAATGTCTTGTACTGGTATGGGGTTCAGAGTAGGAGCAATTATGTCCAGTGTGCATTTAAAATGATGATTTTCACAAATTTAAAGGCCCACTTCAAAAATACCTAACAAATAGTATAAACATCCTATGAATGCAAAGTTTGGGTCTATTTTATGTGTTTTTGAGTCCTCTATTTGGTTGAGAAATGCTTGAAACATGGATGATAAAATAATAATTATTTCGAAAATGGAAAAAAACTAACTTTCTTAAACAACTCAGAAAGGGAATTTGCCTTGCATCCCAACAATTTCTCGCCCATCTCATCAAAAATTGTGACATCATGACTACCAGTATGGTCTACAATCTCCATTTTGAATACATACCTAGAAAATAAAGAGTATTTAAGTTCAAAGATCAGCATATATACCATCTAATATGGGCAGATGAACTTGCTTATTAATCAAATGCACCATGAAAATAAGTACCTGAGATGCACTTCGGAATAATATTTGTCACACTTGCGACACCAATACTGTGTGTTCGGTGCCTCAAGGAGACCTGTCCTACACCAGCCACATCCCGTATACCATAGGCGGTTGTGTTCATCATAGTAAATTTTACTAATTGTAATAACAACCTCATAAAAACCACACTGCACAAGATGAATGGTAGTTATTTATCATTTGACCGATAATTATAAGTAAACAATTAAGATGAACTTTCAGTATTGAACTGGTACCATATTGCTATTAAAGGTAGAAAATTCTTTAAGCTCTTGAACTGTAATCCTTGTAGCAACAGTGAGATTAACAGCTACCATGTTGGCTCCACCAATGTTGCATGAAGCAATCTCTTTATTTCTCAATTGTTCTAGAATACTTGAGGCCAAAGAAAGAATAATTATTAGCTAGTATATAATATGGAATTAAAATAGAAGATTCATCTCTTAAATACTAATTGCAATTCAATAGATGCAATACCAAACCTAACACAATTGCCTATATTTTTTGTACCCATTATACCCTAATGTCATTCGCTGATCAGATGGTTAAAATCATCTTAAATTTTTTTTCTACTAAAATTTATATCCTTGATCCAATTGCTTCTTTTCAAAACAACAAAAAATTGACATTGCCTGCAATTTGAAGAAATGGTAGAAACATTAGGACATCAAGTTTTATATGATACCTTGTCTTGAAATCTTGAACTCCATGCATTGGAGGATTGAAAAATACTCTACTACTGTAGGAGCTGTAAAGAAGTAGATAATCTAACAAAATAGAATAACTAATCATTACCACTAAACATGCCAGTTTCAAGAGATTTTGTAATTAAACCATACTATTGGAAGTACCTTTAAAACAATTAACAAGAAGGGCAGTTGCGACTATAATGGTGTCATTATTTGAGGCAGCTTCCCAATCATAATCAAGAGTAGCAAGAGTATCGGAAACAATCATCTTGACATGTTGCAGACTAAAAGATAAACAAACTTAACATCTTAATATGCATTAAAAGCTAATCTATAAAAAAAAAAGAATAGACTCTAGCAGGTACAAAGTACTTACGTCTTGTCAACAAGAAGTATGTCTCTTTTAGGAATTTTCTTATCACCAGATTGCTTGTAGTAGACAGGACCAACCTCTCTAACCATGGCCATCACATCTACATACAAATAATAACATAATTACAACTGAAACCATATACTAAATCGTGAACTAACAAAATAATATATTAGAAATAATGGGAAGAAACCCATGAACCTACCAATTAGAAGACGCTTATTGCCTTCAAAAGCATGAACTTTGTCAAACGTTCTAAGTTTAAATGAAAACATGGGAATACTGTTGTCCTCGTCTTGCTCCTCTATCTCAGTTTCTTTGGTGAATACACATTCAATATCAGAATCTACCAATTTGTATTGCGTCGGAGCACCCTTTATATCAATTTGTGTGAAAGAATAGATCTTTCCTTCCTCAACTGTATCTTGAAGTCGATCCACTTCACCATCATACATGGAAGCCTCCAATTTTGTTCCCTATACAAATAACTTAAATCTATCTTCCAAAAAGTATAAGAATAAAGAAAAAAAATTTAAATAAAAAAAATGTTACCTCAGCATCAACAAGTAGTAACTTCATTCTTTTCTTTGACGGATAGTGTTGAACATTAAACTTTTGCTCAACTCGTGCACATAAATTCCATTTGCATAATCCATAGGGATGAAGAACAGTAAATGGAGGAAAAGGTTTCTTCCTCTTAAATCTGATAGAAAAACAAATAAACCAACCATGGGCAATAAGCAAAGCCAGGTGACAAAATCTTCATATGTTGAAAATAGCAAAAAAATAAATAAAAGAGACTATGAATAATAAGCAAAAACAAATGACAAAATCTTCTTAAATTGAACTTTCATAAATTAGAAGTACCGTTCATTTGTCTTATTTTCTTCATTCTCCAGTTTAATTTCTGTTGTAAGTTCCTTTTCTCCACTCGGTTCATCTTCTCCTATAGTAACTGTGACCGATGGCTCAACAATATTGGATTGTAAGTTGCTATCAGTGACATCTTCATTCACTCGAGATTCAAAATCAACATTCATGATACCTTTTGTTGTCATGTAGCAGTACCTAGTAATGAAGGAATGCAAAATTAAAGGTAAAAAAATTTGTTTAGAACCTTTTTAGAACAAAAATTATGTTTGTCGGAGGGAAAAAACAAATTGAAGAAAGAAATAATGAAAAAAGGGGATCGTGATTTATGAACAACTGAAAGAAACAATTGAAACAATTTACGGAATATATGTGATCGGAATACCTTTATTTATAAT
The DNA here is from genome assembly GCA_011114355.1 of Carex littledalei. Lineage (NCBI taxonomy): Eukaryota > Viridiplantae > Streptophyta > Magnoliopsida > Poales > Cyperaceae > Carex > Carex littledalei. The sequence goes on along the minus strand of CM022095.1, from coordinate 5,510,721 downwards.
AGGGAAAGAAACAATCTACAGAATATAATCAATTTGCTTTATTCATAAAATTATAAGATAGTATCAATTTGCGTGCACGGAAATATTCAATCTTATAATTTTGCTTCAATATTCCTAACACAATTACCTTTTTTCTCTTTTTCAATATATGTCCCGTCGCAACTACAGATGCCAATTGAAGCACCTCAATTTTAAGAACAAAAGAGTGAAAAAAGGAAAAGCAACGAAAACAAGCAGATGCTTAATTGAAGCACCTCAATTTTAGATGCGCAATTGAAGCACCTCAATTTGAACGAAATATTGAAAAAGGGAAAACGGAAATAAATAAAAGTTAAATAATGGAAAGAAATAAGAGGCGTTGTCGTACCGTCGAAGAAGAAGCAGAAGTAAGAATCGATCGTACAGGAAGGAGGAAGGGTTGTATCATCTTTGTAGCGTCTCTTCTAGTCTCTTCTAAAACTTCCAATCAGTTATGTGAAAAAACTTCCGACTTTTCGAGCGACAAAAACTACCGATCAGTTTATTAAATTTTAATCGTAACATCCTGTGGCCGTTTGTGTGGCGGATATGATTTTAACTAAATTTAAACTTCTACATCTAAAATAAATACATTCAATCAGATGAAGACAGATTATATGATTGGAGGGCTCATATTAAATCCGAAAATTCATCTATCAATCTCAGCCGTTGGCGGATTAGGACACCCAACGTGCTTAATAATGGAATGGAGATATATATATATATATTTTGGATAAATGTTCCAATGATAAATTGATAATCTTGCAATTCTGCTTCTCTTGAAAGCGAAGTAATGATGTGTAAATTAGTTACTGGTCCAGACTTCCAGTTGCCATTTTTAAGCCAAAATGTTGAGAGTATTATGTGAGTTTTACTTCACCAATAATATGTGTCATGTACATGAGGTATGTTGAATGCAAATTAGAATAATTAAAATAGTGAAATTTGAGATTAATACATGAGAATAGAAAATAAAATAGTGATTTTTATAGTGTGAAAATAATGTTGTTCGGATTAATAAAAATGTTGTTTGGATTGTACATTTAGTATAGTGAGTAGTTGTAATCGAAAAGAAAATAGTGTTAACGATGTGCTAATTAAGAGGAAAGATAGGCAAGTGAGATCTCAAACGAAATGTCACAACGTGGAGATGTCAGAAGTGCCGTCAACTTTGTTATTTCGGAACTATGTTAGTGAAAATCCGAGAAGGAAACATTTTTTTTCTCTCTTACGTCACACTTTCGAATACTAGCTATTCCAACATTTTGAAGGAATAGAGAATAAGAACTATTTTGACTATTCCGAATAGCAAAATGTTATTTGAATACACATTGCTATTCCAAATAGTCCCCATTCTCGAATAGCCCCCTATTCTAGTTATTCTCACTTCATCCAAACATAAAATGATTAACTTCTCCTAGATTGCCTCCATTGTTTTATCATGGTGTGTCTTTCCACCATGGATTTGTTATCAACTTATGTTGTTTTGATTTTTGTGATAATACAATTAAGATGGTAAGATGTAATAGTAATAATGCATCAAACATACAATTTTGATTATATAATTACAATTTTAATAATGCTTCAAACATACAATTTCAGATCCAATTTCACAAACAAATAGTTGCTCCAACAACGTGTTGTTGGGTCTTGTTTATGATGTATTTTTTTTAATTATTTTGTCGGAGAAAATGTTAGATTAATTGAGCTGTAGAATCTGATCCATTAATTAAAATATACATTGGTAGCACCGGGTTATTCCATGGATTTCTTATATTTTTTTATTTATTATGGGAAAAATCTAGATATATTTTAACTACCTGTTTTTACGTGCTTTTTAATTGTGTTTTGGTTGCCTTATAAAATATGTTACCCTAATTAGGGACTAATACAAAATTTACTAATGCACATCACCAAGTAGGGGCTAGCCTTTCTTAATTGTTTTTATCGAGTCCGGCTAGTATAACATTGGTGTCATATGACACTAACTTCAAAATTGATTGAATAGACTTCAAACGACTAATCCAAACCGTTCAAACAAATTTACTTTATAAGTGATGCGTTTACATGCAAAAAATTTATATTTTTAGGGTTATTTTAGTATCAAATCAAGCGGTAAAAAATATTGAAAAATGAATTTATTAAAATTAACTTAAAAACTTACACATTTGACCGCTTGACTTGATACTAAATAAATTCGAAAAACTATAAATTTTGCATGTAAACGCACAACTAATGAAGTAAATCGGTTTGAACGGTTTGGATTCACCATTTGAAGTCGATTTAATAGGTTTTGGAGTTGGTGTTATATAGGCTGAAATGACACTGATGTTATACTAGCCAGACTTGTTTTTATCTAATAATAATAATTCCACAGTAATAAGCCTTGTTCATTATGGAAACATTACAAAATATTACATAGTCTCCAATTTTGTACATTTATCGAGGAAATTACACAAAATATGTTTCTCATTATGTCTTCTTTTGCATTCTATTAAATTAAAATTCTAAGCAACCTAAAATAATTAAATTGAAATAATTAGAGAAAATGACAACGGTTCTTACCTTCACAGATCTAAATAGAAGATGGCGGGTAGGCGTGTGGCTTTATTAGTATGAACTATGAAGACGAGACAGACGAGGAACTAGTAGGCCTGAAGGAGAGAGGAGATCTAGTTTTTGTTGGGCTGGGCGTGACTCGAGTTGTGAGCGGGAGGGGTTATTGAATTCGGATCCCCAAAGTAACCTAACTTTTGAGTTTAGATCTGAACTGTCCGAATCTGTTCTGATACAATATCAAAGAGTTCAGGACCGAATTGTCCTGATTCTGATCAGACCTGTGAATCTAAACTCAAAATTTGAGTTACTTTAGGAGATCCTGACTAGGGATTTTTGAATAGGGATTCCAGTTTGGAATTAGGATAGACTATTGCAGCTAGCTTGGGACTAGGAGAGACTATTGCGGCTGCAATAGTCTGTTCCGACTGCTATATTTGAATTTTTCACAGAATCGGTGTTATATATATTTTTTAAATGCTATAAAAAAAATCCTTTGTTAAAAAAAAATGATATGCGCAGAATCAACTGCCACGGTAGATTAAAGTGTTTGGTACATGAAAAATTGATCATCCGAACACTTTGTTTTGTAGCTCAGGATTAAGAAGAACCCAAAAAATATTGAAAAGTTAAATTTATAAAATTGGCTTCTCCTTTCATGGAGTATTATTGGTCAAGTTATATAAGATTGGTTTCTAGATGGCAATTTGGCCAACACATGCAATTATTGCAGAGACGGATACAATTTGTAGAAATATTTCATTGCCAGATGAAAGTGAAGAAGATGAAATTTGAGAGGAACTTTTATAGCTAACATCATTGGCATGTTACATATTGACCAACATGATTGGTAATTTGATGCAATGCCATTTTTTAGTATCATACTATGGCCAATTTTATCCATCACTAAAGGGTAAAATTAACTGGAAATCATATAATAGGATTTTTTTTCTGTTGTAACGAATTAAATAAATCTAAAATGAATTATGTTTGCTTACTGTAGAAATATTTCTCACTACGTAATTGATACATAAATTAGTTTTCAAATTATATGTTGTATCCGCGTGGCAGTGAAATGGTAGTGGAACCTGAGAACTCGCCGTGAGCAATAACTTTCAGATTTTGGCCAAAGAGAATCCTGACATCAGACAGGAAAAAAATGGTGCAAAATGGACGCAAAACATCCTTGTGATCAACGTGGAGAGAAATATAATTGCCCTCATCATATTTATTTTTATGCAGCTGTCTGGCACACATGTCTTCAAAAGTATCTACTAATTGACCAAATAACAAATTTATATTTTAGCAGAGGTGGCATCATCTACTTGGACATTTTTCATTATGCTAGATATATTTTCATTTTGATCCTGCCAACAAATAAAACCAGTTTTTAATTGTTGATATTTTCATAAATCAACCATCACCATAACTGTTAGCAAAGTTCTTTAAATCCACTAATCAGTATATTGCCTTGCTGCTAATACAACAACTATTTAACTAAAAAGTTACACAAAATGAATTTACGGATGAAAACATTTACCTTGGCAAAATTGTAACAACATCAATATTGGAGAGTGATGCGTCCTTAACCACACATTCATTTTGTCAAGTAGTGTAAGTGTGATCTGTGATAAAAGAATTAGAATATTAAATGAGAGTAAACCCAAAAACCAAACTTATTTTCTGAAAATCACCTCTCATTTTAATTAAAAAACTTTGCACTGAAGATGAATTAATATTTGGAACTTGTTGATTGTTTTCGAGAATTTATGTTAGATTGCTAATTTTAATTGTAGAGATGCCAACATTAATATCAGTATTGGTAGGTGTCAATTATTCTAAAAAAATTGTTTTTTCTTAAATATTTTTTATAAAGCTTAGGCAAAAGAATCTAGAACAAAATCTTTTCAAAATCAATATTAAAAAAAAAAACTCAATAACAACAAAATCTATACCTCTTAAGTCGTTTTTGTTGCCCATGTCTTTGCATCCAAAATACTAAATACGTGATTTTTTGTTTCCTTCTCAAGATTAAAGATGTCGGTGTACAACTCCAATCCTTCTATAATGTTACCCTCTTCCCTTAACATTATATAATTATTCAAACACTCGGGAAAATCGATTTCCTTAATCCTTTTCTATGTCAATCGAAAATCATTTTGAAACTCCTTCAATATAAGAAATTAAAAAAATCAATTCAAGTGAAAAACATAATAATAACCAAAATCACAAAAATTAGTATACTATTTGTTGTAGTTTTTTGTTTTTGTTTTGATTTTATTTTATTTTTTAAAAATAAAAGATAAAAGTGTGAAGGAGATATTTAGTATTTTTCTTTTTCTTTTTCCTTTTGTTTTAATTAGATGGAAGAAGGAAACAAAAAAAAATTATATTTAGATTGATAAGTTACGGTTTAAATCAGATATTTGCGTAGCTCTTTCTTATTTTGCTCTTTTAATCTATCTTTTATTTTATTTTTGTATAAAATTAAAATCTTATTTTAAGCATTTATCTTCAATTATTGTTTTCAACTAAAATTTGTGATCTAACAAAACATAACATCAATCTAATAAAAATAATACAAATTTAGTTTAAAAATACACAAATTTTGATCTCCTCCAATATTTTGTGATATATATCCAAACGGCAATACTTTGAACAAAATTGTTATTTTTATAATTTTATTTTATGAAGTTTCACTGTAAAAACAAACTTATACAAATAAGGTCACCTATATTGTGTGATGTGTCATAGTTACTTTGTTTATTATCATAATAATTTTGTGTTCTCATTTTTTTTCTTTCATATTTCTATTGTGCATTTCCATATATATATTTTTTAGTGTTGTGGTTTCACAATATGAAATTTTATTCTAAGAATTTTAATTAACAACTGTTAATTATTTAATTTTCATTATTAGTTGTAGAAAAAACTTTAGATTCAGATTTGACCTCATACAGCTCCTCGTTCAACTCTTTAATTCAGTCACATTTTATTTCTAAAATGTAATTTGTTTTGTAAATCATATACCCGTTTTGACCCGCAACGCCACTATCATCTGGTACTGCCACACTAGATCCCACTTTGCAAAATTTTCAAAACCTGCGGCCTATTAGTCGTCGTCAACGCTAGCCCAATTTCAGATCTTGAATAACATATTTAGGTATTTTTTAGCTTTTGAGCTTTTGGGCTTTTGGGCTTTTATACTTTGTGGAAGATTTTGGGTTATAGGCCCTCATTTTCTTGCTTACTTGTAGTCAGGGGTTTATTTTGTTTCTCCAACAAGTCAGATAAAGCGGACTTGACTATGTTTGATGTGACATAAGTGAGTCCGGCTACTATACCACTAGTGTCATTTCAAACTAAATAACACCACATAAGTTTGGAATGACACTAGTGGTATAGTAGCCGGACTCGACATAAGTTATGTAATAAGTATCTTATTTTGTGCTTATAATGTCAAATATAAATAAAGTATGATAGAATAGTACAATATAAAAAATTACTTATGTTGTTATAAATTAATTCACCTATTTATGTTGCATAATTTATGCCGTCTCTCCTCTAAATTAACTCATCTATTCAGATTTAACTCATGACTTAACTTTAACACAACCAAATAAAAATATCTTATGCCATCATAACTTGAAATAAATAACTTATGACATCATAACTTTAAACCACAATCAAACATGACTACATATGCTCTCATAAATTTTCAAATATATTTTAAACCCACCTCCAATATTGTTTACTTGAAGAGAACCCAAAACTCAGTAAGCATGAAGTAATATAATTTAGTCTATATGAGTAGAGTAAAATTTTTAGTATTTTGTTATATATCTTTTATTGTCTCTTTTTAAGAAAATAGTAAACTCTTCAAAACATCTACAAATAAAAATAAGTTTCCTATTAATTTTTCTTATAAATTCAGTGAAAAGACCCACAAAACGAAAATCCTCAACATCCTCTTCAATATATTGTTCATATTTTGGAGGAAAAAAAAGAGGTAACGTAGTCCCCAATTTCTTTAAATATAAAGCAAGCTTCATACATATGAAAAAAAAAAAGGCCAAAGCAAATCTAACAAAATGGTGCTAAATTTTACCGACATTTTTATTAATATCCAAAGTTAATTACAAATTAATAAATATACCCAGAATCAGTGGGTATTTCGAAAATTGTCCAAACCGGCCAGATTCCGGCCGGTTTCCTCTTCCCCCATAAGCCGGCCAGATTCCAGCCAGTTTTCTTTTTTTTTTAACCGTTTACACCCTATAAATATGAGTCTTTCCTCTTCCTTACAACATAATAACTGTTTCGTTCTTCTTTCTTCGTTAGAGGTTTCAAGTAATGTTTTTTTTTATTTAATTATTTTATTTTTTTAATAATTAATTTAATTATTAAAAATAATTCATTTAAAAATAATTATTGTACACTCATTTAATCTTTTAGGGTTTAGTGGACTGACCATTACATGTATTACAGACATGATTCATTTAATTTTTTAGGGTTTCATAACCTACAATTGTTTACCATTTTCTAAATTAAATATGTATACAGACATGTAAATTAATAACCTGACAATTGTTTACTATTTTCTAAAATGTAGTTTGTTTACCATGGCCTTTATTTCATTACACTATGGTGGGAAGATGCTTAGTAATGCACACGGGACTTATTACAACAAAGATGCAATTACTTCATTTTTGATTCCCGGTGATATCTCACTTTTGAACCTGAAATCCATGGTTTACACATACACTGGTTATAACCCATAAAGTGGAACTTAGAATTACCAACACGGCATAGCCATCCCTCCAACGGGAAATGGGTTATTGCGAAACTACTAGATGAAAGTACTTGAAGAGGCATGTACGGTGATTTATATGCATGTTGTGAACTTGTTTATATAGATACTGCTTTCAGAACTTTTTTATTTGCAATTTGTGTGACTTTATTTGAAGATTGTGTTGACTTTATTTGCAATTTAAGTGTACTTTACTGTTTTGTACGAGACTCTGAATTGGCGGCGAATTTAATTGTGACTCTGAATTGGCTACGAGACTCTTTTTTATTTGCAATTGTATGCAAGTCTGACTTGGCTGCGAATTTAATTGTGACTCTGAATTCTTTCTCACGCCTTCATCTTTAAAGGAAACAACATGTGATTACTAAATAAAAAGTAATTCTTATTTAATTAATACTCAAAGAAATTACAACCTAATTCATCCAACTACAATAATACTACTTCTTAGAACCAATCTCAAATGCATCCAAATTTTAAACCCTACTAATACTACTTCTTAGAATGAGCCGATTTTGCCTGATCTGGATCAGTCACAGCAGACGAAGTGGTAGCCTTACCAGTATAAGTACACGGAACAAACTCATCGTCCGATGTTGGTGGCTCTGGATCATCAACCTTCTTTTTTTTAACCCATAGCCGTAGGGGTTTTCCACAAAGTCATCGTCCGAAATTTCATAGCTAAGAAATTCCGGCTGTATGAATGATCGACATGTCTGTGTATCAGGGCATCTCTGACACTTGTAATTTTTTTCCTCATTTTTACCTCGATCACTAATTGACCCTCCTCTCGCTGGGCCACAATTGGACGACCTACCTCGGTTGCTATTGTTCATCCTTTTGGCTGTAAAAAACCTTAAAATATCGGCATTTTCGCCTCAAAAATCGCCTTATCTTTCTCTCTGTCCTTCTCTTTTGTGAGTTGAGTGAGTTGTGAGGGGGAGAGAGAGAAAGATGGGTATAAAACAACAAAAAAAAATAAAGGGTACCGGTCAGAAAATGGCCAGTAGTCTTTTTAATAGATAACCGACCAGAAAATGACCGGTACCCTATTTAATCAAGTACCGGCCATTTTCTGGCCAGTAGGGTCATTTTTATTAAATCCCAGCGAACCTGGGTGTATTAATTAATTTGTAATAAACTTTGGATATTAATAAAAATGTCGAGTGATTTGTGAGGGGGGAGAGAAAAAAAGAGTATTTATAGGGTGTAAACGGGTAAAAAAAAAAAGAGAAACCGATCAGATTCTGGCCGACCTATGGGGAAAGAGGAAACTGGCCAGAATCTGACCGGTTTGGACATTTTTCGCAATTTTCACTAATTCTGGGTATTTATTAATTTGTAATTAACTTTGGATATTAATAAAACTGTCGGTAAATTTTATCTACATGTGCTATTCATTATTATTATTTTTTTTGGACAGGTGTTTACTACTGCAGCTTACAGAAAACTATCAGGTTGGACCCCCTTTTTTCCTTCATATTTTTTTTTGTTTGCAGTACACGTGTCATCTGATTGTGGGCCTGTTCCAGTGATAATTTGATAATCTTGGAATTCTGCTTCTCTTGAAAGCAAAGTAATGATGTGTAAATTAGTTAATTACTGGTCCAGAAGCTATTTTTAAGCCAAAACGTTGAGAGTATTATGTGACCTTTACTTCACCAATAATAATGTGTCCTGTACATAAATGATTAACTTCTACCAGGTTGCCCTCTCCATTGTTTTATCATGGTGGAACACCGTGGATTTGTTATGAACTTATGCTGTTGTTTTGATTTTTGTGAGAATATAATTAAGATGGTAAGACGTAAAGTAATGTATCAAACATACAATTTTGAAATTTTGATGCAGAGAATATATATAGCATTTTAATTAAAAAAATTAGAAACAAATAATTGCAACAACTTCCCTTGAAAAACATAGTTTTAATTATTTGAACTTGTTGTGCGGTTTGTGTTTGTAAATTTAGTAGTATGGTGTTTATTTTAATATATTAATTTGGAGCACATATATTGGATTTATTTAACATAAAAGGCACAACTAGTTGTTTGTTCATTAATTAAAATATACTTTGGTGGCACTGTGTTATTCAGTGGATTTCTTGTATTTTTTTAATCTATTATTGGAAAATATTAGCTATATTGCAATTGCATGTTTTTATGTGTTTTTTTAATTATTTTCGTTGTCTTATTAAATATGTTACCCTAATTAGGGACTAATACTAAATTTAATTATGCACATCACTAAGTAGGGGGCTAGGCTTTCTTAACCATTTATAAGTTTTTTTTTTCAATGTTAATATTTCTATATCTAATAATAACTCCACAATAATTAGTTTTGTTTTTTGTTGAAAAATCACATAATATTACATAATCTCTATATTTTATATTTTGGAGATACTATACAAATATAATTCTCGTTATGACCTTTTTTAGAAAAGAGTTTGTGATGTAACAAAAAAAACAAAATCGGTGTATAAAAATAATGCAAATTCAAAAATAGTCAAAGATAGACATATTTTGGTCTCCTCCAATATTTTGTAATATAAATTTAGGCCATGAAACTTTTAACAAAATTGTTATTGTTATGATTTTATGAAGTTTCAATGTAAACAAACTTATACAAGTAAGATCATCAATATTTTGTGATGTATCATACTTGTCTTGTTTATTATCATATCATGTGTTCTAAGCCTCTTTTTTTTTTTTTCTATTGTGCATTTTCATATTTATTTTTTATATTTTGATTTTGAAATATTATATTTAATCCTAAGAATTTTAACTAACAAATGGAAATAGTAGATTAAGCAATAATTATATTGCACTACTTTGATTTTTAATTTATATTTAATCTAAAGTGAATAATTAGATAGTCCGTCATAACGTGATTGATAAAGTGAATAATTATACTGCACTTCTTTGGTTTTGATGCACATCTCCATTATATATACAAATAACACAACCATTGCACCTTATAGAATGTCTCAATTAGATTTCGTTCTATTATTATTTTTTGTACGAGTCTAATATTTTGACAATTTAAGTGAACATAAAAATGCTCTCGTTCGTCACCAATTTCTCCCATTTACAAAATGCACGTTTAAGAGAGCAACAAGGGAGATCTTTAGCAATTCTAAGTTGATGTAGAGCATGAATGCAAGTGTTGGTGTCAACTAGCTCTATATATCATAAATGAAATATAATTCTAGAGATAGAGGATCACTAATGATTGATACTAAACCTAGGCTATGATTTGGTATGATTTGCTGCATAATCTCAGCTAACGGATTTTTCTGTCAAATCATTGAACATGCTTATTGCATTTCCAAGTGTCATTATCTGAATCAACTTTTCATGCATAAAATAATTAAAGAAATACACATTAATTGAATAGCATCAACTTGGTGGCTTGTTATTTAAATTAGCATTTAGCAAGCGATATGATTTCATGTATGTTATCTCCTTCATTTTCTCAAAAGATCAATTAATAAATAAAGCATATTGGCCTACGTAATTTTTTGGGGAAATAACTTTTTATAACAACCGACACATTGCAAATAAATAGAAAAAAAAAAATCATAGTTAGATATGTTTTTTACTGTACAAATAATCGGGTAATAAATTATGTAAGTTGAAAGTTAATTGGTCATCCATCAAACAATTAAAAAAATGATTCAATTTTATTAATATTTAGTTGATAATCAAATAATTGTTATAATATAATCAAATTTGATATTTACTTTATTGTAATATTCTAATAATAAAAGAACATATCCGCAATTTGAATTTTAAACTCTGACCAAATTTCGACAATAATCCCCATTTTAAATAAATTAATTTAGCTTTCCATATACCTACCCATCACATATAAAAAATATACAAATGACTAGAGATTCTACCGTGAATAATACCTACAATATCAAAACAACCAATTTGTCCAGTAGTTTATGTTATTTCAAACTCCAAGAAAATCATGTGACCGAGGAAATGTCAAAGACAATTTTATTACATTTTATATTTGGAAGGAAAGCTGTATTTTAATTAATAGCCCACTATCTATGTACTCGCCTATTTATATAAGATGGAGATTGAAATGCATTTAAGACATTTTATTAAGAAAATAATGACAGCGATAATAAAATTGTACTGTCTCTGTTGAGAATTAGACTTGATTTAATGATAAAAGATAAATATTTTTGTGTGGGATTGTAATTTTAAAATTTGGATAAAAGATCTTTTATTAATATTAAAATTTGAAAGACTAGATCTTTACATTTTCATTAAAAAAATCGTACAAAAATGTCAATAATAACTCTTTTAGCAAAATTCTCAAATAGGAAACTATCATGAATATTTCTCATTCATGCAAAAAAATGATGCCACTTGGAATAGTTTTTTAGTTTTTTTTTTTCAAGGATATATGTACCATCAATTTATAAATCAATCTCTTGCGTTTTTGGTTTTTGAGCTATATTTTTTCTTTCAATGTTTCTCGTGATTTTTTTATAATTACGTACAACACATTTGATTTTAAATATTGCTCTTTTTATAAAACTTACAAATTTGAACATAAGTCTAACTATATGAAAATGATTTGAATATTTTGATCCTTCATCATATATAAAAAAAATGATCATGACATTTTTCCCACCTAATCAATTTTTTTGGTTTTTCAAGGATATTTCCGGTATTTGGCGAATTTGCAAGGTCATGCTAGATGTATGCTAAACACCTTTTAGTTTACATCACAACTTACACAACAGATCTCAGATAAATCACCTGATATTATGACAAACACTTTAAATCCTTTGTAACAGGTACAAATTTTGTAAAGGTATGGCGAGTCACTGACATCTATTATTCTATCTCATATAGGTTATAAATTCAAAGGAAATTCTTAAAGGGTCATCTAATTGACTTGCTATACAGTATGGATTTGTGTGTCTAGGCATAGAAGATCAGAACTTAAAACCCATAATGCTTCCAAAACAACCTATTGGTTTTTGGAATTTTGATAGGTTGGTAGTAGGGTTCAAAATCTGACATACACACAAGCTTGACTTGATTCTCTCTGTGTTAAATTGCTGAATTTGAGCTGGCATAGTGGCATTCTTTCAATTTTTCTGTTTGTCAATTTTATTTTTGACAAATTTGCTACAAAGCCCTCCAATTCATCAAGAATTAAGTAACGTTTGTTGTAAAACTCTATTAAAAAGAAGAAGAAAGGAACTATCGCTTCTAAGTTCTAACACCATTACACCCAGAGGCGGAGTTACACTATGTGAATGGGTCAACTGACCTCATTTAATTTCTATACTCATATACAATTTATGTATAGTTCAGAGAAAAATGTTATGAATACTGTAAAATTGATCATCATTCACAGCATGAAAATTTTATATGATTGATCTTCATTCACGTTTGACCTCCATAAAACTGGCTCCGCCTCTGATTACCCAACCATAATATACCTGGAATAATTTGATATGTTGCTGAAATTATTTGTAAGAAAGTTAAGGGAATAGTTGAAAATATTATGTTAATAGAAGGTTATGCTTACAAAAATGTTGGTTTTATTTTTGCACAACGGTCCCTACACCTTCCTTCCCATGTGATCTCTGAATTTGATCTATCAAATTTAGAGTTGTAGACCCAATACCCTGAATGGGAGCCTCAAGGAGGTTTGCATATATACCCATTTTTCTAATCTTCTTATATTATTACCCTTACAATAATTTATTTACAAATGTCTCTACCTGAATTGACTATTGAGCGGGCATTCTCCATTCTTGGACACTTTACACTCTTTTTTCTCTCTCATTTTTTTAATTAAACCCTTGTCACAGCCCCACGTGACTTGGACATAAAGCAATGGAAAGACGCCGAATCCAATTTTTTTTATTACATATTGCCCCCCTATTAAATAAAAAAGACATGGGACCCATCTGTAAGTGAAAAAAGATACACAGAATTTTCTGCTACTAGCAACCAAAAAAGTTAAGAAGGGGGCTATTGACAGTTTCATGATGACACATTAAAAGTTGGCTTTGCATGTATAGTTGCCGCTATTTTTATTAATATCCAAAGTTAAATAAAAATTAATAAATATACTCAGCTGAGGTGGTTATTTTTAAAAATGTCCAAATCGGCCATTTAATGGCCGGTTCATTTTTTTTTTTCTACCGGCCATTAAATGACTAGTCTGTTTTTTTTTGCTGTTTCAAATCCTATAAATAACTTTTTTCTCTCTCCTCCCTCTCACAACTCACTCAAATAACATAAGAGAAAGAGAGGAAGGGAAAGATAGAAAGAGAAGGCGGTTTCCACGGGCAATTTCCCAGATGCCAAAAGGATGAACAATAGCAACTGAGGTAGGTCATCCTATCGTGGTCTAGCGAGAGGATGATCAATTAGTGATTGAGGTAAAAATGAGAGAAAAAAGAACAAATATCAAGTGTGCCGTGATAAAAAGAACTGTCAAGTATGTATGATGGAGGAACTTTTTACACTGCCTATTTGGTATGAAATTTCAAACGATGACTTTGTGGAAAACTTCTACGGCTCTGGTTTGAAAAAGAAGAAGGTTGATCTAGAATCTCCAACATCGGACGATGAGTTTGTTCCGTGTACTTATACATGTAAGGCTACCACTTCGTCTGATATGACTGATCCAGATCGGCAAAATTGGCTCGTTTAAAGAAGTAGTATTATTAGGATTTAAAATATAGATTCATTTGAACTGGGTTCTAAGAAGTAGTATTATTTTAGTTGGATGAATTAGGGTTGTAAAATTAGGTTGTAAATTTTTTGAGTTTCTTTAGTGTTTATTTTGTATATTTTATTTCATCAATTCAGAGTTTATTTAGACTTAATGTATTGACATGCATGTAGACTTGATGTTTCTCTACTTTGAATATGATACAAAACTGTAAAGTTATAAAAACTTACATTCAACTAACTCACAATTTAGTCTTAATAAAGTCCACACAAATTGCAAATAAAATAGTTCTGAAAGCAGCATCTAAATAAACAAGTCCACAACATGCATCAAATGAGAAGAATTTAAATCACCTATTACTACTACGCCTAAAATTAAACCCGAGAAGCCGACCAGTTGCAGAAGATGACCTACCAGATGGCTCTGCTTGGCTTCCAGATGCCCTTGTACGTCTACTAGTTGACCTCCTTGGTTGGTTTCCATATGACTCTCCTTGCACCCTCAACCGCCTCTCCTCCCATGGCAACTGTCTCTCCCATTGCTTCTGCAAACATAGCAGATGCATCTAAACGACTTGTAGATGTGCTACGCCGTGACCCTTATGACCTTGACCCGCTTGCCTCTGCCATAACTCGGACATTTTCTGTTGCATTTGCTGCGTTTCTGGCCTCTGCATTGCATTTGTTACTTAGTAAGTTGGTCTAAATTGAAAAGAAATATAATTTTTGATGAATGTTACATACCTCTTCGAATCATGTCGGTAGTGGAACGGCGAGCCTGATGCCCCCTTCGTCTACCTTGCATTTCATCCATGGTCATTACATGATGATGTGTTTTCGCCTCCCAACCCTAATTCAGGCCGAGCTCAGAAGAATTCTAAGTCCAGTACAAGGAGGTCATTCTTCCATATTGCCAAAAACAACAAACATCCCATTCCAAGTACTTTCAAGATAGTTCACAGTATACCAGTCTGCAACAAATTGGTCATCGCACCAGTTTCGTTCACGACAAACCGCTAAGACATGAGCGCATGGAATAAATGTTAATTGGATATCTCTGCATGTCCATTTTGTTGCCGGGCTCGCGTGTCACAATATACTGGAACTCCCTATGAATAAGGTCCATACTTTCATTACTGCCGCGGTTGACTGAAACATACTCATTTGGGGATGAAGCTTGGTACTGACCTTCGCCGTGCGTATAAGGGACCAAACACATTTGTGCAGCTTTGGTCCACCGTTTTCTTATCTTTTGCAACTGGCTCTTTGATGTATTAGTAAGAAACTTCCCACCACATTGTAATAAAATCATGACCATGACAAACAAACTATATTTTGGTAAATGGTAAACAATTGTCAGTTTACTAATTTAAATGTATAGGTTACTGAGAAATAATTAAAACAAAATAAAAAATTATAAAAAACTAAATTTAAATTAAATAAAAAAAATTTAATTTAATAAAATAATAAATTTAAATTATAAAAAGAAAAATTACCTGAAAATCACGAGTTGAGTTGAGTGAGTTGAGTGAGTTGTGAGAGGAGAGAAAAATGGTTATTTATAGGATTTGAAACAACAACAAAAAAAGAAAAAAAGAGGACCGACCATTTAATGGCCAGTTGAGAAAAAAAATGAATATTTTTTAAAATACCCAGCTCAACTGGGTATAATTAATATTTTGTACTTAACTTTGGATATTAATAAAAATCACGGGTATAGTTGTATACACACATCTGAAAATGATATAAATGTCATTAAAAATATTGTGCTAAAAAAGTTTCTTTTTTTTTTACTAGAAAAGTGTGTGAAATAAGTAGATTAGTTATGGAAAAATAGCAAAAAATTCAAGTCGCTTGACAATTCTCAGAGTAACAATAATTGCAAAAATATATTGAGATAGCTACAAAAGAGTTGCTTCATAATTTTCATATTAAGTTTTGAAATGGTCCAATTACGCAGGGAAAAAAAATTAGAAGTACGAAAAGTATTGTCTAATTTTGAGAAAAAAAATTCATGCATCTGTCATTTTTATGCTTCCAATCAATAACTAAATGATATAAAAAAACCTTTTCAAAGCAAAAAAGAAATAATGATGATCATCAACACGCAATTCAGACAAGGATTTGAACTCAATGTTTCTAGCATGTACCAATATATTTCTTTTACTAATCAAATATACGCTTTCTGAGTACATACAATAGGCAGACAAATACACATAAACACAGAAGTTAAATAAAATCACTAATGATTGAAAAACAAATTAAACTACAACCACCAAAACAAACAAAAAAATGAATATTAACTCGGCATTATTTCCAACCTAAAATTATGAATACAACATCCCCAAAAAATTTGGCTAAGTAAAAATTCAACCCCATTCCCCTTGACCTAGAAATTTTTGCGTGCATCATTCTTGCGGCATACAGCCAGATCGCCCCCACCCGAACCAACCTCAACCCGAAAGACAAAACCCTAATTTCACGAGGAAGAACCATACCAACCAACCAATCAATATCTCCGGGCATCTCTTATTGCTTTGGATGCTTTGCAAAACCTTGTTAACTCAATCCAGCTGCGGTATACTCGTTTTCAAGCACCGGTTGTGTGCGTGTGCCTAATGCCACTGGTGCCTGGGCCCCACCGACTCGAGCAAAATGCAATGCCTCCCCTGCCTCGGACTGTCTCTCCATCTCCTTCACCTTCTTTTCCCTCCTATACCTCACAATGCAACATATCAGCATTGACAACAGGACTAACACTACAAGTCCCCCAACAGCTCCCCCAATTATCTTCCATGCCTTGCTAGAGATCTTCTTATGATGGGTGGGCCCTGAAGGGGCCGGCGAAGGAGATATCCCGCTTGTATTAACCGCAATTGCAAAATGGCCCCTCCTATAAGTCTCACATTTATTACTTGATACCAAATCCCTGAATTGGGCCACTCCGTTTAGGTCGAACCACACACATTTTGGATCAGTACCGGCTGCTGAAGTGGTTAAATTTCCAAAATCAATTGAAATAGGTGATTCTGATGCCACAAAATCCAACTCGGGTAAATTGGTACCAGACAAATTAGCTGCATCATATGCTAACAAACCGATTATCGGTGTCAGGTACGTGAAACCGGTGAGCGGGTAGTAGTCAGAGGTCCAGTTACCGAGGTTTTGGTACACAAGAACGAGTCTTTCCACATATGGTTGCACAATCACACCTACTGGTATGTCAAACTGCATGTAAGTCGGGAAACCGCGTTTACGCAAACTGCCGCTTCTTAACCTTAAAGCTGAGATACTGATACCAGTGAGATTGGCCGGTACTTGGCCAGTATAAATGATGCCAGTATGAGGGTGTAGGAAAGCCCGGTACGCGTAGTCTTGTAGTAGTGAATCAAGTTCTCTTGCTGGGGACTGAGAGGTACATTGGTGCAGGAAAAGGACACAAATTAGAGAGACCCAAATTACCAAATTGTGCGTACACTCCATCAATGCGCGCAAAGTTGAGGAGAAATTGAAACCCAGATCCTTTAAATTCACTGTGAAAGGGATCTGGGAGGAGAATATGGTGAATCCAGCAAGTTAAACTTACAATCTGGTCCTTCTCATCTCTTGTAATAACGAAAAACCCCACCAATGTAGTACCACAAATAAAATATTTCTAGCTTCAAGTGATAAAACCCAAAATAACACTCTTTGTAGTTTCCCTGAAGTTACCTCTTTAGAAGTTTCCAGTAAAAACAAACGCTAAAGAAAGCTCAAATCTTCTCAGAGCTTTTCCAATTCAAGCATGGCGAGGTAGTGCGAAGAACCCAAAGCTGGAGCCGCATTTTTAGTAGAAAAGATAGGATCTTATACAAAGAAAGAATGAGAGAAAATCATAAAAAGCTTGAAAATCGTATGATCCGGCGCTTTTAGTGGATAAGATTTATCCTTGATTGCGAGAGGAGATTGCAGTTTGTGTGGGAGAGCAAGAGCAACTAAAATGGAGATTTTTACGGAAAGGGAAATAAATTAAAATTTGGGGGGTATGTGGGAGAGAGAAAGAGAGAGAGAAGAGGAAGTGCCAAATAAAACCCTCTAATAAAGGAAATTTGTGTAGACGTGGTGGTCTACGTTTATTTTTAAACTTCATTGTGAGAGCAAATATATTTGACGTAGCATAAGAAATTTTTTTAAAAGTATCTTAAATCTAAATAGAACAAAGTGAATTATTAGCATGAATATTTGACCCTTTATTAAGAATAAGAAAAGCTTTTGGAAATCAAAATTTAGAGATTGACAAAATAATTAATTGATAAATAAATTATAGCAAAAACTGAGATACTCTGTTTAGGAAATTTAATATTTGACTATTATATACTAATTATAAAATAGCATGATGTTGTAAGTTTGTAACCAAATCAGTACCAGAAAACCAAATTAGAATACTTTTTAGCAATTACCGGTGCATTGATGAGACCATAGACCGGGTGTACGCGAACCGCGCTTTGCCAAAACCTCGCTGTCACTAAAAGACCACTTAAAAAATCCCGAAACTACCCTTCAGTGTGTCCGAAGCGGCAGTACGGATGCGTCAGGTTAACGCCTTGACGCCGTTAAAGTGCTACTTTTCTTTTTCGGCCCCTGTACTTTTCCAACGTCGGGATGGTCTCCCAAGGCCTTCTTTTTAGATTAGAAAGCAGCACAATATCAGTCATACCCCTTATAAATTGATAATATCATATATCATCATATATACTTCATATAGGTATGAAGTACAGGGGATGTGAAGGAACTTCTAAGATATACATGATAATATGATATGTTGCAAAATCTAACTAAAAATATTGTGAATGTACATGACAATTTATATTATACAACATTTAAGATATTTTTTAATTTTAAGAGGCGTAGAATAAGGACATATGCAATGGAATGTATAGAATTTTTACAATTATATGGTCTGAATGCAAATTGGACATCCGGGTCATAAAAGATGTATGAATATACAATATGAAATCCAAACGTTATTGCATTATAAGGAAATGAAGATTTCCAGCAAAGAAAGGATGATTAATTAGAATCTTAAAAATATCTGAAAAAAGGGAAAAAAAAATTCATTGTGGAAAAGTGCATCTGAAATAATATATCATATTTAGAGAGCAAAGAAAGAAGATCCAGAAAAATATTTTCTTAGTGACATTATATATAATACAACTATAAATAAAATATAAACCACATTATTTCTGCTATTTTCTCTTCATTAGTTAAATAATTTCAAATGCTTTTAACTTCCTAATATTATTTTTATAAAAAAAAAAATTTTCTTAACTTCCTAATATTTCTTTTATAACAAATAATTTTGCTCACTCTGCCCATATTTATTTTTCCTCATAATATCCTTAGAATTTTATTCATATTTGGAGAATACCGGTACACATGAAATCAGTCCTCGTTCTGTAGAAGCCCAAGCAACAAAATTTTCATTAAAGAGGGTTCTTGCTGTAAAGATCCAATGAAGGGTTTATTGAGATGTAATCTAGATCGTAGGACTTATAATCGACGGTGTAGCTTAAAGAAAGGTTTCATGATTTCATTCCTCTAAGTTGTGGGCCCCACAGGGTCCAGCTCACAGAATGTTAGCTGGGCGCATCCCAAAAAGGGAAGGGATTTTAATTGTGATATTATTGCTTTTTAATTTAATTTTCATATTTTGAGAAAGAATTTCGTACAGAAGTCCTAGAATTACTTTTATTTGTGCAAATACCTTCCTGTAAAAGTACATATTACTGAGCATGCCCCTACTGTCACTTGTACTTCATTTGTCTTCTTCTTTCTAGCAGAATCTAAATATTAGGTTGCGTATATATTTAATTAAACAGAGCAGCCGACATTTTTATTAACATCCAAAGTTAATTACAAATTAATAAATATACCCAGAATTTATTGGTTTTTCGAAAAATGTCCAAACCGGTCAGATTCTGGCCGGTTTCCTCAAATTTTTTTTTTACACCCTGGAGAGTCCATTTGATCAATATCTAACACTGAAAATTCAAATTTTTTGTTTAAATTATTTGTTAGATTACTTCTTTTGATGTATAATTAGCATATTTATACTAAAATACGCTAAATTACTTGAAATTATGCTGAATTACACTATATTACATTAAATTACGCTAAATTATGTTAAATTACGCTAAAATATGGTAAATTACGGTAATTACATATGAATATGGATGATATCTTTACTGAGAAGGCGAAAAACGACGACGAAACTTTAAATGGCCAAATTCATTATCTTGCTCTTCATAGTGTCTCTAAAAAAAAAAAAAAGGGAAGAAACCAGCCAGATTCTGGCCGGTTTCTGGGAGAGGAGGAAACCGGCCAGAATCTAGCCGGTTTGGACATTTTTCAAAAAACCAAGAAATTCTGGGTATATTTATTAATTTGTAATTAACTTTGGATATTAATAAAAATGTCGGCCAGAGCAGATACCAAATAATTTCAGTTTGTTTATTATTCGAAAATAATTAAATATGTTTTAAATACTATAAATAATATTTATTTCTTTTCGCTAAAGAAAAAAAAAATACCAAATATGCGATTTATGTTGTTGCAAATAATTATTCCGGTTCTTTATAAAATGTTTATTTATTTATTATCTAAAAGTAAATAAACTGAAGTAATTGCTACTATACTCGTGCATATTATATATGTATATCACTAGTACCATAACTTATTTATGCATATTCAATTGGATGGTTCATAATTTTGGGGATTTGATTTGTTTCCTTAATTTTTTTTTTGCCTGGGAACCAACCAAATAGAATACTCTGTAAGTGGGGCCCACTTTGGCTATGAAGTGTGCGGTACAACTGTATGATTTTTTTTGGACGGTGTTTTTTTTTTTAACAAATCAAAGAGTGAAACAAAAGTTTCATAATAAATGATGTCATCTCTGTGTGCGCTCCTGTTTATAATTCAAACCATTTTTTTTTGCTTTTGAAAACTTGGAAAAATTAAAAACGGAAAAAGGATAGGCACTTAAGGCAGGCACCTAAGAGCCAAAATCCTCTTTTACAATCACACACAACATTAATTTTGTGGCTATTTACAGACGTATATCATGGACATGCTAACAATTTTCTAGGTATGAAATGTATTATAGTAGTGACAGTTTGATAAAAAAAATTAAAATCAAGTTAATTTTAATTACAAAAAGTATAAGCATGTTGTTTGCAGTTGTGTATCCAAATTTGTACAATTCAAGTATTAGTTGATGAGTGAAGCTGTGTTACTATGCATGGCGCATATTGACCTACACTATGAACTCAAATTTTCGGTTTGAAAGTCCTATCAATCGATCTGAACCGTTTAACATAGTCTCCATATAAATATGTACTTGTAATTTTACATTTTAGAATTTGTTTACTATTTGAATACTGTTCTTTTGAATGGGTAGAAAATCATTATTTTTTCATGGTCCAGAATTTCAAATCAAGTGATTTTCTATCCATTAAAAAAAATAGTAAAAATTTCTAAAAAATATAAAATTTAGTTTACAAATACATATTCATATGAAAATCATATTAAAAAGTTTGAATTGACAGTTAGAATTTTAAAAACAAATATATTGATTCATAGCACCGACCAATGCGCTATGCATAGTACCATCAGTTGATATATCATAAAGGAACGTCAAATAGTAGTTATGTGCCGAATTTGTACAATTTAAAGTATCGGTTGATATTTCATAAAGAATCGTCAAACAAAGAAAAATGCAAATTTAAAATTATTTGATAAATGATAAATCACGCTCAAAATATACATACAAACAGTATAGATCACACTCAAAATATATGACGGGTTTAAAAAAACATAGTGAACCTTAGTTCATTGACAATTATAATCCAAAAATTACTAGAATTGCTTTCATATTTTTATTGTTTTTATCTATGTGGCAGTGAGACAGCACATGATTCGCATGCTGGTTTTAGCCACAGAAAATCAGAAAGGATTGCACCCTGATGGTCCACACGGGTCTTTAATCCAATGAACTAACTTGAACGTTGGATCCCAATGCAGTGATGGTTAGGTTACCACTTACCAACGAGCAAATTTGAACCGGTTTCCAAATGATTTTTTTTTTTTTCAAAAAAAAAAAATGTAAGAACCAAATGTAGACTGTGCAAAATAATATGTTATAAGAAGTTCAATGTTCTTATTTCTGATAACTCAAGCTATGATTTTTGTATTTAGAATTTTAATAACTCAAAATTTTAAAACTTAAATATTAAAAAATAACAAATAAAAAATTTAGATTATCTGTATCACTTTATTTATGTAAGTACGAAAATAATTTATTATATTTGGACTTTGTTCGAATTAGCATTAAGAGCTTTTAAATATCTAGTAGTATGAATAATTTATAGAAGTTTATTTTTGAAGCTCTTGATTTTGCCAAAAAAACGAGAAATATTTTAATTATTCGATGTGCATATAAAATATGTAGTAGTATGGATGCAACTATTGATTTTATTTTCTTATTTATATATTATTGTACAAAAATAATATTAGAGATTTGAGTAGTAAAGACGTGTTGTAGACATGAACAAAGATATTTAAATTTCTCCGTGAAGTCAAATCTAAAATTTTAATCTATGAATTTACGAGTGTGTATCTCTTGCAGTATCACATAAGAATTTCGGGTTTTAAAAAATAAGGGAATCCACTTTAAAATTCGTTTAAACTTGCATTAAATGGTTCGGGTCTAATCTAACTCTTTCATGTATCTTCCTTGTCCGAATTTTGAGTTTACATTTCTTTTATGAGAATTTTCATTGCTAAATATCTATCAGATTCAAATTTGAGTTCAAGAGGCTTTGCTTTCAGCCGATCCACTTCAAAATCTATACATATCTATTTTAATATTTGCACGGATTAAGTATGCACAAATTTTAAACTACAGCCAATCTAATTTAAATTTGAATCCGGTAGAAATCGCACGCACTACGGATCAAATCAGGCTATTAATTAATTTTCCTAGGAACAGCGCAATATGTCCACCTGGCATGTCCTAGTTATGACGTTATCACAAGAAATCAATGTCGGACATGTATACAAGCTGCTTGCGATCACACAGAACTTAATTGTGGCTGCATAAAATTATTATTATTGACATCATTTTATAAGTTAACAATTCTACGTACTATGGCAGCAAAATTCTGACCTCTCTGATTGTTGTAACAGTCTTACATATTAATTGCATGCAATTTCACATAACTTATGACAATTGTAACATGATTCATGCATAATTCGCGAATTATTTATTTTCAGCATCTTTCCGAATGAAAAAAGAAGTTCAATAATTTTTTGAACCTTTACAAAGTATTTACGAATTTTAGGAAACTTTTTCGAACATTTCCAATTATTCATATTTGCAAAATTTATTTTCTTTCTTAAAACTCAATAATATTGATAGGTTTCCAATTAATCATTGACCAATGACATGTATTATTGGCCAATTATCTAATGCCCAAGGGAATATATAGAAGCGCATCGGTTATGTGATGTTTGAATTGGAAAATTATTATTATATACTAGCGAGGCTACGGTGCTATACATACTACAGATCGATTCGTGTTATGAATTTATGTTTTTATTTTCAAAATTAAAACATTTAATTCAAATCGCTTTGACCTCCATTTAAAATATATCAAAACGTAGTCGTGGATCAAATTTAACATTTTTTGTTGTTGCTTTTTTAGATAGATAAAGATCACACGCACTTTGCTTGATTTTCCAAATTTAAATCAACTACCTTATTTCATTGGATTTGAGATTTAATTAGTGGCCCGTGACGCACTTTCCAATCAGATAAATTGTGATTAAAATAATCCATAACTTTTGGCAAAAAGTGCTTATATTAGTGTTGTAAATAACAGTATGCGCTCATCGGACGGACATGGTACTGTTATGCAATTAATTAAGAATAATCGGAAATAATAGAGAATAATCGATCATAATTGGAAAAAATTGGCCGATTAATCGGGAAATTCCTTAACGGTTTGGTCACTACCAACGACTAATTGACCGATTAATCGGCCTAAACGGACGTTTTTTACAACACATGCTTATATTAAGGGTAAATTTCACTAGAGGTTACTAAACTTTGTCATTTGTTATGAATTGGTCACTCAAGTTTGATTTGTCATTTTTTAGTAACTCAACTTTGTCATTTGTCCCAATCAAGTCACTCTATACTTTTCCGTCAAAAATCTTAACGGAATATCCCCATTTTGTCCAAAATATTAACAGAATATACTCATTCCGTTCAAAATACTAACAGAATAAGCATATTTCATTAGCATTTTGGACGGAAAAATATATAATTACTTGATTGGGACAAATGACAAAGTTGAGTGACTAAAAAATGACAAATCAAACTTGAGTTACCAATTCGTGACAAATGACAAAGTTTAGTGACCTCCGCTGAAATTTAGCCTGATATTAAATTAAAGGTTATTTCTGTTATATTATATTGCGGTCCCAGTGTTTTCTTTTTCCTTTTCTTTTGGCAAGACATGATTGTGCTTTTTATTTGTTGCAACTAATTAATTACCCTATTTTTAAGTTTATGAATTTTATATTATATCGCCGACAACTTATTAATTGCTGTCTATTTTAACATATTCTATATAATTAACAGAGTAATAACAAGTACCAAATATTATGTATGTACTTAAATTTAACGAGGGAGGTTACGGTACTATAGATCTATATTTTTTTCTAGTATTCTTTTTTAGAAATACATTTGTTTTTTTATTATTAATTGAATGGTCCGAGTCAGAAAAATAAATTTTATTTTATTCCGAGAATAATATAAGATACGGATGCATTTTGCTTAAATAGATCTCAGATATGGCAGTCGATTGGAGGGTCAAGATTGCTTGATATGTCTTTACAGAGGAGATGGACGGTGGGGATAAAGTGGACAGCCATTAATAAGAGACAAAATTCGTGGCGAACTTTATCTGCCTTTTTATAGCCACGTGGCACAAAATATGAGATATCTCAGAGGATGCGAATTCCCCATCACACAGACACGGGTCACAGCGCACTTCACTGTGATGCAATTGGAAATTTGGAATTAGAATTAATAAGGCGGCGAAATTGGATCCTCAACTAGCGAGCTGACGTGAAATGCTGATATTGTTTGCCATTATAATTATAAGTTATAACCTGCATTTTCTGATGGATTCGGAGTGTCTAGTTTGAGTTTGATTTTAGTTGAATTAATTATGAATCGAAATGAGATAGCTCGTTAACAATTTGCTCATATATATTGCGAGCTGTACCTAGATCACGAGTTTAAAAGAATTTTTTTCGTAATACGAACATCTCTCATGATGTGCAAACAAAAAAATAAATAAAATAATTGAAAAATAATTATATATTTTTTTCTTACAAAAAGCTAAAAAACTAACTAAGCAAGCATAAGTCAAGCTTGGTCAACTTTAAACTCCTTAATAATAAACAGAGCCAGAATCAAGCGTAACTAAGTATGAAATTTATTTTGTTTCTTAATAATATTTATGGAAGTGAGCTGACGTGTCATGCTGATATTGGATGCTAAGATAATCTAAGTATTTGAATTATATTTCATGTCCGATCTAAACCGTTTGATTCACGTCAAAATACAAATGTACATTTACAAAAAATTGTTAAGATAATCTAAGTATTTGAATCAGAGTTCTAAATAGCGCGCTATAGCGTTTTCGGACCATAAAAGCTATGTCGTCATGCATAACGTTATTTTTTTAACCGTTCCATTATATGCGATAAGTACTATAAACTTTTAATTTGAATTAAATCCGAATTTCTTTAAGAAACAAAATCTTTAAGTATTTGCTAACATAATCTAAGATTATCTTAGCAAATACTTAGATTCTCTTTCAAACTCGAATTGCTTTAAGAAATTGATTTACGGGGAGGGGAAAATATTTTTTCCTTTCTCACTCTAAAAAATTGTGTAGAGAGAGTTCTGTTTTTCAGTCCACATCCTTTTATCGGTTGTACTATATGACAAATTTGCTTTTCAATAGCACTTTGTGGTGCGTTACTAATCATTGCTAGCTAAATAAAGATGTATTCTTTTTTATATACATTTACTCCTGTGCCTTCCAGCAACTGGCAGCAAGTACATTAATGTTTTTTGTTTGTTTGTTAATATTCTTGATTAAATTTCGATTAACCATCTCATTTAGGTAGTATTGTTCTTCAATAGTGATCTCTAAATAAATTATAGTAGCTGGTACTGCTACTGATATTGTAATAAATCAAAGGCCACCTTGTTTTGGTTTAAAAAAAAAAAGTGAAAGAATTGTATTAGTTCCACACCTAACTAGCTATCTTGTTTCAAAAGACATGTAAATAAAAATGTCGTTTGGTCTAAACAAACTACTGAATCAGTATTGTATTTGTATTTTTTTTCTTGTTTATAATTGATTCCTGTACAGGTGAATAAGTAGAGAATGAAAAGGCAGCCAAGATGTTATGTCAATATGCGAAGTTACATTGTTTCTCCATTTTTTTTTCCATTGTGTTTGAAGCAATTAAGTTGTTAATCACATAATCCTTTTTGTAACCCTTGTTTTATATATTCAGCTAATAGTACAACTCATTAATTTGCTCACTGCAAACACATCTCCTCTGATACTGACACAAAGAACTGTTTACTGGTAAATGAGGCATTCCCGGGAACTACATAAATAGTTCCTAGTAATATACATTGCATTGGTATATAGATGATCTTAAAGATCATGTGATTATGTAAGACTGTTGATTCATTGTCCAAATAAAAGTCAAATTAAGAATGGATCAATATGCATGACAGGTATGTTAACTGCTCAAGGCACAAGTGCTTAACTGCTCAAGGCGCATTTGGGTATTCCAACATGATCTGACCTGTATGTTAATGTTAGAACCCGACCCAATTGGTTCAAGACTTGACCAGTCTGAAGGAATGAATTCATAACCTTTTTTCCCAGAAACAAACAATGGCCGCTGAGAATCGAGAAACATAAACTTGGCAGCCCTGCCAAGACTTCCAAAAAGAGAGAGGAAAAGACAGAAATCCTGACACAGTATTTGGCATTAGCCAAATTAGAGCAGTGTTTGGACTTGCCAAACTATCCTTGCTGGATTGGATTTCTCTCCTAAAATTAAAGCCCAGTCTGGTCAAAAACTTTTTATGCTTCTTACCGAGCTGGAACCAATTTGGGCTGAAGCCCGTTCCTTTCAGGCCCAATATATTTCTATTGCTCATCCGCAATCTACCGGACGTCATCAAGTACAGCAACTATCTAATTATATGTTAATCTTGCAAAATAAGTTAAGCCTCGGCTATCCACATGTAATTACAAATATCATCAAATATGAAATAACCCGGAAATTACAACCAATGCAACTTGAACAAAATACAAACTCGAATGGCCAACTTGGTCAAATGCCATATATAATATACTCGGCCATTCGACTATTTCTAAGTAAAATAAGTTTACACGACCAACGGTCTTTGGATTAAAAAAAAAGCAAAATAATTTGATTAGTCGGGAATTTTGCGTCAGACTCGCTGGTCAATGAACACATTATTAATTGATTTAATTCAGTGCGCAACATACTAAAATATATAAATTATATATAAATCAAATTTTTGTTAGATTTATGTTTTATCAAGAATTGATACTTAATTTTTTTTAATTACAAATATCATTAAATATTGTTCAATGAGTTGGAGGCGAATTTTTTCTGACAATTAGCACGGCTCCTATCAAAGTACCATAAATCTAATTTACTGAAATTTGAAAATCAACTTTTGATCGACTAACGCAAAAGAGTGAGGCTATGGTGCTATGCATAGCACGGATGAGGTCCGTGCTACGGCTCAAAATTTGACTTTTCAAAATCCTAACAGTCGATCCAACCGTTCAATGTGATAACCATATGAATATGTACTTGCAAACTAAATTTTATATTTTTTCGAATTTTTTTACTATTTTTTTAGATAGGTAGAAAAATCAGTGTTTTCTGAAAATTCTGGACCATCAAAATTCTACCTATCTAAAAAAATAGTAAAAAAATTCGAAAAAATATAAAATTTAGTTTGCAAGTACATATTCATATGGTTATCACATTGAACGGTTGGATCGACCGTTAGGATTTTGAAAAGTCAAATTTTGAGCCGTAGCACGGACCCCATCCATGCTATGCATAGCACCATAGGCTCACTCAACGCAAAATACCACTTATAAATATTTACAATTAAAATAGTTAACCTAAAAGTCCATAATAAAATTACGCATGCCCGATCGAGACAGCCCGATACCTAAGTTAGGGTAAACATTTTGACATAGCCGTTTTTGATTCATTATGTTTTAACTCTATTATTTTCATTCTTATATTAAGCACGTAGATGTTTTGATCCATCAACGGTTTCGATTAAAAGATGAAATTTTGAATTGAATATTAACCCTCTAATCAAATAGTTTGCCTTTTTTGACTTTATATATCTTTTTTATATTTTTGTGTGTGTACAAGCATAGTAACAATATACGCAATTAATTCGCGTTTTATTCATTTTTTTTACATTTCTGAACCGAACTCCGAATAAAACTCGAATCACAAATTATTTGAGATAAAAACGCGATTTTTTTAATTTTTTTTTGGGTTTTTTTTTTGCTTCCTTGTTGTACCGAATCATTCCTGAATTATACACGAATCACGAATTTTTGACCCCGCTGAACCGAACCCGAACTATTCGTTTGTCACTATGTGTACAAGTATAAATTTATTTAGATACGTACTCACCACACGTACTTGACACATGCAGATGTTCTGATTTCTCCATTTTTTTTGAAAACTTTCCCAAACCCTTTTATTTGATCGTAGATACTCGATTTTCTAATTGATATTTCTTTCCATTTTTAAAATGTCATTTAAAAGATACATATCCACAGTAATCGTTGTAATTTTTGAAAAAAATATTATTTCTTTCTTAAATGTCATTTTTTTGGGAGCAAAAAATGTCTGTTGCCTTTGGAGTAAAAAGACCGAATTACAGACTTTTTATTTCTAAATTAAATGTCTATGTTGATGATTTATGTGTATTGACATTTTTAATTGAAATTAAATTAGTAATCAGATCGTCATATGAACTTTAAATTGGGCGTCGTATTCCGACATGCTAATAATATATAAAATAATGTATTCCCATATGTTAATGATATAATAATACAATTACTAATAATTATAATTATTATGATAATAATAATAATGACATAATAATATTACATATAATAATGATAAGAAAATATAAAATGATAAGAATTGCTATTGTGAAATTTTATTAACAGACATGCCTTCGAAAAAATATAAAAATAACCCCTGCAAATTTCTTGACAAAACGTCTCTATGGGACCCACCAATAACCCATGTAAAATTAAAGAGATTTTACAGAATAAATTAATACCATTTGTTTGCATTATATATTAATTAGGATTAATTTTAGGCTGCAAATAATTGGCTAATTTCTGAGTTTTTTTTTCCCATTTTACATCCCTTAATTTAAAAAAACAAATAAAATTTGATTTTTATAAATATTGATACTCAGTAGTAATATTAGTTTAGATTTAGTGCAACTAATTAAAATGAGATTTAAGGAAAAAAAATCTATATATATTTACCGTAGAATTTTACTTTTGGTCTTGACTACAGACGAAGACCAGTAGCAGTACCAGAAGATATAAGGGTAAATGCATTTTCCCCATGCAATTACAACATCCCATATCCTCTCCTCAAGTTACAAAATTCAGATAAAGGAGAGTAACTGGAGATTTAAAAAAAATAAAAAGAGAGAGAGGTGGACGAAATTTTGGGATCCACATTGTTTATTTTATCAAGAAATTTGAAGAGAATATTTTGTTTGATTTTTTCGTAAAGAATATTAGCTTGTAAAATTTCCCATGTATTGATTATTTTTTTGGATTGGTATGTCTTTCCATATTATTTAGTACTTTGTTTTTCAAAATTATTCAATCATATTATTGTATACTGATTATTTTTTTCTCCATTGTTATAACTCTTCTCTAAATAGCATAAAGTATATATGGTGTGTATATATGTTGTAGATTTTAAACGAGAAGGATGAAAGGTGGTATTTTTGGGCAATAATAAACCAAAATAATATGGGTCAGTTAAAATAATAAACCGAATTTTGAAGCTGGATATTGTCATTGGACCAAGTAAGATGAAACGAAATTTTATAACAACAATCAGCGGTGGATCTAGAATTTCTATTAGGGCACGATATTAATCAAGTTCAAATAGCTAATCGAGTTCAAACTCATTAACTTATCGAGTACACAATTGCAATTCAGTCTCTGTATCTATGTTTATTATAAAATCTGTTATAATCATAAAATTAATATATACAACATTGAAACATTTTTCCTAATCTAATTAAAAATTCGTTTGGCACAGTTCAAAGTGGGATTGTTCTTAAGCCAATTAGTAAATTGAAGTCACAACTTAGATAAAAATTTAACCGAATATATATATATATTGAATAATAAAAGGTCAAAAAAGTTTGGTTGGCCCATTGCCTTAGAATTGTAATGATATGTCCCCACAGTCATACCTTTATTGTTATCTTCTTCTTCTTCATTCTATTTATAAAATATAGCATTGCAGATCTGAAAAAAAAAATAGAATACGAAGAATCGACCAAAACTCAGAAGGAATCAGACTAACTCGGGCCAGAGGTAGGCACTACATCAAACCAGGGATAGACACATTAAACAATTAGTATTGAATAAAAAAAAATTCAAATCTAAAAGTAGACACTTACATACTCCAATTCCTTCCTGGATTTGCCAGTGATAATAACTCAAGTATGTGTTTCATACATGAGGAGGGATCAAGTTACAACAAATTTGAGTTACAACAAAGTTACAATAACCATTTTTTTCATTTTCAAAGTCCAAATCGTCGATCCAAACCGTTCAACATGATTATCTAAATAAAATGTGCTTGCAGATCAAATTTTACATTTTTTTGAATTTTTTACTATTTATTAAAATGAGTACAAAATTCAATGGTCTGAATATGACTATTTTTTGTAAAATATATGACATTTAATGTCTACAATCATTGTTTGTGATCCTTTCAAAACCAAAATATACACCGATAACAAACAATATATTTGCAGATTATAAGTGCATACTTCAATTTTTTCACAATTTGCTCTTTCGAATTTTAATATTCTCTTTAATTAGTTTTGCTTTTCAAATTGTTAAATAAAAATGTGATTTTAGCATAACAAAGATGCAATGTAATTTTGTTACTTTTGTTGCCTAAATGGTAACAACTTTTTTTGTAAAATATTCTATGACAGATTTTAGTGTTGAATTCTCGCCTCAATTAATTTACAAAATATCTACCCTACACCAGGGTATTGGATAGACTTAGTTGTTTCGTTATAATTATTTATTTGATGTGGTCTAGAATGCACTTGACTAACAAAATTTAAATAAAATTGTTAAATAAGCCAATTATGCTCAGATTTACTTAGTAAACCAATGATGGGGAAATCATTTTTGCACAGTCTATTTGTTTATTCCGTAGATTGGAAGTTCCTTACCAATGACATGGTAAATATCATCTCGTGCTTTTGTAGCGTAGAGAAGGACATATACGTATGTTTTTTTCTGTTTAACAAAAAATAATTATTTGTTTGTATGTCCATCAGAATTTTAATTTTATATTCAACCGTTATAATTATTAAGACGAAAAAATCATATGAAAAGTTAAGTACACAAACGACATTTGTAAGCTTAAATTAAAAAAAAATTAATTACCTTCTAGTAATTAACAAGCCATACGTTTATATTATAATTTTTTTTATTTTTTGAGTACTCTTATAATATATCCCATTGCAACGCATGTGCACGATATTAGTTTTTAATTATCAGTGTGCTGCATGAATTCAAAACTGCTTTGTTAAATTTCTTTTCTTTTTTGCATGGTTCAGACCTGTAGTACAAAATTTTCAACCCGTTTGCATTCTTCCTACCCCTCCTATTACATAAAAAACTCTTCCTAGCCCCTCCTATTACAATGAGAACATTGAATAAGTAAAACCAATATAGTTTATCTTTCCATCCTATCCCTTTTTGCTAGACCATATCTGTCACTTCATTTTGGAACCTGTGTTTACATTTGAAACCTTCACCGGCCCCCAAGTTATTGAAAACAGAGACTCAATACTTGAATATTACATAAATAGCAAGCACAATGATAAGATTATTTATTCTGTTTATATCTTTTATTTTTTCCGATGAATTAGAAACAAGGGCAGCGTAATATCTAATTTACATGAACCCCACAAATTTGTATCATATCTATATATAGCTAGCATAGAAATATATAGTATACGTCAATGTTCTTCAGTACAAGTAGCTATCCAGACGAACTCCACGACAGCTAGCAATAACATGCATGGCAACATTTAACACAATTCTCATCTTCCTCTTGTTTCTGTCAGCAATCTCTGTTAGAACCAGTGAACTCAATATTTCGATCGGAGCGATCTTGGATACGAACTCCAGGATCGGTAGAGAGCAGAAGATTGCCATTGATGTTGCAATCAGAAGGTTCAACTCCTCCTCGCAAGTTATCATCCTCAAGGCTATCAACCTAAGAAGCAACAATCCTCGACGAGCGGCTTCATACGGCATATCACTATATTTGGATCTGGACCATTGAGTTAGATCCATATATTTTGGATCTGACTCAATGAGTCAGATCTTTCTATATTTGTTGGAAACGAGACACTCTTTCTATTTCCGTACGTCTGGATTTAATAATTTCTATGAATAAAATTTGTTTGTGCTTGTGCTTGACTTTTGTGGCATCTGTTAGCTTTGTGTTATTTTGTGAATGATATAATTTAATGTTGCACGCTTGCAGCCTGGAAAAAAAGACAGTAGAATGTAACTACGTAAGAATTCTGCGGAACGTTTTTAGATTTTGAAACTAAATACGAAGGCCCAATTTATATTTGATAAATTCTAAGAGGCCCCATTTGTATTGTATTTCCAAAAAAAAAAAAGCAGCCCAATAGCAGGGGAAGAATCTCTACTTGAGTACTGAGTACTGGACTGTAGATTTTTGGGACAAAAGTACCCCTGCTTCTCCTCCATCGTGCACGTCAGCGAAACTTTTTATTTTTTATAATTTTCTTCTTGAAGAAGTTGACAAAAGGAAAGATGGAAAATTTATTTTGATGTCACCTCTGTCGCACTCTCTTGCACTGTTACCAAGTCGGGGAGAAACCGCGAGAGAAATCCCATCAAAAAATCTGATCTCGCTGTCTTTTACGCAATCTGGTTTGATCACTGCCCGGTGACCTTATTAAGAGCTCTGGCGACCTAAGACGATCAAAGAGTACATCTCCCATCCCTCCCCCATCTCTCCTTCCTTCTCAGTAATTTTTTAGTCGTTTTGAATTAGACTTACTGCGTTAGGTTCTGATTTTTAATTTGAATTCTATAACTTATTTCGATTAATTTGTTGACTGTGGGGAGATTTTGAGATAAAGCAAAAAAAGTAGACTGAGACAGGAGAATTTAAGAGAAGATATTATGTGTTTCATATTAATTCTTTTTGTATCCAATTTTTAAAAAAGTTAATCTGCAACGCTTGAGTGTGGGCAAATTTGAACTATTTTGTGCAAATATCGATGCATCCCCCAAATAAAGTTGCATTAATGTATTATATACCTTCCTGCACAAATCCAACAATTAATTGTTGATGTTCCAAAAAATTAAGTAATTTAAGCCTACTCCATCAAAGACCATTCACTTTTAGTTGCTCTGTACCAGTGGTGGTACAAGTTGGTAGACTATTTTGGTCCTGCCAATCCCATACTGTCTCCTCTTGACAAAAATTGTCCCATCCCGCAAATTTGTATTTCTAACCTGAAATTATTGATTTAGCTGTAATTTGCAATTTTTAACTGTTTGATTAGACCAAAAGAAGTTCGGCACAAGTAATTAAGCGGAATAATTAAAAATTGTCTCCTAAGAAGCTTGTTTCTCTAGCTCTGTTATAACTTTAAATTCGTACCCTCTCCTTGTTCCGGTTTCATGTACCGTGCACCGTGTGCTGGACATGGTACCAGATGTTATAATAATGGGGCGAAATGGAGAGACTGGTAGAGTGTGTAAGATTAAGAAGGAAAATTAATAATTTTTAAATGTTGACTGTTTTCCTTTTCTAGAAATCTTTCTTGCTAAATTCTCTTTTCTTAAATGGAAGCAGAGGGAACAGTGAGAGAGATTATGAGATGTTGTTGAACTAGTGGATGATGCTTGGACCAATTCAGATATTGTTGAACTAGTAATCATGTCACGTTGTTTTTATTGTTTTTTTTTTACTTGATTGTTTTGTTGTTGAATAAAACATGTAGAAATGGAGACTACAATTCTAGATGCATTTCACTACAATACACTATGTGGAAGCTTCTTCCTTTCCTTGCTAAACACACAACATGCCTTTTTATAGCTTCCAAAGTTCACTAGAAACAAAATTGTATACAGCTACTAATTGGGATAGACTTTCTTATTAAAATAATTTAAGTTTTGAACATTTATATAGGGTATATTGAATTTCCACTTCTAAATGCATATTTTATATGACTTAAGTCCTTTTCAGTCCAGGTATACTGTAGTGTATTTTACATTTGAGTCAAACCAACAACAATTGTTGTATTGTTTGAGGAATGCTAACTGAGTACTCTTCTGAGCTGAAATAATAAACGCTATTTCACATTTTTCCATGGATTCCCTAGGTAAAGGAGAAATGGCAAAAGAAGCACAGGCAGAGATAGACACCTTCCTCTTCACATCGGAATCCGTGAACGAAGGTCACCCTGACAAACTGTGCGACCAGATCTCTGATGCGGTTCTTGATGCATGCCTGGCCGTCGATCCTGACAGCAAAGTGGCTTGTGAGACGTGCACCAAAACAAACATGGTGATGGTGTTTGGTGAGGTCACCACCATGGCGCAGGTCGACTACGAGAAGATCGTGCGCGACACCTGCCGTTCGATCGGCTTTGTGTCTGACGATGTGGGCCTCGATGCTGACAACTGCAAGGTGCTGATCAACATTGAGCAGCAGTGTGCCGAAATTGCACAGGCTGTGCATGGCCACTTCACCAAACGGCCCGAGGATATTGGTGCCGGAGATCAAGGTATCATGTTTGGCTATGCCACTGATGAAACACCGGAACTGATGCCGCTCAGCCATGTGCTGGCCACCAAGCTTGGTTCTTGTCTAACTGAGGTTAGGAAGAGCGGTACATGTCCCTGGCTTAGACCTGACGGCAAGACCCAGGTTACTGTGGAGTACAGCAATGAGCAAGGCGCCATGGTACCGGTACGGCTGCACACAGTTCTGATATCAACCCAGCACGATGAGACAGTTACAAACGATGAAATCGCCGCTGCCTTGATGGAGCATGTGATCAAACCTGTCATCCCAGCAAGCTACCTTGACGAGAATACCATCTTCCACCTGAACCCGTCAGGCCGTTTTGTCATTGGTGGGCCCCATGGTGATGCTGGCCTCACAGGTCGCAAGATAATCATTGACACCTATGGTGGGTGGGGGGCACACGGTGGCGGTGCCTTCTCTGGCAAGGACCCCACCAAGGTTGACCGCAGTGGGGCCTACCTAGCCAGACAGGTTGCCAAGAGCATTGTGGCTTGTGGTCTCGCTCGCCGGTGCATAGTTCAGGTGTCATATGCCATTGGTCTGCCGGAACCGCTGTCAGTCTTTGTTGACACGTATGGTACGGGAAGAATACCAGATAATGAGATATTAAAGATAGTGAAGGAGAATTTTGACTTCAGGCCGGGGATGATTATCAAAAACCTAGACCTGAAAAGAGGCGGCACTGGCCGTTACCTCAAGACTGCGGCGCATGGCCACTTTGGCCGTGACGATCCTGACTTCACTTGGGAGGTCGTCAAGCCACTCAAGTGGGACCAGCTTCCTGCTTAGCTTAACCAATCATGTTCAATTGATTTCCAATTCTGATTTGAATTCGGCTTTGAGTTGGGGATGCATCACCTATGCAAAGATTCACCGATACCATCATTACTAAGCTCATCAGTCATCAATAATAACATTGATATGGTTATAACAATTTTAGTGTACTGCTGTTGTGCTAATTTCGCTGTACAATTATGATCTTTGTTGTAACCTATGAAGTTAAAAAGTTTGTGGTTGGTTAAATAGAGAAGGACAATATATCATACATGTTTGGGTTGTTTTGGACTGAGAAGATTTTGTTAGTTTCTCTTGTTATTATCATTTCCTTTCGGGCCTGTTTGGGTGGAGAGGGGAAGGGGAATAGAATGGAATAAAGGTTTTTATTATAGTCGTACTAGAAAGAAATTGAGTGGAATTGAGTTGGAATTTTTATAGTTAAATCTCTGTTTTTTACAAGTATGAAATTGGCTACTTTATAAATATTGTTTTACTCTTTCATTATTTCACTCTTTTACTTTTAGCTGAACACGACTGGAATAATATATATAAAATAGAAGTTTATTCTAAAATTATTTTTTCTTCATTTTTTCTCTATTCTACT
This sequence comes from Carex littledalei, assembly GCA_011114355.1. Lineage (NCBI taxonomy): Eukaryota > Viridiplantae > Streptophyta > Magnoliopsida > Poales > Cyperaceae > Carex > Carex littledalei. The sequence goes on along the minus strand of CM022095.1, from coordinate 5,473,931 downwards.
ATCTTGATGAACAAGCCCTTTATGTGTTTCCCGATTCTTGCTTCCTTTACAAAAATAAATGGATCAGGTGGTAAAGTTTTCCATGTTGTTCGATATGTCAAAATTAGCAATACTCGTACAATTATTTATTACTAAGCACAACACTTGCTGCCGACATTTTTATTAATATCCAAAGTTTAATACAAATTATTAATTATACCCAGACTCCGATCAATTATCGAAATATACCCAAGCCGGCCATTTTCTGGCCGGCTATGTTCCCTCCCTAAGCCGGCCAGAAAATGGCCGGCTTGGTACCTTTTTATTTTTATTTTTTTTTAAACCGCATTATTTTTGTTTTAGGTGATTTCTATTAAAGTCAAATATTTCATTTCTAAGTTTCGTATAAAATAATAAAGTACACACAAATTGCAAATAGAGTCCACACATTTTTTACAACATGCATACAAATCACCTATTATTGCTACGTCTAAAAGGTAATTCCCGAAGTAAACCACTTGCGAAAGATGACCTACGAGGTGGCCTAGCAGGTGGCTCTGGTTGCTCAGTAGATGGCCCGGCTTGGGTTCCAGATGGCCCTGCTTGGCTTGTAGATGCCCTTGTTGTGCGTCTAGTAGTGGACCTCCTCGGTTGGGCAGATGGCTCCCCTTGCACCCCAACCGCCTCTCCTCCCATGGCAACCGCCTCTCCCATTGCTTCGGCATACATATCAGCTGCATCTAAACGGCTTGTAGCTGTGCTACGCCGTGACCCTCCGGACCCACTTCCCGACGCCATTACTCGCTCATTTTCTGCCGTATTTGCTGCGATTCTTGCCTCTGCATTTGCATGTGTTACTTAGTAAGTTGGTATAAATTGAAAAGAAAAATAATTTTGGATGAATGTTACATACCTCTTCGTTGCCTATCGGAAGTGGAACGGCGAGGATGATGCCCCTTTCGTCTACCTTCCATTTCATCCATCGTCATTACATGACGGGTGTGTTTTCGCCTCCCCTTCCTAATCCAACCACTACTCGGAAGGATTCTGTCTCCAGGATTAGAAGGCCAGTCTCCCATATTGCCAATTAGATTGAACACATGGCTCCAAGTACTCACAAGATAGGGTGTTTTATACCAGTCTGCAACAAAGTCGTCCTCTTGCCAGTTTCGGTCACGGCAAACAGCTAAGACATGAGCGCACGGAATAGAAGTTAATTGGATACCTCTGCAAGTGCATTCCATTTGTCTGTCGGGACCGCGCGTCACAATATACATGAACTCCCTGTGAGTGGGTTCCATGTTGCCCATGTCGCTACGGGTGCAAGGAACGTACTCATTTGGGGATGAAACTTGGTACTGACCTTGGCCCTGCGTGTAACGCACCACCCGCATTTTTCCAGCTTTCTCCCAACATTTTCTGATCTTCTGCAAAACCCGGTCAGACAGAACCTGTCCATTGTCTTGTAATTCCATTGCTCGCTGACGCCGCTGAACAAACCATCTGTTGCACGTGTAGAACGTATCCTCCACAATGGCACAAACAGGCAATCTACGACTCGTTCGGAAGACATTGTTGAGCGACTCGGAGCCGTTTGTTGTCATGATACCAAACCGGTATCCTCCGTCACAGGTTTGGAAAATTTTCTCATAATTGGACGGCTCCATCACATCATTAGGACGTACTTTGCCCACTCTCTTTAAATATGCATTGCACTTCGGATTTTGCTGCACAAAAACAAATGGGTGTTATTTCATTTTCATAAAATTCTTATAAGATAATTAAACGAAATGTTATAAGTTAGACATACATGAGCAAAATCTTGGAACATCTCTTGTAATCTTCTCGGCTTCTTCCTCTTTGCTCCTTCCCTGAACCTCCATCCGTACCATCTGTCTCCTCCACAGTTCGTGACTAAGTTGTCAGTAACATGCTGCATACAATACCTGTGCACAAAGAGCTCGGGAGGCCATCCGTATTCAGCTGTCAATGCAGCTTTGATCCCCTTGTGCTGGTCCGATATGACACATACAAATTTACACGGGCCGAGCACTTCATTCCTCAACCACTGTAAGAAAAAACCCCAATTCTCAGTATCCTCCTGACGTACAATTGCAAATGCAATAGGCAACAATTGGTTCTCGGCATCGTAGCCGCAAGCTATCAAAAGCCTCCCCTCGTATCGCCCAGACAAGAAGCAGGCATCGATGCTGATCACTGGTCTCAGGTACTGGAACGCCGCAATGCATGGACCAAACGCCCAGGCTACGGCTCTGAACTGGGCAACACCTGGCATGATTAGTCCTGTTTCCTTATTCCGTACCGGGCTGGTCAGAAATTGGTGGATCGAGTTGGGATTGTTGTGGCAAATTGCAAGCAACAGTGGTCTCAGCAAGCTGTATGAAATCTCCCAACTCCCAAATTGCCGGGCTATTGCCAGCTCACGGCCCCTCCACAGTCGGTTGTATTTAGGTGTCACCTTGTCATACACAGACAAAACAATGTCTGCCACCGTCTGGATGCTCATACACGGGTCCTTTTTAATGGCGTTCTCAATGACATCGGCAATGAGTGCTGCCGTCAGACATTCGTGGTCGACCCTCGTACTCTCAGTCCTACATGTGTGAGGCCTGTCTTGCTTAGTTATAACCCATGCGTCTCCACATCCCGTCGGCTTTGCCCTAAGCTCGTAACGGCAATTCTTGTCCTTGCACAACAGAGTAACCCGATCCCTGTCACTTTTCCAAGATCTGAACTCCTGATTCTTAGTTATATGGTGCTCTCTGACCTTCTTCATTAGGTCTTCTTTGGTTTTAAAATATAGGTTTGCACACAACTCACCTTTGTACTTAATCCGTTGCCCATAATAACCAATATCTGCTTCTCTAAACTCAGAAACATCATTGAGGTCTGGGAACGGGTGCGTATCAGTCCGGCCACTAAGCGGCCCCCCTCATAAGTATGCCTTTCAGCTGTTTGAACCGGCCCGTCTCCATCGCAACCTTCCAAGTGATCTGAATCCCCCCACATTTCTCCCTCAAATTCATCCCCGCTCCCCATATCGTCCTCCGGTATTTCATTAATGTCTTCAAAGTCCGAGCATGTTGCATCGTCTACTGGTGCAGGTCTGGGGTAATGTGATACTGGAGGTAACGGTAAATCAACCACATTTACGGATCTAGGTGGGGTTGAAACTGAGTGTCTTGGTCTGCCTCGATTGTGTCTAGGCGGGGATGCAACTGAGTGTCTTCGTTGAGGTGCTGGTGGAGTGACGTAGTTGTAGGGTTCTGGGTCAGGTTCGTTGAGGAGTAAGGTGGAGTCACGTCTGTAGGTTTCTGGTTGTGGGCTATAATGTGGTGCCGCTGATCCAGAGCCCGAACTTCCAACCCCGGGCTCTACCGGAACTCTTCTAGCAAATATTTCTATTAGATAATTACCCTGGGACCTCAAATGACCAAACATGCCTCTCCACGTAGTCTCATCTACCAGTTTCGCAACCATAAATTTTCCGCTGGAGGGATGGCAATATCGGGTTGCCAATTCTAGGTCACACCTTTCTGGGTTGTAACCGGTGTGTGTGTAAACTATGGATTTCAGGTCCAAAAGTGAGATGTCATCTGAAATCATCAATGAATGAGCTGCATCTTTGTTGTAATACGCCCCTTGTGCACTATTAAGCATCTTCCCACCATAGTGTAATGAAATAAAGGCCATGGTAAACAAACTACATTTTAGAAAATGGTAAACAATTGTCAGGTTACTAAATGGTAAACAATTGTCAGGTAACTAAATAGTAAACAATTAACTAAATAGTAAACAATTAACTAAATAGTAAACAATTAAGTAAATAGTAAACAATTAAGTAAATAGTAAACAATTAACTAAATAGTAAACAATTAAGTAAATAGTAAACAATTAACTAAATAGTAAACAATTAACTAAATAGTAAACAATTAACTAAATAGTAAACAATTAAGTAAATAGTAAACAATTAAGTAAATAGTAAACAATTAACTAAATAGTAAACAATTAACTAAATAGTAAACAATTAACTAAATAGTAAACAATTAATTAATCTATAAAATAAAACATAATAATAAAAAAATAATAAAAATAATAAAAAAATAATAAAAAAATAATAAAAAAAATAATAAAAAAAAAATAAATAATTACCTCAACAGTGTATCCAGAGCCTCGGGATGTGTGAAGCAAGCTGCCTCTGGATGCTCTTTTATAGAGTTTTTGGGGTTTTAAAAAAAAAAAAAAAAAAAGTACCAAGCCGGCCATTTTCTGGCCGGCTTAGGGAGGGAACATAGCCGGCCAGAAAATGGCCGGCTTGGGTATATTTCGATAATTGATCGGAGTCTGGGTATAATTAATAATTTGTATTAAACTTTGGATATTAATAAAAATGTCGGCACTTGCTGTGGCAAAAGAACAAAATAACTTCACGAAAAGAAAAGGAACGGCCTCTTGAAATGCGGGTCATATGGTGAAATATCTACCACTTACCAAACATTTGAAACAACGTGCTTGTGTTCTAGCTTGTATGGAATTGGCCCAAACAGATATTCAATAAATCAAAAGGGCCCAAGTAGTCTTGTATGTCCATATCCCAGTATTAATTTTTTTCTATAATCTCAGCTTAAAAGGCTTATCATCTTTGCTTTCCTTTCTCTTTCCATCCAGAAATAATGGTTGGAACTAGGATTCACACGAAACCCTATTTATCTTCTAAAAGTTCACAGAAACCCATTGGAAATAATAATCTACAAAGAAGTAATACCGTTTTCTTCTCTCCAAAACCATTCTCAATTAATCACGGTAATCAATAAGTTCATTAATAAATTGTTCTCATCTAAGTTTCCTCCATTTCTCTTCTTCTGATATTAAATATAATAGGTACTGCCCGGTACTTCACCTGACTGGTTCACTACATGTCATGCTATCATTGTTCTAATTGGTTCTCTTTGTTGCATAGTAAACTTTTCTATCTTTCTTGCAATTTAAATATAAAAATGTTCCAGAATCAAAAGCTTATTCTGCTCAAAAGCTGGAGGGACGAAACAAAGCCTCTGTGTTTCTACCGAAAGCCGCCACAATTGGCAGCTCTGGTGAATACTCTGGTAATTTTCTTAAATTCTCAATTCCAATGCTTAGCATACAAGCTAGTGTTGCTTGGTTTTCATTTTTCCTTGACAGTAGTACCTATCTGGCATGCTTTCCTGTCTGGCTGGTCCAATACAGTACCGGTACCGGTACCATGCCAACATCATGGCATTTCATATTGTAACACCCTTCAAAGATTGTCTATTAGATCCTAAATCAGTCATGAAAACCTTACTAGACACAACGGTTTCAACTTTCAAGCCCTTAATTAAACGGTATACCATCAGTTGAAAATTGAAATAGTGATCCTAATCAAAGCAAGTAATAATAAAGCTCCACTATTAAATTACAGAACCATTAATTGGTGATGCTAAAACCACACAAAAGAGGCGACGCACAATTGCGGGTGTGGATCAAGAAGAATTGTTGGATCCAGTTCAACTTGCAGACCAGGATAGCCTCTTTTGTGAGTTCAATGGGGTCCACATCCACCACAAGATATGTCACCACCATGATCAATCAGAAGTCGACACGTCAGAAAAAGAAATAAAGAAGGTTGGTCTACCTATGGTCCTGTTGCACGGATTTGGTGCCTCAGTTTTTTCTTGGGAAAAGGTGATGAAACCATTAGCGGGTTTAACTGGGTCAAAGGTTCTTGCGTTTGATCGACCCGCATTCGGCCTGACTTCTAGAGTGAGAGAATTTATGGGTTTAAATGTAAATCCATACTCGATGGCTTTTTCTGTTTTGGCGACGATTTCTTTTATTGATATGCTCGGTTCTGACAAGGCTATTTTAATGGGGTATGTTGAAACTTCTGTATCAATAATTTTCTCTCAAAAGTTTTGACTTTAGTGCGGATTTCAGGGCCTTATCTCAGGTTTTGGTACCAAAAAAGTTCAAGTAAAAGAATTAAAAGAATAACTAGAAGCCCCTGAAAAGTTCAAAACTTGAAAACAAACTATCCTGTGCTTTATATGTTGAAATGAAGGACCTTCAAACTTGTACACCTGTTGATATCAACCGGTACCAATTTGGGACAGGTCAGAAGTTTTTCCATGTTTTTTGTATTTTGGGATTAGAACAAGTGACAACTCAAAGATGTTACTATCAGCAGTCCGGTACCAGTCTCAGGTCACTGGGCCACTTGTGACGAATCAGTTGTTTCTATTTTGTTTACTACTCTTTATTTTTATTTTTGGGTTTAATACTGATATAATCTGGGTGATATTGCCAGATATGCCAGACTTCAAGCCTATAATGGCCATTTATTTATTTATTTCAATAATTAAGGGTCTTATGTTTGGCTTTGAATTTTTCTACAATCTATAATCTATCTATCCATTGCTATTTACTCCAGTTACCAAGTAGAAAAGAGCCTAGTTGTTAAACAAAATAATAAATTGAGGCTCTCAGGCACTCCGCTGGTTCCCTTGTAGCAGTTAACACGTATCTCGAGGCTCCAGAAAAGGTTGCAGCACTTATTCTAATAGCACCTGCTATTATTGCGCCAATTATATCAAAAAAGGTTAAGAAGGATGCAGACACAGAATCAGATCCCGTTCCAGCGGAGAACCCATTTATCAGGGTTTGGAGAGCATTCTTGGAATTTTGTAAGCGGGTTGCTAGTGTAGTTGTGGGTATGTTCAAACAGATGGGAGATATGATTGGATCAGTTTATAATAGAGCTTTGACTGCGGTTCTTAGATCTGCTCTTGCGGTTATGTTGGTTAGTGCTTTTTAATGTATCATTTCTCAATTTATCATACCATTTTAGCTATATCCCTTCTTTCCTCTAAGGTTAGTTTATATATTTATTTAGTTTGTTATATTTATAGTTAATCAGTACATAAATACCACATAGATGCATACTCCTGGGCGTTCTTATTTTTTATATTCAATAACAAACTTCATGCAATTCCTTTTTCCTCAACATATTGCCAGGCTCAATATAAGTTTTAAATAGACTTGCGCACATTTTAAGCATCAACAAGATGAATTTAACTATAATAAATTTTCTTGATTCTTTTATTTGTGGATAAATTGTGTAGATCAGAATGATCATAGATAAATTTGGGTTATCAGCCGTAAGAAATGCATGGTGTGACCCAAACCAAGTTGCCGATGATGTTCTTCAAGGCTATACCAAGGTGAGTGCTTTAAATTTTGATGCAAACTTCTAACAGCTGCTTTAATCCTGTATTATATTGAAATTTTGAGAAACCCCCCAAATTGGAAAGGGTTTAAGGAAAATTGTTCGAACTATTACTGTATCTTTCATTAACATTACAGTGTATTGATTTGCAATTATGTACAATGTAGGGTTCTTTTATGAAAATTTTGGGTGTACTGCAGGATTGTTTTGCTATATATCGTACTCATTTCAATTTTCAATTAATAATAAGTGCCTTTATTTTATTTTATTTTTGGTAAAGCCATTAAGGGTTAAAGATTGGGAGATAGCTCTTCTAGAATATTGTGTAGCCATGGTCACAGATTCGACCTCAAAACATCCTCTCTCCGAAAGACTCGCCGAGATCTCATGCCCAGGTAAAAAACTTTTGGGCTAAAATTCATAAAATAACTTGTCACTGTTCCATTACCAGAATCAAGAACTTTTATACTGCCACCTTTGTGTCTTCTTTTTTATTAGTTACTGTACTACTAGTATGACTTTGACCAAATCCTCGTACTCACCATGTTTACTGGTGCTATTACTGGATCTGTGCAGTGTTGATAGTGACTGGAGACAAAGACAGACTCGTTCCTGCATGGAATGCCGAGAGGCTTTCAAAGGCCATACCTGGCTCAAAGTTTGAAATAATAAAAGATTGCGGCCACTTGCCGCATGAAGAAAGAGTAGAAGAGTTCTTGTCAATAGTGGAGAGATTTCTTCAAAGTGTTTTTGTAGTTCAATCAACTGCAGAAGTTTGATTGCATTCAAAATGAATTAATCCCATTTGTTATTGGTAATTCATATCGGATAATTCTGTATAGCAATTATTAAAAATAAATAAAGAGAATGTGAAATATTTCAATGTTGACTAATTCTCATTATTGTGAAATATTTGTGACAAAACAAGATAAAACAAACAGTTGAATATGAGAACCAAAATGTGAAGCTATCACTAAATCTTCATTTCAGGAATACAAATGCAATTCGTATTTATACTGTTGCTTGTGTGTGGGCTGTGGCTTTGTTTTATCTACTTAATCCTTTTTTTCTCTGTCTAATTGTTCAATTCACTCAGTCACAAAAGGTGTTCTATCACTTGTGCTAATTGTCTACTCTTTTATGAACCATGGCATCTACTCAGATTTTATATTATCTTCGCTTTACAAAACTAACGATTTTTCCTCAATTTTTGATCCCTGCTCTACTGTTAGGTTCTTTTTCCTTGATTTTTCTGACTCTTCAAATTTATTAAATATTTATTGGTTCAATTTTGCAATCGTTTTTGCTTCTTTGATCTCAGGCCACGCTGCTACTGCCATTGATGCAACATTAGTGTCTTTTTTTTATTTTATTTTTTACTTTGAGACAGGAGAACACTCTTGCTTCTCTGCTTCCTCTTTTTTCTTGGGTTTCTTTTCAGTAAAACTTCCCATTTTATAATTCAACTGGACTAATCATGAAAAAAAGAAATAGAACGAGGAATAAATCTAATGGTAAAGCTAACAGTAGATTAAACCTGCAATGAACAGCTTAGATCTAATGGCATCCGACTCTACTAGAAGCGGTGACATCAGATCTGATCAATCTAACTTCATTTAAAATAAATGCAGCTCCATCATAATAAAATTTTACGAAAATGCTAGCATCATCTAAACATTATTATACTGGCAAGATTACCAACAAATTAAAATTACTTCATCAATTATGATTCTAACTATTTTAACCTAATTGGCTGATTAAACATTCCAAAAAGAAATATATAATACACATGCACAAGGAAACCCTATTAAATCACAACGACAAAACAACCAGGTGAATAATATACATGACAAAAGAAAACTAACAAAAATACTATCCATTTTACGTAGTACTGATATTATGGTTATTTGTCATCAACGGTTTAAGTTGGTAAGTGGGTGGGGGAACCAACAATTGCATTCTGCCGGCAGTTATCATGACATCATCATTGTCAGATGTGGGCCCAGGTGATCGGGTATACATCATGGTGGTAGATCCAAGAGAATCATCCCCAAATTCACATGCTTCGAAAAACAACCTGAAATCAATAAAAGATTCATACAAAATCATTTACATAGATGATAAAGTTATGGGTAAATGAAAATATTTTAAAGTTGGAAATTTCAAAATGGCCCTTTTAATAAGATTTGTCTCATGTTGGATGTGCATAATAGTAGTTATTTAGAACATAAACTGGAAAGTAACATTTCTTTAAGTTAGAAGATACCAGAGTGAATAACTATATCAGTTTGTACCTCTCCTTTTCAGTGCACAAAGCCGATATGTCATATATCTGTCTGCTTACCAATATCCTGTATTTCCAAACTAGAGTCAAATAATGCAAAGATCAAAATTAATCTTTAACAATTACACACAAATAGTGTTGGCGGATTCCAAAATAACATCCAAAATTTATCATATTTGTGTCCCAATCTACACAGTGTGTAGAGTCATTCGTGGATAATATATTATAGCTGACTAAAACAAAAGACTATATTAATTTAAATTCTGACAAAGTTTCCAATATAAGTAATAAATCAAAATTTTGTTCCACAAAGTGATTCGCAACTAAAGGATCCAGCACAAAGCTGCAAAACATTTAACTATGAATTCAGTTTCAATAATGTAACTTTTTTCTTAAACAACAATGTAATCATTTTTGTTCATTACATTGTTCTTTGTTTTTTGGAGGAAAGCACTACATTGTTCTTAAAAACTTAACTAATTTTATAGAAATAATTTAGTGGCTGACGCGGTGCGTATTGAAGAAATTTCCGATTCAGACTCGGACGTAAACAATGGTCACACCAGATCAAGGCCGATCAAGGAGTTGCATGTACAACTTGAAATTTGATCCCACATAATGGCATGGGCGGTCTTCTAAGAAACAATTAAATGGCATGGTCTTCTAATAAACAATTAGATTGCATTGGCGGTCTAACTTCTAAACAATTAAAATACTTTGACTGCATGGGAGACTACATGAGTTTTATTAAAGAGTCAAACAGTAATAAAATTTACGTTGATTTACAAAATTTAGATTTAATATAATTCTTTGTTTTGCATTTTCAAGGAGAGCTTTTATTATTGTTTTTTACTTTAAATATGTACGTGAACTCCTGTTGGAAAATCAGTGAATGAAATAAAAAGTTATTTGTTTGTTCTACTTGTGTCTTCATTTTTCTACTACTACTCTTCTCTATTACTACTTAACCGGTACGTGAGCTTAACGGGCAAGATCGTATCAGGACGGCTTTGCGTCAGTGGTAGTTTTAATGTTTTCAATTCACTTAACCTTTCTTTTGCAGTTATTAGAAAGCTTGGGTAATATCTGAAAAATATATCAGAATAGTCGGGTCTTGGGGATTTCATAAGGTTTGATAAAATGGTCCCTTACCTGATGATTCTGTCAACAATTTTTCGACCAATGCCTCTCCTTCTTAGTGATGGAATTACCTGAAAAATCACTGAATAAAATTGATTCATATAAATATTACCATCAACAAACTAACAATAGTTCTGCAAAAAAAAAAAGGGAACATTACTGAATTTATTAGTAAAGGTAAGGTAACCGTAGCTTCATAAGCGACCCCATAACAACACCAATTAAGCTTTCAATTCAGACCCCGTAAAGATTGAATTGTGCACTTGTCATTCAATTAAGCTCTAATTCAAATAGATCAACTATAAATCATGCAATTCTCTCTCAATTCAAACTACCCTCTACAATGAAATACTTCATTCACTTCTCCCCTTGATACCAACTATAGTGCACTGCCTACCTTTCTTAAATGACAAATAAATTTGTATCATCTAATGACCAAATTTCAAGTGCGACATTACACCATTCGAAATCTAATAAAAAAACACAAAATGCAATATTAAATAGAAAGGAATGAACTTTTTACCACAACATCATGAATCGAAGCTGTCAATCCACAATCCGACACCGCTCGGCCAAATCCCACCAGGCTTTGATCCGAATCTCCAAATAAATCGCCCAATCCATACCCCAACGGACCAGAATCTTGCCTCTCTTGCCCTCCCTCCAAAAATCGCGCCTTGCAAAACACAGAAACGACCACGAAACTGTGTGCAAGAGCGACTCTGAGCTTCCTCAGGTCGACCAGTTCGGTCCGACCGTCCGGTCCGGTTCGAGGGAAGCGGTGGCAGGAGTGGCCGCAGGAGGCGAAGAGGTGCTGAACCTGGACCGGATCGACACTGGACCGGCTCGTGGAGATGGAGAGAGGAGGTGGCCTGGGCTTGGTTTTGGATTGGGATTGGGACTGGGGTTTGATTGGAGAGAGAGATGCGTAAGAGACGGAGGTAGTGTGTATGGCCATGGCGAAACAAGTGGCGAGTGGCGACTGGGAATAGAGAATGCTATTGGCCTCTGGTGTTGGTGTTGTAAAAGTTATGGTTCCAGTGTATCCATTTTTGTGAAGCGATATGTGTGGCGAGTATTTGTGATGGAAACATCGTTCATATTTAGATGGGTCCCATAAATCAGAATGACACTCCATAAGAGCGATCGGGCAAATGAGAGAGCGGACTGGATAAGTGCAATGTCTGGTTACTAAGGTAATCAGCCAGGTCTAAATCCAAGGCCAAGTAAGCATGAAGATACATTAAATGGTGAGACAAAGTAATAAATAGTTGGTGTTTATTATGGCACTTTCAAAAAAGAAAATAAGGGTTGAATGTCATAATTTTGAAATTTGAATTTAAATTTTAAATTCAAGCGTTGGACTTGTCATGTTAAAAGGGGTGTTGTCATGAAATATTTTGTAATTTTTTTTTAGTTCATTCTAGAGTAGAACTAGAGTGTTCTTAAGCTCCCCAAGCTTTTTGACGAGCTTAATTCTAAAATCTATCGAATTTACTTCAAATAACAAATTCAAACTGTTGAAACCGATTTATTTTACGAGTTATGCTTTTACATGTCAAATTATATCCCTTGACAACATCTGTCAAAATTTCAAAAATATACATGTTAAATTTATATATTTTTGAATTTCTTTAGTATAAAATCAAGCGGTAAAAAAATAATGAAAAATAAATTGATTAAAATTAACTTGTAAACTTTCTATTTTTGACACCGCTTGACTTTATACTAAATTCATTTGAAAATTTATAAATTGACATGTAAACACATTACTCGTAAAGTAGACCGGTTTCAATGATTTGAATTCATTATTTAAAGTCATTATGATAAGTTTGAAGTTTAGCTCACCAAAAAATTAATGAGCTTAAGAACACACTAGTTCTACTCGTTCCTTTTATAGTACATTAAGTTGTACAAAATAAATAAATAGAATAAACTACGATAAACTAATTTTATTACATTTATTTTGACCACTTGATGCGGTGCAAAATAAACTTAAAAAAAATCATAAAATTATACAAAGTTCTATCTTTCGTGAAATTGAACAAAATTAACAATTAGGGTTAAATTAAGGGTATCAATGGATCGGGTTGGCATATTTTAAAAATTTCCTCCCTCTAAAAATTTCTTATCCGACCTGATTCGTGTAACTTGATTATTTATTATTTATTTATTTATTGATTAATTTATTTATATGCAACTTAATCTTAATTAGTGATAAGTTTCAAACTATATCCAACAAAACACAATTAAATAGGTCATGTCGGATTCAGCCAACCTGAGACTGGTAATAATTGTAGTCATCGAGTAGGTTCGATCGGGTCAGGTCGACCCTTTTGGATTGGGTAATAATTGTAGTCATCTATCTGATGAGCCGGATGCACTACTTTGGAAATGGGGCTCAACGGGTCAGTACACTGCTGCTTCCGCTTATGAGATACTTACAGGTGGTGGTCATTTCAAATGGGACTTTGCTGGGACTTGGAAATATAACATCCCCCTCTATCAAGATCTTTGTTTTCCTTCTACTCAAAGACAAAATCCTAACCCGAGAAGTGATGCTCAAAAGGAACTTCAACTTTCAAAGCAGTGACTGTGTGCTTTGTGAAGACCATATTCTTAAATCTGCCTTGCATTTATTTTTCAACTGCGTTTATGCAAGAGAGATCTGGGTCAGAGTACAACAATTGGTTGGTTGTAGGTTATTGGCTGAAGGAGACACGGTGCAAGAGGTCTGGCGGAACTCTTGGGAGTTAACCAGGCATTCCAAACATCTGAGAGTTAAGTGGCAGTCCCTTTTCCCGGCAGTTTGTTGGTCCATTTGGAGGCACAGGAACAGCTGGATTTTTGAAGGCAGAAGAGCTCTCGCCAGCGTAGTGGCACAGTGGATTATAAGTGAGGCCACGCTTTGGGAGAATTGGTGCGGTGGGCAGGGCAAGCGGAAGAAGCACAATAGCAACAGCAGCGTAGGGGCCTCTGGGATGCAAAACCATGTTACTGAGAGATCTTAATTAAGGGATAGTGTGCTTTGTGTATAGGTCCAATTATCTGCTGTTGTATCCCCTGTTACTGTTTTTTTGGTAAATTAATAGATCACCTGGCAGCCACTTTCTGGCTTTCGTTCAAAAAAATAGATTAAATTTTTAGATCTCAAATTTTTAAATATAAATAACAAAGTAAATTTTTTACATTATTTGAAAAAAAAATGGTCGTGATATTGAAACATTCCTCATAAAGAATCCTAATACAAGTAATAGATCACTAGATTGTATCTACAAGCTATTCCTGAGAAAGAAATTCTAATATTTGCCAGTAGCTGGTGTAGATGGGGACAACATGGGTATGAATATCTCAACAATTCATTGAAAACGACCTCAAACCAGCCGACATTTTTATTAATATCCAAAGTTTAATACAAATTATTAATTATACCCAGACTCCCATCAATTATCGAAATATACCCAAGCCGGCCATTTTCTGGCCGGCTATGTTCCCTCCCTAAGCCGGCCAGAAAATGGCTGGCTTAGTACTTTTTTTTTTTTTTTTTTAAAACCCCAAAAACTCTATAAAAGAGCATCCAGAGGCAGTCGCCTTCACACATCCCGAGGCAGTCTCCTTCAGGTAAATTTTTTTTTTTTTTTATTTATTTTTATTTTTATTATTATTTTTATTATTTTTTTTTATTTTTTTATTTTTTTTTATTATGTTTTATTTTATAGATTAATTAATTGTTTTCTATTTACTTAATTGTTTTCTATTTAGTTAATTGTTTACTATTTAGTTAATTGTTTACTATTTACTTAATTGTATACTATTTACTTAATTGTTTACTATTTAGTTAATTGTTTACTATTTAGTTAATTGTTTACTATTTAGTTAATTGTTTACTATTTACTTAATTGTTTACTATTTACTTAATTGTTTACCATTTACTTAATTGTTTACCATTTACTTAAGTTTACTATTTACTTAATTGTTGACCATTTACTTAATTGTTTACTATTTAGTTAATTGTTTACTATTTACTTAATTGTTTACTATTTACTTAATTGTTTACTATTTACTTAATTGTTTACCATTTACTTAATTGTTTACCATTTACTTAATTGTTTACCATTTACTTAATTGTTTACCATTTACTTAATTGTTTACTATTTACTTAATTGTTTAATATTTACTTAATTGTTTACTATTTACTTAATTGTTGACCATTTACTTAATAGTTTACCATTTAACCAATTGTTGACCATTTACTTAATTGTTCACCATTTACTTAATTGTTCACCATTTACTTAATTGTTCACCAGTCAATTGTTTACTATTTAGTTACCTGACAATTGTTTACCATTTAGTAACCTGACAATTGTTTACCCTCTTCTAAAATGTAGTTTATTTACCATGGCCTTTATTTCATTACACTATGGTGGGAAGATGCTTAATAGTGCACAAGGGGCGTATTACAACAAAGATGCAGCTCATTCATTGATGATTCCAGATGACATCTCACTTTTGGACCTGAAATCCATAGTTTACACACACACCGGTTACAACCCAGAAAGGTGTGACCTAGAATTGGCAACCCGATATTGCCATCCCTCCAGCGGAAAATTTATGGTTGCGAAACTGGTAGATGAGACTACGTGGAGAGGCATGTTTGGTCATTTGAGGTCCCAGGGTAATTATCTAATAGAAATATTTGCTAGAAGAGTTCCGGTAGAGCCCGGGGTTGGAAGTTCGGGCTCTGGATCAGCGGCACCACATTATAGCCCACAACCAGAAACCTACAGACGTGACTCCACCTTACTCCTCAACGAACCTGACTCAGAACCCTACAACTACGTCACTCCACCAGCACCTCAACGAAGACACTCAGTTGCATCCCCGCCTAGACACAATCGAGGCAGACCAAGACACTCAGTTTCAACCCCACCTAGATCCGTAAATGTGGCTGATTTACCGTTACCTCCAGTATCACCTTACCCCAGACCTGCACCAGTAGACGATGCAACATGCTCGGACTTTGAAGACATTAATGAAATACCGGAGGACGATCTGGGGAGCGGGGATGAATTTGAGGGAGAAATGTGGGGGGATTCAGATCACTTGGAAGGTTGCGATGGAGACGGGCCGGTTCAAACAGCTGAAAGGCATACTTATGAGGGGGGCCGCTTAGTGGCCGGACTGATACGCACCCGTTCCCAGACCTCAATGGTGTTTCTGAGTTTAGAGAAGCAGATATTGGTTATTATGGGCAACGGATTAAGTACAAAGGTGAGTTGTGTGAAAACCTATATTTTAAAACCAAAGAAGACCTAATGAAGAAGGTCAGAGAGCACCATATAACTAAGAATCAGGAGTTCAGATCTCAGAGAAGTGACAGGGATCGGGTTACTCTGTCGTGCAAGGACAAGAATTGCCGTTACGAGCTTAGGGCAAAGCCGACGGGATGTGGAGACGCATGGGTTATAACTAAGCAAGACAGGCCTCACACATGTAGGACTGAGAGTACGAGGGTCGACCACGAATGTCTGACGGCATCACTCATTGCCGATGTCATTGAGAACGCCATTAAAAAGGACCCGTGTATGAGCATCCAGACGGTGGCAGACATTGTTTTGTCTGTGTATAAGGGTGTGACACCTAAATACAACCGACTGTGGAGGGGCCGTGAGCTGGCAATAGCCCGGCAATTTGGGAGTTGGGAGATTTCATACAGCTTGCTGAGACCACTGTTGCTTGCAATTTGCCACAACAATCCCAACTCGATCCACCAATTTCTGACCAGCCCGGTACGGAATAAGGAAACAGGACTAATCATGCCAGGTGTTGCCCAGTTCAGAGCCGTAGCCTGGGCGTTTGGTCCATGCATTGCGGCGTTCCAGTACCTGAGACCAGTGATCAGCATCGATGCCTGCTTCTTGTCTGGGCGATACGAGGGGAGGCTTTTGATAGCTTGCGGCTACGATGCCGAGAACCAATTGTTGCCTATTGCATTTGCAATTGTACGTCAGGAGGATACTGAGAATTGGGGTTTTTTCTTACAGTGGTTGAGGAATGAAGTGCTCGGCCCGTGTAAATTTGTATGTGTCATATCGGACCAGCACAAGGGGATCAAAGCTGCATTGACAGCTGAATACGGATGGCCTCCCGAGCTCTTTGTGCACAGGTATTGTATGCAGCATGTTGCTGACAACTTAGTCACGAACTGTGGAGGAGACAGATGGTACGGATGGAGGTTCAGGGAAGGAGCAAAGAGGAAGAAGCCGAGAAGATTACAAGAGATGTTTCAAGATTTTGCTCATGTATGTCTAACTTATAACATTTCGTTTAATTATCTTATAAGAATTTTATGAAAATGAAATAATACCCATTTGTTTTTGTGCAGCAAAATCCGAAGTGCAATGCATATTTAAAGAGAGTGGGCAAAATACGTCCTAATGATGTGATGGAGCCGTCCAATTATGAGAAAATTTTCCAAACCTGTGACGGAGGATACCGGTTTGGTATCATGACAACAAACGGCTCCGAGTCGCTCAACAATGTCTTCCGAACGAGTCGTAGATTGCCTGTTTGTGCCATTGTGGAGGATACGTTCTACACGTGCAACAGATGGTTTGTTCAGCGGCGTCAGCGAGCAATGAAATTACAAGACAATGGACAGGTTCTGTCAGACTGGGTTTTGCAGAAGATCAGAAAATGTTGGGAGAAAGCTGGAAAATGCGGGTGGTGCGTTACACGCAGGGCCAAGGTCAGTACCAAGTTTCATCCCCAAATGAGTACGTTCCTTGCACCCGTAGCGACATGGGCAACATGGAACCCACTCACAGGGAGTTCATGTATATTGTGACGCGCGGTCCCGACAGACAAATGGAATGCACTTGCAGAGGTATCCAATTAACTTCTATTCCGTGCGCTCATGTCTTAGCTGTTTGCCGTGACCGAAACTGGCAAGAGGACGACTTTGTTGCAGACTGGTATAAAACACCCTATCTTGTGAGTACTTGGAGCCATGTGTTCAATCCAATTGGCAATATGGGAGACTGGCCTCCTAATCCTGGAGACAGAATCCTTCCGAGTAGTGGTTGGATTAGGAAGGGGAGGCGAAAACACACCCGTCATGTAATGACGATGGATGAAATGGAAGGTAGACGAAAGGGGCATCATCCTCGCCGTTCCACTTCCGATAGGCAACGAAGAGGTATGTAACATTCATCCAAAATTATTTTTCTTTTCAAT
Organism: Carex littledalei; assembly: GCA_011114355.1. Taxonomy (NCBI): domain Eukaryota; kingdom Viridiplantae; phylum Streptophyta; class Magnoliopsida; order Poales; family Cyperaceae; genus Carex; species Carex littledalei. Next base: position 5,456,028 of record CM022095.1, on the reverse strand, counting down.
TTATACCAACTTACTAAGTAACACATGCAAATGCAGAGGCAAGAATCGCAGCAAATACGGCAGAAAATGAGCGAGTAATGGCGTCGGGAAGTGGGTCCGGAGGGTCACGGCGTAGCACAGCTACAAGCCGTTTAGATGCAGCTGATATGTATGCCGAAGCAATGGGAGAGGCGGTTGCCATGGGAGGAGAGGCGGTTGGGGTGCAAGGGGAGCCATCTGGCCAACCGAGGAGGTCCACTACTAGACGCACAACAAGGGCATCTACAAGCCAAGCAGGGCCATCTGGAGCCCAGGCCGGCCCATCTACAAGCCAAGCCGGGCCATCTAGAACCCAAGCCGGGCCATCTACTGAGCAACCAGAGCCACCTGCTAGGCCACCTCGTAGGTCATCTTTCGCAAGTGGTTTACTTCGGAGATTACCTTTTAGACGTAGCAATAATAGGTGATTTGTATGCATGTTGTAAAAAATGTGTGGACTCTATTTGCAATTTGTGTGTACTTTATTATTTTATACGAAACTTAGAAATGAAATATTTGACTTTAATAGAAATCACCTAAAACAAAAATAATGCGGTTTAAAAAAAAAAAAAAAAAAAAAAAAAAAAGGTACCAAGCCGGCCATTTTCTGGCCGGCTTAGGGAGGGAACATAGCCGGCCAGAAAATGGCCGGCTTGGGTATATTTCGATAATTGATCAGAGTCTGGGTATAATTAATAATTTGTATTAAACTTTGGATATTAATAAAAATGTCGGTCAAACCAGCCCCTTTTCATACTTGTGACAAATAAAATCGAAGTTTTAATATCAGATTTATTATACAAAAGATGCTTGTTACGTAAGATAGCTGATGACATTTGACGTAATTTTTAATCATTAATTGAGCCGCTTTCTTATGTTTCTATTTAATAGTGATATTAAGATGATTCTCACTTGTACGGAATTTAATAGATATCTTTTTCAATTTTTATGTACCTATCAAAGGACCTATTAAACTTTAAAATGTTTGACCTGATTTTAAACAAAAAAAATCATAACATCATTTTCATCTGTCACGTTATTCCATTACCAATTAAAAATATTCCATCCATAAAAAAAATAACAAGAGCGAGGCTATGCGAATTGATCCATTCTATAGATCAATATTTCATTTTTCAAAATTTCAAATAGTCAATGTGAATCGTTTAACATGTTTTTTTACAAAATGTACTTTATATATTTTTCAAATTTTTTACTATTTTTTTTAGATAGATTGAAAGTCACTATGTTTAAATGGTCTAGAATCATTAAATCAGGTGATTTTCTACCTATCTAAGAAAATAGTAATTTAATATAGTATATATATATAGAGAGAGAGAGGCTAATATCAAAACGTTTGCACCAAGGTCCTCGTGCAACCAAGTCGTTTTTGGATTTTCAAAGTTCAAACGGTCGATCCAAACCGTTAGATGTGATCTCTATATTAAAATCTGCTTGGAAACCAAATTTTACATTTTTTGGAATTTTTTTACTATTTATTAAGCCACTTTGAAAATTGCTGATCACATGGTCCAGAATTTGGTTGCACTGTTTTTACTGTTCACCCGGATTAACAATTTTCAAAGTGGCTTAATAAATAGTAAAAAAATTCCAAAAAATGTAAAATTTGGTCTCCAAGCAGATTTTAATATAGATTGAACATCTAACGGTTTGGATTGACTGTTTGGACTTTGAAAATCCGAAAATGATTTGGTTGCACGAGGGCCTTGGTGCAAATGTTTTGATATTAGCACTCTCTCTCTCTCTCTCTCTCTCTCTATATATATATATATATATATATATATAGAGCTGGGCTATGGTGAGTTGTGAAGTAAGAGGTCATTTTTACTTCACGCTCATATTTTCATTTTGAAAATCCAAACAACGATCCGAACCGCTCAACATGTTCTCTATATTGAAATGTGCTTGGAGACTAAATTTTACATTTTTTGGAATTTTTTTACTATTTATCAAGCCACTTTGAAAATCGCTGATCCGGTGGTCCAGAAATTTTTACTGTTTTTTACTGTTCACAGTGGATCAGCGATTTCAAAGTGACTTAATAAATAGTAAAAAAATTCCAAAAAATGTAAAATTTAGTCTCCAAGCACATTTCAATATAGAGAACATGTTGAGCGGTTCGGATCGGTTGTTTGGATTTTCAAAATGAAAATATGGCGTGAAGTAAAACGACGTTTTACTTCACAACTCACCATAATCTATCTCTCTCTCTCTCTCTCTCTCTCTCTCTCTCTATATATATATATATATATATATATATATATAGGGTGTGATGTGCTCACTAAGAGGGGAGGGGTTGGTGAGTATACCTCCAAAAGACTATCGGATTGGCTTCCAATGATGAATCCAAACCGTTGAAATTCATCTACTTCGTGAGTGATGTATGTACATGCAAATTTTTAAGTTTCGAATTCACTAGCACATGGTCAAGCAGTAAAAAAAAATGAACATTTTATAAGTTATTTTTTAAATTATTTTATGTATTCATTTTTCATTATTTTTTTGACCGCTTGACTATATGCTAAATGAATTTGAAACTTTAAAAGTTTTGCATGTACATGCATCACTCACGAAATACATAGATTTCAACGGTTTGGATTTGTAGTTCGAAATCATCTCATAGTCTTTTGGAGGTGTGCTCACCAACCCCTCTTGGTGAGCACATCACACCCTAGTTTTGCTCTCTCTCTCTCTCTATATATATATATATAGAGATGGGCTATGGTGAGTTGTGATGTAAGGATCTTGTTTTACTTCACGCTCATATTCTCGATTTGAAAGATCAAACAGTTGATCCAAACCGCTCAACATGATATCTATATTAAAATGTGTTTGGAGACCAAATTTTAGATTTTTTGAAAAGTTTTTTACTATTTTTTAGATAGGTAGAAAACCGCTGTTTTTGAATGGACTCTGGACCATAAAAAACAGTGATTTTGAAATATTCTAAAAAATTAGTAAATAATTTTCAAAAAAATGTATAATTTGGTCTCCTAGCACATTTCAATATAGAGATCATGTTGAGCAGTTCAGATCGTCTCTTTGAAGTTCAATATAGAAAATATGAACGTGAAGTAAAACAAAATCCTTACTTTACAACTCACCATAACCCAACTCTCTCTCTCTCTCTCTCTATATATATATATATATATAGTATGGCTAATTTGCTTCCGGAAGCATTTCGACGAGGTGCTTATGGGGGCATATCTTAGTATTTGATGTTCAAACAACAAATCCAAACCGTTAGATGTTCAATCTATATTAAAATGTACTTGGAGACCAAATTTTACATTTTTTGGAATTTTTTTACTATTTATTAAGCTGGTTTGAAAACCGCTGTTTTTATTAAATTTCTGCACCATTGAAAACAGCGGTTTTCAAACCAGCTTAATAAATAGTAAAAAAAATTCCAAAAAATGTAAAATTTGGTCTCCAAGTACATTTTAATATAGATTGAACATCTAACGGTTTGGATTTGTTGTTTGAACATCAAATACTAAGATATGCCCCCGTAAGCACCTCGTCCGAAATGCTTCTGGAAGCAAATTAGCCATACTCTATATATATATATATATATATATATATATAGGCTATGATGAGTTGTGAAGTAAAACATCGTTTTACTTCACGCCATATTTTCATTTTGAAAATCCAAACAACCGATCCGAACCGTTCAACTTTTTCTAAATATTGAAATGTGCTTGGAGACTAAATTTTACATTTTTTGGAATTTTTTTACTATTTATTAAGCCACTTTGAAATCGCTGATTCACTGTGAACAGTAAAAAACAGTAAAATTTTATGGACCACCGGATCAGCGATTTTCAAAGTGGCTTAATAAATAGTAAACAAATTCCAAAAAAAGTAAAATTTAGTCACCAAGCACATTTCAATATAGAGAACATGTTGAGCAGTTCGGATCGGTTGTTTGGATTTTCAAAATGAAAATATGAGCGTGAAGTAAAAATGACATCTTACTTCACAACTCACCATAGCCCAGCTCTATATATATATATATATAGGATTTTGCTAATATGCTACGCGTAGCATAGAGCCCCTCCGTGCTACGGCTCACTTTTTGAGTTTTCAAAATCCTAACGGTCGATCCGAACCGTTCAACATGATCCATATGAATACGTACTTGCAAATCAAATTTTACATTTTTTAGAATTTTTTTACTATTTATTAAGCCACTTTGAAAATCGCTGATCCAATGGTCCAGAAAAGTTTACTGTTGTGTACAAATTAGTATTTTTTCAAAATGGCTTAATAAATAGTAAACAAATTCTAAAAAATGTAAAATTTGGTTTGCAAGTACATATTCATATGGAGATCATGTTGAACGGTTCGGATCGATCGTTAGGATTTTGAAAACTCAAAAAGTGAGCCGTAGCACGGACGGGCTCTATGCTACGCGTAGCACCGTAGCACTGTCATATATATATATAGAGCTGGGCTATGGTGAGTTGTGAAGTAAGATGTCATTTTTACTTCACGCTCATATTTTCATTTTGAAAATCCAAACAACCGATCCGAACCACGCAACATGTTCTCTATATTGAAATGTGCTTGGAGACTAAATTTTACGTTTTTTGGAATTTTTTTACTATTTATTAAGCCACTTTGAAAATCGCTGATCCGGTGGTCCAGAAAATTTTATTGTTTTTTACTGTTCACAGTGGATCAGCGATTTCAAAGTGGCTTAATAAATAGTAAAAAAATTTAAAAAAATGTAAAATTTAGTCTCCAAGCACATTTCAATATTTAGAAAAAGTTGAACAGTTCGGATCGGTTGTTTGGATTTTCAAAATAAAAATATAACATGAAGTAAAACGACGTTTTACTTCACAACTCACCATAGCCTATCTCTCTCTCTATATATATAGATATAGATATATAAAATTTGATTTACATGTACATTTTCATACCAAGATAATGTTGAACGGTGCAGATTGATTATTTGAACGTTAAAAATTGAAATGTTGATACATAATACAGAGTTACAGACCATAATACAGAGTTACAGACCAATATGCGATATGCATAGTACCATAGCCTCTCAAGTGGTTGAAGCTGTAGAATGGACATCTCCAGTTATGAAATAATTGTGAGAGAATTGGTACCCAATCCTCTCTGTCCAGTTTACTTTGTACTGATTAGTCATCAGTGATTAGTGAATGTCACTACCCACCAATACTATTTTTTTCATTTTTCTCCGCCAAAGAAAAAAAGGAGCAAAAGAGCTTCTTTTTCCCCACCTTCCATTGGTATCAACTAGTTAAGTGCCCACGCGTTGCGGTGGGGATTGACAACATTAATTTTGTAAAAGATTTAACATGTGTTAGATTCATAAAAAAAAAAAAAATTAATAAGTAAATTATTTTTAATGCGTTTCTTTGAAGAGTGACAAAATTAATTTTAATGAATTTCACGTATCATTGATTTTGAAAGTAGACTAATTGCAGGGGAAAAAAATATATTTTCCGTTCTTTTAAATTTATATAAATGGATATAGAAGGAGAAATTCTTATCCATTTGAGCAATAAGGTTAAAGTTGTAAAAATAAGACTAAATTTGATAAATTTGAAAATTTCAATGTAATTCAAACAATTTGCCCAAGTCACAGTGAAAGAAATAATTATTATTTATTATCAAATTTTTAATGCATTTAACAAGCACTTATCTGTCTTTTAAATCCATGGCGTAAGTTAAAAGTAAATAATTAGAACTTGGGCCATAAATCAGCCCATAAATAAAATTCAGCCGTAAAGTTCATTGTGGACAAGGGAAGCCAGGTAGAAGATTTGAGATCGAACATGTGAAGGTCATTTAATTTCTTTCCCTTTGAATTCTCACCTCCAAATAAAAATAAAACCTGACCAGCTCTTGTGACTGTGTGGCCACTTCTGGCACTCTGAGCAATAAATTTAGAAATGAAAAAACAAAAAACCTATCAATATATAATTTTTGCAAATAACAATTAAAACAGCCCACCTAAACCTCCAGGATGTCTGGAAACAATGCACTGCATCATGAAAGTGGATTAAAAGATGATATTTCACTTTTTGAAAGATTTTTCTCTAAGATCGATCAACAAGCCCATATTTGTTCAAGATAGAGAAATACTTGGGCAACTAATTTTCATAAATGTAGAATTTTCTGGTGCAAGAAAATGCAATAGTGAAGTAAAGTTTTTTTTGCTAAATCAAACTGCTATTTAAATTATTGCCAAAACAGCCCAGTAGACAGATAACAAAATCTTAGGAAACTTAATTGGAGGTCATATTTCTAATAATTTACGAAGTGGGTTCAGTAGAAATTACCGGAAATTCACCTTTTGCTTCCAAGCGGGACCAGCATTCTGTCTCAATGTCAAATGACCACACTGCAAAAGAAGAAATTATAAGCAATTAGAAGAGCAGAGAAGCCATAGCAACTCTTTTATGATAAACATAATTGTGAAGGGATATATTGACAACCGTATTGACATAATTGTGAAGGGATATATTGACAACCGTAAACATGATGTTTTTTAGATTTACCCTTTGCATTTTGTTTTGTTTGATGTATGTTGGGCTCAGCTATGTGAATGAAATAAGGACTATTGGAGGCTATATGAATAAAATAAAGCTAAGAAATGGATAAGAAAATATGTTTTACTTTGAAACATAAAATAACAAAAAATGAAGATAATTACCCTAGCCTCTGCTTTTATTTAAAAAAAGAAAAAGATAATTACCCTAGTATCATCTAATAAACGATGCCCAGAATCACCGCCTACAACCACCATTTTACTCCCGATGACAGCTGCCGCATGCTACAATTATACAAAGGCCACATAAACCCCAAAAAATGTTCAACTATGCTTCAATTAGACTGAACGATACAGTTAATTTTGATTGTCATTAATTTGTTTAAAGTTAGCCCCAATTTACCTTCCATTGCATATGCGCTAATATAATAATAAAATTGTACGATAAATTTAAGTCAAACTACTAATTATGTGATGTGCCTATCTGAACCTCAGCAGTGCAACTAAGCCTGACAAACTCTTCCTTGCCCTTGTTAAGTCCAATTTATCTCAACTGTGGAACTAAAGGAATGATACTTAATTTTCGTTTAGTTGTTTCTTTTTGGTATGTTTTGTGTTTAGATGGATTTTCAGCTGTGATACTATACATGCCATTACCATAATCCCAGACTTCAGGTTCTTCTTGTAACTGTTAATAAGAAGTCAAAAACAAACTTTTTTATAGGTTTAAAGAGCAATCAGAGAAATTTTCATCTTACACTGAAACGTGGGGCCGGCTTATCTCCCTCAGTGGATAGCACGGTCCAGTTGTCGGTGTGGTAAAATGCATGGCTATTAAAGTCAAACGTGCCTGATGAGTACTGGCATTCTAGCTCATCAGTCCTTCCACTCACTGAGGTAGTTATCAAATTCTCTCCCTAAATAGAAGAACATTGTACATCAATAAGACACCATCAATTTAAGCATCATTCTACTACATTGGCTCTACATGATGTTATGGAACAGATACCAGCTTGGGACTGGTTGAATTCTTATGTCCACAATATTTCTTTATTTTGAATCACTTCTTGTTTCTATAATTATAATTACAGGGGTCTGAGGGGTCAGGGGAGGCAGTATCAGATTAGCCTTCTCGGGACATTAAGACTAACAAGGTTGTGTTGGTCAGGTTTGTCACTGACACAGAAGCTACTTATCACTACAAAAATAAATAAATAAATAAAGTACTTTATGATTCGACATCACTCCTTGTAAACTCTGGAAGATGGGGTAAATTTTTTAATTATGACACTTAAAAGGGGGTAGTTAGAGAATCAAAATAAATTTCACAAAATAACAAAAGAAATTTCTTACATTGGATTGGCTAAGCCTCTTAACAGGCCTGACTGGGCTGCGGGGAACATGTAATGAATCTCCTTGATGACTCTTCAACCTAAATTTTCCCCATTAATTCCCCATTATTACCATTTATATATTAAAAAATAATTAAACTCCCAAATAAAAATCATATTCTCATTCAAGAAGGTCCAGTTCAAAAACAAAGGAAATCCTAAGATCAGAGATTGCCAGAGTCTTGGGTGTCAGTATGTTCCCGTACCAATCTACCTCAGACATTTTTCCGCATATTAAACGGAGTTCGGTGCGGTTATGTATAAAAAACGAATTATACGCGAATTATACGCGAATAATTCGCGTATTATGTCACTATGGTTGTATTTAGTAAGAAATTTAATGTTTTTAGCAGTGAAGCTGGTAATGACTGTCACTTACAAATAGAAGCGGAAGAATATTTTCTACTCGTAAAGGATGAATTGAGTATACATTAAAAGATAAAAAAAATCAGTCAATTTGTATGATGTTAATAGCCAGTTGGACGTCAAATGGATTGTCAAATGAGAAAGGCCATCATATTGTTTAGGTTATGTCAATTACTGTCCATGGATTGCTATTATTTAGTTGTTGCTATCTTGACATTCTCTTGCTGCTCTGCTGTAGGTAGGTGACATATCACTGGCTGACTACATTGGTGTGCAGCCTACAAAGCATGCAACATACCTGCCACACACTGCTGGCCGGTACTCGGTTAAGAGGTTCAGAAAGGCACAGTGCCCAATTGTGGAGCGTCTAACAAACTCACTGATGATGCACGGGCGCAACAATGGCAAGAAACTTATGGCAGTGCGCATTGTCAAGCACACCATGGAGATCATCCGCCTACTCACATATGCCAACCCGATCCAGACCATCGTCGATGCCATCATCAACAGGTTCTTAGGAAGATCAGCATTGCATGTAGTATATTTTGATTTAGTGTTTTTTTTTTGGGTGAAGAAAGTGGGGTATATACCCAATGATTTCATTAGAAATCAGAAAGTTGTTTCTGAACACAACTCCAAACAACTGGAACCTATTTAGTGAATTACAAACATGAGATTGGAACCTATTTAGTCAATTGGATTTGTAAGGTTTTTTTCTTTTCATCTGAGTGAGCTTAGTTTGATTTCATAAACTTAAGAGTGGTCCAAGGGAAGATGCTACAAGGATTGGGTCTGCTGGTGTGGTTACTGGTCAAGCAGTTGATATTTCTCCTCTCAGGAGGGTCAATAAGGCTTTATGGTTTCTGACAACTGGTGCCAGGGAAAGTGCTTTCAAGAACATCAAGACCATTGCAGAGTGCCTTGCTGATGAGCTCATCAACGCTGCCAAGGGTTCTTCCAACAGGTAATCTATTACCTTGTACTTGTTTATTGTGGAACTATTAAAGACCTGTGTTTTGCAATTAGAAGTTTATTATTTTAGTTGCTCTTTATGTTTTGCAATTAGTTGTTCTACCTATCTAAAAAAAAAGTTTAAAAATTGGTCTTATATCATGAACCATATGCAGCAGAAATGAAGAAACAGAAAAAAAAAGAATATCAGAAAAATTGAAAGGCTGAGATTCAAAAATCCATAGAAAATAGCAGAAAAATCCAATTGATACAAAATTTGAGTCTAAACTGCTTGCAAGAGAGTCCTCTACGTGTCTGTGTTATTGGATTTGACAGAATCAGGGTCTATTTCCCTGATTTGCCAGTTTTTGACAGAAGGGCATTTCTGGAATTTATTGGACAGTAGGGGTATCAAATGAATTTTCTGCTGGTTGCTAATGCCTGTCATACTTGTTTTGTGTTCAATCATTGTTTGAGCAAGGCCCTAGAGATGGTTTAGCATTAGAATCAGCATAAAACCCTTTTGATCACTGATTTTCTTGCCAGCAGGTCAGAAGCCCCATATCATGTGAATTAAAGCACAGTGCTATGCTTCATATCTAGGTTTTATAGGCAGGACTTAGAAGAGGTGTGTTATGCTGTTCTCCTAGTTGATTTGTTACTTTGTAGAGTTGTTAACTTTTATTTTCTTGTTGGTGCAAGATTTATCGTTATAAGTTTAGTTCATCGACTTAATTACTCAAATTAAATGCAGGAACTGTATTTTCATTTCAAAAAATGATGCATATTGCATATCCTTTTCAAGTCACTCACAAAATTCAAAAGTGGATAATTGAAGGTAATTATCTTATTAGATTTAATTTGAATTGTCTAATTAAAAATCATATCCTTTATGCTAATGGCTTTCTTTAATTGAATAGGCCATGAAAATGAAATGAAAATTACAAACAAGATGCATAGAGAGCATATGAAATCCTATCTTTCCATCTAATTGTCCTAATATCTAAAAAAATTTGATAAATATACACAACTGATAGAAATAGTAGCAACTATTTCATGCTAACACTATTTAGGTCAGCAACCTTTGATCTGTGTAATTGCTCTGAAAAATTCAAGAGAAGAAGCTATTGGTGTCTATCTGAAAATTGGTGTCGAAATCTAATACATTAAAAACAATATCCATTTCATCCATTGGTGAATTTGTTGTGGATGCGGTCATCGACAATGCTGAAACTACAGTCATGTATTAGGCATTACCTTGTGAACACTGAAGTAGTCAGAACCAAAGTCAAAACAGTCGATCCGCCGCTGAACATGATATCCATATGAAATTGTGCTTATATGCCAAATTTTACATTTTTTTCACTATTCTAATATTTTTTAAATAGGTAGAAAATCACTTGATCTAAAAACTCTGGACCATTCGAAAGATTTTGACCATGGCAGAAGGATTGGAAGAGGAGTAATGGATACCTCATACCTATCCAAAAGAAACCTTTTCTAGAATCAAATACACAGATGACAGATCTCAACTGGTAAAGAATTATGAAAATAAAAAAATAAAAAAATACATGCACAAGGATAAAATAGATATTTTGTAAATTTATAAGTCATACCGTTGTTTTTATTTTTTTAATAAAGGATAAAATAGATATTTTGTAAATTTAAAATGAGTTTTAATTAGGAAAAGGCAATAAATTGGGTAAATTAGTAAGTTTCTGAAATTTAGATGGGTAAATATAATATTATGAATTTAGAGGGGGGAATACATTTTTTCGAAGTTTTTGAGGGGTACATGTGAAATTCCCCCCCTAAATTCAATAACCCAGCCCAAACAAACAAAAACCACAATGAGATTTGAAGGGGTGAAAAGACAAAAATAGCCTACTCTTAGAGCCCTCTTTTTGAACTTGTTCATGACAGAGAATTGCTGAAGCCTTGCTCTGACAGCCTCCCCTAAGTTAACATTCGGCGCCTTATTGATGTTTTGCAACCAAGGATGATCTGCAAGGGCATTTTCATCAGAATAGTCTTACTGTATAAGAAACTACAGTACAAATGGATCCTTTCTGTATAAGTTATACTGAATAAGACTTTCGTACCAAGAACTTGCTGAGCTGTCAGACGCTTCTCTGGGTCAGGATTCAGCATCCCTCGTACCAGGTCCTTGGCATTGTCAGAAACCCTAGGCCAGGGTTCTCTCTTGAAATCAATTATTGATCTGATAATAGCTTGCGCCACTCCTTGTTCAGTTTCTACATCACAGAAAAATTAACATAAATTCACGAAAAAATTTAAATTTTAGAAACGGAAAAAAAAAAATATTTTTTTTTACCAGCCCAAAAAGGAGGTACACCACAGAGAAGTATGTACAAGATTACACCGGCACTCCAGACATCCACTTCGGGGCCATAATTTCATTTACAATCATTCACATCTCAAGTGTATTTTTCCTGGTTTTTTAAGGCCAGCAAGACAAGAGGAGTTCAACTCCATGCATTCTCATATGTTGAGATATCTTGTCAATAAATCTGATTTTTGATAAAATGAAGAGAAAAAAATGAAACAATATTTATTAGTTTAAAATATACATTCTAAATGTAAATATGTCTATCAATTTTATTTACCTGCAAAATTAGAATGATACAAGCTGCTTTCTGAAATTTGAGAATATCTCCTTACCCCTTTTGTGTATCTTAGAAATTTTTTTTGGCCCTTGCTTCCTGGTATATCTATAGAGTAATAATGAGAAAAAAGAGGAGTATTTTAGACATCTTTTGAGTAAGAGAGGAAAGTATGTCAAAAATTGACGCTACTGTATGTGTCAGATAAGTGCTTTCTGTGATATCAAAAAGTTTCAGAAATTGAACAAAAAGCATCAAAATGGATGTCAATAATCCTCTCTGCCTGATGGCTTCCTCTCTGCCTCATCAGTAAATCAGTAAAAAATATCAAATAGTTGGACAAATTCAGAAATTAAAAATCAATTTCTATCATATTTACAATGAGAAATACAAAAAGAAAGATAATACCCATCAAATAAGATGTCAATCAAAAGAGAATATTGAGACGAAGCTATCTAATTTGTCACTCTTGAGAGCAGACAATGATACAATGAAGAAAATTTACTTTTTGGGCATTCATTAATGTTATTTTGTCTATCTGATTCACAACTAAAACATTTCGACAGCATTCAAGCAATTGGATATTCAGAAATAGCAAAACCCAAGAATTCTAATTAAATCGGGAACACAATTGGTTCAGGAAAATGGCATTTTCTATAATAGATAACTATCACGTCGTTATATCCAAACTGAACCTTATGCAATTTTCTATATTACCCTCCTACGGAATCAGAGATAAATACAAAGCCACTTAAGTAAATCATATACAAGGATTTTGCTGTAGTCAGGCAGCACGAGGCGAAATACTTTTGACGACATGATCCAGAAATGCAAGGTTGGTTTTTCAAATTTGTTGTTTCTTATTTATTCTCCTGATTGAGAGGCAGCGGAGGAAACAGATATCCTACGATGCATTTAAAAATTTGATTTTAATATGACCAGTTGGTCTCATTAAAGGAACTCTTGGATATCTCATATTTTGCATGTTATTTTAGAAAATACCAACGTCCAATTATGTTATGCATGAATCTCATAGTGAAATTAATACTGGCACCAACGCTAATCCGAGCAGAGGACAAGTCGGTCACGTAAAATAACTTAACTTTACGACTGAATTTTATTTATGGGCTGATTTATGGCCCAATTTCTAAATTATTTACTTTCAACTTACGCCATGGATTTAAAAGAAAGATAAGTACTTGTTAAACGCATTAAAAATTTGATAATAAATAATAATTATTTCTTTTCTCTTTGATTTTTGTAAACAAACCCTAGATTTGAGATGGGACAAAGGATAGGCTCTAGGTATGGCACATGACCCTTACACCAACCCTTCAATGTTGTACCAGCCATGGCAGGTACATAACACAGCAACAGATGCAAAGCAATCCCTGCTGGTACAACAGGTCCCAAAAACAGTCAAAATGAAATAAAAACGGTGAACCTAGCTACAGGTCAAGGAATTCTTTGATATTTCATACACACTTAGAACATGACCTGACAAGTGATCCTATACCAAATTCTACCATACCTAATACGGTAGTCTCATACTTAAATTACCAAAAGATGAAAATAGATAAACAAATAACTAAAAGACTTCTAAAATAGACAAAATTTACAGTCTTATAGATTTTTTCTCTTGACAATGGCAAGTATAACCAGCATGCAAATTAAAAAGAAATTAAGGATAACTAATCAAAATGTCAATTACCTTCCAGTCCTTCATATCAAAACGAAATATGAAATGATTGTAAGACACCTCTCCAGACGTTATGGAGGTGGCTGCTGGTGCATTTCTTGGGGCTACATAAATTGATACAACATGAAACAATATATTTTTAGTCTCATACTTAAATTACCAAAAGATGAAAATAGATAAACAAATAACTAAATTTCTTACAAACAAAATGGTGCCCATTCTTATCCACTGTGATCTCTACACGACCATCCTTCACTAAAAATGAAAGCGCAAATATATTCTCCACAGTTTGTGCAAAAGATTGCCGGTTTAACACTAAATATTCGAGCTTTGTCTGCTTTTGTTTTCTCAAGATAGTAAACATTGTCAACATCTTTTTGTCTGTATCAGTCTTTTTTGTAGGGTCACCCTCTGTCTCGCCAACCTAACAAAGATACTAATCATTAGATCAATATAGCAATTCCTCAACAGTCATAAATGATATCCCTTCCCTTCCCTTCCCTTCCCATTAATGATATAGAAGGAAGATAAAAGAATTTATAAGCTTTCCATACAGACCAGCTCAGAGCCAATTACTACAGTTAATGGTTTGATACCAAATGTGTGCCTAAATCTAGGTTCAAACAACTACTTATATTTGTTTAACAATCCATGTAATTAAAAACTACGAAACTGACAACATAAAACAAACACACACAAAAAATAAAAGGTTAAGGATTCTACTTACATCCTTAGGTTGAGAACATATAGTTGGTCTTGTTCGTTTTCCTCGTACCACACTCCTTAGAGGCTTAACCTCAGCAACCATTGGTCCATTCCTACAACAAAGAATAAATATGGTTAAAAATAAACATGCATATATATTGAAATAAAATATAGGAGAAGAAAGAGATATTTACATGGTGCAGTATCCATGTCCCCTCATAAATATATGAGACACTGACATCCCAATACTTTGCCACGAAGCTATTCCTAAATAATTAGTATGGGTGCCATCCCTATCAGGCACGCCAAATTTTCTTGCAAGTGCATCCACAAAGTCTGACGGAGTAGGCCCGCTTCTTTGAGACCTGAGAGATCTGACTAAAGAGGTAGTAATGTCAAGCAGAGTCTCAGCATCTGCCACCTGTTCTCTCGGCCTTTGAACTGCATAGAACATTGCAAATCAGATCATTTCAATTCAAGAGCTGTTGATTTCTTAAAAATTCTGATTCAAATCCACATAGTTCTTGTCCTTATTTTACTGTCTTAAGATAACATATGGAAAGCCTGTTTCTTAATCTTTGGTAAGCTAAAATGCAAATCAAGAAGAACTTTTTTTCTAAAGTAGGAAGATTGTAACCATCCTCTTTTTGGTTCGCAGTGGTAGTCTGTGATCCTTGACACTGCCGTGTTGTATTTGGGATCACAGACAACGGTCTTCGAATTTATAACTTTCTGATTTCGAGTACATCCTGTTGATTTACGGGTCATATTACTTGATAAAAAAAACAGGCTATGCTTAATGGGCAGAATGAATTGGGATGGTGAGCAGAAATGTCATCAAGAAAAAGAGGGCAGAAACAGAAATGTTACCTATGTAGAACCCAATCTAGGGTTTAAAGGACCGAGGCGGAGCTGCTTCTCGGTCGTGAGGTCGGCTGTGCCGTTGGCATCAGGAGAGGAGGAGCGGCGAAGTCTCGATCTACCTCCGCTGAAGCACGAGAGAGAGAGAGACAGGCGGCGGAGGTAGAGAGAGCCATCTGGCGGAGGCCGAAGTGGTGGAAAGGCGACAAGGGGGGTGAAGTGCGCACTGGCGGGGATAAAGGAGAAAGAGAGAAAAGAGGGAAAAGAGGGAGGGAGCGAAGAGCGAAAAGACGAAGGAGGAGAGGCGTATTCGCTGGGCGCTGGTGAGCAGAGGAGAAGATAAACTGTATGGTCTTGTGTGTAGCAGGTTGATTTCTAACTAATTTTAGACTTGTACACAAATAGATATATAAAATATATGCATAATATCTTATATCAACAGAATGATTCTGAATCGTTGGATCTGCTGGATGGACGGCTGAGATTTCCTCTGGACAGATACACCATTCAGTCCCCTATATTTCAACGTCCTATTATAGGAGTTATGATTATGATTATGATATCAGAAGCAATTAATGTCATAAATCGACTCTCTCTTTCTCTCGCTCTCGCGCTCGCTCAAATCAGCACGAACCCTAGGTATCCACCTGGTCTTGCTTTCTCTCTCATCTTCCTCTTTCTTTCATGTACTAATTGACAGTTTCTCTCTTTCTTTATTTTTTTCTCATTTTCAGGTCTTGGTCGCGATCTCGGGGTTTGGCGTTAAAAATTTGGGGGAAAATTTTATTATTTGAAGTAAGAACGGTTTCTCTCTTTCTTCACAAATTAATTTTTTGGAGATTATCATCCTTTATTGCCTTCAATTAGTGTATATTTTAGCTCAAAGACTGTGGGTTAGTTAGAATTCTGTGTATCATGAAGGAAAAGGATAATCAGTTGCATTATGGCTTTGTAAATTTCTTAGAATTGTTGAAGATCTCCAAGTCCCACAATCAAAACCCTAACACCTGAACATGTAGACCGTAGTTAATTTAACTTATGGAAGAACCAGATTGTAGGAAGAAATATATTATTTGTGAGTTGTATGTAGGGAAGAAATGAATAGTTCTTTACTCTACCAGTATATTATATTGGAACCCTTGAGTTTATGTCTTGATTCTGTTCAATATACTCAAAATTTGCTCTCAAATTGTAGAAACTTCTTTTTCTTTATGTTTATTAATTTTATTCAAGGACCGAGCAACTATTTTGTGGCAAGTTTACATTTTGAAAAGAACTCTATTTCTTGTTCTTTAAGTGACAGAATGATATCAATCTCTTTGGTTATAATTGTGAGTGCTTTATACTTTATTATGTGACAAGAGCATAACCATGGGCCAAAATAGCATTTCAAATTGTGATCCGAAATTGGATAGTCCCCTATCAGTTTGAAGATAATGTCACAAATTGTTATAAAATCAGCAGTAGTCTTTAAATTATCCATTTGATATGATTGACAGAATGCAAGCAAATTTTATGTAGTATTTGTAAAGTCAGCACCTAATGCTTTATTTCTTCCTTTTCCTTTTCTGTTTCCATCTCAGTGTAAAATGGACCTGATCCAACATGACGTGCAATGCTTGGTTTGCACCCGGCCTTTCTCTCTCGAATCTGACATGACTGACAGCCTCGAATCTCTTGCAATATGCCGTGATTGTAAATTGATGGTCTCAACCCCAACAACCCAAGTTAGAGAGCATACTGCACCAAGCCATTATCTGCACCCGAACCGCCACAGAAGATCCCGATCTAGGCGGCATAACACCCTACACACCCGTGCTGAGTCACTGGACGACTCTGACTCTGAGTCTTTTGCGCTTGCCTTCTCCCAGCTCATCAACTCAGCCAGACAGAGCCAAAATTCAACCCCCAACCGGTCAAACAGGTGGCGGGCCCCATTTTCTGACAATGAGAGTGACACCCATGATGTAACGGATACGTCCATTCTTGGTGAGAGTGAGTCCAACATAAGTTTTGGTGGGTATGGTGGTGATTCAGATGCATCTTTTGACAGGCAAAGTGTTGCTGATCGTGAAATTTTCTTGCAACTAAATAATGAATTTAGTAATAACAATAATTCCGACATTGACCCCATGCACACTGGCTTACATGTCCAATGGGATTCAGACGAAGAAGACGATGATGTGTCAGAATGGGAAGAGGTGTCAGAATGGGACGAAACTGCAGGGCCCACTGTCGAGACACCTCCACACCGACCCCTACGATTTCCTAATTCTAGCCCGAATAGTGAAGAAAGCGCTAGTCCAAGCCCGATACCACAATGGATGCGGAGTCGTTGGCGAATGGGCCCGCTTGAAATAGAGATAAGGCAACCGTTCGTGGGAAATCCAGGTGACTATGTTGATGAAGTCACAGGTCAGTTCGAAGATCTATTGGACCAGCTGGCAGATGAGGCTGATGATGTCAGAAGAGGGGCTGCACCTACTTCAGCAAAGTACAGAGAGAAACTCCCTCATGTCATAGTTACACAAGAGCATGTCAGAGATAAAGGTGGCTTGATTTGCGCGGTATGTAAAGACCCTATGCAGGTGAATTCTAGGGTTTTGCAGTTACCATGCAAACACATGTACCACCCTGGGTGCATTTTTCCATGGCTGCGTACCAGGAACACATGCCCAGTTTGCCGGTTCGAGCTGCCCTGCGAAGACCCTGATCATGACAAGTCTAGGAGGGAAGAAATGGAGGGGGTCTTGTATGACACAGAGGAGATGGAGATGGAAGAAGATGAATATGATGAAGAAGGGGAGATGGTGGTTTTGGAGTCTGATAATGAAAGGGGTAGAGTAGATGGCCGTGATCGGGCAGTGGAGAGATCTAATGGTGGAGGTGGTGAGAGAGGCAGGTGGCTGTTTCTGGCAGCTGCACCGATTGTTAGTTTGGTTGGTATTGTGCTTGTGTTTTGTTTCAGGAAGTCCTCCATTGGAAACAGAACTGGAGGGAATGGAGGGGAGTCGAGAGACGGTGGGGCCAGAACTGAGAGGGTTTCAGAGAGCAGTAGAAAGAGATGGTGGTCTATTTTTTGAGTTTCTTTTTGGTTTCTTTTTTCCCTCCTTTTTGAAAAAAAAAAGTGTGCTTGGTTTGATTTTGACTTTGTGTGGATTGGTGGATGAGCTGGGAGAAAATTCGAAAAACATATCTAATTTGCACCTTGAATTTCTTGCTGGTTTTAGGATTGGATTCTGCTACGAGGTTGATTTTGATGAGCCGGTGGAAATTGATTTTTTTTTATTTTTCCTCCATATTTTTACTTTTCTTTTTATAATTGTTCAAGAGAACCTTCTTATTGTACTACCAGTTTAAGGTGCATTTGATCTAATATTTGTTTTCTTAACAACTGGAGATGACAAAAAAAAATACTATTAATTGATGATTAGCTTATGGATGTGTGGTGTTTTTTTTTCCAATCTTCATTATGTGACTAGTATTTTACATTTTTTTTTCTTTCTAGTGTAAAGGGTTGTAAACTTATTATTTGTGGCGATTAAACTCTTATATTAATTAATATTTCTCAGAGTGGGTTAATTTGGTCAACAGAGATGATGAACAGGCTTTTAAGAGTTTCAGCGTGCTCTTTCAACAGGCAAGAAAGAAGCAATAATTAAGTACTAAATAGAATAATTAAAAAATAAATGATTAAAATGTGTTATGAAGCGTTAATGGGAACGTGAACAGAAGTTTTTATCGGGCGTGTTTTGGTGGAAAAAAAGATGGGTAGCGCTATATTCAGGGCTATTATTCTAATTTTGAGATCTCAGAGCATTTTTTCTTCTAAATTGGATGGTTGAGAAAGCAATGGTGTTCCTGCCATCCGAATTTCCACTGCCTCCATTTTTCATGCTTCCATTGAACCTCCAAATTTAAATCATACATATATCTATTTGATTAACGGATGAGATTAACAATTCATTAGCGACAATTTTCAGAGAAATCGTCTCCAGTACTGCCTCTTCGTCTTTGTCCTTCGCTCCAATCCCAAATCACCAGGTTGCCTCTCCCCCACGCGTCACCCTCACCCATTCCCGCGCCTTCTTGCCCCGCGCCCCCCTCAGTCTTCCCTTGACCCCTCCGCGCAACTTGCGACGCTCTGTCTCCTTCGACGCCCCATGGATATTTTTGCTTAATCACTTGTAAGTTAGATATCTTGTTTTTTTTTCTTGTTTCTTTTCATTTCTCTGCTAATCGATTTTCCTTTCAAATTAGAGAGAACGCCCAAGATGAGGCTTTCATTAAGAATGTTAGGAAATTTTGTACCGAGTAAAATTTCTTGTACAGTTGTGCTAGTTACTTGAATGCTTTATTGGATTCTTTTTTCCAGAAATACTGTGCATAGGGATTTCTTTAGGGTAAGAATTGATTGGAAATGAAAAATTTGGATTACTTGGTTAGAGGAGATCAAGAAAAAAAAATGACAGAAATCTTTATAGGAAACCAATTTTGATTTACATGGACTAAAATGAAAATTACCATGTATATACCTTATGTTTTCATAGTCTCATTCTAATTCAAGAAATTCTTTATCTTTTGATGCAGTGCAAGGTTACTCTGTGGTTCTAAATCTCGATAGATCCACCATAGATTTTGCTGATTGCGGACATCCCCCATCCTCCTCTTATCTCGCCTAATTTTGCAACAAGGGATTCTTCACTTTCGATACAAGAACATCCTATTGTAGAACATCAGGTTAATTGTGGCACTGATGACACAACTCCAAAGAAGGAAAGTAATGACGGGGTTGTACCTTGTAAAGGTATGGAGTTCATATCGCTTGATGAGTTTCAGGCATATTATTATGCTTACGCTCTTTCTGAGGGTTTTACTGTTCGGATCAAAAAGACACTTAAATTTGATCGGACTAACATTGTTCGTTACCGTCACTATGTGTGTTCGTGTGCTGGATTTTGTGTTGAAAGGAAATCAAATGATGAGGTCGATGAGGATGAAGAAAAGACAAGCAGAAAGACCTTAACTCGTAGAAGTGGCTGCCCTGTGACCATTACTGTGTCGAAGAACAAAGGTGTATGGAAGGTGAAAAGTGTGAACAACAAGCACAACCATCTATTAGTTAGTCCCAACAGTCGAAACCACTTAAGACAGCGTGGTGGTATTCCCTCGATAGCAAAAAAACTTGTTGAAAAATTTAGTGAATCCAACCTCCCAATTGGCAAAGTTCCAGCTATACTCAATTGTGATGCTGGAATAAATATTTCTCAAAGAAGCTGCTGGAATCATAGAAGAGATCTAAGAAGAAAGAACTTGGATAGGGGTGATGCAGAGGTTGTTTTTCAGTATTGTCGGAAAAAGCAAGTAGAAGATACCAACTTCTATTATTCAATTCAAACCGATGATGAGGATCGTTTGGTTAACTTCTTCTGGATTGACTCCACAACTCGACAATACTATGAGAGGTTTGGGGATGTTGTGGTATTTGACACAACATATAAAACTAACAAGTATAGCATGCCATTAGCAAATTTTGTCGGTGTCAATAACCATAGCCAATCTATCATGTTCGGTTGTGCTTTGTTGCAAAATGAAGAAGAAGAGACATTTGTGTGGTTGTTTCAAACTTGGTTAGAGGCAATGAGTGGAAAGTTACCTATATCAATTCTTACGGATCAAGATCGTGCGATTAAAAATGCCATTGATAAGGTTTTTCCAACTGTTACTCATAGGTTTTGTCTTTGGCACATTTTGAAAAAATTTCCTGAAAAATATGGGTCCCTTTACAAGGATAATTCACCATTTAGTCGAGAGTTGAATAATTATTTGTATCGTTCAGTCACCACTGAGCAGTTTGATAGTGAGTGGAACAAGATCATGTCAAAGTACAAACTTACAAGTGACGAGTGGCTTGGAAAACTATTTGATATTCGGCATTCTTGGGTTCCGGTATACAACCGTACCATATTTTATGCCGGCATGAATACCACACAAAGATGTGAGAGCATACATTCTTTTTTTTATTCCTTTCTTAACAAAGGCACCACCTTGCGAGAATTTGTGATTAAGTATGAACGTGCTCTTGAACATCGCTACATAGCTGAACATGCTGAACGTTTTGCCTCGATCTACAAAAAACCTAATTTGAAAGTAAGGTCCCCCATAGAAGAACAAGCAGCAGCCGTGTATACACGAAACATATTCAATAAGTTTCAAGATGAACTTGTAGAAAGCTTCAAGTTAAAGAAAGAGAAGCTGGTAAAAAATGGATCCTCTACCCAATACAAGGTATCAAATTTTCGTAATCCTCATGAGGTATTCATTGTAACTATTAATGTCGAGTCATTGGAGGTATCTTGCCAATGCCACTTATTTGAATTTAAAGGCATCTTATGCAGACATATATTGTATATTTTCAATAAGAAGGATGTGGAGAAAATACCTTCTAGATATATCTTACCACGATGGACAAAGAGAGTTGCAGAGGGAATCCCTATTCCTATTTTTAAGAAGGATGGAGATGCAATTGCTCGTGATTTGCGGTTTAACAACACCATAAGCCGGTTGAGACCTTATTTGCATGTATCTGGTGAAGCTTTTGACACCATAATGGAGGCCTTAGACATGACACTTGAGAAGGTTTCTAATATGCAAGAGACTAAAGAGGTTTCAAATGTGCAAGGGACTATTGAGGTAGGGTCTGAAGAGAAGGCCAAAGATTCATGTCATCCCCTGGTTGCGATCCACATGTTTCAAAAACAAAAGGACACAAGAAAGAGTCAGTGAATGAGTCAAAGAGGGGACGCTTGAGAAGCGGCTTTGAAATAGGTATTGAACATTCCAAGAAATCAAAAAGGCGATGCAAAGATTGTGGTGAATTTGGACACTATTCAGCTACCTGTGATAGGAGAAAGCAGGCCAAGGTTGTTGAGTTAGTTCCAGGACAAACCCCATTGTAGTAGAATGCCAACATTTTTAATAGTTTGGTGCTTTTATTTTCTAAACCATATTTGACTTTGGTTATTGTGATAGCAAATATAATATGTTTTTGTGTGGTTATTTTGATAGCAAATATGTTATTTTTGAATTTTGTGGAAATATTACATACTTGAGAGTAATGTGTTGGATTGATGTGTAAATTTTCTAATTCTAATCATTTTCTAATAATCTTGTCAGAAATGTATTTGCCACTGCATGCTTCCTGGAATAATTAATTTTATTGCATTTGTTAAATTCAAGAGAGAAAACAGATATCTATGCCAGCTATGTACTGGTACTTGTACCAGCCAACTCTCTATTGTACCAAACCTGCAAAATCTGAAAATTACTACCAACTTGAAATAAAGCACATACATGGTTTGATACATACAACAGGCAATATCAACAGGACAGCTCCAATTAATATCCTCAAATTAATTGCTATCTTTGCATAAATGACCTCCAGCTTTGAGAAATTCAGGCCAGTTTGAGTTTCACCAAATTTCTTAACACTCTTTACCCTCGATACTTATAACATAGCTCATGAGGATAATTTAGTCGCAAAATTCAGCCACAATCTATCCAACAAACTTATAACATAGCTCCATGAGGATGCTTATAACATAGCTTTGAGAAGCTTTAATGCAATCAATTGCTAATGGAATCAACTTAAGTACAATTATAACATACACGTACACATTTACAAATTTACACAACTCAATATCTCTTTTACATTATACCACATTCACATACAAATATGAGCAAAATAACTTGGTTATAGTCATCGATATCAATTGTCTTTGCAAAAAAACATAATATTACCATCAAGAAAGAGAAATCAACATAATCAAATCAGATCTTTGAACTCTTTTTATCAATATATAAATAAGGACTGGATATCTCTTTATATAAAAAAAAACACTTCAATAAATTGCTAAATCCATACATATAATGCACAATGGCCAAACTGCCATACATATCATACATGAATCCATACACAATTTTACATCCAAAATAGCATATCCAAAAAAAATAAACATAAAGACCATCACCACTAATGACCAAAAGGTCCCTGCCCATTTAGTTTTGCTAGTATGGGCGAGCTTAACATTGTAGGCGGCATGACATCTTTGCAAAAGTGAAGACTCAGAGCACAATTATTAACCTGTGATGAATGCATACTAAGTATGTTGGTACTGAACACATGAAAATTGAACCCTTATCCCAACCTCAAGCATTAAGAGCTTCAATCTAGCCTACGGGTTTTTTCTCAAAAAGAAAAAAAGAAAAAAAGAGAGCTTCAATCTATGTGGTTTTCCAGGAGCTTCTCAAATTGCTTTTGATAAAACCTTCTTTGATCATCATTCATGGTTGATGGATGGATCCATTTCTAAAAAAAAAAAAAAATACTTCCTATAAAAAAATATGTCAGAAAAAGAAGCTCAAAAATATTGACAAAAGATGTTTTTTATGTTCTTTTTCATTAGATTTCTCCAATGTGAAAGAATTATTATTTAGTCATTGCAATTCTTATTCAAAGCCTTAATCCATGTTGGTTATGACTAATTCTAATGCTTATTCATCATACCTGTAAATGACATTGTAAGGGAATTCATGATAATTCATTCATGAAAAGTGAGTACTTATATATATGGTCTAGTCATTGTGGTACCATACTTGCTTGTGCTAGTACTCAATGAAGCTGATGTTTGGTATAACAGTTGATGCACTGGCTCTAGCAATTGTTGATGTGTACTTTAATATAGACTTACCTAGAAATTACTTTGGTATGAACCCAATAAAGCATTTGGAAATGATAAAAATAAGAATCGAAACTGCTCAGTTCAAAGTAACCAAACAAATTAACAGGGATGTTACGAAAAAGAGAAAAGAAATTAACCTGATCAAAGATCCAATGGGGGCGTCGGAGGAGACGCAGAGGTGTGTCGGAGGTTGCGTGGAGGGGTCGGGGGAAGGGGGCTGAGGAGGGCGTGGGGGAAGAAGGCACAGGAGGGGTGAGAAAGGCGCGTGAGGGAGGGGAACCTGGCGAATTTTGGGGGTGGAGTGATGAAGAGAAAGACGGAGAGGCAGTACTGGAGATGATTTCTCTAAAAATTGTCGCTAATGAATTTTTAATCTCATCCGTTCATCAAACAGATAGATGTATGGTTTAGATTTGGAGGTTCAGTGGAGTTATGAAAAATGAAGGCAGTTACAAAGGAAAACATATTGCACCATTGCAAAATGTTTTAACTAGTAATGCCATTATTTTTGTCATTATTCTTACTTTTTCTTGATCATATTTGATAGAAAAATAAATTAGTAACTCCTATCACAAAACTGAAAACTTATAAAGGAAAAGATTTTTTTTTTTTATTTCTTTCCTTTATTTCATCACAAAAAATATTCCTAATTAAAATCCATGTACCTGGTTAACATTTAGAGAAATTGTTAACTCTCTTTCCTTTATTTCATCAAAAAATATTTCTAATTAAAATCCATGTATCTGTATAACATTTAGAGAAATTGTTAACTCTCTTTCCTTCATTTCATCACCAAAAATATTTCTAATTAAAATCCATGTATTTGTATAACATTTAGAGAATTGTTAACTCTCTTTCCTTCATTTCATCACCAAAAATATTTCTAATTTAAATCCATGTATCTGTATAACATTTAGAGAAATTTTTAACTCCCTTTCCTTTATTTTATCACAAAAATATTCCTAATTAAAATTCATATATCTGGGTAACATTTAGATAAATTGTTAACTCTCTTTCCTATGAAATTGCATCTCCCTTCTCTCTCTTTATAAAACCTTGACGCCAAGCTCTCTCTCTTTCTCTCTCAAAATTTTCATGGAAGAATTTCACATGATGTCTTCACTGTTGCTCATGTTCACTTCCTTGGTTGGTCTCTCTCTTCTCTTTTGCCTATACACTCAGATATGGCTAAATCCAAAAAAAATAAGAGAGAAGCTAAGATACCAAGGGATAAATGGTCCCAAACCATCTCTCTTCTATGGCAATGTTTTAGACATGAAAAGGATTCAACATGAAGCAAAGACTCAATTCAAGGAAGGATGCAGTGCGACCCGCTTCATCGATGACTACACTCAAACTATCTTCCCTTATCTGATTTCATGGAGAAAAAAATATGGTGAGTAAAACAATTCTTGAATTCTCTCTGTTTTCTTAAGAAATTGAACTGATTTTTCTTTGCTTACAATTTTTCTTTTTTTCTCCTTTCGCAATGTTGATTTCAAATACGGCAGAATATTCTATATAGTATTTTAAAATACAATATAGATTGTATATATTTTTGGACGACCTCTCTATGCCATAAATAATATATATGTGAATAATATGCCGGTTTGATTGTGTGGCCATATATGCAAACTACATATGGAGTTGCCCAATGGATATATGTGCACACGTAATGTATTGCAAAAATACGGCATGTTGAACACACGTGTCGGCACGCACAACTAAGGACATGGCACAACAAGACACTTTCTAGACATACTGTGTTCTTAGTTGTGTTGTGTTCTATTTTTATGAAATCGGCACGTTTAAACACAACATGTCTAGACACAGACACGACATGTCTAATTGTTTTATTTTTTAGATAATTTTTCGGAAATTTTCAATTTCTTTACCACTTACAATTATATTCTCAAATTATACCAAACACACAAAAATACTACAAAATATTTGAGAAAAACAGAAACTCACAAAAATATAATTTAATTTATTTCCAACTTTTTAGATTTTTTCAGATTTTTAATTTGGACATTAATACATTTTTTTAAAGTAACAAATTACCTAAAAAAAAAAAAGCACAACACATCGAAACACGCCTTACTAAGTAGTGTTGTGTTGTTAAACATGTTGTGTGCGACACGGAACAACACGTCTAAAATTTTTAATATATTGGCATGGTACGTGTTCTAGACATGTCGCTTAAAAAATTTCCAGTAACTTTTGTTATCAATGTCATTTAAAAATAAACTTTGAAGTAATGATACAAAAACTTCTAGAGATATAAAAGAACAATATATACTTGGGAAGATGATTTGATTTTCAAATTGAAAGGATCTATTGAACTCTTGCTTTTTGATTGCTGTTAAAGAGATGATGAAAACGAAAGATTAACAAATGAGGAAATAAATAACTAAGAGTGTTCATACGCTTTTATTTTTAGTGTATTTGTTATGCTTTTAATTTTAAGGTTTTAATAAATTTAAATTTAAAACTTAAATATCAAAATAAAACTATAAAATAAGATCTATATGATTTTCTCAATGCATATGTAAAACATTATGACATTTCAACATTGTTTTGATTGTTATTAAGAGCTTACAAATATACACTAATTGTATAATTTCTAAATGTTGATTTTTCAACTTATTGATTCATATAAAAATAGAACTGAAAATTTATAATTTTTTATGTACATGTAGAAAAAATAATATAGAGCACACCTAATGATTTTATTTTGACATATAAATTTAAAATTTTTTGCTATTAGAAAATTAAAAAAATGGAGGCATAATGATTACATAAAAATACATAAAAAATGAAGACATTTGTACCCCTCCTCATAAACTTAATTCCAAATTTTTTGTTGAAGTTTCAATTCCAAATATTCTAGATTCTAATTCCTCTTCTTCTCTTTCTTTTTTGTTTATATATGTAAGTAGTAGTGCGGTAATTACTCTTTGTTGAACTACTTAATCTGCTGCGCTCTATCTTTGTCTTCACCAATTAATTAAGCAATTGCAGCAGTAAAACTATATATCTATAAGCAGCGACCTACAATATTTAAACTCTTTACCAGTTATTTTGGCAATATAAAGCAACTAATTGGTTTTAAAACGATTAGTATGCATTTGAGAAGTATATAACAGCAGCAAACACGCACCTCAAGCTATATATATTGCCATTAGTCCGTTATTTAATTTTTCTTAGCAAAATATAACAGGTCAGTTGTTTGTATACTCAATGGGTACCATACCAATTCTACATGTAACAGAACCCGATTTAGTGAAGGCGGTTTGCCAGTGCACTCCGTTTGATCTCGGCCGTCCTGAGTTTGTCAAAAAGACCAGAAAGCCCCTATTTGGAGAAAACAGTCTTGTAACGGCGAATGGCGAGCTCTGGGCCCACGAGAGAAAGGTCGTTGCACAAGAATTTTCCATGCACAGAGTCAAGGTAATAATCAACTAGCATTATGCTGGCGCTGGTTCTGGTGCAACACATTTACACTGTTATAACAAAATTTACCAGTCTTTACTGAACTGCTACATATTTTTCAGTACAAGTTGCTGATTATGTATCTACAGACTATAGGTTCAGCCTGGTGGTATTGTACTGGTATGTAATGGTTAATTTGAAAACTATAATCAGTGGCGGAATCAGAAAATTGACATTGGAGGGCTAGATAAATAAGCATTCCATAATTTAATTTTACACTAATAGTTTAACATTTTGTAAAAACTAAATTTTTTGAAGAACAAAACTGAAATATTTCAATTTATAGGGGTGCTTAGCAGTTAGCACCCCTTTCCTTCTATCTACTTCCGTCCCTGACTATAATACTTATTTCCATCCCATGAAAGGTTTCAAATGTTGTTTTTTTTAATGAATGCAGGGAATGGTAACTGCAATAACTGAATGTGCGAATACGCTAACTGAGACTTGGCACAAAATACTTGAAAAAGAAGGGAGCAAAGCAGAAATATTGGTCCAGAGCTACTTGAGAAGTGTCTCAGGAAATATTATATCAAGAGTTTGTTGTGGCAATAGTTATGGAAAAGGCGAAGAAGTATTCTCTAAACTTAGCATGCTTCAGAAAGTCTGGTCTAAGTCCAATTTATTCACCGCAATTCCCGGCGCTCGGTATGTTATTTATAATTCATTCTCGGTATTGTAGTGCCACGTTCCGGTAATTTTGTGTACCAGATTTTCTCCTTGCTTTTATCTCAGAAAAGAAATTATATACTATATATTTCCTGTGTTATATTTTAAAGATCAATGAACAAATATGTACTCAAATAGTAACCTGAGTTGTATGTATCATCATAGGTACCTACCAACCAAGAGAAACAGAGAAATATGGCGACTGAACCGAGACATACGCTCGCTCATCCAAAACATAGTTGAAGAACATAAACAACAAACCTTGAAATCTCCAAACAGAGACCTCTTACACTCCATAATCGAAGGTTCTACATCGATTCCGGATAGATCTGTCTCTGTCGAAGAATTCATAATCGACAATTGCAAGACAATGTACTTCGGCGGATTGGAGACGACAGCTGTCGCTGCAACTTGGTGTCTTTTGCTTTTAGCAGTGTACCCGGAATGGCAAGATCGGGTGAGAAAAGAGCTTCTTGAGGTAACTCATGGTGCTACGCCAGATTTCGACATGCTCCGTCAATTCAAAATGGTAAGTAAATCCAATTTTCTCAAGTGATAAAGTAATAGAAATGGTAAATTAATAGAACAATTATGAATAAATATAGTTGACGATGGTGATCCATGAGACTCTCCGTCTCTTCAATCCTGCAATCGCCATAATGCGAGAGGCATTACATGATATGAAGCTCCAAGAAATGCATATCCTGAAAGGCACCGTCATTCAAATCACCATTCCAATGCTACACCGTGACCATGACATGTGGGGCCCGGATGCAGACGATTTCAACCCGAGTCGATTCGCCAACGGCATTTCGGGTGCATGTAAGTATCCTCACATGTACGCACCGTTCGGATTCGGGCCGAGGTTTTGTGTGGGGCAATACTTTTCCCTTGTCGAGTTGAAGATTTTGTTGGCGCTTCTTTTGTCAAGGTTTTCTTTCGATCTTTCCCCGAGTTATGTGCATTCACCGGTTCTTAAACTGGCAGTTGAACCGGAGCATGATTTGCCGCTTATTGTGAAAGAAATATGATGTTATTGTAATCATGTGAGGTAAGTAGGTAACTTGTTGTTAGGTAATATTTACTGGAAATTTATTTTTAAAAGGATATTTCATTGTTGTTTGGGGCGTACTCTAGTAACAATGTCCAGAAAATTAATGTGATAAGATCCAGGATTAAATGGCTGGGTTCTGGTATAAATGCGCGAACGAACTCGGGTGACTGAGACAGTGTAGGTGTTAAATGCAATTATTGAGCGTTTAACATTACAGGTGAATAGGGGATGCAAAGAGGAGATGAGAGGTTTTGATGGGCATTGGATCGAAATCCGTCCAATGCTCACTTTAAGTCGTCGGATTTTGGTCTGATGAAAATCCAAAGTCTCTGTCCGTGATTGCTTTCTTTTGTGGGCCCTTCTGTGGGCCACAGGTTTCCTCTTTAGCAATCGTCTACGGAATGAGACAGCCGCAGGTCCCACAAATATCATGTTGCCAACTCAATTACCATTATCCCTTATTTTTTTAACAACAAATTTGAGCCTCCAGCCAAGGTCCTAGCAAATTGACAGTAAGATCTAAATTGTTCAAAGTACTTGAAATAAATTTTATTGAAAGTAAGATCTAAATTGTCTCATATAGTCATATGTGTTAAAATATTTGTGTGAACTGATTTAGAACTTAACAAAATTTAGATGGTATTATGAATCTAAACAGTATGACAAATTTTGACATGAATTAAACAGTTTAGATCCAGCTTTAAATAACGTTTTGTCCAAAGTTCTTTGAAAAAAATCTCACCTTTTTTGTTTGTTCTTGTGTTATGGAGATTTTTAAGTTATCATAAAGTTCTTTGAAAAAAAAAACTGTCAACGAGTCGAACGCGAGCGAGTTATCCTCAATTTGTGTTTGATTTATAATTTATTTAATCGAACTAGTTGGATAATTATGAAGTGGAACTCGAGTGAATCTCATTACGATAATAATTATGAAGTGGAACTCGAGTTAACCTCATTACGATAAATAATTATGAAGTGGAACTCGAGTGAATCTCATTACGATAATAATTATGAAGTGGAACTCGAGTTAACCTCATTACGATAAATAATTATGAAGTGGAACTCGAGTGAAGCACAAGTAACTTTTCTGCCATTCCCTACATTAAATAAGCTTCGGGAGCTTATTTTACTTGGTAACAAATTTTGGTTGTATTGTGCAATAGTGAAGGTCATCTTATACGGGCACGTCACGTCATACGTATTAGTCACATGATGTAATTTGTGTATCGTGTGATTACATTTGCATGACATGTACAATAATTCTTTCGATCAGAAATAATACATCATGACTTGTCATGTAAACTGATCGTTCACGTCACATCACGTGATCAACTTTTTCAATATTGTTTCTTTATTTTGATTTATTTTAAACTTTTTTTCTTATTTTTTTTATTTTTTTCTAGAACTAACTTAAAATCTAAAAAAAATGATTACGTACGAACAATAATATCATGTTTGATAACATTGCGTGTGGTCATGACGCGACCACATGTGACGTGACTATTTGCATAACGTGACTGTTCTTCACTATTTTTGTCACGTCTCATAAACAATATTTTTAATCACGTGTCGTGACAAGATGCAACCAAGTCACAAACATGTTAATCCCGTCATGTCATGTTTTTTCATCACTAATTGTAACTGATCTACAATGCTAACATCATCAAAAGATCTTTTTGAGTTAAGGTTAATTTCCTACGTACCCTTCAAGATATCTCAAATTTCTTATTTACCTCTCAAATCTTAAATTTATCTTATTTGTCCCTTAACTCTTGCAACAGTTTCTTATTTACCTATCACTTAACCAATTCAAAATTATCTCTAGTTAAATTATAAAAAATCTTGATTAAAAAAGTAAAAGAAAAAGGGCAATTTGTTCATATAGTGATTAATTGATGGATTGGTTCATATAGTGATTAAAAATCTTGTGTTGGTCGGTACCGGTGTTGGTAGGTACCAGTGTTGTACTGAGTTGTTTTTGATATATGAACTGTGGCAGCCTCTGCCAGAGACTTTAAAAAAAAGACATCAATGTCTGGGTTAGGTTTTCCTAAATCAACCAAGAATGACAGCCATGGATACGGATGTCTGGGTTCGGCAAAGAAGACGAAGCGATTTGACTCGAACAGGGGTACCTTCTCGCTTTAATTGAACACCGTTGTTTTTTTTTTAGATTTTAAGGCAACCGTTCTAAAATTTTCTTGCAGAAAAGAGACAAGCAACCGTTAAAGCATTCTCATACTTTACAAAAATCGTTCTAATGCGACAAGCATAGAGAACCAATCCATCAATTAAGAACAATAAGACTAAAAAAGTACCACAGCACAATGTCGTTCAAAACAAAGGATGATATTTATTTCATAAGAGGTCCTTGTAAAATAGCAGAATCCAACACATATAGTGACCATACTTCTGGAACTCCCATTCCCTATTATCAAGAGGGCAGACTTGACGAGTCTTGAGCCACCTGCTAATGCAATGGAAGTGGTCTGCATGATTGATGTCACTAGAAGAGAAAGAAAAGAAAAAAAAGGCAATTTTTATCTTTTACTTTTATTAATCAATTTTTTTTTATAATTTAACTAGAGATAATTTTGAATTGGTTAAGTGGTGGGTAAAAAAGAAACTGTTATAAGAGTTAAGAAATAAATAAGATAAATTTAAGACTTGAGGAGTAATAAGAAATTGGAGATGTTTTAAAGAGTATGTAGGAAATTAATACTTGAGTTAACTACATATATATATATATATAGTTTAATAACGAGTCCGGCTAATATGACATTGGTGTCATTCCAAATTCAATAACACCACATCGTATACCGTTGGATCTGCTTTAATATCCGTGCAAAACACTAGTGTCTTTAATATTCGTGCAAAACACTGATATTAAAGCAGATCCAACGGTATACGATGTGGTGTTATTGAATTTGGAATGACACCAATGTCATATTAGCCGGACTCTTCAATAACTAGTGGAGACAGGAGAGAGAATTTAATGATTTTTTAAGAAAAGAAAACAGAAAGATAGTGGAGAAGATAAATGTGTATACTAGTGGAGACAATATACTAAAAATAAAAATAAAATTGAGACTAAAACACAATTAAAATTGGACCACAATTAGGAATTTTATTTTTTTACGCAATTACTTATTAGGAAGGATAAGAAGAAGAGTGTCTTGCTGAACACTCTTTACTAAAATTTTACAGACCTAACTAGAAATGGCAATGGGATGGTGGGTGCCAACTCGGATCTTTTATCGATTTTGTCATTTTAGTTTTGATTGTGTCAGATTTTGGATTATCCCATTTCAAATTAGTTTCAGGTTGTTTGTGATCGAATTCAAATCAGTTTCAACTTTCCAAAATTATCGGATTGGATCAGGTTTGAATTTAATTAAATGAATTAAGGTCAATTTACCATCTTTATAATATGAAGGTGGCAATCTGGTGGGTATGATCGGATTAGGATCAGGTTGAATTTGATTTTTTTGGCTCAAATTGGGTTTTTAAATTATCTGACTTGAGATCATGTTCAAGTTTGTGTTTCATCAGATTTTGCGTTGTCTGGTTTTGAATCACATTCGAGTTTTAAATCTTTTCGGATTGAAGCCCTATCAGATCAAATTTTATTTAAATTAGTTTGACTTTATAAAATTATCTAATTATATCAGGTTCATATATGAATAGAATCAGACGAATTTTCAAATTGGTTTAGATTTTACTGCCTTAAAACTTCAGTGACTCAGTTGCATATACCCATAGATTCAAGAGTAAAGAAATAAGAAAAATTTAGTGAGGCCAAATATATAGCAATAAAGCAAATTCTACTACAAAATATAATTTTTTTTAAATAAAACTATTTTATTATACAAAAACTAGTGAGGTCACTTGACATCATGATTCATTGCTGGTCATGTCCCTCCATTTCTCAGTTTTCTTTTTTCTTTTACATTTTGATCTTCTGGTGTTTGGATATGGACCAAGATGATGAAGTCTAGTTAACTAGTCTCTTATCATCAATATAGGTATGGCAATCCTTTTTTTAATTATTTATTTACTCCCTTTCTCAATTGTGTATGATCAAATCAATACATTTTTCTTTCCATTTATTTAAATCGGATGTACGATTCAAGATGAATAAATTATAAAATTAACATTTTTTTCCTTATATTATGCAAGTGTTGATAATTTTGGACCATAATAATACAATTTCTGAATAATAGTTTAGTTATTTATTTCAATATTTTTATGAACAAACGGATGAATTCACTGATAATTTTTTGTTTGATATCAAAATAATCATTTTGAGTAATTATACATTTATATTCGTACTATTTAATATACAATTTTTTGTTTGTTTTCTTAAATATAAATATTGGATTAGGGTTTTGTACAGAGAAATTTGGACAAATTTTCTCCACGTCCAATTTACATTGAGATTCATGTGACTTAAATTAGAATTTAAGAAATTTAAACGATTTCATGAATTTAAACCGTCCATGTAAATTAAACTCGAATCGAACGATTTAAACTCAGCTTTGGAATTGACTTTTGTCGAAAGCCCTTTGGACATAATCCACACTCTTAACAAATTACTTATTTGTTGGAGCAATAGCACAATTAGCTAGAATTGTAACTACTCAAAGGCCGAGTTCGAGCTCCTCTCACGACACTACAGCTTCTGCAAAGCTTTAAAAAAAACAAATTACTTTTTTGATCAAATCTAACTCATAACTCATAAAATAAAAAAATAAGGGACAGAAAATAAACTGCAGCAGTGTCATATTTAATTCTATAAGCAATATTCCACTTATCATAATTTGTTCCATAAGAATTTTTTTTTGATGTTTTGTTTATTCATTCATTCATTGGTCCAAATGGTCAAGTGGCCACTGATAATTAGAAGATTATAGGGGGTCCTAATTAAAATCCATGTTTCCTGTGTAACATTTAGAGAAATTGTTAACTCTCTTTCCTATCAAATTGCATCCCTCCCCCTTCTCTCTAGCTCTCTTTAAAACGCCACAAGCTCTCTTTCTCTCTCAAAATTTTCAAGGAAGAATTTCATATGATGCCTTCTCTGTTGCTCATATTCACTTCCTTTTTGGGTATATCTCTTCTCTTTTACCTATACACTAAATTATGGCTAAATCCTAAAACGATAAGAGAGAAGCTAAGGCACCAAGGGATAAATGGTCCCAAACCTTCTCTCTTCTATGGCAATATTTTAGACATGAAAAGGATTCAACGTGAAGCAAAGACTCAATTCAAGGAAGAATGCAGTGGGGCCCACTTCATCGGTGACTACACTCAAACTATCTTCCCTTATCTGATTTCATGGAGACAAAAATATGGTGAGTAAAACAATTCTTTAATTACCTTTCTTTCTGTTTTCTTAAGAAATTGAATTGATTTTTCTTTTTTCTCTTCTCTCGCAATGTTGATTTCAAATACAAGGAATATTCTATATAGTATTAATACAGTGATATGGACTGTATATTCGTACGACATCTTATCTACGCCGTAAATAATATATAATGTGAATAATATTCCGGTTTGATTGTGTGGCCGTATATGCAAACCACATATATAGTTGCATAATTGTGTTTTTTTATGTATATTTTCAAAACTGCATTTTTAAAACACAACTTTCTATTAGATTCTGAACTGCTAACTATACTTGGTGTAATTACTTATTGTACAAACCATATAATAATATATACTATTACAAATTAAAATTTTGCATATGCTTTATCTACGTAGAAAACCAAGAAAAAACAGTTTCCTGTGTGTGGAGTTTTGTGTGAGTTGTTTCATTAATAGAAATAACGCTCTTCAGCTAAACATAGTTTTGGTATAGCATGTATGAAATTTGGGACAATTAAAAATTATTTGGTCAGTGATGAATAAAATAGAACAATAAAACTAAGTAATTTCAACAGACCTACAGAATTTAAACTCTTTACCAGTAATTTTGGCAACGCAAACCAACTAATTGTTTTAAAAACCAATTCTACATGTAACTGACCCCGACTTAGTGAAGGCGGTTTGCCAGTGCACTCCGTTTGAGCTTAGCCGTCCTGAGTTTGTCAAAAAGCACAGAAAGCCCCTATTTGGAGAAAACAGTATTTTTATGGCGAATGCCGAGCTCTGGGCCCACGAGAGAAAGATCATTGCACAAGAATTTTCCATGCATAGGGTCAAGGTAATAATGAACTAGCATCATGCTTATGCTGGTACAGCACATTTTACACTGTTATAACAAAAATTGCTAGTCTTTAGTTTACTGGTACATATTTTCATTACAAGTTGCTGATCATGTACCTAGGGGTTCGGACCCGTAGTATTGTACTTAGAGGTGGATCCATGTATAGTAAATGCGGGTTAATTAACCCCATTTCATTTTCAATTTTTTTTACTTGTGCATGATTTTCTTTATAATTTAGAATAAAATATTATGGATACTGTAAAATTGTCTCTCATACACAACATGAAAATATTATATGATTGATCCCATAGCTTGAAAATCTGACTCCACCCCTTATTGTACTGGTATGTAACTGAACTGGCATCTATGTACCAGGGTAGTTGGAATTTTAATACTTATTTCCATCCCAAGAACGTAACCAAATTTTTTAATGATGAATGCAGGGAATGGTAACTGCAATAACTGAATGTGGGACTACGCTGACTGAGACTTGGCACAAAATAGTTGAAAATGAAGGGGGCAAAGCAGAAATAATGGTCCAGAGCTACTTGAGAAATTTCTCAGGAAATATTATATCAAGAGTTTGTTTCGGTAATAGTTATGGGAAAGGCGAAGAAGTATTCTCGAAACTTAGCATGCTTCAGAAGGTCTGGTCAAAGTCCAATTTAGTCACTGCAATTCCTGGCACTCGGTATGATATCTATAATTCATTCTTGGTATTGTAATGCTACATACCAGTAATTTCAAGTGTTATAATTTGTATGTATCATCACAGGTACCTACCAACCAAGAGAAACAGAGAAATACGGCGACTGAACCAAGAGATACGCTCGCTCGTCCAAAACATAGTTGAAGAACATCAACAGCAAACCTCCAAGTCTCCAACAAGAGACCTCTTACACTCTATAATCGAAGGTTCTGCATCGGTTCCTGATACATCTGTCTCTGTTGAGGAATTCATAATCGATAATTGCAAGACAATATACTTCGCCGGATTGGAGACAACAGCTGTCGCTGCAACTTGGTGTCTTTTACTTCTAGCAGTGCACCCAGAATGGCAAGATCGTGTGAGAAATGAAGTACTTGAGGTAACTCATGGTGCCATGCCAGATTTCGACATGCTCCGTCAATTCAAAATGGCAAGTCATTGTTAAAATATTTGAAATTATTTTTTTTTTTTTTTCCAAAGCTAACTCATTGCTAAATTAATAAAGTTATGAATAAATATAGTTGACAATGGTGATCCATGAGACTCTCCGTCTTTTCTCTCCGGCATTCGCCATAATGCGAGAGGCATTGCATGATACGAAGATCCAAGAAATGCATATCCCAAAAGGCACCGTCATTCAAATGACCATTCCAATGCTACACCGTGACCCTGACATGTGGGGCCCAAATGCAGACGATTTCAATCCAACCCGATTTGCCAATGGCATTTCAGGTGCGTGTAAGTACCCTCACATGTATGCACCGTTTGGATTCGGGCCGAGAATTTGTGCGGGGCAATACTTTTCCATTGTCGAGTTGAAGATATTGGTGTCACTTCTTTTGTCAAGGTTTTCTTTCGATCTTTCCCCAAGTTATGTGCATTCGCCGGTTCATAATCTGGCTGTTGAGCCAGAGCATGATGTGCCCCTTATTGTGAAAAAATTATCAGAGGATTAGTTGCTTCTTTTTTAATGATAACAAGTATAGTACTGAAATTGTTGCTTTATAATAAATTAATGATGCTACCATATACAGAATCCAGATTATTTTTGGTTTAGTTTCTTTTTTCATTGTTGTTTGAAGGTCCAGAAATTCAAGGTACTAAGTTAATTACCTCAGAAATTTTACAGTAAATTGATTTTGGTTATAGTACAGCAATTTAAAATTAAATTATAATAATTCATTTATATTCTGAACAGTGTAGATTAAATCGTCAATTGAATTCTCCGTTTGACTCCGTTGCACAGATTGTATGTTAAAAAAGGGTATAATAGTCCTCTGCGTAAAAATATTTCCTTCGTCTTTCCCTCCCGTTTCTCTCTGTCTCCTCCCTTTCTTCTCCCGCCGCTGCAACAAAACCCTATGGAGTTCCCATACCCGTGCTGCGCAGCGCTTTGAATCAGGAGTTCCCCATCACCGCCGCCAACGACTCCGCCTTTGGGTAGATCGTCGATTCTCTCATACGGATCTGGTCACATGCTAAATGATATCACATCCTCTTGCTGGTTTACATATCTCCTGCTATATCTCACTGATGTAGGTCTTAACTCCGAGGTACATTTTTCATTTTCAACTCCTTTTTCTCATTGTCATTTTGTATTGTGACTATTTTAAAACAATCAATTTTCATTTCAAAAATGCGGCAATTGTCATGCTTTCTGGTCAAGTTCCTGATGCTGTCACTACACACTACTACAGAAATGGTCATTGTACACGGCACATTGTATACGGATTTGACAATTTTATACAAAAACCGTGTGCTATTGTAATTTTTTGGAAGCCCGAAATATCTGTGGGATCTATTACACGGATATTTATTAAAGAATCAGTGAAGAAAGCCTTGAGAGAGCTACACGGACGTTTATCAGGAATTGTAAACGGATTATTGTTTAACTAACAGTGTAGATAGCCATGTGAGAGCTACACGGATATTTATGAAGAGAACCGTGTAGAAATATGTAAAATGCACACGGATTTTTGTTTAAATAACAGTGTAGAAACCTTTGACAGAGCTACACGGCTGTTCACATAATAATCCGTGGAGAAAGGTTATTGTAGGGTTTTGATTATCGATACACGGTTTTGCCAATTTTATACACTGCACATTGTACACGGTTTTGTTAAGTATAAATCCGTGTAGAAAAGTGTAGGGTTTTGGTATAAAAGGTCTTCTCCTTCCCGCGCCGTATAAAAGGCCTTCTCCTTCCAGCGCTGTTTTGATCAAGTAATTCAACGAACGGAAATGTTAGAGTTTTTTCAATTCATAGGTAAATTGTAGGTTCTCCTGTATAACCTTAGGAAGAGAGAAAGACCGGTCACTTTACATATCGCTTTTGATCAACTTTGATAATCATTTCACGGTTAATAATTGGAATTTTGATTTAGGTTTATCAATTATGTCAGATTGCTTATCTATCAAGATAAGTCGCTATCTTTGGAGCTCATCTATCAAGACGAGCGATGTGATATAATTGATAACCTACATCTGGACTTCACTTCTGGCATGAATATCTCCTTCATCTCTGGCATGTATTTTCCGTTTCTTCCTCTAATTTTCTGTTACTTATTGTTGCTTACTTACTCATCATTTTTTTTTATTTACAGATTGTGATGAACTTTCCGATGGACAGCATGTGATGAATTTCATTTTCTTTTTATTTTCACTATATTTTATTTGACGCTTGACAAGAACATGTTTTTTCTTGGTTAGGTTCCAAAGAAATGGGTAAAACTAACTTTCAATAATAAAACATGTTCTTTAAATTAAATCATGTTTTGATCCCAAGTTTTTGGCGGTGTAGAAATGGCATGTTGCAGTGCATTGTTGTTTAATTTCTTACACAAACCCCCTTTGAATAAGATGTGGTTTGCGAAAGAATTTAAACAACAACGTAAGAACACTGCAACATGTCCATTTCTACATCGCCAAAAACTTGGGACTAAAACATAATTTAATTTTCAGAAAATGTTTTATTAGTTGAAAGTTAGTCTGACCCATTTCTTTGGAACCTAACCAAGATAAAGCATGTTCTTGTAAGGTGTTAAATAAAATATGAATTTATGAATTTTAGTAATGTTTTATTAGTGAATTTAGTAATGTTCTTGTAATGTTTTATTAGTGAATTTAGTAATTTTTGTGAATTTTAGTAATGTTCTTGTAAGCATTTTCTTGTAATGTTTTATTAGTGAATTTAGTAATTTTTGTGCTGTAATAGTAAATAAGGAGTTGAATTTATGAATTTTGTAATGCTAAATATGAATTTATGAATTTTGTAATGCTAAGTATAATTTTTGTGCTGTAATTGGAAAACTGGATGACAAAATTATCTGAAAAACTGGAGGGTAATCTCAATACTGAACAAATCTGGCTAGCAAAACTGGAGGCTAGCTCAGGAAAAAAAAATATCTAAAAAAATATATAGGGCAATCATACATGGATATTTACCTAAAAACCGTGTACAAACGGTAATTGTAGAAATATGCGAAATTCACACGGATGTTTGTTTAAACAGCAGTGTAGAAATCTTTGACAGAGCTACACGGCTGTTTACATAATAATCCGTGGAGAAAGTTATTCTAGGGTTTTGATTATCGATACACGGTTTTGCCAATTTTATACACTGCATATGTACACAGTTTTATTAAGTATAAATCCGTGTAGAAAAAAGTGTAGGGTTTTGGTATAAAATGCCTTATCCTTCCAGCGCCGTTTTGATCAATTAATAATCTCTCTCTCTGTATACGAATTGGTCTAATTTCTGCGCACAAGGAGCCCGGATCTGAGATCTTTGAAGTTAATTTGTATTTCTCCTCTCTATCTTGCTAAGGTTAGTCGTGTATATATTTATCTTTTCTTACTCTAATTTTCTGTTACTTGTTATTGCTTATTTAGGTTAATTAGTAATTAATGCATGCATGCTTGATTTGTTGAGATAATGTAAATAATTAGTATATTAAATAGAGTGATGCATGTATAATTGTGTTTTTTTCTAATAATAGAGTAATGCATGTATAATCAACTAATGCATGTATAATAGAGTAATGCATGTATAATTGTTAGTTTAGTGATGATTAGCTTGATAATTGTGCTTGTTTAGTAATGCATGTACAATAGAGTGATGCATGTATAATTGTGCTTGTTTCTAATAATAGAGTAATGCATGTATAATCAACTAATGCATGTATAATACAGTGATGCATGTATAATAGTTATTTTAGTGATTATTTTACTAATGCATGTATAATTGTGCTTGTTTCTAATAATGTTGTTTTTTGTAGAACCATGTCACATTCAGGTGAGCAACGATGGCTCTTCGCTTTTGGTGCCAGTAGCCAGGGTTTACAGAGGGTAATATGAAGATATACATGTTTTAATAAAGAAAGAGTTGAGTAAAAAGTTGGATGAAGGACCTTGGAAAAAAAGGGAAGAGGTGGGATGAAGGACCTTCAGAGCCGGATGAAGAGCCGAATGAAGAGTCGGGCACAATCTTGTCAGACTGACAAGATTGTGTCCGACTCTTCATTCGGCTCTTCATCCGGCTCAGAAGGTCCTTCATCCCACCTCTTTCCTTTTTTTTTCCAAGGTCCTTCATCCAACTTTTTACTCAACTCTTTCTTTATTAAAACATGTATATCTTCATATATATTACCCTCTGTAAACCCTGGCTACTGGCACCAAATGTAAACCTTAAGTTTATATATGAAATCACTATGGGATCGAGTCTCAGGAAGAAGGATATGTCTACCCAGTATGGATTTGTGTAATATATGCTCAATATGGATTTGTATAATGTTTCAATTTAAATTTTGTAATACTCAATATGGATTTGTATAATTTAGTGTACATGAATTTTTAGTTTACCCTTATTAATTGACCGGTTTGTATGCCATCCACCTATTTTGTGTTTCAAATATAAAGCATGTTCTTGTAATTAAATAAAATATAGAGAATTTAGTAATTTTTTGTGCTGTAATTGTAAATAAGGAAATGAATTTATAAATTTTGTAATTGCTGAACATGGATTTGTAATGCTAACTATGAATTTTGTAATGCTAAGTATAATTTTTGTGCTGTAATTGGAAAATTGGATGTCAAATTATCTGAAAAACTGGGGGTAAACTCAATATTGAATTTTGTAGCAAACTGGCTAGCAAAACTGGAGGCTAGCACAGAAAAAAAATTGTTAATTGAAAAATATATAGGATAACATACACGGATATTAAACTTAAAACCGTGTCCAAATAGTAATTGTCACGGATATTAGTTGAATATCCGTGTACGAAATAGCTACAAGGAATTTGTTTTTTTTTTTAAATCCGTGTAGAAAAAGACTAGCCCATAAATAAAAAAAAACCCAAAAAATATATAGGACACGAAAACTTTAATTCTATTCATCAATGAACTATAAATTTCCATAATAATTTTTAGCATCCCTAAACAATGGGATTTGCTGCCCGAATTTGCAAAATTAAAAGATAACCTAAACGAAATTAGCTACCATTATACACGGTTCTTAAGTACAAATAGCCGTGTATGATTTGTTAGAGAGCTACACGGATTTCTTAACGAAAGATCCGTGTCAAAGGTAAATGTACACGGTTGTTTCTTGAAAATCCGTGTAGAAACGCATTCTTCCCGAATTTTTATAAATTTTCATAGAAGAGGCTAGCATTATAAACACGGTTCTTAAATACAAATAGCCGTGTATGATTTGTGAGAGAGCTACACGGATTTCTTAACGTAAGATCCGTGTAGAAAAGTCTTTGTAGGGTTTTGGTATAAAAGGCCTTCTCCTTCCAGCGCCGTTTTTTTTTTATCAAGTAATTAATACTGTCTCTCTCTCTGTATTGAATGCGCTGATCCGATTTCTGCAAAGGCCAGCAGCTGGTATTATCTGAGATCTTTGAAGTTTGTATTTTCTCCTCTCTATCTTTCTAAGGTTAGTGTATATATATATATATTTTCCTTTTCTTCCTCTATTTTTATGTTACTTATTTGTACTTATTTAGATCGATCATGTGTAAGTAGTGTATTGTTGTCCAATAACCGACCCCTACTGATGCTTTTAGGTCCTTGCCCGTCCATAATTAATCCAATAGGGATTAATTTTGGATAGTCCTCGTTTTGGGACTGCTCTTTGAATATTGGGTCTCATTTAGGATGTGAACACATATTAGCGGGATTTAATTAGTAATTGAGAAAAGTTCGACGGTATTTTCCCTTAATGCTCCTACGAGTATGTGGTTTTTACGCATACTTGGGGAGTTAAGGGGAAATGCTGCCGAATTTTTCTCAAATACTAATTAAATCTCGCTAATATGTGTTCACATATGAGACCTAATATTCAAAGAGTGGGTTAGGATTGTAAACCGGCCCTTTGTAAGCCTAGAATTTGGTACCAATTTACATGTTGACCATGATTAATTGAAATCATTTTTTTAATTTAATTTACAGATGGATCGAAGTTGGATGTATGAATTGCGACGTGATAGTGAAGAATATTTGGGTCGCGTTGATGAGTTCATAAAATTCGCTGAGAGGTATAGAGTGAAGATGAAGGAAGCCGACATTTTGTGTCCTTGTAGAGATTGTAAATTTTTTTTAAGATTTGGGGACTCCGAAGAAATTAGAGCTCATCTGATTTGTCGTGGATTTAAGAAAAGATATACATGTTGGTTCATGCATGGTGAGGAATTTGGGGAAAGTAGTTGTACCAATAAGAATTCTAACCGTTGTGAAGAGAGCGATGAGAATGTAGAAATTTTGGATAATTTTGAACTTGATTTCAGCGATGATGATTTGAATGTCGAAAATTTTGATAATGTTGAACTTGATCGCAACGACGACGATGACCTGCAGACGGAAATCGATGAAAATGTAGTACACGAGTATATTGATAATCTGGAGGACATGTTACATGATGTGGAAGATGAAATTACTGATAAAAATTATGATAAATTTCAATATTTGTCTAATGAATCCAAAAAGCCGTTGTATCCCGGGTGTACCAAATTTACGAAACTGTCAGCTGTGTTGAAATTATTTAACCTGAAAGCAGAAAATGGTTGGAGCGATAAGAGTTTCACGTCCTTATTAAAGCTTTTAGGAGAAATGCTCCCAGATAACAACGAGTTACCCCGTACAATATATCAGGCGAAAAAATTGATATGTCCAGTGGGTTTGAAGATCGAAAGAATACATGCATGTCCGAATGACTGTGTATTGTACCGTAATGAGTACGAGGCCATGCATGTTTGTCCTAAGTGCGGTGTTTCTCGGTATAAACATAAGGACCAGGGCACTACTGATTGTGACGACGGCAAAAAGGGCCGGCCTCCGGCCAAGATGTTGTGGTATTTGCCGATAATACCGAGATTCAAACGGTTATTTGCAAATCCCAAAGATGCGAAGTTATTGCGTTGGCATGAAGAAGGGCGCAAAAAGGACGGTAAACTAAGACACCCGGCTGATTCTCCTCAGTGGAGAAATTTTGATAGACATTTCAAAGATTTTAGTTCCGAGGTAAGAAACCTCAAGATTGTGGTGAGCACAGATGGAATGAGTCCGTTTGGAAGCATGAGCAGTCGGCACAGTACTTGGCCAGTTCTGTTAGCCATCTACAATCTTCCTCCTTGGTTGTGCATGAAACGCAGGTATATAATGATGTCATTACTAATCCAAGGACCCAGACAACCCGGAAATGACATAGATGTATATCTCGCACCATTAATCGAGGACCTCCAAAAATTATGGCGTGATGGCGTCTCGGTGTGGGATGCGTACATGAAAAAGACCTTTAACTTGCGGGCCATGGTGTTTTGCACCGTAAATGATTTCCCCGCGTACGGGAACTTGTCGGGTTACACTTGTAAAGGAGCAAAAGCGTGCCCTATTTGTGAAGATGATACGCAGGTGCTGAGGTTGAAGAACTGTCAAAAGAATGTATTTAT
Source organism: Carex littledalei (assembly GCA_011114355.1). Lineage (NCBI taxonomy): Eukaryota > Viridiplantae > Streptophyta > Magnoliopsida > Poales > Cyperaceae > Carex > Carex littledalei. Next base: position 5,412,044 of record CM022095.1, on the reverse strand, counting down.
GGGGCACCGTAGGTTTCTTCCAATTAATCACCCATATCGTAAGAAGAAGAAGGCATTCAACGGGAAAGTTGAGCTTGGAGTGGCCCGTCGTCCATTAGATGGGAAGGGTGTCTTCGAGCGTGTTAAAGACCTTGATGTTGTGTTTGGAAAGTGTGCCACAAAACCGCCGAAGAATATTTGGAAAAAGAAGTCCATATTTTGGGATCTACCATACTGGAAATATTTACATGTAAGGCATTGCATAGATGTCATGCATGTTGAAAAAAATGTCTGCGACAGTTTGACTGGTTTATTATTGAACATTCCGGGGAAGACTAAAGATGGTATCAAAGTTCGAAAAGACATGGTAGAAATGGGAATACGACCCGAGCTTGCACCGCAGGAGAAAGGGAAGCGCACATACCTACCCCCCGCAATGTGCACGATGTCGAAGAAAGAGAAAACAAGCTTTTGTGAATGCCTCCGTAGTATTAAGGTCCCATCAGGGTATTCTTCGAATATTAAGAAGCTGGTGTCGATGAAGGACCTGAAACTGGTCGGTCTGAAATCTCATGACTGTCATGTTTTATTGACACATATGATTCCTGTTGCAATTCGGGGGGTTTTACCAAAGCCCGTTCGTCAAACCATTACGAAGCTTTGTTTTTTCTTCAATACAATAAATTCCAAAGTGATAGACCCTCTAATACTGGACTCTTTGGAGGTGGAAGTCGTCGCTACTCTTTGCCAACTTGAGATGTATTTTCCGCCATCTTTTTTCGATGTTATGGTTCACCTTGTTGTTCATCTAGTGAGAGAAATCAAGATCTGTGGTCCTGTGTTCATGCGGTATATGTATCCATTCGAGAGATACATGGAAATTTTGAAAAAATACGTAAGGAACCGACATCGACCCGAAGGTAGCATTGTAGAAGGATATTTCACGGAAGAGGTGATTGATTTTTGCACCAACTACATGACCGGTGTCTGTCCTATTGGCGTTCCAAAGTCTCGATATGAGGGAAGGCTCCAGGGAGTCGGGACAATTGGGTTGAAAGCCGTAGTTGCTGATAGAGATGAACTACAAAAGGTGCATTTTTTGGTACTACAGCACATGACAGATGTTGCTCCCTATATAGATGAGCACATGGCAATCCTTCAACAAGAGTACTACACGAGAAGTCAGAAGTGGCTTACCAACGAGCATAATCGTTCATTTGTAGGATGGCTGAGAGAAAGGGTGCAGTCACACCCCGATATGAGGCCCGTAAATGAAATTGTTCGACTGCTGGGCGAAGGACCCCGAATTGTTGTTAGAACATTCCAAGGATACCAAATTAACGGATATACATTTTACACTAAATCCCAAAGTGATAAGAGCACGATGCAAAATAGTGGGGTGATGTTGGTGGCGACGTCTCAAGAATTCAGTAGATCCGGAGATTCCCGGCCAGTTTTTGCATCAAAGTCGTATTATGGCGTTATTGAGGAATTTGGGAGCTCATTTACAGTCCTGACCTCAGCATTCCCTTGTTTCGGTGTCAATGGGTCGAAGACCGGGGTGTTAAAGCTGATAACGACGGGTTCACACTCGTTGATTTTAATAAAGTTGGGTATGTTGATGATCCGTTTATACTCGCCAAGCAAGCAACCCAAGTCTTTTATGTCACTGACCCGAGTGATAATAGGTGGAGCATCGTCCTATCTGGGAAAAGAAGAATTGTTGGGGTAGAAAACGTCGTCGACGAAGAAGAGTATGACCAGTTCGACGAAATACCTCTATTTTGTACCGACGTGCAAACTGAGGTAGCCTCAATTGAAGAACAAGACGAAGCAAACTATTTGCGATCCGACCACAATGAAGGAATATGGGCCGAATGTAATGTGAAATTAGCGAAAAAAAGAGAAAAAGGAAAAAAAGAGAGATGTATAATATTTATTTTGTTTAGAAAATAACTTTTAAATAATATTCTAGTTAAAATATTTCTATTTCAAAACAACATAAAGGTTTTTACATATTAGTTCACATATTAAATATTAGTAAAATAATATTTCCAGTTAATATATTTCTATTAGGATTTGAAAATTAGTTGAAATATTACATTTCAGTAAAAAAATATTGGCGTTTCAAACATTTCGAGTTGAAATAATACGTAAACTTATTTATTGTCACTAACAAATAATATAAAAAATAACAAGTTAAACCACGCAATGTTGTCAATTACTTCACACGCGGCCTTTTATTTAATAATACGTGAGGAGAATAGTAACGTACACGGATTATTAACTAAAATCCACACAAAATGAGGAGAGATACACGGCTTTTTAATGAAGGTCCGTGTATAAAGGTAATCACACACGGATGTTAGAGTAAACGTCCGTGTGTAAAGAGTTTAGGGTTTCATGGTGATGGGAGCTACACGGATTGTTAAAGGTAAAATCCGGGTAGATTAATGGAAAATTTTGGTATAAAAGGCAATCTCCTCCCGGCGCCGTTTTGATCAAGTAATTCTGATCAAAAGAAATTAAGAATTACTTGGAAAATAACTTTGTGCTATTCAGATATGGGAAATCGGAATCCTCCAAAAAATCCGTGTATAATCCGACCATGTGGATGAGGTGATAAATGTCCTAACTGCGGGAAGAATGGTCTCAAGACTCACATAATTCAGTGGGAGGATGTACCCCCGCCACCTGTGGTGGAAGTCTCTTCTCATTCAGAATCCGAATCCGACCCTGAGTCTTATGAAGGTGATTCGGATTCCGGTCCTGATGATCCTTACGGTCCACACGGTCAGTTTTATGATCCCAAAGTTTGGTTAAGGTTGAGAAGAAGCAAGAGAGTATGGGAAAATGTAAACAAGAAAGGAGGCAAGCGAGCAAGATATTTCCCTGAAAAGAGAAAAAGGGGAGGCAATTAGTGAGAAAGAATAGTTTTTTAATTAGGGATAGAGACTTATATTGTTATATATTTTTTGTTTTTTGTTTTGGTATTAAGTGATGTATCCAGTAACTATTCCTATGTTATTAATATATGAAGTATTTTTATTTTTTATTCTCTTGAACTCTATTTTATTTAACCTTTTTTGTGCTATTCACATTTTTGAACATTTACACTTTCCAAATTTGAATTTATGATGCATGTAAATAAGTTAAACAAAGCTTGTCTTAAAAATTTATCAAACTTGGAAAAGTCCATTTGAGGACAGACAAGTATTAGTATTTGGTTTTAAATATTAGTTCAAATATCAAATATTAATAAAAAATATTTATATTTCAAACATTTCTAGGTCAAATATCAAATATTAGTTCAAAATAATACATATAATAATTCATTATCACTTCAAATAATACAAAAAATAAGCAGTGAATTCACTTAATATTTTTAATTACTTTCTGCACGGACTTTTTTTTAATAATACGTGTAGAAGGGTCTTTCTACACGGACGTTCAACGTAAAAGTTCGTGTAGCTCTCCTTCATTCTACACGGTTGTTAGGTTAATATCCGTGTCAAAAGAGGGTTACAATATAATAAATGACTTGGCTCGCGCCGCTTCGAGTCCTTTGCCAATTTCACCTATCTATTTCTCGAAGGCCGAGTACCCTCGTTGCGATTTCTCCAAATGCTCAACCTTCCTCTCCAACTCAGATTGAAGAACTTCTCCCGGGAGGCTGCATGTGCCTGTTCTGCCTTCAGAGGAGGGAGAAATCTGAGTTGGGAGAGGAAGGTCGAGCATTTGGAGAAATCGCTTGCTGTGGAGTTGTATTTCTAAAAAGAAAATGATCCCTATGAAGGTTTGGTACAGGAACTCAATGCTCAATTGCAGGTTTTCAAATATCTCGGATGCAAGTTGCAAAGAGTTTAGGGTTTAGATCTCTAGAAGGGTGCTACACGGTCTTTTAAATAAAAGTCCGTGTAGAAAGGGTAAGAGACACGGATGTTAAAATTAAAAAGGGGAGGCAATTAGTGAGAAATAATAGTTTTTTAATTAGGGATAGATACTTATGTTTGTTATATATTTTATGTTTTTGTTTTGGTATTAAGTGATGATGTATCCAGTAACTATCCCTATGTTGAAATTAATATATGAAGTATTTTTATTTTTTGTGCTCTTGAACTCTATATTATTTAATTTCCAGTTACAAATTAAAACTTGAGAGTAGGTCCGATGAGCATCGGACCTACTCTGCTTACGATGGGCTTAATCACCGTCTATTTGCTTTAAAAGTCGTGCGGAATTGTTTAAAATTCGTTCGTATCTGTTTCAGTTTCCGTGCGGACATATCTTAAACTAGATCGGACGGTCATCATCGTTGAACATGAAAGTAGGTCCGGTGGTCATCGGACCTACTCCCTTCTCTTTAACTGAACATCCGTGTAGAAATGCAAAGCGAGCTACACGGACGTTTAATGAAAAGTCCGTGTAGAAAGGTATCGTACACGGATGTTTAATTAAAAATCCGTGTACAAAAGGTGAGGGAAAGTGAGGCGGGGAAAAGCCAACCTAGGCGAAAATTTTCGTAAAATTTGTTTTGAATTTTTGGGAGTCCCATCAGGGAGCTAAAGGAGGGAACTTCGAAAAAATTTGTCCACAGAGATCGAGGAGGGATAGAAGGGCTTTCATAAACTCAAAGGTGATGTAATATCTGTGGTTATATCCGACCGTCTAATCATTATGATGCACGAATATTAAAGGATCTTGTGCATCATCTAGAACCAGATCTAAACAGAAATATTATGTTACCTCAGAGAGGGCGGAAAATCTACCCACCACCTCCTAAATGAAGACATCAGGACCGTTCTTCGTTTATCGGACGGTCAACAAAGCTTGATATTTACTAATCACCTAATACATGTACAACAGTACATACGAAAATAATTCAAAAAATATTTTTTTATTTTTTTTACATCTTATATGGCCAAATAATACTTATACATATTATTTTTATAAACTTTCATCATTGTATGTCCCTTCAAATTGTAAAAATATTTTTGGACCGTTCATTTTCAAGCGGAAAATCAACGGTCGATCTGCAACGAAATCATTCCATATCTGTTTTAAAATGATCAAGGGAGAACATTGAATGTAACCAACATAAAAGTTTTCCAAATTTATTATGTATGAGGTTTGATCCAGCACGAAGTGTTTGTGGCCATCCGATACTTCAATCTTCAATGAACTAGATAGATGGGTAAATAAAGATAATTTTTGATCAAACTTTCACGGAAGACAATAAATGCAATGCTCTTTGATTTGAACGGTCCCGATCAATCAACGGACTAACTAGCATGCTCTATGTCGAAGATGCCCGGCTGTCATTCGTGCAATGGCCCAAGAATCAGATTATTTTGGATCAGGTAATGCATAAATAGTCAAGTTATTTTGTTACATTCAAAGCACTTCCTTTTCAAATACTTGAAAAAGGTAAAAAATTTCGATACAGACAGTAGGAGATGATGCTAGTCGCACGGAGGGCGTGATGTCACCGGTACGGAGGGACGAAGCAGAAGGACCTTCCCAAACAGTTGCTGACCATGCTGCCGGAGCAGCAACTGCTGCTCCGGCAGTAGGGTCAGCAACTGCAGTTGCTGACCCTACTGCCCAACCAGCAGGCCATGACCCTACGGCCGGACCAGTAGTTGCTGACCCTACTGCCGGACCAGCAGGCCATGACCCTCCTGTCCAACCAGCAGGACCTCCACCTCGTCTGCTCACCGAGGAAGAATACAAGCTCCTTCCCGGAAAGGATTTGCGGGATCTCCACGACCGCTTGATGGCGGCACCCAAGGACATGACGGAAGTCGTCATACCTGTCCCTCCGGGGATATTTCTACACGACGGCTCGGTTGTACTCCTGTCGTTCACCGACTTCAAAGACTTACTACATGCCTCGGGGTCCGATAAATGGCTCTCCTTGGGGCACATCACCATTTTCCTCATGTTAGTGACCAAAAATTGTTTATATCATGTGTATAGCACTGAAGAATATATTCTAATGTCATATGATAATTTTTCAGGAGGCTAATCAATAGTACTGATCACTACAAGGGCAAACAGAACTTGTGTGCTTTTCTGGACCCCAGCGTACTTAGTGCGTCGAACGTAAAAAATGCTCCGAAGGTGGCTACGGATTACCTGTGTGGCGCGATGCTCCAAGCTGCTAAGGCGAAGAAGAGATTTCTTCTCTTGCCATACCACCAGATGTTAGTTCTAACCTTGTGATTAAATATATAAATAATTGAAATCACACCATCAAGTCAAGCAAACACGTGTCTCACTATTATATATGCCAAAATATCTGGGTACTGTATGCTAAGATCCTATAATTCTTCTCCTCCCACAGGGGACACTAGTGTTTGATCATCATTGTGCCTTGCCTGAGTGCGGTTTACGTCGTGCATTCTTTGCAACCCAAAAAGATCGGATTTAGCACGTGCAAAGAAGCAATCTTCCCGTATGTGCAAAAGTAAGCAATAATCTTTCACTATGTTTGATTTTTTTCCCAATTATAACAAATTATGGAATTGCTAATTAGAGTCACTCCATTTTGTAAGGGCTTTTGCTACATACGTTTCACAAGGAGGATTGCGCAGCACGGACAAGAAAATGGGAAAGAGGTTGACTTGGAGGTGGTGGCCGGTGAGCACAACACAATTCTATAATTTCATATTTTGTTCAAAAAATTATTGTCATTCTAACATAGGCCGCTAAATGTAAATTGTAGAGCCCGCAACAGGAGGCGGATTGGGAATGCAGATATTACATGATGATTTCCATGTTTATCTTTGTCGAAAGAATGCAATTCAAATTTCCAGATGTGGTATGTAATTCATATTAATTGTGCCTATATCATAGCAATTGATATTTTCATATTATGCTTACTTATAATTCTCATTTCATTAAATTAGCAATTGATATTTGCGACTGTCTTGCATCTACCTTTTATTGTTACTAACTAATACCAAATTATAATTGTAGCAACCATCAAAGCAAACCGAGTACAGCAAGGAGCAGATCGACTTTGTAAGATGTAGCTGGGCAAGATGGTTTCTATCTGAATATTGTAATGCTGAACATGGATTTGTATAACAATTTAGTGTATATATGAATTTAGCAAGCATAATTTAATGTCAAATTATCTGGAAAACTGGCTAGCAAAACAGAATGGTATATGAATTTTGTAGGAAAACTGGCTAGCAAATTAAACTGGAGGCTAGCCCAGAAATGAAAATAATCAAGAAAAAAAAATGGGACAATTCTACACGGATATTAAACGAAAGCCCGTGTAGAACGAGTTGAGTGAGCAATGATTATTTTATATTTGTCCGTGTATAGTTACAATACCTACACGGATATGAATTATAAGTCCGTGTCAAAGCAAACGTTACTTTAAACAAAAGCCCGTGTATGTGCACAGAGAGCTACACGGATGCTTTTATATAGTCCGTGTATGGTAGTTAAGAGAACTTCACGGATATGAAACTAAACGTCCGTGTAAAACACAGTAATTCCACACCGTTGTTAAACAAACAACCGTGTAGAAATGAGTACAGATATTCTTTTATATAGTCCGTGTATGATAGTTAAGAATGCTTCACGGATATGAAGTTAAAAGTCCGTGTAGAAAACAATAATTGACACCGTTATTTAACAAAATACCGTGTAGATCGTTTTCGGTATCTACACCGATTATTTTATATTTGTCCGTGTACGATAGTTATGACAGGACACGGATATGAAATTAAACGTCCGTGTAGCTAGAGTAATTCGACACGGTTGTTCTGACTAATGTCCGTGTAGAACGAGTTCGGAGATACAAGGATTATTTTATTTTTTATTGATTTGTTAAGAGAGGGACACGGATATACAACTAAATGTCCGTGTAGATAAAGTAACCGACACGGATATTTAGTTGCATTGTCCGTGAATAAAGAGTAGTCGTACACGGTCGTTTACGTAATATCCGTTTTGCTCGGTTATATGGAGAGTGCCACAGGCAAGTGTATGTTCACGGCTGTTTATTTGGTAATCCGTGTAGAAAGCGTTAGATATACACGGGTAAATATCCGTGTCTATAGAGGGTACCTTTTATACACCCTCAACTCATACACGGCAGGGAAATCCGTGTTGCTTTTCCGGTAATGTCCGTCTGCAATCTCTTTTTCTGTAGTAGTGACAATTTTTTTTGTTAGAGAGTTGGTACAGAAAACTATATAATTTGCCACTTCTTATATACTAAATTAATGAAAACAAACTGATTAATCTGGCTTGTTGTATGGAGATCTGGTAGTGTAATTATCCTCTGCCATGGATCTGATTACAAGTACCCTTACATGTAATATGGGATTCCAACGTGTCAGGGTCCATACCAGAACCTGATACTGGTACACAACTACACATACTTAGCGGTCATCATTTGATACACATTGAACTGCTTTAATGTACTCTTCCAAGCTTGGGCAAAAATTTTTGTATAAAATACGTTTTGGTGCATTGATTTCCTCCATCTACAATCCATTTTGGGTTCAACAATAAAAATAAAAATAAACAGAACCTTGCATGTATGTCTCAAGCTATGAAAGTTATTTCCCTTGCTTGAGCCTTGTTCCTAAAGTCCTATGTGCCTATCTTGACATGCGTACTAAGGTGTATAATTAAGTCAATTTATATTCAGACAAGTTGTACAATCTATAGGCTGGGTTACAAATTCTTGATTCTGATCGTAGTTATAATCTGATCTAATCTGTGTAATTTATCTGTTGTCAATATTAGATATGGTCGAATCAATTAAGAAGGTGTGTGAGATTGATCCTGACCTCTCACTTGAGGAGAGAAACCTCCTGTCCGTGGCTTACAAGAACATGGTCGGGTTCCGCCGTGCCAGCTGGCGCATCATCTGTTCAAATGAGCAGAAGGAGCTGGAGAAGAAGGGCGAGACTGAATACCTCAATCTGATAAAGGCCTACCGTCAGAAGGTAGAAGTTGAGCAGGAAAATATATGCAACGATGCTGTCAATGTTATTGATACGTACCTCATCCCTGCATCTAGCAATCCTGAGGCAGCTGTCTTCTACAAAAAAATGTAAGTTTTGCTTTTGGATTAACTGAAACAATTTACTTGGTATCGCTGTGGCTTTGTTTTAGATCCCCTGTCTTAAATTTAGTTCTTGTTGCTCATTGGACCTACTTGAGACCCTATAGGGTTTGTTAAATTTTACTTTATTACAGAATCAACGGGTTTAATATGTTTCAAATATGAATGTTTGTTGATAATCCTGAGCTGCCAGCTAGGCTTTTTATTTTATTTTTTGGGGCGCTTATTTGATACAATGATGTTCTGATTGGATAAAAATGCCAAATTGGGGATTACTAGTGTATGAGTTGATCTGCGATGCATAGTATTTTTTTAAAATAGATACTAAGATTGTAGTAACTAATTTTTGTTATCATAATAGTACTTGGGCTTGACTGGTATGGTTTGAGGAATAATCTTCTGGATAAAGGGAACGATTTAACTGAATGACACTTTAAAATGTGGATAAACTTAAAGATCATGCATATAGTCATTTATGTAGTTTATGCACTTTCGAAGCACATACTTTTAAAATGCATATGCTTTTGAGGTGAACTTTGTACTATTTACGTAAAAAGAGAAGGGTTTTGCTTATTTACTCTATAAATGCAAATAGACTAATTTAAAAAACCTAACTCCTGAACTATAGAGTTCTATTTGCAAGTGGCTGAAAAATGAAACTCTTTGCCTCGTTGGCACTTTTGCATGTTTATCTCAGATTTGGGTTTGTCCTTTATGACCCTTACATTTTCGTGCTCAGAACCTATTTTGCCAGGTGACATTCTTTTTAAGTTTGTTGTTTGGTAATTTTTTTGGTATTCTTGTGCCATTGTTACCAACTCTCTTTATTTCCTTTGAACATTATATCCAGTGAGCAATTTTATTTACTAATGGCATGCTTATTTGCAAACAGTTTCTTCTATGCATATTGGAAGACTTGGAATGCTCAATTTATGCCTCAAGATAGTGTTGGTACTGCTATGAGCAAGGATTTTCAGAGATCAGAATAAAGAACAGCTAGTGCTGGTAGAAGAAGTGCAAGATGAGGGGATTCCCTCCTCTGGTTCTGATTAGAAAAAAAAAAACACCAGATTTAACTTTTTCTTTTGTGGTTGTGACTGATTTGGGTTCTTATATTTGCTTCTTTTTTGTTTCTTTCTTAGTTCAATTTTATGTTATGGTTTTCTTTCTGTTTACTTTTCTGCAAAAGATTTTTTTTTTTTTTGGTGGCTCAAAAATATTGAGTCCAGTTAGCATGTTTGGTAACATGTTTTAGTTCAAAACGTGATCCATTTGTTAATCATCAATAAAATACAAGTTCAAGGGCATTGTTGTCCTTTTCATACAAAAATTCATAATTCTCTATTCCTTTTGATTCTAATCTTGATATTCATATGACATATAGAACACATTTAGATGTAACTATTTTTCATTTTTGCAGATTTTTGCAAGTAACAAATTAAGAGAAATAATCAAACTAACCTTGATCTGGAAAAATAAAGAGAAAAGTCAACTGAAAGTTGACCATAACATGAAAACAGAGATTTGATTAGAACGAAGATTAAAACTGATCCATAAACATATAAATAGAAATGAAAGTACCTTTTAATGGTGGAAAATGCAATAATACAAGCTACTATGTATCTGACTTTAAAATTATAAATTTTATATCATTCCTTAGAGATTAATTAGAACAAAAGTTTTATCAAAAGGAATAAAATCAAAACCAACTTATGGAACACCTTAATTGCTATAAACTTATACTCTTCTACAAAATTACAAAAAAAAAAAAAACACGCCTGAACCAAAAACCTATTCTACAAAATTTCTACAAAATTACACAATCCAGTAAAAGACTAAAACAACGACTAAAACATAATAGGCGAAGTAGATAAATTAAGCAAAGGGCCTTCCAATAAACAGTAAATAATTTAGGAGTGCCTCATTTTTTTTTATGAAATTATCTACAATTCCATGCATCACCCATAGCCTCCTCTTTCTCTTCTCAGAAAAATTATGAGTTGCTATTGAACGAACCCAGCGCCTTGACAACACCCAAAACATCCACTGCAATTGTTGATGTACAAAAAGTTTCAGTAATGTAATATATTTTGCTTCCTTGTAGTTGTATATATTATAGAATGATTTAAATGTCACTCTAAATGTTGGAGGGCTGCCTGCCAGAGGAAATCAAAACTGGTACGAGTATTGGTTTGGCAGCTGCTGCCAGAGATTAGTGATCCATTCATCAGTCTTAAACCATTTTGTGATAATCTGACTAAGCTCAGGGTTAAAGAAGAGCAACCACCTCCTAGGTGTGATACCATTTGTTTTATTCTGAAATTTGGTCGGCTATATTGATACGTAATCTGCAAATAACTCTGATTTCAGGATATCACTGTGCAACTCCATTCACCTACCACAAACATTAAAGTTGTTAAGATTGATTAAATTTCACTTTTGGTTTCATATCACCCACGATAAGTGAATGAGACTTGACTCTTTTAGTAGTGGTAAGCTTACAGTATGGCAAGATACGACACACAGATTTGCCATGCGCACAATAGGCTTTTGCGGATTCGAGTTATCTAAAATCTGCATACCCGATAGCTTTCCCGCCATATCCTTCCTAGTAGCATGTATCATCTCCTTGAACTGAACAGAGAGAGAGAGAGAGAATTAGACAAATAGGACCGTGAACACCAACAGTAAGATTTAGGTATGGTAATAAATACCCTCTTATCAATATCTTCAATAATTTCAAAATGACAAGGCAGAAGCTTCCTCATTATGTCTTAGGACCATTTCTCCAGCGCTTCTGGGAGTACAGTGTGGTTTGTGTATGCAAAAGTCCTGCAATAATAAAAAAGAAAAGAAAAATGTTAACTCCATTGCATATGTACCTCTAAAACATTAATCAAATGAAGCATGAAATAGGCTACTTTGTAGTGAGATCCCAAGCATTGTCCCAGCCAAGTCCTTCATTATCCATGAGCAAGCGCATTAGCTCGGGAATTGCTAGAGTTGGATGAGTGTCATTCAACTGAACAACAACCTTACTGGGGAAGTCGCTCCAATTACCTGCAACTCTCCTCTCCTTAAACCTATAATTATATCCTGCAGATAGAGATGTACTCACTTTTAACAATATTTTCGGAAAAACATAATTCAACAAAATTCAAAGGGTCTTTTAAGATGAAAAGATCAATTGCAAACTAGTCATTTCTACAGGGTTAGTATCTCTGAATTCTGAAGTAGAGATTTAAGAACCTGCAATGATGTGCTGCACAGGAAAAATTGTTGTCAAGCAAACATTATGGTCAATATGCGCTGCAATTCTACAGGGTTAATATGCGCTGCAATTCTGGTCAAGCAAACATTCGGTGACTGCCTAAATTTACCAAGGCCCCTAATTTTAACAGATCAGACCCTGCATTTAAATTATTTGCGCTTTGATCCTCGTTTTTCTTACCAAAATCGTACCAGAGACTGGTACTGGCTATTTCAGATGCCAGAAACTGGCATTACACAAACATATTACCGTTCAAGCACACAACAAGCAATTCCAAGCAATTTAGAGCACGTAGTGCTAAACAAAAATACGAGAATTTGGTAAGTCCGGTTATAATCAAGCATCTCGATAATTACTGCTTCACAAGAACAGAAAATCAAAGGGGTTCAAGTGCTCAATTCAATACTCAATAGACACTTGAGGATCGACCCGCTGATACTGGGTACCAGAAGAACAGGGTCAAGATCCGGATTTTTGCCGCATTTTCTTCGTGTTTTCTGGAAGCTCGAACCCACAGCTCGATAGATCGGATTAGCTCATCTAGAACCGCCATTAATGGGTGAAATCAGAGGTTCCGTGAAGAAGGAGAATGGCAAGGCCTTTGTTAACTCAACTCAACTCTAAAATCAATCGGATTGGCTTCAAACGACGAATCCGAATCCCCAAACTGTTAAAATCCACATTTTACCTTACAAGCGATGCGTCTACATGCGAAAATTTTAAATTTTCAAACTAATTTTGTGTAGAGTCAAGTGGTAAAAAAATATTCAAAAAATAAATGCATTAAAATTAATTTATAAACTTTCTAATTTTGACCGCTTGACTTTATACTAAATTAATTCGAAAGTTTAAAATTTTCGCATGTAGACGCATCACTCGTAAGATAGATGAATTTTAACGGTTTGAATTCGTTTGTTTGAAGCCAATCTGATAAGTTTTAGAATTGAGTTAACAAAGAAACTTAGTGAACTTAAAAACACCCTAGTTCTACTCGTGTTAAATGCAACACATGAGCATTTAACACTATATGGGATACATAGACTGATAGACATGCCGAATGAAGTTGGCACAGGAGATCAATTGTCTCTGTCCGTGATTGCTTTCTATTTGGGGCCTCATGTGTTCCTTACAAGTGTCGGAAGCTGATTTTATACTTGGTGAACAAATTTTGGTTTAATTATGCAACTGATCTGTAATGCTGAGTGAGTGAGTGGGCATCCTTACAAGATCTTTTTAAAGTTTAATGAGCAAAAAAGTTATTTTATTGACTAATGACTCGGGCTTATATAGCCTTACAACGCAATCTTACAATTAATACTCTAGATTCACCCTAGATTCACCCTAGATTATCTCATAATGACACGGGCCTAACCCTAATTAGGCCCATAAACACCCAACAACACATAAACATACAATAAATCTCAACACTCCCCCTCAAGATGGGCGAAAGATATCCACTAAGCCCATCTTGTTACATCCTCTCGCTAAGTCCAACGAATTGAGTCCTTTCGTCAGACAATCTGCTGCTTGGTCTTTGGTTGCAACATGACCTAACTCCAGGAGTCCACTGGTCAACTTCTCCTTAATGAAGAACCTATCGATCTCGATATGCTTGGTTCTATCATGCTGCACTGGATTGTTGGCGATACTGATGGCTGACTTGTTATCGCACCACAACTTCATTTGGGCCCCTTGGTCCATCTTGAGCTCCACCAGCAAGGCTCTCAACCACAACATCTCTGCCACCCCTAAGGCCATGGCCCTGTACTCTGCCTCGGCTGTGGATCGCGTAACCACTGTCTGCTTCTTGCTCTTCCAGGAAACCAGATTGCCCCCTACAAACATACAATATCCAGACGTGGACTTCCTGTCATCAGCACAACTAGCCCAGTCTGAATCACAATAGCCCTCAATGTTCAAATGCCCATTCTTCCTGAAAATCAACCCTTTCCCTGGTGCACTCTTCAGGTACCTCAGAATCTGGTACACAGCATCCATGTGACCCTCTCTAGGGTCATGCATATAGCGGCTCACCACACTCACAGCAAAGGATATGTCGGGACGAGTGTGGCTCAGATAGATCAAGCGGCCCACCAATCTCTAGTACCTCTCTTTATCAACTGGCTCTCCTGCCTCAGCACCCAGCTTGGACTTCTGGTCAATGGGAGTAGTCGCAGGCTTGCACCCCAGCATACCTGTCTCTGTAAGCAAATCTAGCACATACTTCCTTTGAGATAACACAATCCCCTCTGCACCACGAGCTACCTCAATCCCAAGGAAGTATCTCAGCTGTCCCAAGTCCTTTACCTCAAACTCCTTGCCCAATCTGGCCTTTAGCTGAGCAATCTCACTCTCATCATCACCAGTGATAATCATGTCGTCCACATATACCATAAGCATCGTAATGTGAACTCCATGTCGCCTAAAGAACACTGTATGGTCTGCATTGGTCTGCCGATACCCCATGCCTACCATAGCCCTCCTAAACCTGTCAAACCAGGCTCGAGGAGACTGCTTCAACCCATAAAGAGATTTCTGGAGCCTGCACACCTTACCAACTGTTTGTTTCGTGCCAAATCCCGGTGGGACCTCCATGTACACCTCTTCCACCAAATCACCATGAAGGAAGGCATTCTTCACATCAAGCTGATGCAACTTCCACCCTCCATTCGCTGCCAAGGAGACAAGTGTCCGCACTGTGCTCATCTTCGCCACAGGTGCAAAGGTCTCATCATAGTCAATGCCATAAGTCTGACTGTACCCCTTTGCTACCAATCGGGCCTTGTAGCGCTCAACCCGACCTTCCGGGCCTTGCTTCACAGTGAAGACCCACTTGCACCCAACCGCCTTCTTGCCTGGTGGTAGTGACACAAGTTTTCAGGTTTTGTTCTTAGCAAGAGCCTCAAGTTCCTCTAGCATGGCAGCTTTCCACTTTGGATCCTCCTTAGCAACCTGCCAACACTTAGGAATAGAGACAATGTCCAAAGATGCAATGAATGCTCCATGTGCAGGTGATATGTGAGAGTAAGAGACAAACTGAGCAATGTCATGTGGAAAACCGTATCGGTCAGGTGGAACCCCCGCATTGGTGCGAGAAGTTCTCCTTACCGATAGGGGAGTGGGAGTAGAGAGAGGAATCATATCACCTGTGTACTCTGATTCTGAGGTGGATGGTGTAGGTGTCTCAGGAGTCGGGGTAGGCAGGGACAAGGGACTTGGCACAAGCGGCGCTGTAGGCACGACCCCCTCATTCTGCTTTCGTCTCCTCGTATACACTCTCAGCTCCCCCTGAGTTTCAGTTCCACCATTTCCGGGATCATTCCCTTCCTGTTCCGGCACAACGGCCGACTCCTCATCAATCAGACAAGAGACATCCCCCACACTCACCATCTTCCTCTCACTACCGCTGCTAGTCTCCCCCTCTCGCCTCATACCTCCTGTATCGAGCGAGTCTCCAAAGGGCGATGCGACCTGAGTAGAGTAGTATGGCTCAAGCTCTCGAAATGTGACATCCATACTAACAAACAACCTCCTCTCCACAGGACTCCAGCATACATACCCCTTTTGAGTAGCCGAATACCCAACGAAAACACACTTCACAGCCCTTGGATCTAGTTTTCCCACATTTGGTCTGTTGTCCTGCACGAAACACACACAACCAAATGTTTTTAGAGGGATAATATCTCCATTCTGACCTCTCAGCATCTCCATCGGAGACTTCCACTCCAATACCCGCGAGGGCATCCTATTGATCAAGCCGCTGTCAGAACTGCTTGCCCCCACAAGTATTTGGGAACCTTCATCGACATCATCATACTCCGGGTCACCTCAAGGAGGTGCCCGTTCTTCCTTTCGGCCACCCCATTCTGCTCTGGTGTGTATGGACAAGTGGTTTGATGTTGTATTTCCTGGGATGATAAGTACTCTCCAAACACCCTGTTGATGTACTCTGTCCCATTGTCAGACCTCAATACCTTCACAACTGCACCGTATTGAGTCTGGACTCCTTTGTGAAAATCTTTGAAGCAAGCAAACACATCACTCTTGTTTTTCATCAAATAAAGCCAAGTCACACGAGAAAAACAATCAATGAAAGAAACAAAGTATCTAAATCCATTCAAAGTAGTTGTGGGACAAGGCCCCCATACATCTGAATGTACCAACTCAAAAGGAAAAGAACTCCTACTACCAGAGCTAGAATAAGAGCTTCTGGTGTGTTTTCCTAACTCACATGCATCACATACCAACTTTTCTTTATTAGCCTTTTCAAACAAAGGCGGATACAACCTACTCAAAACAGAAAAAGACGGGTGACCCAACCGCCTATGGTGAAGCAGCAGTAGATCCTCCACACTCCTCCCAACTCCTCCAGCACCCTCTACAATGGACGAAAGAGCCGAGTCCAAACTCTCCCTATCCAAGTACCATAGACCGCTATGCCATGTGCCAGTCCCAAGCATCCTGCCCGTCCCCTTCTCCTGGAAGACCACCTTAGGAATATCAAAAGAGACAACACATTTTAGTTGGAGAATAATAGCACTTATGGATAAGAGATTTACTGGAAAAGAAGGAGCATGCAAAACATTGGACAAAGTCAGTGAGTTGGTACACCGCACAGTACCCTTACCCACCACGGGCTGGGCCGTACCATCTGCTGTCTGAATACTCTCAGGGACTGCCAGGTGAGTATAGGAAGAAAACTCCCCAGCAGTACCCGTCACATGTCTAGAAGCACCTGAATCAACGATCCATGGTGATCTAGTGGTGGATATAGAGGCAAGGGCGTGTGAGTCACAAGTACCTGAGGCTGAATGAGCATAAGAAGCAATGTTACCCCTGGATAAGGACGAGGTGGATGCATCATCGGCCACATTCTTTCCATCTGCCGCTCTTTACTTCCTCTTCAGTGCCTCCAAAAACTCATGATCCTCATCAGTGAAGACCACACCTGCCTCCTCATCTTCTCCTGCTACCATCAGGTTTGCCCGGTAGCCTCCTCTTCCACCTCCTCTGCGACCCCGACCACAACCGCGATCTCCAGACTGGCCGCGTCTCACCTTTGGTGGCTTAGTGTAAGCTGACTTCAGGTGGCCTACCTCTCCACAATTGTAGCACTCCCGGGTCTCACCTCTAGACCTGGTGTTTCCCGAGTTAGAGACAGCTAGGGCCGACTTCACCCCTGGAAGTCCCCCTGCCCCAGCCTGTAGCGCGATCCGGGTCTCCTCCTGTATCATGGCCGAGACTGCCTCATCAAGTGAAGGGATCTTCGGCTGTGCTAGTAACATCGCACTCCTCTGCTCGAAGGCTGGGGCCAGACCCCTAAGAAACCCCATAGTCTTGTCCCGCATCTCAGCGTTGGTCCTCCTGCAAGCAGGGTCAGGGCAACACAATGTCCTATCGCAATGGTCATGCTCCAGCCATAAGCGCTCCAGCTCTATGGCATACTCCTGTACAGACCTCTCCCCCTGTACACAAGCAATGATATCTCCTTTGATCTGGTAGACTCTTAGATTGTTCCCCACTCCATCGTACGTCTTCCTCAGCTTTTCCCAGACAAGCCTCACATCCTCAATGCCATCCACATTGGCTGCAATCGGTGGTGTCATCGAGCTCAGGAGCCAGATGTATACCAGCATGTGAGTGGACCTCCACTCATCCCATGCCGGAGTCCCCTCAGCCGGCTCAGTAATCGCTCCAGTCAAGTACCCCTCCAGTTTCCTCCCTACCAGAGTGTACCTTACCCGACGCGACCAGCTCAAATACGAAGCTGGACCATCGAGTTTCACATCAATCGGTGGTAGCTCCACCCTCGGTGCTGGCCTCGGCGCACTCTCACTAGCAGCCACCTTGAATGCCCTCATCAGCATAGTGATCTCATCCCCACTCAGCTTCCCCAAAGCTTCTTCCATGGGATTCTTGGCCTCCTTGCCTGAATCCATCGATCAGACTCAATCTATCCACACAGTTTTAATCAAAAACTCTTTCTTCTTCCTCAAGACCCGATCTTGTACCCTCAAGATCTAGATCCTCATCACCTCTAACCTCTTTCCCTTTTCTTTTAGCCCGATCTTAATCTTAACTCATCAAGATTCGAGCTCAAACAACCCGATTAAATCACAAAACCCCTCTAGATCTATCTCATCAAGAGAGGTTCCTTTACTCTCTTTTTTTTTTTTTTTTTTTTAAATCAACAGATCAGAGGTGGTACTGTTTTCTTAAGTTGAGAAAAAAGAGAGAGAAAGGTTGAACCAGCCGTGCAATTCATTGAAAAACAGAGAAAGGTTGAACCAGGTTGGTACTGTTTTCTTAAGTTGAGAAAAAAGAGAGAGAAAGGTTGAACCAGGTTGAACCAGCAGACACCAGGTTGGTACCAGGTCAGATCATCCAGGAGCAAGTGGCGGCGACCCTAGCAAGCAGCAGCGGACAGCCTGGTGACGGCCTGGCGGAGCAGGGGCCCTGGTGGCGACCTTGCTGGCCCTGGCGGTGACCTTGCGATCTGCCTTGAGCAAGGTTAAACCTCCAGCAGCGGCCTGGAGAAGCAGCGACCTGAAGAGGCGACGGCCCAGAGAGGCGGCGGCCTGGTGAAGGTGGCTGTCTGCTACAGTAGCGCTTTTGCTACAGTAGCGGATTTGCTACAGTAGCGGAAAAAGTGGCTAACCCTAGGTTTTTTGCGGCTCTGATACCATAAAGTTTAATGAGCAAAAAAGTTATTTTATTGACTAATGACTCGGGCTTATATAGCCTTACAACGCAATCTTACAATTAATACTCTAGATTCACCCTAGATTCACCCTAGATTATCTCATAATGACACGGGCCTAACCCTAATTAGGCCCATAAACACCCAACAACACATAAACATACAATAAATCTCAACACTTTTGAGTTAACTCTAAGTGTGTCCTTTCATGTTGCTTACGGACGCCACTATATAATATATATAGTTCAACAACTAGGGGAGACAGGAGAGAGAACTGATTTTTTGTAAGGAAAGAAAACAGAGAGATAGTGGAGAAGATAAATGTGTATACTAGTGGAGTCAATTACTAAAAATAAAAGTAAAATTGAGACTAAAACACAATTAAGATTGGATACAGACCTAACAAGAAATGACAACGGGGTGGTTCGTGCGAATTCGGATCATTTATAGATTTTGTCATTTTAGTTTGGATTGTGTCATATTTTGGATTATCCCTTTTCAAATCAATTTCAGGTTGTATGTGATCGAGCTCCAATTATTTAATAATATCATATTCGAATATGAAAAGAATCAGACGAATTTTCAAATTGGTTTAGATTTTACTGCCTCAAAACTTCAGTGACTCATTTGCATATACTCATAGATTTGAGGATAAATATATCAGAATAATATAGTACCGAATTTTTTATAGTTATCATTTTAAAATAATATACAGAGTTGTTTTTGAAAGTTTTCATTTTTATCCGATACGTAGATATTATATGCGCACCCTCCGCAGATGTTGCACATAAGTATTATATGCGCAACCATTTGATCAAAATTGTACTCAAATTTAATGAGAAATGGTTGCGCGGATAACATCTGCGTGTCATCTCTTGCGGGTGTACAGATATCTACGTACCAAATAAAAATAAAAAATTTCAAGCAAATTCCCCCACAAAGTTAAGAAATTTTAAACAATACTAATTTTTATTTGCAAAAACTAGTGAGGTCACTTGACATCATTGATTCATTGCTGGTCATGTCCCTCCATGTCAACAACATAAGCAAATCTCTTAATTAATATATGTAGAATTAAGATATTAAAAAGGCTCTAAAATTAAGATATAGAATGTACTGTTCAGATGTCTGTTACACGAGCAATTGCCACAATAAATTTGTACTAGAGTAGCATGATTTATTCAAACAAATCGGAATTTTTTTTTTTTTTTTGAGTAAAGTTGGAGGTCAAGCCACCCAACTATTTAATACTCTTGTTATTATAACAAAGAATTTTCTCCATCTGGATTTTGAACCCATGACCTTTCAAATAGAGACCATGTGTCTTTGCCACTAAATCAAATGCTAGTTCTTAACAAATTGGAAAATTATTCGGCAATCGTGCATTATACGATCTATTCGCAAATCGTTGAATTTTGAAGAAGATAAATCTTTCTTTTCCTTATCTCTACACTAGACTATATATGCCGGAATGGTAAATGTAATAATTGAATCTGCAAATACACTAACTGAAGCTTGGAACAAAATACTTCAAAATGAAAGGGGAAAAGTAGAAATAAATCAAATAATGGTTAATGCCATTGAGTACGTAGTAACGGTTCGAAAATTTCTAGCAGCATTGAAAGATATACAAAATAATGACAAAAGATATGCTCATTCATTTCTAGCACTAACGTGTGGTTTCTAACCGAATAGGAGAATAAAAGTTGAACCATACCACTAAGGTGACAATTTGGGGTTGTCAATAAATACGGTACGGGTTTATAAAAATATAGTAAAATATACCAGACAATAGCTATATTAAGAAAAACAACTAGAAATCAACAAGCAATTATCAAGACAATAGCAATCAAGCAAACCAAATCATATTTCAAATAATATTAAACCAAATGAGTCAATTATGTCATTCTCTAGTCCCATAAATCGATACAGAAATTGTCAAATACCATACTTGAGCTTATGTGTACATGTTCAAATTACCACATCTTGTCTAAAGTGTGTCACTATACCCACCGATTTGGTTTACAACTAAAAGGGATCAAGTATTACATGGTTCACTAATTATAGTCCCCATTTATTATAACACTTTCATGGTTCATGTAATGTCATATTATGCAAGTACCACTACCGTATGTACCAAATCAAGCAACCAAATAGACAATGCTAACCAAATAATTGCTCAATTAAATCACAATCATCAAGCAATCAACATGCAATCAAAAGCAAGCAAATTAAGAACCCCACGAGCATACAACAACAATTAAACAAGTTAGAAGGAGCTAGGAATAACTCGAAATCCGCACCTTTCAATGTAAGAAACGACAAGGCTCGAAATTAGTTCACTATTCAGAATCGAGTCGTTCAAGAGCTGCCGCAATCACGCAAGCAATCAACCATGAAATCCAGCATGTTTCCTTCGCCTCGATCTTCCTCGTCTCCGGGCCACGTAGAGCTGCCGATGCCTCCTTTCTCACTTCTTCCCTTCTTCTATTTTCCATTTTCTCTCTCAATTTTTCCTTCTCTCTTCTCCTCTATTTTTTCATTATTTATTCTTTCTCTGATCTGGTTGTAAATTGTGATATTTTCAAGGTTGAATGGCGGACTACCCTCAATAAAAGAAGAACTTCACTGAGTAAGATTAGTAGAATAAGCGGTTCCCCATAAAAAAGAAAAAGAGGAAATATAATAAAGTATCCATCCTTTATTTTTAATGTGAAAAAGTCAAAACATATATTGATTAAGAATTTATGAAGGCCCAACAACATATTTCTATTTTCATATTTTTATAGAAGCCCAAGAGTGTACATCACATATGCAAACTATTATTTTTATATCCTTCCAGACTTGAGGCTTATGTAATCATGTCCAAATTACAACTTCTTGTCTAAATTGTGTCACTATTATACACATTGATTTGGTTTACAATTCAAAGGGTTCAAGAATTACATGGTTCACTAATTATAGTCTCCATCCATTATATCACTTTCATGATTCATGTTATGTCATGCATTATGCAAATATGAACCATTACCATACTTACTAAATCAAGCAACTTACTAAATCAAGCAACCAAATCGACAATGCTAATCAAATAATCCCGCAACGAAATCACAATCATCAAGCAATCAACATGCAACCAAAAGCAAGCAAACAAACCCACAAGCATACAACAATAGTTAAGGAAGTTAGAAGGAGCTAGAAATAACTCGAAATCCGCACCTTTTATTGTTGGGCACGACAAGGCTCGAAGTTAGTTCACCGTTCAGAATCGAGTCGTTCGAGAGCAGCTAGTAAATCGCAAGCAAACAAGCAAATCAAGAAGCTCTTCACCTCGGTCTCCTTCTCGTAGTTGCGTAGGACTGTCGGACTCTCATTTCTCCTCTCATTTCCTCCACCAATTTTTTTTCTTCTTTTATTTTTCTTTTGATTCTCTCAATTTCGCATTCTTCTCTGATTGTACCGCTCCCCTTTCTTTTGTTATCTTCCATCGGAAGAGGACCTCGGACTGTCCAAGAAAATCATTCAAGTCTCTTATTAGAATATTATATTTATATTTATTATTATATTATCCTTTCAAAGGGAGATAATGGGATTTTTTTTAAAAACAGTAATTAAAATAATAAAAGTTAAAGAAACGACATGATTGCTTCGTTTGTTATAAAAACAGCAAAAACCGAATCCCGGATTCGGTTAAGTTATTCTTTCGCTTCACCGAATACGCTATTCGGTTAAGCTGGTGGTTTTAACAGAGGATACAGTGGGTTGCCACAGAAGATCCGATTTTTTTTTGCTTTTTTGGCTTAACCGAATCCGGAATTCGGTGAAGGCAAGGTGATTTTTTTGGCTTACCAAGTTATATTTTTTTAATACAGTTTTGACGTGATATTTTCAGTTGTACTAAATTTTTATTACAAAAAGATATTTTAGTGCCTCGCAATTTTTATTGCTAAACCATACGTGATATTGCTAAAAGATATTTTCAGTTTTTGTAAAAAAAATATAACTATGTTTGTAAAAAAATCAAGTTATCTAGTTTTCAGATAATATAACTTGTATTCACAAAAATATTACGGTTTGCTACAGTTTTGACGATTTGTCGACGGAGGTCAGAAATTATAAAAACAGAAAAACAGAAATTCAGAAATTTTACCATTCAGAAATTCGACCAGATTGAAACAAACATAGTCTTATATAAAACATAATCTTTCATTACAAAATATTCATCGTTCCTTACGTCTGAATAATTTGTTCATCAGACGTCCAGCCGTCCGACTAACAGATGGTTGGCTAACAGATGGTCCTGCTTGACTGCCAGTTGCCTCTGCATTACTAGCAGATGCCTCTGGCCGGGTGCCAGATACGCTTCTCCGTGCCCCTTGTGGAGCAGATGTCTCTGTATACCTAGCAGATGCAGATGCCTCTGGCCGGGTGCCAGATACGCTTCTCCGTCTTTCAACAGTTGCCCCTGCATAATGCGGACATAAATATAATTAAGTGTGCAAAATCTTAATTTAATTAAAAATATGTATTAATTCACAATTACGATTTCTAACCTGACGGTCTTCTTCTAGCGGATCCCTCTGGACGTTGTACTCCACTGCGTGGCATATCATCTTCCCCGACAACCGGCTCACCAGGGTCAGAACTTGTGTATGAGCCAGTATCATTATTCAGCTGGTCAAAATAATCATGCAAATCAACGGGGGTATTGGACAATCTAACCGAATACCCTATTCGATTAATGCATTCAAACCGAATACCCTATTATACGCAAATAATGTAAAAAATACCGTATAATAAAAAATAAAAAATAAAAAAATAAAAAATCACTATTGTTAATCGGGGATTCAAACCATATTAGGGTATTCGGTTAATGCATTCAAACCATATTAGGGTATTCGGTTAATGCATTCGAACCATATTAGGGTATTCGGTTAATGCATTAACCCATATTTTTTATTCAAACCGGTTTGATTTTTGCGTATAATAGGGTATTCGGTTAATACCCATATTTTTTTTTGATTTGAATGCATTAACCGAATAGGGTATTCGGTTAATACCGTATAATAAAAAATAAAAAAATAATCTAACCGAATACCCTATTCGGTTTAGAATAAAAAATAAAAAAATAATGTAAACCGAATTGGCTATTCGGTTTACATTAAAAAAAAAAAAAAAATTCTTAACCGAATTGCCAATTCGGTTAATGGTGGGTGTTACACAGAGTTTACATAGTTTTCGGGATCTGTTTTGTGAAAATATGCTTAACCGAATAGCGTATTCGGTGAAGCGAAAAAAAAAAACTTAACCGAATTCCGGATTCGGTTTTTGCTGTTTTTATAACAAACAAAACAATCATGTCGTTTCTTTAACTTTTATTATTTTATTTACTGTTTTTAAAAAAAATCCGAGATAATGGAATAGGTTGACCACAGAATTGGAAAATGATTATTATATTCATCTCAATGTGAAGCTATCTTTTTTTTTTTGAAAAGAACCAGGCAGTGGCTGCCAGGTCTCAATGTGAAGCTATCAAAAGCAAATAATTTTTTTTCAGCTAACTAAAATTTATGCGGTCATAGTAAAATAATTATTTTATATACTTTTTCACTTAGACCCTCATAACATTCAAAAATTAATATTTGCCCGTACATGATTTTATGGTTTAAAATTTCAAGATGTTACAACCGTAACAAAATGAATATATTTCAAGATGGAGGAAAACATGTATAATCACATACGTGATTTATAATTAAAATAACAAAAATAGATAGTTATTGAGATTAGTTTACATAAATTCAAGATTAATCTCAATCATGTTATAATCAATTACCTGTTTAACTTTATGTCAAATAAAATTTTCAAATATTTAAAAAATGAGATGTTACAATTTCTCTCTCCTTAAAATATGTTCAGTTCTCTTAACATATCTTGAGAGATACTACGATCCTCCCCCCTTAAGAATACACTCAGTTTTCTTTTCCTTAGGACAATTATCATAATTTTATTCACAATATCTTCCACGCTTCCGCTGCGCCATTTTGCCACCTAATCATCATCTACTTCTCGTATTGTTAAAACTCAAGAGTGTTGATTGACAATTAAATTCATATTCATTTACCCATACTCATTTTAAGTTAGTCTTAACTATACTTTATCCTTATTCATTAAATATTAGTTACTCATACCTTATACTTACTCATTAAGATCAAAAGTAACAAAAATAATAATAATAATTAACAAATAAGTTGATAGTTTATATAATTTAATCCAAAAATATATATAAATAAATAAATACATAACAAATAAATAAATAAGTTTTTTTTAATTGTTGAATTTTGTAATGAACTAAATAAATAAAGGTCTAACTAAATTAATATGAGACAAACAACTGAATACACTAAATGATAAGACATACATCAATTTGTTAAAACAAAACATACACTAAATAAGATTCGGACAAAACATACATTAGGTTGCGTCTTCTCTACTCCTAGGATTAATGAAAAAAAATTGAGCGGGACCGAAATGTCATTTCGGTCCGGAGACTTTTTTGGATTTTCTTTGGCTGCTGATCTGAAAAGCTGTGAAACCAATACGGACCGAATTGCCATTTCGGTCCGGAAAAAAAAAATGGCGGACCGAAATGTCATTTCGGTTCTTATGATTTTTGTAAAAAAGAAAGTAATCGTGTTATTTTTCTCTCTTCGTCTTCGCTGCGTCCATGCATTTCTGCCTCCTGCAATATCTAAATCACAGAAAAATAGCAAGGGTAAGATGGGAAAAAATAAATTAGATAAACATTTAATTGTGGGTTATTAACTCAAAGGGTAAATACGAAAACAAATCTAGAGTTGTGGGATATGTTAGATATAATCAAAAGTACATGGAAAATTAAAGAAGTTTTCAAGGTACATACAAAATTAATCCTATTTTACAATATCTTTATTCACTTTAACATAAAAGGGGTGAACCGGTGAACGGTTTTTAAATCTTTGGAAAAGATAAAAACTTTATGACGTGCGCAATAGTCCCTTTAAATTCCTCCTATTTATCTGCAAAAAAAAAAAAGAAATCCTCCTATTTACATTTGCTGTATCATTGAAAACAGTTGAGACTTGTGTACTTATCCTATCTCTGATTGAATCTCTCTCTCTCTTTCCCACCTTTAATGGAAGAATTCCATATATTGTCTTCCCTGTGTCTCCTTTTTACTTCCTTACTAGGTCTCTTTCTTTTTCTTTATCTCTACACTAAACTATGGCTAAATCCCAAAAAAATAAGAGAGAAGCTAAGGTACCAAGGGATAAGTGGTCCCAAGCCTTCTCTATTCTATGGAAACATCTTAGAAATGAAAAAGATTCAAAAAGAAGCAAAGATGCAACCCAAGGAAGAAGAACAGAGGTGGGCCCGCTTTGTTGATGACTACACTTCGGTTCTCTTCACATATCTTATTTCATGGAGAAAAGCATATGGTAATTAATCAAGTACTTTGAACTTATTTTCTCCCTTGCTATTATATTCTACACCAAAAGAGCTAGAAAATTGGCGATGTAATTAATTTAGTATGGACATATTTCTATTACAACTCTATTAAAATTTGATTTAATAAATTAATATTCCATCCAACTTGATCTGATCTGACCCATAAGCTAATATATTTACATTATTTCCTATCTATTTACAGGAAAATTGTTTCTATACTCGATCGGTACCGTACCAATTCTACATATAACAGAGCCTGATTTAGTGAAGGCTGGTAGCCAGTGTACTCCTTTTGAGCTTGGCCGGCCTGAGTATGTCAGAAAGGCAAGAAGTTCTCTATTTGGAGATAAAGCTATTGTGATGGTGAATGGTGAGCTCTGGGCCCACGAGAGAAAGATCATTGCACAAGAGTTCTTTATGCACAGGATCAAGGTAATGACTAGCATAACGCTGGTACGGCACTGGTATTATAAGTTAACTGGTACAGAATGATCAGTACAGGCTGCAGGGAAGTTTAGATCCATAAAACTTATTTTTATGGCAAGTAAAGTTTGATCTTTTTTTTTTGTTCTCTTTTTTGTGGTATCTTGCATGCAGGGAATGGTAAATGTAATAGTTGAATCGGCAAATACATTAACTGAAGCTTGTAATAAAGTACTCCAAAACAAAGGGGGCAAAGCAGAAATAATGGTCCATAGTCACTTGAGAAACTTCTCAGCAAATATTATATCAAGAGTTTCTTTTGGTAATAGTTATGGAAAAGGTGAAGAATTATTCTCTAAGCTCAGCCTGCTTCAGACAGCCATGTCAAAGTCCAATTTGTTCACTGCAATACCTGGCGCCCGGTATGTTGTGTATATAACTTATAATTGGTTCTGTAATAGTGTACCAATAATTGTTATTGAACTAGTAATGACTATGAATTAAAGAAATGTATATTGTGTGCATGATTATCCCATTACCTTCACCACAGGAATTAAAACTCTCTATAGTTTCCTCTACTTGTTCTGATTCCATCAAAATTGAATGTCTCTTTCAATCGTATATTGTTATCCCGTGGTCAGTCATGCAACAATTTCTTAGACTTTTGGTACAGTCTTAATTCAAGTTATTATATGAAGTTCTTGATTTGGTAATATATTTTACACGTACTGAATTAGTCCTTTATTGAGGTTCTAGTATGAACTTTCTTTGTTCGGTTTATTTATCAAAGAAGGGCTTAATGTGGTTCTAATATGAACTTTAATTATTTACAAAATGTTAAATCAGTTGTTCATTTGATGGAATAAACAAATATACAGATAGTAACTTTCACTTGGATCATTATAGATACCTACCAACCAAGATAAACAGAGAAATACACCGACTGAATCAAGAGATACGCTCACTCATCCTGTACATAGTTCAAGAGCATAAACAACAAGACTCGATAAACAGAGACCTCTTACACTCTATAATTGAAGGTTCTACATCAATTCCTGATCGAACGGCTTTGACTGAGGAATTTATAATCGACAATTGTAAGACAATGTACTTTGCAGCATTTGAGACAACATCTGTCACCGCCGCTTGGTGCCTTTTGCTTCTTGCCTTGCACCCAGAATGGCAGAGCCATGTGAGAAAAGAGGTTCTTGAGATTACTCGTGGTGCTACGCCTGATTTCAACATGCTTCGTCAATTCAAAATGGTAAATCAAATTTTTGGAGGTGATAAGTACTGTGGTTTATTTTGGAAGGAAAACTTAGTCTGGAGAAAGTACTATCATAATTGAGATAAATTGATCAATATAATTATTTTATATGTAACTTTTAGTAGGGTGCCCTTTTTATTTCTTGCTAATATGTTAACACTGTTAAGAGCTACATGTATGATGCAAATTAATATAAATGTGGCTTAATTAAGTCCGTTTTAAAATTAGTTTTACCAAAGTTAATGCATTGTTAAATTAATGTATATTATAATTACAGTTAACAATGGTGATCCAAGAGACTCTCCGTCTCTTCCCTCCTGCAGCTTTCATATTGCGAGAGGCGCTACATGATATGAAGCTCCACAATATGCATGTCCCAAAAGGCACTGTTATACAAATCACCATCCCGATGCTACACCGTGACCTTGATGTGTGGGGTCCAGATGCAGACGTCTTCAATCCCAACCGATTTGCCAATGGTATTTCAGGCGCTTGCAAGCATCCACACATGTACGCACCATTCGGGTCTGGGCCAAGAACTTGTGCAGGGCAGAACCTTGCCATGGTGGAGTTGAAAATTGTGTTGTCACTTTTGTTGATGAGGTTCTCTTTCAATCTTTCACCGAGTTATGTGCATTCGCCAGCTTATAGAATGACTGTTGAACCTGAGCATGATGTGCCACTTATTGTGAAGAAATATGACAATAGTGCACATATGTAACTTTTATAGGTAAAATTGAAAAATTAGCTCTTGAATAAAAGATTGGTGTATACCTCTCCAATTTTATTTTATTTTTAATTTTGTTCCTCTTTAGTTACAGCCCTGGATCTTTAGGGATTCTTAATTTGGGCTGGTCCCTTGTAAATCTTTAGAGATTCTTGGGCTTTTATTGCCTGCTGGCTCGGAGTTCTATCACTATCAGAATTCTAAATAAACCATTTAGACAACATATTTTGAGCAAACCTATCAAATTACCAAATCTATTTTATATATATATAATCTGACAAGAAATAATGGTCCATAGTCGCTTGAGAAACTTCTTAGCAAATATTATTTCAAGAGCTTCTTTCGGTAACAGTTATGAAAAAGGCGAAGAAGTATTCTCTAAGCTCAGCCTGCTTCAGACAGCCATTTCAAAGTCCGATTTATTCACCGCAATACCTGGCCGGTATGTTATGTATATAACTTAACTTATACTTGGTACTGTAATATCGTGTAACAACCAGTACTTACTATGCATTAAAGAAAGAAATATTTTGTGCATGATTTATCTCATTACCTTCACCATAGGAAAGAAAATTCTCTATAATTTCCTCTACTTCTCTTGATTTCTCCAAAAAGTAAATGTCTTTCGCAATCATATACTGTATATCCCAGGGGCAGTCGTGCAACAATTTCTTAGACCTTTGGTACAGTCTTATTTCAGGTTATAATATGAAGTTCTTATACTTGAAGGCGGAGAAATTCGGGTTAAGGCCCATGTTTTCTACAAAGCCCAACACAAAATCCAAAGGCAAAATATTGATAAAGATGCCGCAGGCGTAAACCGGCTTGGTGTTCAGTGCTCTGGAAGTATCGTTGTGGGCCTACTTAGGCCAGCTTTTGGGCCTGATCATGTGAAAGGATATCAATTATATAATGTGGCCCAGATGTTAATAGATTTGTAAATTTCTCTAAAGATTTACTAATTTAATGCCATTGAGTGCGTAGTAATAATTTGAAGAATTGAACAAAATATATGCTCATTAATTTCTAGAAGAATTGAAAAGATATAGAAAATAATAAGAAAAGATATGCTCATTAATTTCTAGAAGAATTGAAAATATATAGAAAATAATGACAAAATTTTTAGCACTAACTTTATGGTTTCTAACTGAAAATATGAGAATTAAAATTAAATCATGCCCTTCATCAAAAATAAAATTTGCTTCATCAAAAAAGGTTAAACCATGCCAGTAAGGTGATAATTTGGGGGTGTCAATGGTACGGTACGGATCTGGTGAAGACAATTTTATATGAGCAAAACTAGGGTGTGATGTGCTCACCAAGAGGGATTGGTGAGCACACCTCCGAAAAGCGCATTTTCAAAGTTCAAATAGTCGATTCGAACCTTCCAACGTGTTCTTCATATTAAAATGTGCTTGGAGACCAAATTTTACATTTTTTGGAAATTTTTTACTATCTTTTCAGAATTTTTGAAAATCATCACTTTGCTGAATTTCAAATTATTGTTTAGTTTAATCAAAAATTCTGAAAAAATAGTAAATAATTTCCAAAAAATGTAAAATTTGGTCTCCAAGCACATTTTAATATGAAGAACACGTTGAAAGGTTCGAATCGACTATTTGAACTTTGAAAATGAGCTTTTTGGAGGTGTGCTCACCAATCCCTCTTGGTGAGCACATCACACCCTAGTTTTGCTCATTTTATATCCATACTCAAAGAATAGTCTTACTTTTAACCTATCATGTTCCATTAAATAATAGTTTACTCATACCTAGGGCTGCAAACGACTCAAACCAAATCAAACTTACTCGGTTTGAGTTTGAATAAGATTCGAGCTAAACTTGTTTGATTTGTTTCATAACTAATTTCAATCGAACGAGTTAATTGCGAAATTTTTTTCGAATCGAAGTCAATCGAATCACGAATTACGAGCTTTTTTTGGCATCTCTACTGCACTTAGTTATTTTTTGAAAATTGGATAGCTTAAATTAAGCATTGCATTAGATCTTATCTTATCATATCAAGCATCTGTTTGTACCTATTTGAAATGAAACCTTGATTTTGCACTGAGCTACTGGAGTTGCTCTAATTTGAACGGTACATGTTAATTTGAGATTTGAACCTAAATAGTTCGCGAACCAATTTCGAACGAAATATACCCAGTTTGAGTTTGAGTTTGAATAAGATTCGAACCGAATTGGTTTGATTTGTTTCAAAACGAACTTCAATCGAACGAGTTAATTGCGAATTTTTTTCAAATTGAAGTCAATCGAATCACGAACTACGAGCTTTTTTGGCAGCCATACTCATACCCTACCCTTACACCTTACCCATTAAGATAACGAGTAATGAAACGAACAATAGTAATTAGCGAATAAGTTGATAGTATATATAATTTAATCCAAAATTATAACAAATAAATAAATATATTAAATAAATCATGTACATAATATCACGAAATATAAAATATTGTATCTTTATCTCATTTATAATTTTTGATATGATTATTTTAATACATAAATTATTAATTAAATGAAATGATAAAATATTGTATAAATCAATTTTGTCATAAATTATTAATTAAAAGACTATATAAATGTTGGATAAATTAATTTTAATATAAATTACTAAAAAAATTATACAAAATGTAATAAAATTATATAGTTATATAAATAAATAAATAAATTGTTAATTTTATATTTATTAATTACTCTATAAGGTAACAAGTATGAAATAACACTTATTCATATTCTTATTCAACAAACTAAGGAAATTTTTTGTACTCATACATATACCCAATAAGTTAGCGAAAAAAAACTTA
This sequence comes from Carex littledalei, assembly GCA_011114355.1. Lineage (NCBI taxonomy): Eukaryota > Viridiplantae > Streptophyta > Magnoliopsida > Poales > Cyperaceae > Carex > Carex littledalei. The sequence continues at coordinate 5,380,274 of CM022095.1, read as the reverse complement.
TTCATACTTACCTTACCGAATACAGTACGGATCAAATAAATGATTAAAAAGACATCATTGACACCACTAAGAAATCAACTATATATATTTACAATATCTGTGCTCACCTTAACAGAAAATAAATCTGTTGTAGGAATAACATGAATCTGATATTTTTATATCAACCGTTCATCTTCGTTGAGATTCGCACAAGAAAAAATTAATTCGTTAAAGTTTGCGCATGAAAAAAATTTGATTGCTTGGGATTGGAATAACAGATTTCTGTTATTCCTTTGAAATAACTGCAGATTTATTTCCTAACATAAAAGGGTGATGAACGGGTTTTAATCTTTGAAAAAGATAAAATCTTCATGCAATGGACACCAGTAGAGTGTGAAAAATGGCATGGCGGAGCCGGCTCCGTCACGGAACGGCACGGCACGCATGTCAATTACGTGCCGTGACTCGCGTGTTCCGTGCCGTGCTTATCTTTTGAAACTTGGCACGGCACAACACGTGAAAAATTTAGTCATGGCACAACACGTAGTCACGCGAGTCACGTGTAATTAGAACCAGTAGATATTGATTTAATAATGAATTTTGAATAAACTAACCTAAATTATGATTAAATGGTCACGCGAGTCACACGAGTCACGTGAGTCACGTATGGTCACGGCATGACCATTCGCGTGCCATGACCACCCCTTGACATTTTGGTCACGGCACGGCACGGCACGTGAAAAATTAACTTGGTCACAACACGGCACGGCACGAGACTAAAATCACATTGTATTAGTCACGGCACGGCACGTTTTTTCCACTGTAGCTGGCACTAACCTGGTGTGAAGCATTCGTAAAAAAAATCCCCTTTAAATTCCTCATATTTATCTGCAAAAAAACAAATATCTTCCTATTTACATTTGCTGTATCATTGAAGACAGTTGTGACTTATCCCATCTTAGATTGAATCTCTCTTTCTCTCTCTCTCGCATATACGCGCACACACACAGCACACCTTTCATGGAAGAATTCCACATATTGTCTTCCCTGTGTCTCCTTTTCAGTTCCTTACTAGGTCTCCTTTTTTTCCTTTATCTCTACACTAAACTATGGCTGAATCCCAAAAAAATAAGAGAGAAGCTAAGGTACCAAGGGATAAGTGGTCCCAAGCCTTCTCTATTCTATGGAAACATCTTAGAAATGAAAAAGATTCAAAAAGAAGCAAAGATGCAACCCAAGGAAGAACAGAGGTTGGTCTGCTTTGTCGGCGACTACACTTCGGATATCTTTCCATATCTTATTTCATGGAGGAAAACATATGGTATGTAATTAAGAAATTTGAATTGATTTTCTCCCTTGCAATTGTATTGCACATCAAAAGAACTAGAAAATTGGCGACGAAATTAAACTAGTAGGGACATATTTCTAATACAACTCTATTAATACATGATTTAATATTCCATACAACATCAATCTGATCTGATCGAATTGGCCGATATGGCCCATAAGCTAATATATTTTACATTGTTTCCTATATATAATATCTTATAAGTTTAAATACATAACAGGTCAATTGTTTTTATACTCGATTGGTACCGTTCCAATTCTACATATAACTGAGCCTGATTTAGTGAAGGCAGTTTGCCAGTGCACTCCTTTCGAGCTCGGCCGGCCTGAGTATGTCAGAAAGGCCAGAAGTTCTCTATTTGGAGATACAGGTATAGTGATGGCGGATGGCGAGCTCTGGGCCCATGAGAGAAAGATCATTGCACAAGAGTTCTTCATGCACAGGATAAAGGTAATGACTAGCATATATAGCGCTGGTATGGCACTGGTACACTGTTAACAAAAAGTTCTTGCCTTTATAAGTTAACTGGTAAAGAATGATTAAAACTTATTTGTTTTGGAAAGTAAAGTTTGATCGTCTTTTTTTTGGTATCATGCATGCAGGGTATGGTAAATGTAATAATTGAATCTGCAAATACATTAACTGAAGCTTGGAATAAAATACTTAAAAACAAAAGGGGAAAAGCAGAAATAATGGTTCATAGCCACTTGAGAAACTTCTCAGCAAATATTATATCAAGAGTATCTTTCGGTAGTAGTTACGGAAAAGGCGAAGAAGTATTCTCTAAGCTCAGCCTGCTTCAGAAAGCCATGTCAAAATCTGATATGTTCACTGCAATACCCGGCACCCGGTAAGTTGTCAAATATAACTTATACTTGGTACTGTTAATAGTGTGTACCGATAATTGTGATTGAATCAGTAATGGCCATGAATTAAAGAAAGAAATGTTTTGTGCATGATCATCTCATTACCTTGACCACAGGAAAAAAAAATATTCTTTATAATTTCCTCTACATCTCCTGATTCATCCAAAAAATAAATGTCTCTCTTAACCGTATACTGTATATCCCGTGGGCAGTCACGAAACAATTTCTTAGACTTTTGGTACAATCTATTCAGGTTATAATATGTAGTTTTTTATTTGATTATATACACGAATAATAACTTTCACTTGGATCATCACAGGTACCTACCAACCAAGACAAACAGAGAAATACACCGACTGAAGCAAGAGATATGCTCACTCGTCCGAAACATAGTTCAAGAGCATAAACAACAAGACACATTAAACAGAGACCTCTTACACTCTATAATTGAAGGTTCTACATCAATTCCTGATCGAACGGCTTTGGCTGAGGAATTTATAATCGACAATTGTAAGACAATGTACTTTGTAGCATTTGAGACGACATCTGTCACTGCTGCTTGGTGCCTTCTACTTCTTGCCTTGCATCCAGAATGGCAGAGCCGCGTGAGAAAAGAGGTTCTTGAGATTACTCGTGGTGCCACGCCTGATTTCGACATGCTTCGTCAATTCAAAATGGTAAATCAAAGTTTTTGGAGGTGATAAGTATTGTGTTTTATTTTGGAAGAAAACTTTAGTCTGGAAAACTAAGAATCCTAGTATTATCAAAATCATATTTTTATTTAGATATAAGAAACTGATTCCATCACTAGTAACAAGTACTATAATAATTGAGATAACTTGATCAATATAATTATTTTATGTATAATTTATACTATGGTACCAAGTACATGTATTACGCAAATTAATATAAATGTGGCAGCTTATGTCCGTTTTAAAATTATAATTACAGTTAACAATGGTGATCCAAGAGACTCTCCGTCTCTTCCCTCCTGCAGCTTTCATATCGCGAGAGGCGCTACATGATATGAAGCTCCAAAACATGCATGTCCCAAAAGGCACTGTCACACAAATAACCATCCCGATGCTACACCGTGATCTTGACGTGTGGGGTCCAGATGCAGACGTCTTCAATCCCAACCGATTTGTCAATGGTATTTCAGGCGCTTGCAAATATCCTCACATGTATGCACCATTTGGGTTCGGGCCTAGAACTTGTGCTGGGCAGAACCTTGCTATGGTGGAGTTGAAGATTGTGTTGGCACTTCTGTTGATGAGGTTCTCTTTTGATCTTTCACCGAGTTATGTGCATTCGCCGGCATATAGAATGACTGTGGAGCCTGAGCATGATGTGCCACTTATTGTGAAGAACTATGACAATAGTGCAAATATGTGACTTGGCTCTGAAAGAAAAATTTAGTATATCCCTATTTTATGTTTTTCAATTTTTTTTCTCTTTAATTTAACTATGAAACAGTGCTGAATCTTTAGGTTTCTTAATTTAGGCTGGCTTATTCTTTAGAGATTCTTGGGCTGTTATTGGGGAAATAAATCTGCTGTGATTCCAGAGAATCGCGGGGTCCCTGCGATTCCAATTCCAACCGTTCATATGTTTTGAGATTCGTGCAAAAAACTAACTTCTTTTAAAATTCCTGAGTTTCAATAAATGAATGGTTCAGATTGGAATCGCAGGACCTGCCATCCTTTGGAATCACAGCAGATTTGCTTGCTGTTATTGAACCTGCTGCTCCGTTCCTATCACATCCTTTTTTTTTTGAAGTTTTGACAGAGGACCGTTCCTATCACATCAAAGTTCTAAATAAACCACCTAGACAACAAATAGGAGCTAACCGAGAACAGCTTGGGTCCGATGGGTTTAGAGACCGTCCGGTTCACTTTAAGATTCGTGCGCACGAATTTTAAAATAGATACGAAAATTGCAGGCGCGAATCTTAAAACAAATCGGACGGTCATCGAACTCACTTTGAGTCCGATGGGCATCGGACACAAATTGGTTCCGGAGCTAACCTAGCAAATTGCCAAATTAGAATACATGATCCGAACTGTTCTTCTAACATGACACGAATATTAAAGAGAACTACAATTTAAATAGGCATCGGATTGATTTTGGTCTGGCTGAAGTAAATTTGGATTGTAAAGTTGTGAATCCCAATTCAAATATGTTTATTTTTCGTCATATTTTAAATTTTTAAATTTTCTAATAATAAAAATTCTAAAAATTTATATACTTAAATAAAACCTTTAGATGTAGTCTATTATATTTTATCTACATATACATAAATAATTATCACTTTTCAATTTTATTTTATATGAATCAATAAGTTCAAAAATCAACGTCAAAAAATTATCCACATCGATATATTTTTACAGGTCAATTAAAATAAAGTAGAAATGTAATCTTTTATATGTGTATAGAAAAATAATATAGATTATATCGAACAACTTTATTTTAATATTTAAATTTTAAAATATAAATATAGTAAAAGACGCAAAAATAAAAATATTTGAACCCTTGTCAATATTAATTCAAGAAATGAACTCATATTGAAGCATCTTGCTCATGAGCAAGATGGCCGATATTTTTATTAATATCCAAAGTTAAATACAAATTATTAATTATGCCCAGAATCTAACTCAATATCGAAAAATACCCAAGCCGGCCAGAAAATGGCCGGCTTACTCTTTTTTTTTTTCTTTTAACCCGCCAAAAACCCTATATATACCCCTTTTTCTCTCTCTCCTCTCACAATTCTCTCATCTCTCCCGAATTCTCTCTTCTTTGAGGTAATTTTTTTTTTATCTAATTTAATTTTTAATTTATTTATTTTAGGGTTTAGGATTTAGGGTTTAGGTGTTAGAATTTATAGTATATTGTTGTAATTTAGCGTAATTAGCAAAGTTGACCAATATTTAGTGTATTTTGGCATTTCTTACCATAATTAGGCTAATTAAGCTTAATTTAGTGTAATTAGCACAGTTGACCAATATTTAGTGTATTTTGGCATTTTTTACCCTAATTAGGCTAATTAAGCGTAATTTATGGTACTTAGCACAGTTGACCAATATTTAGTGTATTTTGGCATTTTTTACCCTAACTAGGCTAATTAAGCGTAATTTATGGTACTTAGCACAGTTGACCAATATTTACTGTATTTTGGCATCTTTTACCATAATTAGACTAATTAAGCGTAATTTTACCGAACTTAGCACAATTGACCAATATTTAGGGTATTTTGGCCTTTTTGACCCTAATTAGGCTAATTAAGCGTAATTTAGTGTAATTAGCACAATTGACCAATATTTAGGGTATTTTGGCCTTTTTTACCCTAACTAGGCTAATTAAGCGTAATTTATGGTACTTCGCACAGTTGACCAATATTTACTGTATTTTGACATTTTTTACCATAATTAGGCTAATTAAGCGTAATTTTACCGAACTTAGCACAATTGACCAATATTTAGGGTATTTTGGCCTTTTTTACCATAATTAGGCTAATTAAGCGTAATTTTACCGAACTTAGCACAATTGACCAATATTTAGGGTATTTTGGCCTTTTTTACCATAATTAGGCTAATTAAGCGTAATTTTACTGAAATTAGGTTATTTTAGACATCAGGATGCTTAGAGCACGGTCTACCTCTCTTCCAGTAGTGGACGAGCCAATCAGTACCAGCAGCACGGAGCACATCAGTCCTCTCTTGTGGATTCTCTACAGCGAGCACCGAGTCTCACTGGCTTCTCGTGAGGTACGTTCCTTTTTTTAGATTTTTTTTAAATTTTGTTGGGTTTAATTTTATTATATTATCACTATGTGGATTACCTTCTTTAACGCAGGACACGGGTCTTTTAGATGTGAAGTTGCGGTGCATTCACATGCAGTACTACGAGGTGATGGATCCGTACCTCGTCAACCTGGGTCTCTTCCAGCTTGTGGACATCGTGCGGACTGAGAGAAGCGTCATCAATGCATCTCTCATCGCTAGACTGGTGGAGCGATGGCGTCCCGAGACGCACACGTTTCACATGCCATTCGGAGAGATAACATTGACTCTCCAGGATGTGAGTGCTCTTTGGGGTTTGCCTATCCGTGGCACACCCGTCGACGGCGTCTCTGACAACACCAGATTTGTAGGGTTTGTCGAGGAGTTGTTGGGAGCTGAGCCTTCCCATATCATTGGGGACAATGGGAGGTCGAAGTTCCATTTGCGGATGACGAGGTTACTGCAGCACTTCAGCGCGGGTCTCTCAGCAGATTCCACCGAGCTGGAGATTCAGAGGTAAATTTTATAACTTGTTTCTACTAATCAATTTATAATATGAGAATTCTATTAGAATTTTTATATGTTTTGTATTGCAGATATACACGGGGCTACGTGATGGACCTTTTTGGTTCTGTCATGTTTCCTGATTCCAGCGGTGACCAGATGCCGATAATGTATCTCCAGCTGCTGACAGACCTTGAGCGGCCGTCCTAGCGTATCTGTACTCCCACCTGTGCTGTAGTAGTGAGGTAAGTCACCAACTCTTAATTTAGTGTAAATTATTTAATCAATTAATCCATCAAAATACACTGACGTGTAATGTTCTTGAAAATGCAGCCGAATGCGAAGCAGATGTACGGGCCGGTACTCCTGCTTCAGCACTGGTCGTGGTCACGGCTACCGGTGGGCCGTCCTATCCCTAATGAGACGCATGATTAGGGAGAGCCGAATATGTTTAGATGCCCGGCATACGCCAAGAAGTGGCACGGTTTCCACCACTACTTGGATCGGACCCACAGTGCTACCGTTGGGATCAGGGCAGTCCAGTCAGAGCTTCAGAGTTTGCCTGAAGCTCTTGTTGAGTGGATGCCGTACGAGCAGTTGTACACGGAGAACCTCTTGCCGGGCAATGTGGGTGACGAGCAGGAGCGAGACATGTAGTTCTACTGAGGTCCACTCATACACTTCTGGATAGTGGAGCACCACTATCCAGATCGGGTGCTCCGCCAATTTGGTCGAGCGGCGTTGATTCCCGCAGACCCATATTTGCCGAGGTCCACGCACAGAGACTGCACAGGTAAGTCATAGTCTATTATATTTATTATCAAATATATCATATTACTTGATAGCTTTGTATTGCAACTAACGTCTTCCTTACAGGATAAACCACCGAGGGCGACTGGATAAGGACTGGAGCACCCATTTTGATGCATACTACATGATGGCCCAGGATCCTCAGTATCTGGACTTCTATCACGAGCCAGATGTGATTCAGCAGACCCAGGGGGATCCCCAGTTGAGGTACGATATTTGGTACACGCAGGTCTGCATGGCTAGTGTCTATCTGCAGGGCGATTACGGTGCCCCATCTCCGTGACAGGATCAAAACCGATGATGGTTATCATCCCAACGGCCGTTCTTGGGCTCGCCAGGTAATGCACCTAAAACTACATAGTTTTTCTCTAACTTAGTAGTTCATCAAGGTTTGATCTGACATGCCAAATTTTTTTTCAGCTTCTGGCAGCGATCAAGGAGTGCGGGCATGGGATCGCCATGCTGGGAAAGAAGAACTGGAGACGGCTTGGGTACCGCGTCCTCAAGAAGAATGCGAATGTGGTTAAGGATGCCGGACACGGTGGAAAGATCATCGGTATGCTGCAAGACGCCGGAGAGAACATCAACTAGCGTGAGATAAATCCGACCGAGCCCGACCCGACCCCGGTTCTGCTAGATGATATGCCATCTTCCTTCAATTCACATCCAGAGTGGGACTACCATCGTTGGGTATTGTCCAACGTTGGGTGGACGGCATGGTACGATGACCATGGACGTCCGATGCAGACTCAGGTATGTCATACCTCAGTATCTGTCAGGTTTTAATAAATTTCTTCATTCATATCAAATTTAATAATTTATGTGTATGATTGCAGGGTCCGGCAGAGATGCCGCCACAGCCACCACCTGCGGTTCTGATATGGAGTCCCTCTCGTACAGTCTCCAGGACTACGGGATATTCGATGATGAGTTCAGCTCGGCACCGAGGGTACCCCGATATGGCACAGAGATGCAGCATGATGGAGAGGCTAGTGGTAGCGGGTCTCATACTCAGCCTGCCTTTGGGACTGAGTTCGCCGCATCTATCTTCAGTACACCTCCGCCAGTACAGCCAGTCTCCACGGGCGATGCCAGATGGGATATCGCCGAGCAGATACCCAGGTCTGCTGATGCCCCAGATGAGGCCGAGAGAGACGGAGCCTGGCCGCACTGGCGCCGGGCGAACGCCGGAGTACCGCCTCAGCGATGGTCCCCCTCTCCATTTTAGTTGTATTTTTACTAGTTTTGTACTATTTATATTTGGTATACTATTTATGTTTGGTATATTTGGATTATCCTATATTTCTGTTCTTGTGTATGTGTGCTTTTATGGTACTATTTTTATATTTTACAGATAAAATAAATTATCATGATAATGCTAAACAGAAAATATTACAACATTAAAATAGTAGCACAACATAAAAAATAAACAGAAAAATATTTCAAACAATTGCATAAGTGCGTTAAACAGCAAAAATAAACTCATCAAGATTAAACCGACATTTTTATTAATATTCAAAGTTGAATAAAAAATAATGTGGGTTAAAAAAAAAAAAAAATACTAAGCCGGCCAGAAAGGGGGGAGTAAGCCGGCCATTTTCTGGCCGGCTTGAGTATTTTTCAATATTAGATCAGATTCTGGACATAATTAATAATTTGTATTTAACTTTGGATATTAATAAAAATATCGGAGATGGGGATGCCTAGTCTCTCTCTGTATCTCATAGAAAAACAGACATATCAATCAATATATTATCAGCTTGGCCCGGATTGAAATAAATATAATTGTCCGTACTACAGTTATAGATCGTGGACCCAATTGTTTATCTTTATTGTTGAAAAAGCGTGATCCATAACCATTTGGTAATTTACCATAGTATAAATATTACTTATTAAACAAAGAGATTTAATGTATAACCGACAAATAAAAGAGGACAATAATGGAAGCGAATCAAGCTCTGATCATGTTAGGTGGCTGGTACTTACCAAAGTATGCCTCACGTTGTTGCCTGGAAATACATAAATAAATAAATAAATAGCCGATATTTTTATTAATATCCATAATTAAATACAAATTATTAATTATATCCAGTTTAGCTGGATATTTTTAAAATGTTCAAACCGGACATTTTTTTGCCAGTCGGGATTAAAATTTGGATCGGCCATTTTTTAGCCGGTTGGGAATTTTTTTTTTTTTGTGTTTCAGAATCTATAAATACCCCGTTTTCTCTCTCCTCCCTCTCAACTCACTCAAACTCCCAGAAGAGAGAGAGAGAGAGAAAGAGAAGGCGAAAAGGGCGATTGCAGAGGCGATTTTCAGGTATTTTTTTATTTTTTTAGAAAATGTTTAGGATTAATATAAATTATCTAACAAACCGTAGATCTTACCATGACACCCAAACCCGAACTTCGAAAAGGAGGAAGTGAAACTGTACGCAATGCTCGCATATCCCTCGCTAAATTTTTTTGGACGGGTGAAGCCCGCTTGAAGAGACGTTTATCTCGTTTTCTTCCACCCAAAGATGTTGAATAATACATGACCACAGATGATCCGACTATTAGAAACGTTCTTGACGAGAACTTCGATGATATCGACTCTCCATCTGAATGGGAAGTGTGCCTCGCATGTCTTGTCAAGGGAGATATTGCGGAGATGTTCTTTTGTCATCTCTATGGCATAGCCGTTCACCCCAAATGTATCAACAAGAATGCAGATCTGACAAATGTAGGAGTGTGTTGCGTGCTGCTGCAGGCCTTCGGAGATGACGAGAGAAAGTTCCACTACTCGTAAGTCAAACCTTCAAACACAAACACAGTACTAAAGTGGTTATATTATGTAAAATTAATTTAACTGTATCCTCCATTTCAAATATAAAGTTCACAAAATTTCCATATAGTATTAAATGTATCCTCCATTTCAAATATAAAAAGTTGTAGGAGTAAACAAGGAGAAGTCAGAGGGAGGGGGAAATGGGACCCACAAGAGTATTTTGTTAATAATTTATGAGGAGGGATATTTTGTTTGTTGGTTTGAAAAAGAAAAGCAAATTGTACATTTTCCCTGTTCATTTGGTACACGGGTCTACTGAAGCTAAGGTTCAGTATCCCTGATTGAAATTTTATCTGGAAAATGCCACATTTGAGAGTTAACAGGGAGTGTACCGATCCAAGGATTCGATACTTATCGTTTTTATAAATTTTGACATAACCAACCTCTTTTATTACTGTTTTTTTAATTATGTTTTATAAAAATATTCTTTTAGAATTCCTTACAAGAATTGAAAAATAATTTGATTCTTTCTAATCAAAATATGAATACAATTTATCTAATATCTTATATTATTTTTATATGATTTCTATAAATAAAAATTAAGTTTTTTTTTTTTGGCTGGCAAAGAGCTGTCTCGTTTCCCAAATAATTGAAAGATGTGGAATGCTCTCATATAAGTAGACTTACTTATATGAGACTATTTTAACGTAGGATTATGTATCTTTTTACATTTGTTTTTTGAGTGATGGTCAGTGTATTGCTACCCATTGATTTTTTTTTTCCTAACAAAACTATACATATTATACATTAGACCTCAAAAATCATCTAATCGCTAACATCAACAAACTTGAAAAAAGAATATTTTTTGAAAAATAATGAAATCAAAATTAGCATTTGAAAAGTGAAATCGAAAAAAAAATGAAATCAAAAGGCCAAATATTAATGGTTAGCTATATCTTAAATTTCATCCAGACTTTCTGGCTTTGCCATGGTTTTCAAAATATAGGAAAATAATGGACGGACATTAAATGTCCAGCTAAAATATTAAGGTCGGATTTTCAAAATAGAATTACTTTTTTCAATTTTTTTCAATTTAAGTTCTCAAATACTAAATGTTTTTTTAATCAAAACTTCCCCAAATTAGAACTGTAAGATTAGCATTGGAGTTTTTTATTTTACGAATTTTCTTTGTCTTAAGATGAAAAAGGTCGACAATTTTTGAAAAATAAATGCGCCAAATTAATTCAAGTATATCACCGCTCGTAATGTCATAGTAGCTTCATTTTATATTTTTTTATAATATTTTTACTCTTGAAAATCACTACTTTTAAATGGTGCAGAATATTTAGATCAAGTGATTATCTATTTAAAAAATAATAAAAAGTTTAAAAAAAATATAATATTTATTCTTCAAGAACATTTTCATATGGAGATTATATTGAACAGTTCGGATCAGCTGTTTGAATTTTGAAAATGAATATATTAATTCATAGTACGGAACAAAATGCATCATGCATAGTACCATAGTCCCACTCTTCTTTTTTTATTGGGAGAAAACAATGTTGTTGGATAGTTCAAAAATTTTCAAATGAATGAATTTTTCCTAGTTAAAAAGATATTATGAAAACTATTTAAATTTCAAGAAAATATTAATTTTGGTTTCTAATAAAATTTAATCTGTAGATTACACGGCAATTTGGATCGATCAATCAAAACTCCAATCAAAATCTAAAGGTAGGGTTAGGGTATCGACATATATAAGAATATTATCATAACATTGTAATTCAACTCTAAATATGTGCCTGCACAAGGAGTCAAGGACATTATATATATATATATATAGGGGTTAACTAGCATGTTTTCGGTATATGCATTTTTTTTAATTTTGAGGATATTTGTTTGTGCGGATACGTGTTCATATTCATTTGTTTTCATACATGTATCTGTCTATATTTTTTATCTATTTATTTTAAAATCATATATGTTTAGAGAAGAATATTTTTGTTTTTTTATTAAAAATATAGTTATATTGGTAATTAATTTTTGTTATGAGATATATAATTTGTAATGATATAACAAGTTCAACATGAAAAAACATATTTTTTTGTCATAAAGGTCGAATATTATGGGTGAAAATGGAGTGGATAATATCCGATCCGTATTTGAAAAATGAGATACGGATACGGATATAATTTTAAGTTTTAATTATCCGTATCCAAATAGTAGGTATATATTATATAGTTTCATATATATTAAGAAAATTGTTTTATTCACTATTATAATTAGATAATTATTATGAACTTTAATAATTTTAATAATATTTATATTTATTTAATAAATAACTGATCCGATCCAATCCGTATCCGTTTAATATCCAATTCGTATCCGAAAAATAAGAGATATGGTTTTAGCACTATTCGCTCTGTATCCGATCCGTTTTCACCCCTATTATATCCGTGTTTTACAATATTTTTATATTCTAATGAAAAAAATAATTATTGAATAATATGTTAATTTTTTACAATTCTAAAATTAGATATCCGAATTATATATGTATCTATATTCGTAGACGAGGGTTCATTCTCCATGATGCCTCCATTTTTTAAAACTTTAATAACTCAAAGTTTAAAACTTAAACGTCAAAATAAAACCGTTAGATACGATCTATATTATTTTCTCTATGTGCTCATAAAAAATTATCACATTTCAATTTTGCTTTTATGTGAATCAATATGTTGAAAAATCAACGTCTAGAAATTATCCACATTAGTATACATTTTTTACAAGCTCAAGATGACAACCAAAACAAAGTTGAAATGTCATAATTTTTTACACGTGCATAGATAAAATGATGTAGTTCATATCCAAAGGTTTTATTTTGAATTTTAATTTTTAAATTTTGAGTTATTTTAGTTTTAAAGAATGGAGACATGATGGAAGTATAAAAAATGAAGACATTTGAACTCTCTTCATATTAGTATTAGTTTAATTTTTGATATGTATTCATATCCGTTTATTATCTTTTCTCTGTATCTGTATCTGTTTAATATCTAACTAATATCCGTCATTTAATATCTGATTCATATATATGTATAAAATAAAAATGGGTAAATTTCGCTGGAGGTCACTAAACTTTGTCCTTTGTCACGAATTGGTCACTCAACTTTGATTTGTCCCTCCATAGCCACTGAACTTTTATTTTGTCCCAATCAAGTCACCCTATAACTTTTCCATCCAAAATATTAACGGAATATAACTTTTCCGTTAGTATTTTGGACGGAATGAGCATATTCCGTTAAATTTTTGGACGGAATGAGCATATTCCGTTATAATTTGGATGGAAAAGTTATAGGGTGACTTGATTGGGACAAAATAAAAGTTCAGTGGCTATGGAGGGACAAATCAAAGTTGAGTGACCAATTCGTGACATAGGACAAAGTTTAGTGACCTCCAGCGAAATTTACCCAATAAAAATATATATGGATATAGTTTTACCATTAATATCCGATCCGTTTGCACTCTAGTTCCGACTACATGGATTTAGTCACTGTATTTGTCACAATAAATCATATGTACTGTCTCCGTGTTTATATAAAGAAGCTTATTTTCCTCCCTAATCGCTGCATAGACCAACTACAAGTCTACAATGGCATTCTCTAATTCAACCTCCATTGTCAAAAGCTTAATCTTTCTTATTCTCTTTTTCATCTCTCTCACTTCCATTTCAAGCGCCAAGACTCCACCTTTAATTCGACAAAAGAAGAACCAAGATGTGGTTATTCTCATCTCTTGTGACGGGTTTCGGTTCGGGTACCAACACAAAACCTCCACACCTAACATCCATCGCCTCATCCGAGAAGGAACCGAGGCCGAGACTGGCCTCATACCGGCTTTCCCGACTATTACCTTCCCAAACCACTACTCAATTGTAACGGGTCTGTACCCGCCTTACCATGGCATCATAAACAACTATTTTCCTGACCCGATTACTGGTAAGTACATTTTTAATTTAGACCTCCAATTGAAAAAAAGGTTACATCATGGGTAGAGTTGTTAAAGTCTAGATATTCAAAAATTTTACAATCTTCAAAATCTGAAGTTTAGTAAGAGTAAAGAATCAAATAACAAAATAGCATTAATGGTTAGTCAACAGTTACTAAAAAATTGTGAATTCTAGTGTTTTTAGATCTTAAGGTCATTATCATCAAAGTTGGAATTTATGAAAATAATATAACCTAAACAAGTATCATACTTGGGCATTTAAATTTTGCCAAACCTTATCTCTCTCTATATATATAAATATATATATGATCTTATATTTAATGTTGCTTAAATAAAAAAATCCGGTGGCCTGTCAGCAAAACACATGGTGTCTGTAGTCTACCACTTCAGTCCATCCAGCCCAGCCAGTAGATATAGGGCATGTTAAGTTGCAAAACAAAAATAAGTTACAGCTGTTATTTGTTTTATTAGAATAGTTTATTCTAGTAAGACAAAAAGTTTGAATTTATTATTCTAGCTAGGGGTGTTAATGGGTATGGTACGGGTGGGGTGGAGACATTTTCATACTCATATCCATTAAAAATTGACTTTATCCTACCATATTCTTACCAGTTAATATTATCAAGTAACGAAACAGTAGCAGATGAATAACGGATAATACTAATATAATAATTAGTTTTATTATATTTTACAAATTAAATATAAGAAACTCATTCATTTCACACATATATATAATTACATTTCTAATAAAAAATAAAAATAAATGTGCAATCAATTCTAACTAAATTATTTTTTATAAAGGAAGAAAATTCAAAAACACGAATACATATTTAGGTGAGCTGGAAATTGAATTGAATATATATTTAGATTTTATAATTACCCTATAAGGTAACGAGTACGAAATAGTCATTACCCATATCCTTACCCATTTGGTTAACGAAAAAAAATTCTTATCCATATATACTCATACCCAATAAACTAACGAAAAAAAACCTTACCCATACTCATCCTATCAAATACGATACGAGTCAGATAAACAGCAAAAAAATAACAATTAACAATCCTAATTTTAGCTATTATAACTTAACCAAACACATAATAAGCTATTCCACATAACCTATTCTCAACTCAACCAAACACACCCATATACCAGGATATATATACCACCATCTCAGTCAAACTGTACCGGTCATGTGCACGAGTCCGTACCTCTACAGAACTTGATATTTTGAATTTGGAATTCGAATCGTCTTATTAAAGTTCGGGCTAATCCGGCTCAATTTTAAAATTCATGAAGACCTCTTTAATATTTGTGAGAGGATGCAGATTGAACGATCCGGCTTTCAATTGCAGTAACTTAAAATTTGAATTACTACGGAGGACACTTGGCAATCTGTATATAATTAATAATTAGTGTCCCAAACATAAACAGATCATGTATCATTTAACAGAATTTATATCATCTAAGGTAACACATATATCTGTTTAGATCTGAACCATCTAATCAGAATCGGAGTCAATCTGGCCCTAGGTGGAATGCATGGACCTCCTTTAATATCCGTGCAGATTTTGTCAGGAGGTCCACATCTAAACTAAAATATTTTGTTACCTTAGGTGATATGAATTCCAGTAAACACACACTACATACACCTTTATTTTTGTGGAGGATAATTGTCTGTGATTTGTAAATTTACTGTGTTTGCTTGTTAATTAACATGGCATATATATTGCTAATTTTCATTAATTGTAGGTGATTACTTCACAACAAGAAACCACGACCCAAAGTGGTGGCTGGGGGAGCCTATCTGGCAAACCGTTGTGGACCAGGGTTCCAATGCAGCCGTGATTTTCTGGCCAGGATCAGAGGTGACAAAGGGCTCCTGGACTTGCCCAAAACAATTTTGCCCGAACTATAATGAATCAGTAACATTCGAGCAACGAGTCGATTCTATTTTAGGCTACCTTGATCTCCCTAAGAAGCAACGACCGGCATTTATCGGGGTTTATTTCTCGGACCCTGACTCCCAGGGTCACAATGTGGGACCTGACCACCCGTCAATAACTGACGCTGTAGCGCATATCGATTCTGTGATCGGAAGGTTGATTGATGGGTTGGAGGGGAGAGGTATTTTTGATAAGGTGAATGTGATAATGTTAGGAGATCACGGCATGGTTGGAACTTGCGATAAAAGAGTCATATTTTTGGACGATTTGTCACCGTGGGTCACAGTTGAATCTGAATGGGTGGTATCGACATCACCACTTCTCGCCATAACACCGCCAAATAATGTATCAGCATCCGAGATTGTATCGAAAATGAACGAAGCATTGAACTCGAGCAAGGTCGAAAACGGAAACTATTTGAAAATGTACTTGAAAGAGGATCTGCCTGAGAGGCTACATTACGCAGACAGTTACCGAATCCCACCTATAATCGGGATGTTAGGAGAGGGGTATACGGTGGAGCTCAAGAGATCAGAAAGCAAGAAAGAGTGTGCCGGAGCACACGGTTACGACAATGCATTTTTCTCCATGAGAACTATTTTCATGGCTAGAGGACCAAGATTTGCTCGGGGAAAAAAGGTGCCATCTTTTAAGAATGTAGAGGTTTATAATGTGATTGCGTCGATTCTCGGTTTGAATGGAGCGCCAAACAACGGATCGCTGTCCTTTGCAAATTCGATCCTTTCTAATAAGGAAGCCTGAATTGAGTTTCATATGGTAATTATGTTGTGGGGATATCATGTTTGAATTTCGTTTCTTTCTATTTTTTAATAAGGAAATTTGAATTGATCTTCTTCTCCTTGTAATGTCGACTTCTCTCCAGTGGCATTCTCTATGATGCAAATCTGTGCAGCTAATATTTGCCACATGTATAATAATCATTGGGAGAAATTCAAGATTTCAGAATAATTCGACAAATTTTAAACTTTGTTATTCGAATATGATATATGGAGTAGAACTAGGGTATTCTTATGAATTTTTGAATTAATTAATATAAAGTTACAGTTTCTGTTCTTTGGGATCTTGGGTGGTGTTTGGTTGAGGTCTAAAATTAAATTATAACTTAAGCTATTTTTTTGTTGGAGATTATGGCCGAAGTCATGACTTAAATATAACTATTTCAACTTTATTTGTTAATAATCATTTTGAAACTGAACCTAACTTGTACTAGTATAGAGATAGATTATTAATTAGTATCGACTGATACCAGTTCATAGAGAGATAATTTGCTTAATGTATTTATCCTCAAAATATATGTATAATGCACATATGCGTTTGTAACAATCTTCAATAAAAACAAGTGTAATGGAAATTAATAAAAATTGACAATTAACATTATGTTGTATCATATAACAAAATAAAAAAATATATATGAGGACCAGTAACGTGAGTTTTCAAATATGAAATGCTATTACTTAAGAATACCTTAAGAAAAACCTTAATTCTACTAATGATATATGATATATGAATACTTTGAAAATAATTTATTTTTTATTTTCTTATAGTGCATATAAATAAATTAATATCTTAAAGTCTTAAGAAATGAAAACAAAGTCTGCGAATAACTAAAAAAAAAAGTTCGTGAATATTTTTTTAAAGTTCAGAAATAATTCATAAATCTATTTAATATGTATATTCATTGGGAAAATACTGAAAGTTAATAATTTACGAATAACTTTTGAAATGTTCCCAAATTTTATTACTACCATAAATCGACAAAGGACATGGATTTCCAATTCCACACTGCGACTTGGACAATTGAGAAACCTGATTAATCCAGTAGACAGCTTTTTCTGGTAATTCTATATAATTTAAAATCCTTTTGCAATTACTATATTCAGTGATAGCTAATAGCTAAGATGGAATTTTTTTTATAAACTATAATTAAAAAAATATTTTTACGAAACCAACATAATTATTTTTTTTTTTACAAAAATCATAAGAACCGAAATACAATTTCGGTCCGTTATTTTTTTTTTTATTCCGGACCGAAATGGTATTTTGGTCCGGTCCCCTTTTTTTATTTTCTGTGGCGGCTCATATGAAAACTTGTGAAACTAGTAACACAGAAAATCCAAAAAGGGACCGGACCGAAATGCCATTTCGGTCCGGAATAAAAAAAATAACGGACCTAAATGGCATTTCGATTCTTATGATTTTTGTAAAAAAAAAGTAATCATGTTTAATTTAATTATGATTTATAAAAAAAATTCGCTAAGATGCGTAGCTTTGGACCTTGTCCTAATTTCGCTGTCATGTTTTTATCAATTATTCCCAAACAATCATGTATCGAAATTCGATGTGTCATTTCTGTTAGGTAGATATCATATATAGTAATTAATTGACGTGTCATTACTGTTTAGTAGATATCATATCGCAATGAATTGTCACAATTTCATTTATTTGGAGTTAATGCATGTGACTACACTGCAAAAATATGCATGACATTAAAATTGAGATTTTGATATTTGATAAACTAAGTTTTTTTTTTTTTTCCAATAAGGGCAGCATCATTAACTTCCATTTAATCAATTGAGACTTATTTTCAAGTCCCAAACCAGATAATTATTCTCTAAATATTTTTAACAATTTGCTGAAATAACTTAATTATTTGTCCAAAGCATGCTGAAAAAAAAAAAAAAACTGAATTCTGTTACTAAATTTCTTTGGTTGGCAATGGAACTTGCTTTGAGAGCAACTCTCTATTTAGTACTAGGAATTGGAAACCAAGAGCACAAAGGCTTCAAAATAGGACCAGTCCACACATGGGCAAGAATGCGCCACACAAAGAACCACGTAGGAGCAAGCACAGCAGTGCATCTAGAGTGAGAAAAATGACACGGTGGAGCCGGCTTCGTCACGGAACGGCATGGTTACGACACGAAACGGCACGTCACGCGTGTCGGTTACGTGCCGTGACTATCTTTTGAAAATTTGGCACGGCATGGCATGTCACGCGAAATATCTAGTCACGGCATGGCACATGGTCACGCGAATCACGTGTAATTAGAACCGTTAGATCTTGAACAAATGGTGAATATTGAATAAACTAACCTAAATTATAATCAAATAGTCATGTGAGTCACGTTTGGTCATGACACGTTTGGGCACGGCGTGACTCACGTGGCGTGACCATTTGCGTGCCGTGATCACCCCTTGACATTTTGGTCACGGCACGCCACTACACGTGAAAAATTAACTTGATCACGACACGACACGAGACCAAAGTCACGGCGTGTTAGTCACATAACGACACAAAACAGCACATTTTTTTCCACTATAAGTGCATCCTGAGCATACTTGAGATCTTCTGTGGCACACTTGCAAAAAGCACACGGCCTTAGAATTTTTTTTAAAAAACCATAATTAGAAAAAGTAAATTTAGGAAACAAACTTGATTGACTTTTTTTTTTATTTACAAAAATCAGAAGTACCGAATAGTCTATTCGATACTTCTCATTTACTTTCAAGAGGTAGGTACCGAAAGTCTATTCGGTACCTTCCAGTTTAACAATTTTTTCATAGTTTTTATCAAATAAAATAGTAAAATTAGGTGGTACCGAATATGTTATTCACTACTGTTTAAATATAAATGAGAGGTACCGAATAGCATATTCAGTACTCATAGTTTTTTAAAAAAAAATTCAATTAAGTTGTTTCCCAAATTTGTCTTTTTTTAATTATCATTTTGAAAAAAAAAAAAAAAATTACCGCCCCATACGCTAGATTAAATAATAGTGCAAAAACAGTACAGTTAATCTACAGGCCAAGCACCAAGCCTTAATTTATTCCAGACTTAGGGATTTACAATGAAAAAGAATAACAGCTTTATTATATAAAAATAACAATTAAACCTTTCTTAACTTAAATCCTGGTTAAGTCTGGATCAGTTTTTAAATTCAATCATTTTACAAAACAATGTTTTCAAAGAGAGCAATTTATAAATATCAATAATTAATGAAAAAGAGAATTTGGATTAAACTACTCTGAATTAAAAAAATAAGACAAGGCATTAAGCATAATTAACTTGAGGAATGTTGTGTTAATTTTATTCGAGTTGCACTGATAAAAAATATGAGTGTGTTTTCAAGAGATGTTTATGGGCTAAGCACTTGGGCTAGAAATTAAGGGATTAATTAGTAAAGCATAACTCATTTTCCATTGAAACCCAGTCTACTTACTTTCATGTACATCCAAGCCCAATCAAGATAACATGCATGCTATAATATGCTATAACAAACCCAATCAATAAAGTTCGCTATGTATATATTAAAATAGCTCCTGTATTACCACTAATAAAAAATTGACTGGTCCACCAAATTAATTTATCTTGACAGCCAGAAATTGATCTGACCTGATTTCACCATCTCTGTGATACCTCTCAGGTGAACTCAATAAATATGTAAATTCCTCTCATACAAAAGCATATATTACTCAATCCATATTAATGAAAAAAAAGTTTCAGAATATTCATTCCAATGAGGTAATAAACAACAGATATACAATTTCATGAAAATTAAGTAAGGAGGGCATGAAAATTGACTTGGAAATTGAGGTAATAAGCATATATTACTCATGTGGATTCGTGAGGTAATAAACAACAGATATACAATTTCATGAGGTAATAAACAACAGATATACAATTTCATGAAAATTGAGGTAATAAACCTGAGCCATGTCCCGGAGGGCATTCTCATGTGGATTCGGGGCATGTCACGCATTGTCGAAATATCGGTGCATAGTTGGTTGGAAGAGCCCCTTCCTCTCATTCCTCCTCTCGACCCCACTCCGACTAACGAATACTTCGACAAAGTGAGACAAACAAATGAGGCAGTACATACCGGCCAAGACTCGGCCAACAAGGGCGCCGACACAATCGATGTCGAATTTGATTTCTTTTTGGCCGTTTGGGCGAGTCTCGCTGAGGGTTCGAGGAAAGAAAAAATGGAGCGCATTTTACGATCGAGCCCTCGGTTTGAGGAGTACCTTCGTCAACAGCCCCGGACTGGTCATGCTCAGTTCGGCACCCCGGCTAGCAAACCGCCATTAGACCCTAAGAACAAAGGGAAAGGCTTGGCAGTAGAGGAAACACTGGAGCTGTCCAGTAATCTTCAAAATGGAGACAATCTTAATTTTTCCCACATGCAGCCTATGCATATTCCAACAGTACCTAGTACCTCAAAACATTCTCCCCACGCCACATTAAATTCTTCCCAATTCGTACTGACAAGTGATGGTACTGCACAGAACACAACAAATATTCAAATTGATTTGAATCAACCGGACCCACTGCGAGATATCCACCAGCAGCAAACAATTCATTTTCAACAAACGGGCCTTTCTCCTCAACCAGCGGCCTTACTTTCCTCCCACCCCACTCAAGCTATTAATCCCCAACCCCAAGCCCAAAGTCCAACAGGCCTTTCTCCACAACCAGCGGCCTTTCTCCTCAACCAGCGCCCATACTCCTGCACCGGTCTACTTTCCTCCCACCCCACTCAAGCTATTAATCCCCAACCCCAAGCCCAAAGTCCAACAGCTGACCCCTTTTTCCCCTCCATCCAGGCCTCCAATATTCCTCTCCTCTCTCCTAGACCATTTCGGGCCCCAAATCTAGAGCCTACCCCCCAACCCCATACCGTTAACAATATCCAGCCCCAAACCGACAACACTTTCCACCAGTTCTATCTAAACCCGCAACCCACCAACTCTTCTGCTCCCAACCCGAACTCGCTCCCTTCACCCCAACCCCGCCACCTCAATCTACTTGGCGAACCCGACAACCCCATCCCTATCTCTCCCTCCCGATCCGTGGCGAATACGGCCAATTCACTCATAGAACCCGGCATCTGCAACCTCGCAAAGGAAGCTGATTCGTAGCTACCTCTGCCGCAGCATCAAACTCCACCGACCTTGGTTCCGCTCCGCATCCAAGACCCGAGCCCAGCGGCAGCTTACCTCCAGGTCCCAAACCCGCTACCCAATGGCACCCAATCAGCAGCTCCGAACCCCATGGAGGCCGAACCTGATGAGTACTTTTCGGACCCAATGGAAGTTGAACCGGAGGAGTACTTCTCTGATCCCTCTGATGAATTCTTGCCCATGCCGCAGCGGGAGGTTAATCCCAATGACCTCAACCAATCAGACTCATCTTCAGACCAGGCTATATATGGCGCTCGCCTTGATGCCCAGGTTCGGGCAATAGAAGAAGAAATAGAGGCCGAGGCTGCATACTAGAGCGCATTGGCTGACCTTGAACAAGCACCTGTGGTTAATGATTCGGACCAACAACCATCGGTAGAGCCTAAGCTAAGAAGGAGTGCACGGATCAGCAAGAAGGGGCTCCACCAAGCAATACGGTTGAGACAGTAGACGGAAGAACAAGAAATCAGTTAGAGGTGCGAATGCGGCAAGACTAACCAGGAAGCCGGACACGGCACGCCAAACTGAAATCCTCCGTGCTCTTAGTGATGAGACTTTGGAGGCTAATCCACTACAACAGGGCATGGTAGATGAGATTGAGGCGCATTGTGACCTCAAAGGAAACATGGCACGCACTACTCCAAACCCGATACAGGACCGGATGGGACCCTCTATTCCTGCCAACCCGGTCAACCCACCAGATGATGATGGCGAATCTGTGCTGGGTGCCTTGGAATTCGACAGTAATGATGAAGAACTCTCTGATGAAGAGGTTCAGGTGGATTCGGCTATGTAAGCCGTATTAGCTAGAAGATAGTCAAACTAGGTAGTTGTTATTTTTGGACTTATTTTGTTTTGTAACTTTACTCAAGTGCCTGCTGTGTAACCTCCTTATTAAAATGAATGAATTTAAATTTCCTATTTATGTGCTTAATTGGAATGTACGAGGCTTGGGAGACTTATCTAAATGCGCGGTTATTAAAGACCTTATTTCTGACAATAACCCGGATTTAATTTGCTTCCAAGAAACAAAGTGGAGCACTTGTTCTATTTTTGAGGTTCGACATGCATGTCCCCCCAAATTTAGACATTTTGCGACCCTTGATGCGGAAGGATCAAGAGGAGGAATAATGCTTGCGTGGGGCAATATATTCACTCTCATTGATACCTTCGTTTTTAATTATTCGGTCACAGTGGTGATTCGCATGAGAGAACTGACATTTATGTGTACAGGAGTCTATGGACCCCAGGAAGACCGCAACAAGCGCATTTTTCTCAATGAATTACGAGCTATCATAACACTCAATAACCTACCGTGGATGATTCTGGGTGATTTCAACTTGCTTCGCTCGGTTGCTGATACAACCGGGGGAAACACGAACCTGGGTACCATGTTGGATTTCAACAGCTTCATCGATCAAACATGTTTATCAGAGATACCGCTTCAGGGCCGTAACTACACTTGGTCAAGCAAGAGACCGATTCCAACCTTCTCCAAGCTCGATCGAGTCCTCATCTCTGAACACTGGAATTCAATGGCTGCGTCCTTCCACCTTCGGGACCTTCCGGCAACGGTCTCGGATCACACACCTTACTCTTTACACTTAGACCCCACGCAAACCCGCCTAAAAGACTGTTCAGATTCGAAACCTACTGGCTAAAATACCAGGATATCGGACCAGTGGTGGCCCGGGCATGGGGTTCAGTATCTATTGCCAACCCCGCACGACGGATACAACAGAAAATCGCGGCGGTTCAGAAGGAATTACGTATCTGGGCCCAGCAGAAGTTCGGTAACAGAGATACGTACCTGGCCCGATCCAAATGGGTTTTGCAACAGCTTGATAGGGTAGAAGAGAAGCGGCAACTCAACTCCATTGAGTTTGCCCTGCGTATTCGATTGCGGGAACATATTTTTCAGCTGGCGGCTGACAAGGAGGAAAAATGGCGACAACGCTCAGGATGTACCTGGCTTAAACTGGGAGATAAAAATACTAAGTTTTTTCATGCGGTAGCTAACGGAAGAAAGAACAACAACTCAATCATCACAGTTTCCCAAAATGCTAACGACAATGGCTCGTTGCACCCAGTGGGGGTCAGCAGTCCAGATCTACCTGTCCTACTTCTCAACCACTTCAAAGGAATCTTAGGGTGCACACCACCACATGCTGGTCATTTCGATCTAAGGGGGAAAGTCGGCCCGGCATTGGTAGCGGATCTTAGTTGCCTCGACGACCCCATTACGGAATCGGAAATCCTGTCGGCATTGAAGGGCATGCCACGAGGAAAGGCTAGCGGTCCGGATGGCATTCCGGTGGAATTCTTCCTCTCCTTCTGGGATACGGTCAAGACGGATATCGTTAATCTCGTCGGGGACTTCCACCAAAACCGTACCTCACTACGGTGCATCAATAAGGCCTCCATAACCTTGCTCCCTAAAAAGAAGAACCCGGTCCACATCTCGGACTACAGGCCGATCAGCGTCATCAACACCATTGCAAAACTCTTTCCTAAAATCCTTGCCAACAGACTCCAACCGCTGCTCTCAAAGCTTATCTCCCCCAGTCAGACTGCTTTTGTCAAAGAAATGTCCCTTATGGAATCATTCCTCTCCGCCAGAGAATTCCTAGGGTTCCTCTCCAAAAGAAAGATTCCTTCGGTTATCTTCAAAGTGGATTTCGAGAAAGCCTTTGACACGGTGAACTGGTGTTTTTTGGTAAACCTTCTGATTGAGAGGGGTTTTCCGCCTGCCTGGATCTCTTCTGTCTTGAACATCCTCCAGTCATCCTCCTCTTCAATAAAGGTTAATGGCTCACACACACCCTCCTTCCCTCACAAGCGAGGCCTTCGACAAGGTGACCCCCTATCCCCGATGCTATTTATTCTAGTGGCGGATGCCCTAACCAGTTTTCTGAAGAATGCACAGCAGCTTATGCCGCCGCATCTGATACTTCCACCAGAAACTATCCAATACGCGGACGACACCCTCATAATTACTGAGGCAAACCCAACTACATTGAGGGTAATCTCTCAGGTCCTTTTGGTTTTCTCCAAGCTCTCCGGATTGCGCATCAACCCGGCTAAGTCATCCTTCGTTCCAATCGCAATTCCTTCCGACCTTATCGCACCGATACAGCAAATCCTGCCGGCAACAAGAGCTGAGCTACCAATCAGATACCTAGGATTACCATTGATGGTCAGGAAACCAAGAAAGATGGATTTTCAGCCTATGCTGGAAGCAGTTCAGGGCCGACTGGAGAGTTGGACATCGAACTTCCTGTCATACGGAGGTAGAGTCACCCTAGTCAAAGCAGTGCTTTCGGCCATGCCACTGCATTACATGCAGGCCTTGAAGGTTCCAAAGGGAGTCATCAGACATATAGACAAGATGCGGCGGAATTTTTTATGGAAGGCCAATGATCCCTGCAAAAGCATCAATTGTCTCGTCAATTGGGAAAATGTGTGCACCTTGAAGGAAAATGGGGGCCTGGGAATAATCGATCTTAATTGTCAGAATGAGGCTCTGCTGACAAAATGAATTTGGCGGTTGGAAACAAAACCGGACAGTTTATGGGCGTCCACACTCAACAGGCTGCATGGTGTATCCGACTCATCCCACATTCAAACATACGCCACCGACTCCCCTTTTCTCCAGGTTTTATCTTCCCTGATTCCTTTTTACTCATGCTCAACTCGTGTAGATCACGAGCTCCGGTGGAACTGGGAACCATCCGGATCCTTCACTTGCGCATCTGCTTACCGAATGTTACATCAAAAAGGGGTCATTTCCAGGTATCACAGACCGTTATGGGAGCTCAAAATCCCAATGAAGGTCAGGATCTTCGTTTGGCTCATGTTGGCAAATAAAATCCTTACACAGTCAGTACTCTGGTTTCGAGGATGCACGGTCCAGCCGGGGTGCCACCTATGCGACTCACGAATACTGGAAACAAGGGATCATATCATGTGGCGATGTCGATACGCAACTAGGTTCTGGACGGGCCTCTTAGCGCATTACAACATGAATATCCAACAGGGAGGCTCAATTGTGGACAGATGGGATCTAAATTGTCCCCAAGGCTCCGCGAAGACAAGATCGCAATGGAACAGAGTTTGGGCGGCGGGAGCATGGGCGCTTTGGCGAGAAAGGAACATGCGTTTCTTTTCTAATCAGGCTAAACCGGTGCAGTTTTTGATTAATGATACAACTTTGGAAATTCATTTTTGGTCTCAGCTCGGGTAGGGGCACGAGAATTCGGCAGCATATGAGAGCTTCCGGGTGGGAACTGGTTTAGCGGGTTTTACCTTATGTTAAAATAATGTCAAGATGCTACCTTAGCATACTTGCTTTGCTTTGTAATTAAACATTTTATTTATCAATATATTGTTGGCAGCATTACTGTCAACCTTCAAAAAAGAAAATTAAGTAATACAGTCTTCATTATGAAATGGTCACCATGTTGGTTTGTATAGACATTGACATTGAGAGATGATATCTGGGCGTGGTTTAATTATGATCTTCCTTCAGATTTTGAACTAACTATATGTTCAAATTCTTCAAAATTATGCACAATCCCTTAAATGGTGATCCTTCATCGACGCTATCAGACCAGTGGAATCGTTTTCAGATGCTTCGGAAACATTTGAACCCAAGTTTTATTATCAAATTATGTTGTCATTAGAGAAGAAACTTATTGAACAATATTAGTGCACTTCATTCATAAATTATAAAATTTATTCACATATAATTATTGTATAGAAACTTATTGAAGCATAAATTGACGATAATTTGAACTAAGTTTCTCTTCTATTAAATAAAAGTTTCTACTGCATAATTAAATTTTAATGAGTACTTTTAATTGGAAGAGGATTTCTCTGAGTGTTGTAGTTGAAAAAAAATACAAAACTTGGGGAGGTATTATGATTTATGAACCACAACTAAAGTTAGAATTATGGTTTATCAGGAGGAGAAAGTGTATCTGATGGAAGATACTATTTCTCAGTAATTTCATGAGTACTTTTAATTTCAGTAATTAAGGCATAAATAATTTATCATTTTTTAGAAAAATAAGCACATAATACATGTAGATAAAAAAAATATAAATGTATCACGCTTCTGGTTTTGATAATACACATCCAAGCTTCAATTTAAATCTTCCCTTACATTATCTCTCATACCATTGTCCCAAAAGAAGCGAAAGGGATCCGATTAGACGTCGGACCAAATTCAGTCCGATATCAGATCAGACTATTTGTCAAAATTTACACAATTAGTTTAATTGTAATGAACATCTTGATTTCATTTTTCACGTGTATCTCAAAACTAATCAAATAGTCCCAATTAGACATTGAACTGAATTTGATACAATATCCATGAAAAACTCTCCAAACCACAAAATATACATAATCTATTTTGGTACATAATGCAGACCCATCTGCAAATTCTCTCCATCCCATCAGTTGTTAAAAATATTTTATCAGAAAGTACTACCAAAATTTAAGAGGAAAATTGCACGGATAAGGACATTAATTGCATTCGGATCTAAATAAAGATTAAGTAAACTAGCATCTCTTTTCCTCTGATTGGAATTTGGAGAGCACGCTTCACACACGGACTGCCCGCGGGCCGCGGTGTCATGACCCAGTTTTTCCTTCCTCTTTCACAAAAAAGAACCAACAATCAAAAGTTAGTCCTTCCTCTTTTTCTAGAAAGACGGAGACAACCGGAGGTAAGACCTTCCATTTTTTTTTTTTTTTTTTTTTTTTCTTTGTTTCTGTTTTGAGGCACCATTTTATCCTTTGCGATTTTTTAGAGGCTCATTTATGCTACAGTCACAAAAAAAATCGGAAGATTTTTGGCCTAATATTGATGATACAAAAATAATGGAGCTCTTGAATAATTTCAGTTATAGTTAACAAGGACTGATGCAAAATTAATTAGATTAATAATCAGGAATTACCTTTAAAAAAGCTAGCCGAAATTAGAACCAAAAAGAAATTAAATTTCAGGTTGTATATTATTCCTACTAGTACAGAGAAATTTGAAATTGAAATAAATTCTTTACTCTGAACTATAAGCAAGATCCTTGTAAAATTTATCATCCGAATTTCGAACATACAACATCTCACACCAAAAATATTATCGTTACTACCAGACTAAAAACTAATTTTCATGTAAACCTCAAAGTTTTTTAAAGTTACTTTAGATTAAACAAACTTTGAGGTAATATTAATAGCACGATTGGGTAATATTAATTACAACAAAAGAAAATTTCAAAATTGGGGGCTAGACCCTCATCTTTTAATTAAAAAAAAAAAATTCAGAGATACATACGTCTATTTTGAGGTCAAAATTCAGAGATGAGGCTGCGTTGGAGAGAGATATGTGAAAGAAAAATATTCTTGTTTTTTAATAGGTATCCGGGAGATTACAATTAGCAGATTCAATCTAAATATCACATGTAAGCACGTCGGAATAAATTCAAACTCCATACAGATATCAAGAAATTTCATTTGCGCTATGTGAAAATTCATTATAGCAAAAAAGGAACGGATCTGATGTTGTATGTTTGTTAGCATATCCGATTGGTTGACACTTCAGATATGGTCAAAAGTTCAGAACAGAATTGTGTAAATATATTGTACCGTTTTAATATTACAAACAATTATCCGAATTAATCACAAAGTGTCAGGATGGCCGAGTGGTCTAAGGCGCCAGACTCAAGTTCTGGTTCTCGTGAGAGAGCGTGGGTTCAAATCCCACTTCTGACAATTTCTTTTTTCCTTTTTTTGTTGCTCGCTGCAGTTTTTCCTTTTTGGGCTCTCGTTTCCTTTTTTTATTTTTTTTACTCTCTGCACTTCTGCAGTTTCTCCTTGAGCACTGGGGTTCCCTAAAAATAATAATAAAAAATAGGAGAATCAAATTAATGGAATACAAGCACCAGAAGGAATTCAATTAAAACTTGGCCTATATCCTGTAATTTATTTTATTATTTTAGCCATAAAATGAAAGAACATTGACATGCATATATGAATTGTTCGCTAGTACAATTTTCCATCAAAATAAGATCACCAGTTAGTTAATGTATACCAAGAAGTTAGTAACTTTGCTCGCCCATGATAAGAAAATAATAAAAGCATTTTTTTTTCATGTACATCTGAAGTAATTAATTTTCTACAATTGAAAAGTTAACATCCTTGTAATCCCGACTAATATTAATTCAAAAATCAACTGTTCAAATGTACAACTTCTAATTAAAGAATGCAAACCCAAATGCTGGGTGGTAGAACTAATTATATTCCTAGATGAAAATAAATAATTTATTTAGGATTATAAAATGTCATGTAGATTTTAGTCGTGGTGTTAAACAAAATTATTTTCTCCGCTATTCTTACTCAGATATATGTTGTTAGTCTAGAATCTACATTCCAACAACTCAAAAGAGTTTCTAAATAACTGTTAACTACTTTTTAGAAATTAAGGTTTTTAAAGTTTCTAACTCTCACATCTCTAAAATTAATTTTAGAGTTTATATTAAGTCACGTCAGCAACAAATTAAAAAGAGAAATAATTTTGAGCCAATCATTTAATCAGCATAAAGTTTATAAACAATTTCATAATAAAAAACTTTACTGTAGTCTTTATTCCCAAACAAGTTAGGTAAGTTAGAAATGAAACTCAACCGGAATCAGCAACACATGAACTTTCCAGGAGATCACTCATCTTAGTACTACTCATGTCCAATTCGTGAGAGTTTCATTTCTATAATGAGTCTATTTTTTTACCGCTGGCTCGCCAAGCTTATCACGAGTTGATTACAGATTACATTAATAGCATTTCATTTGTCATTAATCTAGACATTTTAACTGACTTCACGAATCTGACACAGATTCTATTAATAAAAAAATTATTTCATTATTTGACAGATATAACAATTGATATAACGCTTATTAAAATAAAAAATAGATATTTTCTATTATATAAATATATTAAATTCAATGTAATTGGAATACTGATTGGTCATATATCAGATAATTTAATAAATAATAATGTAATTCTATTTGTATGTCATAAGTTGTTAAAATATTATTAAATTGAATCAAAATTTATGCATGTTTTATTAATTGATAAAAAAAACCTTAAATGCTTAATTATAATTAGATTTAAAAGTGGACACATTTGTATGTCAGTTTTGTTAATGTAACCCTTCGATACTTCCTAATATACGTATTTATTATTGACATTTTTTAAATCATTTATTTGAAATTTGGAACTTTCTTTTCTGTCTAGTCTATTTTCAATGACAGCATGGAGCAAAGACTTGGTCTACGAACAAGTGCAAACAAATATTGCATACCAAAATATTAATTTTATAATTGATGGATTATAAATGTGCATTTTATCAACATTTTTTAATTATATTTCATATGTTTTTTTTATTAAAGGTCTTCAATATACTCTCAACATCTTTTAAATATTATTCTGAAGAGTTGAACCTGCTCCTCTCTGTAGAGAGATCAAATTTGTGCCACTGCGTAAGTCCGCAGTTCAATTATATTTCATATGTATTTATGATTTTTTTAAAATTGATTATATTTGATGACAATATTTATATCTTACGTTACTTGAGTTTATATTTGTATTTTTTTATAGCAATCGAAAAATGATAAATACTCTGTGACAATATAAATATTTTAAAATTCAGATACAAATAATTTATACGATAAGTATAAATATATTTGGATACATAACATGGAGTACAAAGATAATTTCTTTTTAAATTTTCTCATAAACTTCTTCTTTGTTAATGTTCTCAGAAAATTCAGCATGTTATGATTCCGTGAACTTTGAATTTGACTGTACCAAACCTGTCACGTTACCGGTCCACACGCAGACAACTACCGCTAATTAATGAAAAATAATATATTTAATCTCAACTTGGACCAACCGGAACAAAACGAAATATTAAAAAAAAAAAAAAAAAAAAGCTGGATCCGGGTCGTTTCTTCCGTGCGGTATGTCGTCCGATGAAAATTTGAATCAATTCAAATTAATTTAAAAATTTATGAGACTGATTTAATTTATAACGAACAGTTCGAATTCAAACTAATTTGAATTTTTTTTCCTCCGTATGAAAAGGCACAGGTTCAAAATTCAGATGCAAAAATCTCTTATAAATATTAAATAGTTAGATAGTTTGAACTCCAACTTTTACTAAATAAAAAAACACTCAAATTTTAAAGTATCTAAAACATCTGAAATCTAAAAAGTTGTTTTATTGTTCACAAATTGTTTCGTCTATTTACAATGCTAGTAAAATCAACTTGTCAGTGAACAATAAGTAAAAGAATTCAGATCATCGTTTGAATTTAGATCAGATCATTCGTTATACATTAGCATGAATCTTAAATAGGTCTCATGCATTACAGTTGTGGTCCGAATTCTAATCCGACGATCCGAAGCTAAACTCAATGGTGATTAGAATATAACGGTTGATTAGAATAAATATTGAAGCTCAGACATTCAAAAATCTGAATTCTTTAAAATGACAGTAATTTAATTTTTAGTTAAAATTTTAGGAACCAGAAACAAAACTGAGAAATAGAAATGATGAATAATCCCTTTAGGTCCACATAATTAAATAAGATTAAAAAATAAACATATTTTTATGTGAAAAAATACGTAACAATTACAAAAAAATAAAACATAATACCTTAGAGTTAAATTAATAATTAATGTTTTATCTTTGTAACTTCCATCGTTTTGATAATTTGATTTTTTTTCGGAAGATTTTTTATTCAGTTGAACTATTTTGTTAACTTTATTTAATTTATTTAATTTGATCTAGTGAATCAATGTTAATATAAATAAGAAAAAAAATTATAAAGATTTTTTAATAATAAATTAGATTTTTTTCACAATTTTTTTTATAGTATAGTCGAACATTCATATTAATACTTTTTAAAAATTATTTCAGTACATACTTGCAAGTATGAGTTTTTTATAAACTAATTTGTATTTCTTTTTGGATTTATCGAACTTAAATTTCCGCCAATTTAGAATCCGATTAATAATTATGATAATTTAGAAAAGAATCAGTCCAAAATGACCCAAACCGACGTTTCCATCTCGTCAACGAACACATGGATTGACTGGTTGTCACCTTCTTCACGTTCTTCACCGAATCACCAGTCATGTCCCTTGACTTGTCTAGTCGCCTTCCTCTACTGTTCACATTTTTATTAACCCTTTCACTTAAATTAATTTAAGAATGTAAGTTTACTTATATCCGCTGATTAACTGGATAAATTTCTGATTTTAGAGGTTTGAAATTTGGCACCTTTCAAAATATTTTAATTTATTTTGGATCAAATGATAAATATATGTTATTAGAGGAGGGATCAAGTTACAACAAATTTGAGTTACAACAAAGTTACAACAACCATTTTTTTCATTTTTAAAGTCCAAATCGTCGATCCAAACCGTTCAACATGATCTCCACAATAAAATGTGCTTGCAGATTAAATTTTACATTTTTTTGAATTTTTTTACTATTTATTAAGTATTTACAAAAAATAGTCATATTCAGACCATTGAATTTTGTACCCATCTTAATAAATAGTAAAAAAATTCAAAAAAATGTAAAATTTGATCTGCAAGCACATTTTATTTAGATTATCATGTTGAACGGTTTGGATCGACGATTTGGACTTTGAAAATAAAAAAAATAGTTGTTGTAACTTTGTTGTAACTTGATCCCTCCTCATGTTATTAAAGATTTACTTTCCATCTTGAATTCAGATTCTCACCGGTACCATAATAGAGAATCTTTTACAATTACTAGATCTGGACCGTTGTTTTTAACTTGGCACGAATCTCAAATCCCCATAATACTGCCCCTGCGTTAGCCCGAATCTCAAACCGTAAAGTGAAGGGAATCTTTTACCGTATTGGAGAGGGTACTTGTCCTTCCATCTTCCTTCCATTCCGCAATACTCTCCAAATTTCTTGCAAGAAAACTTGCTTGATTTAATTTTACGCGTACATTGCACTTAACACCTATTGTGTTCAACCACTCTGTCAATGGGACCTACACAAGAGATTTACTTAGTACTGTAAATTGAGCATTTGTCAGGACTAGGCAACACATTAAGCTACTTTATTATGCATACAGAAAACTCGTCCTTTCTTTCCATATAAAGAAATGCCTTAGTCAATGAAACTATGGAAGGCAATCAATTATCTATTATCTTCCCTTCTACGCTTCTACAGTTGTTGCCTTCTAGTCCTCCTGTACTCTTAGGAATCTCTACCAAAAAGGAAAAGCAAAGAAAAGCAAAGGAAAAAAAAGAGAGCGCAACAATGGGAGAGCAGTCGCCTCAATCGGTTCAGATCAAACCAACTCTGGTGCCTCCATCGGCGTCGTTCAGGCTTCGATCAAAGAGCCTCAACTCGGTGCGACTCAGGAGGGTATTCGATCTGTTCGACAAAAACGGGGACGAGTACATCACCGTTGCTGAGATGGCAGATGCTCTGGCGCGCCTCGGTCTGATCACCGATCCGTCTGAGCTGGCGTTGACCATCTCTGGCTTCATCCGACCTGGCGCTATTGGTCTCGATTTCAATGATTTCCAGGTACTTGTGTTAATTTGTGTGATAAGTGTCATAGAATAATGACTTTTAATCTGGATTGGGAACCGTAGGAATTGATGTGGTAAAATTTACTTTCATGTGTGGTACCAAGGTGTAACGAACTGTACCAGAATGTACTGGTCTAGTAGCTTAAAGCCCCTTTCTCTTTTTGGATTTGTTTGTTTATGCTTAGAGTTTAGTTGATTTACAATAAGCAAAGAAAAGTGTGTCAATGAAAGAAGATAACGGTATAAATGTGGTCTGATTGGATAAAAGGAGAAGAAAATGATAGCCAATCATATTTAGACAAGCGAAAAAGCAATTTCTTACATACATCGAAAATAGTATTATGTCCATTTAACCAAATACAAATAATTTGGTTGTGATAAAAAAAAAATTTGGTGTGGTACTGCTTGATTGGAAATAATTTGTTCTGATTACTCTGTAATTTAGGTTCTCCACCGAACCTTGGGAGATGCCCTGTTCGGTACAGATCCAATTAACCCGTCAGAAAACAATTCTGATGAGTCTGATATGCGGGAGGCATTTAATGTGTTTGATGAAGATGGTGATGGGTTCATATCAGCCAAAGAGCTGAAGACGGTGTTGGAGAAATTGGGACTGGCAGAAGGCGAGAGTATGGACCGGGTCCAGATCATGATCTGCTCTGTGGACCAGGACCATGACGGACGGGTCGACTTTGGTGAGTTCAAGACCATGATGAAGAGCATTGATGTCGAGAGCTCTTGATTA
Organism: Carex littledalei; assembly: GCA_011114355.1. Taxonomy (NCBI): domain Eukaryota; kingdom Viridiplantae; phylum Streptophyta; class Magnoliopsida; order Poales; family Cyperaceae; genus Carex; species Carex littledalei. The sequence goes on along the minus strand of CM022095.1, from coordinate 5,345,902 downwards.
AAATTATTTTCGTGTTTTACTTTGGATCAATATCTAATTTGATAGTTAAGATAATTTCAGATTCGTTACTTACGGTTCATAGGTTATTTGGTAATATTGTCATAATGTAAACTTAACCTAACGGGCTAGCTAGGGGTTGAGGTTTACGATTCTAATAAGAAACAAGTGTTTCAGTGGAAAAATTGTAAACTTGATATTTTAGCTTGAATTGGACATAATTCATTAAATTTTTATCACCTTAATTATCACCTTTCTTTTTCTTTGAAGTTGGCAAAATGGAGGATAGGGTATAGCAGGTGAATTAACGGCCTTATTGGTCTTTAAGCAAATATATTAGAAATTAATTTTAATTTTTTGGAATATTTTTCTGTCTAAGGACCCTAGACATGACCTTCTTCATCCTTTTTATTTATTCTCCTCTTTATTAGAGATTCTGTATTAGTTATAAAATTATTGCTTTATTTACTTTGAATTGGAGAAGCGACATTTTTTTTTTTTTTAGGAAACAAGAGGGGTCAAGCCCCACTTTATATTAACCATATTCGGTTACAGTTGTGAAGGTTCTCAGAGTGAAAACCTAGTGATGTGTGTTTGGAAGACAATTAAGAGGGTAACTAAAAATAAAAACCTAAAAAATGCTACGTGCTCAGTGAAAAGAAAGAAACAGAAAGTAAAATACTACTTTGCTATATTTATATAGCTTTATTGTTATCCTAAAACATCATCAGCCATGATTTGTGCTGTTACGTCCATGTAGCCTTCCATCCAATCGTCGCATTTCGATTATCTCTGCTATCAGTTGTTGCCTTGTTTTGGTTGTACCTCTGAAAATCCTGCTGCACCGTTCTCTCCAGATAACGAAGTTTGTTGTGATTATAACCTCCCTTGCCGTGCTTGAGACCCTTGTGTCGACCATTTGTTCTATCCCTCCTTGATCGTTTTGAGCAAGCTCTGGTAGTTGTAAAAAATACATAACTCCACTGATCATTGCTTTCGTAAGAATGCAGTCAATGAAGAGATGTTTGGTATCTTCATCGCTTGCTCGACACATATAGCACATCCCCACTATTGTAAATCCTTTATTTCTCAAATTCGCTACTGTCAATATTCTATTATTGTACAACAGCCATGCAAAAATTTTGCATTTTGGAGCTATTTTGAGTTTCCAGAGGCTACCTGTCTTGGATCCGATTCTTGGTGTGATACAAAGCATCGTGTAAGCTGATTTGACCGAAAAACCCTTATCTTCTTGTAATTTCCAGATGGCCGGCCCTGCTGCCTGCTGTGGCTGCGCCAAATGCTGCCGTAGGCCTCTCTGTATGTAGCGCAATTCGAGCAGTTCCTGTTCAGCTTGTTCTGTCAGTGAGTGTTCAAAGAGCTGTGCCGGTTCTGTTGCAGTGAGAAAGTCATAAAGGCTGCTGTCTTGACTTGTTGCAAATGTGTATAGCGCTCTTAGCCGATTCTTAAGAATGCCTTCGCCCCAGTTGTGTTTCCAGAGTTTGATGCTTCTGTGATGAGATGGCGTCATTTGCATGAAGTTATCACATAGAGGCTGCGCCTCCTTCAGGTGCTTGGTGAAGAAATTGGAGTCATATATCATTAAGGGATATTCATGGCAATATATTTCTATGAAGATCGTCTTCCACAATTTGGGCTGCGGTTGATGCCATTGCCAATACCACTTGGCGAGCATCGCTATGTTAAAGTTCTGCAAATTGATGATGCCAAGTCCTCCCCATTCCTTCGGTACACACACTAGTTCCCAATTAGCTAAGTGAATTTTCTTCTTCTCATGTTGAGCTCCTTGCCATAGGAAATTTCTCCTTAGTCGATCTATTTCTTCAATGACCCATTATGGTAGTTTAATCACCGTCATAAGGTAAATTGGGATGGTCGATATAACCGCATTTATGAGCACTATACGGCCTGCTAGACTAAAAAATTTGGCTGTCCAGCCATTCAACCTTTCCCTTATTCTTTGAATGAATTCTCTAAATACTTGTTTCGGAATTTTGCTGTCCGAAAGTAGAAGGCCAAGGTAAGTCATAGGCAGCGTACCTATCTTGCAGCCCAGCATATTCTGTATTTGTTGTGTGTCCTCTTGCGTTGAGTTGAGTTGTATAAATTCTGATTTCCCCATGTTGATTTTCAGCCCCGTTAGTCTTTGAAAAACTGCCAGCATTAGTTTCAGGATCTGCACTTGTTGCACATCTGGTTTGACGAAGAATATCGCATCGTCCGCATATAACAAGCACGGCTCCATATTCCTGAGTGGCATCTTGAGTGCTCCTGTTTCTCTCAGTCTTTGCATCCACCGTGGTAGGAAGTCAATTGCTAGAATAAACAGCATTGGAGATAGGGGATCTCCCTGGCGTACACCTCTTCTTAGCATGATTTTTTTTCCAACAAGCCCATTGATGATGATCTGTGATGTGCCTTTTAGTACCAACCGGTCTATCCATTGAATAAAAATTGTCGGAAATCCTATAGCACTCATAACTTTCAAAAGAAAGCCCCAATCAATGGTGTCGAATGCTTTATGGATATCTGCTTTAAAGATAGCTAGGGGTGTTTTAGTCATTTTTGCATAGTGCAGCACCTCCCTTGCATATATAAAGCCTTCAGAAATTTGTCGTCCTTTTATAAAACCTGATTGCGGTTTCATGATAAGATCATCCAAGTGTGCTTGCAACCTGTTTGCTAGAATTTTTGATAAGATTTTTTGATAGCTGTGTAGCAGGCTAATTGGTCTGTACTCGGCTGGCTTGCTTGGGTTTGCGGTTTTGGTGATCAATGTTATATATGAGGAGTTGAGGGGCTCTAGTGTTTGGTTTGTTCATGTTATCCTGGTGAAAACTACAAGTAAATCCGGTATCATGATGTCCTCAAAAGCTTTGAAAAACTCCCCCGTTAGTCCATCGGGCCCCGGGGCCTTGTTATGTGGCCATTCCTTGATTACTCTTTTGATCTCAATCTGTGTCACTAGCTGTCCCAAATCAGTCAAGTTGTGTTGTCTTGGGTACAACACTGCCCATTCAATGTCTTGCGTTGTTTGCTCCGTTTTGCCCATAAGGTTGATGAAAAAATCTCGAAAAATATTAGCTTTCATTTTTTGGTCCCTGTATATTCGGCCATTGTGCTGAATTGGACCTATGTTGTTACCTCTCTTGCTTGTAGTGGCATAGGCGTGGAAAAAAGCCGTGTTGCTGTCCCCGTGAGTTTGCCACTTGAGTTTTGCTCTTTGCTTTCATAATTCTTCCTCGTATGTTGCTAGTTCGGTAAACCTTCTTCGTACTCTTGCTTTGACTATCCTCTCCAGTTGTGTTGGTGGTCTTGAGTCTTCTACTTTATCGTACCACCCCATGTAATTTCGACAAACGAGAATCTGCCTTTTGATATTGCCTATTCTGCCCTTTGTCCAATTCAAGATCTGTTTTTGAAGGTCGAAAAATTTGTCTTGCAATTGTGTTGTTGTGCTTGCTGTCTCCTTGCTTTCCCAATGTTGCTTTACAAAGTTTACAAATTCTTCCGATTTCAACCATAAATTTTCGAATCTAAAAATCTGGGTTTTCTTGGTGCATGTACTTGCCTCATATATGATCGGGTTATGGTCAGAGTTGGTGTTTGGAAGAGTGCGTTGCGTTGAGGCCGAGTAGATTGCACTCTATTCAGTGGATAACAAGAACCGATCCAATTTAGCAAGAGAAGGTACAGCTCTAGTGTTAGACCATGTATATCTTCTTCCTGTCATTGGAAGGTCAATCAGTCCTAATTGGAGAATTAAGTCCGCGAACGCCGCTGGCCATCTCGAGTTTGTAGTGGTAGAGTTCCTGTCTTGATGTTGAAGTGTGGTGTTAAAGTCTCCACAAATTAACCATGGTGTGCCATTGACCGGTTCCTCTGATTGCAACTCATGAAAAAACAAGTCCCTTGTGAGTGACCTAGAAGGTCCATATACTGCTGTGATTTTAATCTCTGTCTCCATGGTGTTATCCCTCAAGTTGACCGATAGACTATATGTATTTGCCTTGTGTGAAATTAGTGAGAACCTTCTTCCCTGCCATGCTACTAAAATGCCTCCTCTTGTCTGATTTGCCTCTAGTGTTTGAAACTCATCCAATCTTCCCCCGCATATTTCTTTTCTTGTATTATCATCCACATTCCTTAGTTTTGTTTCTTGTAGGCATATGATATTCGGTTTTTCCAAAAAGAAAGTTTGTCTGATGGCCAATCTTTTCTCCCTTTCATTCAAACCTCGGACATTCCAGGTGTTAATTTTAATTTTTGTTTTGTACTCCATTAGTAAACCAGATGACAACCAAAAGGATCATAATAATACTTGCTTTCAAAGAGGAGGTCTTACACATCATTCTCATCACCTTACAATTAGTCCCTACTGTTAAAAGAACTAATTTTCTAAACTGCCCTTTTTTGTCCAGGAAGCCATACCTTGCTATCCCCAAAAGCTCCTGTAGCCTTACTGGTTTCGTACCAACATTGCACTGCCCTATTTGATCCCAACCTAGCCCACTTCTAAACTCCTGTGCCCTTCCCTGGTACCCCCACAAAAGAAATCCTATTGCTGCTAAATTAAAAACATAGAGTTTACTTGACATTCTTAAACTTTGGATGCACTAATTGGCCAAAATTGCCTCCTCTTGCAGCTATAGACTCGCAATTACTCGCCCCTGAGTACTGCTGTTGCTGCCGTTGCCATCGCCCCCTTCATTTCTATCCCGGCTTGGTTGATCACTGCTTCGGCTTGCTCATCTGACAGCGGGTTGAGAGAGTTCATGTAATCCAGCTTAATCGGTGAGACCCTTGACTTCTTCTTGTGAGCTTTTCGGAAACAGGAGACCGACCATGGCCTGGTGATTCTTCGTGCCCTCTCTTCTGGGCGAGTATATATCCCGTCGATTTTAGAAGATAGTCGAGAGCTCCTTCTATTTGGTGGATTTTTGTATTTTGGTGGTCCAGGAAAACTGGGCGGGCCCTCCTCTGTTATGTGTAGCTGCGGCCCAGTCGGGTTTGGATTGAAGAAGCCTTGAGGCCCAGTAGGCATGGTGGCGGATCCTTGTTGGGTGTCAATCTCCTCTGTGGTTTTGGGCTGCTCTTCAAGTTGTCCATTTTCCTTTGTAGCTGATGTGTTGTTGGGCCCGAAAAAACCTTCCTTAATGGGCTGTAGCTCGTCTAGCCCAACTAAGCTTTGTGCAGGGCCTTTTTTTGTGGCTGTGCAATCCTTCTCTTGTGTCGTGTTTGGTGTGTTGCCAGCCTGGATCCCACTGAATTTGAAAGTAGTTCCTCTGAACAAAATGTCAAACGCACCTTTTTTGAATATTTTTATTTGAATAAGTCTGAGTGTCTCTATATCCTGTTCCTGCACTATTCGGATACCTTGAGTGGGTAAAAGTATCATGTACTGTACCCCTGTTGCACTTCTCGCAATTAATTCTTCGTACCCTGTTGGCTGAATATGTGCTGGCTGTTCAGCGCCAACGACTATACCGTCTTGTTCTTTGTCAGCTTGGGGAAGTGTGCTGCTCTTATCTCCAGTTATTGTTTCTCTTCCCTTCTCCAGTGTAACGATGCTGGTCTCCCCTCCAGTTTCTTTCACCTTCGTCGTCTCCATTTGGAGTGGGTTCACATCTTCATGTTTGTTGTAGTTTTCTCCGGTTGGCGCGTCGGCCTCCTTGGCCCGTGTCGCTGCTGTTTCATCTTCTATTTCCTGCATTGTGTGCTCTCCTTGTGTTGCACCCTCATCACCCACACTCATTCCGACTTCGAGTTCAGATATCACCTGCACTGGCTCCTCACCAGTTTTTTCTGCTGTCTTAGTTTCATTCCTTTCCCCCTCTATCTGTATCAAAGGTGATACATTTTCAGGAAGCTTGTTGCCAGTTGGTTTGTTATGTTCTTGTAGTAGGTCGGTTTCGGTCACTGGTGTTTGGCCGATGATAGGGTTGGCCACTCTTTCTCCATTACGATGTCTGCCTGGTGCCTGACGGTCTCTTCTATCTGTGATTCGTACTCTGGGGGCGGTGGTGGAAAGTCTAGCAGGAACAAGGTGATGGTCTGCCCCGTTGGAACCGCCTCGGGATGTCTGACCCCTGTCTTCTCTGTGGTTTCGATGCTCCACCGGTGATGGGGTGTCCGAAGTGTAGAGCCAACCATCAAGTTCTATCATGACTGTGCCCGGGTGGGATCTGGTACCAGCCGTTGCATATCGAGGAACCCAATACGGAAATCGGACATCAACTAGAGAAGTGATATACTCATAGTTATCATTGTGGAAAAACGGCGCCACCCTTTCAAGCTGCCCAAAACCTGAAACAAGCATCCCAACGTCCCTTCTGTTCCAGCGGTGTAGCGGTAGGCCGTAGATCTTAATTCTGGCCAGGTTGGATGTTGGGTCATACATGGTGCCCGCGTCCCTTGTCCAGGGAGCAAGTTGCACATCGACCCCGGGGCCTAGTGTGAAGGCACATACCGCGCAGGCCTCCTTCATCATGTCTCTATTAGGGAAGATCGCGATGAAGTCACCAACCGATTGATGAACTTTTCTGACCTTGAACTCTTTAACTTGCCTTCTGAAGTACATAGCTAGCCTTGTGGCAAGTCGGTGTGCCAGGAAAGGCGTGTTTTCGTTTGGACCCGTCATGACTATTGCTGTTCTCTCCAGGAACTGGTTGATTGGCAGGAATTGTTCCCTTTCTTCTAAAAAGACATGAATGTCTTCTGCTATGTTTGTTTCAACATGGTCAGGGTTTTCCAGTGGGATATTCTCCCAGTCAGAGAAATCCATTTGGTGAGGTTGGGTTTGTGGTGTTGGGAGTTTGTTTTCTGTCCTTTGTGAGTGGGGTGTGAACTTAACCGGTGTCTCCTTGCCCTCCTTTATAATCCCTTGATTTTTGGCAGTTGTAGCTGCATTTACTCCTCATTTTACTGCTCCATTAATTTCTTCATTGGTGTTGTTTGGTTTGCATTGACGTGAGAAGTGACATGCCTTGAAACATTTAAGGCATCTGACCTTCATTCTACAGAAAGCTTTTTGGTGTCCTTTGGCAAAACAGTTGAAGCACCTGTTCTCCTCTTTAAGCTTCTGTTGGTGGGGACTTAGTACGGGTTTAGCCTTGGCGGTGCTAGGACCTTTGTGCTTCCTACAAACTAGTGTCCAGCCCTCTTCCTCCTCTAGAGTGGCTGCCTTAACTTTCTCTGGAACGCCATTAAGGACCTGCTCTCGAGCCTTGTGCGGTTGTCTGAAGGTTTTTTTCTGGTTGTTGAGGAGTCGCTTCCCTGGTGGTACGCCATGGTGGGATGTCTTTATTGTTCTTGAAGAGAATCTGGGCATAGGATTTTCCTGCTGCAAGAATCGCCTCTCTTGTCGCCTTTGCCTTGGCTAGCTGAAACGCCATCTCTCCCGTCTCACCGTCCCAAAGCGACACCGTACCCACTTTTGTTACAAGACCAAATATCGTCATGCTAGAGTTATGTATATCCTTCCAATTCTCCCACGAATAAAAAAAATAAGGAAAATTAAATGTTTTTCTTTTCTTTCTGAATTGAAACCGTGGTGAGAAACAATGTTGCATGATAGTATCATATGTATGTTATTGAACAACCAAGAGAAATAAACTAATTGTCCTACTTCTTTGTAATAATTTGAAGTTTTTGTTTTTTTGAGGAAATTATTTGAAGTTTTTGTTTTTCTACTATATAAATATGTTACCAATGTAGGCAAAATAGTAATATATAATTAGGATTTTGCTAATATGCTACGCGTAGCATAGAGTCCCTCCGTGCTACGGCTCACTTTTTGAGTTTTCAAAATCCTAACGGTCGATCCGAACGGTTCAACATGATCTCCATATGAATATGTACTTGCAAACCAAATTTTACATTTTTTAGAATTTTTTAACTATTTATTAAGCCACTTTGAAAATCGCTGATCCAATGGTCCAGAAAAGTTTACTGTTGTGTACAAATTAGTGTTTTTTCAAAGTGGCTTAATAAATAGTAAAAAAATTCTAAAAAATGTAAAATTTGGTTTGCAAGTAGATATTCATATGGATATCATGTTGAACGGTTCGGATCGACCGTTAGGATTTTGAAAACTCAAAAAGTGAGCCGTAGCACGGAGGGGCTCTATGCTACGCGTAGCACCGTAGCACTGTCCTATATAATTATACTTTCTACAATGGCGAGATAACATTAAGTGGCCAAGCTGATGATGATCAGAGATTCAATATAATTTCTTTTTGATGTAAAGCAGTACTGATAAAATAAACTCTAAATCAATTTAACTATTTTATAATTTTTTAAATAATAGAATTAATTAGTTTGATATTTTATACGCATTATGTATTGCATGCACACAAGAAATATATCATTTTAACTCTATTTTAATATGCATCAAGAGCTAACAGAACGAATGGACAAAAAATTGTCAATATTCTTTTCGTCTCTCTCGTAGTCTCGTAAAATGAAATCAAAATATTAATTACATGAATTATATCAGTACTGTTTTTTTTAACTCTAAAGCACATCTAACCGTCTAAATTTACTATTTAATTACAAACCAAAAGTAAATTGCGAGGCTTTGTTTTTTTTTTGTGTGACTAAACTAACTAATAGTTCCTAAGTCATCAAATTTATGTGATGCGCTTATCATTATATATATAATATATTGCTTCTACCATTTTATGTAATTGAAATAACGATGATACTAAAACACTGCTGCCAGATATATATGTACCAGGATATGATATTGGAGGAAATTAAAATTGTAATAATGATTTATAACCTTATATTAAAATTTGATGCATCCAATCAGTATAATGAACCGTATTGACTCATTCCAATTTAGCTCTAGCTAGCTTAAGTCTTTATTTTGTCATGAAATTTGTCTCTTTCAAAAATTGAAAAGCTCAATCAAACCTGGTCATGGTATATACCGGATAAACTAATTAACAATTAATTAACATTTTGATTGAGATTGTAACAATGGTTGTTTTGTTGCAGGCTGTCCAACATGAAAATAAATCTGCTGTGATTCTCGGGGAATCACAGGACCCTGCGATCCGATCTCAACTGTTGGTCTTTCTCGAAATGCGTGCATGAAAATTTACTTTTCCGAGAATGTTTCCGAGATCCGCGCACGGAAAAGTTTGAACCGTTGATCTCGGAATTTCAGGATCCTGTGATCCCTCTCGGAATCGCAGCAGATTCGGACTCCTCCAACATATCCTTGGATTACTCAGCTCGGTGTCGACTGGCGTGATGCACCTGTAGTTACAACCAAAGAGCTTGCTGCTATGAAAACACATGATGATTATGCAGGCAGTTTCATTTCAACATGCAAATAATAAATGCTGAAAGAAGTGTGATAATCATTTTCAGTTCATGATTTAATTTGTAGACGAGTCGGAACTATCATGCTCAGTGCCGACGGGCATGATGCATCTAGTTTATGCTTGAATCCGCAAATTTACCTTATGGTTTAATTCATGAACTTGGACCATCATGTATATTGTTCAGTTCAATTATGTTAAATAGAATAACTTAGGATGCACATAGCTGATGTCGAGGTTTAGTTCTTGCTTAAATTATTTATTAGGCTAATATCTGATGGTGAAAATTGGTTGGTTCACATCTTCGTGCAAAGTTTGGTATGATAAATTTTTTTTTTTCCCATATTTCGTTTTTATGATGTTCTTCTCTTTTGAATTATAAATTTGTAGATGAATAAAGTGTTTCAATATGAAACTTAAAAATGTTTATTTTTTTTTCTTTTTTGAAACTTGGTCTAGAGGCAATATTTTTTAAATTGAATTAATGTTTATTTATCTTCTAATTTAAAGATTGAAAGAAACAGGTGTCTGATAATCAATGTGCCAAGTCTTCTAATTTACTGAAACATTAAATTATTATATGCATGAGATTGCATGTTTGTGCACATTTGATGGATCCGTTGACACACTCCAAAGCAAGCTTATGATGTCGTCAAAATAGACATCACACGTTCGTTTAGATCAAATGGTCTGGATCCAACAAGCAAAATCTTGCTATCCATATTCGAATAATAACGGAAATTAAGATTTGGATGATCCTACATAATAAAAGTCACCAGACAAATGGGACCCAAAATTATTGGCTCTAAAATGTCATGCATATCCATTTCCTAAGAGGTCGATTATCTTAATAACTAAGATTAAAATGAATAATCAATCTATGAATTAGTGGCAAAAAGTAACATTATCCGTGTAAGAGGTTATAAATTTGAAACAGATATGGAGGCCATTTATGAACATTATAAAGCTAGACCTCCATTTTTGTATGTAAAAAGTAAAACTAAGATAAAAATGATTTAGAAAACAACTTGGCCCGACCCAACATATATAAGTAGGACCGGCCAAAATGTGTTTTATTTCCTTTAATTATAGAGTATCAAGAACAATTGATATGCGAGCATAATAAGCCCACATGAATCTATTCCCGACTATATCAATATTCTAGAAGCTACGTAAATCCTAACCCTAATCTTTCTACTCCCATCTATCGCTCTATTATTTTATTAGATTTCAAATTCAATAGACATCCCAAAACCCTAATAGTTCCGCCGCCAGATTCTTAGATTGTTGAATGTATTTTCTCTCATCTATAAATAACCAACATTTCTCAAAAATAGTCGAACATCAACTCTATCCACTGTCATATTAATTTATCTACCATATTCTTAAACCTAAACCTAATAATCTCCACTAATTTAGAATTTCTATACCTACTAATAATTCAATCCTAACCCAACGTGGACTATTTTTAGTTCTCAGCCTATATGGAAAATCACCACATTTGATTTTGTAGCACGAGAGGCTATCTTTGATGATATCATGACTTTCCATCTCATTTGTAAGTGAAGATTCTTGATAAAGACCCCTTCATCTTAAATATTTTTTGTTGAAATTTTTATTTTCGTTGTAATATATTTGCTAGTTTCACTTCTATAGAGAATTTTTGAGTTCACACAATTATTAACATACTTGAAATTTTATTTAATGTACAAATTGAACATCTTTTGTTAGAAAATTCTTTTTATCTTCAAGATTTTTCACTCTTTATCTTACCTCAAGCAAAAATAGTTTTGGAGCATTACAACTAACAAAAAGAAAATAAATAGTAGTATGGTATATATTCCAACATGAATAAAACAAGTACCTGTTTAATTGAAGGATGGAATGTGTAGAATGATATATATGGTTTCAATGTTAAATTTTTTCAAATAGGAGTCCCATTATTAATTATTTAATTTAGTAACAATTGATAAGATATATACAAAATTAAAGAATATTTATAACCACAAAAGAATATCAAAGGTGTACTTGAAGTCACATCAACAAAAACATTGCACTACTTTAATTAATTTGATTTTTGGTTGCATCTTCCTCAATATAGGCAACGAATTAGCCAAAACTTCCATTGTTATATGATATTTAAGCGTAAAGAATGATATTTATAGGCGCTAACATTTTTTCACTCTCTCAAGCATGAGATGCTTCTAAACAAGACTAATACTGCACTTGATATATTTTCCTGTTGCATGTGAATTAGGTGCAAATCTCACCCAAAAAAAAGCTTTCCTCTATGCAAATTCGTTTACAAAAAAAATGAGCTTTATGATACAATTAAATTAAGTACTCTTCCGCTTTGAGAAGGAGTACTATCGGTGATTCTCCATGTCATGAAAACTTGTTTTTACATGGATGCATAACAGAGTTTTTATTGATTGGTGAGAGAACTTAATTTCACCATTGTGGACTGAAAGAATCAGTGTAATAAAAAGTCTTTTTTGTGTCTCATTTTAAGCTGGGAATGTGGGTGAATGTAAGTGCTTGTAAATGTCTACTTTTACTCCTAAATTTCTTATTATGGTGAAAGTTTTGACTAACTCGTTACCATTCTGATGAAGACAACTGTGTAAACCTAATCAATTTCAATGTAGTGTTGTATTTAACAATGTGATTGTTACTTCTTTTATTTATATTTTTTTTTCTTTTTCATTAGTTAGTTGTAGGTTATGTCACTCTATGCTTCAGCTCAAAAGTTCAGAAACTTGTATTTTTTCAACACGTATGAAGAAATTCTTTGACTGATACTTGCAATTGTTTGAGAATTTTTTTTTACCAAACACAAGTATGACAAATGACAATTGATAGTAATATTAATCCATCTCTCTGACTGCTTTCCTAGCTTTATGAGCAAATTTTAGTTTGGATAAACACAAGCTTTCTTCCTAGTTATTTCCTAGTAATTTGAAATTGTATAGCTCACTTTCAAGACTTTTGATTACACCGATAATGAGAAATAAAGATTGTATATAATTAAATCCTGGTATATATCTGTCTGCAGTGTATTATAGTCGGATGGTCTGGTAAATCCTGGTATATATCTGGCCGCCTGGTTTTCTAGCAGGATAATTAAAGTTCGGACAACCAGGTATATACCAGGATTTAATTATATAAAAGAATCCCGTATTAGCTCATTCCAATTTAGCTCTAGCTTAAGTCTTCTTGTCCTTATTTTTCATTTCGAAACTTGAAAGAAAGCTCAACCAAACCTGGGGACGGTATATACAGGATAAACTCACAATTAACATTTTGCATGAAATTGTAACATAGTTTTTGTGTTTCAGGCTCTCCATCATACCCTCGGATTGGTCAGCTCAATGCCGACTGGCGTGATGCATCTGTAGGGAGTACCAAATAGGTTGGTGCAACGAACAGTGGCATAGCCAGGATTTGAGTCAGGAGTGGGCAAAAAGTTTCGGGTTACCGGGTCAGTGGGCAAAATTAACTTATATACTTGAATCATTTTAATCAATCTCACCAAATTCTAAATCAGATTTAAACAGAAAATCAAGAAAAACATTAACACTCAACAATTTTAGTCAATTATCAGTCGCAATTTGCAATTTAATTCATTCGATTGGATTGCAGTATTAAATTGTCAAATGACAGAGGTAAGCAATTTAATTTCCAGAAGTAAGCAGGCCAACATATTTATACTACTTCATACCCGATTTAAAATTCCAGGGGTAGGCAATTGCCTACCCGTGTTACATGGTGGCTCCGCCACTGGCAACGAAACCACACAAGTTGTATGATGAAGATGCAGACGATTTTATTTCAGCTTGAAAATAGTAAATATTGAAGAATTGGGATCATTATGTTCAGTTCATGATTTAATTTGTAGAAGAATTAGGACCATCATTGTTTGCTGCTGGCTGGCGTGATGCATCTGGTTTCAATCTGAATCCACATGTGAAAGCTAGCTCTAGTTGGTTGGTTTACATTTTTCTACAAAGTCTGACATATATAATTTTTTTTTGCCATATTTGGTATTCGTGGGGTTCTTCCCTTTTGAATTATAAATTTGTAGACGAATAAATGTTTCAATATGGAATTTAAAAATGTTTATATTTTCTTTTTTGAATCTTGGTCTAGATGTAATATTTTCTTATATTGAATTGATGTTTATTTATTTTCTTCTGTTCGATTTCCTACTTACGAAAAATATTATTGTACTTTTTGTTATCAGGATTATGATGAAGATAATTAAAGTTTAATATATCCTTCAAATTATACTTCTCCAATGAACAGTGTCCTCTAGAATTTTCTGTTGCTTTTCCAGTACAGACAAAAGTATAATGGGTCAAATCAGAAAAATAAATAAATAAATTGAACGAAAAAGGGGTCTGATATAAGTTAGAACTAAGCTAATTTTGAAATATGGGCCTTAATTTCACTGGCAGTCCTAGATTCAACTAGGCAGCCTCATATTATCGGACTATTATTTGAAGAAAACAATATTTTATTGCAGAATCCGGCTACTATACCACTAGTGTCATTTCAAACTAAATAACACCACAAGATAGCGCTGGAATGACACTAGTGTTTTGTACGAATATTAAAGTAGATTTAATGGTTTAAGATGTGGTGTTATTTAGTTTGGAATGACACTAGTGGTATAGTAGCCGGACTCTTTATTGCATGTCAGCATATCTTACAAGGTGAGGGTGTGTGATTTCATATCACCTAAGCTAACTCAAATTTTGAGTTTAGATCCGTCCGATCTGTTTCAGCACGGATATTAAAGAGGTTACGTGCTCTATTTCGGACTTGATTGGACTGAGTTGGCCTGGATTCTAATTGGACGGTCAAGATCTAAAATCAAAATTAATTTGAATTATCTCGAAGGATCCAGACTACGGGGGAATCCATATTCTTCCAGGTACCTGACTCAAACAAATTACAAACGGATGGCCCACATTAATTTTAGCCGAGCCAAAGTCAATCCGGTACCTATAGAAACTATAGTGGGTTCGTTTTGAGATTTGTGCCAAGTTAAAAGAGCTAATATGGACTGTCCGTTTGTAATTTGCTCGAGTCATTTTGCTTTAGTCAGGTACGTGGGGTGATCCGATAGAATTCGACTACGGGGTGTGTTATAGAGTCCATAACTTCTAAAATATGTCAAATTTCAAGTTTAAAATCTAGACGGTCTGATGAGAGTCCGAATTAATTCGGCCTAATTTAAAAATTAATGAGACTTTAATATTCATAATTCAGAGAAACCTGACCAAGTAGAATGAGATCCCGACAGTTGGTATAAAATTACTCGGCTGATTAACTCAGCTACTTACAATATCTGAAGAGATATTCTCTCTAATATTCATGTCAATCTAGACCAGACAGTCCGAATTCTGATATGTAATAACTTTTATTTTTAAAATAGACATAAGCCCTTGCATTGATTGAAAGAAAGTTTATAACTCAGCTGACCCTAACGTCTACCCTGGTTCCTGAAAAAAGAAATCCTGATGCTATGTCAGTTCCTTACCTGTTGGTAAAAAATAGACATCGTTCTCGCGCTTAGACCTTTCTCTTCTTTGCTACGTGAAAATCAATTCAGGTTTCCTTGCTAGAAAGGATTGAATTTGCAAAGGAAACCGACCCGTTATTTGGCGCTCCATTCAAACCGAGAATCGACGCAATCACATTGTAAACCTCTACATTCTTAAAAGATGGCACCTTTTTTCCCCGAGCAAATCTTGGTCCTCTAGCCATGAAAATAGTTCTCATGGAGAAAAATGCATTGTCATAGCCATGTGCGCCAGCGCATTTTTTCTTGCTCTCCGATCTCTTGAGCTCCACTGTGTATCCCTCTCCTAACATCCCGATTATAGGCGGGATCCGGTAACTGTCTGCGTAATGTAGCCTCTCAGGCAGATCCTCCTTCAAGTAGATTTTCAAATAGTTTCCGTTTTCTACCTTGCCCGAGTTCAATGCTTTGTTCATTTTCGATACGATACCGGCTGCTGATACGCCATCTGGCAGTGCTATGGCGAGAAGTGGTGATATCGATGTCACCCATTCGGATTCAACTGTGACCCATGGCGACAAATCGTCCAAAAATATCACTCGTTGATCGCATGTTCCGACCATGCCGTGATCTCCTAGCATTATCACATTCACTTTATCAAAAATACCTCTCTTCTCCAGCCCATCAATCAACCGGCCGATCACTGAATCGATCCTTGCCACGGCATCAGTTATAGAAGGGTGGTCGGGTCCTACTTTGTGACCCTGAGAGTCGGGGTCTGAAAAATAAACCCCAATAAATGCCGGTTGTTGCTTCTTCGGGAGATCAAGGTAGCCTAAAATAGTATCGACTCGTTGCTCAAATGTTACCGATTTATTATATTTCGGGCAAAATTGTGTTGGGCAAGTCCAGTTGCCCTTTATAACCTCTGATCCCGGCCAGAAAATCACAGCTGCTTTGGAACCCTGATCCACGACAGTTTGCCAGATAGGCTCCCCCAGCCACCACTTTGGGTTGAGGTCTTTTGTTGTGAAGTATTCACCTACAAGTAAATGGAAATTTGCAATAATCTTCACCAAAAATAAAAGTGTGTAGTGTGGTATATATACTGATATGTACTGGACTTGAGTGACTGAACTGGTAGACTACAGACCCCATGTGTTTTGCTGAGGCCACCTGATTTTTATTTTTATTTTAAATCAGCATGATATAGAATTATATATAGATAAGCTTCGGAAATTTTATGTACCTAAGTAAGATACTTGCAAGTGTTTTGATTGATAGAGATTATTGAATAGTTATCTTTATTGATTCATAATCTTTGCAATCTGTAACACAATGCATATATATAGATAGAGTGAGGCTCTAGTACAGGTACTATGCATAGCGCATATTGACCTACCTATGGACTCAAATCCTCAGTTTGAAAGTCCTAACGATCAATCCAAACCGTTCAACATGATCTCCATATGAATATGTGCATAGTACCATAGCCTCACTCATATAGATAAGCTTAAGAGCCGTTGAGAAACTATCTAAAAATGAAAATAGAAGTAAGCAGCTCTAAGCTAAGTGAGAAAAAGAAGAAAAAGGGAAAAAAAAAGAATTCACAAAAAATAACCAGAGCTTTGCTAAGTGTAACCGGAATACTATCTTCAATATTTTCTTTAACAGTTAGGTTATAATTCATTAATTCCAACTTTGATGTTGATGACTTTAATTCTAAAAGGTAAAAATACTAGAATTCACAATTTTTTTACCTAACTGTTAACTTTTTAAGTTGACTAACTATTTATTCTTCGTAACTATATATTTTGTAAAATAGATTTAGAAGATTAGTTATTTTTGTTATTTATTATTCCCTCTTATTAAACTTCAGATTTTGAATATTTACAAAAAAAAAAGGAAAAATTATTCACACCAACAATTGAGAAGCCAGTTATTTTTGTTATTATATTTAATCTTTCTTTTCTGTTGCATAAATAAAAGTCAGCTAAAACGTATTTCTCACACTTCGCAATGAGATTTACTTTATGTTTTGTCCCACAAATAAAAAAAATTATGAACTGGCATCTGTCGTAAACTTTTATATTTAAAAAAATAATAAATATTTTATAATAAACCAGAAAGATGACCAAATTTTTGATTCCATAAAAGGTACTTAACAATTCTGCAGTTTATTTAAAAAAATCCTTAACAATCGTTTTATGAACTAGTTCGGTTTCTTTTATAACATCTAAATAATTTTATCATCTTTTTAATCTTTAACATTATTTATTATTTTTCTAAAACAAAAAAATCTGTGCATCTGAATTAATAGTTAAAAAATGCACTTACCAGTAACCGGGTCAGGAAAATAGTTGTTTATAATGCCGTGGTGTGGCGGGTAAAGACCCGTTGCAATTGAATAGTGGTTTGGGAAGGTAATAGTTGGGAAAGCCGGTATGAGGCCGGTCTCAGCCTCGGTACCTTCTCGGATGAGTCGATGGATGTTAGGTGTGGAGGTTTTGTGCTGGTACCCGAACCGAAACCCGTCACAAGAGATGAGAATAACCACATCTTGGTTGTTCTTTTGTGGAATTAAAGGTGGAGTCTTGGCACTTGAAATGCATGTGAGAGAGACGGAAAAGAGAAAAAGAAAAATTAAGGTTTTGACAATGGAGGTTGAATTAGAGAATGCCATTGAAGTTGGGTTTTTCAGCGATTAAAGAGGAAGATAAGTTTTTCTTATATACAAAACGGGATAGAAGTAGAACATAGGATTTATTGTGGCAAATACAGTGACAATCCATGTAGTGGACCACAGACTAATAAATGCCCATATTGATAAATAATAGGGCTCTGATTGGAAGGGAGGTTTTTCGTCTAAAGGAGCAAAACAGAAATGGAATTGATGATGCTCTTTTGGTCTGATCGGAATTCGGAAGTGACTAGCGAGCGACGAACTGGAAAAGAAAGGAATTGCACGTGATTTAGACGTGTCCAAAATGGCAAAATTAAATAATCCAGCGAAAAAGCAAAAAAAATGGCAAAACCTCCCTTTCCGCTGAAATAAAGTGTTTATTTTATATCTTTCTTTTCTGTTTTGCCGACAGAAGAGACGACGCCGATATTTTTATTAATATCCATAATTAAATACAAATTATTAATTATATCCAGCTTAACTAGATATTTTTTAAAATGCTCTAACCGGCTAAAAAATGGCCGGTCGGGATTAAAATTCGAACCGGCTATTTTTTGGCCGGTTGAAATTTTTTTGTGTGTGTTTTACAATCTATAAAATACTCCGTTTTCTCTCTCCTCTCTCTCACAACTCACTCAAAATCACAGAAGAGAAAGAGAGAAAAAGAAGGCGATTTCTGAGGCGAAAATGGCGAATTCGGATGACAATAGGATGAACAGTAGCAACCGATGTAGATCATCCCATCGTGGCATATCGAGACCAGGGGCAATTAGTGGTCGAGGTAGAAATAAGGAGAAATAAACTGTCAAGTATGTTGTAAAAATAACTGTTAAATATGTCTGATAAAAATAAGTAGAGTAGCTAACCTCAAACATAAGTAGAGTAGCTAAAAATGAGTTATAACCATAAGTAGAGTAGCTAACCTCAAACATATAGTTGATATATATATTATCTAACTAAAAAATGAGTTATAAGCGTAAGTAGAGTAGCTAACTTCAAACATATATTTGATATATATATTATCTAACTAAAATATTTGTTGCATGTTTATAAAAAAAGTGTTGCTTGTTATGCTTTCATTAAAGCCCAATAAAAGAGGTGTAAAAATAAGATGAAAAGTAAACAAGAGACATGAGAAGAGAGAGACGAAAGAGAGGAAATGAGGTCCCACAAAAATATTTTGTTAATTATTTTAAAAGAAGGACATTATACGGGACATCCAATTCACAAAAAAAAAAATAGATTTTCCACTGTTCATCAATCTTTTTGGTGGTCCTCAAAGCTGTCTTGGTGCCTTAATTTTTCTTGTCTTATAAAGGGCTGTTACGGTTCCTCAATAATTGATAGCTGTGGACCCGTGGAATGCTCACAAGCCACATCACGTATCACGGTATCAGTGACGGGAAATTTTAGCTTTCCAAAAATTACAATTATAATGGCATTCTTTTAAAATAATTAACAAAATATTTTTGTAGGACCTCATTTCCTCTCTCTTCTCATGTCTCTTGTTTACTTTCATCATATTTTTGACACCTCCTCCTTTCTTGTTGGACTTTAATGAAAGCATAACAAGCAACAATTTTTTTATAGACATGCAACAAATTTATCAGTTAGATAATATATATATATATATATATATATATATATATATATATATATCAAATATATGTTTGAGCTTAGCTACTCTACTTATATAAGCATATGAGGACATATCTTATTTTTGCATTTTCAAACTCTAAATTGTCGATCTGAAATGCATAACATGTTCTCCATATTAAAATATGCTTGGAGACCAAATTTTACATTTTTTGGAAATTTATTACTATTTTTTTATAATTTTTCAAAACAGTGTTTCAATATGCTATAAAAATTCTGAAAAATAGTGGTTTTGAAAAGTTCTAAAAAAAATAGTAAAAATTTCTAAAAACTGTAAAATTTGTTCTCCAACTACATTTTAATATGGAGAACATGTTGAGCGCTTCAGATCGACTATTCGGACTTGAAAAACGCAAAAATAAGTTATAAACATATGAGTGAGGCTATGGTGCTATCCATAGCACAGATGGCTAGTGTACTACGGGTCAATATGGTACTTTTTAAAATTCTAACAGTCGATCCAACCGTTCAATGTGATAACCATATGAATATGTACTTGCAAACTAAATTTTATATTTTTTCAAATTTTTTTACTATTTTTTTAGATAGGTAGAAAAATCAGTGTTTTCTGAAAATTCTAGACCATCAAAATTCTACCTATCTAAAAAAATAGTAAAAAAATTCAAAAAAATATAAAATTTAGTTTGCAAGTACATATTCATATAGTTATCACATTGAACGGTTGGATCGACCATTAGAATTTTAAAAAGTACCATATTGAGCCGTAGTACACTAGCCATCCATGCTATGCATAGCACCATAGGCTCACTCATAAACATATACCCTCATATGTTTATATAAGTAGAGTAGTCATCTTAATATATGTTTTTCAATTAGATAACAATTTTTTTGCTAAGTTTTCCAAAGTAACATATATTTTTATGAGAGAGTCTGAAAAGCATCATTCTATAAGCATAGATTATTATATTTAGACATATTTTAGTAACAAAACTTAAGTACAAGAATTTTTTATTTATAAAAATATTATAAAATATAAAAAGTTCTTTGTAATTTCATGTAATTTCCTCGTTCGGCATATATGTTTTGTGGGTGTTACTTTTTGCGTGTACGTTGGTGTACATGGGGTATTCTTGTCCCATACTGCAATGCAATGGCTTGATTATTTTCTATTAGCTCCACTTATTTCAAATTGGAAATTTCATCATTCATTAAGTTTAATTATTTTGTATTAGATAAATACATAACATAACACTACTCAACTGATCCAACATCCATTTTCTAATCATCCCCTAAAAAAATATAGAACTACTGATCCAAAATCCATAATATAACCATCGCATAAAAGGAAAATAAAATAAAATGAAAAATAAACTTTCCAGTGGTACGCTCCAAGTTAGAAACATCATCACATAGCTAACCATGGTTCTCTTTAAATATTATGTTAGATGTATAATTACAATAATATCGCTATCAGACAATTTTCTCATTAAATGACAACCATCTGATCAAATCAATAATGACTGATTACATTATTTGTCTACTGAAGGCCCACTCGAAGTAAAGTTAACAATATAAAAATTAACAAAACTACCTCCTTCAAATGCATCATAGCAAGGATCCCAACATGCGCTTGCAAAAATGTGACATACTTGAAAGAGGCCTGAAGCATCTCGCTTCATGCGGGTCCCACCCTTGAATCAGTTTTGCTAATTCTTGGGTCTTTTCAATTATCTTCTTTTTCCTAACTCTCGCTGCTAAACTCTGCGCCGATGTCTTGTTAATGTGTTTTGGAGAAATAGCAAGACTAAGGTTCCGCCCCCCCCCCCCCCCCCCCCCCCCCCCATGCATGTAATTATACTATTTCAGCAATGGAATGGGCTTCTCACCCTCTTTTAAAAAAAAAATTTATATGAATGAGCAGGAATTCAATACAATAACTTTTTTTTTGAGAAAAATAATATTAACTCTCAATTATGAACTATTTCATAATATTTTAAATAATATAATAATTAGTTGGATATTTTATATGCATTATATTACTGCATGCATGCATTTATATAAGAAATTATATCATTTTAACTCGATTTTAATATGCCTCCAGAGCTAACAAAATGAATGAATGAAAATTTTGCCAATTTTCTTTCCTTCTCATGTTGTCCTCCTAATTAAAATGAGTATGAAAATCTTAATAACAAGAATGACCGCTGAGTTATTATAAAGCACATCTAACGGTCTAAATTTACTATTTAATTAAGTACAAACAGGAAATGCTTGACAGTTCTTGTCATTAAATATTATTATCATCAAATCCCTAATTATAAATTGCAAGGCCTGATTTTTGTGATTAAACTAACTAATAGTTCCAACTCATCACATTTATGTGATGCGCTTATCATTATATATTGCTTCTACCATCTTATGTAATTTAATAACGATAATTCTAAAACACTGCTGCCAGATATATATGTACCAGGATGTGATATTGGAGGAAATTAAAATTGTAATAATGTTTTTTAACCTTATATTAAAATTTGATGCGTCCAAATAGTATACCGTTGATCACTTAAAAGAGAGCGATGCTTCTTTTAATATTTATAAACTCGGAAATACTATTGGTTCGGACTGCAAGCGCACAATCCTATCGAGTAGTATATTCGAGGTTGATCCACAGGAAATATTGGTTCAGAGTTTTGAGCGATCGAATCACAATCTTTCGAAAGGCTAGACAAAATCTGAAAATTGAGAGATGTTGTTGTGATCAATGTAAATTAGGAAGCAATTAAAAGTAATTAAAATAAAGATAGAGATGAGAATTCATAGGGTTTCGGCACACCATTGCTACTCAATCCGCTTTGATAATATATTCCTGTTGCGTCTGATTTCCTGTTGTTATTTTATGAAAGACACCACATAGGTCACTGCGATTTATGTTACGCAAGAATGACAGATCTTTCATCGAGATTCTACATAGGACACTGCGAGTTTCCTTATGCAAATGACTGATCTCTTAAATACACAAGTTACTACATAGGTCACTGCGATTTTCCTTACGCAAGTGATGGAACTTGGTTCGCGTTTTGTTGGTCTCGTTTATGGTTTTCCCGCTAAGGTTTTCTTCACATAAACCTAATAGATCTCAACGAGGCTAATTCATACAAATATTTTCTCTTACCATTAAAGCACTGTCACTACCCTAATGGACTAAACTAGATCATTGAAGTTAGATGAAGAGATCGTAAATCATAAAAACATTTCGATTCAACAACAAGAAATCATAATCAATAGAAAATATATAAATCAAAACATCAAGAGTAACAAGGTTTACTGTCTAGCCCTAAGAAAATGAACTTAGCCGCGGAACGGCATCGTTACAAGCACTCCTCTCTTCTCACTTTAACCAAATCTAACCATAATTACAAAGATAAGTTATTATTTTGCCCAAGGGCCTTATATAGGAGTGGAGGGACGTCTGGAGATTGAGTAGGGGCTAAGGAATTGATCTGGATACAGCTGTCGGCTGTTATTTCTCAAGGGGCACCTTCGGTTACAGTCTGTATCAGGTGATACGGTCCGTATTATGACCTTGTCACTGAGGGTTTTAGTGCTTCTCACGCTATCTCTTGGTCTGTGCTAGGCTTGGTCCGTATTAGGCAATACGGACAGTAACAGAGACTTCGTCGATAAGCGTCGCTGATCCGATTGATCCGATTCTAGCTCAATTTGGTATGAAATAGTTTCAAAACCTGTTTTCTGCAATAAAATATAAAGAAGGGTGACAGTAGCCTTTTTCTCTAATTAATTAAACATAAGTGTGAGAAAATATGCAAAATCTAAGTCAAAATCCTACGTAAATCATCATTATTTTGACTTTGATCAACCGTAAGGGCTCATTCCAATTTAGCTAGCTCTAGCTCAAGTCTTCATTAATTTTGTCCCATTCGAAAATTGAAAGAAAGCTTAATCAAAACTTGTGACGGTATATACCGGATAAACTAACAATTAATTAACAATTTGAATGAGATTGTAACAAGGGCTGTTGTGTTGCAGGCTCTCCAACATATCCTTGGATTGGTCAGCTCGGTGTCGACTAGCGTGATGCAGCTGTAGTGACAACCAGAGAGCTTGCAGCAAAGAAACCACAGATGTCTTATTTTGAATATACAGGCGGTTTTGCCAGCAAGCTAGATTGCTCGCGTAGTGGATAAAGGAGGAAGGGGATGTATGATTGCGGTACTGCATGCACACGGAAGAAGGTAAATCGGCTTAGATAGATGGGTTTAATGTGGGATGTAATGGTGAAATGAGGGTGAGCTACGTGTATGAAAATGTTGTTGGAAGCATTTATTGTTATTTTATGTATTCTCCTTGATAGTTTCTAACAAGTTTCCAAGAAAAGAAGTCATTTCCTCATGGAAATAATAAATATTGGAAGAATTGGAATCACCATGTCTAGTTCGATCATGATTTATTTTGTAGACGAATTGGAATGAGGATGACATGCTCGGTGCCGACGGGCATGCATGATTGATTCATCTCGTGTAAGCCTGAATCCACAAGTTGAACTTATGATTTAATTAATGAACTAGCTAGGACTATCGTGTTCATTTCAATTATGTTGAACTTAAATAACTTATAAGGCTGCATATATATATATATATAGCTGATGTCGAGATTGAACTATTGATTAAATTATTTATGAGGCTAATATCCGATGGTGAAAGCTGGTTGGTTCACATCTTCGTGCAGAGTTTCATGATATGATATTTTTTTTGTCATATTTTGTTTTTATGATGCTGTTATATTTTCAATATGAAACTTAAAACAAGATTTTTTTTTTTTTTTTTTTTTGAAAAACTTAATTGGTCTAGATGTAATATTTTTTTCAAATTGGATTAATGTTTATATTTTTCTTAATGTGCCAAGTCTTCTAATTTACTGAAACGTTTAAATGAGTTGTTACATTTTCAATATGAAACTTAAAAATATATTTCTTTTTTCTTTTTTGAAACTTGGTGTACATGTAATATTTTTAAAATTGGATTAATGTTTATATTTATAATCTTCTAATTTAAATTTTTTTTAAAAAAAACAGGGTTTGATACTCAATGTCGTCAAAAATAGACATCATACGTTTGTTTCGATCAAACGGTTTGGATCGAAAAAGAAAACTCTTGCTACCCATAGTCGAATAATAACAGAAATTAAGTCCTGAAATTTTTCCATAAAAAAGTTTGAAACTCTAGTGGAATAATTATTCTAAAGCCTCTTAAAACTATGATCCAATATATTATTCTAAAGAGAAAAAGTATTGTCCTCCATTTCTTTTTTTGTAAATTTTCTCCATCCTAATTCCGAATCAACCTTCAACCGTTCTAACCGGTCTCTATCTCCAAATTTCTAACGAACTTCCCAGATCATTCTCTCGCCTACACCATCTCGCCGTTTTCTTCATGTCTGCCTCTGCTCAGGCCCCTCGCACCGCCCCAGCCACTGCTCCGACCACGGTGCCACCTACTCGCACACCCATCTCACCTCCTACTTCGACTCCTGAGACCTCTCTATTCGCGTCTCCCCCGCTTCTCCATCCGCTTCAACACCAACAGAGGCACCTAACACCACTCCTGAGTCGAGCGTCGCTAGAAGCTTCTCCGCCGCGGTCACCGCATCCGTATGTATGTCTGCGCTGTCTAGGTTTACAGTCCCGTTTTTTAGGTTTAAAGTCTCAATTTGTTAGAATTACAGTTTCGATCTGCTTGGTTTACATTCTCAATTTGTTAGATTTTCAAACATCTTTGATTTTTTTAACTCGATCCCATAAATATGAAAAATTGCACATGAATGACTAAACTAATAATTCCAACTGATCATATTTACGGGATGCGCTTATCAAGTTATCATTATATATATATAACATTATGCATTTGAAATAACTATGACAATAAAACCCGGCTGCAAATATATTTACCAGGATATGATATTGGAGGAAATTAAAATTGTAATAATTTTTTGCAAACAACCTTGTATTAAAAATTCATGTATCAATTTAAATTAAAAAAAAATTCAAGCATCTATAAATTAAATACAATGGATCTCATTGGCTAATTCCAATTTTGCTCCAGCTTAACTCTTCATTTTGTCCTTCAATTTGTCAATTTCGAAAATTGAAAGTATGCTCAATCCCTGGTGATGGTATATATAAAACAATTAACATTTTGCATGAGATTGTAACAAGATTGCAACATGGCTTTTTTTTTTTTTTTTTGGTTTCAGGCTCTCCATCGTTCCCACAGTTTCTCAGCTCGATGCTGACTGGCGTGATGCATCTGTAGTGAGTACCAAACAGCTTGATGCAAGAAAATCATACAAGAATTATCATGAAGATTCAGATTGTTTCATTTGTGAATTAGGACCATCATTTTAAGTTCAATTATATTGAAATTATAAAAAAAAACTTAGGATGCATATTTATTAGGTTAATATCTGATGTTGAAAGCTGGTTGGTCCATATCTTTCTGCAATAAAAGTCTGATTTGATAATAATCTTATTTTACCGCATTTCATCCCATGGGTTGTTTTCATATTTGAATTTATAATTTTGGAGACGAATAAAGTGTTCAATATGAAACTTAAAAATATATGTTTTTATAAAACTTGGTCTAGATGTAATATTTTCTAAATTGAATTAATGTTTATATATGTTTTTCTGTTCTTTTTTCCTTTCTGATTGTTTTCCTACTTACAACAAATATTAATTATTGTTAGTTTTAGTCTACCGGGATTATGATTAACAGAATCAATGTTAAATATATCGTTCAAATATACTTCTTGGATGAACAATCTCCTCTAGAATTTTCTGTTGTTTTACCAGTACAAACAAAAGTGTAATAGATCAAATCAGAAATTGATCTGAAGAACAGAATATCTACACTAAAACTATACCATATAATTATGATCCACACAGATACAAAATGACTTGTCCCGTGATGTCAACTAAGGGAAAAAAATGATTAGTGTAAAATTAGATTAATTGATTAATGTAATATTGTTTTGCCAAGCATGAATAGTGAGTTAATTATTTGTTGTGTATTTTTTTATTTGTTTTAATTTACTAATGAAGTATGGATAGACCATTTATTATTGAGTTTCATTAATTACATGCATGTGTAAAAAAACAACTTAATTTATATTAACTAGTCAAGTGCCCGCCACGCGTTGCCGTGGAGATTGAAAATCTTCGGTACGGAAAGCTGTCTTATTTATTCACAGGATAGTAATCCCGGTTTTTGGTACCTACCAAGTAGAGCTATGTTAAATACATCAATAGAAGGATATAGGTGCAAAAGTACAAGGTACAATTTCCATACCTTCTACAAACAAAGCAGAAACTTTAATAAATATATTTTCATCCATCTCAAAAAAGGAAGACTAAAAAACAAAAAAAAACAAAAAAGAAAAAAAAGTGTCAGAAATCAGAAGGTTACGTCTAAGAAGGTTGAACCATATCCTCTTTTTTGTTGAAGAAATCTAAGGATGCACCAAATTGTTTCTTGGCCTCAAGTCTTAAAGGATATTATGTCAAGGCATATCGATAAAATTGCAAATTCAATCTCGTCAGAACAGATATTATGTCAAGGCATATCGATAATTGCAGCCTGTACCAGTGTTCCTTACAAATTTCTTCGAATACCTAATGCAATTAACAAAAGCAGCATGAATCATGTTGGTTTGTATAGGGAAATTATTTAACAAATATATGAATGATGATTATGTTTCAAACTTGTGCTAAAATTGAATACGAATAACAACAAATCTTTCATTTTTGGGTTCAATTACTGTTGAAGATTAACAAACAAAACACACAAATTGGAGATGCTATCTTGGGTACACCAAGCAAACTAAAAAGTGAAATTTTACAAAAATACCCTCTAACCTTTTCCCTTTTCCTGAAATTTGCCAACAGCTATTGTATCCATTATAAATAGATCTCACATGTATTGTAATAAGTATGAGTATAATGATCAATAAATGAAAGAGTGAGCCTATGGTGCTATGCATAGCACGGATGGGGTCCGTGCTACGGCTCAAAATTTGACTTTTCAAAATCCTAACGGTCGATCCAACCGTTCAATGTGATAACCATATGAATATGTACTTGCAAACTAAATTTTATATTTTTTCGAATTTTTTTACTATTTTTTTAGATAGGTAGAAAAATCAGTGTTTTCTGAAAATTCTGGACCATCAAAATTCTACCTATCTAAAAAAATAGTAAAAAAATTCGAAAAAATATAAAATTTAGTTTGCAAGTACATATTCATATGGTTATCACATTGAACGGTTGGATCGACCGTTAGAATTTTGAAAAGTCAAATTTTGAGCCGTAGCACGGACCCCATCCGTGCTATGCATAGCACCATAGCCTCACTCTAAATGAAATATTTCTTCAAATTTTATCTCAAATTCTATTAATTACCACTGGCAGAAGTATAGACATGAACTATGCCGCTTGTTTATTTAAGCCAAAAAAAGAGTTTTCATTTTGGTCGTTGGATAATTCTTTAGTTTGCAAATATCTAAGTATAATCTTTAATTTCTTATGTTCTAATAGGGATGAAAAAAGGTGGCATCAACCAAATCCCAAAGTTGGATGAGCTTGAATTTGAATTTCATTTGTGCAAATGTTGTACTGTACAGACTAAATTTCCATTTTTGTTATATCAACAAATGGTGGCTCATCTCAGGAAAATTATTTCAACTAATGCTCTTTAGACACCAGTACTGGCGTGCAATATACTGGTACGTACCAAGCCAAGATCCTTGCATAAACACCAGTCAAATCTCACCAAGAGACTCGCATAATTTCAAAATGCAATCCTCGGGAAAATCAAATTTTATAGATATATTTAAGAAGCAAGAATAATATAGGTGTTAATTAGACCTGGATGCTGAGAGCCTCAAAACAATGTCATAGCAACTCACTGCCATGATATTCAGGTTAGGTATCAGAATGTACCAGCACCAATATATCTCTGTACCAGCACATCAGTGATAATAAGAGGCCAGCAAACACGACCTCCATCTGCTGCCACATAGACATAATTCTGAAAACATTTAAATGTATAAAAATATAACTAATTAGTTTTAAATTCATTTTCCAATCTAGTAAACCAAATGGGCAACTGAGATACCCCAATCTATGGGGTGAGAGGGAGAGAGAGAGGAGCGATACCTGGGGGGTTCAACTCCTCTAATCAACAACAAAAAAGCAATCAAGAAGGTGGTGAAGACCCAAACCAACTATTGGATTCAGCTCCCATAAGGTAAAGGAAGGAAACCAGATACGGCGAACACGCACTGCTAGGGTTTAAGCATGGCGGGCTAATAGCGGGCTGAGTGGCGAGACAGGCTGAGCGACTGGGAATTCAGGGGAAGAGCCGCGGTGTCAGAGAGGTGAGAGTCGCGGAGCCGGAGAAATGCGATTTAGGGTTTTTCTTCTTTGAGCGATCGTAGAGAAAGAGAGAGACTCAAAGCCATTTTAGAGTGGCAATCTATGTCGGAAGTAGACTATTACTCGCCTTTTTTTGAGTTGGAAACGCCCGTAGGCTTTACTCGTCTTTTCTTCTTTGAGCGAGTAACAAAGGAAGAGGAAGTAGAGGGAGAAGATCGATTTCAAAAACGCGTCGTTTGCATCGGGAAGGAGAAACATCGACTCGCGTCAGAGAAAACGTGTCTTCTGTTTGTTTTAAATGAAACAATTTCCATGTGGCGAGTATGTTTCTAACTAAATGTAGATTTCTACACACTTGACAACATGAAACATATGTATAAAATCAAAATTATTTATTAAAGGCTGAGATTGATATGTGGTTTGATCAGTGGCTGAGATCTTTTGAATGGATGGCTCAGATCCTCTCTGAACGAATAGATGCTTGGGTGCTAAAAAATCCAACGTGATATTAGTAGTGCTGATTACATGCAAGTTCTTCAAGGATCACCATTGGAAGAATTTATGTAGTATGTAATAAGATTCGGTACCTTCGAATTTTTTACCCTTATATATAGAGAAGCAAATGGAGGGGGAAAATGAGTATTGTACTTTTTGGAAGCAAATATGTAGTTGATTGGTAAAGATATATCATCTTCGTGGAATGACGAGAGAGAGAGAGATTGATTAAAAAAAAATACTCATTTTTTTTCAAAAGCTGATTATCTGGAGGCATTGGGGAGGCATCTGAAGAACTTTTCTTATTCTTTTTTTTTATGAAATTAAATGCTCATAACTCATCAAATGAGACCCAAAATCATTGACATCTAAAATGTCATGCATATCAATTTTCTAAATGGTCGATTATCTTAATAGATAAAATAAAAATGAATAATCAACATTTTAACTAGTGAAGAAGACAACACCGTCAATGTGAGAGGTTGTGTTTGAAATTCTGATGGAGTCCTTTATGGACATTAAAAATTTTGACCTCTATCTTTATATCTAAAAATAAAACTAAGATAGAAATGATTTAATAGACAATTTAATTAGCCCGACCCAACATATACAAGTAGGCCCAAAATGTGCTTTTTACTTCCTTTAATTCTATAAAACCCAGAACAATTGATTAACCGAGCATAGTATGCCCACATGAATCAATCCCCGACTATATCAACTATTCTAGAAGCTACGTAAACCCTAATTAGATTTTAAGTCCAACAATAGACATCACAAAACCCTAATATGTCCGCCGCCAAATTCTTAGGTTGTTGAACATATTTTCCCTCATCTATAAATAGTCAACATATCTTAAAAATAGTCGAACATCAACTCTAATATGTCCCCCGTAATATTTCTATATCATTTTCTTAAACCTAGTAATTTCTATTAATTTATAATTTCTATACCTACCAACAATTCAATCCTAACCCAACGACCACTATTTTTAGTTCTCAACCTATATGGAAAATCACCACAATTGATTTTGTAGCAGGAGAGGTTATCTTTGATGATATCATGGCTTTCCATCTCATATATGTAAGTGAATTCTTGATGAGAAACCCCTCCATATTATATATTTTTTGTTCATTTTTTTTTTTTGTAATATATATAGAGATTGGTTGTGGTCATAGTTTTTGCAAACTAAAAATATATAGCTTTTTTTTTGCTGGTTCCACTTAAATATAGAATCATTTAAGTTCAAACAATTATTCACATACTTGAAAAATGAACATACTTTAAATTTTATTCAAGCTAATATATGTACTAATTTTTGCATGCTAGCTAGCACCTTCCTGTACATTAATGGTGATTCCTAAGGTCATGGCTTTCAGATTGAAAACATGCGACGTATATTATAAAACTTATTTAGTATTGTTGGTATAACATTATTTGATTTGATCTTTATTTCCAATTGAACATTATTTGTGAGAATTATTTTTTTCTTGAAGACTTTCCAGTTTTCACTCCCTATCTTAACTCATGCAAAAATAGTTTCAGAACATGTTACAGCGAAAAGCTGAAAGATAATAACCTATATGAATTTAGCATGGAAGGTGCATGTACGTAGTATGGTATGTTTTCAATGTTAAATTCTTTCAAATAGGAGAGCAATTATTAATTTAGTACTATACTTCATATATACAAAATTAAAGAACATTTATAACCACATAAAATATTAAAGGTGTACTTGAAATCCCAATAACAAAACATTTCATTACTTTAATTGATTTGGTTTTGGTTGCATCTTCCTCGATATAGGCAACGAATTAGCCAAAACTTCCATTGTTATATGATATTTAAGCGTAAAGAATGATATTTATAGGCCCTAACATTTTTTCACTCTCTCAAGCATGAGATGCTTCTAAACAAGACTAAAACCTGCACTTGATATCTTTTACTTTTGCATGTGAATTAGGTGCAAATCTCACCCAAAAAAAGCTCTTCTCTATGCAAATTCATTTACAAAAAAAAAAAAATGAGCTCTATGATACAATTATACTATCGGTGATTCTCAGTGTTATAAATGCTCGTTTTTTACATGGATGCATAATAGAGCTTTTATTGATTGGTGAAAGAACTTAATTTCATTATTGTGGAGTGAAAGAGTCGGTGTAATAAAAAAAGTCTTGTTTGTGTCTTAATTTTAAGCTGGGAGTGCGGGTGAATGTAAGAGCTTGTAAATGTCTATTTTTACTCCTAAATATCTTATCATGGTGAAAGTTTTGATTAATTCGTTACCATTATGATGAAGACAACTGTGTAAACCCAATCAATTTCAACGTAGTAGTGTGTTTAACAATGTGATTGTTACTTCTTTAATTTTTTTTTCTTCTTCATTAGTTAGTTGTAGGTTATGCCACTCTATGCTTTTGCTAGAAAGTTCAGAAATTGTTATTCTTTCAACATGTTTGAAGAAATTCTTTGACTGATACTTGCAAAAAATCAGTAAGTATAAGTAAAACAAAAATGTCAAAAATAAAAAGCAAAGGGTGAGGTTTAGGAAAATGAATTCCAGTTCCTTGGCTATTTTCTTTTCTTTACCTTTTCATTGCCAACTCAACGTTTTGCATACTCTAATATATAGTTACTACGATAACTTACTGAAATTTCTCATCTTCTATTCCTATTTCTTTCATAGTTTATTTCTTTTTATGCAATTATGAAGAGAACGGAACTTTCTCGATTCCAATGCAACTTATCCTTTTGGAGTTGGTATTTTTTATTAATATTTATACATTTTTTAATAAATAATAGTTTGAAAAATGAATATCCGATCCGTGTCCAGCTAATATCCGATCCGTATTCGTATCCGAAAAATAAAAGCAGATACGGCTATGGTTTTACCACTATCCGATCCGTATCTGATACTGGTACGGTTGATTTTCTATGTTTTCCTGGTTTTTTGGCTCTCTACTGATACTGGTACGGTTTGGCGTTGCACTGGTTTCCTATTTTTGTCTGGTTATTCTGGCTCTCTAGTAGTACTGGTATGGTTCCATGTGTTTCTATTGGCTTTATAGTGTACTGGTACAGGTGGTACCGTCTCTCTGGTAATATTGGTACTGTCTTGAGCTTGGGTGCTTTTATGGTAAATTATCGCGGGTTTTTGGGTAAATTATAGTCTCTTGCGTATTTTAGCTTTTGATGCTATGGGTACTGGTACTGTAGGTGTTTTTTTATATTTTTTTTAGTAGTTTGTTTGTAAATTACTAACTCTTATATAGTATATATCACATACTAATGGAGTTGCCATAGTTTGGCCGGGGGGCTATGCTGAACTCCGGAGTTCTGGGAGAGCCACTGCTTTACAGGCTTACAGGACATGCTGCATATCTGATTGGATATATGGGGTTTTTCATTTCAAGTGGGTTTGCATGCATACAGCAAACCCCAGTTTGTAATATTGTAAGACACTTTTGATGAATGATATGCCTACGGGTCACTTAGACAAAAAAAAACGGTATAAATTAGCTCCTTTTTAAGTACATGTAAAAAATGTTGGCATTTTTGGCACTAAAAATAACTATCATCAAATCCCTCATTATAAATTACCAGGCTTGGTTTTTGTGACTAAACTAATAGATCCACTGATCACATTTATGTGATGCGCTTATCATTATATATAACTTATCATGTTGCTTCTACCATCTAATGTATTTGAAATAACGATCATATATACTCAAACACTGCTGCCAAAATTTATTTACAATAGGATATTGGATGAAATTGAAATTGTAATATGTTTTGTATACAACCTCATATTAAAAAATTATGCATTCAAATAGCATTATTGATCTTATTGGCTCATTCCAATTTGGCTTTAGCTTAAGTCTTTATTGTGTCCTTTAATTTGTCCCTTCCGAAATTTGTATGGAATGCGTAGGGGATGCTTGAGACCAGGGACCATCTAATATGGCAATGCCAATTCTCGGTTTCACTATGGACAGGTTTGTGCACGCGTTTCAATTTGACACTACAGCATCTAAATCCACAAGTTCAGCTCATGAGTTGAATAACCGATGGTGAAAACTGGTTGATGTTCAGATTGAGCTCTTCAAATATTTATCAGGTTCACATCTTTATGATAATTTTGTGCCATAGGTTGTTCTCTTTTGAATTAAAATTTGTAGACAAAATTAAGTGTTTCAATATGAAATTTAAAAATATATTTTTTTCTTTTTTTGAAATTTGGCCTAGATGTAATATTATTTAATTGAATTAATGTTTATTCATCTTCTTCTGTTTTTTTTTACCTTTTTTATTATTTTCCTACCTGCAACAGACACTATTGTTACTTTTAGTCTATCGGGGTCACGATGAAGAGAAGTTAAAGTTCAAATATATCATTCAAATTATGAATCCGTATCACGGCATGTACCTCAGGTGTAAGTGATAAATTAGGATTGTTATTTTCATTAGCACAAATCTCAATACAGACTCTCCTATAATTTCAATAGACACAATTTAATTCGACTGGAATTAATCTGAGCGGTTCATTTTTTAAAATTACACCTCAGCTACCTGCTGGGACACGGATTCTCAAATTATACTTCATGGATGAACAGTGCCTCTAGAATTTTCTGTTACCTTCTCAGTGCAGACAAAAGTGTAATCGGTCAAATCAGAAATTGATAGAGGACAGAATATCACTAGCACCAAGCACCCAAAAAAAAGTTCTTATTGAAACTAGCGCCAAGTCTTCTGATCTACTGAAACATTCATACTAAATACCGTATTACATGGCACAACATAAAAATCTCTAAAGAAATTTTAAATTTTTATATGCAGCAGATTGCAATTATGTTTGCACACATTTGATGGATCGGTTAACACCCTCTAAAATAGGCTTTTGATGATCAAAATCTACTTTTTTTTTTAAAGAAGGATGGAGGTTCAGTTCTTAAATTCCATTTATATATTGCATCTGGGGTTTTAAATTTTACAAAAAAATTTGAAAGGAAAATTACAAAGTAAATAAAGAAAAATGAAATTTACTTATTGTGATACTAACGGTATATAAAAATCTTACCATCCAGTCAAAATTAGACGCCACACTGCTCATGATCACATATTCACATTCCAAGATATTATCATATTTATCTGGTATGATAATATTATGAATGATTAGAAATTCAATGTCAAATATTATTTGAACTGTTAAATAAAAAAAATATAACAAGTTGAACATGATATTAAGATGATATAGAACACATAAAACTATTCAAATTTATTGTTTTAAACACAAACCAAAAGGCTGACAGCGAACTTTCAAGGTATATTTCTTGTGACTGAACTAATAATCTCAACTCATCACATTTGTGTGAAACACTTATTGTTGATATATATTAGCTAATTGCTTCAACCATCTTATTTGTTTAAAATAAAGAACATACTCAATCATTTTTGCCAAATATATTTAATTGCTAGGATACCATATTAGAGGAAATTAAAAACATAGTTTAATAATGTATTGTTAAAATTGTTTTATTAAAAACATACAATAATAATATCATGGGCAGTGCGTATATACTAATTGGAAACAAACTAACCGATTTGTTTTATAAAATTATATTTCTTTCAAGTTTATATAGTAAAGTTTAGCTAAAAGAAAACTCAAATCAATATCAACCAACATTTGTGATTTGTTCTTTAAATTAGATTTCTTTCAAATTTATATAACAAAGTTTAGCTAAAAGAAAGCTCACATCAATATTGTAAACCAAAAATGGAGGAGAGAAAGAAGAAAAGAGATTTCAAAAGAAAGGAGTGAAGAGAAGGATAACAGTGAAAGTGAAAATAAAAGAAGAAAAAGAGAGAGCGAGTTATACTTATACAGTCGGGAGAGAGAGAGCACCGAGATAGAGAGAGAAAACTGACGTGACCGGTTAAGTAGTCAGGACGTACGATGTAGTGGTCAGGGGCGGACCCAATATGACTCAGGAAGAGGCGTTGCTCCCCTCATGGATTTTGAAATTTAGTATAGATATACATGCCCATTCTATTTTGCTCTCTCTATTCTCTAAAATTTTTTGCCCCTCTCTGAATCCATTCAACCCATACTATTGAATTTTAGTGCAAATATATTAGACCAAGCCCAAACAAAATAGCCAATTTGTCGCTAGCTTCCAGTATCCCAAGTCTGGCTCCCAAGTCCAAACTCCTAAGTCAATCGATGATGAATAAATGTAAACAACATCAAGTTGACTGTTATTTCTTCTTTAATTTTGAGAAAATAATACAAAAGTTTCTTAAAAAAATTTAATTTATTGCATTTGTACATACACATGCTACAAATTGTCAAATTCTAATGTTGTCTTCCTCATTAATGATAATTAATTGTATTTTTATTATTTTGATTATTTTTTTATCTACTACCGGATTAGCTAATTGGTTTGAACCCGATAAGCTATTTGAATCCGATTTTTGTCCCTCTCTGATAAAAATTATGCATCTGCCTCTGATAGTGGTGTAGGCTCGGCAAAGTCGTCGCTCACGTGGGTGGCGTGGTCTGACACGACATGAGGATGTGCGTACGGAGGAGGAAGGGAGAAAGCTTTTTTGGTCTGGAAGAAAGAAAAGAAAAACCAAATAAAAAATATTCTCTGAGTGTTGCTTAATCATGTAATATCGATGTACTAAATGTTCATGATCTAATCTAAAGCCTACGGGCGTTTTACCAAAAAAAAAAATCGTTATGTAAATTCAATCTCCGTTGAACTTTTAGTTTCGAATCTTTTTTTTGATGAAAAATAGGGGTCTAGCCCATATTTGATTGAAACATAGTGTTTTGTTACATTGGTGATGTAACTACAAAGAGTGAAAGATAATTGTACTCAAAACATATTGAGTACTAAAAGGAAAGGTAAAATAAAATAAAAAGAGAAATAGAAGCCGAAAAATAAAAAGTCTAAAGTAGAAGAGTGTAAGCTTCAGAAAATGAAATGAATGATCCGCGGCATGGATTATCACTCCCTATTTGTTGTTGTTCTTTCTGAGACGAACTGCAATTGCCATATCACTTCATCTTTGATGTCTTTCGCCTCTTTGTTTTCTTCTGTGAACATCCTATTGCAACGCTCCCTCCAAATACAGAAGTGAGCTATCAGCACGGTGCTTCTTTGCAGTTTTGAGATGTTGGTGTTTGTTAACACCTCTATTGGATTGACTGCATCCGTCAATGGCCATTTGTCCGGTATTACCCTTGTCAGTTCTTGATATACTGTTTTGGAAAATGTGCATGCCTCAAACATGTGTTTCACCGATTCATTTTGTGCCTTGCAAAGAACACACCTGTTAACTAGTGGCCATCCCCGTTTGTTTAGATTGTCAATTGTGAAGAGCTTGTTTAAAAGCATCAACCACCCGAAAACTTTCATTCTAGGTGGTGCGGGAATTTTCCAAATCCTGTGTGCATTGTTATGAATTGTAGGGCTAGTCTTCATTGCACGGTACCCCTCTCGAACAGTGTATTTACCAGAATCACTCCAAGGCCATGATACATCATCTTGGGTTAGCGGGTTCAGTGTTATACCCGATAAGATAATTTGTAGCCATACCAGTTTCTCTTGTGCGATGTCAGATAGACCGGCTCTGAACATTGATTCTAGTGAGGTAATTTGTGTCGCCTGCTGCAAGGATATGTTTGCATCAATAGCAAAGGTGAAGAGGTTCGGCAACTGTGAGCAGAGAGTAATCCCTTCCCATTTGTTATCCCAAAACCGGATGTTTTGTCCGTTTCCTGGCTGGTACGTGAATGCGAAATTACAGAATTTTATTGAATCCCTGATTGCTGTGTTGAAGATTGGTGAGTCCGGTAAACCATTTGGGCCGATGCTTTGCTGAAAGATTGATTTGCATAGTGAGGGTTGCGGCTTCTTCCATTGCCAATACCATTTTATTAAGAGAGCTTGATTGAAAGTCGCCAAGTCCATGATACCAAGACCTCCGAATTGTTTAGGGGTGCATGCCAAGGTCCATCTTGCCGGGTTCATCTTCCTGTGTGGTATTGGTGTTGTCCCATGCCAAAGGAAGGATCTTCGAATTTTGTCGATATCTTTTATTACCCATCCCGGAAGCTTTAGACATGACATAAAATATGTCGGGAGTGATGATAATACTAAGTTAATCAAGACTATTCTTCCTGCAATCGATAGGTGTTTGGCTGCCCATCCACTCAGTCTCTTATTCATTCTTTCTATTAAAGGAAGGTAAGCATTTTTTGGCAATTTCCTGTTTGATAACGGCAAACCGAGATAAGTGAAGGGTAAAGTTGCCAATTTGCATCCCAAAACATTGGCTAACTCCTGTTGTGTTGTCTGTGAGCCCAGGGAGATCAGTAGTTCCAATTTGGTGAGATTAACCAAAAGACCGAAAATTTGTTTGAACACCATTAGAACGATCTGAAGTGCCTGGAGCTGTTGGATTTCCGGTTTTATGAAGAATATTGCATCGTCCGCGTATAGTAAGCATGGTGTCATATTGCTATAAGGCATCCTCAAAGCTCCCATATTCGCCAATTTTTGCACATATCTAGCAAGAAAGTCGATTGCTAAAATGAATAGGAGCGGTGAGAGTGGGTCCCCTTGCCTTACGCCTCGTTTGAGAGTTATTTTCCTTCCCAGTAGACCATTGACCATGATTTGTGAGGTTCCTACTAGGATGGTTTGTTGAATCCAAGAAAGCCATTTAGCCGGAAAACCATGAGTCTTCATGACCCTCATGATAAACTTCCAGCTTACCGTATCGAAAGCTTTTGTGAAATCAGCTTTGAATAGTGCTATTGGAATCTTTTCCTTGCGGGCTCTGTGCAAGATATGTTGAGCATAAATGAAGCTCTCGCAGATGTGTCTGTTCTTCATAAAACCTGTCTGTGCTTTATGAATTAGGCTCGGAAGTTTCTGCTGTAGTCTATTTGCGAGAATTTTGGAAAGGATTTTTTGCACTCCATGAAGTAAGCTGATCGGTCTGTAGTCTTGCACTGTTGCCGGTGAGTCTTTCTTTGGAACTAGTACTATGTACGATGAGTTGAGTGGATGAAGTGATGTACCTTGGCTTGTGACTTGTCGAAACACGCTGCATAAATTGGGAGCCAATATTCTATGAATTGTGAGTAGAATTCCCCCGAGAAGCCGTTCGGTCCCGGACTTTTGTTTTTTGGCCATTGTTTGATTGTTGCCTTGACTTCCTGAATCGTTATCTCTTCGTCTATGTTCTGTAATTCTTCGTCTTGATTATCGTATAGATTTTCCCATTGGAAATTTGGTACCGGTGATGACTCTTTGCCTATCATATCCACATAGAAATTGAAGAAAGCTTGTGCTTTGGAGGTTTGATCATTGCAGATTGCACCTTGGTGTTCAATTTGTACTATGGTGTTGGTTTTTTTTGCTGCCGATGCCAAACCATGGAAAAATCTCGTTCCTCTGTCTCCTTGTAATTCCCATTTAGTACGTGCCCTTTGCCTCCAGATATCTTCCTCAAGCACAGCCAATTCTGTAAACCTCCTTTTGATTTTGGCTGCAATAAATTTTTCTAGCGGTGTTGTCTGTCTGGTCTCTTTGACTAGGTCGACCCAGTCCAAGAAGTCTCTACATGTGCTAATCTGATTTTTTTATGGCAGTTATTCGTTTGCTGGCCCATTCTTTTGTTTTGTTTTGAATGGTTTGTAATTTGATGTGCAATTGTGCCGGTGTTGTCGCTCTGCCCATTTCTTCCCAAGTTTGTATGACAAGTTCATTGAATTGCTTAAAACGGAGCCAACAATTCTCAAATCTAAAAAATCTAGTTTTTCTGTACCTTGTCTTTGCCGTGTAGACAATGGGACAGTGGTCGGATGAGGTGTTTGGCAATGCTGTCTGCGTTGCATTCGGGTAAGCCCGATTCCATTCATCGGAAAATAGAAATCGATCAAGTCGTGCCATATGGAGTTGCGCCCTCTCATTAGACCAGGTGAACCGGCGCCCTTGGAGAGGTGCATTGATTAATCCCAGTGTAGAAATTAGTGTTGCGAAGTCTCTTGTTGTTGTCCACTCAGTTGCCGAGGTAGTGGTTCGATCTTCAAGTGTCAATGTAAAGTTCAGGTCTCCTCCTACTAACCAAGGCGTGCCATCCAACGGCTTGATTTCCTTAAGTTCTTCTTTAAATGCCGATCTGCCCCCTGTTGCGGAGGGTCCGTAAATTCCGGAAAACCAGAAATTTTTTCCATCTTCTTTGTGTGATAGCAGTATACTGATACTATACCTCTTGATATCAGTTCTGATACTTGTGAATTTTGAAGGGACCCATGCCACCAATATTCCCCCTCTTGTTCCTTGTGCCGCCAATGTCGCTGTTTGTGTCAACCAGTTTCCAAGGATTTCCTTTTCCATTCTATTGTCAAATTGTGCTAATTTGGTTTCTTGAAGACAAACCAAATCCGGTTTTTCGATCAATAATGTTTGTCTCACCGCCAAGCGGTTATCTCTTTCATTAAGTCCTCGCACATTCCAAGAAATAAATTTTAAAATTGTGTTGTGACTCATTATGAAGCTAAAACACCATCTTGTTCCTTTGCACGAAAGTACCTGGTAGGTCCATATACCGATGGACCTTAAAAGGCCCAGGCCTGGCCCGATAAAGCACTCCTAGATTTAAAATACACAAAAGGCCGGCCCAAAATAGAATGAAATAAAATAGGCCCCCTCCCCCTGCAGAAACAGGCCACGATCAAGAGAAGCCCGGGATTCGGACCCCCTCCCGGGGCCAGCCCGAGGTCAAGAGAAACCCGGGATTCGGACCCCCTCCCGGGGCCAGCCCGAGGTCAAGAGAAGCCCGGGATTCGGACCCCCTCCCGGGGCCAGCCCGAGGTCAAGAACTGCCCGGGATTCGGACCCCCTCCCGGGGCCAGCCCGAGGTTAAAAGCCTGAGACTCGGACCCCTCACAAGGGCCAGCTCGGAGTCTAATAAAACAAGGCTCAAGGCCTAAGCATGCCGAACAGCCAGAAAAGGCCGACGTATGGCCTCGCTGATCCGGCTTGCGCCAGAATGTGCGGACATGATCGCCTATTATGCGGACGCCTCCAAAACAGTCACGCGGGCCCCCATCATTAATGATGACAAGACCCCGCTACAGTAAAGGCGACCCCTATTTAAGGCAGAGAAATCCCCAGAAAAAGGGACCGCATTCATTACAACCAGAGGAGGTATTAAAAAGGGTTAGAGCGTTAATACCCCTCCGACACCCCGCGTGTCCACCCTCTCGGCCCGATCCGCCCGGACCGGGACGAGCTACACTTTCGGCAGCTAGCCACTGCGCGGCCTGTTTCCCAGGAACAGGACGTTTACACGCCTTACTGGACCGAGTCCAAGTACGGCCCGGCCCCCTTGGGAAGGGACGTATCAACCACCGTGGGGCCCCCAGCCTCAACTGAGCAAGATGACTTCCGCAACCAAACAAACCGATATGGGCAAGATCGCCCCCGAGGAGGAAGCCCGCCGGGCGGAACAATCTAACCGACGAACTGAGAACGTGAAGCCCCCGACCGACCTAACCTCGGGCGTTCCACCCAAAGCGTCCTCGAAGAAAACTCCCCGACATGACCCGACTGTGGGGGCAACGAGCAAAAACCCCCTCGATAAACTGGGTCAGAAGACTTCCAACCCGATCATCCCGCCGAACCCCTCCCTGGGCATGCCACCCGAAGGGGCACTGGTTAACCCATCCAGGATGAATTTGGAATCCCTCGGAGTCTCCACACCAATTGTAAGGCCGACCGACTCGACTATAGTAACTGCCCAGGCCACCGGGCCGATCGGATCCACCCCTCAAAATACACAAAACCAGATGGTTTATGCCCAATACCATTCTCCGTACGTCCCCCAGTACGTGTACTCACCTCCCTACAACTATCCTCCGTACCAGCAGTACGCTCCCCCCTGCTCACCGTACCCAGCCACCCCCTTAGCACACTACCCTCCGCAGGCCGATCCCAACCTGCCCTACTATCCCCAAACTCCCACCTCAGCTCCCGGGATACGAATGATTCACCCCCCACCGCCCGTAGTGCAATTAATCCGAACCGGGCCTGGATCGAACAACCCGGAGCCCAGTCTGCGCAACACAGAAGGCGATTTCGACAACCCTGACCCCGAACTTGAGACCCTTGCAGGCGAGGGGGAAACGAGGCAGGGTGGTGGATCACGGCGAAGGTTATCCTTTGGGGCTGAGCGGGAAGAAAGCGAAGGCTCATCCGCGGCGGCCAGCTCGAGAAGGAGTGCTGGTCGAGCGAGAACGGAGCGGACTCGAGAAGGCCCCGTCAAACAAGCCGAGGAACGGTCTCGTCACTCGAGGAAAGACGATCAGTCCCACCATTCGAGGAAGGATGATCAGTCTCGTCACTCACGAGAAGAGCGTCGCCAAACACCCCCGAAGAGGCGGCGAAGGCCACTCACCCCGCCAGAAGCAGCAGGAGTGGACATGGTAATGATAAACACGATGATCAAGAAAGGGGTGGAGAAAGAGATGGCTAGGAGGGATAGAAGGAGAGCAGGGACTCGTTCCGGGTCGACGAATATTTTGGAAGGACCATTAGCCCCGGAACTTTACAAGGCCCCCATGGGTGACTTCAAGTACCCTACTGGCCTTCCCTGTTTTCAAGGTAGTGGGGATATCCAGGACCCCCAGAACTTTGTATACGGGTTCTACGAAAGGCTCCGACTACATGGAGCGTCGGACGCTGTCGCGTGTCGCATTTTCACCACCTGCCTGACCGGGGAGGCTTGGGAATGGTACATGAGATTAAGGCAAGGATCGATAAAGACTTTCGATCAACTATCAAGAGCTTTCCTGACCCGCTACGACATGCTCCGGCCCCCACGAGCGACATGTGACTCCCTGTTGAAGCATGTTCAGGGACCCCAAGAAGCAACTCGGACCTTCGTAAACAGGTTCGTGAAGGCCTCTAGGGAGGTCCGCAACTACAGTGAGGACATCGCCCTGGCGGCCATACTGAATGGACTTTGGCAAGGAGGACCGGGCACCCTCCGGTACGACGCCCGAAAAAGAGAATTCAAGAGTTTACCCGAGCTCCTAGCCTTTGCCGAAGGATACATCCGAGCTGAGGAGGATGCTGTCCAATTCGCTAGGCCGCGGTCCAGATCACCGAAACCGCAGCAGCGTGATCGGCAGCCCGGTGGCGGTCCGTCCCGAAGACGGGAGCCGCCAAAAAGAAACATCCTGTCAGCGCCACAAGAAGAACGGCGCGAAGATGGCAGAGAGGGCTATCGACCCCACTATGTGAGATACGCCCCCTTTATCAAGAAAAGGAGCGAAATGTACCATGTCATAAAAGACATGCCCGAAGTTCCAAGGCCGCTGCGCAAGAGTATTTTCGAGAAAAAAGACGAGGCCGTAAAGTGCCTATTTCACCGTTTCAATGGGCACTCTACGGGGGAATGCCTCCAGCTGAAGGATGTATTAGAAAGACTGGCCAGAGAGGGGAAACTAATCGAGTACATCAAGCCAGAATTTTTTCAAAAGTTTACGAAGGAGTACAACGGGGAAATTGAGCGTAAGAAGAAGGCCTCCTACCGAGACGACTATAAGGAACCCGGGTATGCAGGACCGAAACCCGGAGAGGGTAAGGGAAAAGGACCGGGAACATCCGGCAGGCGGCCAAGCGTGGAGATCAATGTTATCAGCGGAGGGCACGAGGTGCCGGTCCCTGAGAAACATAACCGAAGCACCACCAAGCCGTACCCTACCGTGCTGAACGTTGAAAGGCCCCTTGAAAGAAAGAGGCCCCGGATGGACGAGGCCATATGCTTTTCCGAGAAAGACTTCGGCACCGTTGCGTGGCCCCACGACGACCCCGTAGTGCTAAGGCTCAAAATTGAGGAGTTCGGGGTAAAGAGGATCCTTGTAGACACGGGAAGCTCGGCTGACATCTTGTACTTCTCAGCTTTCGAAAAGATGGGGATACAGCTTGAGAAGTCCCAGAAGAAGGTGACACCGCTAGTTGGATTCACTGGCGATTCCCTCCGACCTAAGGGGGTCGTCCGGCTGAAAGTAGCATTCGGGTCCTCGCCGCGCATCGCTGAAGTCATGGTCGACTTCCTTGTAGTGGATGCCCCTTCCGCATACAACGCGATCATTGGCAGGGGCACCCTGAACAAAATTGGAGCCATAGTGTCCTCCCCCCACCTAAAGATCAAATTCCCTACCAGCCATGGGGTGGGAGAGGAATGCGGGCAACAGCAGGAGGCCCAAGGGTGCTATCAAACCTCCCTCGAAGGACGAGGAGGGGCGGTTCACCAGGTAGATGCGAAAGCAGGAACGAGGTCG
Organism: Carex littledalei; assembly: GCA_011114355.1. Lineage (NCBI taxonomy): Eukaryota > Viridiplantae > Streptophyta > Magnoliopsida > Poales > Cyperaceae > Carex > Carex littledalei. The sequence continues at coordinate 5,302,420 of CM022095.1, read as the reverse complement.
GATCCCACTGGCCCGCATTTGCGGTCCAGCAGAGAGTTCTTACCCCCACGCACACCCATGGTCTTGGACCCCGTTGACAGAGGGGAATTAGATGCATTCGCCGAGCCGGTAGATGAAGTCGACCAAGTTGACCTCGGCAATGGCAAGTTTCTGAATGTTGGCAAGGCAGTTCAGGGGAACGCAAGAGAGAAGTTGATTGAGTTCCTCCGAGAAAACCAGGCTGTGTTTGCATGGACCGCCGCAGACATGCCCGGGATCCCAGGATCCATAGCAGAGCACCGACTACACGTCAAGTCGGGGGCAAAACCTGTTGTACAGAGGAGAAGGAACATGGGAGCCGAGAGGCGCTCGGCGGTGAAGGCCGAGGTAGCCAAGCTACTAGAAGCCGGTTTTATCAGAAATGTGACTTGTCCGGAATGGTTGGCGAACCCTGTGCTTGTGAGAAAAACAAACGGAGACTGGAGAATGTGCGTCGACTACACTGACTTGAACAAGGCGTGCCCTATGGACCCTTTCCCCCTGCCAAAGATCGACCAGCTGGTAGATTCTACCTCCGGACACGCGTTCCTGAGCTTCATGGACGCGTTCTCGGGGTACAACCAAATCAGGATGTGCCCAGAAGATGAAGACAAAACGGCTTTCACAACTCACTTTGGGTTGTACTGTTATCGAGTGATGCCTTTTGGGCTGAAGAATGCGGGGGCCACTTTCCAAAGAATGGTGAATAAGGTATTCCACGAGCAGATAGGTCGGAACGTAGAGGCCTACGTAGACGACCTTCTAGTGAAAAGCATGTCCGACCTGGACCACGTGCAGGACCTGCGCGAGACATTCGCGACGTTAAATCAGGCTGATATGAAACTCAATCCAAAGAAGAGCTTCTTCGGTCTCACGGGAGGAAAGTTCCTCGGATTCATGGTGTCCATGAGAGGCATAGAGATACACCCCTCCAAGTCGCAGGCCATCCTAGATATGAAACCCCCCCGAAACCTCAAGGAACTTCAAGCACTTACAGGCCGACTTGCAGCATTGAACCGATTCATCGCCAAATCCGGCGACGTTTGCTTCCCTTTCTTCAAAGCAATGCGCAAATCCGCCAGATTTGAGTGGACCGAGGAATGCGCAACGGCTTTCGACAAGGTCAAAGAATACTTGGCCAGCCCCCCTTGCCTCAGCCGACCCATAAACGGAGACACACTGGTTGTATACCTGGCCACGACCAACCACGCGGTCAGCGCCGCCCTGGTAAGAGAAGAAGGAAGGGAACAAAAACCCGTATATTTCGTGTCACACGTCCTCCGAGATGCCGAGACCCGATACACGCAGATAGAAAAAGCGGCCTATGCTCTCATAATTGCGGCACGAAAACTGAGACCATACTTCCAGTCCCATCCGATCAAGGTATATACAGGCGTACCCTTGAAGAAAGCCTTCGCAAATTTTGACTCATCGGGCCGCGTGTTGGCCTGGGCGCTAGAGTTGACCGAATTCGATGTCACGTTCCATTCTCAAAGTGCCATTAAATCACAAGTGTTCGCGGACTTTATCGCGGAGTACTCGGGAGCGCCGGAAGAGTTGGACGGCAAGTGGACACTTTACGTAGACGGCTCCTCGTCCCACCTAGGAGCAGGAGCAGGAATAGCTCTCACGGGCCCCCAGGGAGAAGCACTCAACTACGCGCTCCACTTCCAGTTCCCTGTAACTAACAACACCGCCGAGTATGAGGCCATGATAGCTGGCCTCAAATTAGCGGCGGGGCTGGGAGCCCGAGAGGTCCATCTACATAGTGACTCAGAGCTCGCGGTCAGGCAAATCAACGAAGAGTGCCGTGTGCACGACGACCGGTTACGACGATACCGTGAGCAGTTCCATTCCTTGAAAGGACAATTCGATAGAGTGGTGATCGAGCATGTATCTAGAAACAAAAATTGTCAGGCAGACGCCCTCTCGAAACTAGGAGCGGCTGGAAACCTTGACAAAGATTGTCCCGTGATAGTCATGGACATACCCGAGTCAAGTATATCGGGTGACGTGAAGGAAGTTCATGTTATTAACGAACCCGGGGTCGCTTGGTACGCCCCCATGTGGACATACCTCACCTCGGGGACGTTGCCTGAGGACCCGCTGGAGTCCAGGAGATTGAAGAGAATAGCCCCTTTATACTCGATACACAACAACCAGTTATACAAAAGGGGATACGCTCGCCCGTGGCTTAAATGCATCGGAGAGAAAGACGCTCAGGCAATGCTGGAGGAAGCCCACCAGGGACTTTGTGGTAGCCATCAAGGAGCGAAAACCTTGGCCAAGAGAGTCCTGCGCGCAGGATATTATTGGCCCACCATGCAGCAAGACGCGGCCAACATGGCGCGAAAATGCGAAAGATGCCAATACCATTGCCGATTATCCAGCGTCCCAGGTTACGATATGATCACAATCTCGGGAGCTTGGCCCTTCGACCTATGGGGGATTGATATCCTAGGCCCTTTCCCCATGGCCGTCCAACAGCAGAAATGGATCATTGTGGCCGTGGAATACTTTACGAAATGGGTCGAGGCCAAGGCATTAGCCCACATTACGGCAGAAGCCGCCAAAAACTTCATCTGGCGCAACATCGTATGCCGCTTCGGCATTCCGCACGCACTCATTTCGGACAACGGCACACAATTCAATGCAGATGTCACCCTGTCCTTCCTCGAAAGATTAGGCATTCGCAGCAACTTCACCTCGGTGAGTCACCCGGCCAGCAATGGCCTGGCCGAAGTCACCAACAGGACCATTCTGGATGGTCTCAGAAAGAAGGTGGCCTCCAACAGGAAAAATTGGCCCGATAAACTAGACGAGATCCTCTGGGCATACAGAACTACTCCCCGCGAGGCCACCCAGCAAACACCGTACTCCTTAGTATATGGCATGGAGGCTGTCACCCCCCTCGAACTCATCGCACCTTCCCTCCGGATGACGGCCTATTCCACAGAAAGCAACTCCGAAGCACGAGCGGTGGACCTCGAGCTAGTGCAAGAACTCCGAGACAAGGCCCGTATCCGGACCACCGAATATCAGCGGAGGGTAAAACGCGCCTTCGATAGACGCGTGTCACCCCGGGCGTTCGAACCAGGTGACTTGGTGCTAAAAAAGGTCGAAGCTGCCGGACAACATGTTGGTAAGCTCCAACCTAATTGGGAAGGCCCCTTCCGGATAATTCGCCCTTGCGGCAAGGGAGCTTACGAGCTCGAAGGTCCCGACGGGCGACTGCTCGCCCGGCCCTGGAACGTTGTCCATCTCCGCAAATTTTATACTTAAAAAAAAAAGGAGGGGGAGAAAGAACAGGTACAACAGCGGACATGCCGTCTGCCCAAATGTAATTACTATCTTTTGTCTCTTTTGGACCAGCATGGGAATGCCCGTGCAAGGTCAAGGGCGCCGGTGCGATATTATAAGCACGGCCCGACATTTCGTACTTTTGCGCCAACACGGAAGTGCCCGTGAGCGGCCAAGGGCGCCGTTGCGATATTATAAGCACGGCCCCGGTGCGCGATGTCCGACTAACAAATTCGAGGCCCGACGACACAAAACTGCCGTCGGAACCACCTCACAAAAACAACTGATTATCACAAGGGCAAACAAGAGCCTACGGGCGATAAATGCCTCTACAAAAAATAAAAAATAATAAATAAAATTATTGCGCTAAGAGGATAACCGAAAAGCCTAATGGGCAACGAACGCCTCCGCAATAAAACAACAACGGCGCTTCTCATAGCAGAAGGATAAAAGCCTATGGGCAACATACGCCTTAACCGACCAAACTGGAAACTACTACAACGACTTCAGAACAAAGGCCCTCGAGTATAAGACAGCCCGAAACAACTTTTCCATAATAGCGAGCGTGCGCTAGTCGTGCAAAGTACGAACGAATACTCTGAAAAGATGACGAGTACACACGAGGCGCCTCGCGAGGAAGATTCGCGCTAAACTCGGGCCAAACAACCTGAAGTACGAAACAGCAAAACAATTCTCCAAGGCAACACAGGAAGAGAGTCACAGAAATGTGAACGAAAGCTCTGCAAAGAGCAACAAGTACACATGACTCTCGAACATGGCAACACAGGAAGAGAGTCACAGAAATGTGAACGAAAGCTCTGCAAAGAGCAACAAGTACACATGACTCTCGAACATGGCAACACAGGAAGAGAGTCACAGAAATGTGAACGAAAGCTCTGCAAAGAGCAACAAGTACACATGACTCTCGAACATGGCAACACAGGAAGAGAGTCACAGAAATGTGAACGAAAGCTCTGCAAAGAGCAACAAGTACACATGACTCTCGAACATGGCAACACAGGAAGAAAGTCACAGAAATGTGAACGAAAGCTCTGCAAAGAGCAACAAGTACACATGACTCTCGAACATGGCAACACAGGAAGAGAGTCACAGAAGTGTGAACGAAAGCTCTGCAAAGAGCAACGAGTACACATGACTCTCGAACATGGCAACACAGGCGCGAGTCACAACAGTGTGAACGAAAAACTCTGCAAAGAGCAACGAATACACGCGACTCGCGAAATCAAAAGGAACAGTTGGGCAAAAAAGCAAAATCCCAAAAGGATAACGAATGCGCATAACCCTGCTTTGGATAAATAATAGCGAAAACCCGTAGCGTAATGAAAAAATCTCTCCGAGGATCCCGAAGCACAGCGTAAACGGAAGCCCGACGGGGCAACGAACACGCAAAACCGGACAAAACATTCCGCCATTCCGCAAGGACAACGAGCTTGCCTAAGCAGTAGGTACAAACGAAAGTCCGGCGGGATAAGCGTGAATAACCTACTGGCCTCGCGAGACCGAAAGTAGGCATGGCAACATGTCCGAACAAAGTCTCGCAGGAATATATCTACTGGCCTCGCAAGACAAACGAACGGGCATAGCGACATGCCCAAATAATAACCTTGCAAGAACATTCCTACCAGCCTTGCGATGCCGCAGGGCGACCAAACAGAGAGTTGCCCAGCAATCTCGCGAACTTGAAGAAATCAAGAGGACAAGCCCTTAGGGGCAATGCGCAATAATACAGCACGCAACACCACCGACCTGCAAAGCAGGCATTTCCTCGAGACGAGCCATAGAAAAAAGAGGACCGAGGACCCCACTCGCTTCGGGAAGTCACGGAAGCACGCCTCACAAGGTAAGCAAACTGTCTATTCTTTTATATCTGCGCTACAAACGCGTATAAGAAAAGTTTCCCGCGTACCCCGAACCCGCACGACCGAAAGACTTATGTCACAACAATTATACGTCAAGGTAAGGCGAACACATAAACATAAATATTGTCAGGTCAACTGTTATCTCGGGTGGCTGAGAAACATTCCTCAGCAAACCACCCGAGCAAAAGCATACAACAAATTCTGTTAACACCTCCACACCTCGGAGGGTTCCTCACACAAAATACGCTCCAATACAAATAACAGAAAATCATAATAATAAAAACGAAGAAGGATGTGCTCCGCCCAGCCTCTCTGCCGCGACATACTTACTCATCCTTGTCCTGCGACAAACCAAATAATGTAAGGTGACTACCCACATTACACCTCATTTTATGACATATGTATAGAAAAAAAAAGAAGGAAGAAGTTATACCTGGTTCACTTCGAGGTTTTCTGCAGGGTCGTCTCCCGACTCTGGATTGTAATCTACCTTGTCCAGCGAAGCCTCTCCATCGACAGTACCCGAGACGGCCTCTTGGACCGTAGGACCCTCGCTGCCTCCCACATGATCTTGAGGAGACTGCGGTGGTGTATCCTCTCGGTCCAAATGACGAGGCCACGGCGCAATCTTACGCCACGTATGAAAAGGCGTCTTCGGAGTACAGCTCAGTAAGTTCATGCTCGGGAGAACAGGCCCACCCTCGGGGTTGAGCAACTGGCCTCCAGCCTTATCCCACTCATATCCCACCAGACCCTGAGGAGCCCCATCCTCGTCCGCAACAGGCGGGTACCCGAGATCCTCAGGGGCGAACGGATAGAGACCAGCCAAAACAGATAACTCGATATGGACCTGCTTCTTAATCGTCCCAGTTAACGACAACATCGCTGCGAGCTTAAAAGGATCGCTAACCAGGAATTCTCGGATCACCCCCTTCTCGTGATCGAGACGCTCTGCTTGCGAGTTCTTGATTGCACGTAAGGCCTGGGATAACTGCTCCCGCACAAGCGTCAACTCCCGGGCCTGTCCCTCCTTTGCCCGTTTTAGCTCCTCCACCTCCGCTTCACTGTCAACGAGCTTAGACACGGCCTCCTCGAGCAAATCCGTGCTCCTCTTAGCGCTGGTTTCGCTTTCCTCTAACGCACGGGCCTTTGCGTCGACCTCGCTCCTCAACTTCTCAACCTCGTCACTGCTGCCCACCACTGAGCCCCGAAGCTTTTGGTAGTCGTCACTCAAAGACTTGTGCTTCTCCATCCAGTAGTCCCTCTCCACAAGGGCCGCTGTCAAATCCGCTGGTTCTACAGGAGATTGGGCCACAGTCAAATTCTTGGCGATCATTGCCTCCGCCGCCCGACCAAACAAGCAGCCTATCTCGAAAAGACGACCAACTGCGTCCAGCATCATACCAGCCCCGCGTTTCTGGATAAGTCGACCCAAATAAGGAGGCTCCAAAGCGCGGAAGGCCTCCCTATAAAACGTCGCGCTCTCGAGGGGCCGCTCCTTAGCGCTTTGCATCTTAGCCAAGTGAGGGAACAAAGCGAGGCACCCGTCTGGTTGACTTAACGGGAAGGGAGTCTTACAAATGGTCCCTACCCCAACCTTGCCCGGAAGACTAGCCTTACGGGAACCCTCGGACGGCGTAGGTGCCGTCTCAGGGGAAGCGGTCGTGCTCGAACCCCCGCCTCCACCTTGCCCCCCAGCTGATACCGGAACTCCTTGGGCCAACACAACTGACGCCACACCCGAAGGAGGGACTGCTACCTCCGACGAAGGGGTAGTGGCGACGTCCCTCGAACTCGGGGCTAAAGGTGGCCGAGTCACGTTCCTCTTCTTATTGGTAACTGGCCCTTTCCCCTTCTCACTGCTATCAATGTCGTGTGTCGCCCTCCGCTTCTTCGACTCTGCACCCCCAGCCCCCTTCTTGACCGTACGCTCCGCGACGCCAGCAGGCGGTCGAGCAGGAGCCGCGTTGGCCCCCGGTAACCCAGCATACAGCCCCTCCGCGTGCGAGCACACCAATTCGGGGATCGCCTTCAGCCCGTTAAAAGAGAAATCCATCAGGCCGTAAGCTGCATCAAAAATATGCACTCAAGGGTCATATATATAGGGAAACAGTTAAGATTCTTTATTAAAAGAAATATATATGCGCAAAAACTACCTCGTGACAAATCCTCGATAACGTCGACGGCTCGTTCATCATCAGCGCTCATCTTAAAGCCGCTCATCTCGGGTTTCCCCTCCCACAAACTGTCATCTTCACCCCTCTTAATCTGTCGCCACGAGCGACGAATACCTCGCAGCGACTCAACTTCCTCGGGCTTAGTCAAATACACCCAACCCCTATTCCAACCATCGATTTTCCTCAAGAACTTCTTATGCGTCTCATAGTCAAAAACTTCCGGCGCGTCCTTTCTCCTCTTGACAGCAACAAAATCCGACGAAGCTATGCACAGTTTAAAATAATGTGCGAACAGGGCCACGCTTGGCTGTAGCCCGTCAAAACAAACCTGAAATTCGTCAAATAGCCTCTCGAAACTAACAAGATAGCACCATCCTACACCTGTCAACTGGGCAGGAGTTATGTCCAGCGTCGTCAAAAAAGTAACCTGGAAGGGAGTCAAAGGCAGTTGGAACCCGCATCGGGGCATCTTCCAGTAAATACAGAGCCCCCTCTCATCATCATGGGCTCGATCGTCGGCTTGCGGCAACAAGAACTTTAACTGATCAAAAGAAATACGATCCCTGGCATCCTTCTTTACGAACTCACCATAGAAAACGTCAACCCACCAACCTTGACTACGACAACCTGTCGCTGATGGGAATAGGAGACTAACTTCTGTGAACTGCGCATCGCGCGCATGCCCGGGGCGCCTCCTCTTCGATGAAGGTAGTCCCTCAGAATTCTTCTTCTTCTTGAACACCCGCGAGGGCGCCGAAACTGACGCCTCACGGGAAGACCCCTGGCGATCAGGTGCCTCGGCTTCCTGCGACTCCTCATCTTCTTCGACAGAGCGACTATCGCTTTTGCCGGAAGAATAATACGAGGGATCAGCCTTCCCCAGCGGGACCCGCTCCCGAGCTGTCTTTTTCCTCCCCCCCATCTTCGATGACTGCAAAGGCAAGTTAATAAGATGGTCAGCAATGGGAGATATTACCGAGGGCACTATCCTCTTACCCAACGAGGCGAAGGCCCTTTCCAGGGCAGCTCTCGACTTCCCGGCACCTTCACCCTCTATCCCGTAATCCCACATCGCCGGATCGGCCCAGTCAACGAGCTCGTCGGGAGAACCCGGTTCAGCTGCGGCCCCATCAACAGAAGACTCCGGTTGTGCCGCCTTCCAATCAACGGACGACTCCGGGCCTATATCATCCCAATCCACGGCCGCCTCCCAATCAAAGAAATTTCCCTCGGAACCCGAATTACCGCCCGTCTCCGACATTTAAAAGAACCTGCCCAGAAACTGTCTTACGGACCAACCGTAGGACCTCGCGTATAGTAGACAAACAGGGGTAGAACAATACCAACCTCGTGGCTCACGGTATCGATCGAGATACCGGATCCCGAACGAAATGTTTGCGACAGTAATACTTACGAATAGTGAGCGACGCTCCCGCGAGGTGGTCGTGCAGTCGTCCCTGCCAATTGTCCTTATCAGCGAGAGCGACGAGCGAGACTACTCCGACAAGGGAACTTGCTGAAAGCGGACATCCGCACGGGCCCGCCTATCTTTATATAGGGCCCCCGTGAAGAACCGTAGGAATCAGCACCAATCTCAAGGAACAACTCTCGACACGTGTCTCGCTCCCCTTCGATCGGCCGCTTCAAAAAACCCAAAACGTCGCGTCGTTCAGCCTTTTGGCGCCAAAATCCGAAGGTATATCGAACCATCGCGTCTCTTCGGCTTCATCTGCGCAAAAAATCCCCATGACGTAAATCCTCTACAACCCTGGAGCATGCTGCCCCTCAAGACACCAATCCCACGACCGTCCCAACGAGTGAATCCTGACCCCACGCTAGGATCACCGTTCACCCGAAGCAGTGGGCGGCCTGGTCAAGATAGCAGCGGATCCCGATGACGTCAGCAAGCCTAAGCATTTATGACGGCCTGACACATGCATTTATTGCATCTACAGTAACCCCCCGTTATATATACGCGTAGACCTTCCGTACCTAACCACCAGATATCTGTTTAACTTACCTCTCGGGAACATGGCGCCAAAACCATCTGACAAGCGTGGAAAGAAACCCCTCGACGAAGGCCAGCCCAGCGACCCGAGGGCAAGGCACCCGACTAATGTCCGAGACCTACCCCCACAGATCCGCTCCAACTGGCTCCGTTTCTTCCCGCGACGTAACCTCGACCGAATGCTGTCAAGCCCCAATCGCAAGCTCCAGAACTTCATCAAATACCTGATCGACGTTGAAGTACGCTCCTACGAGCACTGCCCCTGCTGCCCGAAGGCTCGCCGCAATGAACCCCAACCCGCACCCCCCCATTGCGCCCCACCCAAGCCGGCAACCCTCCGCACTTGCCCAGCATGCGGAAAAACAGGTAATCGGTCAGAGATGCCCCGGTGCCACCGATGCAGGCAGAGGTTCCACCAGGCTTGCCAACCCGAAGAAACTCACTACTTGTTTCCTATCCCGGGCCTAGAAAGCTGGCACTGCGACGAATGTACCGCCATCCTCAACTCCCTGGACGACATGAACGAGGACAGCGACGAAGACGGCAATCAGGACGGTGACGAGGAGGGCCCGCAGTATCACCCCACTAGGTCTGACAACACTGACCCCGAGGAAGAGTCCTCCACAGACAGCTTCTTCAGCGGTTGATACGCTGCGCGACGTCGCCCCATCCACCTGGCCGGATGTTTACTATTATCTCTTTTGTTCCCCGACAGGAGGATGGGTTTTTTATTTTTATTTTTATTCTGATGGTAACCCCGCGAACTACTATGTTTTGTTGAGAAGGAAAACTCTATAAACCACATAACATTACCTGTAGTTATAATCTTTTCTACGTTGCTAAGTTCCTAAAAGCATGTTCGCATAACGAGACACGAAGGCAGAATATTAAATGAACGTCGCTTGTATGACAATCCCGTCGAAGCCCGGCGGTACGCTACATCACAATGCTGATTTACGATATCGCTAAACCAACTGGCACTGCCTACCCCACGACCTCTCGGTCCGAGGTAGATCGCGAGACATTAACGAACATACTACCTGAAACTAACCACCTCGCGACACCAACCCCATCTGTTACCAACACAAGTTGGTACACCCCCTGTCTCAGGACAGTCCCGGGGATACATGTCTCGCTTCTAATCTTACCAATTGCATGAAAACAAAGCTACCTTGTAAGCAATAATCGCACATTCCATGTCGCGAGACTTAAGTAGTCCAAACAAAACAGGCAATGAAACCACCCTCCCCTTATTCTAACGGGCACGATTCGAGATACCTTGGACAAAGGAGTAACTCTCGACAAATCGCCAGAATACTGCCCCGCGACATCCCCCGCGGCATAAAAACATTCTCTACTCCAACCCATCAACCTCGTATGCGCAATCGCGCACATTTCCCAAATATGGGCTAACTAACAGAGAATTGCCATTAATTTAGCTCAGACGCTCCGAAAATGATATGTCTCCTACCAATACCACCACGAAGTAACCATTCAGTAACCCCTAACAACGCCTCGAAACGACCGCCCCATAAATCCAAAACGCTTCGATATTAACACCGGTCAAAACAACAGGGCTACGCTCGTCCAGTCAGGTCACCTAGCCTCAGCTTTTATGAGTCGGTGGGGCCCAGACACGATAACCAATGGCACCACCCCGCCTATATATTGGCCCACTAAGCCATAAGAAGATCATTCCTCACCAACCAATTCCCCATTCCGTCAACTAACCCTTACCACATCTACCCTCACAATGTCGTCGAACGACTCGGTTAACAAACCCGAGCAACGACGTCTCAACATTACCCTCCCCCGCGATTCGCCTCCCCACCGACCCCGGCCTAACCCCACGCAGCCACCACTGCGAATACTGTCGGAAGGCGAGAGATGGGTATTATTACAAGACGTATCACACTCGGACTTAGCATGGATGCTAACCCACGAGAACCTTCGTATCCGAGATTTCCTCGACTTCAAGCTCAGCTCATGCCCGAAATTCACCCCGGAAGACGAGAATGCCATCCAACCTACGGCGCCGTCGTTGCGCACGTGCTTCGTGTGCGATGATCAAGATCCCAAGACCGAGATGGTCAAATGCCGAACATGCTTCGAGTGGCGCCACATGTATCATTACGATATAAAAGGCCGCTCCGATCCCCGCCGTCGGTTTTGGCGATGCCCCCGTTGCATCGACCTCAACTTCGGAGGACCAACCTTATACACAGCCACCAAGGAGGAGCTCGAAGCAGACAATACATATGAGGACACCGATAACGAGATCCTCGCCTGAATGTCCCTTAAGCAGCGACATCACACCCGTCTTCTTGCCGAAGAGGACCCCGGAGTGCAACGGCCGAAGGGGAAATGTCTCTTCCGCCTGCCTCAGGTCCCACCTCGGCAGCCATGCGGGTATACAGGGAACGAGTCGCCCTGCACATCGTAGCTCACTAGGACAAATGTATCCGTTGTCATGTATCAACTAAAGACAAATGTTGTCTACAAAATATGTATCATTCCGATGTAACATCATTACACTTATAAAAACAAACAGTTGAATTCGTTGACAAACCTCCTTACGGTATCAAACAGTCCACCTTTATCGCATTACGATTGGCCGAATTTCGGCCCCGCGTAGGTTCCTCCAGATACACACTGACATTCTTGTCGAACATATATCCCGCGGCCTAACGCCAATCAACTAAAAAGTCGACGACTATACATCATGGGTTGCCTGGGACCCACATCATTTATAGCCGCAGTACCGCCTTACATCTATAAATACCAACCTCACATTACGAAAGAAGGGACAACCATCCTTCTCATTCTCAGTCCATCCCCCCTAAACAAACATGCCTTTCAAGCAAGTGGTTTCAAAATCTAAGAGGCCCGCGGACCAAGGTCAAAGTAGCCGCGACCAACCTCCCCCCAAACCTCGTCGCTCTTATAACCCACGACAAGTCCTCTCTCCTACAGAGAGATGGGCCCTCCGCCAACGATTCTCCGAGGAAGATTTGGAATGGATGCTCCATAACGAGGACCTCCAAATCTGCGACTATATCGACCTCCTCCTCGCCGGTACACCCTCATTCACTAAGGAAGACGAGAACAACATCTATGACGACGTCAACTTCGAGCCCAAGCTGCGTTGGTGTGTCATATGCCACGATCAGGGGCCCAAGCACGAAATGGCGAAATGCCGGATGTGCTATGAGTGGAGCTGCTTCGAACACTATGACATCCGAGGTCGCGCGGACCCCCGACGCCGGTTCTGGAAATGCCCTGGATGTTTATCCCGCAATTCCGGAGGCCCGAGCCTCTATACCGCCACTCCAGAAGAAATCCACGCGGACAACCTCTTTGAGGATACTGACAACGAGCGCGTGGTCTGATTTCAATATTTCCTTATCTATTAGGCATTGTATGGTCCCGATTTCATGTCATGTTTGGGCGCCATGCTATTTAAGAATATTTTAATGTCAACATATGCTTATGATTGTCGCCATACCCTCTGTGACGCGCCCCCCCTAAAAAAAAAAAAAAAAAAAAAAAAAAAAAAAAAAAAAAAAAAAAAAAAGAAGAAGACGACGACGGCGAAGAACACCAAGCGTAGCTCGCCCAAATAACACTTAGCTACCCAAAGCCACCCAACACACCGACACAATCAGTCGGACACTTACCCGAGACAGGGCATACCAAACGCTCGCAAACTTTGTAAATAGCAAAATTACGACCTTACAGGGAAAAAACGATAACACAGGTCAAGACTATCTGGAAAACACGAAAAACCCCGAGACCAACTCGGGGGCCGCCAACAACAAAAATTACGAAATATAACGGCAAAGCAAAATTGACACATACTATGCGTAACCAATAAGCGGTGCGACGCGAGATCATATAAACGAGAACTTCAAAATAACCAACATACAAACAGAGAAACCCCGACGGATAACTCGGGGGCTGACAACAAACAAATACCTCATAAAAAATTCCCAAGATCAACTCGAGGGCTAACACTCGCAAACATTAAAATAAGTTAGAAGCCGAGACAAGCCAAGAAAACTCCCACGATAGGACCAAAGCCGCCTAATCAAGAACCCGAAAGCGTCATACTGATGCATTTCGGCTTCGGGGGCTAATGGTAGGTCCATATACCGATGGACCTTAAAAGGCCCAGGCCTGGCCCGATAAAGCACTCCTAGATTTAAAATACACAAAAGGCCGGCCCAAAATAGAATGAAATAAAATAGGCCCCCTCCCCCTGCAGAAACAGGCCACGATCAAGAGAAGCCCGGGATTCGGACCCCCTCCCGGGGCCAGCCCGAGGTCAAGAGAAACCCGGGATTCGGACCCCCTCCCGGGGCCAGCCCGAGGTCAAGAGAAGCCCGGGATTCGGACCCCCTCCCGGGGCCAGCCCGAGGTCAAGAACTGCCCGGGATTCGGACCCCCTCCCGGGGCCAGCCCGAGGTTAAAAGCCTGAGACTCGGACCCCTCACAAGGGCCAGCTCGGAGTCTAATAAAACAAGGCTCAAGGCCTAAGCATGCCGAACAGCCAGAAAAGGCCGACGTATGGCCTCGCTGATCCGGCTTGCGCCAGAATGTGCGGACATGATCGCCTATTATGCGGACGCCTCCAAAACAGTCACGCGGGCCCCCATCATTAATGATGACAAGACCCCGCTACAGTAAAGGCGACCCCTATTTAAGGCAGAGAAATCCCCAGAAAAAGGGACCGCATTCATTACAACCAGAGGAGGTATTAAAAAGGGTTAGAGCGTTAATACCCCTCCGACACCCCGCGTGTCCACCCTCTCGGCCCGATCCGCCCGGACCGGGACGAGCTACACTTTCGGCAGCTAGCCACTGCGCGGCCTGTTTCCCAGGAACAGGACGTTTACACGCCTTACTGGACCGAGTCCAAGTACGGCCCGGCCCCCTTGGGAAGGGACGTATCAGTACCGATACATCCGACTCACGGCTGGTTCAACCTTGAAATAATAAAAACTCCTTCCTCCCGCTAACCTAGCTAGATCCTTCCACCTTCCCAAATTTAAAAACATAAATTGCACAATCATTAAAACACAGGGTTACACTAATGTTCTTGAACCTATTTCTGGAATTTCAGGCCTCTGCCGGAGGCATGACAGTAGACAGCGAAGTCGTAGCCGGTTCAGAATTCTTAAGCTACGCGATCTTGAAATGCAGGTCTTCGTCGAAATCAATTCCTGCAGTGTTGACTATCACTTCGGCTTGGCAACTTGATAGCGGTTCTAAGTTGCGCAGGTATTGCAGTTTCTGTTCAGTTGGTGGCAGGGGCGGCTTCATCCTGTAGACTCTCTTAGGCGATGGTGCTACGAAATCTTCCCCTAATAGCTTGCAAGCCCTTTCTGCCGAAGAGATATAGGAACCTGCTGCATTTTTTTTGATACGTGGGCTTCTCCTGATATTGTTGGTGAACTTAATTTTTTTTTCAAAGCCCGGTGGTGGTCCCTCTTTGAAAAGAAATGCAAAAGGGTCGGTTTCATTTGATATAATTTCCACCGTAGGCAAAGGCCCCTCTTCATAAAGAAACGCTAAAAAGTCAGTCGGGTGCTCTAAGTTCTGCGGACCGTGGCTGTTGTTGACTTCTACAGGCCCAGTTGGAGGCAGGCCGGTCTGTTGCTCGCTGTTGGTTGTTGCAGCTGGCAGGCCGAGCTGATGTTGGCTGATGCAGGCCGAAGTAGCATGCCCAGCTGTTGGATGCAGGGCCAACTGGCAGGCCGAGTGGTTAGGTGCTGCTAACAGGCCCGATATATCTGTCGCAGGCCCAGTTGGTAGGTGCAGGCCGAGTTTCCTGTGCTTGTTTGGGCCGACAGGGAATGTTGAGTTGTTTTGCGGAGAGCCAAGGTTGGCCGGCCCAGTTGCAAGATCTCCTCTAATAGCCCAGTTCTGTGAGAATAAGCCGAGTGATTTGTCTATAGTAATCTGCCAGACAGCGCATGCGGTCTTCCCTTTTTCTGAGTACTGCGCGTGTACCGACACTCTATCCGATGTTCTTTTAAAAAGCACTGTTGACACTATTTTGGTACATGGCAGGGAAGGCTTTCGGACCCCAGAGTCAAAACTCTCCCTTTCTTTGCTAAGGCATCCCCTCTGTTCTCCAGTGGCATATTCCTCTATAGTCTCCAGTTGTGGTTTGAAATATTGCATGGTTAACGGCACTGTTTGTACCGGTATTTCCTGTACCGGCTTGGTACGCCTGGAATATGCGGAGTCAGCCCCGGCTTGGTAAGTGTCGAGTGTCCTCGAGTAGTCGTCCGAATCCGGTGAGTAACGTTCGGGGGTCGGCGGTGCACGCCTATCATTGTTTCTCTGCAGCCGAGGATCGTCTCCTCCCGGTGGTGGGATTTGCCCAAGTGGATAATGGAGCCAACCTTCGATGTCGACATATACCGTCCTCGAGTATGAATTTGCGGTGTACATGAGGGTCGGTGGGATGCTTGCCGGGTTGTGGCAGGATACCAAGACACGTAGAGTGTCAAAGTTCTCGTTGGCAAAAACTGGTGCAATTTTGAGCACATGGCTGATGCCGGCAAGAAGGTAGTCTAGATCGGTTATGTTCCAAGCGTTCAATGGTACCCTGCGCAGTACAAGCCGTGCTTTGTATGCGATAGGGTCGTAAGTCATGCCCAAAGTCGGTTTCCACTCGGCGAGTTGGACATGTGTGTTGTAGTCGATCGCGAAAACCCCGACATGTACCGCGTGGTTCCTTAAGTCCATTGTGGGGAAGATTGCTAGGAAGTGACCCATGGTGCGGTCAAGTTTTCCTATTTTGAAATCTCTCGGATGTCGGTGGAGTTGGGCAGCCAAGGTGGTGGCGAGACGGTGAGGTAAGGTTCTCTCGTTGCAATTAGGTCCCATGTGGACAACAGCAGCCCTATCTAGCATCTCGTTCGAGGCGTGGAAACCTTCTCGGATTGGCACATATGCTCTTCTCAGTTCGTGACGGACGGCCGGTAGCCTCGAAGGAGGCAACATGGGCATTGTTTGCCAATTTTCCATTTCATTTTCCTCTCTGTTGTTGGTAAAGTGTTGGTCTTTTTGAGTTCTTGTGTGCTTAACTGTTGGTGGCACTGTAGCACCTTTTATAGGCTTCTTCTCTTTGATTTTACAGCTGGCCGATTTATGCCCAAAACTCAAACATTTAAAACACTTCATTGAATTCCTGCAAACAGCTTGCAGGTGCCCTTTCTCGGTGCATTTAAAGCATTTTCCTTACTCTCTTAGTGCCTGCATTTTCTGAATAAGCAAAGGGTGATGGTACTTACCTAAACTTGGAATTTGTGTGTCCTTTTTGTTCTTCTTTCTTTGTATTTTCGTCCATCCTGCCTCCATAGTGTCATTGCTGCCAGGTGCATTGAAGAGCTGAGTGGAACCTGGTATTGCCCCCTGGATAATGGGTTGCGCCGTCATGAATTTTTCTGTGCGTGGTTCATCAATGAAAGTCAGGTTGGCCATGTGGGGTCTGAGTGGGTACAGAGCATTTATCTCTCTCTCTGTAGATGTGGTTGAAAGGTGGTTAATGGGGGGAAGGTAGCCAGCTGTGATGCTAGCATAGGTTGGCTTGGGGAAGGAAACATTGAGTGTGGCAATGCCTTCCTGGGTTCGCCTCTTGTGCTCTTGGGTGGGGAAGAGAACCATAGCGCCCTCGGTCCAGCTGAACAAAAGTAGTTAATTTGCCCTCTAGTGTAACTAGGCGAATCTACCGTTTGTGCAACACTTCTTAGTTTCGAATCTTTTGAAAGTCTAAATTGGTTTTCATTTACTTAAACGTTAATTATAAATTATCCAAATTTGTTTTAAGCCACTTTTGTATACAGTTGAAGTTTTGGTTGTTCTCCAAATTAATTAAGTTTTTAAATTGCTAGATTTGAATATTTAATAATCGTGTTTAATTATTGATACTTGTACGTTGGATTTACTTGCCTTATTCGTAAATCTACTTTTAGTTCATTATTTATAATTAATTATTGTTTATCACTCTTATACTCATTTAAAATTATGGGTTATCACTTCTCACACTTAAATTGAACTTATTTTACTTATTTAATTATTTGTTTCCATCATCAAAGTTGTATAGCTTTTAATCTAGATGGATGCAATACATTTTAAATTTGGAGTTTATTTTCAGTGTATTTGATTCATCCACAGTTATTTTTCATAATCAATTAACTTTTATTTTAAAAAAGCTCAGACACTTTATTTTTAATATCCGATCGAAATTATTTAGCCGATTTCAAAAATACGTCTTGGTGGCTCTCATGGTAAAAAAAAATTGTGTACATTATTTTTTGAACCGCCTTGATATTGCATTGAGTTTAAAACTTTGGAAACTTTTTGCATTTTTGTTTATCTGATGTTAATTTATCCATTGTTATTTAAAATTTTGCATCATTGTTGAAACTGGCTAAATAATTTCCATTATATACAAAAAAATAACTTTTTTGAGATTAAATTTTTATGAGTCGTACTATCCTCGGGAGCATTTTCGCTATTCATAAGTGGTAGTTAAAATTCAAAATACATAATCACTATAATAGTGAAGGAAAAATGTGATATGACTTACGTAAGTAATGCATTATAAATTAGTTATGTCACATCACGATATGTGACAAATTTATTTTCACGTAATATGACTAAAATAGTAGACAACAATCACTTCACACGAATGATCACGTCACGTGTGATCATGCTGTGACCACACGTGACTGGTCACGCTTAACTATTTTTTTCAATTTTTAAGATTGTTCATACAAAAATAAATAAAAAAGATGCTAAAAGTACAAAAATATTGTAAAATAAATTTAAATAAATAAATAATATTGAAAAAATTGATTATATAACATGTCACGTGACATGACCGAATCAGTTTACATAACATGTAATTTTCAATCAAAGAAAACACGTCAAGCGAATGGACACATCACGCTACACATAAGCTACATCACGTGACGTGACATATTGTAAAATATCTTGATTTATCGTAAACCGATAATGACGTAATTAATTTTCAATCAAAGAAAAACACGTCAAGCGAATGGACACGTCACGCTACACATAAGTTACATCACGTGACCAGAACGTGTGACGTGACATATTGTAATGTATCTTGATTTGTTGTAAACCGATAATGATGTAATTAATTTTCTTCGTTATACTACATAGTATAGGTGGACGAATCGAAAATTATTGTCGAAGACCAGAATCATTTCCCAATATATAATTGTATCGTGGTCAAAATCATTAATACTTGCATTCATAGTAAAAACTTACTATTGAAGTCGCCCGTTTATTATTCATTGTATTGAGAAAATCCAAGGCATTAAGATCAAATCTGGACCGTCCGATTAAAACCCAGCGCAATTGTCGCAAAAACTTTCCGATTCGGCATTGAGCTTGACCAAAGGTCAACAAGTAACCCAGGTAAAGCCCTGCCACGTGTCAATCGTGCATTGGATAAGAAAGGGTCTCGCGGATCCCTATTCGCCAGATGCAATCTCGATCGTTAGATCAAATTGTTTTACATTTCAAATTTAAGAAAGAAAACCATTCCCTTTTTCCAACATAAAAAGAAGCATTATCGCCTTCCCCGCCACCGCCATACTCTTCCTCCGTCTCTCTCTCTCTTCTCTCTCTCTCTCTCTCTATAATAAGATCTCTGGTGTCCGCGCGATCTTTCAATTCTTTGAAAAGGTTAGTATTTTTTTTTCTCTCTATGAACCTTTTCAGTTTGTTAGATTTCTTTTGCCATTTGATCTATATAGGTTTTTTAGGGTCGAATTTTTTTTTTTTTTGAGATCGATTTAGGTCTTGAAAATCTGTTTTGTATGACTTAGGTTTCGATACTTCCTTGTTTGTTTTGAATTTGAGGTGAAATTTTAATTTTAATGATGTCTAACTATGGATTATGGGCTTAGATGAGAGATTGTTTACATTTGTTTTGTTTTTCTTTCAGCGATCGATATTCACAGTTGGAGCAGATTTGTTTAGAATTTAATTCAAATTTGTTTACGATGAGACACGATTGACATTATTGAGCTTTCTTTCATCATAACAAATCCAATCTTTCTTTAAAATAAAAAAAGGGGAGTGATTTAGTGTATAAAGATTCCTGAGTGAGGATATAGCACACCATTTGTAAGTAGCGACTTTTAAATTTTGCATTCTTATTGGTTCAATAGCTTTATCTTAGAGAGAGCTCTGCTAAGAGAGTCCGGATCCGCTGAAGTAACTCAAATTTTGAGATTGTATTGGACCGTCCGATTAGAATCCGGTCCGAGATGGGATGCACAGATCACTTTACTATTGATGCCAAAGCAGATCGGATGGTCCGGATCCAAACTCAAAACTTGAGGTACCTTAGGTGATATGAATTCCTGCTAACCATATTGAGACTTCCTTTTTCTCTTATATTAACAGAAATTTCATGCGTTAGGATAAAGATTAGGCTTTGTTTATTTTTGTTTTTTAAAGAGTATCATAGGAATAAGTAGATTTGTTCATATTGGTACATTTTATGTTGATTGTTGAATGCGTGCATACAGGAGCGTATATAGCTAGAATTATTTTATAGGACGGGCCAGACTAGAGTGGGAAAAATGGCACGCCGGAGCCGGCTCCGTCACGGAACGGCACGGCTACGGCACGGAACGGAACGGCACGGCACGCGTACCATTCGCGTACCGTGACTCGCGTGTCCCGTGCCGTGACCATTCGCCTGCCGTGCCCATCTTTTGAAACTTTGGCACGGCACGGCACGGCACGTGAAAAATTTAGTCACGGCACGGCACGTAGTCACGCGAGTCACGTGTAATTAGGACCATTAGATATTGATTTAATGGTAAATCTTGAATAAACTAACCTAAATTATAATTAAATGGTCACGTGAGTCACGCGAGTCACGTATGGTCACGGCACGTTTAGGCACGACGTGACTCACGTGGCGTGATCATTCGTGTGCCGTGACCACCCATTGACATTTTGGTCACGGCACGGAACGTGAAAAATTAACTTGGTCACGGTACGGCACGAGACCAAAGTCACGGCGTGTTAGTCACGGCACGGCACGGCATGGCACGTTTTTCCCACTCTAGGCCAGACTACTAATAATGATATTAGATATTTGTTCTTTTCTTTGGTATAACATAATAAATTCAATAAAAAAATAAAAAAAATGATATTCAAATATAAAAATGCACTTATTTGATAATGTTTTTTGTAACTCGTATTCATATATAATAAGTAAGAGTTAGCATCATCCACATATCTTAAATAATATTTTAATAACATGTGCATGATTGATTATGTAAAATTCTTCTTTTTCTTTCTTTTTTTGATGGTAAGTGGCAATTGCCATCTTTCTTTTTCTTTCGTTTTCCTTCACCACATATGCATATTTTTTTCTAAATACTAATTATTAATGAGAACTTAGTTAATATCTCTTGACAATTTAGTATTGAAATTTTATAATGTGTATTAGCATTTATTAAAAAACGAAAATACTCAAACGTAACATAACAAAAATTTATCTATGATTTAATTTCAAATATAAACATCCTACACCGGTCAAAACTAATCACCAAAAATTACAAAAAATAATGGTAAATAATTTAGACAAGGGTCAATATACTCCAAGCAAGAAGGAAATATTATATAAAAAATATTGGGTATATCCAACCAAAAAACATAACATTGAATTTATGAAAATTATCGTACAGATATTTTGTATTTTAACCAAATTATGAATGATCTGAATTATTTTTCTTAAAAGTTCGAATGATCAATTCAAGATGCTCAATTTAACATACCAAAATCTTATAGAAACTGAACTTTACTATTTTTATGGTTTTTTCAGATTTTAAAAGATGGACTTACAATATTAAGTAAATATATTAATTTGCTTATCAAAATTGGGTCTGTAATTTAATTAAAAGTAGCCAGTTACAGTTAGTATATACTTTTAGATTGTTTATACACACCCAAAAAAATGTAGTTGTTTTTTTAACCCTATGAAATTTCGCTATAAAAAGAACAATAGTGAGGGACTATTTTGTCTTACATCATGTACTTTTTTGGTGTGTTATGTATACATAGTCAAAGACAAAGACATTGTTTTGGAACACATAATAGATCGGCACGTTGCCTATGAAATTGGAATCAGACGAGAATAGACCGAGTTGTATCGAAAATTTAGATTTTTTTCAAAATATTTTTTTGTGCTAGAAAAAAGTAAAAAAATATATATATAAAAGATAAGTTTGTGCAAAATTATGTTAAGACATAAGATTAAGGCACTTGCTTATAAATAAAAAGGGCTTGAAGGAACTAATTGTAAATTTAAAGGCAAATAGAAACAAAGTAGTACATATATTCTTAAAAAATAATATCACTACCTTTGTCACATCAGTATGGAGAGTAAAAAGAAATAAAAGTATTAAAAGATGATATGATAAGCAAAGATTTCTCATGTCCATTATTTATTATAACGTAATTTAATTGTGCAACGTCAAACACGAGTGAAAACTTGTGTATATCTTTCTTGTAAAATTATGTAAAATCTGATAACTTTTAATCAGTTAATCGTATTCATTTAGGTACCCAAATAAAAATAAGTAATAGCCTTAAATGAAAGAAAAATGAATAAGCAATAGCTGGCCCGGCCCAACTAATCTCTTCATGTACGGCCCAATAAGTTTGCCCTTATTTCCGATTCGATCTCTGAAGTAACTCAAATTTGAGTTTACATCTGAACCGTCCGATCAGAATTCGGACCAATCCGATCAGAGGTGAAATGCACGGACCTCATTAATATTCGTGCTAAATCAGATCCGACAGTCTGGATCTAAACTCAAAATTTGGGTTATCTCGGGTGATATTAAATCCTTATTTCCGCAGCCGCCTAATCGTCGGATCCCAAAATCACACCCGGATCCGTGAAAACCCATCTTCTTCCTCCTAATTAACTGGAGTTGGCGCTACCCCGAAAATCTCTCTTTCTTACAATCAATTAATCGCGTCCAGATTTGAAGGTGAGTCTCTTCTGATTCAAGGGTGACTTATTCGGTCACAAATAAACTAGAAGGAAGGAGGAAACGGCGTTACTAGGAAGGTGAGTCTCTTCCGATTCAAGGGTTTTCCTGTTCGAAACGCTCTTTAACCAGTCGGTTTGGAAAATGCGCAATAATTTGATCGAATCGTGAGGTGCGGATAGATAGATTTATCAAACTATTGTAGCAAAGCAACAATGAACTGACCATTGCTTGCTTATACTGTGGTAGAATGTCCTAATTTGAAATTTTGAGGTTTGGTACTCCACAAGCAAACAATTCGGAATAAGGTAGCCCTATTCATGAAAGGGAATAATGTTAAGCTGAGGGGTATTAGCAGAAATTAACAGAGTAAATTGAATTTTAGGAAAGACCTAGGTTTGATACTGGTGTATCAGATACATGAAATTTGTTAGAAATCAGGTCCCAAACAAATTTGTTAAAGACTTGATCAGTCACAAATCATGAAATTTGTTAGAAATCAGGTCCCAAATAAATTTGTTAAAGACTTGATCAGTCACAAATAAACTAGAAGGAAGAATCGGTGTTACTCGAAAGGTGAGTCTCTTCCGATTCAAGGGTTTTTCGGTTCAAAACGCTTTTTAACCAGTTGGTTTGAAAAATGCGCAATAATTGGATCAAATTGTGAGGTGCCGATAAGTAGATTTATCAAACGATGGTAGCAAAGCGACAATGAACTGAACTATTGCTTGCTTATACTATGGTAGAAGGTCCTAATTTGAAATTTTTAGGTTAGGTACTTAGCAAACAAACAATAAGGTATAGGTGGCTCTCTGCATGGAAGGGGAATAATGTTACCTGAGGGGCGATAAAAATTAACAGAGTCAATTGAAATTTAGGAAAGGCCTGGCTTTGATACTATTATATCAGATGAATTTGTTAAAATTCAGGTCCCAATTAGCTTTTTATCTATTTTTTCCAACTTTAAAATATTATTCTCTGAGGTTTTTCACAGAATATACCCTCTTATGTTGTTAGGGTTTTGCACAAACAATGATATCTGTTTTTTTTTCTATTTGCAGTAAATAAATATCATTTTTTTTTGTATCTACAAAACGACAAATGTAAATTCACAAGAAGAACTTAAAAGCAAAAGTACTTTCGATACTTACAAAACGACGAATGTAAACATCATTTTTTTATCTTTTCAAAAGTACTTATATTTACTTTTTTTTTTAAAGAGCAATTTATTTACTGTTATTATTATTATTTGTAAAAAGGTGTGTTGACTAGGTTTCGGATGATAAAAGACCAATTCTTGGGGAATGGAATTAGGAAAGGAAATAAAAGCTTTCCTTTAGCTCCAAAATGAGGTCCAAATGGGTTTTAATAGTGGAGTGGTCGGTTTCTGTATATTTTTTGTTTTATTAGCAAATTCAGATTTTTTTTTGTTTTGCAAATACACAAGATTAAATTTGATATGAATCGATCTTAACTTTTCTTTGTTCCGTTGCTTAACAGGATTTTCAACTGTAGACCTAAAAAAATGGAGACAAAATCTGGTAAAATTCTGATTGACAATGAACTCCACAATCTAAGCAAAGATTCAGAAGTCAGAGATAAGGACCTCCAAACTGAGAGCCTACTGGTACAAACCCCATCTTCTGACACTAGCACCCTGACACAAACCCTAGAATATGAAGAAGAGGTGTTGGATTCGGGTTGTCAGACCCCTAGAGAATTCATATTTGATCCGTTTGCACCCGGCCCAGAAGAATTATGCCTTGCCCCAAAAAGGAAAAATAACACTAGAAACCCTCTGCGCAGACAACTCAGCCTCAGCTTCGACCTCTCATTTCCTATATTAGATTTGGACATAGAATTTGAGGAATCAGAGAAGGAAGAAATTCAAAATATATGCAAATCGTTTCTTGACCTAATTATTTCAGATGTCTTGGAGATATGTGAAGAGAAACTACCATCAGAAAAAGATGGTTTTAAGACACCCACAAAAATGCCTCTCCTTACCGGGTTTGCTGATACATGCCCGGGAGCACCTATCAGACCCGCTCTGAAGATGCAGAGCAATTTGAAGCCAGAGTTGTGCAGAAAGCTGGATTTTGACTCTGATCTTGATTAGGGATCATTAGAGATGCTGTCATCAGAGGTATGATAGATGTGTTGCTAACTGTTTCGTCATATGTAAAGATGTGGTTCGTTGGGGTGGGGTTACTAATGTTGACTATGTGGGGATGTAGTGCCTTTAGATTAGTATATTGAAGTGTGTTGTAATTCAAGTTATTTCTGGCAAACCTTTTTCACAAAAAGTATGCATGTGCTGGATTTATTGCTGCTTCTCTTATTGCAATTTAGTTTTTATTTAATCATGTTTGGATGCAATTGTTTTGTTACGAAAACTTTTGATAATTTTAGTTGTATACACTTGTGAATAATCTGACGCCTATGCGGGTTGGGTCGGGTTTTGTTGTGCTCTACCCTTACCAGATCTGGATAACTATAGAGCAGGTCAGCTCAAAAGAAGTCTTTGAATTTTTATTGAGTTTTGCTGTAATTGGAAAATAGTCTCTGATTTCTTTTGACTTGAAAATAGTTTTACAATATCTATTGGATGAGGAGGGCTCAAATGCCCAATGCTTCATGCCCCATTCGTGCCCCAACATCTATATCTTCAAATGCAAAGTTCAAACAGATGATCCGAACCGCTCAACATGATATCCATGTTAAATTATGATTGGAGACCAAATTTTATATTTTTTTGGAATTTTTTTACTATTTTTTAAAATAGATACAAAATCAGAAAATTCTGGACCTTCTAAAAACAATGATTTTGTACCTATCTTAAAAAATAGTAAAAAAATTTCAAAAAATATAAAATTTGGTCTCCAATCATATTTTAACATGGATATCATGTTGATCGGTTCGGATCATCTGTTTGACCGCCCCATTTGAAGATATAGATGTTGGGGCACGAATGGGGCATGAAGCATTGGGGCATTTGAGCCCTCCTCCTAGAGAGGGAAAAACGTGCCGTGCCGTGACTAACACGCCGTGACTTTGGTCTCGTGCCGTGCCGTGCCGTGACCAAGTTAATTTTTCACGTGCCGTGCCGTGCCGTGACCAAAATGTCAATGGGTGGTCACGGCACGCGAATGGTCACGCCACGTGAGTCACGCCGTGCCTAAACGTGCCGTGACCATACGTGACTCGCGTGACTCACGTGACCATTTAATTATAATTTAGGTTAGTTTATTCAAGATTTACCATTAAATCAATATCTAATGGTCCTAATTACACGTGACTCGCGTGACTACGTGCCGTGCCGTTCCGTGACTAAATTTTTCACGTGCCGTGCCGTGCCGTGCCAAAGTTTCAAAAGATGGGCACGGCACGCGAATGGTCACGGCACGGGACACGCGAGTCACGGCACGCGAATGGTACACGTGTTGTGCCGTTCCGTGCCGTAGCCGTGCCGTTCCGTGACGGAGCCGGCTCCGGCGTGCCATTTTTCCCACTCTACCTCCTCCTATTGGATATTGAGGAGGGTTCCACTGCCTCCATTTTTCATGCCTCCATTGAACCTCCAAATCTGAACCGTACATCAACAAACTTAATCGACGGACTGGATTTAAAGACTCTTCAGCGAAAAAATTTCTCCACATGTCCTCCAGTTCTCTTACTGTTCACCTCCAGTTTCTTTCTCTCCGTCATTTCTCTTTCACTTCCCCTCCCAACCTCACCTGCAGTCCGCCCACCCCCTCATCGGCGCACCTCCGCGCCTTTCCTCCGACGACCCTCCGCTCCACCCAACGTCATTCCGCGCCATCCACAGAGCCCGGCGTTGCCTTCAAACTTTTTGCATATTGTAAATATCTCTAGGCGTTGCCTTCAAATATTTTGTATCACCTGTTTTCGTATAGTTGATTAGGCCAATCTTCTCTCACCAAGTAATCCATTTTTTTCATTTCCAATCAATTCTTACCCAAAAGCAATCCCTATGCACAATATTTCTGAAAAAGAGAACCCAATAAAGCCTTCAGAAATGATAAAAATCAAAATCAAAACTGCTCACTTCAAAGTAACCAAACAAATGAACAGGAATGTTACGTTAAGAGGAAAGAAGATCCATGGAGGCGTCGGAGGAGGCGCAGAGGAACATCGGAGGTTGCGCGGAAGGATCGGGGGAAGGGGGCTGAGGGGGGCGCAGGGAAAAAGGCAGGGGAGAAGGGTGAGGGAGGCGCGTGGGGGAGGGGAAGGGGGGTGCGCGCGGGAGGGGTGGGCGCCGGGGAGGGAAACCTGGTGATTTGGGGGTGGAGCGAAGGACAGACGAAGAGTCTAACTGGAGATGATTTCTTCGAAAAATTTTGTTGAAGGGATATTAATCTTGTCGGTTAATCAAATTAATAGATTTACGGTTCAGATTTGGAGGTTCAATGGAGGCATGAAAAATGGAGGCAGTGGAACCCTCCTCATTGGGTATATTAAATAAATAGTGTTCTTTAATAAGGAAATTATTGTAATTGTACTGAGCCAGTTAATTGGGTGTGGCTTCTCTTAGCTGTGCATTTTAATCTGGAACCTCCTACCAAAAATAACGGTTGTACCAAGCATGCTGTGACAGCGTACCAGTAAAAGAAAAAGAAAAATATGAGAAACACATGAAATGCTATCACAGCGTACCAGTAAAAGAAAACGATATATATGAGAAACACATGAAATCAAGTACAAGAGAAAATCATGTAAAAACAAAACCGCAAGCGTCACATAGAGAATTTACAAGGATTGTAGCCTAGAAATTTTTGGAACACAGCATGGCACTGGTTAATGCTTACATCTAATTAAATGGGTTCTTTCGAACTTTTAACTATAGTATGAGCTTTTGGAACTTTCAAATTAGTCAAATGTATTATTAAAGAGGAGGGTTCAAATGCCTCTATTTTTCATGCCTCCACCGTGCCTTCATTTTTAAAAACTTTAATAACTCAAAATTTAAAACTTAAAATTCAAAATAAAACCGTTGGATATGATCTACATTATTTTATCTATACACGTGTAAAAAATTGTGACATTTCAATTTTGTTTTGGTTGTCATTAAGAGCTTGTAAAAAACGTACTAATGTGGATAATTTCTAGACATTGATTTTTCAACTTATCGATTCACATAAAAACAAAATCGAAATGTGATAATTTTTTATGAGCACATAGATAAAATGATGTAGATCATATCCAACGGTTTTATTTTGACTTTTAAGTTTTAAATTTTGAGTTATTAAAGTTTTTAAAAATAGAAGCATGATGGAGGTAAAAAAAATAGAGGCATTTGAACCCTCCTCATTATTAAATACTTACAACAAATTCAGAACATAATATTGGAAATTGGGGTGCTTAACGCGACTCAGTTCTCTTTGCATAAAAATAAGCCATAAACGAGGTAATAATTACAAAAATACCAAAAATAATGAGACTCGAGTACCCACAAAATTGTATTACTCTAATCATATTTGGAGCATTCTTTGGAATAGTTATTAGCTTCACATTTATTTATTTTTCTTTATATTCTAAAAGGCTTCAATATTATTTGAAACAGATATTTTACACCAATCCGTCATGTTTGTTGCAAACATTTATTAGAATTAGCAAGAATGGGCTAAGACAAATACTGATCAGGAAAGCAACATCTTGGACGTATGTTCATTTAACAAAATAGAAGGGATTTTGAAGATTTTTTTTTTAGAACACATTTTAAAATGAAAACTAGCATTTGATCTAGTCACAAAAACAATACTCTTTCTGTGGGAGGTAGCAAGTTCGAAACTCGAATGAGAGAATTTTTTTGTGAATATTAAATAGTTGAGTGATTTGACCTCCAACCTTCACTAAAAAAAACACACACATTTTTAAATTAAAAACTTCTACCTGTTAAAGCATTTGACGGAGTGGTCATTAGCATCTAATGGTTTAACGTCCGATTGTTTTATCTATAGGATTAAAAAAAATAGACATACAAAAATATTTTCATCCGTAGCATAAAAAGCTATCATTATCAGTGTCAATCTAACAGTTGAATTATAATCTCAAACTTAAGCAAGAAATTAATTTACAAAAATACAAGATCCACCCACGGAAGGAATGAAAAATTATACATTTTTGCTGATAAATTAAATCTCGGCTATAAGTCTTCACTTATGATACCATCAAATGCCAATTTTCTGAACGCCACCTGCTCGGCGGTTGAGTTGCCTTTCACCTTGCTGTCACCCGGAAAATCCCAGCCAGTATATATCCTCGTGCAAGATTTCTCCTTCCAGGAACTGCACAATCTGCGCAATTCAGTCAGGAGTTAAAAAAATTGGAGTTATATTTCAGATGCCAGGAATGCCAATAGAACACCTTCTGTTCATAAAAGCAAGAAGTCTTAGGTTCAATTCCTACAATGTAGGTTCCTAAACAAATCATCTCATATATACTGAGCTTTTGTGCAACGTAAATTATATAGAAGAAAGTCCAATTGACCTGGCCCATTCGGGGATGGTCTCTTGACGAATATCGCACAGCAGAAAAAGCAGAGTGTATTAAGCATGTCATGTCATAATGATCATAGTTGATTTCAAGCCGGGGGTCTATCAGTGCATCATAGGTGAGCTTGGTTATGGCCCAATTAACAAAATTGTAAGGATCAGAAGCCATAGAAGGCTTTCTCCCTGTGATTAGCTCAAGAAGCATAATCTCATATGAGTATACATCTGATTTGTCAGTAAGTTTACCAGTTACCGCATACTCCGGTGCAACATAGCTGGATATATGTATCAAAAGAATGATTGCAAGTAGAAATAAAAAAGTATACATGTATTGCAATTGAGAAGCAAAACAAACAAACAAACAAGAACATAATGATCAAACAATATTTGAAGTTAAATGCTGACCCAAAAGTTCCTATTTCTCAGGCATAGTTGACATCGGAATCATTAGTAACCACACTTTGCCAATCCAAAATCAGCAACCTGCAGAGTTTGGCTTGTAAATATATAAACCTCAAATAAAATAGTAAAAAATGTCGAAAAATTGGAAATTTCTGGATAATAAATAAATTCATCACTACAAGGAGAAATCAAACAATATGCCTACCTTCGGCTCAAAGTTGTAATCAAGTAGTATATTTGTGGCTTTAATGTTTCGGTGAATGATTTTTGGATCACCTAAAATTAGTAAAACAACATATATTTAAGAAGTGAAACCAAGCACCAAAACACTAGTACAGAAGAGCACATCAGTAACGGTTGTGAATCTGTCAGTGATAGTACCGTCACTGACAAGTTCTCATTAATTACTGGTTTGCCACTACTATTATCCATAACGGGTTTTACAATAACCGTCACTCATGTATGATATATTTCTGTACTACTGAATAGTACAAGGAGGCTAACATGTCAATGACTGATAAAAGAAAAATAGATGGGTAGTTGGGACTAACAATTCTCATGTAAATATGCCAAACCCTTAGCACAACCCAAAGAAATCTTCCATCTTCTAAGCCAATTAAGTGTAGGCCGGCCACTACCTATATAAAAGCAATTAAATTTTCCAAACTTAAAATACAGATCAAAAGAGAATTCATATCAAAGACATTTGAACTCGAAACGATGGATAGCATACCATGCAAATGAAAATCAAGTGTCTTATTGGGCACATATTCATAAACCAACAATCTCCGGTTTACACAATACCCGACCAAAGAACCCAAATTTTGGTGCTGGACCCGACTAATTATCTCAGCCTCTGCTCTGAATTTTTTGTCTCCCTGGCCACCACCTGGCTTCAGTTTCTTAACAGCAACCTCTTTTCCCCTTAACATGCCTCGGTAAACAATGCCGAATTCACCGTGGCCCAACAAATTCAACTCTCCAAAACTGTTGGTATCCAATTTAAGGTCTTCAAACTTAAAGGGTCCACCTGCTACGACTGATGGCGGATAAGGGGACGAGGGCAGGTTTTTGGGTCTGGAATCAGACCCGCTTCTTCCGCTGTTGTTCACTTGCAAGTTGCAATGAAGGAGGTGGTGAAGGGGAGTAAGGCTCTGCTAGGCAGAAAGAGAAATTAACCTTCATATATGAAAGAAATTAATTTTACATCTCGGAATTTACGTCATTTCTGCATCAGATCATTTTGGTTGACGGCACGTTTTGTGTTGACGGCACGGATAAAGATTGTTAGCCATCAGACCCTTGTTTTAATGTTAAAGCAAGGACTGAATGTAGTTGTGCATGACACAGTAACATTCAAGGTCAACCAATTGCAAGAAATTTTGTATAACCTACCCATTTTTAACATAATTGTTTTAAAGGTAAATGTTCCTAATTAAATATGGAGAAATGTATTGCACCTAAAGGAGGATGACGACGATCAAATGTACGAAAGAATTCATACGCGTTTTTACGCCAAGGCCGTTGCCAGAAGAACAAATATATACCAAGCAGAAACAGAAAGGACACACCCATCACTGCCCCGACAACTATTCCAGCAACCAGCCTGGGATGTGAATTTGAGGAATACAACGGTCGATAACGACCAGTAAACTCATACGATGGTGGAGGTGATGAAAGCAATGGTGTCCCTGACGGAGAAGGGGTTGAAGTGAGAGCAGGAGCCGACATGGTTTGTTAATACTTCTGTAGCTTGATAAATTGTTTTCTACTATTTCATGGGTATTTAAAAGAAGGGAGATCATTAGGAGGAGACCGAATCCTCAGTACTATCTTAAATTTTAAATTTTGAGATTGAAATCCGATTAAGCTTTAATATTTGTGTTAAACTGGATCGAACGATCTGAATTGTTTCTTCGAAAATTTAAAATTTAAGTTGACGATATGAATTCATAGGGCTCCGGATTACTTCAAAATTTGATTTTGGATCCGGACCGTCCGTTCAGAATCCGAGCCAATTTAATGCAAATTGAAATTTACGGATCCCCTTTTAATATTGGTCGTGGATTATAATAAGACGGAGAGGAACAAAATGGTTGCCAGTGGGTTTTATGACTTTTTATTTGCTGGGAAGGAATGAAGAAGCGTGCGGAACTGAATTTGTTTGCTGTTTTGCATGTTGAATAGGCAAATTCAAGAGGTGGGAATGTTTAATTTTTAAATTAAATTGTTTCTTCAATTATTTTTTTTTTATGTTCATACTGGTCTAGTGGCAAAAGCACATGGCTCAATGTGGAAAGTCATGGATTCGAAATCCACAAAGTGGAAAAATTCTCTGTAATATAAATAGGAGTTTGAAGAAAACTAGTAAACTAGATCTCCACCTTTTATTTCAAAAAATGATGGAGAGGATCTCACCCAGATGGATTTAAGGCAGATTATCATAGGCATCTTCAGGTGTTAATGGGTTCAATACGGATTGGATGCAAACATTTTCATACCATATTCATATTTAAATTAATTTTATCCATACTCATCATTACCTATTAAATATTAGCTTCCTCATATTCTATCCTTAACCATTAAAATAATAGATAACAAAAGGAATAATAGTAATTAACAATAAATTGATAGCATATATAATTTTAATTCAAAAATATAATAAATAAATATATATTTTAAATAGTAGCTATTCCGAGTGGCCAGGTAGTAGCTGGAATAACTTGCATTTAGGTGCAAATTACGAACTTAATTTTCAGCTAAGTTTATTCTAGGCTGATTTTAAATTAATTGGGGCCCACTATCCTGCCCATCATAGCCCTGTCTGTTACTTATATGCTGTGCTTCTGTTCATCTTTGATTATTTTCCATCAATTTTAGCTCAGCTGATCAAGCAATTATTAAAAATTAGTCATTAGTCAAGGGATTTATTGAAGTAAGATTCTATCATTCTAAGAATTGATTTTATCTAAAATACAAGTCCACCCACGGAAGGGACAAAATGATACAAAACGCTGAAACGCAGTTATTATCAGAACGATCGATGCTGCCTTAAATCACCCCCATTTTGCTAATAAATTACAACGGAGCATGAGTACAGCTGCATTTTTTCTGTGGCTTAATAGCCTTCTTCTTACCAATGAGCAATACAAATAAATAACAGAAAGTAATTTAATGTACAAAATATAAAATAGATTTGCATCGCAAGAAATAACTAGAGCACCGCTAGTTAAAAAAAATTGGGAAACACACAGCAGTATAAGGGAAGAACTATTACAATAGTGATCGCCTGACATTCTCTCTTTGATAAATATTAACAAATCTGTACATCCTGTAAACCTATTGTTAAGTTTTCTTTAATAACGAAAGAGAAAAAAATATGAAGAAGCAACAAATTGATATATATGCACAAACTCATTTGCTTTTCTGGTAATCTGTGAAAAAAATGTAACACGTTGGAGGAAAAAAAAAGTGTAATGAAAAAATTGTGAAACTAGAATTTGACGTTTTGTCACACTTCATTGCTTTGCTTGGTTGAGTTGTCTTTCACCTTGCTGTCACCCGGCATACAGGTCCTCTAGCGAGATTTCTCCTTCCAGGTACCGCTCAATCTGCTCAATTCAGTCAGTATTAGGTTAAAAAAATGGAGGTATAATTCAGATGCTAGGAATGCCCATATATAGACACCTTCTGTTCAGCTTTAGATAAAAGCAAGAAGTGCCAAGTTCAAATCCTTCAAGATAGGTTCATAATCAAACCATCTCATGTGAGGTGAGTGTACAATTAAAAAAGCCTAAGAGACCATGTCCTCTCTCAGTTCAAGCTTTTACAGAAAGTAGTTCCGTAACATCACATCTGCTATTCTCCTTGAGCAATGAAAAAAAATGGTTTCAGACGATTGAATTGATTATCAGTAAAGCTCAAATAAATTTGTCACAGCACCATATCACCCATTTCTTTTATTGGACAAAATGATTGTACCAAGCAACACAATACACAGTGGAAGCGAGCTAATGTTGAGTACAAGGAAATAACAATTTGAGTGGCCTGTCATATATTATCCAGCTTTAGTACAAGGTAAATTATATAGAAGAAAAATCAATTGACCTGGCCCATTTGAGGACGCATTCTTGCCGACTCTCGCACCGCAGCAGAAGCACAGTGTATTAAGCGTGTCATGTCATATTGATCATAGTTGGTTTCAAGCCATGGGTCAATCAGTTCATCAAAGGTATCCCCTTTTGTGGCTCGTCTAAGCCGTTGCCTTGCCTGGAGAACTAACAAATTTGTTAATGATTTTTTTGTTGGGTCCCTCCTCATCTCAGTCCAATTGATTTGAGCTAATTTTGGGTCGATTTAGTAAACAAAGGGCAATATCAACAATTTTTTAAATCTAGTGTTATTTGGTAAAAGAGGGTAATATAGAACTCTTTTAATATTTCTCCCGCAAGCTCTGTCGTGTTCTACAATCTCTAAACCTGTCCCTCTAAGTTTAGTTCATCTTAGTTAGGAAGAGAATAGAGAGAAAAACACGTAGACTGGTATTGAGACTGGTACAACATCTCTCTTTGTTTTTCTTATTAGGTTTGATCTCTCTCTTGTACAAAATGAAGATGTGTGGGTTTAGTTTGTAAGTATAAAGATCTTCATATTCATCAATTAAATGTGTCTCTGATTTTAGAATTTGTGTATTTGTTATTGGTTGTTTTCAACTGATTTTCTTACTGATTTGGTGTTGTTTTCTGCCTGTATCAGAACTGGTACATATCTGTTTTTCTGCTGCCTCTATTTTTTTGTTGTTGTTGTTGTTAGTTACAAGATAGTGTTCATACTGTTTAAAAATATGTATGAACAGGCTTACCCAATTAACCAAACCCTGGTCCATGCGAGGGGCAGAATCCATAATAGGTTTCCTCCCAGTGATTAGCTCAAGAAGCATAACCCCATATGAGTATACATCTGACTTGTTTGTAAATTTACCAGTTCTCACAGACTCTGGTGCCATATAGCTGGATATATGTATCAAAAGAATGATTGTAAGTAGAAATTCAAAAGTATTCATGTGTTGCAATTGAGAAGGAAAACAAGCAATATTTGAAAGTAAAATAAAGACATAATGATCAAACAATATTTGAAAGTAAAATGCTGACTCAAAAAATCTTATTTCTCGGGCATAGTAGAAATGGGACTCATCAGTAACCCCAAACTTTACAAATCCAAAATCTGCAACCTGCGGAGTTTGGCATGTAACTATATAAATCTCAAATAAAATAGTAAATAAATGGCAAAAAATTGAAAATTTCAGGATTATAAATAAATCCATCACTACAAACAATATGCCTACCTTCGGCTCAAAGTTGTAATCAAGTAGTATATTTGTGGCTTTAATGTTTCGGTGAATGATTTTTGGATCACCTAAAATTAGTAAAACAACACATGCTTAAGAAGTGAAAGCAAGAACCAAAAATCACTAGTACAGAAGAGCATATCAGTAACAGTTGTGAATCCGTAGTTGAAAGTACCATCACTGAAAGGTTTTCATTATTTACAAGTTTGCCACTACTATTATCAATAACGGTTTTTACAATAAATGTCACTTATGTTTGATGTCTTTCTGTACTAGTTAATAGTGCAAGTAGGTTAACATGTTCATGACTGAAAAAAAAAAAAAAAATAGGTGTGTAGTTGGCACAAACAATGCTCATGTAGATATGCCAAACCCTTAGCAGAACCCAAAGCAATTTTCCATCTTCTACGCCAATCAAGTAATGGCCGGCCACTACCTACATATAAGAAATTCATTTTTTCAAACTTAAACATCAGATCAAAAGATAATTCATTTCAAAGCCATTTGAACTCAAAACAATCGAGAGCGTACCGTGCAAATGAAAATCGAGCGTCTTGTTAGGCACATATTCATAAACCAACAATCTCTGGTGATCCTTACAATACCCGATCAAAGAGCACAAATTTCGGTGCTGGACCCGACTAATCATCTCAACCTCTGCTCTGAATTCTCTGTCTCCCTGGCCACCACCCGGCTCCATTGGCAGTTTCTTAATAACAACATCTTTTCCCCTCAACACACCTCGGTAAACAAAGTCGAATTCGCCGTGGCCCAACAAATTGGACTGTGCAAAACCATTGGTAGCTAATTTAAGGTCTTCATACTTGAAGGATCCACCTGCTACAACTGATGGCGGAACAGAGGACGGGGGGAGGTTTTCTGGACTGGAGCTGGGTTTGGGTGCGGAATCAGGCCCGCTTCCTCTGCTGTTGTTTGCTTGCAATGAAGTAGGTGGTGTATGCAAGTAAATGACAAACAGTAGCGGATTCACTTGCCTTGAAGGAGAGTGAGGCTCTGCTATGCAGGAAGAGAAATTAACCTTTATATATAAAAGCAATTAATTTTACATCTCAGATTTTACATCATGGGATCCGCAGTCCGACGGGCTCGGTCTGATATCAAGTCAGAGCCGTCCGATCCACATCATGATTCACACGGACACCTTTAAAATGCGTGCGAATAAAGTGCGCACAAACCTTGATACAGATCGGACGGTATTGACTGGATATCGGACTGAATTTGGTCCAATGTTCATCGGACCTCCCCTCATTCGTTACCTAATTGATGCATTGAAACATTTTGACAGCACCCGATTAAGATTGTTAGCAATCAGA
Source organism: Carex littledalei (assembly GCA_011114355.1). Lineage (NCBI taxonomy): Eukaryota > Viridiplantae > Streptophyta > Magnoliopsida > Poales > Cyperaceae > Carex > Carex littledalei. The sequence continues at coordinate 5,266,375 of CM022095.1, read as the reverse complement.
CCTCGTTTCAATGCGAAAGCAAGGACTGAATGTAGTTATACATGACACAGTAACATGCAAGGTCAACCAATTGCAAGGTATTTTGTATAACCTACTCATATTAAACATAATTGTCTTAGAGGTACATGTTCCTGATTATGAAGAAATATTGCACCTGAAGGAGGATGAGGATGATGAAATGTAGGATCGAATTCAAACTCGTCTCTACATCGAGGCTGTTTCTTGAAATACAAATATAATATACCAGCAATCAGAAAAGACACACCGATCACCATCGCCGCAGCTATTCCAACAATCAGCCCGGATGACACTGAACTTGAGGTATATGACAGTGGAGGAGGCCATAGATGCGGTGGAGGTGGAGGTGGTGAAAGCAATGGTGTCCCAGACGGAGAAGGGGTCGCCATGGTTTGTTTATACCTCTATTAGCTTGATAAATTGTTTTCTGACTATTCATGGGTATTTAAAAGAAGGGAGATTGGTCCAAGTCATGGAATAGAAGGAGACCGTATCTTCAGTACTATTTAAAATTTAAAATTTTGAGTTGGAAATCCGATTCAAGTTCAAAAAATTACGAAATCTATAGACCAGTCTGAATTAAGTTGACAACATGAATTCATAGAGGGGGTCCGGTCGTCCGGATCCTGTAACTCAAATTTTAAGTTTGAATCCGAACCGTTCGATCAAAATTCGAATCAATCTATGTGGATTCTAATCGGACGGTTTGAATTCAAATTTAAAATATGAGTTACTTTAAGGATCCAAATTAACGAAGAGAAACAAAATGGTGGGCCAGTGGGGTTTATGACTCTTTAGTTGGAAGGAAGGAATGAAGAAGCGTACGGAAGTGAATTTGTTTGCTGTTTTGCATGTTGAACTGGCAAATTCAAGAGGTAGGAATGTTTCCTAAATTAAATTGTTTATTGAAGTTCTAGAACTTCATGTTGAATATGCACATAATCATAATATTTTGTTCTTATATGTTTTACAGGTATTATGAACCATGAATGAAGAAGATATGGTTGTTTACCAAGCCTCTGATGAGAATATGAACCATGAATGAAGAAGACCAACATATTTTGTTTAGTTTTTACCAGCAACTTACTATGTGGTTTAGTTAGTGCTAATCTACCATACTTTTGGTGTATTGATAGCTCATGTGTTTGGGCTTTATGCTTGCTGATTTGTTATGACACTGGAGATCAGCCCAGTTTTCTGCTATTGTTTTTGATAGTCTTTGATGTTGTTTTGAAATGGACTATGTAATTATATGATTTCAGAAATGAAATGGGCTTCTATGCCTTTTTTTTTTAAAAAAAATAATAATTAAAACATAAAATATTGTAGGATTTATTCTAATGGAAGGAGTATATAGAGAGCAAAATTCTAAGAATAAGCGACCCCACTGTCACTGAAAATTTAGATCCAGTGCCTGACCGTGGAGAATGAGATCTATAAAGAGTTGCTTTTAAAGCAAACTTGTTAATTTAAAAATTGTAGTACATCACAGTAATTATATTAGTAATTAACACATCAGATTAGCAATTTAAAAGAAATTACCATTGTAGATGCTCGTCGTCAGTTTTAATTTGGCACGAATTCCGAAATGAACACTCAACATCTCCATTCCAGCAAACGTTTAGCAATTAATTTGGGCCACGTCACTGAGTTTAGCAATTAAAGAGATTTATAATTTCTAAATCACTCCATCTTAGAAATTTAATTAGAGTTGCTTATTTAATTAGAGTTGTTTTTAAAGCAAACTTGCTAATTTAAAAACTACAGTACATCCCAGCAATTACATTAGCAATTAACACATCATATTAGCAATTTAAAAGAAATCACCATTGTACATGCTCTAAAGAGTTGTTTTTAAAGTAAACTTGCTAATTTAAAAACTGTGATACATCCCAACAATTATATTAGCAATTACCACATCAGAATAGCAATTTTAAAAAAATCACCGTTGTAGATGCTCTAAATATTCTAAACAGTCACCGAATTGATTTTGATTCGGTTTGAAGTAATTGTATCCTTTATGTTTTAACCATTAATTTTCTAACAGAAGTTGCATCATAAAATTCGGATTAATTCGGCTCAAAGTGAAATGCACGGAGCTCACAGTCTGGATCAAAACTCAAAATTTGAGTTACCTTAAGTGAGAGCAAAGCTAGAGTGTGATGTGCTTATCAAGGGTTTGGTGAGCACAACTCTAAAAATATATCGGATCGGCTTCAAATGAGGAATTCAAATCGTTAAAATCCATGTACTTCATCAGTGATGTATGTACATGCAAAATTTTGAAAATTTAGAATTCATTTGCTACAAGGTCAAGCGGTCAAAGAAATGAACCTTTTATAAGTTATTTTATAAGTTGTTTTATATATTCATTTTTCAACATTTCTTTGACTGCTTGACCTTGTAGCAAATAAATTCGAAACTTTCAAAATTTTGCATGTACATGCATCACTCATGAAGTACATGGATTTCAACGGTTTGGATTTGTCGTTTGAAGCCGATCCGATATACTTTTGGAGTTGTGCTCACCAAACCCTCTTAGTGAGCACATTACACCCTAGCTTTGTTCCCTTAAGTGATATGAATTCAGATAAAACCGTGTAGATCTACATTCCATCATCTACGGAAGCATAGTGACAATATACGCGAATAATTCGCATTTTATTCGTTTTCGAACCGAACTCCGAATAGAACGCAAATAATTCGCATTTTATTTGTATTCGTATTCGCAAATAGAACGCGAATCACGAATTATTCACGAAAAAAATGCGAAAAAAAAATTGGGGGGGGTTCTTTTTGGGTTTTTTTTTTTTGCTTCGTTGTTGTACCGAATCATTTCCAAATTATATCCGAATCACGAATTTTTGACCCCGCCGAACTAAATCCGAACTATTTGTTTGTCACTATATACGGAAGCCCATAAGAGCATCTCCAACCCAGCAATCCGTAAAAAATTAAAAACAGCTATAAAGCATTATTTAAAAATTAAGTTCTTTTTAATTTCTTAACCCCTCCATCCCAGAAATTGGGTCAGAGCAAATAGGAAAGAGAATGAAGGAGTCAAAGCCAATAGAAAAAAGAGAGAGTACCAGCATGTCCAAAAGAAATCGTTTGCTTTATAAGCAAATTTGTTTTTTTAGAAATTGGCGTACAACCCAGCAATTGTATTAGCAATTGACACATCAGATTAGCAATTTAAAAGAAATCACCATTGTAAATGCTCTAATAATGGAGAGGATCCGAACCAAATATATCAAAGTGAGCCCAATGGAGTTTCCCCTCCCAATATCGGAAATAAATCTGCTTTGGAATAACAGGAACATATTATTCCGATCCAAATTTTTTGTCTTTGTTGAGATTCGTGCATAGAAAACAAACTCTTTTGAAATTCACGTATGGAAAAGTTTGAACAGTTAATGAAACTCAAAAATTGACTTAATCGAATCTCATATTGTATCTTTATCTATTCTTGTTTTTTTATTTTTTTATGAATAACAGTAGATTTGTTCCCCAATATTTCTTTGATCACAATTAGCTTAAAGTTCTCAGTTGCTATAATACAAATTCTATTGTCAACAAACTTGCTCATATTTTCTAATCTTGCTCTTCTAAACTTGAGCCCCAAGATAGATCATATAAATTCGATTCGTTTTTTGTATTATATAATTCAATCTGGCTGACAAAATACAGACTAGAAAAGCTCTCTTTCTGCATCATAATACAGAATTAAGTATTTAGAAAGATAGAGATGTAGTCTTCAAATTTTATTAACTGTGATATCATTAAATTACAAAGCTTTTATACATAATTTTATTAGCATTCCACAATGGTTTCATTTTCATTGAGAAAAAAAAAGGAGAAGAGTTCAGCAATTCGAGCTCTACAGCAATCAAAGTTGTCAATTTCGCATTTTTGGTAAATATTTTGTTAGAAGTTAACAGAAAAAAAATACAAAAATAATTTTGAGAAGAAAAGGCCATCTCCAGTATTGCTAACAGGAGAGGAACCAGTTTTGGTAAAATCCGAACCCAAAGTAAAACAGTAGCCAAATTTAATTTCTAATTAAAGCGCCCAGAAACTGTTATCACAAGTTCATAACCTCTCTCTAACAATTAATTCCCAGATGCAGTAACGATTTTATTTCTTTTTAAATACACTCTTTCTTGCATCCTTTGCTCTCCATCTCCAACTTCTACTCCTCTCTTCTCTTCTCAAAATATTATCCAAAATAAAGAAATGACAGCACAACGGCTGTATGTTCATGTCGAACGTACCTTGAGAGGGCTTGCCGGTCAGGCCGAGGGGTTCGGTCAACAAGCAATCGGCGGCCTCCATGGGGATGTTTATCATGTCACTACGCTGAATGGTACGTGTTCGTTTTCGTAATTTTTTTTCTTTTTACATGAGATAGAAGTTAAATTCTTCAAATTATTTTAGTAACATGAAAGGCCAAAACTCATTACCATATGTACTAGCTAGTTCATCTTTTTTTTATCTTCTTGTTCTTGATAAATATTTTGTTAAAGAAATGAGTAAGGAACAAAGAAAAATCCCTAAGAATCTTATGGTGAAAAATGATATAGGGACTGACCTTAATTTCATACCTCTTTTTTTTTTTTTAATGTAATGGGTCTTTTGTGCTCACAAAAAAACTAATAGGTAGTAAAGCATTTTTAAATTGTGAGTCATTTTATTGTAGATGATGGACCCGGTTCGCTTAGGGACGGGTGTCGAAAACCGGATCCGCTTTGGATTGTATTTGACATTTCGGGTACAATTAATCTCCTTTCCGGGTTGAGGGTTTCATCTTACAAGACAATAGACGGTCGTGGTCAACGCATCAAGTTGACTGGCAAGGGATTGCTACTGAGAGAATGTGAGCATGTGATTGTATGCAATTTGGCAATTGAAGCGGGTAGAGGTCATGATGTGGATGCAATTCAAATTAAACCCAATTCCAAACATATTTGGATTGATCGGTGTAGCTTGAGTTATTTTGAGGACGGATTGATTGATATCTCCCGTGGAAGCACCGATATAACCATTTCAAGGTAAACAAATTTAATTTTCTTTTTTGTAGAGGATGTATAATTCAATAATAATACTTTAATACGTGGAATTTTTTAAAGGTGTTATTTCTCGAATCACAACAAGACGATGCTTATCGGAGCACGTTCATGTGACATAATTGATAGATCCATTCGTGTGACAGTACACCATTGTTTCTTTGATGGAACACGTCAAAGACATCCACGAGTCAGATTTGGAAAAGTACACCTTTACAACAATTATACCCGAAATTGGGGTATATATGCAGTTTGTGCTAGTGTGGAATCACAGGTGTTTTTCATACCCATTTATAAATTTTTAGATTTTTGGGACAATTTTGATTACTAAATTGTTGCATTTTGCTTATCATGTAAATTTTTTTTCTTCTTTCGAATACTAGATAGTGTCTCAGAGCAACATCTACGAGGCAGGAGATAAGAAATTGGTTTTTATGCATCTAATTGAGCAGGTTTCTCAGTGTCTCTCTTGTATTATGAGTTTATGACTTATGACCACACGTTATGATATATTAATAATATTATTTATGAGAATATTCAAATATCTCTGTTTTTAAAGTTTAAATAGTCGATCCTAACTACTCAACATGATATTTATATTAAAATGTCCTTTGGAGACCAAATTTTATATTTTTTTAGAACTTTTTTTATTATTGTTTAAGATATTTACAAAATTATTGTTTTTAGACTATCCAAAAGCAGTGATTAAGTACTATCTTAAAAAATATAATATTTTTTTTAAAATATAAAATTTGGTCTCTAGACACTTTTTAATATGAATATCATATTGAGTGGTTTGAATCGACTATTTAAATTTTAAAAATAGAAATAAAGAATTTTAACACGATGAGAAATAAAAGACGAGACATTTAAATCTCCCTCATCACTTATAAGCATGGTAATATATATTGAGGAGGGATCTAGTTACAACAATTTTGAGTTACAACAAAGTTACAACAATCATTTTCTACATTTTCAAAGTCCAAATCGTCGATCCAAACCGTTCAACATGATCTCCACAATAAAATGTGCTTCCAAATCAAATTTTACATTTTTTTTTGAATTTTTTTTACTATTTATTAAGATGGGTACGAAATTCAATGGTCTGAATTTGACTAGTTTTTTTAAAATACTTAATAAATAGTAAAAAAATTCAAAAAAATGTAAAATTTGATCTGCAAGCACATTTTATTGTGGAGATCATGTTGAACGGTTTGAATCGACGATTTGGACTTTGAAAATGAAAAAAATGGTTATGATAACTTTGTAGTAACTCAAAAATGTTGTAATTGAATCCCTCCTCATATATATTTGAACTCTAAAATTTAAAATGACGTCATCGTAGTATGATTTTGGCAACCATATTATATATTTGTATCAAGACTAACTGTACAACTAACTAATAAATAAAATTCTTCATTTCAAATAAAGGCACCGGATAAAGATGTTGGCACATGCGGATCCGTAAAATCCGAAGGAGACCTCTTTTTGAATGACGCAAAATTCCACACAACAAATGCTGCACACGATCAATCAGTCTTTGAAGTTCAAGAATACTATGAATCATGCTCTATTGAACCCGCAACACCGGATCTCGTAGAGTTCCTGAAACAATCCACTGGATGGCAACAGATTGAGTTACCCCCGACGAGAACTTCCATTGATTCATTGGAGATGGAAAACACCGCTGCATGAACAATATTATTAAATAAATTTCAAGCGATATAATGACATGGAATAATTATAGTCATTTTTATTATGAAAATAAGCAACTATAGAAGAAAAAATAATTAGTTTAACTTCTTCTGTGGCCTGTGGGCAATGGCCCACTGGACCCACAAGCTGAGATATTGACTCATATGTTCTGTGAATTTTGTTTTATTTAATTAAAAAATGTTCATTAAATATTTTTTGTCTTTCTCCTGCTCATTTCCTGATTACATTTAATGATTCTATTTTTTTTGTCTTACCCCTCATGGCCCGGAAATTTTTATTTATAGAAATTTACTAAAAGTAATATAGAAAAATGAATTAAATGTCTTCAAATCTCAATTCCCCTGAAGAAATAATTGATTCGGTTTCTTTAAACATTCTAAAGGAATCAAATCTATAATTTGATTCTTTCTGTAGATCAAAATTCTAAGGCAATTCACTATTACCCCATAATTTTTTATTAATTTCTATAAATATAATATTCTGCTCACGGCTCACAAGTCACAACATCCAAAAATGTTCCTATGACTGGGGCGACAATTGCATAGATCACTGTTCTTGTCATAATTATAAATTATTATTTACTAAATTATTCGCCCAAATCTAAATCAGATCTCGTCAAAGAGTTATTAAGCCCGCCTAAATGAGAATTTGAAAGCAAATATCTGTATTTATTTATCGAAGATTTTGAATTCTAAGTAGTGCGATCTGTTTTTACAATATCAATTGTTTTTAAATTATATTGTATTTATTTAGCGAAGACACTATATTATTTACCGAAGATCTTATTTTTAATTACAATATAATTTAATAAATTTATAAATAGTAAATTAAAATATCGAAATAGTTATTATAAGACGTTCAATTTTTAATGCTACATAAAAAAAAAAATCGGGCTACCAGCTAAGCTAAGAAACAGGTCAAGAAGAAATGGTGATGACAGCCCAAGTGCTTCCACCGAAATTTTTATTTATACCATATTCCAAAAAACAAAATAAACCAAAAAAAATCATGTTTTCTGAAAAATTCGAAAAACACCCGGGCCGCCCAATGCCCCTGCGGCCTCAAAGACTGAGAGCCGCCCAATGCTCAGGTAAAAATAAAATTGAAAAGAAAAAAAAAAAACTTACAGATCAAAAGAGAAGAGCTCTTGTCCAGGAGAGAGAATGGGTGAAAGTGAGAAATTAATTTTTGTCTCTCGCGGAGTATATATAGGAAAATAGGGGCCTCCACGTCAATTGGCGACCCCCAGTCTTTGGGGGCCGCAGAGGCATTGGGCGGCCCAGGTGTTTTTGGAATTTTTCAAAAAACATGATTTTTTGGTTTATTTTTTTTGAGATTATGGTATAAATAAAAATTTTGGGTGCTTCCATAATTACAGAGGCGGATCTACACTTAGCCCAGGGGGTGCTAAGCCACCCCATGATTTTGAAAATTTTAATCACGTATGTTAAAATTTAATTGAATTTTCATATTTTTAACATTTTATATAGTTTAGCTCCCTCTTAAAATGTTAGACGTGTGCTTATAGTCTAGTGGTAAAGACTTTATTTTGTACTTGAGAGGTCTTGAGTTTAAATCTCACTAACCACAAATTAATAATTATGTATTTTAAGTTTCAGCCTCTCCTAATCAAATTTTCTAGTTGCGCCCCCTGATGACATGAAGAAAATTCATATCAACAAAGGTATCTCAAATTTTGAGTTCGTTATATATATGCACGAATCTTAAAGAAATCATGTACATTACAGGTTTGAACCGAATTGACTTAAATTGTGATCGGATGATCCGGATTAAAACTCAAAAATAGAAATAAAGAACATTTATTTAATAACTAGATCAAGATAATTTTTTGTAAAACTTTTTTCTTTATCTTTATCACTTATTGTAAAACTTTCTTTTACAAAGAATTAATGTTTGGTTTATTTTTCACATTTCAACGGCCATGTTGAACTTCAATAAATCAACAGGCAGATCCAAGAAAAATAAATCTCAGCCGTTTACTATATTTTGAAAAAGGCAGATTTAGATTATGCCATACTTCTCCCAGCATACTTGAACTGAACTCGGGGCAGTTGCCTGTCTATTTCCGCAAAGCCCTTTCAAGTTTCAACTATTCAAATCTGTACTCAAAAAGGAAAAAAAAAAAAAAATTAAAAAAGTCTTTCCAGAATTGCAATTCCCTGTGTGCCATGTGGGTATAGATAGGTACAGCAGTACAAACTAGAGCCGCCGACGAGTCGAGTTGAATTGAGTTAGCCAAAATTTAAAGCCGATTCGTGATTATAACGAGTCGCATCATAATACAGAATAAATCTGCGAACCTGTTATTCAGATTCCAGCAGGTGATCTTCGTTAAAATTCGTGCATGAGAAGAATTTTTATTAAGATTCGTACATAAAAAAATTTGACAGTTAGGATCGGAATAACAGATACTTGTTATTCCATTGGAATAACAGCAGATTTATTAGCATCTTTTATTTTTTTTCTTTTTCTTTTTCTTTTTGTAAAATTGACACTTATGATGTCTGATTAGGCAATTGAAAACGGAGCGGTCCGGTCCGGTCCGGTCAGGTCCAAACCCGCCCGGTTCACGGGTTGACACGGACCCGGGTTGGCACGGGTCCGAGTTCACGGGTTGGGCTTGGTTCGGTCAACCCAAATCCGTGCTCAACCCCCGGTTCCACGGGTCCACGGATCGGTCCGGTCCGGTTTTTTTTTCTTCTGTTTTTTGGGGGAAATTGAGAGCCATTTTTTTTTTTTAAATTTGAATTCGGATGGGTTGGCGGGGGTTGGAGCGGGTTGACTCGGGTCCCGGGCGGATTTGGGGGGGTTGGCACGGGTTGGGTCCGGTCCGGTCCGGGTAGTGGTTTGACACTGCCCGCCTGGGGCTGCCCGTGCCCGGTCCGCCCGTGCCCGGTGCCCGGGGTACCCGTACCCGTGCCCGGGTATAGACGGGTAAACGGGTACGCGGGTACGGGCTTGAAATGGGCAGGGTGGCCTGTTTTGGTGCCAAACCCGGGTGTACCCGTACCCGCTGCCCGTCTACCCGCACCCGTCACGGGTGTACCCGCACCCGGTAACCCGTGCCCGCTGCCCCCTGCCCGCCGAACCGAACAACTTTAATTCAAAAAATTTCCCCCCCACTCGCAGTATATTAACAGAGCAGTTTTGGCTACAGGCAGCGCACTGAGTACATATTTTCATGTGAATATTGCGCTGCCTGTAGCCAAAACTGCTCTGTTAACTGCTATGTTAACTTGAATATTGCGCTGCCTGCCGCCAGAGGCTTATTTGAGTTTTTTTTTTTTTTTTCTTTTATTTAATTTAGTCTAGATTTAAATTAGATTTCGATTCAATTTAAATTTTAATTTAGATTTATATTCAATTTAGATTTAATTTTATTTGCATCTAAATTTAGATTTGAATTTTTATTTAATTTAGATTTAGATTTAGATTTATATTATCAATTTAAATTGAACGTTTAGAAAATATATTATCAATTTAAAATGTTTATTGTTTTAAAGTAATTGATTTAAGATATTTTTTATTTATATTTTATTTAACCTATTAAAAATAAATGAACGTTTAGAAAATATATTATCAATTTAAAATGAACGTTTAGAAAATATATTATCAATTTAAAATGAACGTTTAGAAAATATATTATCAATTTAAAATGTAAACTACAAATTTCGAGATATAAATAAATTATGAAACTATATAATTAAAATGCCGACATTTTTATTAATATCCAAAGTTTAATACAAATTATTAATTATGTTGAATATTAATATCCAAAGTTATATTAATCAAGTCCTGCGCATGCTTCACAAAAAAGGGCATAACTTTTGATCCGTCTGTCGGATCGGGCTGAAATTTTGACATGAGCTCCACAGCCCCTGTACCAAGTAAACTTCCTTTCGGGACCGATCCGACCGTCGGATTCGTCAGAAAACAAAGGGAAGAGCCTCAAAACTTGAGTTGAAGTTTCCGATTAAGATTTTCATTTCTATCATTCAATCCAGGTAGCTCAGTAAATTAGTTACATAATGAACTTGCAGATTACCAATTTTTACTATTTTTGAAATTTTTTTACTATTTTTTATAATTCAAGAAAGATGAGCAAAATCAGTCTACTATAGCGTAATTTTGTGTAGTTTAGTGATTTTTTTACCGTATTTCAGCATAATTAGCGAAGTTATTGTAATTTAACGTAATTTAGTATAATTGAACATAATTCAACATAATATAGTGTAATTCAACATAATTTACAAATTTTATTTATTTAGGAATTATAAAGATGTGACTTGATAATTTTATGTATATATATGAGCTTGGCTACTATGCTTATATAAGCAAAAGCCCCCATATGCTTATAACTCATTTTTGCGTTTCCAATGTTCAAATGGTCGATCCGACCGTTCATCTTGTTCTCCATATTAATATGTGCTTGGAGACTAAATTTTACATTTTTCTGAATTTTTTTACTATTTATTAAGCCACTTTGAAAATTGCTGAACAGTAAAAACAGTGTTTCCAAAATTCTGGACCACCAGATCAGAAACTTTCAAAGTGGCTTAATAAATAGTAAAAAAATTCAGAAAAATGTAAAATTTAGTCTCCAAGCACATATTAATATGGAGAACAAGATGAACGGTCGGATCGACCATTTGAACATTGGAAAAGTAAAAATGCTCATTTAAGCATATGGGGGCTTTTGCTTATATAAGCATAGTAGCCAAGCTCGTATATATATACAATATTTGATATTTAGATTTAGATTTGAATTTAGATTTAGATTTATATTATCAATTTAATATGCTAAATTAGATTTAATTCATTTATTTATCTGAATTTTAGATTTAATATTTTGTTTTTAGATTTAATTCATTTATTTATCTGAATATGCTAAATTAGTTTAGATTTAAATTAAATTTCGATTCAATTTAAATTTTAATTTAGATTTACATTTATATTCAATTTAGATTTAATTTTATTTGCATCTAAATTTAGATTTGAATTTTTATTTAATTTAATTTAGATTTAGATTATCAATTTAAATTGAACGTTTACAAAATATATTATCAATTTAAAATGTAAACTACAAATTTCGAGATATAAATAAATTATGAAACTATATAATTAGAATGAGAGTTTGAAAATAAAATAAAATTACTCGTGTAAAGAAATAATATTTCGTACGACACGTAATAATATTCGTACGACACGGTAAACACGTAATAATATTCGTACGACACGGTAAAAAAAATAATAAAACAAATCAGAAAACAGCAAAAAAAAAAAAAAAAAAAAAACCTACCCGTGCCCGTCCTGCCCGTGCCCGCTATACCCTTGCCCGTTGTACCCGTCTACCCGCAACGGGCACGGGTTTGAGACGGGCAGGGCGGAGTTTTAAAAAAAAAAACCCGCCTACCCGTGCCCATTGTACCCGCCAACCCCTTGTACCCGTACCCGTTCTGCCCGCTGCCCGGGAGGGGTACGGGTTTGCCCTGCCCGAGGTACCCGTTAGCATAAGTCTAGGTCCGGGTTTGCTCCGGTTCGGAACCGGAGGTTCAAACAGGTCTGGTCATCGCGGGTTGGGTCCAAAAATCCGGTTCCGTGCCTTGCTTAACCCGACTCACCCGTTTGGACGGTCCAGTCCACGGGTTGCCACGGGCTTGGGCCTGTCCGGGTCCGATCCACGGGTTGGCCGGTCCGGTCCTGGACCGGGCGGGTTTTTTCAAACCACTATCTCTGATTAATAGAACTTAGGAGCTTGACCTTCACATTTTTTTTAAACAAAATAGCGGCACCAATTTTAATATATCAATGGTTAAACTAAATCTATATATTATTAATGTTTTATATTAGATCATTAGTGATTAGTGAATCGAGTTAAACCAAGCTCAAACTTGTCAGATGAGGGACCAAATTGGAACGAGCCGGTTTGTTTTTAGCTCGTACCTGGATCTTTTTCTCGAGCTAGTCACAAGCTAGGAATTATTTTTCCATAGTAAAAAAAAGTATATAGTTTATTCCGAGTATGTCAGTGAGTAGCAACACCATGAGCCACTTCGTTCCTGCCACAGAGAATTACGACTGTTTCAGAAACATTGCTCTCTAACCTTTTAAAAACTTGACATATAACCACTGAATTAAGTACATAAATAGAAAGCAATTAATAGAGATCCAAAAAAGTTGAACACATTTAATAAGCTTAATTAGAAAACATTAATAAGGCTAAGTTAAGAAAATCACAACAAATTAACTTTGTAAGATTAGCAAAATTTACAACAATCCAGTATACTATGGGGACATGAAAGATAAAAGAAAAATACAATTTTCAATTATTGTAAAGCAATGATTTCTCTCTCTCTCTCTCTCTCTCTCTCTCTCTCTCTCTCTCTCTCTCTCTCTCTCTATATATATATATATAGTCACGAGTGCTATACTTTTTCACGGGACCCACGATGGTATCCCTTAAAAAGAGGCTAAGCAACAAAAATTAGTGCACTAAGAAAAGTATCACTGCGAATTACACATATAAGAGATCTTTATTTATGTAATAATCACAAAATCAAAATAAAACTTCCTAAAAAAGGCCTGGACGGAACTAACACGCAAAGGTTTAAGTATATAAAAAAAACTGAAAAAAAGGAAAAAAAAATATAGAAGGGAATTATCTCTATCGTGTATACAAGGTAACATCAAAACTTTCAAATATTCCCAAAATCTAGTACCAAATTGAAGCTACGCGGTACCAATCTGTACCGGTACCGATCAATCAAAGAGATGTCTCATTGTCGCATTCCTGGCTCTTCACTTTAAAATCTGTCACGCCAATCACAATACTACACGTTGAACGGGCAACGGCATGGTGCTTAATAAACCCAAGAATAGCAACCCGACCCGGTATTCTCGTGTAAGTTTCAAACGTAATTGACCCGTTGATCACATCGCCGATCAGTGTCGCCAAGTTATCTGCAAATTTAGCCGCATCAACTGTCAATGACAGCCTGATTGGTCCCGAACCGTGATTCGGTATCCGACCCGGCTCAATTATCGCCTGACCGACCTGGGTCCCACGGTACGTGAGGTTTGTCTGGCCGGAGTCGTGAGTGAAAGAAGCCCGATTGGGGTTATACACCGATGCAATTATATCTAGGGTTATATTTAACTGAATAGACACGGCCGGGAAGGAGACACGTGGCGAGACACCGGCGAGGCGTGTCGAGGTGAGGGTTATGGAGGGATCGCGTACTCGAAAGAGCGTGAAAGTGAGAATCACCAAAACTATAACTAACAAGAGAATAACGATGCAGCAACCGAGACAAGCGCAGAGGCAACGGCGTTTGGCTTTTGATTTCACTTTAGGTTTTGGAGGTGTTGCGGTATCTGTCATGGTGTAATGGAAAGAGAGAGAATTTGGTTGGCAGAGGGGGAGAGAGGGATGGGGTTTTGTTAGGGAGTTAAAGAGAGAGAGGTGGTTATGAGATGAGACGGGATTACAGAGAGATGGGAGGTGGAAGTTCTTGAATGAACGCGGAGCACTATATGAAGAGATACATGAGTTTATCTGAATGTGGGGTCAAATTGGAGGAGTTTGATTGTTCCATGAAATAAATTGAGCGTAGGAGTTTGGAGAGGCGGTGTTTGAAGGGGATTACGCGGTGAAGTGAGTCGGCAGTTTCTGTACTCCTCTTAGTGTGGTGATTCCTGTGTCATATGATGGTGATGGTTAGGGGATTTTTCATGAGTTGTTGTCGTAATGTGCTTGTAATTTATGATAGTTTTTTTAATAAATAAAAATTTAGTGGAATGATTAATTTTAATATTGAAACTGTAAAAAATAAATTAAGAATTTTAAATTCGGTATTTGAAATATAATCTAAACCTTATGTATAGCAATTAAAAAATTATAAGAATTTGAAACAGGTATCATCGTTCAATTTGTAATAATTTATTTCTTACTATTTTGATGGATAAAAAATGGCATTAAAAGTGTAACAGTCAATATAAGACTAATAACATACTATAACTTATTTTATTTAAAAATATTTTGACTTGATTAAAGAAACGGTATTAAGATTGTCAAGTTAAGTAGTTGTTAATAAATTTTAATATCTTTTTATATCAGGAAATTCAATTAAAATTAAGTGGATTAGATCTTATAAAATATGTTCTTTAAATGTACCAAAAAAATGGAGAGCGTGTACATTGCAAGAGCAATTATTATTATGAATGTAAAACAAATTATTAATTTAGCAAAATTTCTATTTTAATTATTTTACTAAAATCGATCCCACAATTCAATGTATCAATTGTAGGGTTTAATGTAAAATAAAATAAAATAACATGTAAGATTGCTATTGTTGCTCTCAAATGTATTACAATTAAAAAAAAAATGAATCATCCAAATTGAGGTTGAAAAAAGAAACTAATGGCCAGTAACTTCAAAATATTATTAAGATAGACACAAATTTTTTGTTGTAAAATATTATCAAATAAATACTTATTAGACATAAAATTTAAATAGTTTGACTTAGCAGAGCAATTGTTAGTCTAAAAATTATAAATTTATACCGGCATCAACAGATTTAATATAAAATTGTGAAAACAAATATAACAACAGAGCGAAAAAAGTTTGTGATTATATTTCTTCCCAAGACCTTCTATATGGACACAGGGACGGCTGTATTGGAAGCGGTCACAGAAAGTCTTGACATGGAGGAGGGAGGTTGGGGATGTAAAATTTAATTAATGCCACGGTGCCCCATAGCAGCTCCAATCCCCCAACAAATTTAATTTTGTAGTTTGACGATGATGATGTTTCATCCTGTCATGTAGTCATGTGCGTCCAGTATTACAACAGCACAAGTGATATGGATATGTTTACGACTTTTGACTTGCTACTTGCTAGTTGCAACTCCCACAGGATCTGGATTTATGGCTAGAGAACATTAGAAAAAGGTAGTGTTTGGGCAATTTTTTCATTTTAAAAATTTAAAAATTAATTTGACAGAAATAAGACAAATTTTTTTTTTTTCGATAAATAGATAGAATCAAACTATTAAGTCCCATATATTTTTATATTTTATCAAACTAAGCCACTGTTCACATAGTGTGAAAAATCAATGAGATCTTTAACTCGGGTGGAAAAGAAAATAAAAGAGGGATGAGGGTACGCGAATTTCACAGTCCCTTAAGATCAAATAAAGATAGTTTATAAATATTTTGTGACAAAGATATATACAATTTACGAAAACTACTAGAATTGATTCGGTTCCAGAAAATATCCTGAGACCAAATTATTGGTTCGACACCTATGGGGTTGACAAAAAAATTCATACTATTTCTGAAAATTTGATATTAAATTACTAAAAATAAAAAAGTGGTGTCTGTGTATTGTGTCTCACACTTGACAAGAGACAAAAGGAAGAAAGGCAAGTGCCGTAGTTGGTCGGGCCAACTTTTGATTGGGTTCGATTCTTTCTCTATTTGGGGAATTTTCATGTATACCCCTCTAAAATCTGGAAATTACGTATTTCCCCACTAAAATTAATAATATCATATTTACTCTTCTAAACTTAAAAAACTTATAAATTTATCCATTTTATTGTCTTTTCTATTAAAACTCATTTTAAATTTATAAAGTACCTATTTTATCCTTCGTCAAAAAATAAAAACTAGTAGCGTGTTTCAGAAAAATGTCAGTCTTCTAATTGGTCGGTTTCCGAAGACAAATGAGTTGTTTCTCTACTTATTAGCTTACACAAGCATATACCTAGATTTCATTGTGTAAGCGTTAGAAGTATATAAATGACTCATTTGTTCTCGAAAACCATCTAATTAGAAGACTTATATTTTTCTAAAACATGTTACATATTTTTTTTTAACGAAAGATAAAATATGTACTTCATAAATTTAAAATGAGTTTAAATAGAAAAGACATTAAAATGGGTAAATTTTTGAATTTTTGAAGTATATGATATTATGAATTTTAGGGATATACATGAAATTCCCCCTTCTTCTTCTTTTGTAGTCTATAAATAAATTAAATGAAAATAGTATTTAGGATTGCGTCGATATTACAACTCTTTAAACAATGCTAACAGAATTTAAGCTTTTATAAAAAAAAAAGAATAGTATTTAAGATCGCATCCAACAATTTGAAGAATTAACGATTCAATATATTGTCAATATTAAAACTACAAGTTTCTTCTTTACAGTTTAGATATATTGTCAATTAAATTTTGTATAATTTGAAATCAATTAGTCATCCATCCAACAATTTGAAAAATTAACGATTCAATTTATTGGTACTTAATTGTGAGCAAAAAAATCTCATATTAATTATTACATATTTAATAGACAAGCTATCTAAACTATAAGAATACAATTGTAATTAATTTTTTGGATTTTAGTAACTATTTTATCAATTATCATAGTTATAAATGTGGGCTACTTCCCAATATCACTTGTTTTACTTTTATCCCAAATTAAAATTTTAGTTTTGTTGCGGATAGGAGGGAAGAAATTCACATTTGTGAAATGTCTTGTAGAGCTACATTAAGTTAGAGGAGATACTTTGGTCCTTCACTCAACAAATTTCAGAAATATACTTCTATTTATATTTTTTTTGAGAAAAAATAATATAAAAATATACTTATGTTACCAAAAAATTTATAAATTTATATCCCGTCCTAAATGATTTTTCCAAAATATACTTCTATTTATATATATTTTTTTTCTAAAAAATAATTAAAAAAGAATTAATAATTACATCTCATTCTAAAAAATTGCCGGACTCTATTAAACATGCAGCTTGGCTCCGCTCCTATGTATATAACTAGACATTCAGTCCTGATAAGTCCACTTTGACATTTGAAACTGAAAAAAAAATGTCTAAATTTGATATGTGAGCCTAATTAATACTCCACCTAAAAGTTGAGAGTCTAAATCCCCTATGTTACTGTAAATGCGTGTAACTAATTAGGGTGGATGCTTGCATGTTGTACAACTATCTCTTAAATGTTTAATTAACTTTTTGGTTTTACAATTTCATTTTAATATATTAAAAATAAAAAAGTGTAACGAATAGTTAGTAATTACTCCTATCATTATTAATTAAGATATTACCATTCCATTTGTCTACATATCATAATTGTAATTAATTAAATATAAATATCGGAAGTGAAATTTAACTTATCTCCAATTCAAGATTTTTAGGTAATTGTAATTTGTTTTACGATTTATCCAAACTGGTTTTAAAATGGACCCATACTTACATGAGTTTGATATAAAATTTGGAACCAAGCGTACTACGAAAGTACTATGCATAGTGTATTTTGATAAGTTTAAATAGTCGATTCAAACCATTCATCGTAATTTTATACGAAATGTACTTGGAGACCAAATTTACATTTTTTTTAATAAATATTTTACTATATTTTTTGATAGTACAAAATCGATCTAAAGTTTGTAGATCATTCGAAAATAGTGATTTTCTACCTATCTAAAAATATAGTAAAAATATTCTAAAAAATATATAAAATGTGGTCTCCAAGCGTATTTTCAATTGGAGATCGTGTTGAGCGGTTTAGATCGACTGTTTGAACTTCAAAAATAAAAATATACATTGATAGTACAAATCAAAGTGCAAGCTATGCATAGTACCCCTAGCCTCACTCTCATAATATTATATGATTGTACATCAGTTTACGTCATTCTCAACATTCGCAAAAAAGCATGATACCGGATTATCTTCGCAAACAGGGGCGGACTCACATGAGACCGGGGGGCAACTGCCTCCCTTAATTTTGAGTTATAATGGAAATTTATTGGTCTCGACGGACTTTGCCCTCACTTTTTCCGAAATATTTTTTTGCCCCCTTTGGATTTCTGATTTGTAATTCGGGTTAAATTTAGAGTTAAAATTTCTTAAATTATGAATGACAATTCTTATAAATTAGAACATTAGAAAGTATAAGTTAAAGCATTGTTTTTTTATTAATTACTCAATTAGTTAATGAGTTTAAATCCGATTAGCTATTTAAATCCAATTCGAAATTTTTTTACCCCCACCAAGGAATATCTTGGATTCGCCCCTGTTCGCAAATTCACTCAAATAGCCCCAATATAATTATTCACGCAGACTATAAATATACACTCAATAATTACAAAATATACATCATTTATTATATAATTCAAACTTCTAATTTAATTTAATATAACTTTGTAGCTTTCATGTGTTTTGATCGAGTCAAAACACATTTTGATAAGTTCCACATACTATCTTGAACTTTCTAACTTACTATTTGAACATTAGAATGCACACTCAGCTATTACATAGCGTATGTTCAATTGTTGTTGAATGAATCCTCCTCCATTGCAAAATGCACACTTACTACGCACTTCGAACTTCATACTCATTTTTCTAACCACTCTCAATATACATAACTGTCAATCTCATAACGCACACTCGATTATTTACAAATTATACTTTTTAATATGCATTATTTTTTTTTTTAAAATAGCCGCTAACAGTGAGAAGATATTTGAGAATGAAAACTCAGTGATGAATAAATATAGTATTTTCTCAAGAAAACCATGAAGTTGTTTCCTTTTCATTCGATTTGCATTTTCAATGACATAGACATCTATACTATAAGTTCTAAACCCCAGGTTTAGAAAACCAAGTGAATCACTGGTTTTATTCTCAAGAAAACCAAGTGACTTTCTTATGTCACTGGTTTTATTCCAAAGGAGAAATTTTGATTTTGATAGGGACCGGAGCGAATCACCAAAGTAATCATATTTTTGAAAATTCAGTTTTAGTGTCGTATTAAATGTATTGTTGGATCCGCAGCTTTAAATTGTTGTCCTGCTAAATATGAAAATAAAAAAAATGGTTATAGTTTGTTTTTATTTTTCAAAGATGAATGAATTTTTTTTTGGAAACATCATTGCTGTGCCTCCGATTGCCGACATTTTTATTAATATCCAAAGTTTAATACAAATTATTAATTATGCCCAGAATTCGATCCAATATCGAAATATATCCAAGCCAGCCAGAAAATGGCCAGCTTACTCCCTCCCTAAGCCGGCCATTTTCTGGCCGGCTTGATACTTTTTTTTTTTTTTTTTTTTTAAACAGCAAAAACTCTATAAAAGAGCACCCCTCCCTTCATCCCAAGGCACACAGCCCGAGGCAGCAGCGGATTTACTGTTGAGGTAATTTTTATTATTTATTATTTTATAGAATAATTAATTATATTATTAAAAAAAAAATTAATTAAAAAAACCCAAAACCCAATACCCAAAACCCTAACCACCCTAAACCCTAAACCCTAAACTCTAAACCCTAAACCCTAACCACCCTAAACCCTAAACCCTAACCACCCTGAACCCTGAACCCTGAACCCTATAACCTAAACCCTATACCCTATAACCTAAACCTTAAACCCAAAAAGAAATAGTAACCAGTCAATTGTTTACTATTTAGTTACCTGACAATTGTTTACCATTTAGTAACCTGACAATTGTTTACCATTTTGTAAAATGTAGTTTGTTTACCATGGCCTTTATTTCACTTTTCTATGGTGGGAAGATGCTTACTAATGCACAAGTGGCTTATTACAACAAAGATGCAGCTCATTCATTAATTATTCCAGATGACATCTCACTTTTGGACGTGAAATCCATAGTTTACACACACACCGGTTACAACCCAGAAAGGTGGGACCTACAATTGGCAACCCGATATTGCCATCCCTCCAGCGGGAAATGGATGGTTGCGAAACTGGTAGATGAGAGTACGTGGAGAGGCATGTTCGATTATTTGAGGTCCGAAGGGAATTTTCTAATAGAAATATTTGCTAGAAGAGTTCCGGTAGAGCCCGGGTTGGAAGTTCGGGCTCTGGATCAGCGGCACCACATTATACCACACAACCAGAAACATACAGACGTGACTCCACCTTACCCCTCAACGAACCTGACCCAGAAACCTACAACTACGTCACTCCACCAGCACCCCAACGAAGACACTCAGTTGCATCCCCACCTAGACACAATCGAGGCAGACCAAGACACTCAGTTTCAACCTCACCTAGATCCGTAAATGTGGCTTCTTTACCGTTACCTCCAGTATCACCTTACCCCAGACCTGCATCAGTAGACGATGCAACCTGCCCGGACTTTAAAGATATTAATGAAATACCGGAGGACGATCTGAGGAGTGGGGATGAATTTGAGGGAGAAATGTGGGGGGATTCAGATCACGTGGAACGGTATCCAATTAACTTCTATTTCGTGCGCTCATGTCTTAGCTGTTTGCCGTGACCGAAACTGGCAAGAGGACGACTTTGTTGCAGACTGGTATAAAACACCCTATCTTGTGAGTACTTGGAACCCTGTGTTCATTCCAATTGGCAATATGGGAGACTGACCTCCTAATGCTGGAGAAAGAATCCTTCTAAGTAGTGGTTGGATTAGGAAGGGGAGGCGAAAACACACCCGTCGTGTAATGACGATGGATGAAATGGAAGGTAGACGAAGGGGGCATCAGGCTCGCCATTCCACTTCTGATAGGCAACGAAGAGGTATGTAACATTCATCCAAAATTATTTTTCTTTTCAATTTATACCAACTTACTAAGTAACACATGCAAATGCAGAGGCAAGAAACGCAGCAAATGCGGCAGAAAATGAGCGAGTAATGGCGTCGGGAAGTGGGTCCGGAGGGTCACGGCGTAGCACAGCTACGAGCCGTTTAGATGCAACTGCTATGTATGCTGAAGCAATGGGAGAGGCGGTTGCCATAGGAGGAGAGGCGGTTGGGGTGTAAGGGGAGCCATCTGTCCAACCGAGGAGGTCCACTACTAGACGCACAACAAGGGCATCTACAAGCCAAGCAGGGCCATCTGAAGCCCAAGCCGGCCCATCTACAAGCCAAGCAGCGCCATCTGGAGCCCAGGCCGGCCCATCTAGTGAGCAACCAGAGCCATCTGGTAGACCATCTCGTAGGGCATCTTTCGCAAGTGGTTTACTTCGGAGATTAAATTTTAGACATAGCAATAAAAGGTGATTTGTATGCATGTTGTAAAAAGTGTGGACTCTATTTGCAATTTGTGTGTACTTTATTATTTTGAACAAAACTCAGAAATGAAATATTTGACTCTAATAGAAATCACCTAAATAAACAATAATGCGGTTTAAAAAAAAAAAAAGTACCAAGCTGGCCAGAAAATGGCCAGCTTAGGGAGGGAGTAAGCCGGCCATTTTCTGGCCGGCTTGGGTATATTTTGATATTGGATCGAATTCTGGGCATAATTAATAATTTGTATTAAACTTTGGATATTAATAAAAATGTCGGCTCCGATTGCCGACATTTTTATTAATATCCAAAGTTAAATTACAAATTAATAAATATATCCAGAATCTCTGAAATTTTCAAAAAATGTCCAAACCGGCTATAAAATGGCCGGTTTCCTCCTCTCCAGAAACCAGACATTTTGTGGCCGGTTTCTGATTTTTTTTTTAGTGACACTATGAAGAGCAAGATAATAAAATCTAACACTGAAAATTCGAATTTTTTGTTTAAATTATTTGTTAGATTACTTCTTTTGATGTATAATTAGCATTTTATACTAAAATACGCTAAATTACTTGAAATTATGTTGAATTACACTATATTACATTAAATTATGCTAACTTATGTTAAATTACACTAAAATACGGTAAATTACGATAAATTACATATGAATATGGATGATATTTTTACTGAGAAGGCGAAAAACAACGACGAATATTCAAACGGCCATAAAATATCGCTCGAGTTTCCGATTTCAGCAAATGACCACTTTTCGAAAAGCTTGAGAAAATACGCATGCGTCAATGTTGGCAATGCCGAATTCCAAAATTCACAATTGCCAAAAAACAAAGGGAAGAGCCTTAAAACTTGAGTTGAAGTTTCCGATTAAGATTTTCATTTCTATTATTCAATCTAAGTAGCTCAGTAAATTAGTTATATAATGAACTTGTAGAAGACCAATTTTTACTATTTTTTATGATTTATGAAAGATGGCAAAAAATCGGCCTAATTTTGCGTAATTTTGCGTAGTTTAGCGTAATTTACCGTATTTCATTATAATTAGCGAAATTAGTGTAATTTACCGTATTTTAGCGTAATTTAACATAATTTCAAGTAATTTAGCGTAATTTAATGTAATTTCAAGTAATATAGTGCATTTTAGTATAAATATGTTAATTATAAATCAAAAGAAGTAATCTAACAAATAATTTAAATAAAAAATTCGAATTTTCAGTGTTAGATTTCATTATCTTGCTCTTCATAGTGTCTCTAAAAAAAAAATCAGAAATCATTTTATGACCGATTTGGACATTTTTCGAAAATTTCAGGAATTATGAGTATATTTATTAATTTGTAATTAACTTTGGATATTAATAAAAATGTCGGCTCCGATTGGGAACTACGATAAATCTCATTGCACGTATGACGAATGGGTCCCATTTAATTTAAAATTTAATGACAGACTGTCACTAGATAAATCTAAATATCTTTCTTAGAGATAAGACAAACAAAAGAGTTTATAGACAGCTCAAGAAATTTCTTCATAAAGATTTTCCTTTGAACTTTCTCAAAATTATTGCTATGTCCAAGAAAATTGCTCCTTTTGTTTTGGTGAATCTCGTGATATATTTTTCATACTATTTATTAAGAATTATCAGCAATAAACTTCACCCATTGGACGCACTCTAAATTGAATCTTGATAGAAATTTTGCAACCAATCGTACTATGAAATTGTGTAATAATTAATTAATAATAAATTAAGAGTGTACATCAGTGTACGCCATTCTTCACAATTCGCTCTCGATAAAGAAATAACTTAAAATTGTTCCTTTGAGAAAGGAAATATTTAAAAGGTACGTATTTCATTTTCCCTTCTATTTGAATTTTGAATGAAAATAGACTTATCTTCTAACCCCAATTACACTCAAAAGGGACTACCAAGTGATCTGCTTTTGGACTAATTTGATTTCTATGCATCATCAACCGCATTATATAAATTAATGAAAGCGGAACTGGTTAAACTGGATTACAAATGAGCAAAGTCGAGTCGAGTTAGACAAAGTTTGAACTAGATTCATGCTAGAATGAGTTGAGTCTGACTTTAGCTGAGCTAATCACAAGTCCAGCTGAGTCAACGTGTTTTTACTGTGAATTGTGCATATATTGAAATTTTTTGTCAACTTCGTTTTATAAGTTGTGTATAGATCACAAGTCGAAAAAGATTTTCATGTTCTTTTATCTTCTTTTTACAATAAGTTTCATTCTTTTATGGTGGACACAAAAAATGGTAGTGCAAAAAATTAAGAAATTTTTTTTATCTTCTTCTTACAACGAGTAGACCCGAGCTGAATCAAACTTGAACTTGCTCATACCAGAAGCCCAGATTGAGTCAGAATAAAACGAGCTAACTACGTACTCTTTTCAAGTCGATATCAAACAAACCACGAGCTACGGTATTTTCAAATATTCACAATTTTACAGTTTAGTCCATTGTATTTCAGAAAATATCCTTGTCCTTTGGTCCCGAATTTTTTATTGTTACCACTCAAAAAAAATAAAATTAATTCATTACCACCCCGCTGCCCCTTTATTCAATACTACCACCCCGCTAACTCAGTTGGCGCACCAAATTGGCTGGTGCGCGGACTGAGTTGGCGCTCCAGATTGTCCCATAAATATGATATTATCATTTTTCAGTATGCATATATTTTGACATTATGTCTGCACGCTTCTCAAGAATACTTGTTTGTTTTTCAAATTGATGCTTGAATGCTTGTTTCAAGGGGATATATATATCTTCTATTCACCTTTTTCAATATATTTTTTTAATAAAATATCTCTGGATCGTGTAATTCAACACCTGCTGCAGAATTGATTAAATACACCAGTTTGGTGCGCCAACCCAGTCCGCACACCAGCCAATTTGGTGCGCGAACTGGATTAGCGGGGGTGGTAGTATTGAATAAAGGGGCAGCGGGGTGGTAATGAATTAATTTTGATTTTTTTGAGTGGTAACAATAAAAATTTCGGCCTTTGGTCAAGCACGTAAAGTGAAAGTCATCAAATAAGAGTATAAGACACATGGGGAAATGCTAGAAAGTAGAAACTGACTTCTCACCTTAATATGAGTTTGTTTTCTGCAATTATTCAACAATTGCACAGCAATGTATATGATAATATTGAAAAATCTTCAATGTCTTTTTTGTAGCAAAAAAAAAAAAAACCCTTCAATGTTAGTTACTTTATTACTTCATCATTATACATATTGTGTTTGTCAATAAAATATAATAGTCTTGAAGATTTATTTTAACCGTGGGAGGTACAAGGCGTACAAACGAGCCATTATTAAAAAAATAAAAATAAGTTGCATGTTGACTTGCTATCTATTTCATTTTTGGAAGCAAGTGATACCCACACACTGCATACTTCCATCTGAACCCATAAACATGAGAGTTATTGTTGATTTTTTATTATCAGCGGTAAATCAAAATTAATGATTTTTTGACAATCATAAATGTAGGTGATGCAATATAGAAAAAGAGATTGAATCCAGAATCATTTATTTGCTTCTTGGAATGTCTCATTTGTTTGCTTCTCATTCAAACAGTTCAACAAACCATTTGCACGTTAGAAATTTATTGCAAAATTTAACAAATTTTAACATGTATTTATTGATACTGCTATTAATTTCCAACAAATTAATTTCTTTTTTATTGCATAATTAATTGATATTTTTTTTTTTTTGATAAAAGACAGCTTTTCAGTTTCATCGACCAAACAAGTTCTACTGATTATAATACCAAATCAGTAGTAGACACAAAACAACATCAGAGTTATAGAGTCAGATCTAGACATGCCACAGACTCATCATATATCCAAAAACAATGCATTATTAAGATACTGCTTTTGGTAGAATTTCCAACCTTCAATTTTATAAACCTAGAACCATTTCTAGGAAAAGAAGGGTTACTGTTTCCAACTAAACATTTGATAACATTCCTGTTAAACAGAAATTAATAAACTGGGCTGATAACACTTGAATTAGTTTAACAACAAATAATCAAATTCATAAACTAAAATGATATACAACCAAAATTATACATCATGTTATTTTGAATCTAGCCTTGAAAGGACATCCAGTGAGGTGCTAAAAGACACTTCAATATACTCCTTTACTATTTTTGTTAAAGAAAAGGTTAGAACTGAGATTTGTCGAGGCTGTCAAAATAAGGATGCACCATGGCGTCTTTTGCCGATATCCTCTCAGCCGGATCATACTGAAGCATTCTCTGCAAATTTAATTAAAAAAAGTACATGACGATAAATTAAATAATTTAATGGAATAGCAAAGGAAAAATATAAAGTCTGGTACATACAGAGAGTAGATCAACGCCATCTGAGTTTAGCGCTGTTACGGCACGTGCCAGATTTTGAGGCGTCCACTGTGGGTACACATGCCAGTCCTTCAGAGTAGTAACTCCTGGCCATTCCTTCTCTGTTGGTGTGCCTAACAGCCTACACACACACACACAAAGAAGATATGCGTTCAGATCAGTAATTTGAATATCATTTCTCGAAACAGTACCAGTCAGGCCCTTAAGGGGACTGGTACCACTGCAGTACCAGAATTAATGAATTATCAATTTTACTATAATATGAAACAAAATTTGGCACCTGAAAATGTGGAGTAATTGCTGTAACTCAGAGTCACCAGGAAAAAGAGCTTGTCTTCTCACCATTTCAGCTGCATTTCATACATTGAAGATGATGTGCATCAATTAAAATTAATTGAATTGGTAATTGGTATGAAACCCATAACTTGTTGGTTGAAACCAATTACAGAATCAAATTTCTGTTCAGTATGTTTAGGCAAAGTTCTAAAAATGTAAGTTATGAAAGGTTGGCATTTAACATACCAAAAATGCATCCAACCGACCACATATCAACCCCAGTTGAGTAGTGGGTTGTACCAAGCAACACCTCAGGAGCTCTGTACCACAATGTAACGATCTAAAATGCCAAAAATGTTTTAAATGTAATTGTTAGAATTATAGTGCAATACACTAGGATCAGGGTTTTGAAATAGAAAAAAATCATGTACCTCATGAGTATAACTTTTCATTGGGAGGGTAAAAGAACGGCCAAGGCCTAAATCGGCAATTTTAAGTATGCCTTTTTCTTTGTCAACTAAGAGGTTTTGAGGCTTTAGGTCCCTGTTTAAGTTTTTTATAAAGATAAGATCAAAATTAATAATTTCAGAAGAAATATATAAAATTAGGAGGAAAGTAGATACAACGGATAAAAAATTGGGATATTACCTGTGAAGCACACCGTGCTTGTGGCAGTGGGCCACACCTTTACACAACTGGTACATGAAGCTCTACAAATTTACACAATCAGAAAAAATAATCAATCAATCAATCACAAAATTAATATTTTGATGGCCAGAGAAATTAAAGAACAAAGAAAATGAAAGGATACCTTGATCACATTAGGAGGTAGGGGTCTGGCACTGGGCCCCTTTCTGTATGAATCGATGAATTTCTTCAAATCAGTATCTAAAAACTCAAAAACAAGATACAGAATTGGCTTGCCATTTTTCTCTACATGCTCCACACAAAGCAATCTGCAATCAAAACATGATGAAATCAGTACAAATTACACAATTTTTGTTTCTTATCGGTAATGGTCAGTTTTGCATTTTTTTCAAAAGAAAAAAAAATGACTACAATTGTATATTGACATTATTAAAGAGAAGTTTCGAGTAAAGAAAATCAAGCCTTTCTGAAACAAACCAACTTATTTTTTTTTTCTTCTTTTTGCCAATTTCCCTGTTCTCCCCTTACTCTTCAAATTTTGCGGTTTGTCAAAAAAAAAAAGGAAAAAAAAAAGAGAACAACGATAAAAAAATTGGGAAATCTAAAGAGCAACCGTTCCAAGCAAAATTAAAGTTTTCTAAAAGAACCCAACTCTTCTCTTTTGCAATTTCCTTCCTCTCCCTAATTAACACCCATCTTTCTCTCAATTAAACCAAACCACCAAAGCAAAACAACCAAATGAAAAGCAGAAATCAAAGGATTCATCCAGTACCTGACGATGTAGATGCTCTGAGAGAGCAGCTGGAGGATAGAAACCTCACGGAGCGCCGTTGGAGGGATCCCCTCCTCGTCCATCTCCAGTCGTGTCTTCTTCAACGCCACCAGTTGCCCCGTCGCCTTGTCACGCGCCTTGTACACCTTGCCATAGGTTCCTTCTCCTACCTTCTCCAGCTTCTCGTATTTCTCCATTGCTCGTCTCTAGTTCTCTGATTCAGTCGATGTCTTGGGGTTTGTTTGAAACGGAGGCAAGGTTAGAGAATATAAAAGGGGTTGTTTGCCTAAAATAAACAGGCCGATCAAAAAAGGCAACTGAGTAGTAGTGGCCTAAAAGATCCCATCGTGTATGGTGAATTAAAGTTGATCCAGTGTTTCTTTTATTTGTATAGGATATCTGTCTAGTGGACTGCTACATATTTGGTAAGAGAGTTAGAAGATCAGAAAACCAGAATTTGCGGAATATGATGGAGAGGACTGAGGAGCGGATTTAATCAAACGGTCGAATTTTTTGAAATTTGGACGAGGGTCCCAGAGAAACCACCGTTAGGAAGCATGCGTAATTTGCAAGTTTAATCAAATACAAATTGTTATTATAGTGGCAATCCGATCTTCTGATGACTGCAAAAAAGATTACTTCATCCATATCATTGAAGAGCTCTATTTGATTTTAAAAAAAAGTAAATTTGAATGATATTACCGCATTACGACAATTTATGTGATATGTTCCCTTTTAATGACGAATGTACAAGACATTTGATGAAAGACTATTTTATAGATGGGCATATTTTATTACAAGCCAAGGTAAGAGGTGCTTGGTCATTTTCATAATTTTAATTTTTTTAATTATGTATGTTGAAATTTAATAAAAATATTATTTTAAAAGTATTTATATAATTCAATCATTCTCATAAAATGTTAAATGTGTGTAAGTAGTTTAGGATTTTTTATTTGTACCTATATAATTTCTATTGGAGTGAGGCTATGGTACTACACATAGTGCGGATTGGACTGTATTATAGATCAATATATTTATTTTTAAAGTCCAAATATTTGATTGAACCGTTCAAAATGATCTCCATATGAAAATATACATACGTACTAAATTATATATATTTCTAATTATCTTACTCTTTTTTAGATATGTAAAAAATTACTTGATTTAAATGTTCTCTAAACCATCCAAAAGTTGCGATTTTCTAACTATCTAAAAAATAATAAAAGATTTTAAAAATTAAAAATTTTGATTTGCAAGTATATTTTCATATGATGATCATTTTGAACAGTTCAGATTGGTTGTTTTAACTTTAAAAACAGAAATATTGATTAATAGTACGGACCAATCCGTGCTACGTACAGTACCACATCCTCACTCTTTTTATTGTTATGATTAGATTGATTTATAACATTTTATATAAGTTTTTTATTTAGCAATTTACGACAAAATTGATTAATTCAGTATTTTATATAGTTTTTTTTAATTAGATATTATGATAAAATTAATTTATACAATATTTTACATCGTTTTATTTAGTTATGATTTATTTCTTTAAAAAATAATGAAATCAACAATTATTATTTATATTACGTAATTGATGTTTTTAATTTATTTATGTGTTTGTTATATTTTTTAATATAAAATTATCAATTTATTTGAGTATTATTATTTCGTTACCCGTTGATTTTATTGAGAACTCCGTCTCATAAAAGAGAAGGACGACAACTAAAGAACTAATAAGATCCTTTGGATTTACAGTTATATCGACCTAAAAATTTAAATCTAGTTGTCTTTTACAACTCAAGTAGTATAAATTCTTAATTTGTGTTGCTTGATGCAGTAATGTAGTCAGAATTTAAGTTAGAGGTGGACAGAACTGGGTTCGAGTTTTATCTCTAATTCTCATGTAAGTGGGCGCCCGATGGGCATCCGACCAAAATCGGTCCGATATGCCCGCACAGAATCGTCCAACTCGCTTCATGATTTGCACAAATATTGAAGCAGAACATACAGATCATAAACAAATCAGACAATTCCGAGCGGGTATCGAACCAATTTGAGTCTAATGCCTATCGGACGCGCCCCGCTTCCATGTTGATTTTCATTCTCTGGGCAAATCAGTTTCGGTTTCTTTTTTTTCTCAAAAGGGCTGTTGCGAAAAAGTGGGCTGCGATATTCTCTGAGTTGTGCTTGCACAAAATAAAAAATTGAGCACTGAGTTGCAAAATTTTCTCTGGGGGTAATAGAGGTAGGTAGGTGAGAAACTAGAGGTAGACACACCTTATAAACCGACATTTTTATTAATATCCAAAGTTTAATAGAAATTAATTATTATACTCAGAATTTCCGGGTTTCGCCAAAAATGTCCAAACCGACCATAAAATGACAGGTTTACTCTTTTTTTTTTTTGGGAGACACTATGAAGAATAATGAAATCTAACACTGAAAATTCGAATTTTTTGTTTAAATTATTTGTTAGATTACTTCTTTTGATTTATAATTACCATATTTATACTAAAATACACTAGATTACTTGAAATTATGTTGAATTACACTAAATTATGTTAAATTACACTACATTACAATAACTTCGCTAATTGATTAAAATGCGGTAAATTACGCTAAACTACGCAAAATTACGCTAAAGTAGACCGATTTTGTGACATCTTTCATGAATCATAAAAAATAGTAAAAAAATTCCGAAAATAGTAAAAATTGGTATTCTCCAAGTTTATTATGTAACTAATTTACTGAGCTACTTAGATTGAATAATAGAAATGGAAATCTTAATCGGAAACTTCAGCTCAAGTTTTGAGGCTCTTTCCTTAGTTTTTTGGCAATTCTGAATTTTGAAATCCGGCGTAGTGGCCACGGACGCATGCGTATTCTTGCAAGCTTTCCGAAAAGTGGTCATTTGTTGAAATCGGACACTCGAGCGCCGTTTTATGGCTGTTTGAAGTTTCGTCGTCGTTTTTCGCCTTTTCAGTGAAGATATCGTCTCTATTCATATGTAATTTACCGTAATTTAGGGTATTTTAGCGTAATGTAATGTAATTTAGCGTAATTTAACGTAATATAGTGTAATTCAACATAATTTCAAGTAATTTAGCGTATTTTAGTATAAATATGCTAATTATACATCAAAAGAAGTAATCTAACAAATAATTTAAACAACAAATTCAATTTTTCAGTGTTAGATTTCATTATCTTGCTCTTCATAGTGCCTCTTAAAAAAAATAGTTTCTAATTATAAATCACTATGAAGATAAAAGAGAAACAAAAAATAGTTTCTAATTATACATCACTATGAAGACACACAGTAATTTACCGGAATTTACCGTATTTTAGCGTAATTTAATGTAATATAGTGTAATTCAACATAATTTCAAGTAATATAGTGTATTTTAGTATAAATATGGTAATTATAAATCAAAAGAAGTAATCTAACAAAAAATTTAAACAAAAAATTCGAATTTTTAGTGTTACATTTCATTATTCTTCATAGTGTCTCCAAAAAAAAAAAAAGTAAACCGGCCATTTTATTTATGGCCGGTTTGGGCATTTTTGGCGAAACCCGGGAATTCTGGGTATAATAATTAATTTCTATTAAACTTTGGATATTAATAAAAATGTCGGCCTTATAAATCTATATAGGTACTAATTAATTTTTAATTTCCAAAAGTAGACAACTGTCTACTCTTATGTAGAGTTGGTTTCGCCTCTGTATATTAAAGAATACTGTGTATTTATTTTTTGAAAACCTTGACAGCAGCTGTAAGAATATTATGTATTAATACTGTGTATTAAAGGAAGTCTCTAATTCTCTACAATAATGTAAATTTTGTGTTTGGAATTTAGATCACCCCATCAAAATTTTGACAAATTTGAAAATTCACAATGTTTCTTCAATATTCATGCTAACTCAAAATATTTGTATCAATTCGAAACGAACGGTTCAAATATTTATGCAGTAACTCAAAAGAGGCATGATGTTATAAAGCAAGTGAACTTGAATTCTATGCCAATTCCGTATGATGAAAAGTAAATTTTTTCTTGAAGAGGCATGTTTACCGTTCTTTATTTTCTAATAGCAGTATTAAAGTCAGTCAGGCTTTTTTCGTGTCTAAATTGGTTCTTTTAGGCTTTTTTCGTGTCTAAATTGGTTCTTTTAGGATCTACAACTTAAAAAATATTTATGAATTGTAGGAGTTGTTGTTCATAATACTTTTACGAATTGCATTAAAGAAAATTAGTTTTGAAAGTAATTCTTTGTAAATTTGTTATGACTCGCGTGAGTTGTGACAAATCAAACCAAAAAATATTTTTAGTTGTGCAATTTTCGTTAGTTGTTGAAAGCATGTAGTGATATATGCTAGGGCGTATTAAATAGTGAATATGTTAGTGGGATTACTTATGAATGCATGTTTTTATATTCTTGTACTTGCATTCAATCTTTAATATTATTTATGTAATGTAATGTGATCAATCAATTTAGATTATTTATCAATTCCAATTATATTATTCTTTTATAGGAGAGTATAATTATTTAGGATTAATTATTCCATAAACGAGTAGTATTTTCAAAGGACAACTATTCTTGTTAAAATAATTTGCATAACCTTCTTACTAAAAATATCGATCGGGAACTATTAATTTCACCACGGTGGTGGATCGATCGTGAACCAAATCGCTTTGGTTCATGGTCCCTAGTATATTTGATTCCTTAGTACATATGTCTTGTTTAACTTATCATGTAAATATAAAAGTGGAGCGTTCAAATACTATTATTTTTTGTCTCTATTACAACAATAATAACAATCAAGCATTTAGTTCCAAACAAGTTGAAGTAGGCTAGAAATGAAACTCAATCGTAATCCCAAAATGAAGTAGATAGTAATAAAATAGTAATAATAATAGTGAGTCCGGCTACTATAACACTAGTGTCATTTCAAATTAAATAACACCACATCTTAAACCATTGGATCTACTTTAATATTCGTGCAAGACACTAGTGTCATTCCAGTCCTATCTTGTACACGAATATTAAAGTAGATCAAATGGTTTAAGATGTGGTGTTATTTAGTTTGGAATGACACTAGTGTTATAGTAGCCGGACTCAATAATAGTACTATTAATAGTAATAATGGTATCACTAATAATAGTAATAATAGTAATAATATACTAACTATATTATGCCTACACTATAGATTGTAGGGGTCAAAGTCCTAAGTTCTATGAGGGTGTTTGGCAATGAGGCTTAGAGTGTTGCAGCTTAAGAGTTTAAGCTGTACTAAGGAGGAGTTGTTCAACTGACAAAGGCTTAGAGCAATGAAGCTTAGAGTGTATAAATGTGCTAAGGAGGAGCTCTAAGGAGACACTGTACTGTAAGCCTGAGTTTTTATCAGCTTAAGAGTTTGCTCTAAGGAAACTTAAGAAAGGTGCTCTAAGCCTGTCTAAGGCACCACTGTTCGGCCAGCTTAAGCAACTAAAGAGGCTAAAGCCTGTCTAAGGAGGTGAAAGTCTTGCAGCCGAACACCCACTATGTCCTTAACCCCAAATCCCTAGTAATATGGCCTAAAGCCTATAATACTACCGCTAAACACGTCTAAACAATATTTCCCAAGTCACGGTTCGAGTACGTGAATCTCTATTATGTCTACATTTTTAGAATTATAATAACTTAAAAATTTAATGTAAAAATAAACCATTAGATATGATTTATATCATTTTCTATATGCACATGCATGCAAAAGATCGTAATATTTCGATTTTATTTTGTTTTGATAAGTATGAAGGGCTTACAAAATTTAGATATGGATAAATTATGATGTTGATTTTTCAACTTATTAATTCATATAAAATTAAGTGATAATTTTTTATGTTCACATAAAGAATAAGGCCCTGTTCGGAAGCTTAGGATTTGATGGGAAAGGTAACATTTACACATTTGTTTTCCAGTGCTGTTCGGCAGTGAAGGAATTTTTCAATTTAATTCCCATTAAATTCCCACTCACTTTACTTTTTCTCTTCAAAAAGCACTGTTCTAATGGGATAAATCAAATTGAGTTGGAGATCATTTTTTTTTCCCAAATGAATCAGCTGCTATGAAGCTTGAAGATCAATAATTTTTGTTGTATCTTAACTTGATTAAACTAATTTATCATAATTATTAATATCAAACTTGATTTAACTAATAGTTGAAAATTTTAAATGCTGCTAGACTTGTCCGTGGTACATAAAGAAAATCAAATATATATTTTATTATTTGTCATGTTTGTGATTAAACTAATAGTTTAAAATTATTAATATAAGAATTGAAACATAAGATTAAAAATAAGCATAAATACAAGACACTCTAAGAAACATTTAATGCATTTTAAAAGAGTTACAAAATTTTAATTTAAGAAATAATTATTAACAAAAACTTTATTATGTTATTATTTAATCATTTTATTTAATTATATTAATAATTATTAATATCTTATTTTTTATTTGTTTATAAATATTTTTTTAATTTATTTGTACCCGTCTTCTTATGTTCTTATTTTATTTAATTATAAAAATATTTATATTTTATAAAATAATAAGTAATAAGTAGTGTTATGTTATTTTTTAATCTATATTATTTAGAAAGAAAAATAGAATTTCCCACAATTAATCCCACTGTTCAACCGAACACTCATTTCAATACATTCCCATAATTAATCCTATGCGTACCCGCACCCATGGGTTCCCACTTTTTCAAAAGTGGGTTCCCATTCCCGTTAAATCCCATCCCGTGTAATCCCGTGACATCCGAACAGGCCCTAATATAGATCATATAAAATAAAAAAAAAATTGTTATAAAAGTTTAGGTACAGAAAATAAAAGCATTTATTTGAACCCTCAAATATAAATGCACAACGTGGATGTGATTAGCATGAAAAAAAACCGTTATTCAAAACCTCCAGGAGATTTCATTGAACTGACGGCTGGGATGAATTAAGCGACCTCAAATCGCCGCCTCTGATCATGCTGCACCAGAACCCAGCGCACCTCTGCGTTGATCCTCTCCAGACAACCTAAAATGGACATCTCCTTGAAGGAGAAGAATACTAATTCTGTCCAACAGGAATTCTCCGTTTACATACTGCAGAGAGAGAGGATTATTGAAAGTTCTTTCCATGAGCGGCATTTGAAATTCAAAATCGTCCCCACTCGCTAAACGTTAGCCTGTGATGGTTTTAATTGTTCATCTACTAGAGGACCACAGATCCAAAAATTATCACACTGTCTGAAAAGTGGGACCTACACTGGCCTATGTTTACTCCAGGAGCAACCGTTACTCATCTCCTACTCACGTGATTGTCACGCCCTCCTAATTTTTCTCCCACTGACCCAGTTATTTCCTTTCCTTCCCGTCTGCATTTCTCCAAGAAACTCCCTCCCTCCCTCCCCTTTCTCTCTTCTCCATTGCCGACCATCTCATCCCCTCCAATGGCGTCGCTCACGCCGGGAGTCCTCCTCAAGCTACTGCAATCAATGGACAGCGACACGAAAGTAACTGGAGAGCATCGGTCGGCCGTGCTCCAAGTGATCGGCATAATCCCGGCTCTAACCGCCTCCACGGCTGACGATCTCTGGCCATCCCACGGTTTCTATCTACAGCTATCTGACTCCGTACATTCCACCTACGTCTCCCTCTCCAGTCATGATGCCGACTCGATTCTCTCCAGTCGGGCCCAATTAGGTCAACTAGTTCATGTAGACCGCTTGATCTCCTCCTCTCCAGTCCCCAAAGCCGAGGGTCTCCGTCCAGTCCCCTCCTCTCGGCCTCACCCCTTTATTGGGTCACCTGAACAGTTAGTTGTCAACTCATCACCCACCGGACCCGGGTTTGTAATCCAACCCGCCTCACCTACTCGCCAAGCTCCGCCATTGCTACCCTCTTCCAGATCAAACCGTATGGTTTTCACACCCAAGGAGAATCTGATTACACCTAAACTTGATAAGGAGAAGGGGCCGGTACGGCGAAGGTCGGGTTCACCCGCACCAGGCAAACTTCCTAATTCAAATTTAAATTTGAATAATTCGAATACCAATCCGAAAAGATCCGCTTCACCTGCTGTCAGGTCAGTGTCACCGGTTCCTTCCAAGTGCGTGGTACCAAGTTTGGTTGCGGCCAAGGAGGAGAATAGAAGAATTGCAAAAGAACCAGCAATTGTGGTGCCATCTCGGTTCCGTCAGCCGTCACCAGTTTCAAGAAAAGGGGCTGCATCACCAGCTGCCAGGCGGGCATCTGTTTCACCAGGGAGAAGGTCAGTAGTATTATTTTGATATATTATTATTGGATTCCACTTGTTGGTTCTGATAACAAAGATTGTATCTTTGATAAGAAATTTAAAATCCGAAAAGCCCAGTTAGGACCCACAAAGTTACCAAATTAAGATTGTATCTTGGTACTGTCAACATGTCTTTTGGGGGAGTTGGAGTCTGGTCAGTTTCGCATTTGGTTTTTTTCGTTGTGTTCATGTCCTAGTTATATACACATGTACTGGTGTAGAGTATAGTACTGTTATTGAAGTAAAATTTTGAGCAGGTTATCGGGTGTGAATAAAATGTCACCAGCATCAGCTGCTGATGGTTTTGGGAAGAGAAGGGTAGGATTGGTGGTAACAGGTATACCTAAGGTTTCAGACGCAATTCTGGGCTCGGCCAAGTCGGTTCGCAAGAGCTGGGATGACTCGTCTATCGGCTCGATCATTTCTCTAGAAGGGAAGGAGAAGGCTGGAGGAAACAAGAGTAAGGTTACCAAAGAAGCCATTTTAAGAACTCAGGTATAATTATATTTACTCATATGTACTTGACTATTGGCAAATTATAACCTGCATTTTGTCATATTTGC
Source organism: Carex littledalei (assembly GCA_011114355.1). Taxonomy (NCBI): domain Eukaryota; kingdom Viridiplantae; phylum Streptophyta; class Magnoliopsida; order Poales; family Cyperaceae; genus Carex; species Carex littledalei. The sequence goes on along the minus strand of CM022095.1, from coordinate 5,229,510 downwards.
AAAATACACTCCACTTTAGATGTGCAACTAACAGAAATTTTAAGTGGTTTTGAAAACAGCACGGCTGTGTCAGTGACCAAATAGCTTTTTATTAGCTTTATGCGCAATATGGAAACCACCTCTATTTTAGTTTTACTTGAACTTAGACAGAAATATCTCGTCAGAGTTTTGGATATAATTGTCATTTGTCAATATTCGTGTAAATGCACAGTGTCTGTTTGTTTAAAAGTATGCAAGGTATTGAGAGGTTTCATATGTGGATGAAACAGCATGTCAAGACTCAGGAATTACAGCAAATCACTAACAATATGTAACCTGCCACTACCAATTTATCAGACAGTTCTTTTACCTTTTCTTTTGGCTTATAAATACAGTAGATCCTATATGGGCATTAATGAAGCACAGTGTAAAAAATATCCATTTGAGAGAATGATAATTACTTGTTGATTTCTGGTTAATGTTATCATGTCTATATTTTCATACAGGTTGCTATGTCGCGCAGGCTGAGTGATGTCAGCAACGACCAATCAAGCACCGATGATAAATCTGAACCTGAAAAGCCTAAACCTGCTAAGAAGAGTGGTTCCCCCTTGTCAGAGAAGCCGAGACCTGGGCTTGGACCCAAGATCAGCCTCCATGATCGCAAATGGACAGATGGCAGCATCCCGTTGAATGGTGTGTCAGATAGTCTAGCCAAACTCGGAAAGGAAGCTATTCAAAGAAGAGATGTGGTGTCAGCTGCTGCAGCTGAGGCTTTGCAAGAGACTTTAATCACAGAGGCTGTTATAAGGAATTTGAGGTATTAACAATGACAATTTTCCTCTAGAAGTGTGGTATTATTCAAGTGTCCATAAATTTAGGTTGATATTTTGGAAAAAGGTCCTCTGCACTATTTGCACAAAATCTGTACTTAGCCGGACTTTGTGTTACTTTTAATTGAGAATGCTGAACTAATTTGAATTTTGGATCCAAAGAAAGATAAAGGGGCTTGTTCAAATAACTTAGTAGGGGACTTTGTTTCAAATAGTACAAACTAAATTTTAGAAGAAATGTTGGTAACTAAGTAGGGACTTCTTGCTAATGCTCCTCACAAATAAATAAATAAATTATAAAATGCTTAGCATTATCTTCGACAAAATAAGATGTCTATAATTATTAACCTCACTAACATTTATCTTCTTGCCAATTTCGTAGCAAATTCTCTGATCTATGCAATTCATCAAAGGCGACTAGCCCTATACCGGTCATTGATCAATTTCTAACCATTTACACTGATCTTCAAAAATGGCAAAACACCATCGATTCTATCTCAGGGGACAAAACAGACATTTCACCATTTGAGAAGTCGACCTCTCTCTGGGTTGAAGCTGCTCTCATGACTGATCTTGAGGTGCTCCAGTTTGTGCGCTCCACCATGGATTCTGTTTCAAAGCCTAGTAAGATATCTGACAAGTCTGACAAGTCACCTACTGTAGATCAACCAAGAACAAGTGTTTCTAAGAGGCAGCCGATACCAATTACCTCCAAGGGGCATTCTCGGGTTTCTCCGAACCCTAACCCTAAGTCCTGGAGCAACAATTCCAGCTTGAATGAAACGGTAGATTTGGCACGAGTTGTTCGATGCGAGATGCAAGTTTGGTTTCTGAAATTTGTCAATGAAGCACTAGATGTGGGTTTTGTTTTGATAGGAGAGAAGGAGAGGATTAGTGGTAACAATGGAAAAGTTACCATGGTCCTATCTCAATTCAAAAAAATAAATGATTGGTTGGACGGGGTTGGCAAATTACCAGAAGAAGAGGGGTTGAAGGAAAAAATTGAGAAGTTGAAGAGAAAGATTTATAGGTTTGTGATTAGTCATATGGGGTCTGCTCTGGATAGCTCAGTTTCAATTTCAGAAGCTTAAATTTGTTGTTTTTAGCTATTAAATTATTTTGTTAATGGCTAAATTTGTCTGATCAGATGGAATTGTTGTTAACTCAATTGTTAATGGTTAATTTATTTTTTGCATATTAATATATATTTGTGTGTTGTTCGTATATCCTCAATCCAAGTTTCAATTAATTTCAGTCATTTGTACTGTTTGGCATTTTTTTTATTTCAATTTAATCTTATAGTTTGCAAACTGTTCATATGCTTTGATGCTGCTAACATTACAGTACTTGAAAGAAACAGAGATTTTGCTTCATTTTATCTACCAGTTTGGGTTTTCCTGAACATGTATTTCAATACCACATTACTACACGAATAAAGAAACCAATTATACTGCTGGATTATACATTTTAGAAAATTATTCTCCTCATTGTTAAAATTATCTGTACATTGATTTAACTTGTTAAGTGGCCAGATACTAAGGTAAAAATTTTGCATTTGAAAACTTTGAATTGTATCCTCTTCACGATCACCAAACTTTACTATTACAATCATGCAATTGCGTTCAGTTTCAAAATTCATTCGGAAATTTTGGGCCTTAGATTTACTGCACCTTTAGTGGATTTATCCGAACTGTAATCTACCTATAAATGAATTGTGCCTAAAAGAGAGAGCCGTTCCAAGGACCAAAACTAAACTGTAAACACTTGCAAACTGAAATAAATCAGAGATGCTATCTCAGTATCTCTAGAACAATTATAAATCCAGAGAAATATACAAATGCAACAATAAAATGGAATCACATGAGATAATTCCTTTTCTTGTCAATTGCATTAAAGCTTCATTTGTTAAAAACAAAGGACAGTTATTATAAGTTACAACTGAAGGGATTGAAAAGCTAGAAAAAATGATTTCATAATAAATCGATAATCAGATAGATAGAAAATTAAACAATGATCTCAAATTGGTCTGTTAAAAAAACAGAAAAATAGTCTAAAAAACTTAATTTGACCAGCGTTAACAACAAACTCAACATCAATTTGAAAAAGAGGTTTATTGAATGGCTAGATACATCAAGTGGCTAAAAATAGAAATATAGTTTGTGCTTGTCACCTATAAAATTCTACAATGACAATCACTTCTACCTCAATCAAAATATTAAACATATATTATTATTGTTTAACAGCTTACACTAGACACATAATTAATCATGGCAGCAACAACCCCTACTTTCTCCCTTCTGCTTCTTGTTTCTCTCCTTTCTCTCTCTACCACGGAAACCATAGCCACTTTCATCAACCCCCTTACCATCCCGTCATGCACCGGTCATCCCGCCTTTCTGAAGTGTGCTCATGACATTCAATCTGCTATTATCGGTACCGGCTCTGTTGAAATCGGTGCAGGGGCTCACACAATTTCCATCCTGCTAGGATCGATCGATGTTGCCAATGCTAGTTATATTAATGTTCTCCATTTCCTCTCAAGCAATCGGATTGAATCCGATTTTAACAAGTCAGTTCACTCAGCCTTCCATACTGCAATTCGTGACATCAAATGTGCATCTAAGGTATATTTTGAATCCATTATGTTCTTGGTTTGTTAAGGTGAATTCATGTTATTGATCTATTTTAGTGTTCACTTTTATTCTAATTTAGTATATATTATTGTCCTATAGATGTAGAATTGTGAAGTGGGATTAGCTAAGACTTGGATAAAAGCTACCACTTGGCCAATAATCCACATTACTTGTAATTTCATTTGAATTATAGATCTAACCAATGTAGTAATAATTAATTTAGTTTTAAACTTGACATTCTACATGATAACTTTATAAGTTTTTTTTTTCTATTACCATAATAACTAACATTAAGATGATAAACATTTACTTTTATTCCTATTATGACAAAATCAGGTTTTGAATGGCAAAACAACGCTATCATCATCAGAGCTCCATGAGATACAAAATTCTCTGAAAATTGCAAATCAAAACGTGGCCAAGTTCATTGTGAGTTTGAAGTATCCAAACACCAATATCAACTCGTCACTGCACTCCTTGATTGATCAGTCCATAAACCTCACTGCACTATCACTTCAGATTTTTGAACAGTTGAGTGGCAAAGTCTCCGTGGAATCTAAGTATCATTAATTGATTTGATGGGCTATATCATAATGTTGATGTTGACTAATTACTGCATGTTTATGTGAAATCATTGTATAATGTGACCTGAAAAAATGTTATATCTTGATGTGCCATCTCTCTGTTTATGTAATATTCTGAATTAATTAATTGCTATACAATCCGTTTTGTCATATTTATTTTTTCTAAAAAGCAGGAATTACTTTGACTATCATGATAATTTGCAAAAATAAAGGTTACATTAAAAAACAACATCATAGCATGATGCAGAAATTGCATACTGTTTGATTGTTATGTTTTGTATGTCCAATAGAATACCTAAAAATTTACTTTTTAATTAAAAAATTTATCGTCGAGTACTGCCACCCGTGTGAAAAATAACCATTTACTTTTACATATATACTATCTAGCTAAATTTTAAGTAAATTCAATAAATTCCGGAACTTTCTTATGACATAAAATATAAATATACTAACATGTAATTGCAGACACATTATTTACATAAATAGGAAGGATGCTGGCTATTTAAAGATGGACGCCTGCTTCAACAGCTTCTCTATATTGATTTTGGACGCTGGCATATAACGTCAGCATCCGTCCTAACTTTATAAAAACTGTATTTACAATCTCATGTATTAGACCCTTATTTTTCCTAAAAAAATCTCATGTATTTAATTAATTTATTTTTTCTGCCATAAAATAAGTTTCAGCAATAAATTTGTAGGCAAAGCGTTTGTTACTTTAATTTTGATTTGTTAGGAAAAAATATTCCACCAACTGCGAGACAACACTTGTTGGGAGGGAGGCGTTGGTCTCCTCTGTGTTTGTATGAATTTAATTAAACGACGTAGAAAGTGGGTCAATTTTGATCAACCCGATCATATACCTATCTAGGGTATCAACGGCTATAAAACGGATCGGATGGAAATGTTTTTATACTCTTATATATTATGTTAAAAAAATTATCCTCATATGTACTTGATAAGTTAAATGGAGAAAAAACTTATCTTTGTCCATCTTATCACATACGGTACAAATAGAATAAACCAATAAAAGAGTATCATTGAATAAATATATTAAGTGTCATTAGTAAAATTATATTGTATTATTCATTATCTCCATATTTTTTTTTTGAAAAAAATACTGCTAGGCCCGTTTCATCACGAAACTGATAAAATTACAACCAAAAGTAAAGTGTTGTTCTTGCTGATATAGTCAAGCTAAACCAAAAGCATGCAACATATAGTACTACTTGTATAACAACAAAAGTAGGCAACAGATAAGCAAACAAGTATTACAACCAAGGTTTAACCTAAAACATCCACAAAAGAAACTAAAGATAGCAAAAACAGAACTCTTCAAGCTATGTTTTTATCAGAATTAAGAATGAGAACTGTCTTCCTCATCAGAAAGTGAGACCAACTGTTCTTCAGTGTTGCGGGGGATAGCTTGCATGGGAATGAGATTTGTGTCCTTAGGCATCCACTGGTTCAAGTCCTCATCTTCAGCACCTAGTCCTGTCCATTAAATCATAGTTGTCATTATAGAAATGATAATATGTCTACCAGAGGGACATGTTTTATTTTCAAAACAGATTAAATTCCTTTGTCTCCATATACACTATGCAAGGACTCCAAAAGCAATCAAGAAACTGTGTTATTTATTTTTGGGCAAGGAGAAAGCAAAAGACATAATATCCTCTATTGAATGCCAAGAGCTAAACATGTTCTGACAGTCTCCTAACCAAAACCAAATTTGTCTAACAAAAGAACATTGGATGAAAAGATGGTCCACAGTTTCAAACTGATCACAAAAATGGCAGTGAGAAGATCCAGACCATCCTTTATCCAAGAGATTGTCCTTAGTTAGTATTCTATCATGAGTAAGAAGCCACATGAAAACTTTGATTTTTGGGGAGAGTTTAGTATTTCACCATATCATACTGTGCTCAAGTTGAACTCCCCTGAAAGTAATGAAATTATACAAGGATTTAACAGTAAATTGTCTATGGGACTCCCTGACCCAATGAAGGATATCCTGTGATTGAGATGGGGCAAAGTTGAGTATCAGTGATTGTAATTCCTCCCAATCTCTAGCATCCACCCCAGTAGGTGTTCTCCTAAAAGAAATAATTTGACCTTGGGAGAGGAGAACTTCATGTAAGCCAATGTTTTGATTAGAGCAAATTTTGAACAAAAAGTGGTAATAAACAGATAGTGGACAGTCACCAAACCAGACATCAGTCCAAAATTTAACCTCAGTGTTTATCCCAGGGGTGATAGTAAGGCTACAGTCAAGTAAAGATTGCAGGGATAAACACTAAGGTTAAATTTGTGTCTTTACTTGACTGTAGCCTTTACTATCACCCCTGGGATAAACACTGAGGTTAAATTTTGGACTGATGTCTGGTTTGGTGACTGTCCACTATCTGTTTATTACCACTTTTTGTTCAAAATTTTCTCTAATCAAAACATTGGCTTACATGAAGTTCTCCTCTCCCAAGGTCAAATTATTTCTTTTAGGAGAACACCTACTGGGGTGGATGCTAGAGATTGGGAGAAATTACAATCACTGATACTCAACTTTGCCCCATCTCAATCACATGATATCCTTCATTGGATCAGGGAGTCCCATAGACAATTTACTGTTAAATTCTTGTATAATTTCAGTACTTTCAGGGGGATTCAACTTGAGCACAGTATGATATGGTGGAATTCTAAACTCCCTCCAAAAATCAAAGTTTTCATGTGGTTTCTTACTCAGGATACTAACTAAGGACAATCTCTTGGATAAAAGATGGTCTGGATCTTCTCACTGCCATTTTTGTGATCAGTTTGAAACTGTGGACCATCTTTTCATCCAATGTTCTTTTGTTAGACAAATTTGGTTTTGGTTAGGAGAATGTCAGGACATGTTTAGCTCCTAGCATTCAATAGAGGATATTATGTCTTTTGCTTTCTCCTTGCCCAAAAATAAATAACACAGTTTCTTGATTGCTTTTGGAGTCCTTGCATGATGTATATGGAGACAAAGGAATTTAATCTGTTTTGAAAATAAAACATGTCCCTCTGGTAGACATATTATCCTTTCTATAATGACAACTATGGTTTATTGAACAGGACTAGGTGCTAAAGATGAGGACTTGAACTAGTGGATGCCTAAGGACACAAATCTCATTCCTATGCAAGCTATCCCCCGCAACACTGAAGAACAGTTGGTCTCACTTTCTGACGAGGAAGACAGTTCTCACTCCTAATTCTGATAAAAACATAGCTTGAAGAGCTCTGTTTTTGCTATCTTTAGTTTCTTTTGTGGATGTTTTAGGTTGAACCTTGGTTGTAATACTTGTTTGCTTATCTGTTGCCTACTTTTGTTGTTATACTGGCAGTACTATATGTTGCATGCTTTTGGTTTAGCTTGACTATATCAGCAAGAACAACACTTTACTTTTGGTGTAATTTTATCAATTTCGTAATGAAACGGGCTTAGCAGCCTTTTTTTCAAAAAAAAAAAATGAAGATAATGAATAATACGATATAATTTTACTCATGACACTTAATATATTTATTCAATGATACTCTTTTATTGGTTTATTTTATTTGTACCGTATTTGATAAGATGGACAAAGATAAGTTTTTTCTCCATTTAACATATCAAGTACATATGAGGATAATTTTTTTTAACATAATATATAAGAGTATAAAAACATTTCCATCCGATCCGTTTTATAGCCGTTGATACCCTAGATAGGTATATGATCGGGTTGATCAAAATTGACCCACTTTCTACGTCGTTTAATTAAATTCATACAAACACAGAGGAGACCAACGCCTCCCTCCCAACAAGTGCTGTCTCGCAGTTGGTGGAATACTTTTTCCTAACAAATCAAAATTAAAGTAAACAAACGCTTTGCCTACAAATTTATTGCCGAAACTTTTTTATGGCAGAAAAATAAATTAATTAAATACATGAGATTTTTTTTAGGAAAAATAAGGGTCGAATACATGAGATTGTAAATACAGTTTTTATAAAGTTAGGACGGATGCTGACGTTATATGCCAGCGTCCAAAATCAATATAGAGACGCTGTTGAAGCAGGCGTCCAACTTTAAATAGCCAACGTCTTTTCTATTTCTGTAAATAATATGTCTGCAATTACATGTATTTAGTATATTTATATTTTATGTCATAAGAAAGTTCTGGAATTTATTGAATCTACTTAAAATTTAGCTAGATAGTATATATGTAAAAGTAAATGGTTATTTTTCACACGGGTGGCAGTACTTGACGATAATTTTTTTAATTAAAAAGTAAATTTATAAGTATGCTATTGGACATATACAAAACATAACAATCAAACAGTATGCAATTTCTGCATCATGCTGTGATGTTGTATTTTAATGTAACCTTTATTTTTGCAAATTATCATGATAGTCAAAATAAATAATTGTCAAAGTAATCCCTGCTTTTTAGAAAAAATAAATATGACAAAACGGATTGTATAGCAATTAATTAATTCAGAATATTACATAAACAGAGAGACGGCACATCAAGATATAACATTTTTTCAGGTCACATTATACAATGATTTCACATAAACATGGAGTAATTAGTCAATATCAACCTTATGATATAGCCCATCAAATCAATTAATGATGCTTAGATCCTACAGAGACTTTGCCACTCAATTCTCCAAATATCTTAAGTGATAGCGCAGTGAGGTTTATGGACTGATCAATCAAGGATTGCAGTGACAAGTTGATATTGTTGTTTGGATGCTTCAAGCTCACAATGAACTTCGCCACATTTTGATTTGCAATATTTAGAAAATTCTCCACCTCATGGAGCTCTGATGATGATAGTGTTGTTTTGCCATGCAAAATCTGGTTTTGTCATAATAGGAATAAAAGTAAATGTTTATCATCTTAATGTGAGTTATTATGGTAATAGAAAAAAAAAACTTATAAAGTTATCATGTAGAATGTCAAGTTTAAAACTAAATTAATTATTACTACATTGGTTAGATCTATAATTCAAATGAAATTACAAGTAATGTGGATTATTGGCCAAGTGGTAGCTTTTATCCAAGTCTTAGCTAATCCCACTTCACAATTCTACATCTATAGGACAATAATATATACTAAATTAGAATAAAAGTGAACACTAAAATAGATCAATAACATGAATTCAGCTTAACAAACCAAGAACATAATTAATGGATTCAAAATATACCTTAGATGCAAATTTGATGTCACGAATTGCAGTATGGAAGGCTGAGTGAACTGACTTGTTAAAATCGGATTCGATCCGATTGCTTGAGAGGAAGTGGAGGACATTAATATAACTAGCCTTGGCAACATCGATCGATCCTAGCAGGATGGAAATTGTGTGAGCCCCTGCACCGATTTCAACAGAGCCGGTACCGATAATAGCAGATTGAATGTCATGAGCACACTTCAGAAAGGCGGGATGACCGGTGCATGACGGGATGGTAAGGGGGTTGATGAAAGTGGCTATGGTTTCCGTGGTAGAGAGAGAAAGGAGAGAAACAAGAAGCAGAAGGGAGAAAGTAGGGGTTGTTGCTGCCATGGTTAATTGTGTCTAGTGTAATATGTTAAACAATAATAATATATGTTTAATATTTTGATTGAGGTAGAAGTGATTGTCATTGTAGAATTTTATAGGTGAGAAGCACAAACTATATTTCTATTTTTAGCCATTTGATGTATCTAGCCATTCAATAAACCTCTTTTTCAAATTGATGTTGAGTTTGTTGTTAACGCTGGTCAAATTAAGTTTTTAAGACTATTTTTCTGTTTTTTTAACAGACCAATTTGAGATAATTGTTTAATTTTCTATCTATCTGATTATCAATTTATTATGAAACCATTTTTTCTAGCTTTTCAGTCCCTTCAGTTGTAACTTATAATAACTGTCCTTTGTTTTTAACAACTGAAGCTTTAAATGCAATTGACAAGAAAAGGAATTATCTCATGTGATTCCATTTTATTGTTGCATTTGTATATTTCTCTGGATTTATAATTGTTCTAGAGATACTGAGATAGCATCTCTGATTTCTTTCAGTTTGCATGTGTTTACAGTTTAGTTTTGGTCCTTGGAACAGCTCTCTCTTTTAGGCACAATTCATTTATGGGTAGATTACAGTTCGGATAAATCCACTAAAGGTGCACTAAATCTAAGGCCCAAAATTTCCGAATGAATTAAGAAACTGAACGCAATTGCATGATTGTAATTAGGGCTGCAAACGAACCGAACCGAATCGAACTTACCTCCAGTTTGAGTTTGGTTTGAATTAATTTCGAACGAACTCAATTTCGCATCGAATTTATTACGAACTCAATTTCGAACTTTTACGAACTTTGTTACAACTTAAGAGTTATGACTTATGGCTGGGCTATAGTTCGAAATTACAGCACTTCAATAAAAACTCAGGCATTCTGAATTCTAATTACACAGTATACCAAAGTTTATATCAAAGTTCATTACAAATACCAAAATTTATATCAAACACCAAAGTTTAGTACAATCAATCAAAGTTCAGTACAATCACAGAATTCAAAGTTTTTCAAATAGCCAACATGAGCAACATCACCAAAGTTTTCAAATTTCCAAAGTATTCAAAGTACAATTTAAATATCAATAGAAGTACAGAACAATCACCAAAGTCTTAGAATTATTACAAACCCAAATATTATCCTAAATAAAACATTAAAATTTATTATCAACGGAAATTAACGGTTCACGTTTGAGTTAATTTCGTACTAAGTTTGGTTTGCGAACCTATTTCGAACGAACTAGATCCAGTTTGAGTTTGGTTTGAGTTAATTTCGAACTAAGTTTGGTTTGAATTAATTTCGAACGAACTCAATTTCGAATCGAATTTTTTATGAAATTTTTCGAATCAAACTCGAATCGAATTACGAACTACGAATTTTTTGTGCAGCCCTAATTGTAATAGTAAAGTTTGGTGATCGTGAAGAGGATAGAATTCAAAGTTTTCAAATGCAAAATTTTCACCTTAGTATATGGCCACTTAACAAGTTAAATCAATGTACAGATAATTTTAACATAATTTTTGTGCAAATTCAGTTTTTTTACAATTTTTTATTATTTTTGAATACAAAACAAGTTTCTTTTTAAAAAAAAATTCCAGTTCGAATAAGACTCGTCCGATTCCTTCCGATTTCTTCCGATTTATTCAATTTCAATTCCATGGTCAACTTATCGATTCAAATTCCAATTCTGATTCCGATTCTGATTTTCAGAGCCTATGACTCTGATTAGTTCTTGTTCATAATTCATGTTTGATTGCTAAAGTTTAATTGATGAAGGCTGAGTTATTCATTCCTATGACAGCATATACATGACTTAATAATCCATATTCCTGTGACTTACGCTTGATATACACTTTTGCTGAATGAGAATAAGATGTTGAGTATTCTCAAATTCTTTCTCAAAGCCCTTGTTAGTGTTGGAGCCCTTTTCTTTTGAGGCCAAATTTGAATATATATATAGTGGTAATTCAAAACCGATCGAGGATGAAGTTAATTTCGTAGTGATCACAGACGGTACTAAACTCAAGATATATAAAGATCAGGAAAATAGATTTCATTATTTAAATCTAAACTGTACCAGTAATATGGCTCTGATGTCCACCTAACAAAAAAAATATATGTCCAGCCTTAATACCTGATAGGGGTACTGAGTAATGTTCTATTTGTTAATAAAAAATAAAATGGTTTCAGGAAGAGAAAATAAAAATTGTTTGAGCTCTTCTGACTGAAAAACGAGTTCTATTTGCTAACAAAAGCTGCATATATAAGCCTTGTTCATTTCCACCTTTATTAATTGACAAGTGTACAAACAAAGCTATTCCAAATCAGTACTTTAACAGATTTACAATTATCATGATGATATAAGGCGAACAAGTTCTCCGTAATAGTTGAAGGATATCTCGGTCTCTTTCAGGCAGTGATCCTTCTCCTCCCTTGACCAATTCTGCGTGCAATACCATACCAAGTTGGAATTATACAGAATCAAAACTACAATACACAATTAGATACTGTTTGAAAGCTCTTGCACAAAACTTATTTTTCTGGTGCCAATCATGCTTTCTATTAGTCATCAAATGGCAAAGAATATGAGAGTCCAGTACTAAATGAATCCTATCAATTTATTCAGTTCAAATAAAAATAAAAATATTCACTCTTTGGTCCACTCCAACCACCTAGGGGATAGAGACAATATATATATTGACCCGTATCAGGACCATCAGTCATCAGATCAAAACTGCATCATATATAGCATGTACCATTTTAAGTGACTTGAATGGGCTATTTTTGGACTGATCATATGATCCTTTATTGGATCAGAAAAACAGACCAACAATTAAAAAAATCAAGTAGGTTAATACGGATCGGGTGAAAATTTGTCACCCGTAGGCATGTACAAAAGGAAAAACAAGAGTTGATTTAGATATTAAAAACAGCAATTTACTAGAAATTGTTAAACAGAAATAACAAAAGAAGAACAAAGAAATGAAGATCTTACGGAATACGGAAGCTAGCTACTTCATTGAGCTTATCTTGAACATTTTGCAACAACTTTGAGAGGTCATCCTCCCATTTGTAGAATTCCAATTCCTTCTTATCCAATATCATGTCAGCAACCTAGACATATGGGTATACTGTCAAAATATGTTCTAGGTCCAACAACAACTTAAACTGATATGATGAGACTACTCTACTTAAAGTACTAATCATTAATTAGTTCATTCAATGGAAAATGAAATCATAAAATAATGCCAATATTTACCATATAGTTAAATTATTGATTAATGTTTCACTTCATATGTTTTACCGTTTTGACAATTTTTTTTTAGAACATAATTTTTTGTTTAATTGAATAGAAAAATATATAGTTTTTTATGAATTTCATTGAATTTATTTAATTTTTATTGTAGTATATTCAATGTTATTCTAATTTTCTTAACTATAGAGTTTAAATTTTTTGGCATATGAGTTTAATAATTTTTATTATTACAAATTCTAGAGCTCTAGCTGGCACAAACATCATGCCTTTTTTTGGTGCCGGCATTGAGCATGATTTTGTGACTGCATTATATGGTAATTTATTGAACAATAGAAGGAAGCATTATATGGTAATTTTACAAAAGTTATGCTCTATTATCATTCAATGAATCTTGCCCGATGATATATATAAATGTCTGTATTCTAGTGAATCTTGTTAAGCATATATATGGTTATTTATTTTACAAAAGGATATGCTCAATTATCAATCAATGAATCTTGTTAAGCATATATTTTGTAAATAATCTTTTTTTATAATGATATAAATGCCCTTAAAATTCTTATTCCTTGTCATCCTAATAAATTTGACAACAATTGCTAATTGTTCATTGACCTCAACTTATTATGCATTTTTATTCTTGCACTAACCGACGTAAATGTTGGACCCAAATACACAAAAAAAAAAAAAAAAATAGAATGAACAAAATGTACGTAGCCAAAGAAGACATTTTTTTTTGTTCAAAAAAGTACTCAAATCCATTGCAGCACATACCAATATAAGCTAAGTTCAAACATTGCATAACACGAAATATATGCAAAATAAAGATTAGAATAAAAAACAAAGATCTATGCTCTTGGCATCTCTAGAATAATTTATTGAGATTCATCATTCTCAGAATCTGTCGGAGCTGGTGTCATATTGTTGCTAGAATGATCCAGCAAGATTTGATCATTCGCACCGGAGTCGTTAGAATGAATGGAAGATGTGCCCGTCACGGTACCTTGTTGATTCTCCTGATAAGAGCGTAGTTCACCTTTCCACCAATCGTTCAGATTATCAGACGCTCCACTAATGATAGTCCCATTGTTGAGATGGAATGAGTACACAAAGCCACGAGCATTGAACTTACCCATTATTGTGTTGAATTGATTTTCCACGGTCTCGTGGCCTCTTTCACGCTTTTCTATCTTTTCAATTTTGGCCTCGAGCTTCTTAATACGGTGCTGTATTTCTTCTCTACTCAGCTTCTTTTGTTTGGAAGATGAGAGAGACGACGAGTAGCTGCTACTAGACATCTTTTTAACACCTACAATGTTCAAACATGAATTAATAAAATTGTGTAAAAATTTGACATATATATAGCACAAATTGTAATACATATCAAGAAAATTCAAAGATGAACAATATTGTGCAGAAATTGGTCATGACCAATGCTAGAAAAACAATTATAGTTAACTAATTGTAACTAATAAATTGATAAATAGCATCTCCCCCAATTCGAAGAATGAGACTGGTAGCAGATCAGAAAAATGCAAAAAAAATATATTCAACTAAGTTTTATAAAATAAGTCTTTTTCTCAATGAATATTATATCCCAATTTACTAATGGGGAGATAAACTAAACAAAATATTGAAAATTTGAAAAATAAATTGTTATTAAGCCTTGCATACCGAAGAGAAACGAATCCGCCAAAACTTCTATTTTTCTTCAACACATTTGACGTTTAAGAACTATCCCTCTCCAAAATTTGAAAAACCCTTTTAAATACATCTATTTGGGGTACTTTCAAAGGTTTAGTTCTAAAAAATTTCACTGTATTATTCCATTCCCATGGGAAAGGTATATTAGTATATATATATATATACGGATGGAACACACCTCACTTGACCTAAAACTCTAGAGCAGAAACCAACACTTTTCTATAGACAAACTGCGTTTTGTCAGTAGTTTACAGCACATAATGCTTTCCAAAGATATCTTAATCACCGAATTATTTAATTCTTGAACATATTCAATACTTCTTTCCAAAATTAAAAATAAACTGTGGCACTTAATTACAAAGATTAGTTGTTGTGTGCCAATTTCATTATGGGTGAAATATTGAAGATCAGAAGCATATTGCAATTTCATTTTGTATGTTTTTAATACAATCCTAATAATTCTAACATCACCCTAAAAGATCTAGATAAATAATTTTGTGAAGTACGTCATATACAAACTTTTGAAAAGAAAAGGTACCAAGTAAATTTTTTATATATATATTTAAATGCTCTGTTTTCTTGCTTTATTGGAAATCATGATATATGTCTTCATTTAATTACTATGAATTTTCGTGATACGACTGAAATTATAATAATTCTTAAAAGTTAAGACACCAAATAACCAATTAATGTACTTAAATTATCATGAAAATAAGGTAGTTTCAATCTGACTATATTATACTCTAGGGGTCATATATACAAGAATAAGTTTTGAACAATGCTGCAAATTACATGACTCTGCAAATCTTTTCTCTGTTCTCAACAAGTTACTTTGTAGGTGTACATATATATACTTGCATTCCATATAATATATAGAGTGAGGCTACGGTGCTATGCATAGCACCAATTGGGTCCGTACTACGGCTCAAAAAATGACTTTTCATAATCCTAACGGTCGATCCGAACCGTTCAACATGATTATAAAATGAATATGTACTTGCAAACCAAATTTTACATTATGTCGAATTTTTTTACTATTTTTTCGAAAGTCACTTGATCTGAACATTCTGGACCATCCAAAAACAGCCTATCTAAAAAAAATAGTAAAAAAATTCGAAAAAATGTAAAATTTGGTTTGCAAGTACATATTCATTTTATAATCATGTTGAACGGTTCGGATCGACCGTTAGAATTTTGAAAAGTCAAATTTTGAGCCGTAGCACGGACCCAATCCGTGATATGCATAGCACCATAGCCTCACTCTAATATATATATATATATATATATATATATATATATATATACTATAAAGTAATAAATCTCACAAAATATTGGGAGTACCATTGGTTACATCATGAAATATGTACATACACACACAAACAAGAAAAAGCGATTGACCATGCAAATAACAAAATTGGATACACAAGTTTGGAGCAACAGGTGTTAACTACATAGAAAAAAAGTTTCAAAGAAGAACAAATTTACCTTCAATAAGTGGGGAGAACGGAACAAGCTCTTTGCGCACAAAAGAGACTCAAAAAATTCAATGGAGCAACCAGAGGAATCTTCTAGCTCCAACTGAAAAAAAAAAAAATGTCACATAGATAACAATTACAGTCTAATTTAAATGCCGATCGAGCACTGTGGAAGGAAAATAAGGGTTTAATTGTTTTCAAAACATTTAAACCGTCATATATAGAAATATTAAAATTTGTATACATAAAGCCAATAAATTAATCTTGTTTGTAAAATATGCATGATTGCTGCCATTGGGTACACAAAATGGTGCATATTCTTCTTATGAATTAAGCTACAATATCATTTATATAACTTGGACTAATAATCAATTTATTTTCCTATTGAGAAAAAAAATCGTACAGCTAATCTAGATCTATAGTCTATAGATCGGTTATTAGTTCGAGATAATATGAAAAATAGATTACCAAATGAGTAGCAGAAGCACTAGGAAAAAGAAAGACGAATCACCGCTAGAGCTGGAGAAAAGGAAATTTTAAAAGAAATTGAGAATGAGGAAGTTCTTTGGAAATAGTTTGTATATATAATGTGATGGAGAGGCGGCGCGGCGCAAGTAAAATATCTGAGTAAATTAGGGTTTTGATATTTTCTAGATGAAAATTGTCAATTTAAAACTTGTCATTTTTTCACCATATATTGTGCAGCGTTAGTGTATTTTATTGAAATTTCCATGCATTAATTTTGATCTTGATGCCTAGCGGCTACTACTTCCTGTTGCAAAATAACAACATTTACACAGAAAATTTGAAAAAAAAAATTGAATTTTGGACAAATAAATACAAATTTCATTGGAATATGAGCTATGCAAATTAGTTTCGAAATAGAAAATTAGAAACTTAGATTTTTTTTAAGGTTAATGGCTTTAACAGGCTACTAACAATTTCATTAATAAAAAACGTATTTACAACGAGTCACATGACCATTTCCTAGTCTAGTAGTTTATTCTCATCAATCCATCTAAACTACTTTATTTTCTAATCATATTTATCTACACTAAAAAAACTGTGATTTTCTGGAAACAAATATTATTTTAGAACAACAGTGCATGTAAGAAATTTGAAACTTTGGGTTTGGACTTCAGGAAAAAAAATGGAATCTCAACTTAGGGAGGAAATTACAAATTTTCAATTTAGAAAAAATAATGAGTTTAGACTATTTGAATCTTGGATATAAAATTTGATTTTAGAGGCCCTGTAGCTGGCAAAGATTTTAGTTGTTTAAAATTGGGCCGCTTGGGCTGAAATAATTTTGAATAAAGAGTAGCAGGAACCAGACCCAACTTAATTACATTTATGGCCAGGATACATGTACCTCGTAAAGTGAGATCCAAATCATTTATTTTAATTTGATGCAAATTTTAAAGGGACTCCGTGCATCTAATCACATCCCGTTATTGCTCGAACAAGAGGTCCTCTCTTGACAAATTAAAGAATAGCAAGAGTTTGTTAGAAGGGTAATCAACATACATATATTCTAGTTGCAAACTGTAACTTTATAAAATGAAATAAATTGAATCAAAAATATCAATTAAGCGGAAAGTAATATAGATAGTATAATTGATAGGATAATTTTTTTACAAAAATAATATACTAGACCGTCACGATTGTTGTGTCAAAAATAATATACTTGACCATCTATTAGTGGGACTAGGACAAGCTAAGAGTAGTTTCCTTTGCTGATGAAATTAAGGTGATAATATAATTTATAGTGCAATTCGAACTGTGGCCTTAGTATAGTGGTACTGGTATGAGTTTTCGTCTTTCTATGGAGAAATTTATGTTTAATTTTCGAAAATAGTATTTTTTTTATATGCTGAATTAATATACTGGACCCTTTAATAAAAAAAAAATCTGAAGTGCAATTAATTTGCGGTTTGTGCAAAGGGCGTTGACTGTTGGAGACATTTTTGTTTTGTTTATTTTCTAGAAAAAGTCAGGTCACTATTACAAGCTATTCTCATGCAAATGCGCCGGATGTTGGGACTGCTTGAAACCTCGAAGAATGAAATTTTTTAATCGTTTAATTATTACATTATTTGTGTATAAAAAGGAGGGTCAGTTATATGACTTGTGTGTAATTTAGAGTACTCACCTCCACCTCAACAATAATCAAGGTTAGCCCCCCTACAAAAATTTTCCTATTTCTTGTTCTACAACTTGTAATTGATCCCATTTTAGATTATCCCAATTATCCCAATTCAATTCAGCATGGTTGTCATTAATTTTCTGTGCAATTTGCTCTGCAGTTGGGCCTCTACTCTTAAATTCAACTATTGGTTTGGTGTATGCTGATAGACAGTGTTTTGATTTTTTGTGTTTCTTTGACAGTATTTTCAGCTCTAGGATGAATCTGTTTTGTTTGCTGTTTGTCTACTCTGCACTTATATTTCTGCTTCATTTTATTCGTTGCTTGCTTGTGCTAGATCACAACAGGTTCTTTCATGCAAACTAGATACCGACCAATAAAGAAAAATCAAACCTAACCATTATTGGAAAGTATATATTATTAAATCACAGAGATTTGACATGATGCTATTAAAAGGAAAAAAAAAAAAGTACTACAAACTGAGGCCATCATACTAAAATAAAAGAAACGGAATATTACAAGCACAATAGAAAGTAATATATTATATATTATTTCCGGCATCAATTAAGTAGCGTGTTGTTCATCATTTGAATTTTCGACAGTCGTCTCATAATCGAGAATAATCTCCAGAATTATGTGGAGAAAAATGTCACTCCCATCAGGTTTGCCACTTAAATCAGCACATATCCTCCCTGCTATATCAAACGCAATCACGCATTGTTGACGAGTCGACGACTTGCAATAGATCTGCTTTAGATCTTTAATCACATCGACACTTACGAGCTTGCAAAGCAGGTCAACGGATGTTTTGGGCTCAAGACAAGGGCATGTTTTAATGGGACATTTGTTATTGAATTTCATCTGCTGAGAATGGAAATCTGATTGTGTGTTTGAAAGGACAAATGTGTGTTGGTACGGATAATTTAGCAGGACAACTACAATTTGTAAAATGAGAAAAAGAGCAAATTTCACATGAGAGTTCAGCATTTTTGTGGAGTCGTGTCAACTGAACGCCAGCAGGAGGAAGTACTTATAGAATCTGATGAGGATGATCACTGAGGGACCATGAAGTCAAGAACGCGTTTACAAAGAGGTCATTATAGTAGTGGATAAGCTGATCGATGAGGCAAACAAAGAGGTATATATATAGCCAGCAAAAGCAAAACTGACGGCATTTGGCGGCAGCTTCTGCGAAGTTATCAAGAAAAAAAAAGACGCACAACCTCTCCAAATTAAGATATTTTATCTACAACCTCTTGTAAGATATTTCTTGTAAGATATTATATATAGTAAAAGGGCAATGGGGTGTTACTGTAGCGAGGAACAGTGACACCCCCATTCCCTGCCGTCTGATCTTCGATGGACTAGCCAGATAAATTTCAGTGACATAGTCTGATGTCATCGCCAAGAAAATTATTCCCACAGCGTATCTTAGCGTCAATCCAGCCATTCAGCTTCTCCACCGCTCGCTTCCTCAGCCCGACGACGCGTGTCTCCCCGATTGAGTGCCGCGTGCTCACAATGTGACTCCGACTGAACTTCTCCACTGTGAAGGTAGCCTAGCCGCTCGCCGCGCCTTCTCCTCTTCTATTTCGGTGGGTATTTTCCTCCTAGGAATTACCGACTATACTTTTTCCCTTCAATTCCTGCTGCTTACCTGTTTTCTCTTGCATTCCGCTGAACTTCCCCTCAAGCAATTCTCCACAGCAGCTCCGCTCTCCACTGTGGTCAACCCTGCCCGCCTCTGCTACCTTCGGTTCTTCTCGCTGGTATGATCTGTTTAAAGCTTAGTAATTTCCACAGCTACTTCACTATTTGGCAACAAAATCGACTCAGTCAGTAAATTTGACAGTCGGCACAGTACTACCCTCTTCTGATTTGACTGTTTTTTCCTTTTTTCCCCGGCTGTCTTGGTTTTCGTCCACTATCTATGAAGCTCGGTTTTGCAAGGGTCGGGCACTGTCATCTTTGGAGATTCTCCCGTCTTACTCAACCTCAGGTGCGTAAATTTTATTCCTCCTCCCCAATTTCTCCTCCTAATGACTACTAATTTAGCATCTGCACTGCTCATCAGACCATTTAATTTGCTCAAAACTGATACTCAAAAGCAAGTAACAATCATCTAATATAGTCTAATTGTTGAATATCAGCTTTTAAGAAGAGTAAGGTATCGTCAGAAAAGTGTAAGTTAAGAACACTTCCAATTTGCTCAAAATTACCTAGCCCTTCTATATGACCTCCTAATTTTGCCCTAAGTAAAACCTTATTTAAAACATCAGTAACCAAAATAAATAAGAAGGGTGACATAGGGTCAACCTGTCGTAGACCCTTCTTACAACTAAAATAGTCTCCAAAGTTACCATTTAAATTAACACAAGTCCTACTGCCTTGTAAAGTGTCTTTTATCCATAACTGAAATTTAGAACTAAAACCCCTTGCTTGTAGGACCTCTAGTAAAAAGTCCCAGTCAACCCGATCAAAAGCCTTTTCAAAATCAAGCTTAAATAGAACTCCTTTTTGTTTTTTAATTTTAACTTGATGGAGAACCGCATGTGCACAAACTATATTACCAAAAATCAATCTATCTTTTAAATAAGCTGATTGAGAAGGATTTATAATGGATGTCATCACTGTTGCCAATCTATCCAGTAAACACTCAACTTAATACTCAAAAGATTGCTTAAAAACTGGTATCCACTCGACAGATCGTGCAAAAACTGATAAACACTCAACATTGAAAACTTGACCAACCAATAGCTTGAGCACAAAAAAAATAAAAGCAGATATCTAAGTTTTGAGTGTCAGTTTCTCCCTCTATTTGTTCCTTTAATGTTCCCGCATTGCGACGTCCTTTCATTGTCTCAGAGGTCATCTAAAACAGTTTTTTCTTATGTTCTGACAGTCCAGATTCAAATTCAATGTTTTTGTGTTGTTTGCTTATCTGTTTTGTTTATCTGACAGTCCAGATTCAAATTCTATGATTTTGTGTTGTTTGCTTATCTGTTTTGTTGAAATGTTTTGCTTATATTTTACCTGTCAAAAACTAAGGATTTTAAGTTTTCACCAGTTTTGCTTATATTTTGCTTAAGGGATGGTTCTCTAAAATTTTGCAGATATTGTATTTACTCAATATGAACCTCAGTTTTTTATGTTAATTCAATCATCTGTACTAGATTTCAATGTAATCCAATTGTGGCTCAGTGTAATCTCTCTAGTACAATGTTGCATCAATGGAACCAACTTAAGCTCAATTTGGTCTCAATTTAGCTCTATTTATTCTGATTTGTCTAATTAATCCTCAACTGTGATTTAATGATACCTAATCTGCCTCAATCATCCCCAACTCATCCAATTAGACACCAATGAAGCTAGGAGATGACAGTAAAATAATAAAAAACCAGTACTGTTAGTTACCATTCTTGGCATTTGTGCCCCTCAATGAAGTATGTAAATGCGACACTAATCCTTTCCAGAGGATTTTATTTTGTGGGACTAAAAGTGGGTCATAGCAGGTATAAAATGTACACAGTAGTGCTCCGAGAAGGGTATAACGGGTCAGATCTTGTGGAGAAGGACCCTGTAGTGGCTGCGAAAGAGAGACTTGGGGAGCTGATGCAGGAAGGCTTTTATGAATACAATCAAAGAAGGAAAGTTATGAATTTGGAGAAGAAGCGGAATAGAGGGGAGATTGAATTGAGAAAGACCAGCCAAGAGGAGAGTGATGATGTGGCGGCATTGGATTGGGTTGAGAGGCGAGAGGAGAGGAAGAGGTTTTACAAGCTTCTTTTTGATGACAAATGATTTATCAAGGTATTCATTTTCTTCATATTTTGAAAATTCTACACATTTCCCTGAATATCTGTTTTATAGCAGCAATTGAGCCAAATTAAGTGCCAGTTGACCTCCTATTTATCAATTAGCCTATTTAATACTGTTTGTGCGTCCGCATAAAAAATTGCCCATTCAGTCTTGGTTTAGTGGTTCCTATTTCCTCAATGAAAGAACTGACCATCTAAGTGAAAAAAGAGAAAGATACAATTAAGGGCTAGAAATGTGGTTTGACCAGTATTGGTACTGTTTCAGCCACTAAATACTGGGTTCATAGCATGACCATTATAATACCACATCCAGCATTAACTTTTGTAAGTAACTGTTCTAAAGGTAAATGTTGTACAATGTGTGACCTCTTTTTTTGGAAACATAGTCACAGGAGCTCTGCTATGTCTATCTTTCATAACAAAGGATCACAAGTGGAGAAAAAATTGCTACAAGAATTTTATTCTTTCAATGATCGAGGTAATAGATAGACATATACGATTACCTATCTTTCAACCATGATGTAATTGAAGAGCCTTGCAAGAGTAAAATATTCAGAAATGCAAAGATCAGGCCCAAGGATCAGGGGGAGCTGACTTTCTGTTGTAAGATAGGTATAAGTTGGTAGTTTGCTTTAAGTGCACAATTGTAGTAAGCAGTGGAGAGAAAGATCAAGTCACATACCTCATTATTAGAAAAAAATGATATAGATAAACAGATTCTCCAGATCATACCTAATTGCATAGCCAAATCTAAAAGATAATAATCAGATGTTATCTGAACAGTCTGATCTAAATTGGATGGCTCAGATTGATCTTTGGCAATCCAATACTGTCTGACTGATAGAGAGGAGAAAACTTACAAGTACCAGCTAATTGATGGATCCTCACAAATTTCCTTCTGGATAAAGGTCGTCCCTTATCTATTGTGGGAAAGAGAACGGAGTAGGTCCGATGCCCATCGGACCTACTTTTAGGTTCAACGAGCTTATGACCATCCGATCTAATTCAAGATTTATGTGCACGCAAATTGAAACAGACACACACGAATTTTAAAGTGTTCAGCACGAATCTTAAAGCAAATTGACGATGATTAAACCCATCGAACCAGAGTAGGTCCGATGCCCATCGGACCTACTCTCAAATCTGTGGGAAAAGGTCCAAATGGTAGAGTTTAGTTTCACTAATTGTAGAGGACTAGAGGTGCCCAATTGAAGAGAGAAAACATTATCTTTGATGATTATGTTTATATTGATCTACCTTTATTTCATGAAAAACTAGAGTTTGAAGATAATTGCAAAAGACAACTGTAATTTTTTATGATCAATGCAGATGTGGGATTGTTTCAAACAGGTTAGTGACCAGTAAAGACCAGGCACCTTCCACTGAAAAAATTAATCAGGTCCAACAACAGAACACGACATATTTAATGAAAACCAGTTGCGTCGTAGACGCAACCGAGGTGACTAGTTATTATATAAAAAAATATATATATATACATTGAGCAAAATGCTTTCGAGTTCCTAATATCATTTATTGTCCAATAAGATGATATTTATTACAACTGCATAATTATAAATTCTAAAATACAACTTTATGAAAAAAAAAAAACAAACGCTGTAGCGCATGTATGCCAATTAAATATTTGAGAACGTATGTTTTTATCACATTCAAATTAAGTGTATACCAATATGAATTCAACGCTGTAGCGCATGTGGTCGGTGAGGAATAAACGGTGGTTAACGGAGAATGTAAAAATCCCAATCAAGGCTCTCTCAAAAGAAGAATGTCTAATCAGAAAAGTACACGGTAATAATTTATAATCAAATCCCAGCTAAGGCTCTCTCAAAAAAAAAATCCAAAACAAGACTGTCTCACAAAAAAACCCAAACAAGGCTGTCCTATAGCAAGAATGTAAACAAGATAAGATCAATTAAATGTAAACAAGGCAAGTCAAATAAGAGAATGCAAAAATTATAAACGAGACAAATTAATAAGAAAATAATAAAATTTTGAAGAAATTTCGTGTATATTTATCAAAATATCTAAAATTACGTATTTTTTCTTCTAAAGTTTATAAATTTATCTGATTCATCACCTTTTCTGTTAAAACTCATTTTAAGTTTACAAATTTCTTATTTTATTTTGTAATTGTCACACCCCGATTCGGAGGTGCTCTAATTCTAATGCGTCTATTTACCATTCAATATACGTAACATAAGGCATACATCTTTAGCATTGCCAATAACATCCATTATTTTTCACACATCCCAATTTATTTATCATAATTATTTGACATTTTACAGTGGATGATGCTAGAGATATACTATTTGCACCCTGTCAAATATAATAAATCCAAGTCCCATATCTTTAGGTGGCCCTGCTGTCAATTATAACCCAAAAACGTTTCTCTGTCTTCTTCTAACAAACCTGTGAATCCCACAAGGAGAAACGGGTGAGAAATATTAAATTATTGCTTAGTGCTAATTGCCACTAAGATTATTTGATTCGAAGAAAATCCATATTCAGAATGAAATCTCCGCACAAAAAACTAACAGTTCATTTCATAATGACGAAAGCAAATGCTCAATAACAGTATCCAATTAAACAACAAAAATTACATAAATAAATCAAAACTCTAAGGATCTTATCAGAATAAATGGTTTGGGTCAAAATATTTTAAACCATAAAGTCTGATAACGTTTGGTTTCTTAACTTTACAATTTCTAGTCTGATAGCACTGACAGATACAATAACATGTATATTTAACAAGTTTATAACAGAGGGGAAAGAAGAAACTAACATAGGGGATAAGAAGGGACGTGGGTCCCACTGTCTTATTTAACAATTCAATTTGCAATTTAATCTTTAAATTTCCATGCTTTACAAATTAGTCGAATAGTAATTAAAAGAACATTATATACCTATTACAAGCATCAATCCTTTATTCCAATATATGTTATATCTCATACAATTTCAATTTCTAATTTTCAAATATTCACTCCAAAATATTTTATACATTTAAGTAACAACTTATTTTTATATCAATCAAACATAATTTTAAATTATTGGTTTGATAATAAATCATACCCAAGTAACTTTTCACCATTGCTAATCAATTCAGAAAAATAATATTTATTCTTTGAATATTACTTACTCACTGAAAAATATATTAGACATTTCGTATATTATTTTTAGTTATTAACTAATATACGTATTTTATATAATGTTACAGTAATAAAAAAATAAAAAGTATGTAGAATGGGTAAGAAGTGTTCAATATTTTTTATAATGAAAAGTATATACTTAAATATCATTGTATATGCATCAAAAATAGAGAAATAAACCATTAATTTGTCCTCACAAATTTGCTAGTTAAGTCTTTTACACATGATACACATACTTTTTATGAAAAAAAAGGTAAAATGAGATTTTGCAAGTTTAAAATGGGTTTTCATGAAAAAAGACAATAAATTAGATAAATTTATGAGTTTTTAAATGAGTAAATATGATATTATAAATTTAGAAGAGAAAATAATTAATTTAATTTTTTTGAGAAATATACAAGTTCTTCAAAATATAATAATCTTTCTTCTCTCCTACTTGTTCTTCAAAATATACAAGTTCCTTTCTTTCTCTCCTAGTTGTCATCTTCATTCTCTTTCACCTACCAAAATTCTTTATATATAAAATGTAATCGACTTGGTGAGTAAAAGACGCTACGAAGCTTATTAACAAGTTGTCATGTTTGATTGTGGAGTAAAAAGTGGAATAGAATCCTTACTTCATATGAATTACGGCAGAGTAATTGAGTTAAATCACCTCTTCATATGAATTAATTTACTCCATATTTAATATGTTGAGTGAGGCTATGGTGCTATGCATAGCAATGATGGCTAGTGTACTACGGCTCAATATGATACTTTCTAAAATCCTAACGGTCGATCCAACCGTTCAATGTGATAACCATATGAATATGTACTTGCAAACTAAATTTTATATTTTTTCAATTTTTTTTACTATTTTTTTAGATGGGTAGAATTTTGATGGTCCAGAATTTTCAGAAAACACTGATTATTCTACCTATTTAAAAAAATAGTAAAAAAATTCGAAAAAATATAAAATTTAGTTTGCAAGTACATATTCATATGATTATCACATTGAACGGTTGGATCGATCGTTAGGATTTTAAAAAGTACCATATTGAGCCGTAGTACACTAGCCATCCTTGCTATGCATAACACCATAGGCTCACTCTAATATGTTTATAGAGCCCACTGTTGCAAACATTTTACAATTTCCTTCTCTTTCACACATCTTAATATAAATCATAACTTAAATTGTCAAACTAGATTTAAACAGATAAGTAACAAATAACAACTAATTAGAGAAGTACGTTAGAGAAGTAACAACTAACTACTGGACATGACTTTGACATATAAAAGTATAATTAAAACTGCATGTACTTGAGAACTAGTCTTTAGTCTAGTAGCAAAGACACATGGTCTCTATGTGAGAGGTAATGAGTTTAAATTCCGGATGGGGCAAATTTTTTGTTGTAATAAGCAGGGGTATTAAATAGTTAGATTGTTTGATTTTCAACCTTTACTCAAAAAAACTGTATGTATTTGAAAATCAAGGTCAGCAAAAATCGTAATCCATCAGAGTTAACGCGTGGATAAGGACATCTAGCAGCAGGAAATTTCCTAAAAGCTAGGTCACCAATGTTGTTTCTATAAGATGCATGTATATATTGTGCGTCCCGTATGATTAGAGAATTTGACGACCACATATGGACAACCATGAAATGCAATCTTTTAGTACGTTTGGATTGAGAGTGAAGTTAGTGAGAATAGTGTGATTATTCAAATTTGAAATAGTCGCTAAACCAACAAAATATTGGGTTAGCAGAATAGCACACTAATCCGAGCTAACTCAAGTATTAAGAATAGCTACTTTTTCATCCAAACGTGGAATAGTCGCTAACTCAAATTTGAAATAGTCGCTAACCCAACTAATCTTGCTATTTCTTAGCACCGAAACACACTTAGATATTGTTCATTCTTTTATATATCATGACACAAAACCCAAACTATATTACAACACAATAGATATACAATTTAGAAACCTAAACAAATCTACTGGTAAATAACGTAAATTAAATAACTTTATATGTTATTATTTAAGATTGCTCAATTATATCTTAATTAATTCATGGCATTTTTGAATAACTCTATACTGCATAGGCATTTTATAATAAACTTATAGTAATGAAATTATCAACCATACAATCCGGAATTCCGACAAACAAAATTACATTTTTTTTTTCATATTTCCTTTTTATGCAAGTTTTACTTAACAAATCTGTTTTCCTGATAAATTTGTAATTCTTCTGCTCAAGTATTTAAAATTCTTCATCACTAAATTTATTTGTAAACTTTGGATGTTTAAAATAACTATTCAGATGTTCTTGAGAGGGCAGTAAGCTACGACTGGTCTTCCCCCAGCTTACAGTTGCACCTTTACATATTTCATCTCTATTCTTATATATTAAACACATAGATATTCTGATCTGCCAACAACTGTGATTAAAAGATAAAATTTTGGATTGAATATCAGTCATCCGATCAAATAGTCTGCCTTCTTTTTATTCTATGCATCTTTTTAGTGTTTTTTAATGTAAAAGTCTAATTAAATTTATTTATATATATACGTACTCGCCACAAGTTTATTTAGTCTACTTTCTTTCGGTCCTGATTTATTTCAATTTTTCAAATGTTAATTGATTGGTCATGTCTTCATTTCTTTCCAATTTTTTAATATCATATAAGGAATATTATTTGTCATTTGATGATCTCATTTAAGTAAACATGATTATATTCTCTATTTTGGTACACAAATGCACATAAATCCTAAGGAGATGAGGATAACTCTCATAACAATAACAAGAAACATAATATGACAACAAAAGGTGTCATAATATGACAACAACAAATAATACAACTTATTTTGATAATTTTTTTCCTCTTTTGTTTCCTTGTTAAGCAACATAACAAAAAATGTTATGTACCAATAAAAAGAAAGCTCATATATATGTCATTTAAGAATGGACCTTATATTTGTATGAGAATATGTTGGTCAATTTTTTTATTGTTGAATAATTATTTATTTTATTGGTCTATTTTTTTTTAAGAAAATATGTCATTTTGTATAAGAATTTTTCTTCTTCTCGTATAATATATTCTCGTTGCAATGCACGGACACGACACTAGTATATTTTATGCACACATGCTTAGGGCCGGACTTAATAAGGCCCAATGGGAGCAACTGCCCCCCCTTAGATTTAAAATTTTAGCGGAAAAGATGGGTATGATTTTTCTTTGCCCCCCCCCTCCCGCCGACTCGAAGTAGCAAATTAGCGACACGCACGCGCCTCTCTCTCAACTCGCAAATTCTCCTCTCTATAACAGAGTGTCTGTTAGCGACGTCTCTCTCTCTCTCTCAACTCTCAAGTCAACTCTCTCATGATCTCACCCAATTGGAGCATTTTTGGTAAGTTTCAATTTTGTTTGTGCTTGTTTGATTTTCTTGTCAATTAGTAGAACAATAACAAGCTACTTGAATCCTAATTTTGTAAATTTACTTGAACTCTAATTTATTGAAATTAAGATAAATTTACTTGAATTCTTGAATTAATCGAATTCCTAAAATTATTTACTTGAATTAGGATAAATTTACCCACAGGTTGGGATTCTGGAGAATAAGTTACGGACGAAACACAAGAAAGAAGTAGCTACTCTAAAGCAAGCCTCATTCCACTTTCCATTTCCTGTAGAACTAACTTCATGCAGAGTATCCAGAGAAAGTTTATATAAAAAGGAAAAGCATAGGTAGATTCAGGGGTGCACCGTGTTTACCAAGTTGCAATTACGGATTACCTAGATAGTCAATCCAAAAAAGAGAGATAGAGTGCCGACACTGAGGTTCTAATTGTTGGGGGAGTAGTACAGTTGACTAGAAGAAAAGATTCTAAAATTGTGATTACTTAAAGGTCGAAAGTTCGAGCTCCGCTCACGACTTCGCAGATTTTGCGAAGCTTTTTTTAAAAAAAAGTTGTAATTGTTCCACCAATGCTTTATTTATTATTTTTTGTTTTTATGTTGGACAAGAATGGATTTAGAACTCAATCTAGCCTATATTTTAGATTGGATATTAGATACCGAATTGTGTACTGACATCTATTTGAATGTCATGGCACTAAGGAGTAATTACGTGACATGGACCTAGAACCAAGGGAGTCACCGAGATGCTTTATTTTCTTTTTATTTCATGTGCTAGTAACCATAACTATACAAAAATCTTGAATTCCTTGAATTAGTCAAATTTCTTGAATTACTTGAACCGTAATTTACTTGAATTTCTTGAACTACAATAAATTTAGGGAAGTAAATTAGAATAAATTCTTTGAATTATGTCTTGTTAATGGTAATTAGGATTAGAACCCTAATTTGCTTGGATTGTTTTCTATCTCAGGTAACATGAACCTTTTTATTTTAGTTTTTGCTTTTTTCTCAAAAGAAGTGGTACATGCATAAGAATTATGTTTTTTTTTATGAGTGAGGCTACGGTGCTATGCATAGCACGGATTGGGTCCGTGCTACGGCTCAAAATTTGACTTTTCAAAATCCTAACGGTCGATCCGAACCGTTCAACATGATTATAAAATGAATATGTACTTGCAAACCAAATTTACATTTTTTCAAATTTTTTTACTATTTTTTTAGATAGGCTATTTTTGGATGGTCCAGAATGTTCAGATCAAGTGATTTTCGAAAAAATAGTAAAAGAATTCGAAAAAATGTAAAATTTGGTTTGCAAGTACATATTCATTTTATAATCATGTTGAACGGTTCGGATCGACGTTAGGATTTTGAAAAGTCAAATTTTGAGCCGTAGTACGGACCCAATTGGTGCTATACATACCACTGTAGCCTCACTCTTTTTTTATTATGTTGATTGTTTTTTATGTAGTATCCGATTAGCTAATGAGTTTGAATTTGATAATATATTTAAATCCGATTTCTATCCTGCATCCGCCCCTGCATATGCTTTTCTCTTGGTCTATGGAATTCAGATCCAGTTAGTTTCGTACTGGACTGTTTACTTAAATCTGACACGAATCTCAAAGATCTCTCATGCATCTAAGGCAGGTCCGAAGAAAAATCACTCGACTGAGATTTTCTCATATACTTGGGTACCTGAGGGGATACTCTTCCGTGGTCCATGCGAGTCAACCTTTCTTAATGACTAATTCTTTAATAGTGGAATCTATACTTTAACTCAGTATACTGATTCAACAATCAGCATTGAATTCTTCTGCAAACCGGTGCACCATATATACCAGGTGGTACCAGTAACAATATTCCCTAGTAGTAAGAAAGTCTAACAAAATGGATGAATTATTGTTTATTGTTCAGTTTTAAGTTATTCTGATTTTTGAAAATGTGTCCAAAAAAATTGTTGCAGATTATGAGAAATCAGGTTTTTGGACCCGCAAATCAATAGCTTACAAATTTGAAGGGTAGGCAGTTACCTACTTCCTACCCCAGTGGAAAATAGGGTATCAAGCTTGGCTCTGTAACAGGGGACTTCAATTTTTAAACACTGCATTATTAACTAATAATATGCTCACTCTGAAAAATTCCAATAAAAAAGACATCTCAGGCCTGACTTGATTTGTAAATTCCTACATGACTAACGAAAAATCTCTGGGCTTCAGACCTGATTTGTAAAATTTCAATAATTTTTTTTGGGTATAAAGTAAGAATGTACAAGCAGATTTGGTTCCCACAATAAAAAATGCACGCAACAAAAACACTATAAATTAAAGTCTCGTAGATACTGAACCAAATATATAGCCCAAGCCCACTTAGAAAAAGAAATAAACCAAAAACAATAGAAAGAGGCAGCAGTTCAAAGGGCCCAACAAGGCAACAAAGCTCACCTCTCCTAATCCTCCTCTCCCGTCTCTAACTTGATTGATCTCCTTTTCGTCTCCTGCAAGGCTGTAAGTCTCGCTTTTCGCTTCTCTTTTCTCTTTCTCCGTTCGTCAGTACCGTTATTCTTGTTGTTGCTTTGTTTTCTCTGATGATTTGTTAGTTTCGTTTTTTTTCCAATACTTTGTTCTTCCCAGTTGTGGTTAATCGTTCAATTTTAAGTCTATTTGGGTGCTCTAAATTTAAAATATACCACAATACTTTGTTCTTCCCAGTGTTTTTCCAATACTCTGTGTTGCCAAAAAGATGGATATAATTTACTTGACAGATTATCAAATCTTTTATTGGATTTAATTTGGGGCGGTATAGAGCTGCTAGTTTAAACTGTTGTTACTTGTTAAGGTTCATCTTCCTTCAGAAAATGACAAGGCTGGACAATTTTAACATCCAAATTGCAATATTGTTTGCAATCCTGTGTTGATTATGTGCTATTTCTGAATGCAGCAGTACAAAACATAATCGATAAGAATACGATGGTTTGTGTGTGTTATCTCTCGCCCCCCTTTGCTTCACCTTCGACTTCTCAATTCCTATCCCAATCCCCATTGGCTTCTTGCAAGGCCTTCGTCTTGTCTTCTATGCCTTCCGCCAATCCAAATTTCAACCCTACAGCATCACCAACAAACCAAATATCGCCGAGGCACTTCACCTGTTCGACCAGTTGTTGGCTGCCCAGAACCCTCCATCCTCGATCTGTTGATTCAATCAGATCTTTGCCGCCTTGGTTCGCATCAAAACCTCAAACAATTCCGTCATTTCCGTCTTCAACCGCTTGACCCGAGCTGAAGGAATCAGTCCTGATGAATATACATACGCGATCTTGATGGACTACTGTGCCAGAACGAATCAGGTCGGACTATTGTTTGGTTTTCTGGGACGGTTTCTCAAAGAGGTCGCAAAACTAATATTCTGATCTTCAGTTTGATACTCAGCAGCCTATGTTGGGAGAATAGAATTGATGAGGCCGCAGTTATGGTGCTTGATAAAATGCCTGAGCTGGCACGTGTACCCAATGTGGTCTCGTATAACAGTCTTATATATGGGCTGTGCAAGAAAGATGAAATTGATGAGGCAATGGGTTTTCTAGATGACATGATTTGTATAAGTTAAGAGCCTAATTTGTGACATATACTAATCTTATATATGGGTTCTAAGAAAGGTAAATTGAGAAGGCACCAGATTTTCTATGTGAAATGTTGTCTAAAGGGCACGAGCCTCATGTATAGATTTTCTATGTGAAATCATGTCATGTAGAAAACTCTTTTAGATGGGCTGTGCAAGAATAGTGAAATTGAGAAGGCACTGAATTTTCTACACGACAAGAAATTTAAAGTGCTTGAGCCTAATGTCGTGACCTATAGCACTCTTATAGATAGAATAAGCAAGAAAAGTCAAATTGATAAGCCTTGAGTTTTCTACATGACATGATTTGTAAAGGGTTTGAGCCTAATGTCATAAACCTATAACACTCTTATAAATGGGCTGTGCAAGAAAGTTGAAATTGAGAAGGCAATGGATTTTCTATATGACTTGATTTCTAAAGGGCATCAGCCTGATGTCGTGACTGTAGCACCCTTATTTGGGGGCTGTGCAAGAATGGTGAAATTGAGAAAGCTTTGGATTTTCTACATGAAATGATGTCTAAAGGGCGTGAGCCTGATGTCGTGACCTATAACACTCTTATTGATGGATTTTATATGAATGGTGAAATTGAGAAAGTGGTGGATTTTCCACATGACATGTTGTGTAAAGGGTGTGAGCCTGATGTTGTAACCTATAACATTCTTATAGATGGATTATACAAGAATGGTGAAATTGACACAACAGTGGATTGTTTACATGAGATGATGTGTAAAGGGTATGAACCTGATGTCGTGACCTTTAACATCCTTATAGATGGATTATGCAAGAAAAGGCATTGTTGCTGATGTAAGAACTGGTACAGCTCAATGATGAAATTCTGTAATCAGATATTGCTCAGCTACCTTGAGGTATTGCTCTATGTGAGAGGGAATTAGGGCTCAAGGATAATTGAGGAACCAATTCCCTGTCGATATTGTCAAATGCTTGAGGAAGGAAGAGGTAGTCTGGTCAGAAGAAACTGAGAGCAAGTGAGAAGTTTTCGTTGAGTTTTATATTTTTTTTGTGTGTGTGTGTGTGTGTGTTTTTCGATTGTGTATTGCTGATTCTTGTAGGATATCTTGTTTCTGGTAGACTGGTGCACTGATTCTGGTGTTTTTGGCATCTGATTGCTGAGTGTCTTGTCGAGTTTATTGGTTGCTGACACTGGTAACAGCTTGCTGATTCTGGTAGAAGGTTTCTGGTTTGATTTCTGATACTGATATTCTGGTTTAAAAAAAAAACTTATTCTGGTGTGTGCCAGTATTATTGCTCTGATACTATATGAAGTTTGAAGAGAATTTACAGAAAGAATGATTTTGTTATTTCTTGCTTTAATGTACATTTACGATGATGGGAATGTGCAGGTAGAATGAACTTCTTAACAATCTCTCTAATCTGGTGTTCTGGTGCCATCCCAAGTAAGAGGCCAAAAATGCACATAGTGAACCACCATATCCAGATAGGATTTCTGCAAAGCATGTAGTAACAATCAAGCTAATAAATTTGTATTGTCATTACTTGCTTGTTAATTTGTGCTTCTTCCGCTTCCTTTTTCCTTAATCAGAACACAATATTACGCAAGGAATATGATCAGAGTTTGAGTGGGTGGGGGAGGGAAGGCATTCAAATTAGCAATTCATCAAGAAATATGAAAGGACAATTCTGGGCTGGGACCTTGCATGGAGACACACACAGCAGGTCTGTAAGTGGGACGGTAAGGATGCCTGATCCTGTAAATTATGATCGACAAACCATAAGCAACTGCTGAACATGACTCCGGAGACATCTTTGTCATTTTCAAAAGTGATAGAACTGATTGCAACTTTTTTTTGTATGGAAAAAACTATATAAGATGACATGCAAGTCTCACTTCCCTGAAAATGGATAATTATTTATAACTCATTGTCATTTAAAAATGCTAATAGCAGCGCAACATTAGCAATTGCGAGGAATTATTTTCATGTATGATAGATGCTGGTTCAGGGGAATTCGTATCCTCTGCATTAACTCAATTCCCTTTTGAGTTAATGCATCTCGACCATCCGATCTGTTTTAAAAAACGTGCAGACTAGATCTGTACTAATATTAAAGGGCCCCTATGTTATAGGCAGGAGCCGGATTGGCTCCGTTTAAAATCAGACGGTTGAGATTCATTAACTCAAAAGATTCCCTTTTGAGTTAATGCAGAGGATATGCATTCGGTTCAGGGACAGACCTAGTTGCATATCACTGAGCCTAATCCATAGGTTTAATTTATGGAGTGAGACATACTTTACAGGTCTTCAAAAACTTGCGTCAGTTCCAGTATTGGTACAAAATATCACAGAAGAGTACAATCTATCAATAATTTCACGAGTTCAATGGTTTAATCTTTGTTCTTAGTTATTGTATTTGATTATAGGATAATTAGAACTTGTTATTTAACTAATTAATGAACCTTTTTATCTGTTTAATCAACTACTCGTCTCCTTTTGCTGATCAAATCTTTATTTTAATTCCCAATGCTACCAATTTTATTATGAAGTTCCATGTTTACCCAAGGCCAATTTTCTGTTGGCAGTAACAATGTTTTGCCTTTGTTTATTTGATTTTTGGAAAAGGCGTAGGAGAAATTTTTGTTTATTTGATTTTTGGTTGTTATCGTGTTGGTAGTATTCTTTTGAAACTTTGCCATCTTGTTTAACTGGATCTTAATTTGAAGTTCTAAAATGACCTCACTCAAGATTTCAGAAGTACCAACTTCTACTTGAAGAAATCTTATATGTTATCATTAATTTGTTAGTTCCGAGCATTTGGGGCTGTTTTAAGGGTCAGATATGGGTTGACAATACATCTCTAAATTTTATTGTCCTCTCTTGGGAGCTTTCAAAGGAATTGATTTTCTGTGGTGACAATTGGATACCTGCATGAATGTATAAAGGAATCAAATCTTTGGTTTGCTTCTTTCTAGTGCATAAAAATTTGTTATCTATCTCCTTCCCGATAATTTATTTAATATATTTTTACAAAATAAAAAATTTATGGTTGCTGGCATCTGTAGACCCTCCAATGTTTTCCTTTTTTTTTTCATCTTTGAAAAGAGAAGCGAAGATTGATCCATAAAAGATAAGTGGGATGCAGACCAGAATTGTCTAGTTGATTGTTTCTACCAAAATGGATGAATTTGGGCCCATTTATTGTGTTTAGTTCTACTCCAAAATCCACGTGGACAGGCAAGAAAAAGGAGCTACAACTTAAATTATATATATATATATATAGCGATGGGCTATTGTACTTCGCGAAGTAAACCCCCCGTTTACTTCAGGCCATTATTTGGATTTTGAAAATCCAAACAACCGATCCGAACCGTTCAACATGTTCTAAATATTGAAATGTACTTGGAGACTAAATTTTAATTTTTTTGGAATTTTTTTACTATTTATTATGCCACTTTGAAAATCGCTGATCCAGTGGTCCAGAAAATTTTACTGTTTTTTACTGTTCACAGTGGATCAGCGATTTTCAAAGTGGCTTAATAAATAGTAAAACAATTCCAAAAAAATGTAAAATTTAGTCTCCAAGCACATTTCAATATTTAGAACATGTTGAGCGGTTCGGATCGGTTGTTTGAATTTTCAAAATAAAAATATGAGCGTGAAGTAAACGGGGGGTTTACTTCGCGAAGCACAATAGCCCATCTCTCTCTCTATATATATATAGAGGGATGCTTCTATGGACATAAGGACCTATTTGTAAAATGAACATATTTTTATTTTCAAAGTTCAAACAGTTGATCAGACCGTTCAACATTATCTCCATATTAAAATGTACTTGGAGGTCAAATTTTACATTTTTTTGAATTTTTTTACTATTTATTAAGTATTTTACAAAACTAGTCAAATTCAGACCATTGAATTTTGTACCCATCTTAATAAATAGTAAAAAAATTAAAAAAAATGTAAAATTTGACCTCCAAGTACATTTTAATATGGAGATAATGTTGAACGGTCAGATCGACTGTTTGAACTTTGAAAATGAAAATATGCTCATTTTATAAATAGGTCCTTATGTCCATAGAAGAATTTGCCATATATATATATATAGAGGGATGATTCTATGGATGTAAGGACCTATTTGTAAAATGAACATATTTTCATTTTCAAAGTTCAAACAGTCGATCCGACCGTTCAACATTATCTCCATATTAGAATGTACTTGGAGGTCAAATTTTACATTTTCCTGAATTTTTTTACTATTTATTAAGTACTTTACAAAACTAGTCAAATTCAGACCATTGAATTTTGTACCCATCTTAATAAATAGTAAAAAAATTCAAAAAAATGTAAAATTTGACCTCCAAGTACATTGTAATATGGAGAAAATGTTGAACGGTCGGATCGACTGTTTGAACTTTGAAAATAAAAATATGCTCATTTTACAAATAGGTCCTTACATCCATAGAAGAATTTGCCATATATATATATATATATATATATATAGAGATTGGCTAATGTAATAACGTTAGAACTTCGGCCGAAGTTCTAACGGGTCGTTTTTGCAATTTCAAAATCCAAACAACCCATCCGAACCGTTCAACATGTTCTCTATATTGAAATGTGCTTGGAGACCAAATTTTACATTTTTTGGAATTTTTTTGCTATTTATTAAGCCACTTTGAAAGTTTCTGATCCAACGGTGAACAGTAAAAAACAGCCAAATTTTCTGGACCACCGGATCAGAATTTTCAAAGTGGCTTAATAAATAGCAAAAAAATTCCAAAAAATGTAAAATTTGGTCTCCAAGCACATTTCAATATAGAGAACATGTTGAACGGTTCGGATGGGTTGTTTGGATTTTGAAATTGCAAAAACGACCCGTTAAAACTTCGGGCCGAAGTTCTAACGTTATTACATTAGCCAATCTCTATATATATA
This sequence comes from Carex littledalei, assembly GCA_011114355.1. NCBI lineage: Eukaryota > Viridiplantae > Streptophyta > Magnoliopsida > Poales > Cyperaceae > Carex > Carex littledalei. Next base: position 5,192,445 of record CM022095.1, on the reverse strand, counting down.
TATATATATATATATATTTTTTCTTTCTGGTTTGAAATCTGCTAGGTAACAAAGAGAGCAGCCGACACAACGAAAACGAATAAAAAAAAAATTGTCCGTGTGAAATTAGAAAGTGATTTTTTTTTTTTCAAGTTTAACTAGAAATTGATCTACAAGGCTGAAAGTAAAATAGAAAGTGCTAGAACGGATATTGAAATTAAAAAAATCAGATGTAAATACTCTTAGAGCTCTATAAAAAAACGAATTTGGAGAAGTAGGGATGTACAAAATCGCTCAAACTCGTAACTCGTTCATAACTCGCTCGCTAACTGATCGCTTTAACTCGCTCATTTACAACTCGAGTTGGCTAACTCGTTTATAAATGAGCTGAGTTTGAGCATACCCAACTCGCTCATTAACAACTTGAGTTACACAAAATTCATCACAATAAATCCCATGCCCTTCTAAATAACTCCTAAGCTGATGTTTGGATTGTTTGTTTTGTTAGTTGTCTTGTTAATTATGTTTGAATTTTTTGTGGTTATATAAACTCTTACTAAGCTATTTGAATTGTTTGTATTTAGATAAACTTTTACTAGTATATAATTATAACTAAAAAAATTGACTGGTCAAACAAGTTTTAAACGAGTTGTGAGCTGAACTCGAGTTAGATTTACAGCTCGTTATGTCATCCCAACTCGAGTTGACTCGTTCATTAACTAAATGAGCTGAGCAGAGTTGAAGGTAACTCACTCAAACTCAGCTCATTTACAAACTTACAGAGAAGTGAATTGATATTTTGACCATATTTCTTATATTAAATTATAAATGTTTTCAAAGCAGAAAAACAATTATGAAAATGTTGTTATCTTATTAATACGATGTGTATTAATTGCATGTACTTGTAGTAACTTCTATAATTTTTCATGTGTAGGATATGCATTAATTATAGATTACATTCTACTTGCCATATTATAAAATTATTAAGTTATTTTTGTCAAAAAAAACATTGTTGTTAATAGATCCCAACCTACTATGCATTTTCATTTTTTGTTTTAGCCCAATGACAATTGTTTCTTTGTTCTCTTGATTTATTCTAATAAGTACTTTAAAATGTGGAATTATGAATCACTCTTATCCCTTTTTTTTTTAAGATTTCGTGTATACAAGGGCACCAAACTAGAATGAAATTGATGGGATGCACGTAATATATTATGCAATTCAATTATGGCGATGATAAATAATAGATCTCAATTATTGCTTAGTAGGTTGCAAATGAGTAAGTTTATTTGTAGTCATAAACATTTTGTTTAATTAACTTCTCAAACAATAAAAGTTGAATATGGCACTGTTCTTAGATCAATCTTGCGCTATGCAAAGCGTATTTATTTTTGTCGATCTAATTACAATATTTTAAAAAATCAAAACCAGATTATAAAATTCAAGAAAAGTTGTTCATGGCACTGTTTTTACCTCTCCCTTATCTGCTTATCCTATCCTATACCTTCTTTTCTTTATACAAAAAAAAAAAAGCAGCCACATTTTTTTCTCCTAGGCAGCTGTCTAATTACCTGTTGAACATGGTACCTTTTACTCCTTTCTTTCTCTTGTGCTTTCCCACCCCCCCTCTTTCCCCATTTGTTGTTTGTGAGCACAAAAGAGCAGACCAAGAAATTAAGGGAAAAAATGGAGAGAAAAGACTCAAAAAAGGTAGTTAACTTTTTTTGAATTCAATTGATGAGTTGAGTGGCCTATTTGATTGGAATTCCGATTTTACGTCTTGTAATTCCGAACATTTGTTGAATATGACTGCTTGTTGCATATTTTCATAATTCAATTTTAATTTTAATTTTTTTCATTATCATTGATTGTTTATTTCATCACAATGACATATTATAGCGGATTTTTTAGATGAATTTCTTTTGTAAATGAATGATTGAATTTTTTTTTGAAGGAATGTATATGAATAGCCTATTGAAAGATTCCTCCAGTTAAGAGAAATATTTTTATAGAAAATCTAGATTCAATTTACTGGCATCAATTAAAATATGCAGGAATAATTAATTTGATATGATTTTGTGGATTTATCCAGCTATTTGGAAAGTTGTCATCTGTATATAAAGTGGTTATAGAGATGTACATATCGTTAAATAATTGTTTACTTAGTTTTGTAGCTAACTTCATTTTATATTTATTTTTATTTTTTATTGACGATGTAAGTTTATGAGTTTTGAATTAGTGTGAAACTATTTTATGCACACTCTGCCCAGCTGTGCTGTGCTATTATATATCATTATTCAATATAATTAAGTTTCACTTAATGTATGTACATAGCATGCTCATAATTATGATATACATTGAATATTTTAAACAGCGTTAGGACAAAAATGATGTAAAATAAAATTAATATCGACTATATATTGAGAAGTTTTTCGTACCTATCTTTCCCATAGTATTAGCGCATGTTTTAATTTGCTAGATTATATTTACCATACAACATAGCAAACGAGATACACATCTTTTCTATGTTGATTTTGCCTCTATCAAATTCAGTTTAAAATTGAATTTGCATCCAACAAAAATATCTAGAGAGGGCCTAAAAAGTTGCACTTGTTATTTCTAACAAGGAACTATTGACAAAGACCTTGTTATATTACCTTTTTGAGGAAGACACTCGTCACTTACCAGGAGAGATTGTTGTATCAGACACTTGGACCTTTGGGAAAGTTAATAAAGAACAAACATACACCATACAACAATTTCAATTTTTTTTTTTTTTTTTTTTTTGTATTTTGATAAGTTGGTTCCTTCTCTGTGTGGTTCCTTTTTCTCGTTTTGGTTCCAATTAAATCTAATGAATTGTATACCATACTTTTCAAATTCTAAAGATGAGAAATTCCTTCCAACCAAGTAGCTTTGTGTAGTTCAACGCTTTTTTATTCACAGGAGCTCATAATAATGGAAAAACAACACATTAATTCCTAATATATGAAGAATAATAAAGGAAGTACATATTACTAAAATGTTGTATTGTACATGTTAATGTATTGGACAAATTTATACATACAGGTGTTGTCAACTAGTATTCTAGTCATATCACTTATGGAGTATTAAGTCAATTGACTCGCACAAATTTATTATATTATTTTTATCATTTTATTGCGATTTTTAGAAATATTGATAGTCTTTTAATTGATCCCGCGCTTTCCTTATTCAACCTCTAAAGATGAACTTTTTTGCCACATCAGCAATTCAATTATCTCTCAATTAATATTATAGCATTTTTAATATCTCTGCTATTAATATCAACTGTGTTAATATATTTATAGTTTCGAATTTTACATCAGTGTAATTGTCAGTTACAAATCATGGTGCAAGCTGATATATTATTTTTAAACAGATTACTAATGTAGCAAATAAAATTAATATTTGCTCATCTCTATGATTGACACTGTAATTATTTTATCAGTATTTACAGTTACTTTGTTACTTAAGGAGTTATACTGGATAAATAAAATAGAGAAACTGTCCAAAAAATATATATATATACTAGCGGGTAGCGGCTGTTTATTTATTTATATTTCTTTTTTGGCAGTTGAAAGCATCCCTGCCAATAAATGTGTGTTCCTGTAGGAACATGGGCTTGTAAACATCGCAATTAAAAGGACACCAATAGTTGCCCCATGTGAGTGTCCCCTATCAAGGCGGGAGATATTCATCACCATCTTGTACCCTCTCATCCTCATAATTTCTACTTGAGTGCTATACAGATCAGTTTGTACTATGGATCCATATTTTTATTTTTGAAGTCCAAACGGTCAATCGGAACCGCTCAACATAATTTCCACATGAAAATGTAATTGGCGACTACATTTTACATTTTTTTTTAAATTTACTATTTTTTTAGATAGGTAGAAAATCACTACTTTTGAATGGTCCTGAATCTTTAGATTAAGTGATTTTCTACCAATTTAAAAATAGTAAACAAATTCTGAAAAATGTAAAATTTGATCTCTGAGTACATTTTACATATAGAGATCATGCGGTTTATCAACTGTTTGGACTTTGAAAACGGAAATATACGGCCATAATACGGACTAGTGTGCACTATGCATAGTATTGTAGGCTTGTAGCCTCACTTTTTCTCCTTTAATTTAGAAAACAACATACTTAACTTCAAAAAATAATATAATTTCTGATTCAAAATTATACCTAAAATCTTTTACATGCACACACAAAAAACCTTAATATGTACATATAATTCATTATAATAATATTATTATTTCAAACATGACATTAAGATCGATCAAAATCTTCAATTCACTGTGCCAGAGCAGTGATTTAATTAACCACTGAACTAAATATGATTTTTTATTATTAAAATTGTTTATCAACTGTGACCGAAAAAAAAAAAAAATTGAAAAGAGAGAAGAATAATGTACTTGGCTTCGTTATATAAGTTTGAATGATGAGGGCATGTTCGTTTGTCAGGATTACGCAGGATGAGATTTGACGGGTATGGAAACTCACTTTTGAAAAAGTGGAAACCCATGAGTATGGATACACATAATTATTTATGAGAATATGCTAAAATAAGTGTTCGGTTATATATCGTAGGATTAGTTGTGGGAAATCTTGATTTATTTTACAAATATGTATTCTTATTTAAATTTTTACATCCATTTAAAAAAAAAATTATACCAAAATATTTAGAAATATTGTAAAAATAAACACCTATTTCACCCAAAAAATAATGACAGCTCTTTTAAAATCTGTAAAAATGTTGTGTAAAAAAAAATTTGGTTCGAATTTTGTTTAGTCCCACAATAGATAGTGAAATTTAGAAGAAAGATATATATACAATATCAAAGTGTGTATGAAATATAATGAAGACTGGAGAGAGGGAGGAGAGAGGGTGACATGATTTTTGTATCTACGTGGGTGATGTAGAGAGACAGTGGAGAGAGAAAGATTGAAAAGTTAAAAGTCATTATTTTAAACTTTTGTACTGAAATGCTATTGATTGGAAATAACTCATGAGGTGATTTGGAAAAAATACTAGACCGCCAAACAGGTGTATAGAATTATAAGTGGATTTTGTCCGAATCTATCGAATTTCTACTGAAATTTTGCACGTCAAACAGACCCTGATTGAAGCACTAAATCATTGGTGCTACTTGCTGGTAGCAAGTGCGTATCGGTCCCCTAGCAGCAAATCAAATATTGCACCGTTATGTTTCTTTCCTAGCTAGTGGTACCGATCGAGCTTTAGACTGAAAGTATATATGCTTACCACAACAAGTATTATGTTGTATATTTTTAATAAGCAATAAAATGTTTTAATGATTTGATAAGAGCTTGTGGGACACTGAGATATTAGCTTGTCTAAGACATGTTCTTTGTGACTGGTACGACACTGATCTGGATTGGCAATTTGGCATGTGTTGCGTCGTGGCATTTTTTTTTTCTTGACATTATTGAAGATCATAAATTGCTATTGATATATATTTAGTGGGTTATGATGAATACAGCTATAAAACAAATTAATGTATAGCAACTGTAGCTCTGTTAATATCCCAAGAAGATGCCCACAAAAAAGAAAGAGAAATAAATTAAGAAAGAAAATCATTTTTAGACACAGCTACAATACAGGGTGGAAACACGGTGAATCTTATGAAATAGCTAAGAAATAAAATCAAGGTGTTTTTTTTATTTTTGGGATTCTTTTTAATAAACGTGAAAACTAGCACAATTTATGAAGATCAAATTTTAAAATTGTATATAGGTTCCCTTTGAATTAGAAAGGCTCTATATCAAATTTGGTTCAATTGGAGAAATAATTATCTATTTAAGAAGTAATTCTATAAACTAATAGTTTTGTTTTTAGCAACATTTAATTGCAAATTCTCAAATTGTATCAAATTTGAGACCAAAATTGAGCAGCATGCATGGACAGTGCACCTCTACAATTTTTTGCTCTTGTTCTGCTGTATCTTACTTCTTACATTGTTGTATTGCTTTCATGGATAATTGAAAATAGATGCAAGGTTTGTGTCTCTATAAGAACTGTTATTATGCTAAACATTTAAAATAAACCAAACTCATATATAATATAAAATAAAGCAGAAGAACTCTTATCATATACACAAACATAATATCATCACTAGAAATAAAAAGAAAAACTGTTTGAAATCCTTGCTATATACTTTATAGAAAAATTTATTACAAGTCTCAAGTTCAACAAAAGCTAAATGATTCCTCTTCTAGTCTAAACCTCTATTAACAATACTCCCTTCTCCATGATTAAACAATGCAACATATCATCATAATTACTTCTCCCAAGATTAAATCCATCAAATTAAAGGCCTAATCCAAAACCCCATAAAATTCTCACAGCCCAAAAGTCTCTCCATGGAGCCCAATTTTACTGTGTTTCAAGGTGTTCCAGTGCTGGTGCATGCTCCTTTTTGAAATACAAAGCACTTGTATAGTTGTATCCCAATTTCATTATCTCCATTGCCATGCACTACAGACACAGTAAGAATTTTGAACTTAGATTTGGTCTCATGACGACCAGCTCCGCATTAAATATGGCCGTGACGCTGCCATCTGATCGAGCGCAATCACAATCCCCATGGCAAGACATGTATCGATCTCGGGCTCCACTACCAGCTGAAATACGTCGTCACCGAAATTCACACCTCCGCTGCTAGTTAACACTTCTTTTCGTCGGATCTCTGCCACTTGAGTCCCCTCATTATTTTGGAAGGTGCAACACCTTTGCGCATACGAGCCCTCGGCCAGGAAAGAACTGGTGCTTAATGAGGGGGCGAAGGGTGTCACCTCGGCAAGAGATTTTTTGTTGCGCATGGTTGTGTGACGCTTGACGGAGAGGAGCGGGTTGGTGGAGTCTTCTTTGTTGTAGATTACCCAGTGGTACCCAAGATTTAATTGCCTCTGCATTAGTTAATCATGAAGACCAAGTTATTAGTTTTTTGTTCAAGCTGGGGATGGATAATTATAATTAATTAATACAAATTTAACCAGAGTTTATTGTGAAGCATAGATTTATTATGATATGTTATTGTTCTTCCAATTGAAACTAGTTCTTGCATTCACATTCAAAACTCTCTAATTGTTTTGTTAAATTTTAATAACTTGAGAAATATAACATTTCTGTTTAAAGCAGGAAGAAAAAAGTGTTTGCATAAATCAACTCTTTAATACCTTTTTCCTAATGGAGAAAAGTGGTTTGCCGGTTGCATCCATGAGAACAACCTCGCTCTTGCAATCAGATCCGTAATTATCTACCCGAAAGACCAAATTGCCCTTCGCATCATAAACCGTAAACCCGCTACAATTGAACAAGAGCGATTTGCGCCACACAGTCAGTACCTCTGCCTCCTCCCTCCTGCTCTCTTGATTGTTCACTTGCCGGAGGTCGGATTGCACAGAAGTCAAGCTCGGGTGCACCTTCTTCATTCGCTGAAATGCCTTCATGGTGAAAAAATGTGCTGGGGTGTTTGTGTAATTTCACAGGTGACCGGAGGAAGAGAAGAAGGTTTTGTTTTGTCTCTTGATGGAAGTTCTGAGGTTAGAGGTTGTGTGATGGAGATGGCCTCAGGTGGCTATTTATATTATCTCTTGGACCAAAATGCCCTTCTACAATATTCTTGCATTTAATGTAATAAGACGCCGTTGAAACTACATGGGTGCAAGGTTGCCACGTGGAATTAGTTACTTTTTATTTTTTTTTAAATTGAAAAAAAAAAGGAATGGCCACTTCATGTACTACTAGCCCCCAAAAATGTGTTGATGTCATCGTCGCTGTCAATTGTTGCACCATTATTTTAAGGGTATATACCTACATGAACTATTCCAGATAACCTTTAATATGAAAAATAATTGAGCTATAATAAAAAGTGATATATTACAAATATTATATATGGAAATGATACACTTTAATGTTCCCTTTCCACACATAAAAATCACCATGACCTGCATTTCAACTAATCTGGTAAAATTTACATATGTGTTTATGCATTGTGAATGTATAATTATTATTTTTAGATCGAGAAAAATGAAGGTCTAGTTTTTCAAATCTAATATTCATAAAAGATCTTGCATCTAGATTTCAAACTTACCGAAAAACATTGTCTTTTGTCACTAGATCAAAAAGCAATTCTACATGTATCGGCTTTTGAGAGTAGCACATTTATCAAATCGCACCTTAATTTAGTTACTTATGACATAAGATTTTATTTTTTAATGACCATAAAAGCCAAACCAAAGTTTGACAATGTATCAGAAATTGCATTTCAAGAAAGGTTAATTATGAGGTGCTTGATTGTTGGAGATGAAGAGGATACAAACAAAGAAGAAGATTCATATCATTTCTCTAGCTAGAAGACTATAACTGTAAAACAAAATTATATATGAACTAAGCTAGGATTATGATATTTTTCCAGAGAAGATGGTGTACGTGATGACGATTCATGGGAGGACTCGTGGCAGTCTATGAATTGAGATGTGTTAAAAAATGCTGATGATAAGTGTGGGGTAAGGGACGGTTAGGTGGGCCCCACTTTTGTATGATTGGTTGAATGAGACTTGCTTAAGAAGTAGAGACTATATATGAGCAGCCTATATATCAGGCAGCCAATTTTAAAAAATAAATTATGTGCTGTTGATTGTTAGATTATGAATTTCTTTGGGTCAAGATTGGAAGTTACAAAATAAGAATAAAGGGAAATAAGAGTAAAGCATAGGAAAAGAAACAAAAACAGTTGATAAATATTAATTCTTGATCTCAACGAAATTTATTATCTGTAAGGTACAAGTCATTATTTGCTAATCTGTCCTAAATACTAAATATCTATTTTGTTCTACCTAAATGGTACAATACAAAAAAAAAACATCAAAGAGTACAGTACACCTGATTTATGCGATTTTAGTAGTTATAACCAATTCAATTAATTCAATTTTTTCAAGTACCGTAGTGATTGAAAAATAAAGTACGTACAATTATTATTATTATTATTTGGAACAAATATCACCAACTTTTCTTATCATACTTAATCAAATTAGATATAATTAACAAGGAAGAATTTTGAAGGATATATTTGAATTTACCTAAGTCTAATAAAGATAAAAAAATTTAATAATTTCAGCGGTATAGCATGAACCAGGTGTCTCTATCTACATAATAATAGGGACATCCACTAATTCTGACTTGTGTAATAAAATAAAAATCAGATAATGTTGCAAAGTACATCTAACATAATGGCAACTCCATTAGCACTTGTTTTGAATCTTTCTGCACCACAAAAAGGCAGCATAATTTTTACTCAAGCATTTGAATTGATTAGACCCTCAATTAAAATTTAGAAATTATGAAACACTTCTTGCTTAAATAACCCCTCACTTTTACTGAAGTGATATCTGGACTCTTTTTTTTTTTAACTCATGTGATAATGTGTGAAATAATTAAGTACCATTATTTTATTTATTAGTTTAAAGAATATTTTATCATCATATGTAGAATATGGGTTATGTATTATCAAAATAATTTATCCACCTAAAAAATTGTTTTTGCTGCTGCCAACACATCAAGAGATGGAGCCAGAAAGGAAGCAATACATAACCATTGTTTATTTATTACATAATTCAAAGCTTCACAAAAAAGAATGTAATTTCCTCGAAAGAAAAACATCAAAATGGTGTTTCAAAATTTCTCCAATTCATTATTCCAGAGGTGAAAATAAAGTACAAAGAAATTTCGGATTTAACTGGGTGTAAATTGAAAAAAAAAAAATTGCGGTTTGATACCCCAATCATGGATGTTTTATTATTCCCTTGAAAAATGTCTGTACACGTAGCATCAGGCATCGAATCAGACATCTCTTTTTGTTCCGATAAGAGAATCATGTTTTCACCCATTGGCGAAGTTTGGTATATAAATATGAGTGAGGCTATGGTGCTATGCATAGCACGGATGGGGTCCGTGCTACGGCCAAAAATTTGATTTTTTAAAATTCTAATGGTCGATCCAACCGTTCAATGTGATAACCATATGAATATGTACTTGCAAACTAAATTTTATATTTTTTCGAATTTTTTTACTATTTTTTAGATAGGTAGAATTTTGATGGTCCAGAATTTTCAGAAAACACTGATTTTTCTACCTATCTAAAAAAATAGTAAAAAAATTCAAAAAAATATAAAATTTAGTTTGCAAGTACATATTCATATGATTATCACATTGAACGGTTGGATCGACCGTTAGAATTTTAAAAAGTTAAATTTTTGGCCGTAGCACGGACCCCATCCGTGCTATGCATAGCACCATAGGCTCACTCTATAAATATAATATAACTATTCGTTTTCTGAATTTATTAATTAACCAATTTGTTAGGGATTCTTAAGCTGATGATATTATATCTTTAGGAGAGGTTTCAAATATCTTCATTTTTTATCTTTATTTTTAAAAACTTTAATAACTTAAAATTTAAATTTTAAATATTGAAATAAAACTCTTAGATATAGTTTATATTATTTTTTTCATGTACATGTAAAAGATTATGACATTTTAACTTTTTTTTATTTTTTTTAAAGCTTGTTAAAATACACCAATATAAATAATTTATGGATATTGATTTTTCAACTTATTAAACCATAACTGAAAAATGACAACTTTTATGTTCATACAGAGAAAATAATATAGATCACATCTAATAATTTTATTTTGACATATAAGCTTTTAAAAAATTGTTATTAGAAAATTAAAAAATAAATATAATGGAGATATGAAGATCACATTTGAACCATTCTCTAATTTTTTATCTTCTTCATAAATTATTAAGACCAACTACTAAGCAAAACACGAAAAAAATCAGGACAATCAATTACAATATATTAAAAAACACAGTCAGGTGTGTACTATACTGTACCTATAACCCCCCCCCCCCCCCCCCCCCCCCCCCACACACACACACACACACACCCCCCGCGCGTATTTTCATCTATCAGATTCAGATCAACATGCACAATGATGACACGATATAATTATAAAAATAGTTCTTAATTTCTTGCGTTAAGAACGTGCTTGCACATAAAAATAAAAATGGATAGTTGATTTAGTCTATATATATCCATTTTTCACATAAAAATAAAAATGGATAGATATTGGTCCATATAAACGTCTATGACTTATTGACCTATGTGTTATGTGCTTACATCATTTTATCCTTTATTTTTTTGTTTTGAGAGAGAGCCATCATTTTTTGTTCTTTGAGTTAGGTTAAGCCAACATTAATTTTTTATAAGGTAAGATCACTTTTTTCTTCTTCTATCTGTACTTAGAATAAGGTTCTTAATTTGATATCAAACAACTAGCACAATGTGATGTGTTAGTATTTAGAATACAAACCGGGGACATTTTGATGGGCATCAAAACAAATTCATTCTGATACTCATTTGAAGTTGTTTAATCTGTTTTAAGATTCATACGGACAATTTACGTTAAATCTATCCAGAGAATCTAAAATGGACACACGAATTTTAAAGCGGATCGAACAACTTTAAACAAGTATCAGATCAAATTCGGATCCCAAATTGAAATGCTCCAGATCCATTTAGAATAAGGTTCTCCATTCTCCATTTGACATCAAACAACTAGCAAATTAATTAACTAGCTATATTAAAACAAACCACCAAACAAAAAGAACTAGCTAGCAAATTGATCAGAATGATTCACACTTGGTTTAATTATAGGATTCCCTTATAATAAGAGACGTACTATTGTAGAATATTCTCTTTACTAGCTAGGAACTATTTGATGGAACAATTGGAATATATACTTTTTATTTGGTGTCAAATTTTAGGTTGTCAATATATTGCGTAAATAATTAATACTTCTTTTGTTATGCTGATGAGGAGAGTTGTGGTGTGCCACAGATTTTTGCTTTTTGCTTTTCTCCTTCATTGTCATGATTTTACAAATCACAAATTGAAAACGAATTCTAACCATTAATTTTGATCTTTATTGCAAGTAATGTGTATATATATTTATGTATTGATGTTAAAATATCAAAAAAAAAAGTATTGAATACATAGAAAAGATGTAATAAAAATTGAAAAAAATGCGATCTTGATTTAATATTTTTCTTCATCTTTTGAATTTTGTTAAAAATAATGAAAATTATTTTTTCAGCCTTCAGCCTTTTACATTTAAATTATGAAAAGAATTATGTTCATGCATGATCTCCTAGAATCAATCAAGTACACGCTTTCTATTCCCTTGGAAAAAATCACCATCACTTTTTTATAGAAGAAGCTTTTCATCTAGCCACATCGATTTTAATGTCATATCTACCATATCCAAGTTCCAAATTCCAAGAATTTAATCATGATTTGTGCGCACCATGTCATGCAAACCCGCTTTCACTTGAATCACTGCAAGTTAAATAATTCCTAGAGCGGTTAAAAACCCATTGTTAATTCATTAATTCTTTTCTTAATTACACAAGTCAACCATGGACGGCTACATTACTTGAGAATCTCTTCTTTTTTTGCAAAATTCACCCTGTATTTTAATTCAAGTTATAATTTAACACATAATTTATTTCTGAAATTTGCACATCTGTCTACAGTCTGCCTATTGTTGCATTGATTGAAAAATGACCTATCATCATTTTTATTGAATAAAAAATCAACCCAATAAAATATTACCTGTTATATAAAATTCATTTGCATCTGGTGCTCAATAATTTTAGTTTCCATTGCTCACTTTTTATCTTTGTTCCTGAAATCAGGCATCAAAGAAATTAAATACTTGTATAAATTACTAATGAAGTGCTCCCCTTTAATTTCTCACTTTTTATTGCTTTTTGGATGCTTAATTGTTGTCTTTAACTTCACAAAACCCACAGATCAAGGGAACATGTCCCAGACAAGCCAATTACGTCTTTGTACCATAAGCCATTAAGGCCATTAAAGAACCAATATCTTGTAATAAGGAATTAAACACTGCCCTTAAAAGCACTGCTTAAAGAGGAACATATTGGGTGGAATTTCTTAATTATTAGGGGACCAATGCACACTTTTTCAACAGCATGTAGGACCTATGTTATAGTAATTAAGGAAATGTTTCTCTCAGAAAAAAGGTTTATTCAATCAGTGATAGTGAGTTATCAAGACATCCCTCTTTATGATGCATTATGTTATTTGTTGTAAAGTATACAACTTTTTCATATGTTTTATTGCCTGTTTAATTTTGGTACCTTTTTTATCAATTAGCCTACCCTTTTCCCGTATTCAGTACTGGATTGGGTTTTGTTCAAAGAGATTTGGACAAAGCCTCATCCAAAATCAAGCTTTAACGTCTGATTTGTATTGAAATTTGTGCAAACATATTTAAAACTTAATAAATTTAAATGACTCCTTAAATCTAAATATCTATACGAATTTTGATACAGATATGATAGTTTAGATATGACTTTGAATAAGATTTTGTCCAAAACCGTTTGGACAAAACTCCCACCCATCACATACTTTAGCATAGCGTTTTCATTAATGGGCATTATAAAGTCTAGTTATACTCTAGTGTAGAATGAACAATTCGAGAAATTAATTTGAGAGAAAGTAAGCAAAATAATAAATAACATAATTTCGCATGCTTGATGCTGATATACAAAATACTTTCAATACTACTATTATTACTATCATCCTTACAAATTAAGCTTCATTAATGACTTTATCATTCGGCTTATTTGAATATATAGAACTTGACCAAATATTGCACAAGAAAAAATAGTAACAAAGGGATATAAAAATCGACAACTGGTTCCGACCGAACCAAGTTCAGTTTCATGGCGTTATCATCCAGTTTACATGATTCAGTTTATTTGAATGATTTATCATGAACAAATGAACAGACACAATGGTAGTGATGCTGATAGCAACAAAGATATTGCCTAAACATCTACCTTGCCTCTATCATGCATTGTTGTACTTTAACCTATACTTGATATCAAGAGCTCAACCAATCATTAACTGTTGAAAAACACAAGGCTAATATTACAATTTTTGGGACCATATTTGAATTTATGTGGGACTAATTTTTCCTTTTTTTATTATTTATTTGGAAAGGCTAGTTTGAATAAAATACAAGGCTAAAATTGAGCAAATCAAATGGACCAAGCAGGCTAGCTAGGGAAGGAATGTGACTTGCACAAGAGAATACAATACAAGATAGTGAGATAATGACCTTATCTCTGTGCAAGGGCACACTCACATGCCACCTAAAACTGTTCTTTAATGCATCTATGACAAGCCCATGTGGTGGCTTTTTGCATAAATCTGCATAGGAGAATTATCAAACTAACCACCTTTTTTGTTGTATTCTTACTTTTCGGCCCCCACATTTCTTGGAAAAATAAAGGACAGCTGATTGGCATATAGTATCTGATTATCTGATAAACCCAAATCCCAAACAGATCAGGCTCAATTAAAATTTTGAAATTTGAAATGGAATTATATGAATCAGCCAAGCATCAATTAAAGTTTAAGTACTTGAAATAATAATTTAATAGCTATATAATTCCAGGTCAATTTTGTCAATATAATATATAGCATTTAAGCAATCCAAAAGGCAATATGATCTGACTTTTGAGTTGTGACCTGATTAGACCGAAATTTTTATTTATAGCATAAAAAAAAGACCAAATCACTTCAAATCGGTGGTAATTCCACAAATATTCAGGCCGCAGGGCATTGTGCAACCTCAAAGAATGGAGTCCGCACAATGCTGATGACTGAGGCTGCATAATGACGGAGGCTGCAGAATGCCAGAGTGGCCCCAACTATTTCTTTTTTTTTTTGTCTACTCAAACTTTGAGATTCTGAGAGAGGATGTGAATTCCAAGAAGAAAAAAAAGGTCGCTCTGTTTCTTTGAGATATCTCCACGTGGCCCCTTTTTTTGTTAAACAGAAAAACCAAAAAAAATATGGGGCCGCACCGGTATTCTACATCCTCCTAGCTGGGGCCGATTGGCATTGTGCGGACCTCAGTTTTTGAGGCCACAGAATACCGGTGCGGCTTGGGTATAATTCGAATTCCTACAAAATATGAGTGTTTTGGTTTTTTTTTTTGGAAAATGGTATAATTAAAAATTTCGGCTGATTAGATCCAATTGAAATTATATGGACCTTGACTTGACCAGATCTAGACCCCACATACAACTGTTTAAAAGAAAAACCCAAAAATATCCTGTGTTTAATGACTTAGAACAAAATTTTGGGTGATAATAAAAAATAATATTTTTTTTTAATCCCATCAGTATAGATCTGGCCGTAAATTTGGAAATTCTGTAGATTAAAAATTATATTTGTGAGAAGTTTTAAGTACGTGAACTACATACAAAATTGTGCATAATTTTATACAAAATGTCATTTTTTTTAATTGAATTATGTTTCACTAAAAGAAATTCCCATACTTCATGCCAATTTTTTCATATGAGATAAACTAAAGTCTTCGGCAAAATTTATTTGGTACCAAAAATTTATTTGCTAGAGGGAACACAAGATTTACTGATATGGAATTGGTCCAAAAATCATGAGTATTCGGCAAAATCAGCATACGAGGTACTGGTATCAGGCGGCAGAACAAAATACTCAAGTTTATATTTATTTGGTACCTTAAAATACCTCCAACAGTGAGTGCGGGTATTCGCCTTCTTATTACTTAGAGGCAAGTTGCTAACACACGATATCATGCTGAGTAGGGGGTTGCAGTGTGAATTGAAGTGCGAGGTTTGTCAGAACTGCCCACTAGAGACTGCTATGCATCTCTTCTTTAGGTGCAGCTTTGCAAGAATTTTCTAGGTCAAATTCTCTTCAAATCTTGGTTTCAGAATTTTGCAATTTGGAGGGTCTAATTTGCAAACAATGGTACAAAGATTAGGGGTGTTCATCGGTTCGGTTCGGTTAGTTATAATTTGGTTTCAAAAATAAAGCCGAACCGAACCGATTTAGCATTGCAACCGAACCGAACTGAACCAAAGTTTTATTTCGGTTTGTTCGGTTCAAACCGAAATATATTAATTTTTTATTTAAAGCAATTGATTTACAATAAACCGAAGTATATTAAGAAATAAACCGAGGTATTAAGAAATAAACCGGGATATTAAGAAATAAACCGGGATATTAAGAAACAAACCGAAGTATTTAAAGTAATTGATTAAGAAATAAACCGGAGTGGTCCGGACCAAATTCATAATATATAAAATTTCGGTCGGTTCGGTTATTTCGGTTTTGAAAATTTTCAAACCGAACCGAACCGAAATTATAATTCGGTTTTCAAAAGCAAACCGAACCGAACCATTAAACCGTAAAAACCGAACCGTTTGGTCCAAACTAATTCGGTTCGGTTCAAAACCGACTAAACCAAACCCAATGAACACCCCTAACAAAGATCATGCCAAACTAGCAGGAGATTTATATCAAGAAGTCAGTGGGTTACTTACTTCCTTGCTGAATGCTGGATGTTGTGGAAATGTCGTAATAAAAAGATATTTGAAGCAAGCAATACACAACCGGGATGGGCAGCAGACTATGCGGTGCAGGAGGCCAAAATGTAGTTACAAAACTGTTGATGATAAGTTGTAATTAGTTGTATATTTTGTTGTTATTTTGTTTTAAGTTGTAACTCACTGATAGCCACTATTAGTTTTTCGAAAAAAAGAGATAAACTAAAGTCTTTAAATTATTTCAGTAACATATACTGGATTTTAAACTTGTTATCTTTTGGATGAAATTTTTCAATCAAGAATTTAGTGCAGCCGAATCTTATTGTAATAATTTTGTCCAAATTTTCAGCTTAAGTAACAAGAAATCAAGCAATGGAAAAGAAAAGAAAAATGTCAAAATCAACAGGAAAAAGTTCATGTCCTTGTAATAGGATCAAAAAATGGATCTCAATGGGTCCACTAAGAAAAGCTCATAACTTCACACAAACGCAAGAATTTACTACAATGTACTTTACAAGAAGACAAATATATCACATTAAAGGTGATTAATGAGCATTGATTGATGTATATATTTAACAAATAGTAATAGCAATACTTATATATTGTTTCTCTGATATACATATCAATATCACTGAAAATTATTAAAAACATTAACCTTCTTACAGATTAAATTTAATTCAACCCACCACATATATATTGGTTATAGATTTAAAAAAATATTGGTTAAAATCGGATCTGATCGTATAATGCAATTGAATTTGAATTTCTCATAATTTTCTAAAGAGCTCTGAATAATATTTTGAATCGACATAATTTAAAAATAAATTATGGTTATGCATAGTTGAATTTGTTTATCATTTATTTTGCTTAAAATATGTTATTATTTATTATTTTATATATAGTGTTGTTTAATGAGTGATGTCCTAGCTTATTGCTGGTTACAAAAATGTTATATTATATTTTATAGAATGCTATCGTAAACATAGACAAAGTAATATATGAGTTTATTACTTATTTATTTAATTTATATTTTATTATTTTATTATACTGTGTTTAATGAATAATTAATTATGAATTGAAAGTAATATAATCCGACTATTATATATTGGATTGAAAACATAGACAAAATTGTACTAACCGACCCGGGTACACCCGACATTTTTATTAATATCCAAAGTTTAATACAAATTATTAATTCTGCCCAGAATTCGACTCAATATCGAAAAATGCCGAAGCTGGCCAGAAAATGGCCGGCTTAGGTACCAGAGTAAACCGGCCATTTTCTGGCCGGCTTACTCCATTTTTTTGTTTTTTTTTGTTTTTTTTGTTTTTTTTTTGTTTTGTTTAGAGAGAGACACACTATGAAGATAAAAATATTGAAATCTAACTCTGAAAATTTGAAATTTTTGTTTAAATTATTTGTTATATTACTTCTTTTGATGTATAATTAGCATATTTATACTAAAATACGTTAGATTACTTGAAATTATGTTGACTAACACTAAATTATGTTCAATTATACTAAATTACGTTAAATTACAATAACTTCGCTAATTATGCTGAAATACGGTAAATTACGCTAAACTACACAAAATTACGCTATAGTAGACTGATTTTGCTCATCTTTCATGAATCATAAAAAATAGTAAAAAAATTCTGAAAATAGTAAAAATTGGTATTCTACAAGTTCATTATGTAACTAATTTACTGAGCTATTTGGATTGAATAATAGAAATGAAAATCTTAATCGGAAACTTCCACTCAAGTTTTGAGGCTCTTCCCTTTGTTTTTTGGCGATTCTGAATTTTGGAATCCAGCATTGCTAGCACGGACGCATGCGTATTTTCGCAAGCTTTCCGAAAAGTGGTCATTTGCTGAAATCGGACACTCGAGCGCCGTTTTATGACCGTTTGAAGTTTCATCATCGTTTTTCGCTTTTTCAGTGAAGATATCGTCCCTATTCATTTGTAATTCAGCATAATTTACCGTATTTTAGCGTAATTTAATGTAATTTAGTGTAATTTAACATAATTTAGTGTTATTCAACATAATTTCAATTAATCTATTGTATTTTAGTATAAATATGCTAATTATACATTAAAAGAAGTAATATAACAAATAATTTAAACAAAAATTTCAAATTTAGATTTCAATATTTTGATCTTCATAGTGTCTCTCTCTCTCTAAAAAAAAAATGGAGTAAGCCGGCCAGAAAATGGCCGGTTTACTCTGGTACCTAAGCCGGCCATTTCCTGGCCAGCTCGGGCATTTTTCGATATTGGGTCGAATTCTGGGCAGAATTAATAATTTGTATTAAACTTTGGATATTAATAAAAATGTCAGCGGGTACACTCTTATTTTCAAGAAAAACAAAAACAAAATCTATCGTATTGATTTCAAATGATTAATTCAAACTATTAAAACTGATCTACTTCATGAATAATCCATTTAAATGTCAAATTTTATAAATTTTAACTCAATTTAGTATAAAGTCAAACGGTAAAAAAAACTATAAAAAATGAACGTATTGAAGTTATATTAAGTCAAAAATGTATAAATTTGACAGTTAAATACACCTTGCGAAGTAGTTTGATTTCAACATTTTGAATTTATTATTTGAAGTGATTTAGATAGATTTTTGGGTTAAACACACCAATCATTTGGTGAGCTTAAGAATACCTAGTTCTACTTTTATTTACATTATAAATTAATAAATATTGGATACCAACTCACAAATTTTAAATATTGTCCAATTATTACCAAGTCACAAACTTGTTGGGCAATTTTTTATCCATAGAAATTAGTAAATTCAAACGTACGGAAATAGAAAAAGTGTCTCGTTTCTAACAAATATAGAAAGATCTGATTCATTGAGTCTGATCTAAATATATGGATCAGACTCAATGGTCCAGATCCATTGATTTATATATATTTTTAAATGGTTCCCATCAGTGCTTAATTTAAAAAAAAAACAAAAAATACCATAGATCTGGACCATTGAGTTAGTTTCATATATTTGGATCGGACTCAATGAATTAGATCTTTCTATATTTGTTAGAAACGAGACACACTTTCTATTTCCGTACGTCTAAATTTAATCATTTCTGCGGATAAAAAAATTTCCAACTTGTTGTATGTTATATAGAATCTTTTTTTCTTCGAGAGAAGTGGCATAATAAGCTGGAAAAGTTAGATGTACAATTGAAGGAGGATTTTTTTTAAATACAGTAATTAAAATAATTAAAGTTAAAGAACCGACATGATTACGGAGTTTTTTTACAAAAACAACAAAAACCAAATAGGCTATTCGGTTAAGGTTTTTTTTGCTTCACCGAATAGCCTATTCGGTTTACCCTATTTTCACAAAAACAAATCCCCGAATTATGTAATCTTTCGTGTAACACCCCCTAAATTGAGATGGCTATTCAGTTTTAGGGATTTTTTAGCCTAAACCGAATAGGCTATTCGGTTTAGGGGTTTTTTTTTTTGTTTTACACCAAGAAGAGCAAAATAAAGAAATCTAACACTGAAAATTTGAATTTTTTGTTTAAATTATTTGTTAGATTACTTCTTTTGATTTATAATTAGCAAAAAAAAATAAAAAAAAAACACTAAATATTTGAAATTATGTTGAATTACACTATATTACAATAAATTACGTTGAATTACACTAGATTACGCTAAATTACAATAACTCCGCTAATTATGCTGAAATACCGAAAATTACGCTAAAATAGACCGATTCTGTGCCATCTTTCATGAATCATAAAAAACAGTAAAAAAATTCCGAAAATAGTAAAAACTGGTATTCTACAAGTTCATTATGTAACTAATTTACTGAGCTACTTGGATTGAATACTAACAACGAAAATCTTAATCGGAAACTTCAACTCAAGTTTTGAGGCTCTTCCCTTTGTTTTTTGGCAATTCTGAATTTTGGAATCTGACATAGCGAGCACGGACGCAAGCGTATTTTCGCAAGCTTTCCGAAAAGTGGTCATTTGCTGAAATCAGACACTCGAGCGTCGTTTTATGACCGTTTGAAGTTTCGCCGTCGTTTTTCGCCTTTTCAGTGAAGATATCGTCCATATTCATATGTAATTTAGCGTAATTAACCGTATTTTAGCGTAATGTAATGTAATTTAGTGTAATTTAACTTAATATAGTGTAATTCAACATAATTTCAAATAATTTAGCGTATTTTAGTATAAATATGCTAATTATATATCAAAAGAAGTCAAATAATTTAAATAAAAAATTCAAATTTTCAATATTAGATTTCTTTATTTTGCTCTTCTTAGTCTCTAAAAAAAAAAAAAAAAAACCTAAACCGAATAGGCTATTCGGTTAAGTCCAAAAAAACACCAAACCGAATAGCCTATTCGGTTAAGCCTATAAAATGGATTTAATGGATTTTCTGTGGCATCGTATCCTACAACCCAGTTAAAATCCTGTAAACCGAATAGCCTATTCGGTGAAGCAAAAAAAAAACCCTTAACCGAATAGGCTATTCGGTTTTTGCTGTTTTTGTAAAAACCTCGGTAATCATGTTGGTTCTTTAACTTTAATTATTTTAATTACTGTTTAAAAAAAAAATCCATTGAAGGATCCCCTGTAAAAGTTTTACTTTTATTCCCGGTCAATGCAAATATTAAATATTTCATATTGCACATAAAATTAACCGCTCTGACTTCTTAAATGGTTGATTAATGCCTTTTTCTGCAAATAGGAGAGTGGATGTACAGTTGGATGGATCCTTTACAGGCTGTAACTTTTTATCTCAAGTCAATGAAAATAATAAATAATTCATATTGCAAATAAACTAGGATGTTGACTTCTCTGACTTCTTATATCTGTTTGCAATTTGCATTTTATTAGAATTTATATAACAGTGCATTGTGTGTCAGAAAGGCAGTCTTTGTATTGTCAACCAATACTCTCTCTCTCAGCTTTGATTTTTTTTTTTCAAGTAACAGTATGTTTGGTTTTGTCAACATTTTTCAAATAGAATTTCTAAAAAAATGTAAAATAATGTCCAATTTAGCTCCATACAGCAGTTATAGTTCTGGTCTCTAGCATTGACCAGTTATTGGTAAATGAGAATTTAAAATATATATTCCATTATCAAATTAAATCAGGTCAAAAGATTTTAGGTTTGAATGATACTTTCCTTGTCAAAAGCTTTACAATGAAAAATTAATATGAAGAGAGCACTTGAACAGTTGTTGAACTTCTCTTGCTAACAGAAGTCAACCTCATTTACATTAAATCAAAATAAATCAGCAAATGATGTTCTTGCAAAGTGGGCCCTTTATTGGAAACTAGTTTCACTAATTTAACAGAGTAAAATACAACAATTGAAATTTTTTTCTCGTCTGGAATATTTTTGTACCATCATTCTCAGCGCCAATAAAATCTCTTAAGCCAAGCACAAAATTAAATGCCAATTGTATATTCTTGTATAATTTTTATTATCATACAAATTTGAATATACATAGAATTTACATTCTCAGCACCTTTCATTTTTTTTTTTATACAGATAACAGTGGGAATGAAAAGGTGGGTGTATAATTGGAGGATCCACTTTGTTAAGTTGCAACTATTTATCTCAAGTCAATTTATAAATATTTAATAGTGCACATAAATTTGATGACTCTGACCTTTCATACGTTTGTGGATTTATTTTGGAAATATTATATCTTATCTTCTCTTCTAAACAAGTCAACTGTTTTTGGTTATTTTTTTTAAATGAATAAGTAAATGTGAATTTGTGTCAAATGTGTATTTATGTAATACTCAAGCGTGTACTGAGTAACAATCAGGTGTGTATTTTAAAAAGTTCGAAATACAAGTCTGGAATATCAGGATAGTTGTTGGTGATTGGCAAAATATGTTTTGACTTGATCAAAATCACATAACAACTGTTATAACTGAAATAGACAAATATGAATTAATATTATAGGCAAGGATATATGTATGTATCCATACAATAGGCATTTGTACATTACCACAATATACAAATGTAATGTTTATGGAAATATTTAGGAGATGAATTTATAGAAGTATTTAGGAGATAAATTCATATGATGATTATCATATCCGTATATATATTTTGTATTTAAATATTTAAGTGGAGAGGTATAGTTCCGACATTTTTATTAATATCCAAAGTTAAATAGAAATTAATAAATATACCCAGCTCAGCTGGGTTTTATTAAAAATGACCAAACTGGTCATTTAATGGCCGGTACCCATTTTAATACACCACCGGCCATTAAATGACCGGTTTGGACATCTATACGTATGTGGAGGGTTGGCCGTTTTTCTCAAAATTCATTCTATCAAATTTCACACTATCTCTCCTCGCTTGAGCTCTTTCTCCCAGATTTCTCCATCTCTTTCCAGATTTGCAAGTAAGTCCCTCTAATTTTTTTAAAATTCATTTTTAGTGCAAAATGGTTGTAAAATGTTAGGATTTGTTAGTAATGTACCAAATTAGTATAATTTAGTTGTAATTAGTGTTAAATCCGTTGTAGTTAGTTTTAATTATTTAATTTAGTATAATTTAGAGTAATTAGCTAAATTTAAATTAATGTAGCATAATTTATCGTAATTCAGTATAATTAGCATTTTTTAGCATTTTTTTACCATAATTAGGATAATAAGCGTAATTTAGTGCAATTTAGCATGATTAGGATATTTTAGCCTATTTTAGCATAATTAAGCTTAATTCGGCCTATTTTAGCATAGTTTACTGAAATTAGCCTATTATAGCATATTTTAGCATATTTTAGGCTATTCAATTTGGCCTATTTTAGCATAATTAAGCTTAATTCGGCCTATTTTAGCATAGTTTACTGAAATTAGCCTATTATAGCATATTTTAGGCTATTTTAACCGCAATTTGTCCTATTTTAGCATATTTTACCGAAATTAGCCTATTTTAGCCCTTTTTAGGGTTTAGGGTTTACTTAGCGTAAGTTAACAAAATTTTATTTTTGACATTAGGATGGCTAAAGGACGGCCTAGGACTCGTCCAGTACCACCTGTTGTTGATGAGCCGATCGACCCTCATAGCACGGAGCATTTCAGTCCTCTCCTATGGATGCCCCACTGCGAGCACCGAGTCTCACTGGCTTCTCGTGAGGTACGTATCTTTTTTTAGCTCTTTTTTAAATTTTGTTGAGTTTAAATTTGGTTGTGTTAACACTATGTGGATTACTTTTTTCAACGCAGGACAAGTTTCTTTTAGATATGAAGTTGCGGTGCGTTCACATGTATTACTACGAGGTGATGGACCAGTACCTCATCAATCTGGGCCTCCACGGTATTGTGGACATCTTGCGGAGTGGGAGTGGCATCATCAATGCATCTCTCATTGTAGGACTGGTGGAGCGATGGCGTCCTGGCACACGTTGCACTTACCATTTAGAGAGATGACAGTGACACTCCAAGATGTGAGTGTCCTTTGGAGTTTGCCTATCAGTGGCACACCTGTTGGTGGTGTATCTGGCAGCGCTGGGTTTGCTGATCAGATTGATGAGTTGTTGGGAGTTGATCCTCACTCTCTCATTGCTGATCGTGGGAGGTCTAAGTTCCATATAAGGATGACCAAGTTGCGACAGCACTTTAGCGCGGGTCTGACAACAGATTCCACCGATGAGGAGATTCAGAGGCAATACCTATACTTGTTTCTATTACATTTGTTATTGACTTTATATTATTTCGAAAAGTGTTTTATTATCTATTTTGTATTGTAGATATACACGGGGCTTCGTGATAGACCTATTTGGTTCTGTCATGTTTGCTGATTCCTGCAGTGATTGTGTTCCAATAATGTACCTCCCGCTGTTGACAGACCTTGAGCGCAAGTCATTCTACAACTGGGGTGGGGCTGTCCTAGCCTATTTGACTCCCACCTGTGCCGTAGTTGTAAGGTAAGTCTCTAACTTTTTTTCTTATTTAATTATTTAATCGACCAATCTAAATACCCTGACGGCTAAAATTCTTAAAAATGCAGAAGGAGAAGAAGCAAATGTATGGGCCGGTACTTTTACTACAACATTGGTCGTGGTCACGGCTACCGGTGGGCCGGCCTATCCCGAATGAGCCTCCGGCGTGGGGAGAGCCCGATAATCTCAAATGCCCGGCATACGCCAAGAAGTGGCACGGTACTCACCACTACCTGGATCAGGGCCACGGTAGTACCTTGGGTATCAAGCCAGTCTGTTTACAGCTGCAGAGTTTGGCTGTAGAGCAGATTGAGTGGACACCATACAAGGAGTTCTATGAGAGTGAGCAGTTGCCGGGAATTTGTCTAGAGTAGCAGGAGAGATGGTACTATAGAGGTATACTCGTATGCTTCTGGATAGTGGAGCACCACTATCTAGATTGAGTACTCCGTCAGTTTGGACATGCACCATTGATTCCCGCAGATCCACATTTGCCGAGGTTCATCATCAAAAACCTGCACAAGTAAGTCATATTCTATTATCCCATATTACTTGATAGCTTTGTATTGCAACTAACGTGTTCCTTACAGGACTAGCCACTTATCACATCTTGATCTCGACTGGAAGACGCATTTTGAGGAGTACTACACTAGGAGGAGGCTCCGGAGCATCTCGATATGTGGCATATGCCAGATGAGCTCACGTAGACCCCGAGACATCCCCTATTGAGGTATGAGTCTTAGTACTTGCGAGTCTGCATGACATTCGTATATCTGCAGGGCGATTACGGTGCCTACTTACACGACAAGATCCAGGAGGATGAGGGTTACACCCCCAATGGTCGCAAATGGGCTCGCCAGGTAATGCACCTAAAAATACATAGTTTTTTCCTAACTGATTAGTTCATCAAAGTTTGATCTAACAAAATAATTTTTTTGTAGCTTTTGGTTGCGCTTAAAGGTTGCGCGCATGGGATCAAGATGCTGGGAAAGAGGGGCTGGAGATATATTGGGTATATATTCCTCAAGACCCATACCAATTTTGTTGAGGATGACGGGCACAGTGGACAGCTCATCACTAAGCTGCGAGACACCGGAGAGAACATCAACTGGCGTCAAATAGATCTGATCGAGCCTGACATGCCCCTGGTTTTAGGTCCTGCGATGCCATCTCCCCCCTGAGCAGCCAGAGTGGAACTACCATCGTCGGGTATTGTCCATGACTGGCTGGCAGGCATTCTATGACGCACAGGGACGTCCGGTTTAGCCTCCGGTATGTCATATTTCATTAGCTGTCAGGTTAGTACAAATTTTTTCATTCAGATCAAATTTACTTAATTATTTTTATGATTGCAGGATCCAGCCGAGATGCCGCTATCGCCTCCGGAGTCCTTTCCTATGGAGGATGAGGTGTCAGCTTTCAGTCTCAATGACTTTGGGTACTACGAGGATTCGGCCGACATGCTGCCACTGCGAGCACCACGATATGAGAGATAGATGCCATATGATATATAGACCAGTGGTAGCGGGTCTCATACTCAGCCTGACTTTGCGACCGAGTTGGCTGCATGCCTCTAAATGGCCGTACATGCCTCTCCATGTAGCATCATCTAGTAGTTTTGCAATGGTATATTTCTCGGGGTTTCCATGGAAAACTCGGGTTGCCAATTCTAAGTTCCACTTTTCTGGGTTATAACCAGTGCATGCGTAAATCATGGATTTCAAGTTCCAAAGTGAGATATCATCGGGAATCATAAATGAATTAATTGACTCTTTGGAGTAATAAGCCCCGTATAAATTACTAAAAAACATTCCACCATAGTATAATGGAATCATGGCCATGACAAACAAACTACATTTTGGAAAATGATAAACAATTGTTAGGTTACTAATTTACATGTATAGATTACTGAAAAATAATTTTAAAAAAATTATTAAAAAGATAAATAAATTTAAATTAAATAAAAAAAATTACCTGAAAGATGGGTTGAAAGTGACGGAGTTGAGTGAGTTGTGAGGGGGAGAGAGAGAAAGATGAGTATTTATAGGGTCTAAAATAGCAAAAAAAAAAAATGGGAACCGGCCATTTAATGGCCGGTGAGGAAAAAAATTAAGAGCCGGCCATTAAATGGCCAGTTTGGACATTTTTAACAAAATCCAGTTTAGCTGGGTATATTTATTAATTTCTATTTAACTTTGGATATTAATAAAAATGTCGGGTTATAGTTGGAAGGTTCCATAGTAGGCTTTAGCTTTAAGATTTTTATCCCAAGTCAATGAAAATAATATATAATTATATTTCATATTGCAAATAAACTATGAGGTTGACCTCTCTGACCTTTTATTTGTGGAGTAGAACTAGGGTGCTCCTAAGCTCACCAAGCCCTTCGTGAGCGCGGCTCTAAAACCTATCAAATTGACTTCAAACGACATTTTCAAACCGTTAGATGTTCAATCTATATCAAAATCTACTTGGAGACCAAATTTTACATTTTTTGGAATTTTTTTACTATTTATTAAGATGGTTTGAAAATCGCTATTTTTATTAAAATTCTGCACCATTGGAAAACAGCGATTTTCAAACCATCTTAATAAATAGTAAAAAAATTTCAAAAAATGTAAAATTTGGTCTCCAAGTAGATTTTAATATAGATTGAACATCTAACGGTTTGGAAATGTCGTTTGAAGTCAATTTGATAGGTTTTAGAGCCGCGCTCACGGAAGGGCTTGGTGAGCTTAGGAGCACCCTAGTTCTACTCATATTTGTGTGCCAAATTTCCACTTTATTTTACAACATAGTGCTTGGTGAGTCAAAAAGGCAGTCTGTCGTCATCCAATAATTTCTGATAAACTCAACTAATTAAAATTTAATTATGTCATTTATATATTCAGATAATAGTTCTCCCCAAAAATATATAATAAGTCCAATTTGGCTCTCCAATGAAAAATCAAAATCTCTTAAAATTAAAATCAAAATGGATCAGCCATTGATGTTCTTGCAAGTTGTGCACTTTAGTGAAAAATATAGCACTTGAAATATATTTTTTCTCAAAAATATATTCAATCCATCAGGCATATTAATATATTGGCCGGAAAAGAAAACACATGTTTGTTGAGACACTTGTATAAATTAATAAATTAAATTGGATGTTCTGTATAAATTAGTAAATTAAATTAGATTTCTGAACAGTTCATAATTCTTACGAATCCGAACCGTTGAAACCCGTCTATCTTATGAGTAATGCGTCTACATGCAAAAATTTAAAATTTTGAAATTAATTTTATATAGAGTCAAGTGGTCAAAAAACGTCAAAAAATGAATGCATTAAAATTAATTTATTAACCTTCTAATTTTGACCGCTTGACTTTATTCTAAATTAATTCGAAAGTATAAAATTTTTACATGTATACGCATCACTCGTAAGGTAGGCGGGTTTCAACGGTTCGGATTCGTCGTTTGAAGCCGATCCGATGAGTTTTAGACTTGAGTTCACCAAGGGGCTTGGTGAACTTAAGAACACCCTAGTTCTACCCTTGATAAGTAAACTAAGACTTCTTGATTAATATATTTGAATCATCTAAAGCAGCGAAACGCGTCCGATGTCCAGTTTGAGCTGTCGCTTCTCTGATTTAAATTCACTCAATGATTTATAATTTTATTTTCTGTACGAATCTCAATGCAGATCAAATGACTCAGACCAAACATCGAATTGTATCAGATCAAACCAATCTGTAACAAAAAAAAAACTTCAAGGTTTTTATCTGGACCTTTCAATAAAATGTATTATATACATCCCAAACTCTTTTTGTTTTCATTTATATTTCTAAAGGAAGGAACATATGAAAAATCAATTCTTTCTGCAATTGCAACAACTCACTCGTATTACAAATTCTAGTTTCTAAGCTTAATAAAAAGTTTACACCTACTTCAAAAAAGAAAAAAATACAATACCAGATAGTTGAATTTTTTAAGTTGCTCTTTAAATGATAAGTCAATTTATTTAAATCATAATGAAGTACTTTATAAATTTAGGTTCTTTTAATTTAAATAACTATGAAGTTGATTGTCATAATTATCTCAAATTTATTGTCAATACAATCTATTTCCTATTTTCCTTATATACTATCTCCAAATTGCCTTAACGGATTTTGAGCCTACAGCATAAGATTTAGAAAAGCCCAATACAGGTATCAAGTAGATATTGAGCCCAAAATCCTCTGTATATGGGCCTAAAGCCCATTGAGCGAACCACTGTATGGTAAAGATGAGAAAACAGAAACACTCGGCGTAGAAGCACCGAGGACAGCAAATGAGCGTGTTTGGCTGTAGACCACTCTTCTCCGTCTTTCTTCCCAGCTCTTCTTCTCTTTTGCCTCGCCTCCGCTTCGATCGCCGCCTCGCTTGTGCCAGGATGGAAGGAGGGGGAGAGAAGTACCAATTCGGACCGTACAAGATAGACCCCAGGGAAGTGTTCTACTCGACGTCTCTCTCCTACGCCATGGTCAACCTCCGACCTCTCCTTCCTGGTACTCTTCTCTTCTCCTTTATCTGAAGTGATTGTACAAAAAATTGGTGTAATTGGCTACGTTGTTTTGATAATTTTCGACTTTCAAGGGTCTAGGGTTTTGTTGCTGGATTCATGAAATTTGCAGCTTATAAAAGAGATGTTAAATATAAATCGAAATATTATACTTTCTTGTTATGCGAACTCTATTGGAACTGAAATGTTGAAAAAAGGAGTGATTGTGAGTCCGGTTTATCCGACATTGGGAGATTAGAAACTGTAGCTTAATGAGTTTAACAATTTTTTATTGTAAAAGGCTGTAGGAAGTTGACAAGTTAGGATTAGTGACATCCTTTTTTATTGATTTTTCATTCTATATTAGAGCGTTGTTGTACGTCTGTGGTAGTTCTACTGATTGTTAACATTACACATGGCTATGAAATTTACAATGGTTAAGAAAGAGCCAGATAGCCAGATCGTATCTCCTAATGAAGCACTATCATATAATTTGTTTTATGTACTCTATGCAGAAGCATTGTAACTGAACGTATAATATGTTTATGTACTCCATGCAGATGCATTGTAACTGAACATATAATATGTTTTGATGTTCTCCATGCAGATGCATTGTTATATGTACTTCGTGAATATAAGGCATTTTTTTTTTCATATAATTTGAGAACTGAAAATTACAATAAAAAATGAAAATTTACTTTACCTATCTAACCTTACCATTGGCTACGATTAAATTAGTCTCTCCTAATTGCTAAAGAATGTTCCTTTATTAGGCTCCCAAAATGCACGGATTCAGAAACAGGAATAATTGTGTTCTCTCTCTTTTTTCAGGTCATATCCTTTTGGAGTGAAGTGATATGTACATTGCATATACACACTTATTAGGCCATATCCCCTATTTTCTTTCCCGAATTAGGAATAAAAACTCTCAACTTTCTAACTAATCAATTTGAAAATCGGTAATTTCAAGTTAAACTTTGAGTAATATATGGTATAGTTTAGTTGAATATTTCTGGTTCGAAAATGTTACATTCTCGTTTTCCTTTCCCCCCTCATCTCTGACAAGGTTACAATTATAAAATGTGATTTGTGTATGTGTGCCTTAACAAATTGGTACATGTGCTTGTTTGCCCACGCCGTGAGGTGAAGCGTTTTATTGATCTAACCTCTGACGAGACAAGTGATTTGTGGATCACTGCTCAAAAAATCGGTGCTAAGCTTGAGCAATTTCAAAAGGCTTCTTCTCTCACGCTTGCTATCCAGGTAAACTTCCAAGGAAAGCTTCCTTAATTTTTCTAGTCTGTTTAGACTTTAGAGAGTGATACTAGCATTCTCATCTTTTATCAAAGTGTTAAGTTTGAATTTTTTATGTTTTCACTTCAAGATATTATTTTGGGGCTTATAAAGAGCAAATCCTGAAAATTTGGTTGCATTTGCTATCAAAAAAGTTTGTGTGGTAATATCTGCTCTGCTGAAAATTTCACAAAATATTCTATAGGCTTTTGTTGTAATTTCTTCAAATAATTGCTTGTAGCATAGTTAATTGACTTAAATTTTATTAATATATGATTATTACAATTACTTAAATTGTTAACTTAGTTGGCAACTTCTGACTGTTCCAACTGTCCAAAATTGAGTACTTATTTTTATTTTTGTTATCCAATTCTTACTTCATTTACCCAAAAAATTTGTTTATTTTTCTTTTTCCAGGATGGACCGCAAGCCGGTCAAACGGTCCCACATGTGCACATCCATGTAATCCCTAGAAAATCAGGCGATTTTGAGAAGAATGATGAAATATATGATGCAGTATGTGACATTCTTTTGGTGTCAATTTCAAATGTTAATGATGCATTTTGTCCTATTCTCTTCCTTTAACTGAGCTCTAAAATAATTTTAGATCGATGTGAAAGAGAAGGAATTGAAAGAGAAGCTAGACCTTGATGTAGAGAGGAAGGATCGTACGCTTGATGAAATGGCACACGAGGCTGACACTTACCGTGCTCTCTTCTCAACATAAATTTGTAGATGAAATTAAAATGCTGTTATCCAAAGTCTATGGATGTCATAATTTCTTTTTTCTTTTGTTATTTTATAGTTAATTTTCTGTTGGGGTATAATGCATATGCTTAAATTGTATTAAATTTGACTGACAGTGATAATATTTCCAATTTATTCCTATTATGTGCTTTCCACATGTTGGGTATACTAGAGGAGAGATTGCTAAGTGAACACTATTTGTCTGTAATGATATCTTGAATTATTTCATTTTCTATTATGGATTTAGATTAACTGAAATTCATGCCAAGTGCTGTCATGCTTAACCAACTCTTGGTACCAAAATCAGCCAAGACGAGAAAAATACATTACCAATGTGCTTGAGATCCATCGTTGGTATACATTATATTACCAGTGTTAAAATCAGTATTGTCAAGTAATCTCCCCTCTTCTGATTATTTGGTATGAGAACTTGAGTGAGGCTATGGTACTATACATATCGCATATTGGTCTGTACTATGGATCAATATTTTCATTTTCAAAATCCAAACAATCAATATGAACCGTTCAACCTTATCTCCATATGAAAATGTACTTATTAGATCAAATTTTACATTTTTTAGAATTTTTTTTACCATGTTTATAGATATGTAGAAATTGACTTGATCTAAAGATTTTAGACCATTCAAACATAGCGATTTTCTATCTATCTAAAAATATAAAATAGTTTACAAGTACATTTTCATATAGAAATCATGTTGAACGGTTCAAATCGACTATTTGAATTTTGGAAACGAAAATATTGATCCGCATTATAAACCAATTCACGCTATGTATAGTACCATAGCCTCGCTCTAGAAACTTGGTTCCCTTCAGGGCCTAGAGCTGGCGTACGGTCAGAATATTTTTAGTGGTTAAAAAGAATTACATAATCAGAAATCGCATCCTCAATTTTCTTGAGAAAGAAAATCGTTTTTTTTTTTTGTTGGGAGCTATTTGTAAGTTTGTAATGATTTATTTCTGATAAAGCAAATCGACATCCTTTTTGAGGATGCTTGCTTCAAGCGAGAAAACTGGAAGGTTTAGATTTAAAATTTCATAATTGATGCTCTTTATCTATACCGATATCAATTGCAAATACGAACAGATAGGAGCTTAGTGCCAATTCCCTGAATGAGCTTGAAATTTAAATTTCAGGCATCAAATTAAGGTCCAAAGAGTGCAACTAAACAGTTTGCAGAGCATCTCAGATTTTTTTATTCTCTCAAAATTGCTTATAATTGCTTTGTTTAAGCCACGCTGTACCAATTTACTTGTCACAAAGCTATTTCTAAAAATAGATCAATAGAAGGGAATTTCTAAAGGTGGCTACACAAATTTAAAAATGAAAAAAAAAAGAGGAACAATAAATTTATTGGACAAATTAAACGAGTAGATCAACAAGCAATCTACTCCAACTATCAATCATAACTAAAAGGAGAACAAGATTTATTTATTTTTATTAAGAAAACAGAGAGAGACGAGCCACTTAGGAGAGGAGCAACATAGATATATACATGAAAAATTGAAATATAGAAATAAAAGGTAGCAACAATAATAAACCAAGTCTTTCGCAATTTAAATAAATTGCTCCAAGGCGCTGATGTTTCGTTTATAATTTAAATTAATTACTTTGGTAATCTAGCTAGAATTGGAGACAATGTTGTTTTCTTTAAATTAATGTGCACAATTTTCACAAATTGACTCATTACAGCTAAGCACCCATAATATGCTTCACATAAAATCTCTTCTTCATTTGCATTTGCATCACCTCCTCCCCTTCCTGGCCTCTATTATTCCTCCTCCCTCCTCTCTGAAAACCTAAAAGAAAAGAAAAAAGCAATAATCAAAGAAAGGAGAGAATTGGGAACCAAATATTAATTAATACAAAAAACCTTACAATTAATAATGGCTGAACAAATGGCAAGGCCAGCATCGGCGGTGTTACCGACCCTCATTATACCGCGAATGAACAGCACAAAGAATTACCCAATGGCTTGTTACTCACCTAACATGATCACCACCCCAGGCATTTTCAGGGCCGGGGGGATCGATAAACCGTATCTCTACGCTTTCACCTTGTTTCTCATGCAGATTTTGTTGGTCATCTCTGTCACCCGCATCGTCGGCTTCCTCCTGCAACCTCTCAAACTTCCCCGATACACTTCCGAGATCATTGTACGTTTCATCTAATAATTTGTATCCATATGTTGTTCAATTTCCTCATTTTGGATGATATAAATAATTAGAATGGAATTTCTTGCTCGTTGTACGTAATTTCATTGAGAGAAATCAAATTTGGATTCTATTAAGTGGATGGATATTTTAGGATGTTTGTGGTTTTTTATTTATTAGTTTTTTCAAGATCTTCTGAAAAATGAAATAATTTACTAATAATATAATATGACTACGATAAGAAAATGAATAATTTGAGAAATGTGCATACTGTGCACCCTTTATTTGTGGGAGTATATTTAGTTGAATCAGTATGAAATAAATTGGTTTGAAAAACAGTATGAAATTAAATGGGGTGAACAATAGCTTAACATTATAATCATAAATTGCAATACCATTCAGAGTTTAAAAACATACTTTTAATAACACAAACTTCTGAACTCTCTTCCATTTTCCATTCTTTAATGTTCAAATCTGATTGTCTTTTCTTTTGTTTAACTCTCACAGAGCGGCTTCCTGTTGGGACCTTCGGTTCTTGGCAAAGTGCCCAATTTTAGCAAGACCATGTTCCCTCTAAGAAGCTTCTTCCCCCTACATTCTTTTTCTCATCTTGGTCTCATCTACTATATTTTCACCATGGGACTCGATATTGACCTCCCATCGATCCGTCGTTCAGGTTTACGCTGCTTTTGGTTTGCTTGTGCTTGCACCATCCCTCCATTTGCTATTGCTGCAGTTTCAGGTGTCACACTACACAAAATGCTAGGCGAGCAAACTAATCGAACAGCCTTTATAATTTTTATAAGTGTATCTTTCTCTATGACTGCCTTCTCGGTCCTAGCACGTGCAGTAACAGAGCTTAAGCTTGTAAACACAGAGATCGGCAGGTTGACACTCTCTGCTGCCATACTAGTTGACAGCTTTGCCTGGATTGGTTTGGCTCTTGCAGTTGCCATATCGGAGAGTGGCGGAGATACTATCTCAGCTATATTTACACTCATATCAGGCATTTTGTTTTATGCTGGATGTTTTGCATTTGTAAGGCCAATGATGCGAAAGATCTCCAACAGAGCGCTTTCGGGCAAAGAGCCGGTGGGAGAATCTGAGGAAACTGCCGTCCTAGTTGGAGTGCTGGTATCAGCATTTATTGGAGACTTAATCGGAATACATGCAGTGTTCGGAGCATTCACATATGGATTGGCAATACCACAAGGGCCGCTTAGCGCATCGCTGTTGGAGAAGGTGAATGATTTGGTAAAGGGGATATTATTGCCTTTGTATTTCGTAGGAAGCGGCTTGGTGATGGACGTTGCTTCGCTCAGAAATGTGGATAGCGCAATATACCTTGTGGCACTAGTGTTTGTGGCCGCTCTGTTAAAAGTTCTAGGTGGAGTTCTGATAGCGGCGGCTTATGACATGCAAGTGCACGACGGAGTGTCTTTTGGGTTGCTAATGAACACCAAGGGGGTAATTGAACTAGTCATGTTAAATGTTGGTACCACCAGAAAGGTAACACCCCTCTGTACAATTTTGTAAAATAATTAACTTTTTTTCAGAAAACACTCTCCAGAACATGTAACCTAATTTATTAATTTTTCAGAAATTTTCACCAAAAGCTTATTAGTTCACTTTCGATACATAAGTTGTTTTGTTTAGAAATTTTCATAGAAAAGATTGTTCAAACTGTGATTGTCTGTATTAACTTCTTCCTTCAATCTTATTCATACTTAGATCCTTGGACCTCAATCATATACCATCCTAGTCATCATGTCAGTGGTCCTAGCTACCTTGGCTACCCCCCTTTTAAACTCTGTGGTCAAACCGACACGTCGTTTGGTGTACTACAAAAGGCGGACCGTGCACTGGCATGACCCAGGATCTGAGCTTCGAGTAGTCTCCTGTGTTCACAACCCGCGTGACGTCCCATCACTAATTGCCCTCATCAACTGCACCTTTCCAAGCAAGCACACGCCGGTATCAGTCTCAGCAGTGCAACTAATCGAACTAACTGGTCATACACCCGCCATCCTTCTTCTTAATAACCCAATGTCCAGTAAGGCCAAGTATGGGAGTCAATTCCAATCGCAATCAGCTGTTTCACATGCGTTCGAATCCTACGCACAGCTTACAGGTGGTTTATTGATACGCACTTCTACAGCAATCTCGCCCTTTATGACAATGCATGATGATATCGTTACAGAAGCAGAGAACCGCCATGCCGCACTGGTGTTACTTCCATTTCACATGCACTTAGCTATTGACGGTTCGCTAGAGGTTGCATCACACCCAGCTGTCCGAAATGTGAACAAGAAAATTCTGGAGCTTTCGCCATGCACAGTCGGTACTATCAATTCCATATAACAAGAAAATCCATGTGATGCAAAAAATTTAGTATTATGCCTTATTTTTTGTGGGTTTTTTTTTTCCAAGAACAGCTTTGGTGATTGATCGAGGCTTCAGTGGCATTTCCACCCGAGGTACTCCACCTAACGTGACAGTACTTTTCTTCGGTGGTGCAGACGATCGCGAATCACTTGCTCTGGCAGGGCGCATGTCAAACCACGTAGGAATCGAGATTTCTGTTGTGCGGTTCTTGCCCAGGAATAGTAACACAAGCATCAGTTCCCTAAATTCAGAGGATGCTGAAGTAAGAGAGCGGTACATTGACGAACAATGCCTGGGTGAATTCGCAGAATGCAGCACCTTAGCAGTGTTTGAGTACCGAGAGCACGTAGTACGCAATACCGAAGAGACTGTGGAGATAATAAGGAGGGTTGAATTAGAAGGAAAAGATTTGTTGATAGTTGGTAAGGAGCAAGGTTTGGTGGGGTCGAGACTAACAGCCGGGATGACTGATTGGAGTGAATTTCCAGAGCTCGGGCCAGTTGGGGATTTGTTAGCATCAGCAGATTTTGGTGCCACATCATCTGTATTGATTGTTCAAGCGCCACAGAGTGGAGGCGGGTTAGCAGATAGCACAATAGTTGGGATAATGTCCGATAGGCGTGAGGACCCGGGTAGGTTTTCTTCTTTTGACCCGAGATAGTTCAGTGAGCACAGTGACGCTGTATGACAGCAGTCATGTGAACCACCACCTCATATTTTTGTATCTACTTTGTACAAATTTGCACATAACAATTGAAGTTTTTCTAAAGAGAAATGAGCTGTTAGACTATATAGTCCGAGCTTGATTGAGTATAAAATGTAATCTCTCGCCTCTACAATTTTGTCATTAGACTATATTTTAGGATGTATTTTCAAGTTGCTTGTGATGTAAATTACGCATTAATAAATCTTCCTTTGGAGTTTCTATTGTCTGTGGTTTTATACTTCTACTCACTGCATAGAAAATAATTGTTACTAATTTAGAATCACACACTACGAGGACAGTTTATTGTCCCATGCTAGTTTTCAAAACAAAATTAAGTCTTAACCCATTCAAAACTAAGATTCACATGGCATATGCTCCAACTGGAAATTTTCAGTTGTTGTGTCTCTCCAGCATTAGATGCTAACACTCGAAGAAGCTCTAACTCTAGCCCGAGTTCAAATTTGTTAATGAACTTCTATAAATATTGAATCAGCTAAACCGTCTAAGATAGTATATGGTTTGTTGTATATTGTCCTTAGTACATATGTAATTATATACTTATTATATTCGTGTTGCATAATGTAATACGTACCTTATACCAGCATAATCAGTGCCACAGTAATTTCATCAAACAGCTGGTGTGCAGCAGCAGTAAGGCCAACACCCCTAAATCAAGGGACTAATTTCAATAATTGATTCTTGCAGCTAATAAACACCATGTTTAGACCTTTTCTTGAAGTAGTAGGCTTGGCCTATTAAATTGTATGAAGTCAAAAGAAAGAGTTTACAAGCAAGAAAAGAGAAAACAGTAAAAAAAATGAGAAAATTAAGAGAGATCTAACCAATGACAAGAAGGGTGAGAGAAGCAAATCAAAGAGTTTACGCATGTATCAGTCTTTATCTCCAGCTCTTCTATTTTCTCCTTTATTTCTCTCTCTACTCTCTCTCTACCGAAATGGATTGAACTGAGAAGAGGTAGAATTCTGGCTTGTTGAACATGATTGATAGAAGAAATGGAGGAAATGTCAAGCGTAGAACGGTGCATATATAAACTCTTTTACAAAATGGATCTTGATTAATACACTGATATGACCCTATTCCTTTCTACTAGCCTGGCCCAAATTAGGCCCAAGTGAAGTGGGCTGAAATGTGGAGGGGCCCAACACAATTTGATGGGAATATTTCCAGTTTCCACTGGTATGAAGAAAAATGTTGAACAATTATTACTGTAGAGAGCTTAATGATTATATTTAGATTAGATTTTCTTCAAAAAAAAAAAAATTAGATTAGATTGGCAGGAGCATATTTTTTTCTGGCAAAATCATCCATGTTTGATTTTTTATTTATACAAAATCTTTTGTGACTAATGTGATTGCGTCTGGTGGTATTTGTCTCATACTAATTTTGGTAATCCTATCCAGGTTACTTATTTTGTTTATGCTAATTTCTTCACAAGAGTGTTCTAGTCTGAAGACATTTCTGATAAAACACACAAATCAAGGGCTATTCTGATAAACTACTAAGAAAAAAAAATTTGGAACATCCGATTATGTTGTTTAGTTTGAATTTGTTAATTGTAGTCTTGTGTTAAAATGTGGTAGTCTGCTAATTGGGAGCTTATTGTAATTTTTACTTTTACTGTTATGCTGATTTTCATCTTGGACCAGTTCACCGTGGGTTTCTGATGCTAGGTTGTGAGATGTTTTTATGATGATTGTTATATTTCCTCTTCCTTTTTCAGGTTTGTAATCTTATTTTTCTGATTTACTTATATGTAAGATGTTTTCAATTTTCTCTATTTAATTATATATCTTGCAGATAATAAAAGTGTTGGTCAATGATTTATTTGATGAAGATTTTTGTATTTGGTGAAATATCCTTCTCGCAATTAACAAAGGAAAATTGCAAAAGTGAAAATCTCGTTATTATTTCTAGCATGAGATTGAGGCTTAAAACTTGTATCATTTCCATATTCAAATTTTTACACGAAGAACAATGACTTAAAAAATGTACGACATAATTCAATATCTTTAAAATAATAGAGTAAATTACACAAA
Source organism: Carex littledalei (assembly GCA_011114355.1). NCBI lineage: Eukaryota > Viridiplantae > Streptophyta > Magnoliopsida > Poales > Cyperaceae > Carex > Carex littledalei. Next base: position 5,154,109 of record CM022095.1, on the reverse strand, counting down.
ATGTTCTTTAAAATATCACCTACTTAATATTTACTTATTATTTTGATCCGTAAAGTTTTAAAAGTATCATTTACCATTAAACTTTTACATTACCAAATTAGTTCTATTATTATCACCGGCTAGAAAAACTAGATGAAGGTCTAATTTATGTCATAATAATACTTATAGTAAGATGTATGCAAATTTTATTTTCAATTAATCTTTGATGGCACTGAAGTGATTACTAGCATAGATATCAATTATATCTGATGATATGAGTTATTATGTATCAGTTTGCATGTTATTTCATTGTTTTTGTGACTACATCAGCACTAGTTGCAATACTAAAAATGATGTAACTAGATAAGGATATCAATTTTTTAATGGATGCTAAATGTAGGATCAATTTAATACAAATTATAAACTTTAAGATCAAAATAATATTTATAAAACTTTAAAACCAAACGATAAATGAGCTAAACTATAGAGTTATTTGTGTGATTTACTCAAAAAAAAATAATAGCATAGGAAATTACAAATGTCTAGACCCCTAAATAATTGAACTACATTTCTGATTCGAAAATTTTGCAAATTTCATTATTGATTTTGATTTCGGAAATTATTTTTCCTAAATACAAAAAACACCCAGCTTACTTGGTGGACGCTAAGTACCAATTTAGCCATGACAAGCTGTCTCTAAAATTAAATTAAATTAAATAAAAAGAGAAATTGTGAAATTGTCTGGGTATTAACACTCGATAGCGAAAATTCTCCTAATAGGTTTCACATCTCTTTAATTTCTTCATGAAATCTATCTGCCAGATTGCCACCACCTTCCCCCACCTCCCTCCATTGTTCCTGTACTCCTCTGAAAACCAACAAGAAAACATAGAAATTAATCACAGAAAGAGGAGAAAAGGGAACAAATTAGGATCCAATAAAAAAAAATGAATATTCCTCCAATAGAGAAATCGACGTCTAATGTAATGCCGGAACTCATTTTACCATCTACAAACAACTCGGCAAGTTTCCCGATGATCTGCTACTCGCCAAACATGATCATCACCCCTGGCATTTTTAGGAACGGGCACCATAAACCGTATCTCTACGCCGTCACCTTGTTTCTCATACAACTTCTGATTGTCATTGCTACCACCCGGGGCATGCACTTCCTCCTGCGACCTCTCAAGCTCCCCCGGCATGTCTCAGAGATCATTGTAAGTTTGAGTCGATGATTATGCATATGCCGTGTAATTTGCATTTTTCGGATAATATTATTAGGAAAAAAGATGTCAATTGATTGGTTATTTTTGGATGATTCTTTTTATTATAATTTATTATCTTCTTTCAAAAATCTTCTGAAAAATTCAGACATTTGAGTCTACTATGTTAAGAAAATGAACAGTTTGTGAAATGTGCACACCATGGACATGGTCTTTTATTGTTGTTATTTTATTTGTAGCAGACAAAGTTTAAATCAACAAATTTATATACAATTGTGAAGTAATTAAAAGTGTGTGAAAACTAGCTCACATAAAACTAATAAAGTAGCATATCATTTCAGAGCTTAAACAATTTATATACTAAATTCTTCTATTTTTTTCTCTCTCTCTTTTGCATTCTTGTTTTTCTTTGAACAAACCTAATCATCAGTTCTTTTGTTTCTCAATTTCTCACAGGGAGGTTTTTTGCTGGGGCCTTCAGTTCTTGGCAGAATACCCAAAGTTGCTATGACTCTATTTCCTCCAAGAAGCCTCTTTCCCTTAGAATCCCTAGCCTATCTCGGCCTCATTTACTATATCTTCACCATCGGCCTCGGGATTGACGTTCCGTCGATCCGTAGTTCAGGCTGGCGTTGCTTCTGGTTTGCAATTGCTTGCACCTTCCCACCATTTGCTCTTGCTGCAGTTTCAGGATCCACATTACACAAGAAGCTCAACGAACAGGCAAACCAGGTGGCCTTTGTAATTTTTATTAGTGTATCTTTCTCGGTTAGTGCCTTCTCGGTCCTAGCACGCACCGTCACCGAGCTTAAGATAGTAAGCACCGACATAGGCAGGTTGACACTCTCGGCTGCCATATTAGTTGACAGCTTCGCTTGGTTTGGTTTGTCTGCTGCGGTTGCCATATCAGAGAGTGGCAAAGATTTCATGTCAGCTATATATACAGTTCTAGCAGGCACCGCATTTTATGTTGTGTGTTTTGCGTTAGTAAGGCCAATGATGCGAAAGCTTTCCCAAAGAGCAATTTCGGGCCATGGAAATGTGGGAGAATTCGAGGAGGTGGCCGTCCTAGCAGGAGTTTTGTTATCGGCATTCTTTGGAGACTTAATCGGCATACATGCAGTGTTTGGAGCATTCACGTATGGTTTGGCAATACCGCAAGGGCCGATAAGTGCATCATTGGTGGAGAAGGTATATGATTTTGTTAGGGGAATATTATTGCCGTTGTTTTTTGTATGTAGCGGCTTGATGATGGATATTTCTTCAATCAAGCATGTTGACCTGGCACTATATATGGCGGCGCTGGTGCTCGTGGCGGCTCTGTTGAAAGTATTAGGTGGAGTGATGATAGCGGCTTGCTATGACATGCAAGTACACGACGGAGTATCTTTTGGGTTGCTAATGAACACCAAGGGGGTCATTGAGCTAGCCATGCTAAATGTTGCCTTCAACAAAAAGGTAATACACCTCGTTAAGTATGATACATAAAAAGAATTTCTATCCTAAATTAATCTTTTCTTTAGGATGAATAAATGGTTTTTGAAATTTTCACCTCAATTAAATAGTTCAACTTATTATGTTCGTGTTGACCAGGGGCAGATGCACTTGTATCCAATGAAGGTCAACTGACCCAGTTCATTTTAAAAAAATATTATATTTATACATTATTTTATGTATAGTTTAGAGTAAAATGCTATGGTTAATGTAAATTGATCCCATATGCAGCATGAAAATTATATATGACTTATCTTCATTTACGTTTGACTCCCATAGTTTGAAAGTCTAGCTCCGTCTAGAGTGTTGACCGTTTTTTTTTTTTCAAATTTACTTGTTTATGCACAAAATTTGTTTTGTTTAGAAATGTTTCACCAAGAAATTAAGTTGTTTATTATTAACATTTTTTTCCAATTTTATTAATGCCCAGATCCTTGGAACTCAAGCATTCACCATCCTAGTCATCATGTCTGTTGTCCTGACCGCGATAGTTACCCCCTTTCTAAACTCTGTGGTCAAACCGACGCGACGATTAGTGTTCTACAAAAGGCGGACGGTGCACTGGCACGACCAAGGATCCGAGCTACGCATACTCGCCTGTGTTCACAATCCGCGAGATGTTCCAGCACTCATTTCTGTCATAGATTGCACTTATCCAACCATACACGCGCCAATATCAGTCTCAGCAGTTCAGCTAATCGAACTAACGGGTCACACACCTGCCTTGCTCCTACTTCATGACCCAATTATGTCTGGCCATGGCAAGTACGGGATTCGCCTCCAGGCACAGTCCGTAGCTGTTGCGCATGCATTTGAATGCTATGCACAGCAAGCAGGTGGTGTTTTTGTTCGTACTTCGGCTGCGATCTCACCTTTTCTGACGATGCATGAAGATATTGTGGCAGAAGCAGAGAATTGTCATGCAGCAATGGTGCTGGTTCCATTCCACATGCAATTAGCAGTTGATGGTTCATTAGAGGTTTCGTCGCACCCGTCGGTCCGTAATGTTAACAAGAAAGTTATGGAGCTTTCCCCGTGCACAGTCGGTACTAACAATGTTATTCTTAGTTGCAGTTCAATACTCTTGTGATGTGAAATTTGTGGAGCTATGGCTTAATTATTAATTTTTCAAAACAACAGCTGTCATTGTTGATCGAGGCATTGGTGGATTTTCCGCACATGGTACTGCACTCCGTGTGGGAGTACTCTTCTTCGGTGGCCCAGATGACCGCGAATCGCTCGCTCTCGCAAGTCGTATGATGAGCCACCCTGGCATCGAGATTTCTGTTGTGCGGTTCATGTCTACGAGCCGTAGCAGCAGCAGCAGCACAAGCACAAGTTCCGTAAATTCAGAGGACGCGGAAGTAAGAGAGCGGCATATCGACGATGAATGCCTCCGTCTATTTGTAGAAAGAAGTGCTGTAGCAGTGATTGATTACCGTGAGCATGTAGTAGGGAATGCTGAAGATACTGTCGAGGCAATAAGGAGGATTGAGTCAGAAGGAATGGAATTGTTGTTAGTCGGTAAAGAGCAGGGCTTGGTGGGGTCGAGACTAACTGCCGGGATGACTGAATGGAGCGAATTTCACGAGCTTGGGCCAATTGGGGATTTGTTGGCATCAACTGATTTCGGTGCCACAGCATCTGTTCTTGTTATACAAGCACCACTGCGTGGCCGCGGGTTAGCAGATAGCACAATAGCTGGGACGATGCCCGATAGGCGCGAGGAATCCGTTAGGGACAGGGTTTCTACTGATCAGAGATAGTTTCAGTGAATACGGAGGGGCTGTACACCAACGGTCACCATTACTGCGTTGGATCAACTTTTGTACTAAATGCACATATCAATTGAAGGCTGTTAGACCTTAAAAAAAGTTTGAAGTTAGGCTGATCAAGTGATCTGACCCGGGTTGTGCTAATATGTGTATATAATGTTAGCTCTCGTTTAAACACTTTTTAGATTAGATTACATTCAACTAGGGTAAATTATTTTTTACCTCGTTTTGTGATGTAATTATGCATTCAATGTACCTCTAGAAGCAATGATTTGATTGTGTACCTACTTCACCAAAGGAAAAAAAAAAATGAGTGAGGCTATGGTGATATGCATATTGCAGGGCTAAGTTCAAACAGTTAACAGTCAATCTATGCTCGACATGTTACTCATATAAAAAATATACTTGAAAAAAATTTCACATTTTTTAGAAAAAAAATACTATTTTATTAAACAGGTAGAAAATAACTTAATTTAAAAATTCTGAATAGTCTGTTTATCTAAAAATAATAATAATAAATTTACAATAATTCACAACCATGCATACATTCTTTCCGTATCACAAGTTCAGTCGCTCATGTTATCTTATATATGTTAGCAATTTAACAGCATCAACAAATATTGTCTCTTTTTTTTTTAGAGGCATGGTAGAAGCTACCAGCTTACAACATGGAACAAAATTAAATGATACACAACCACATTATGGATCCCAAGTCAATTATGCACTAGAACTTCTTCTCTGTGCAGTCTCCTGTACAAAACCGCATTCATAGATCTCCTTCCTCCTTAATTCGATTACAAAGAATCTCTACTGGTAGATGAGACCCTCTGAAAACCATTTCGTTCCTTTGTCTCCACACAAACCACAACACACATGTAAATCTTGTCGCCCATTCCTTCTCTGATACACCAGCAAGCATCGCATTTCTATAGGATCTATCCCAAGTCTGTGACATCGAATCTCCCATGCACATCAATCTATAGCCTAGTATGGCACCCATTACTCTCCAAACCCTCTGAGCATACAAACAGTCGAACAAAAGATAATCTTCAAATTCACATGAGTCGAAGTAGTAGAAGTTTAAACAAATATTGTCAAAGTAGTAGAAGTCTAGATTGTATGAGACTAGGGGTGTCAATGGGTATGGTACGGGTCGGGTGGAGACATTTTCATACCCATACTCATTAAAATTGACTTTACTCATATCCTACCCGTACCCATTAAAAATTGACCTTACCCTACCCTACTCTTACCCTTACCCGTTAATATTATCGGGTAACGAAACGGTAGCGGTTGAATAACGGATATTACTAATATAATAATTAGTTTTATTATATTATTTTACAAATTAAATATAAAAAACTCATTAATTTCACACATATGTAATTACATTTCTAATAAAAAATAAAAATGAATATGCAATCAATTCCAACTAAATTGTTTTTTATAAAAGAAGAAATTCAAAAACATGAATACATATTTAGGTGGGTTGGAAATTGAATTGAATATATATTTAAATTTTATAATTACCCTATAGGGTAACGGGTACGAAATAGTCATTATTCATACCCTTACCCATTTAGTTAACGAAAAAAAATTCTTATTCATACCCATACCTAATAAGCTAAGGAAAAAAAAACTTTACCCATACCCGCCTTATCGAATACCTTGTCGAATACGATAAGGGTCGGGTAAACGGCTAAAAAGGTACATTGACGCCCCTGTATGAGACTGAAACGTCGACATAGAAAAGTCTTTTCAACCTTGGAACTTTCCTTGTGGTCAACATATTATAAGATACACTCGGACCATGGTCGGTTCACACTGTCATTTTCTTTGATGAGGAGGTCCCACAGAAACCTTTCTACGGTTCTACCTACCCTCCCATTTTTTTTCTCCTCACACGGTCACACCCCCAAACAGTTCTATTCAAATATCTCGTGTATGTAGAATTCAAACACTCAAAAACCCAACTTCAATGAAAATTATTGATGCAAATTTCAGTTTTAGGAAGAACGGTTGCCAGATTTGGACAAGAATATTAATTTCAGAGGTTATCACTTGAGCAATTTTGATTAATTACTGAGTTTATCTTTTTGCAAAACCCATCATTTAATCCTGCTGTTATATTGTGGGAAATATTTGGGGTTTATTATTTACATATGGTGTCTAAACTAATCTCTTGGGTTTCTAGAAATAAATAAATAATTTATTTTCTAGAAGTTGATTGAATGAGCTTTTGGTTTTCTAGAAATAAAATAAATTATGTTGCTTCTTTTTAAACAATCATCTCTAACTCATCTCTTCTTCCCTCTCTCTCTCTCTCTCTCTCTCTCTCTCTCCCTTATCTCACATACACACAGATACACAATCACAGTTGAGATTTTGAAAATGAATTTGTTAAAGAAGCTTTTAGGGAAAAAGAAGAATAGTACTAAGAAAGCACCTTCAGCTGCTGATAGTATTGATCAACTCAGTAAGGTACTTTAGTTATTTACTTGAAAATTTGTGATCTTACTTTACACCTTCCCAAGTTAAAATCTCTAAGATATGTAAGCACCAGAAGTATGTTTTCTTCCTTCCATGTTTTTAGATTATATTTTCCTTTCTTTCTTTCTTTTTTTTGTGGGGGGGTTACGTACCATACAAGTACCAAAGAGTTGAAATTTCATGATTTTACTTCTCCAAGAAGTAAAGATATCATAAATAATTGCCAAAGTTTCAGAGATTTGCCTAAGCTATCTCTAATTTGACCAATTCTCGTTTTGCTTTTTCCTTGGTCTAGTCTAGGATACTTTTCTTTTGTGTATATATGCCCTGTAAAACTTACTTGATAGCAGCAGCCCTATTATTTTTTTTTAAAAAGACTCAATAAATTTGGAGCATGTTCTGAAATATAAATCTCAGAGAAGTGTTTTTCTTCCAAATTAAGAGATATATATAGTTTCATAAGAAATAGAAATCTGGCAAAGAGGCAACTGATTTCTAGAGTAGTAGGAATTCTCAAAATTGGTAGTCTGTTTGATAAAATAAAATAAATTAAAAAAAAACCATTCACATTTCCAAGTAGAACTAAAAAGCTTCAAATTGGCTCAATAAAATCCACCAGGGATCTGAAAAATATTCAATATTGAATGATCCAAAACTGGTCCAACCAATACCGTGATCAAACTTGTAACAAAAGAAACTTGAAACTGAAAGACTAGAAGAGTGGCCCAAGACAAGGAACCTACCCTGATTCACTTAAAATTTTCCGAAAGCTGAACTCAATCCAATACTGCAATGCACTGAACCCATTCTTTGGTACCAGTATTAGTACAAAATATGGTACTGGACCAATGTTCTTTGGTACCAATGTCCTGTACCAATGCAAAACCTGACTGATCAATTCAATGTACTGTACCAAACTAGTGAACTACCAATGTTCTTTGGTACCAGAACTAGTACAAAATATGGTACCCTTTGCATAAACTATTTGATGCTTCTCTGTTTTTACAATAGGTTACTATAATTCTATCTGAACAACTGTAGAATCTTGAAATGCTAGAGATGAGAGAAAAACAACTTCAGGAAAAGGTCTCAGGAGAAGCTGAAAAGGCCAAGGAATATGCAAAACTGAAAAACAAAACCGGTAAATTACTCTGATATGTGTAATATTCAAAATATGCACTTAAGAAATATTTAGGAGCAAATAAAATTCAAATTTCCGAGTAATAGATTTACTATTGGAAAAGAATATAATCTACATTATTTCAACGGAAATTTTCACCAAAATTTAATTAAACATAAACTAAACACATTATACTCGATCATATTTGTAAAATGGTCCCTGCTAAACTAGCATTTTAAGAGAAATATTTCCTTGGGCTTTCTGTCAGCTGCAATACAAAGTCTCAAGAAGAAGAAACTATATGAGGCACAAATACAACAGCTTGTGAACTCTCAGTTACGGCTTCATGATCAGGTACAAGGATTTGCATCTTATATGCCTTGTGAGTGAGGCTATTGTACTATACATAGCGTGGATTGGTCCGTACTATGGATCAATATCTCTGTTTTCAAAGTCCATACAGTCGATCTGAACAGTTCAACATGATATCCATATGAAAATGTACTTGATAATCAAATTTTACATTTTTTAGAATTTTTCTACTATTTTTTAGACAGGTAGATTATCACTTGATCTAACAATTCTAGACCATTCAAAAGTAGTGATTTTCTACCTATCTACAAAAAAATAGTAAAAAATTCTAAAAAATGTAAAATTTAGTATGCAAGTACATAATCGTATGGAGATCATGTTGAACGGTTCAGATCTGCTATTTGGACTTTGAAGACAAAAATATTGATTCATAGTACGGACCAATCCATGCTATTCATAGTAACACTGCATAATAGGGTTCAGATCTAACAATTCTTGTTTCATGAAGCACAAGATCTAAAGTTTAACTATGAAAACAGGTGATAACACTGGAGAATGCAAAGGCAACATATGACACAATTGATGCTCTCAAATCAGGCTCTGCAACAGTTCAGGCTCTTCAGCAAGGCTTGTATGCTTCAGTTCCATTTTGCTCATTACTAGTTCTTTACTATCATGTACCAGTTTTACCAGATACCAGACTTCCTTTTCGTAGAAATTTGCAGAGAGGAGTATTTAGTTTCATAAGTTGCAAAGAAATCCCTAAAATTTCAATATGCACTAAGAGAACCCTACATTGTTGAAGAAATTAAAAATGGATCCCAATATTAATTAGTTAGCTTTTTGTACATTGTCCTTATTAATTGGTTGCATGGTTGCATGCTGGTAGTGAAAAAATTTATTTCAATTAGAATGGCATACAATTCCAGGTTGTTGAATGTTGTTTCAAGAATAATTAGTTAGATTCTCATTACTTGGGAGTTAATAATTTTGTATGAGAAATAAGCTCATTAACACAGAAAAGTAGTTTTTGAAACTATAACATAATACCATACATAGAGCTCATGGGTAGAACAACAGATAAATTCAGAAGGTATAAATTAATATGTATTGTTTATATCATTATGGTTAAAATATTATAGGAGCATAGATGAAATACAGAAGGTCATAGGAGAGGACACAAGAGAAAATTTTGAGAGTATAAAAGAGATACAGGATCTGCTATCAAACCCAGTTGGAATTACGGAAGATTTCAACGAGGTTTATTATCTTCTATATCTTGTATATAATTGGGTATTTTGCAAAGTTACTGCTTGATTTGTCCATTGACCACTATTTATGAAGCCAGTGTGCTGATCTTGAAGTTTGCACGAACTTTTTATAATTTGATTTGGTCGAGTCAAAATAACAATTTTAGGGCAATTTAGTCTATTGTACTTGACCATTACTCTAAAACCTAGCACCGTATGCAACGCCAAATTAAATTTAGCATAGTACCATTGATGAAAAATATTGGGTGTGGTCGCCATTATAGTGCTATACTAGGTGTAATGTGCAAAAATTCCTTTTTTTTCTTCTTTCATGATTTTAAGAATATATAATTTATCTGAGTACTTATTTTTTCTTCTTGAGATAGGATGATTTTGAAGCTGAATTAGAGAAGTTGGAAGTGCAAATTCTGGAACGGGAGTTACCGACATCTCCATTTCCCCATGATACAGTTTCAGAAAGAAACAAAAAACTTGATGTAGATTCTTCTGAGTTACCTGCAGCTCCACTTCATCCCAAAGCAGTTTCTCAAAGCATCAATGATGCGGTTACATTGTCTGAGTTACATTCAGCTCAACCTGCCAAAAGAACAGGTATACTGAGCATAGATAATGTAAATGAATTATCAGCAACTCAACCTACAAGGAGAAAGATTTCAAGAAGTATAAGCAATGTGGTAACTAAGTCTCAGTTACCTGTAACTCCACTTGCTCGAAATACAGTTTCACGCAGCATTACGAATGTGGGTCAACACTCCTCTCACTTACCTGCTATTGTGCCTACCCAGAAAACTGCTTCCCAGAGCATTACAACATTCGATGAGTTCCCTCAAGTACCTGCAACTCCAGTTACATGTAATACCAGGAATATGAATGAACAAGTTGCGCTACGTCCAGCTCAAGTTTCCCGAAGAACAGTTCGACAAAGTGTTGACTAGCTTGGTGTCAATCTAGTTACTATCAATGGAGATGGATCACAGTACATTTTTTTAACTGGTACTAAATTACTGATATATGGTTCTATATATGCTATGCTTGTATATATGTGTATCTCGGGAGAGAAAATCACTGCAGTAGTCTAGTTCTTTTGACTTGTCTACAGTTTTTTTTTTTCATGTTTGCAGCTATTTGAGGTTTTTTGTTTTTGGAAGAGATGTTTGTAATTATTTGAGATTTGTTATTAACTAATTGCTACTGTATACATTTCAGTGTTGTAAAGATAGGCCATTTAGCTCAACTAATCGGCCGATTAGTCAGTGACGGTTACCAAACCGTCATGAACAGACTTGTCGAAAGGTTGTTTGCGGATGAGACCGACTAATCGGCTGATTTGTCTGATTAATTGTCCGTTTTACGTTTAAATTGTCTGATTAATCATCCGTTTTTCGTTTCTACGACCGATTAGTCTGTCATTTTTATTATTTTTCTTCTAGCATTTATCTGTTATATGCACTGTACTTTGTCTTGTCTTATCGAACTTTTTCTAAATGGCAATTTCATCAAGTTTATTTGTTAAATTTAATTTATTTGATAAGTTTGATGAGTTAAATTAATTATTTTTAATAAATTATGAGTATATACATATAACTCCGATATTTTTATTAATACCCAAAAAAAAAAACAAATTATCAAATCTGTCCCCACCCCAAACTTATTTTTAAATCTACCCCAACCGCCCGTTCACTGGGCGGTCCACTTTCCCCACCTGACTGCCCAGCAGCTGGGCGGTCCACTAGTGTGTTTTTTTTTTTTTTTTTTTAAGATGAATATCAAGATGCTGAATTCTTAACGCTAAAAATTCGGATTTTTTTTTTAAATATTAGTTAGATTACTTCTTTTAAGCATATTTATACTAAAATACGCTAAATTACTTGGGATTATGTTAAATTACATTGAATTACACTAAATTACTTTAAATTACACTAAATAACAATAACTTCGCTAATTATGCTGAAATACAGTAAATTATGGTAAACTACGGAAAATTACGCTAAAGTAGACCGATTCTGTGCCATCTTTCATGAATCATAAAAAATAGTAAAAAAATTCCGAAAATAGTAAAAATTGGTATTCTACAAGTTCATTATGTAACTAATTTACTGAGCTACTTGGATTGAATAATAGAAATGAAAATCTTAATCAGAAACTTCAACTCAAGTTTTGAGGCTCTTCCCTTTGTTTTTTGGCGATTCTGAATTTTGGAATCTAGCATAGTAGGCATGGACGCATGCGCATTTTCGCAAGCTTTCCGAAAAGTGGTCATTTGCTGAAATCGGACACTCGAGCGCCGTTTTATGACCGTTTGAAGTTTCGTCGTCGTTTTTCGCCTTTTTAGTGAAGATATCGTCCCTATTCATATGTAATTTATTGTAATTTACCGTATTTTAGCGTAATGTAATGTAATTTAATGTAATTTAACTTAATTTAGTGTAACTCAACGTAATTTAACATAATTCCAAGTAATTTAGCGTTAAGAATTCAGCATCTTGATATTCATATTGTCTCTAAAAAAGAAAAAAACACTAGCGGACCGCCCAGCTGCTGGGCGGTCAGGTGAGGAAAGTGGACCGCCCAATGGACGGGCGGTTGGGGTAGATTTAAAAATAAGTTTGGAGTGGGGGCAGATTTGATAATTTGTTTTTTTTCGGAGTATTAATAAAAATATCGGCATATAACTTGAATGAAAGGTTTAAAATACAAAATTATCCGCAAACTTCTGATTAATCGGACACATCAATTAATTGCATTGTGATACTCCGTCTGCATTGGGTTTTCATATTTTGTTGGGCTTCACCAACAAGCCGGCCTCATGTTGAATTGGGCTCCTCTGCAGTACAAGGTCACATCAGATAGTTCTGGATAAATCTGAACCGTTCATATTTTATTAGATGGTCTGGACAATATCTGCACAAGGTAGAAAATCTAACAGAGAAGGATAAATAAATAATTATGATATTTTTCCTTATATAGGTTGATTGTAAGAGTGAAGCTATGGTGCTATGCATAGCACCAATGGCAGTGTACTACGGCTCAATATGGTACTTTTAAAATTCTAACGGTCGATCCGAACCGTTCAATGTGATATCCATATGAATATGTACTTGCAAACTAAATTTTATATTTTTTTAAATTTTTTTACTATTTTTTTAGATAGGTAGAAAAATCAGTGTTTTCTGAAAATTCTGGACCATCAACATTCTACCTATCTAATAAAATAGTAAAAAAATTCTAAAAAATATAAAATTTAGTTTGCAAGTACATATTCATATGGTTATCACATTGAACGGTTCGGATCGACCGTTAGAATTTTAAAAAGTACCATATTGAGCCGTAGTACACTAGCCATCCGTGCTATGCATAGCACCATAGCCTCACTCTGATTGTAATCTTAGAACTATTATTGTCTTCTTATCTCTATGAAACCATCAATGTAGCATTTTAGACAAGCTCATGGAATTATTCAAAACATTCATCTTTAAAAACATTTTAGATTAAAACAAAATTCTAGTTCTCTATTATACAACCCATGAACAAGATACAAGAATAAGTTGAAATGAGTCAGATGATGATAATCTAATAAGACACAATGATATCATTTTCATGATGTCATTACAATGCACCACGTGTACTCCCTGCTTTTATAACCTTACAGTTTCAATCACCATCAGAGTTGATAAATGTACTGAGATATATTTATTAGTAGCTTTAGTGTACATCAATTTTAGAATACATTCTTTGAAATTTTTGACACTATTAATTAAAGGTGTCCCAATTAAGAACTAGAGTTAAAGATATATGCAAATTTTGGTTCGATTTCAAATTTGTTGTTTATTCATCAATCACTAAAATCAGTTGTTGTATGTTTAAATTGTTTGATGAATGATTAAATCACTTTTATATTGATTCGAATTTGATACATACGAATACAAAAATGATTTAAAAAAAACACTTGCATTTTTAAAATTTTATTTAAACAATATCGTTTATAATTTCCTTTTGGAAAAGGCAATTTTATGAAAAATGTACCTTTTCTTTAATACGACATAATTTCTTTTAAGAAATGCAAAGAGGTAAAAACTCAATTAGAAAAAACACACACACACAACATGCAAAATTGATTACTTTCTTGAGAACAATTTTTTTCCTTGAAAAGGAAATTAAAACAATGACTTTGATATAGCCTAGAACAAATTGGAGAGTATCATAATATAGAATTTTACTTGCGCGGGTTTTTATTTTTATGGAGAATCAGCTTTTAATTTAGCAGTAAAAGATATTATTTTTCATATGAGAAGTCGCAGATACAAAACCGGATGAAGATCTTTTACTACTGATATTAAAATTTAGAAGGATATGCTTCATCTTTTTTCTAAAAAAAACAGAGAAAATTTCAAATTTTAATTTTCCTCAGTGCACTTGCAACACCATAGTAAGAATTAGAACAGCCACTAAAACACCAGAGGAACATTTTGCTTTCAGTCTTTATGTCATGATTTAATTCTTTTGTGAAGATCAAGGAAAGGAATATCAATTTTCTAGAGAATATCAATTTATTTCTGTCCTTTTTTGTTTTGTTTTGTTAGTTTTTCATGAAGTTACAAAAAAATCTACAAGATGATGTCAGTGACAAATATTTTTTTCAGCAGAGATCCGAATTAAAATTTTAACAGAAGTTGAATTTAAAAATTAGGAGGATAATGTAGATCTTGATAATAACATTGTCGGTTATAATGAAGACGACGTTCAAATTATATAAAGGTTATCGTTTTGAGGATTTAGAAGAAAAACTACTAAGACAGTGTAGGCTGGCAAAAAAGCCCGTGGCTTGTGGCCCGCTTGGTATCAGCCCGTGACTTGATCGGTAACAACTTGTTCGTTAGTGGACCAAGTTAAAACTAGCTCGCTCGCCACAGACTCGAGTCAGAATTAATGAGTTTTAGTTTGGTCTGGCTCGGCACGAGCCATTTCGGTCATTAATGAACTATTTAATTTACGTAGTTTAATAGTTTAATCGGATCCGTTCACTTCAGGTTGGGGATACTAGGTATATGGATGTTATAGCCAGTGTTACAGCAATTGCACTTTGGACTGTTCTTAAATTGATTGGTAATTTTGTATGGAATATGTGAATTAATTATAAGCAACTAAGTTAATTTGTATAAATTTATTTGATGGTATGCATGAATTTAAGCTGTGAACTATGTTTGTATGAATTTAGGGATTTGATATTTTTATATGTATGAATTTAGCTGCAAATTTAATTTATGGTAGTTAATTTGCGTAGTTAATTTATTTTGTTTTAGCCATAATTGATAAGATGTGCTATGAAAATTTAAGATGTAGCAAAAAAGAAAATATACAAATTTATAAATCTGCCAAGCTGGTAACAAGTCAACTGAGCTCGTTCGAACAAGCTACGAGTCAGTCTTGAGCAACAGTTTGGCTCGAGACCTAAAATCCAAACTCGCCGCTCAGCTTGATCCACAAATAAGCTGATTACGAGTGAGGCTTAGCTCGCTCTTTAGCGGCTCATTGTCACCTCTAAGACAGTGTAGTGTTTATAAATAGTAATTCATATTATGCATTAAAAATTGAAAAAGTTACCATATTTTATCACAAAATAGTTTAGATCAAATCATATTTACGTATTATTTTAGCTATTTTAAAATAATTTAATAAAACTACTTTGAAATTTACACCATCTATTAAATAATTGGAAGGAAAAACATAGTGTTTATAAATAGTACTTCATATTATGTATCAAAAATTGTAAAAAAAATCCCATATTTTATCTCAAAACAGTTAGATCAAACCATACTTATAAATTATTTTAGCTTAACATTTTAAAATAAATTCATAAAACTACTTTAAAAATAATAATTATGTTCGAAACATACGCCAAGTATCTATTACATAACACATCTGTATTTCAAATCAAATTGCCAAAATCCTCTCTTTCGCTGTGTTAATTCTAACCATTTGTTTAACACAGAAAAAAGAAAAGAAAAAAGCAATGGTGATTTTGGTATTTCAAAACTTCATTTATAAATGAATAATAATTAAGAGTTTTGTACAAAACTAGCAAATAACAAAATATAATACTTTGCCCAACAATTGATTGCTACCGTCTAGCAAAGAATGAGTTCGCATCTTCTGCGTTAACTCAAAAGAAAATCTTTTGAGTTTAATGCATTTCGGCCTGATCTGAATTGGAGCCAATTTGATCCACGTCTATAACGCACGAAACTCTTTAATATTAGCGCGGATCTCAATTGGACGGTCCAAATATATTAATGCACGTTCTGTTAATGCAGAGAACACAAATTCGCAAAGAATTTGATATATATGTATTATTATTTTTTTTGCATCATCTTAGGTTCTTTAGAGCAAAAGCAGAGAAATGCCTTTATAACTCCACAAGTTAAGTACATCGAATAATCTTTTTGTTGATTTGGAAAAGATTATTCGATGCGGGTCCAATAATTATTTTTCTTTATAACTCCTGAAAGTTAGTAACTTTCAGCAATTGTTGGGTGATTTTTTTATTACAAATGTGGGTCCCATAATTATCTTTTATGAAATTATCTCCTAAATATTCTTACTTCACTTGATTTTTTATTTTTTTTTCTTTATATATACTTGACTATTGTGAAAAAGTAGTCAAAAAAATATAAAATTTGGTCTCTAAACACATTTTAATATGGAGGTCTTGTTGAAGGATTGACTGTTTGAACTTTGAGAACAGAGATAACAATGTAGGATATGGTTGGATCACAAAACCAATGGTGTATTTTAACTCTACTCATAATTATGAATGTATATATAGTTAGTTTAGTATAAACAATTTGTTTGACAATTATTACGTAGTTTGGTAAAATTAAACTACATTTAACATTTGTCAACAGCTGTCTTATCTTCTAAACTCATTTATAAACTCTCTGGCTTGCAAAATACACACTTTACTGTTAGATAATGTATGTTGGCAATTTTAAACTTTTATACACACTGCCTCAACTATTTTAAAATATACACACAGTTATTATCTAATGTAGACTTGACTATTACATGATAAACACAACACTTGCATATTATTTAACGCACATTTTTTTAAGCAAAAATTAGTTGGAGGTAACCGGGGAAAGGATTCACTAAATAACCAGGGAGAACTATTAGCGACAAAGAAAATGTTTCTTGTATGAAAGATTGTAAGTTCGAAATTCAAATAGAAATTTTTTTTTGTGAATATTAAATAGTTAGATAACTTGACCTTCAATCTAATATAATATTCTAAAATATTTAGGAAGCTAAATAATATAATATGATCATTATTTCTTTTGATACATTTTACTTGTTCCTTTTCAAAGGTTAATCTATTAAAAAAACAGTTTTTAATTTAGGTTGTGTTTGGATGGGGCAAGAATAGCTCTATTTTTGGGTTAGCTCCATTATTCTTAACTTTGGGTGATCCAATATCCAAACAACAATTAGAAAATTGGGTTAGCTCAAGAATAGCTATATTCTACTAACCCAAAGAAATGGTGGGTTAGCAAGAATAGAGCTAGTGGGGTTAGTGATATTAATAAAAAAATAGTTTTCATTCCTCTCAATTAGAGTTAGTTTAAATATTAAATTAGCATTAAATAAAATATTAAATTAGCATTAAATAAAATATTTAATTAGTATTAAATAAATATAATATTAGATTAAATTAGTGTTAAATAAAATATTAGTTTAAATATTAAATTTAATATAACATTAATTAAAATATTAGAATGAGTCTGCATCTTCTGTGTTAACTCAAAAGAGAATCTTTTGAGTTTAATGCATTTCGGCCTGATCTGAATCGGAGCCAATTTGATCCACGTCTAATTCAGAGGACACAAATTCGCAAAGAATTTGATATATCTGTATTTTTTTTTTGGGCATCATCTTAGGTTCCTTAGAGCAAACGCAGAGAAATGCCTTTATAACTCCATAAGTTTAGTACATCGAATAATCTTTTTGTTGATTTGGACAAGATTATTCGATGCGGGTCCAATAATTATTTTTCTTTATAACTCCAGAAATTTAGTAACTTTCAGCAATTGTTGGGTGATTTTTTTTTATTACAAATGTGGGTCCCATAATTATCTTTTATGAAATTATCTCCTAAATATTCTTACTTCACTTAATTTTTGATTTTTTTTCTTTATATATACTTGACTACTGTGAAAAAATAGTAACAAAATTTCAAAAAAATATAAAATTTGATCTCTAAGCACATTTTAATATGGAGGTCTTGTTGAACGGTTCGGATTGACTGTTTGAACTTTGAGAACAGAGATAACGATATAGGATATGGTTGGAACACAAAACCAATGGTGCATTTTAACTCTACTCATAATTATGAATTTATATATAGTTTTTTTTTTTATGGTTAGTGGAAAGTGTCCACTAAGATATATTGAGATAAAAAAGTATTTACAGGGGAGTTATTCGGATCAATTGATCCTTATAACTGTCAAGCTAAATTAGGAATCTACTCAAATATTAAAAAGTTCTGCCAATAGAATTAAGAAAGCCCCTAATTACGTCTATACCCCTCATCTCACTGTTGCATCTAACTAAATAACAGCCAATTGTGTATATCAATGGATGCTTCATTTATCAAGATATGCTCGGGTTTCCTCTTCTGAGTGAAGATTCTTCTATTCTGTTCTTTCCATATTGCCCATGAGCCTGCCGCCCATGTCACGTCCCATCTCTGTCTGTTCTGCCCCGTTAGGTGTTTCCGTCCTTCACCCCAGACTATTACGTAGTTTGGTAAAATTAAACTACATTTAACATTTGTCAACAACTGTGTTATCTTCTAAACTCATTTATAAAGTCTTTGGCTTGCAAAATACACACTTTACTGTTAGATAATGTATGTTGGCAATTTTAAACTTTTATACACACTGCCTCAACTATTTTAAAATATACACACAGTTATTATCTAATGTAGACTTGACTATTACATGATAAACACAACACTTGCATATTTTTTAACGTACACTTTTTTAAGCAAAAATTAGTTGGAGGTAACCGGGGAGAGGATTCACTAAATAACCGGGGAGAACTATTAGCGACAAAGAAAATGTTTTTCGTATGAAAGATCGTATGTTCGAAAATTAAATAGAAAAAATTTCTTGTGAATATTAAATAGTAGATAACTTAACCTTCAACCTAATATAATATTCTAGAATGTTTAGGAAGCTAAATAATATAATATGATCATTATTTCTTTTGATACAATTTACTTGTTCCATTTCAAAGGTTAATCTATTAAAAAACAGTTTTCAGTTTAATGATTAAGATTCAAATAGATATTGTTTATGAATATTAAATAGTCAGATAATTTGATCGTCAATTTAAAAAAAAAAAAACACGCACACTCGGCCGATATTTTTATTAAAACCCCCAAAAAAAAACAAATTATCAAATCTGCTCCCACTTTGAAATTATAATTATTTCTACCCTAACCGCCCGTGGACTGGGCGGTCCACTTTTCCCACCAGACCGCCCAGCCACTGGGCGGTCCACTTTTGAAACCTGACCGCCCAGCGTTCGGGCGGTCCACTCTTAAAACCTGACCGCCCAGCCTCTGGGCGGTCCACTATGAATATTTTTTTTTTTAACAGCGGTCCGCCCCCTCCAGCGGCTCTCTCTCTCTCTTCTCTCTGCCTCCAGCCCAGCCTCTCCCGCCGCCCGCGTCGCCGCCCGAAACCACACCCCACCCCAGCCCAGCAGTGCTTTTCTCTCTCTCTCTCCCTCTCTCCCTCTCTTCCTCTCTTCCTCTCTCTAGAGCTCTCTCTCTCTCTCTCTCCCTCTCTTCCTCTCTCTCTCTAGGGTTTCCTCTCTCTCTCTCTATTCTGCCATTCTCTCCCTCTTCCTCTCTCTCTCTCTCTTCCTCTCTCTCTCTCTCTCTCTCTCTCTCTCTCTTCCTCTCTCTCTCTCTCTCACCCGAACCCTAATTTCGGCCATCTCGGCAACAGTCCGATTATTTTCGGGTAAGTTTCTAAATAATGTTTTTAATTTATATTTTGTATCTTGTATTGGCATTGGAACGATTGGTAGAATTGAATTGTTAATTATCGTGTCCGGGTTGTTGATTTTCCCGAAACGATTGAATTGTTCAAAATTAGGGTTTCCGGTATTAGAGTTTGTAGTTTAGGGATTTAGGGTTGACAAAACTGAAGTTTATAAATTAGGGTTGAATTGTTAATTATCGTGTGCGGGTTGTTGATTTTCCTGTCGCGATTTAATTGTTAAATTAGGGTTGAATTGTTAAATTAGGGTTTATGATTGAATTGTTTAAATTAGGGTTGAATTGTTAAATTAGGATTTAGGGTTGAATTGTTTAAATTATGTTGAATTGTTAATTTAGGGTTGAATTGTTAAATTAGGGTTTAGTGTTGAATTGTTAATTTAGAGTTTAGGGGTTAAATTAGAATTTAGCGGTTAAATCAGGGTTTAGGGATCAAATTAGGGTTTATGGTTGAATTGTTAAATTAGGATGTAGGGTTGAATTGTTTAAATTTTGTTGAATTGTTAAATTAGGGTTGAATTGTTAATTTATGGTTTAGGGGTTAAATTAGGATTTAGGGGTTAAATTAGGGTTTATGGATCAAATTAGGGTTTAGGGTTGAATTGTTAGATTAGGGTTGAATTCCTAAATTAGGGTTTAGGGTTGACATAATTAGAGTTTATAAGTTAGGGTTTATAAATCAGGATTTGTAAGATAAAATCTTCTGTTTATTGAAATGTAGTATGGTCAGAACTAGACGGGGACGTGCATGGGATGCCCCTCTGGAGACGGGGGAGAGTTCACATGATCACGATGCTGAGGCATCCGGTGCACCGGCATCCAGTGCAGAGGCATCCGGTGCAGCGGCATCCAGTGCAGAGGCATCCGGTGCAGAGTCGTCCGGTGCAGATGCTCCCTTTGGAGATTATCCCCCTCACCATCCTGACACGTTTAGTCCTCTTCTGTGGATCCCACATGTCAGGCACCGTGTCTCACTTGCATCTATGGAGGTACGTTGGTTTTGTATTCATAATTTAAATAACATTATTTAATTAGACGTTTATATTGAAATAATTGTAAAATGCAGGACACGACGATGATGACAGTGAGGCATCGCACCCCCGAGATACCATACGTCCGTCACCCGTTGATGGAGCAGTGCATCCTTCATCTGGGGTTGTATCAGTTGGCCACCATGCCTCACTGTGATATTGATCAGGCCCTCGTTTGCGGTCTAGTGGAGAGATGGCGACCGGAGACGCATACATTTCACCTTCCGGTTGGGGAGATGACAGTCACACTAGGTGATGTCAGCGCCTTGTGGGGTTTACGGATAGACGGCGACCCCATCGGTGGTGTCTCAGACCATCCAGACCTGATGCACATGATACCGGAGCTGCTGGGGGCCGCTCCGTCGGACTTGCAAAAGAAGAAGAAGAAGAAGAAGAAAGGAGAGGAGGAGGAGGAGGAGTACCGGTATTCACAGTACTGCATCAGTCTTGCGGCGCTCCGCAGTCACTTCCACCGGCGTAGGATCACCCCCGAGACACGTGACGAGCAGGCCGTTCTGAGGTAATCACAAACAGTTGCAAATTAAAATATGTTATGGATTCAACAAAAAATGTAGTTATTTATGACTCTAATTTATATTGCAGGTACGTGAGGGCGTTTGTCATGGATTTATGTGGCAGCGTCATGTTTGTCGATTCCAGCGGTGACGCAGTCCCGATTATGTTCCTCTCTCTGCTGAGGGACATTCAGCGGCCGTCGAAGTGGAATTGGGGTGGAGCCGTGCTCGCCCACTTATACCGAGGCTTGTGTCATGCTTGTCTGGTAAGTTTGTACAAATATTTTAATTTTTTTATTATATATACTAGGGTTCCATATTTACCAGAAATGCATCGCATTTCCAAAATTTAGGCGACGAACAAGCAGATTGCCGGACCGCTTCTTCTACTCCAGCAGTGGTCCTGGTCGCACATACCGGTGTGTCGGCCTGTTCCTCCAGCTCAGCATGGGTTATGGATGGGAGATGACCCCGAGAGACGTCCGGGGTACGGTGCCATATGGGCTCCTCCCCACACATACGAGGACACGGGCAGGGAGAGGACCGTGGGGATTTCATATGTCCGGGGTCAGCTCCAGATGCTTCACGAGGCGAGCATCACCTGGTACCCCTATCGTGTGTTCTACGATCGGGGCCTTCTGTGCCCGCTGACATTAGAGCAGAGACCTCTCTCGTTTTATCGGGGGCCGTGCGTATGCTTCTGGATAGTTGAGTATCACTATCCTGATCGAGTGCCCCGTCAGTTTGGCTTGGATGCCTATGTCCCGGATTTTCCAGAGTTGGGCGAGCAGCAGACCACCCAGCTGCACAGGTAAGTACCCACTGCCTTATCCTTTGTCTATTTTATTACTTGTTCAACCATACACGTTACTAATTAATTTATATTGCAGCACTAAACACAACAAGCCCAAAGTCGACTGGAGCACGCGTTTCTTGGAGCATTACCAGCGTGCTGCATCACCCCAGTTTCACTTATGGACACCGCCTCCAGCTCCAGATGCCCCTATGCCGGTCGGGCCTTGGAGATTGCGATATTTAGTCTGGTACCAGAGATGGGGCATGCCGACGGTTTATCTACAGGGGGACTATGGTGATGCTCTTCGACGGAGACTCACGGGTGACGGATCTAGGACTTACTTGCCTTTCGGCCCGATCCATACTCGTTCGGTATGTTTAAATGAAACTGACATGCTCCAAAAATTGTAGTTATTTATTCATCTTCCAATAATAATAATAAAAATACATTGTGTGCAGATTTTGACCGCTATTAGAGGAGTGGCACACAGCTTGGTGTGCATGGCGAGAAAAAGTTGGAGAGCGATAGGATGTCAAATGCTCCAACACAGTGCACCGATTGTGGAGGACTCTGGCTGGGACGGGCGCCTCGTTGGTATGTTGCACGATGCTGGAGAGGACATCAATTGGCGCGAGATAAAGGCCCCACCACCAGATCCGGAGCAGCCTGGAGACCCTATCTACGCTGCGGAGATGCCGCCACCTCCTGCAGGTAATAATATGTCATACAAATGATCATTATTAAGTGTATCTCTAAAAGATCATTCTTATTAATTTATCTTCATTTCTGCAGAAGATGACTCGGGTTGGGCGATCCACCAATGGGTGTTGAACAACAACGCGTGGAACGCGTACTACAACGAGCATGGAGTTCCAGTGCAGTATACCGAGGTAGCAAAAGTTCATTATTTAATTAATTTACTCGTTACTTCTATGTCTCTAATTTAATATTTTTTAAAATGCAGGATGAAGCTGCCGCTGCCGCCGCTGCCGCTGCCGTTTTCTCTTTGGATGACCTAGCTCCAGATGAGGGCGGATGGGAGCCAGCTAGCTCCCACCGACCGCAGTATATGGAGCCCAGACAGCACGACGGCGAGGCCAGTGGGAGTGGGGCACAGACTGCAGATGGCTTTGCCGCTGCTATATTTGGCACACCGCCTCCGGCCACGTATCCTCCTACTTGGGAGGCCGATCCGTGGGTGTTGCGTACACAGGCGGGGATCCATGGGGAGCATGCATTACACCTGGGGGCGGACCCATGGGCGCGCGAGGCCGTACACGATGACATGCAGGTGGATGAGGTTCACCAGAGGCGTCCGCCGTCGCAGAGGGAGCACCGTGCACCTGAGAGGTTGGACCTCTCCGGACCTCGCCCTCGTCGTCGCCGTTAGGGTTTTATATTTTTTTTAGTTTGATAGGTTTCTAGTATTTTAGTTTGGATTATTATATTTCGTGTTTGGACTGTTATGTTTCATTTTTAGACTTACCATTTCGATTACTACTTTTGTTGTTTAGACTTACCATTTCGATTACTACTTTTGTTGTTTAGACTTACCATTTCGATTACTACTTTTGTTGTTTAGACTTACCATTTCGATTACTAATTAGAAACATTTAAACATTAACAAAACTTAATATAAAACTAATCAATTATATTAAAGCTAGACAATTACATAACATATAAAAATAATCGTCAATTATAAAAATATAATCGTCAACAAATAATAAATATATATCATACAATTTAATATGAAACATTCAAACAAATCATTACAACAATTTAATATAAAACATTCAAACAAATTAAAAACATAAAACTCTTATAAATAAAAAAAAAACAATAGAAGACCGCCCAGCCTCTGGGCGGTCAGGTTTCAAAAGTGGACCGCCCAGTGGCTGGGCGGTCTGGTGGGAAAAGTGGACCGTCCACGGGCGGTTAGGGTAGAAATAATTATAATTTCAAAGTGGGAGAAGATTTGATAATTTGTTTTTTTTTGGAGGTTTTAATAAAAATATCGGCACACTCGGTGCCAAACTCAGAGGAAATTTGGAGTAATTGTCAGATTTTAGTTTTTAGTTTTTGTACTAAAATTTACCAGAACAGAATCAACTTTGTCAGAGAAAAGACCCATTAAGTGGGTCCCGACTCCCGAGCGCATAGATGCTTTTCTCTCTTCTTTTTTACTAAAATTTTAGCATTCATGCATTGGCTAGATGCTAAAGTAGATAGAAGACAGCTATGCGATAACTTTTTCTTTCCGAATGGTTCCTGTCTTTTTCCTGATCTGAACTTTTCTTATCAGTTCAGACTTCAGACCGTTTAATATTAAAATTTATTGAAAACTTGTCAAAGTATCCAACTTTTTACAACTATTCAGGTTTTTTTTAAATATATAATTAAGCTCGTGTTGAAAACTTGTCAAAGTATCCTACTTAGTGGGCATGATCTTTAATTCTTTAAAATAACAAACTTATTATTTATTTTGAGAATAAGTTTTTTTTATTTTGTGGCAAAAAATAATATTTTTTTGTATGAAAGATTGTGAGTTTGAAAATCGAATAAAAAATTCTCTGTGATTAGACAGGTTACTTAATTCTCAATCTCTTCTAAAAAATTATTTATCATTAAAGAATTTTCTAAGATAGATATTGACAGTATAATCAATATGAACGGTTGAAAAATAGAGATGATCTAATGCATGGAGAAAAAAAATAACAAAACATTACAATTTTTGTTTTAGCAAAATGTAAATAGAAACAGGGGTGAAAGAAGATATAGGGTAAAAAATATGCTAACATCTCTTATAAATTGAAAATTTTGCAGTTTATCCTTTAAAAAAATTTAATTTTTGTAACAATTATTACTAATAATCTTTCTTATAAATGAAATTACATAATATTATCATTCTTAATTTTTTTTTTTGTTCCGTATATAAGTAGAAAAGAAATAGGACTATGACTTTGAATTTTGAAATGATAGTAACAACTCAAATAATTCTGTGGAAAAAATAAGAAAGAAAAAATATATAAAAGCTGACGCCTGGTTATGAGGTGGCAAAAATTTATTCAACCAAGAAGAATAAATGCTTATGAGGTGGCAAAGTTCTGGAAAGAGCAAAAACATCATATTTAATTACTAAATTGGGATTTTACCAACAAAAAAAACAAAGAGAAAGAGAAATTTGAAATTGATCCACTAGCATACCTAACACCAAATTATTGAAGAGAAAAATACCACTCTCCAAAATGGGTATTTGATATTTTATACAGAAAAGACAGGGGTCTTCTTCCACTGGCAATTTTATGTAATTCAATTTGGTACCAGAAGATTATTTTACAAATTACTTGAGAACTGATATAATAGTAGCAAGATGCTCTAAAAAAAAAAAGCAGTAGTAAGATGCTGATTCCATTGGCTGCCCATGAATTGATGCATTAATGCTGATTAATTGTGGCACTAAAGCTTGTAGGTAATTATGATTTTAACCTGGCCATGTTTTGCTATTAGGATTTTGCATGATTCTAGATTGCAAGAAACTGTAAAATTTGGTGTTCACTACGTACTTGTTTTCATAGTTTTTGTATTTTGCATATGGTGCACAGAGAGATCAATATATTTTAATTGATTTGAAATGAGTATAATAATTATCAGATTAACAACACTTGATTTTGAAAAAAGAAGAAGGTGTGGATATTAGCAAAATCAAATTTAAATATTAAGCACTTAACTATTAATATAAGATGCCACAAATATATCATATGTTTAATGTATCTATTTTAAAAGTTAGACAATAGGTTTAATTTTTCTTATTATATTTAATTTGAATTTCTCAACTATTTTTTTTCTCATTCTTGTAAATGGGATAGTAAAACATACAACACCACTAATTATTGATAGATATTTTAGCACTATAACATAGTTGTATCATTCATCTATGTCAAAAGTTCTTGACTGTGAGTCTGCATACAATTTGTAAATCGATGTCTAGATTTAATCTAATAGTAAAAAAAAAACTCGGTCATATAAAAACTAGTTAATATCTTCTATATAAGAGGTTGCACCGTTACATGTTCAAAATGCAAATGAAGAATTTCTTAGTAAATATTAAATCGGAATTCAGATTCAGTGTAGTAACCTACTGTATATAATGAGATCTGCATCGTCATTTTTAATCTAAAATGAATCTTAAAGCAGACTCCCTGTAATTCAAACATACACTGAAATTATTTTGACTCGGTTGAGAACTCATTGTACATTAAGATATATAAAAAAATACGTTTCCTATTAAATAATTGGATCACTTGACCACAACCTTCACTAACAAAAAAAATATTTAACAAGTATAGTAACAACGTTGAACACAGAGACCACAAGCCACAGTTACACTAGATCATGGAAAAAAATTTCTCTCAAGTCTCAACCTTCCTAGTAGTATATTTGGTTACAATTTTAGAATAGGTAGAATAACAAAATTGACATTTGTCTTATTAGAATAGATTGTTCTAATTTTTTGTGAGATTAATTTGTTCTAACAAGACAAACAAGTTTGATTCTCTATTTTAATCAGTGTTCTAAATAGCGCGCTATAGTGTTTTTGGACCCTAAACACTAAGCTATGGCATGAAAATACGCTAATTGCGCTACGGCCGCTATAGCGGTAATAGCGGTCCGCTATAGCGCATAGCGTGTAGCGCGCTATTTGTGCGCTATGCATATTGGACATTTTTAGACAATTTATATGGGCTTAAATAAAGATCCATAAAATTTATTTTGTATAGAAAAAAAAAATAGAATGAATCATGATGCTTAAGATATTTTGTATAGAAAAAGATCGATAGTTTATGATATTATTATGGATATTTTGAACCATGGACTTTTGTACTAGTTCAATATGAATATTATAATTTCTTAATTAATTTGGTGTTATTTATTGTTCTATGAAACTTTAGATAATGTTAATATATAGTACAAATATATAATATAATTTTTGTAAAAAAAAAACGCTATTTGGAATAGCTACGCTATTCGTTATAGTTTTTTTTGTAGCCTTCCCGCTATGACGCTATAAACGCTATTTAAAACATTGATTTTAATTATTCTAATCCAATCAAATATCAAATAACTTGTTCTAAATAATATGTTATTGTCAATCCAATTAAAGAGGTTTGAGTTGACAATCAACCACCATAAATAAAAAGGAAAAAAAATTTGAAAAACGCTCTCCTCCCCTGATCTCTCCAGTGTGTCTCTCTCTATCTTCCCCTCTCTCTCCCTCCATGTAATTATGTCTTAATTGCATAATAACCTAAGCGAAAACAGCGGTGAGAGAGAGAAAGAGAGCTCAGATCGCATCCATGGAAGGCGCCACCAAGCTCACGACAGCGTACCTCGTCGGAGGGATCATACTCCTCGGCGCATCAGCTGTTCTCGCGGCGCAAGTTTACGGCGGCGCCTCTCTTCCTCAATTTCTGGCGAAGAGGAAGAGGGGGAAGCGAAAGCCTGTTAGGGTTTACATGGATGGATGCTTTGACATGATGCACTACGGCCACTGCAACGCGCTCAGGCAAGCGCGAGCGCTTGGAGATGTGCTCGTCGTTGGTGTCGTTAGCGACGACGAGATCACTCTCAACAAGGGCCCACCTGTCACTCCGCTCCATGAAAGGTGAGTATTTGATTTGAGCATTAGATGCATTTGTTCATAATTTGGTTTGATTGGATGGAGGAACGGTCAATCTAGGCGGTACCGGTGTTTTTTTTTTTTTGGAGGGAAAGGTGGTACCAGTTGCTTGGCAGCTTATGCAAGGTGTCTCCATTCTGTAATTAGATTTTAATTATTTATTTTGGTTTTTGATCTATAGATTCTCATATCTACTAAGGTCAGGAAATTAGCCATCTTGTTTAAGAATTATTTGTCTGGCTGGATTGTACGTTTCTATACCAACATATTGTACCGACTTGGTCATTCATATTGGTATTGTACCTGCATCATGCTTAATTAAAAGCATAACTAAGGTTTACGAACTGCTGAAAACTTTGTATCTTACTGAACGGATGATTTCCAGTCGGGCTCCGTTCTACTATGTACCACCAAATACGCAATTGTTGGCTGGTACCTATTGTTATACTGTATGCTGATTCTATCTTTATCAGTTCTCTATTCTATATGAAAAAGTCAATTGAAGGATAATTCAAAGGGATCTTTTCAAATGAAGTATCTAAATGAATAAATCAATAAAAAAGAAACTTTCACAACTGTTGTTATTCTTCTAAATAAAAAGAACATAATTTGTGATGTTTGCAAAATACTGGCCCCATCAAAGAAGCATACTGTATTCCTAACAGAAGTTGAACCTATTGAAATGTTAATTGGGGTGAATAATATTGAGTTTCTCTTTAAAATTAAAATTTCACTCTTTGGAATCTTATGATATATCTCACTTATCTATATTTCATCTTAGTCACTAGTTAATGGAACCTGAATGCAATAGATCATGAGTTGAGTCCTGTTATAATGTAAGATGTGAAGTTTTCCTAGCGCTATGTTGATGTGCGAATAAGGGTACAACTCTTCCTCCTTATAAGAGTGGTGATATATGAGTAATCCCCTTAGTCCCACTGCTTATTCTCTTAGCAAACACAGCCTAGAGATAAAAGAACATTCTTACCAAACATAGCCTAGATAGTGAGTTGAGGCCTTGTGAGTGTGGGGATAATGGCTGTCTGGGTAAGTTCCAAAAACTGTGCATGTGTTGTGCAAACAAGTTGAAATAGTGGGCTTTTAATTTTTGGCAGGTGGACCATTATTTAATTTGTATTATTTGTTCATCTTTATTTTTTTTGTTAATAGGATGATAATGGTAGGGGCAGTGAAATGGGTGGATGAGGTCATACCTGATGCACCTTATGCAATAACCGAAGAGTTCATGCACAAATTATTTAATGAATATGACATTGATTATATAATACATGGTGATGATCCTTGCCTTCTGCCTGACGGTAGTGATGCATATGCTCTTGCCAAGAAAGCCGGCCGATACAAGCAGATCAAGCGTACTGAGGGGGTTTCAACAACAGATATAGTTGGTAAAAAGTTATTAAGAATTTCAAATTGTTATATTAATAGAGTGGAATTATTTCTTCTTGTTGATAAAATTACGTACTGGCAGTATACATGGTGTGAATGGTTAGTCCTTGTTTGATTTTCTTTTTTATTAGCACAATGCTAAGTACCTGTGTATACCAAACAGTGACAGCCTGACTATTCAATTTGCAATATTTTTATCCCTAAGTTGCATACTTGAGGGTGCTAATGATAATTTGGATCAAATCGAAAGTCCATAAAAATTAATTAAAATATTGGGATAAAATGAGGTTTCAGTTTCAACGAGTTTATGACTTTATTGCAGAACTCATGGTAAATAGAAGCTAAATTTGGCTGAGTTGAATGGTACAATTGCATATTCAGGACAAAGAGAGTTTAAATGAGTCAAATGAAATCTTATTGCAATTAGGTTTTTGTATTGCTAACTAATTAATTATTAATAAAGGCTGAAGTTAAGATGAAACTAAATTCAGAAAATAAATGGGTAAAGTGCAAACTTAGTTGCGGCTTGACTGATTCTTTATCTAACAACTGAAGGTAAAATGATGTTCAACTGAGTCAATTCATGCTTAACTGAGTTTTAATTTAACACTGATGGTAAGGTGGATAAAATTTCAACTGACCTCACAGTTATTTTACAGTAGATGCTAAATGAAGGTTGGTTTGGATTACACCGGACTCAAATTTACATCTTTTTATTTAGTTTCAGATTAATAGTATTAACATGCTTTGAAATTTTAGGTAGAATGCTCCTTTGTATGAGAGAGAGGTCCCTTGGAGATACTCAAAATCACTCATCTCTGCAGAGGCAATTCAGCCATGGCCACAGCCAGACAGGAGATAGCAATAACACTGGTACAGTAACTAAGATCTCGAATTTCTTGCCTACTTCTCGACGTATTGTTCAATTCTCGAATGGGAAGGTAATATTATCATCCACCTAATTTTAGGCTTTCCATTACAACAAATTAGGATTCATTTTGTTAGATGATGTCAGTGCATGGTCCAAAGTACTGATCTTTAGATAAATATTAGTTGAGAGGAGTTCCAATGCCTCATGTCTTTCATGCCTCATTGTGCCTCATATCATTTGTCTCTGTTTGCAAAGTTCAAATAGTCGATCCAAACCGCTCAACATGATCTCCATATTAAAATGTGCTTGGAGACCAAAGTTTATATTTTTTGGAATTTTTTTACTATTTTTTAGATAGGTACAAAATCCAAAAAATATAAAATTTGGTCTCCAATCACATTTTAATATGGAGATCATGTTGAGCGGTTTGGATCGACTGTTTGAACTTTGAAAATGGAGATAAAGGATGTGAGGCATGATGTGGCTTGTTAGACACGGGGCATTTGAACCCTCATATTGGTTTGAACTCATATATTCTTCCTTCAAATTTTTTAGCTTAATAAGCAGTTTGGACCACAGCAGATTGAATAGCTAACCTTAAATAACTTATATATATTACAGTGAGTCCTGTTGTGAACAATCAAAGGACCTTTTTTAATGCAGTATTATTGTACAGATTTGCATAATGTATAAAAACAGTTTATGAGGATTTACCTAGGTGTTATAATGTCGAAATTCAGGATATGACTAGGGTGTTGCAGTAATCGCAGAAAAGTGAAATAGAAATCTATGAGAAGGAAAATTGTATATATTATTGTTTGAAATGTTTTTTCTGCAATGCATGTTTTACATACTTTGCAATGATTCTTCTCTTAGTTCTTGATTTTTTTTTAACAGGGTCCTGGTCCAGATTCAAGGATAGTTTACATTGACGGTGCATTTGATCTATTCCATGCTGGTCATGTTGAGGTCTAATTCTTCACTCTCTCAATATTATTTTATTTTGAATTACTTTTCCTAATTTGACAAGTAGCTGGCCTAAACACATCTTCCAAAATGACTTTTGAGTTTCATAGAATCTTCGTTTTACCCCATTTTTGGTTTTATCAGATATTGAGGATCGCAAGAGA
Source organism: Carex littledalei (assembly GCA_011114355.1). Classification (NCBI taxonomy): domain Eukaryota; kingdom Viridiplantae; phylum Streptophyta; class Magnoliopsida; order Poales; family Cyperaceae; genus Carex; species Carex littledalei. The sequence continues at coordinate 5,122,955 of CM022095.1, read as the reverse complement.
ACTTGGTGACTTTTTACTCGTGGGGATTCACACAGACCACACAGTCAGGTAATTTTGCTAGTTCGCCTTTTTGGTTTCTAGCTTCTGTTATGTAGTGGTGTTGCACTTAATTCTCATGTATGTTTCTTGATCAAAGAATTTTCTTTGTGCATTTTTTATTATAGTACCACTCGGGGCCCGCACAGGCCAATAATGAATTTACATGAGAGGAGTCTGAGTGTTTTGGCTTGTCGTCATGTGGATGAGGTTATCATTGGTGCTCCTTGGGAAGTTTCTAAAGACATGGTATTAATTTAAAAAAAAATTTCTCTATTTCAAAAATATTAACAGATGACAAATTCCATATTTACCCTTACAAAAGGTCGAAATGCCATGTATCCTGTGCTTTTGATAAATGCATGGTATTGTCATGTAGGGTGCAGTTAAACTAGCAGTGATTTAATTATTGATTTCAAATTCTTTTCAAACCCTTGCAGATTACTACGTTCAACATCTCGTTGGTTGTTCATGGGACCATTGCTGAGAATATGGATTTTCTCAAGGTAAGCTTCAGGAAATTGAACCTAATTTGCTAATGACAAGCTGATGGTATTACTAATCTAATAATGCTGTAACGGGTTTGATTATTTTCAGGAGGAATCAAACCCATATGCAGTGCCAATGGCTTTGGGGATATATCAGCAGCTCGAAAGCCCTCTAGACATCACCACCAGTACTATTATTAGAAGGATAGTTTCTAATCACGAGGCCTTTCAGGTGAATTAATAAGATCATAAATATACATTTGTTGGTTATGATTTAATATAAAATAACCATCTGCTGATGTTATAATCTTGCATATCCTGTGCTTAAAATTGTTTTTCTTTCATCCTTCTTTTATCTTTCCACTGGACTTTTTTGGGGTTCTCATGTGTGCAATTCTAGCTGGGGTATCAGAATCCTTAATGCTAGATTCTTTTTTATCCGAAGGATCTTATTGGTTAGATTAATATATAATTCTGGAAACTATTTAATTTGAATGGGCGAAAATGAAATTGTGTGCAGAAACGGAATGAAAAGAAGGAAGCAAGTGAAATGAAATACTACGAGAGCAAAACTTTTGTGTCCGGCGAGTGACAACTTTACAAGGTCTACTTGGTAAATTATTAATTGGCCTTGTTAGGCCTGAGATCTCAACAGCTCATGTTCTGAGAGTTTGAATTTTGTTTTCATTCTTTTTTAATTTTTTTCTTCAGTAGTTATATAGGTCTATCCTTGAAGATATATGCCTCAAGTAAGAGAGAAGGGATATTTTATATTGTACCATTTCCCTCTCTTTTATCTTAGATGGTATAGTTATTGTTTGAACCCTTAGCGTTTTTGTTTTATAGCATAGTTTAGTGTAATATTTTGATCCAGATGCTAGGGAAATAAACTTGAATAGTATCTTCTTGAAAATAATTCACTGAATGATATCTGAAATTTCAGAATGGTGATGTTTACAATTGAGTTGCTTATTATGCCAGAGATGAATTTGTTGTATCTCGATGACGTCAAATTAACCAGTTGTAAAAAAATAAAATGTAGTTTTATTAGGCTTTTGCAGTAAATAAATGATTACATAGTGATGACAAAATAGTTGAAGAAATTTGATATTCTTTACTATAAAGATGCATAGAATGCAATTTCTTTATTTAAATTTGAAGAACAAACTACTTTGAAGCTTGGCCCGGGGGAAATTTATCATTATGGGACATAGAGGGCTTTGTGCCTTTCAAAATAGGCAACATTTATTTGGTGTGATAACATTTTGGGTACTAAAATAGCATGGCCTAAATTTTATTAGGTAGCATCTAAGATTCTTAGGCATAGATATGCTATATAGATTGAAAGACAAGATGTACGATTACCTCATAGCCATATGATTTGATGTGATATTGTCATAGCATAAATTGAAACAGTATAAAAATTTATTTATTGTAATAAGAAAAGAGTACTTCAACATATAATGAATTAGCAAGGATATAATCTAATCCGAATTTGATTGACTCTCTTGGATACTATTTTCTAACTATATTTTTTTATTTTTAATCAATAGAAAAGTGACTGTATTTTTTATAAATTCCAGTAATAGACATACCAAGTATGAACTCGAACCGGGCCGGGTTCACGAGTTCTCTAGGCTGGACTCAACCTGACCCGACATGTCAACATCCTAGTCAGCTTTCAGTGTGATTCTGGAAGAGGTGGCGGGTTGGTGATGTGTAAGAATCTCATGATTTGGAATATGGAAAAAACTTTTGGTCCAAGGAATCATCATATATTGATTGATTATTCATACTGATATATACATCATACATGCATAGAAGGTAGAGGGTCACATCCTTTGATTCTCACCACTTATGAAAGCTACAGTTTACCTATACATGGTGGGATATAAATCTGCTGCGATTCCAAAGAATCGCAGGACCCTACTTTTTCAAATCCAACCATTAATTTTTTTAAATGCACGAATCTCAAAAGAAGTTAGTTGTTATGCACGAATCTCAAAATAAATAAATGGTTGGATTTAGAAAAGCAGAGTCCCTGCGATTCTCTGGAATCGCAGCAGATTTATTTCCATACATGGTGTAGCTTAGGGAAGTATGTTTGAATAAATGCCACTCAAATTTTCCGTGATTTTAGGTTTGGTTTCCAAGTTTAAAGCACTTTAAATTGAGGCACTGAAGTTAGGTTTATCCGTTTAAAAACCATGTTTGAAAAGTGAAAGCTATTAGGTAGGTGGGATGGTATGTATTTATGTTTACTACTAAATTTTAGCAAGTTTCAAGAGCCTACTATATAGTCATAATCAAAGCTTCTCTGAAATTATTTTTATCATTATATTTGGAAAACATTTGATAGGTTCATACATACCAAGTGTATACAACAATGTAATCAATAAAAGAGAAGATGTGCAAATTGCAAAACCAACTTTTTATTATTTTATTATTATCTCAAAAGAGGATTGTTTCAATGCTAGCTTTCAGGTATTAAACTATTAATTAAACATTGTTCATGTACTATACCTATAAATAATGCACATTTTGATGTATGGTCTAAATCAATTAACTATTAAAACAAACTATGAAGTTTCAAGCGTGCATATTTTCATTCAAACCCTTATACGCTCTCTCTAAGCATGCTATCTTTCTCTGCAAAAGTAAACATAAATTGTCATGCCTTTAACTGTTTTTATAACTTTTATCTGTTTGTTTAATAAAAGTGACATTGCAACCTTTCACATAATCTATTTAACCAACTAAAGCGACTAGAACGGTACGGAAAACTAATTGAGGGAGACACGCATGGTAAGAGCTTTTCTTTACTGTATTTCTTTCAATGGATCAATAGCAGGAAAAAATTTCATGACAGATGATTTGATACCAAACTTTTTATTTTCGTAAAATATTAAAAGGAAGAGATAAGTGTCCTCCTCGCACTCTATGTAGCTTCGCCACTGTCTATGACTATTGAACTGATTTTTGATGCTTTATTATTATATCATAACCAAATATTCCTAACAAAAGTAAACTACAATCCTAACTAGCACGTCTCTTTCTACTACCTTATAAAAGCTCATATAAAAAAGAATTCCATAAGCTGGACTTAATTGGTACTGTACTAATATATATGTGATTCATACTACAATGCTATATATAATTGGTATTGTACTAATATATTTTAATTGGTACTGTACTAATATACAATGCTACAACACGGTACTAAAATGCTATATAATTGGTACTGAACTAATATATAATTGGTACTGTACTAAAATATGAATTCCAACTTTGTTCTGAATTGAGTATTTGTGCAAATCCAAAGTTTGAAGGACCATTTTAGTTAATTCACTCTAAATAGAATTTTAAATTGGGATTCTTCTGTTGACCTCTCTTGTTTCTAAATCTTGGAGCTTCCCTCTGCACAAATTAAATATAAAATAAAATAATTTTTGAACTGACATGGGTTTAAGATCCCACGTTCTTGGCATAAGTCTACTTTCCCAACTGCCAACTTTATATTGCAATAATGAAAGCAAAGTTAGTTAAGAGTTCTTTTGTTATAAAAAAAGATGCACATAAATGGACCTCTATTTGAAGTAAAGCTTAAGAAATAAGTTTTGATGGAAACTAAACAATTGGAAGAACATGCATTGGGAACTCATTTGCTATACACTATTATTTATCCACCACTCAACCAACAAAATTGAGCAAAAATTATATATAAGTACAATTTATTCAATGAAAGAAGATCATAAAAAAAATATTATTGAATAAACTTTTACCTCCTTTTAAATTCAATAAGTGTATACTAAATAAGAAGGATACGGTTATTTATTGGCAAAAACAATGTATATAAGGTACAATTTTTGGTGAAGTAAAAAAATTCTTTCTTTAAAAAAATATATCCCGTAAATAATTGTTTGTAAACAAGAAGATTGTAGGGGTGTTGTTTTCTAATTGATGCTGGCTTCGGATCTGGGTGTCATGTACTCTCCAAACGCGGTTAGCCAATTTGGCTAGTGCAGTCTGGCTTCATCTTCAAGTACGGTGACAATCTTTGTAGGTTTCATGTCTTTTACTATTGATCTTCAGTACATTTATGTTAGGCAGAAAAAAAACCATGTGGTCCACCAGTCAGCTAATATGGACAGGACATAAGGCTTTTAGTTAGCTTATATATGTTGTTAATGTGTACTTTTGTTTTTTCTTTCTGCATATGTGAACCTGCACTTTGTATTGTATTATATTGTTGTTTAAATAAAAGTCTATGGACAATTTCGCTAAAAAAAAAAACAAGAAGATTGAACATAAATTAATTATCTATACACAGTGTTTTTTTTTTTAATTAGCAGCAAACCTCAAACAGCTAGATTGAGGGAGAAAAAACTAAAACACACAAACATTACTTGCAGGTTCTAATCATTTAGTATAAAAACACATAGAGATGCTGTCATAACTAATTAATACACCGGTACCGTTCGTTTTCCAGTATATATATATATATATATCTCTTATAGAAGTCCCTAAACTACTTATCTATCCTGTAAAACAATTAATGAGTAGACTTTAGGGGTACATTACAGTGTACATCAATGTTATACCTAATTATAAATTAACCTTCATACTATAATTAAATGGGAAGTTGCCTTGTCAACACTAAATGAAGTGCTTGTGAAATCTCAGTGTTCCAAGAAAACGCTGTGTAATCAAGGGAAGCACGCCAATCGCATTTAATGATGCACAGTGCGTGCATATAGATTATAATTTTAAAGGTATATTCATATTATATTATTAAAATAAAGATGATTAAATTAGGTTGCATGAGCGCATGAAGCCATGAAGAAGCTACATTCTTTGGACTTATCCTACAGTGCGTATTTTCATATAATATTACTTGTAATATAATTATATAAATGTTAACATTGCAAATAAAAAAAGGTGGTAGGTGCATGCATGCTACCAGTGTTATCGGCTCCAATTGCGCTTTTCAACAAAAACTAATCACAAAATTTTATATTGAAGGACAAAAAATATAAAAATGCACCTATCTATGTGATTACACGTGGCTTTATTTTAATTACTTTGAACAAATATAGGTAACATATATATCCAAGATCAAAGATGTGTGTGTATATATATATATATATATATATATATATAGAGGAGGGATCAAGTTACAACAAATTTGAGTTACAACAAAGTTACAACAACTATTTTTTTCATTTTCAAAGTCTAAATCGTTGATCCAAACCGTTCAACATGACCACAATAAAATGTGCTTGTAGATCAAATTTTACATTTTTTTGAATTTTTTTACTATTTATTAAGTATTTTACAAAAAATAGTCATATTCAGACCATTGAATTTTGTACCTATCTTAATAAATAGTAAAAAAATTCAAAAAAATGTAAAATTTGATCTGCAAGCACATTTTATTTAGATAATCATGTTGAACGGTTTGGATCGACGATTTGGACTTTGAAAATGAAAAAAATAGTTGTTGTAACTTGATCCCTTCTCATATATATATAATTGAACTTGCCATAATGCCTCAAATATATAGTATAGGGGTCTTTAGAGATATTCGGAAAATATTTTATGTTTTACTATAAAATCTATAAATATAGATCCTTGTTTTAAGGATATATATATATATCGTACTTCATTATCGAGTGAGTATTTTTCTGATAACTCTAATTTTTAATATCCGAAATCGAATTTTTATTTAATAGGGAGCTTATTCAAAATTCGCACGGCAATATTAATAAAAACTGAATTGGTTTAAAATTCGTACTTTGGAAATCTGAACGATCCGAATTTTTCACAAATCAATTTAAAATTTGAAATATCAACTTCTTCATTACCCCTCCCCCTGGTGTTTTTATTAATTTGGTTCTTATATTTTTGTTTTTTTTTTATTTACTAGAATAAAATTTGATTTAATTTTATTTATGTTAGATATTTATCATTATAATATTTTGCTCTTTTGAAAGACGACAAACATAAGTGGACACCTTAGGGAGTTAAGGGGTATGGGAAATTGGAAGTAAAACCCTAGTTTGATAAATCATGTGACTATATGAGCAAAAGGACACAAATTTCCCCTTACTTGCATGGGAGAATCCCCTGACAAGGATTTGTATATAAATAAATAATGCATGCACAAGTGGTGCTTATTAAATTACACTTTTGATATCAATGCATTAGACCCAACATGAGTTTGTACAAATTTTGCTGGCCAAAGCCAACTAACATGATAAAATACAAAACCACAAGATGAGAGCAATTATTAACTTGTACTATAACATGAGGAGTGGCCATGTGTTTGATGGATAAGCAGCCTTTGTTCATATATCTTTTTATTTATTTCTGATGATTATTTTTTTATTATAGAAATCGAATCTTTTGCCTATGTACCATTGCTCTAATTTTATATATCAGTATACATGTTAGCTTTTGATGTTTTGAATAATTTCATACCTTTTTTATTACTACCTAACCTGATTATAGAGATCATTATAAAAGATAACTAATAAAACTACTGAATATATAGAGAATTTTTTTCTTAACAAACATTTTACCTTAAAAAGTACTTAGTCAACATATATGTGCTTTAAAAAACATTCTTTTTGTTAATGATCTTTTAATCAGTAGCGAGGCTAGGATTTGAGGTAGGGGTAGGCAAAAACTAGATTCGGGTTTGAATAAATTAACGGGTTCGGATTCGGTTTCGGATTCAAGACACAATTCAAAAAAATAGCAAGAAATTAACGAGTTCGGGTTCGGGTTCGGATTTGAGTCGCTGTCTCGCTGATTTTTTAGTCGATTTCTCGCTAATTTTTTTAATCACGCTGTCTCCGCATCCGCTTGGGCTTTGGGAATTTTGGTTATGGACTTCGGAGTTCGGACCTCAAAGAAATCACGCTGTATCATTGGACTCAAGGGTAGGCAAGATCAACCAACAGAGGTAGGCAAGGTCAAAGAAACCCGGTTCTAAAAAAAAAAAAAAAAATTCAGGGGTAGGCAAGTACCTACCCCTGGGAGTATGTAGCCTCGCCTCTGCTTTTAATACACACTAGATCTTTTGTTTGTCTTTTGAAATTAGATTATATTTGTATATTTTCACAACATAGCAATAAAAAATAATGATGTACTAAATATTTACAAAAATTTATAAGTCATCTCTAATTGTTAAATTTAATCAGACAAAATCTTAGAGGAGATCTTCTACACTTCACCCCAATTTCAGGAACGTATAAGGATACATATGTAAGAAGTATTATTTGTATTAGAAAAAGCAACGAAGCTTAAATGAATTGATTGATATCTCTTTGGATTGTCAGAAGATTATTTTCTGTGCACGATCTCAAAGGGGTCCCCAAATCAAAGCATTTGTTGTCAGTTGTGCACGTTTAAATTTTTTTAATAATGTAATTCTAAATCGAAAATGCGCAAATTTTTATGCGTATGCGCGTATCATACAATCATACATTATAAGCTCCAAAAATACGGGACTAATTTGCAAAATTATCCTGACTGTCATTGATGAGAAATTTTGCATAGATACCGTTTTATTATCGTTATCGTGATCAAGCAGACCAATTAATTAATACTTTGTTTCCCAGTTAACATTGTGAATATCAGTCTTATCATGATTCTGGTAAATTGAAACAAGATGAACTTCAGCATGCTCAAAGTGCTCAAGGAACTTGTTGTGGTGTTTCGGCTAATAATTAGAGATGTTTTGGATTATTCAGGCTGTATTAATTGTCTCTAAGATTAATGACAAACTCTTATTTGTAAAATTTTCATCTTCTTAGGCATACAGTAATGATATATGATATCACTTTATTATAAATAAATCTAAGATTATACTAATATTTTATTAGATTTTTTATTTACTAAAATTCTCTAAAAAAATATTATTTAGTTTGTAATTTTGAAAACTTCTTCACAATATGCATCTGTATACTATTGCATATGCATTCACATATTGTTTATGTACTATATACAGGAGCGGAACTAGAAAATTTAAATAGGAGTGGCTGGGAAATAAAATGTAAAAATATATAATGTGAGAGATGAAACTTGAACCCAAGACCAACAAAATGAGCAACTTCAACCACTAGACTACAAGTAAACATTTGTTATTTTATGAGAGGGCTAATCTATATAAAAACTTAAGAAAACAAAAAATTCAATTAAATTTTAATATACATAATTAAAAAAATTAGAACATGAGGGTGGCTTAGCCACCTTTGAAGTACACTAAGGCCTCGCTCCAATTGGGGGTACGCGGAGGGAGGGGAAGTGAGATTCACTGTGCGGAGGGGAGCTTCACCTCAGACCGCTCGGTCAGGGCGATTTCACCTGCTCCAGAAGAAGGAAACGGAGAGGAAGCGGAGGGGAAAAATTATTGTTCGGCGGGGAGACGAGTGAGCACTGTGTTGATTTTTGGCGAAAACGTTCACCCCAAATTGGAGTGTAAGATCACTGTGCGGAGGTGAATGAAACCTACGTCTCTTTCCCTTCCCCTTCTGTTAATGAAGTTTCACCTCTAATTGTGGAGCACACTCTAAGATCTGCCCCTGACTATATATGCAGTGACCTGCATGCATATTAAAAATCTTATTGCAAAACAGTTAACTAAAATAAATGCAAAATATTATCACGTATTGGTAAAAAAAATGAAGATATAAGAAGGATATAGTGGTCCCATGAAAAGTATTTGAAACATGCTTCAATATTCTAAGGCATTTTTGTCATGAGTTCGTCCATCAATAGTGTGCCACAATGTACCTTCGGTCATGTTTGATTGTGGTCTAAACTATGGAATAAAGAGTTTAAATCTCAGTTAAGTCACTAAACATAATTTAATTGAGTTGGATTAAGATAGAATAAATCGAACTTTAGACCGGCCTAAAGTGCAAAAAGTTAAACCACCTATCAAGGTGGTTTAACATTTAGTCCTTCATGTGGTATAACTTTTTTTTTTCTTTTTTTCGCATGATCTTGCATTTGTGTATGCTTGTTTATTGATTGATCTAAGTTGTGGTATTTTTTTTCTCTTCTCACTTGTTTTCATTTAGCTTTGATTGATGAAAATAGTTATCAATGGACTGGCTTGATTACTCGAAAAGATTAGCCAATACACATTAAAATAAAAATAAAATATGTATTTGAATCTAGCATAGACAAATTAAAAATGAACCAGCATGATCTCTTGTTACATAGACAAATTAAAAAAGCACGATCAATGGACCAGCTTGTTGGTCCCTAAGGCACCTAGAGGGGGTGAATACGGGGCCTTTTAAAATTTAAAGCTAATTTATTATAACTATCGTGTGTACGTTATTCTTGGTAAAAACTCGAATAACGTTAAACTAAGCAAGTGTGCGTAAAGTAAATAGAAGAGTTAAGAGACACTTGACACGAGAGTTGTTTACAGAGTTCAGCACTAACGCCTACGTCTCCGAGGCTTTGTGACATTCGAGATGACGCGCCTTTCTTTACCCAATGAGAAAGGAGTACAAGGTGGAACCGGTGAGCCCTTACAAACCTTGGGAAGTCACACAGCCCGAGCACGAAAATGGCTCACGAGCATTAAAGGCTCAAGTGTATGAATCAAACAAGATGATCACTCAAGGATCACTCTACTTCTTACAAGATATTGATTATAGTTGAGTATACTTGAGATTGGTGTATGAATATTGAAGTTGTGTGCACAAGCAACAATAGCTTTTTCTATATCTGAAAGGAATTCATAATATTGCAATTGTGGGCGGCTAGAGTGATAATCCAAACCTAGGATTTATTTTTATTTATAGGGAACTATACAAAATCAGATATTTAGTCTTAGCCGTTGCAACGGTTGCCACCAAACTATAGGTTTGGCTGTCTGTGAAACCCTAACGGTTGTTAACCGTTACAACGGTTATTCTCTGGAAATTCTGGGTAACCGTGGCTGTGTTTGAATAAATCGATTTGGCTGTGTTTGAATTATTTCGTTGCAACGGTTATTTAACCGTTACAATGGTAAAGTAAAAATACCTCATTCTCAAGCATACTTTACCAATTTTACAGATTTCTAAACCTAATCTCGAGATGATGCTTCTAGCTCTAATGATTGGTTCTTCATGACTCATCCTTGATTAGTTATTGCAATTCATCATGTATCCTTAATGTGTACTTTAGCAATTTATATCGTCATGAATCTGCACAATATCTCAAGACACGAAACTGTAAAATTCAATGAATATATGTTTTGCAAATCTAGTCAAACATACAAGTAGATTATGGCACAATCCAACAATCTCTCCCTTTTGACGATTTGCAAAACATATATATTACATGAGTGCATAAATGAGATATTCTCACAAATTCGAAAATTTTGAAATTTTTGTTTTTGCTTTCTTTCCCTTGTGTGGTGTTTATCGAATACCAATTTAATGAACTTGTAATATCTCTCCCCCTTTTTGGAAATGGTCAAAAGGGCAAATAAATATTACGATAATGAAAATGAAGAGGGCTCCCCCCTCAATTCATGCACTCCTCCATAATTTTATAAAAGTGTAAATTAAGGCTTAATAAATATAATAGCAATTAAAGCACAAATAAAAATAATATGGCAATGAAAGCATGCATATGTGCACTACACAAGAATATAGAAATTTAATATGTGCAATATATGTTAAATAGAGTCTTATACTCAAATTTGTTGAAGTTATAGGTTATTGATTTTATTAAGGGGTTGAATGTGATCAAATTGAATTATTCTCTTATAAGATAATATTGAAAATACATCTTTATTCAATTTGATGTCAATTGTAAATATTGAAATTTGAATATATGTGATTACCCATGTTATTTTTAATTTAATGTCCTTATTCGCATGAATAATTAAATGAAAAATATTCGCATGAATAATTAAATGAAAAATATTTGCATGAGATAAGAGATGACGAATAGACGCAATATTTTCTTGAAAAAATAGAAATATATTAACTTAAGCCCTAAGATACATCATGCGAATAAAAACAAAGGAAAATACGATCTAAATTATGATCTAAACAAATGAGAGATGATATAAAATGCTATGTTAAATTTCATGACAAATACTAATATTCCTAGATACAATCCAACAATCTTTCCTAAGTTTGTTTAAAGGCCGAAATTCTCTGTGCTTGATTTTGCTCCTTTTACTTTCGTGTCTTCATCCTTGCCGTTTGTATATAATAGACATATCTATGAGAGATATCTAGGATCGTTTGTCCATGCCCATCCTGGTGACATGCAACCCACATGACATGCTTTGTGACAATTATCACAATTTTGCTTTCGACAGATCATGCATGCTCTTTAGTAATTAGTTAATGATTGCTAACGATTGAGAATTGATTTTATCTCATATCTTGAATTAATGGATAATCATTAATATATATATATGAGATTATATGATTTTAGACAATAAAACCCATCAATAGGAATATTCAAATAAATGATACACAATTTAATGTTCACATAGCATGCGTGGAGGACATAAAGAAAACTCTTATCTTAGTTAACCTAAAAATATTGATTTATCATATACTATAATAACCAAGCTTGGATTAGAATTATGCGCTTGGTTCATCGGAATTGTCTTTGGAGCTTTCTTCTCCTTTAGCACGCCCGTTGTCTTCTTCACGTCCTTCACACACACAGAGCATGTCCACAGTTAAAATCTTGTGTCATTTGCTAGGTCTGCATTTGGATCATAGCATGTTCGGTGCATTGTAACTTCACACAAGATACAATAAAACATCTCAAGTTTTCTACTTTTGACGTCGCATTTCATGTACCTTGCCCATTCGGAAGGGTCATAGTCTTCATCAAACAACTTAAAAACAATGTCCTTGCTGTAGGATCATCGGATGTCATGATCTCATGCACAGTTTCGGGAGAGTAGAGTCGCTCTAAGTGTCTCACAATGCGTTGAGTGTGAACCATGCGGGCTAGTAGAGTTGCTCGATCAGGTTCAGCTTTCTCCTGTCTACCCCTCTTTCCTTGGTTTTGGAGTTTTGGTGCCATTTGAAATGGTTTATGAGAATGGATTAATTTAGGAGGAAGCTAATTTTGTTTCTGTGATTTGTATATTTTAAGAGAAGAAGAAGACCTCTTTATATATCCTTATTATCATGATCTTCATTATCTCTAATTATTAATTTCAAGATTTTATGCCGATATTTGATTGGTAAATTTTAGTAATCTTGGTAGGATAATAGGGAAGATTTATGGCAATGCAACTATGTGCCAATCACAAGATTTTATTTTCATATGATTTGATTTTGTAAGATTTGGAAGTTAATCTTAGTAATTAAGGAGGATTAGGGTGTTGGCGGCTCCTCTGGTGACAACCGTTGTAACGGTTATCTAACTATTGCAACAGTTGATGTAAATCCAGTTCAAATTCACGCAATAAATACAGTTGTTTAAAAATTATCTTTATATAATTATTCTATTACAACGGTTAATTAACCATTGCAACGGTTAAAGCTATTTTGCTTATTCTGATAGTTATTTTGCAAGAAATTCTACTTTCATGGTGACTAAGCTTCCAATAAGTCATATCTAGATGTTATGTAGTTACATTATCTAGTTCCTACTTATCCTAAACATCTATGCCACTTAAAAAGAATTGTATCAATCTCAATAATTCAAACATTTCTTTGAACACGTGTTAACCACAAATGTACATTTTGATATATACACTAGCGATAAATACTAGCATATACTATGAACTTATCTCCCCCTTAATAATGTTGAAAGTGAGGTTTATTGGGGAGATAAGATCCCATCTATTTTTTTTTTCTAGATTTAGACATCCAAACAACATTCAACATGTTGTTCTTTCTCCTAAACCTATAAGCCACCGAAGTATGTCCAAGTTTACAACAATAGTTGCACCGTTTTGAAGATGAATTGTGGTTGGTTGATGGATTGATTTGTTTTAGGCTTGATCCTTGCTTGAAGTTATAATATCGAGATCCACTAGACTCTTGAGAGTGAGAATATCTTACTTTGGTTGAGTTGTTATCAATTTCATATTTCCATATATTTAATACTTTATAATTTGTGTTCCTAAGTTGGTTGGCGCTTAACTTAATTTTCTTTGAATGTCAGGAAACATCTATATTTGACTCATTACTTTGAGTCTTTTCCTTATGACCTTTGTAACACCATGCACCATCTTGAATTTTAAAATAACTTTTATTTGATTGTTCCGAACTAAATAGTGTGTTCATATATGGTGTATTTTTCTTCCTATTGATTTTAGATTTTTGTAATTTATGATTATTGAAGATTTGAGTTTGTTCCGCTTTAATGTTTAGGCTTTTCACGTGATTGGATTCAAATAAGAGTTTATCCTTCTTGCATCCATGCCCAAGTTTATTAAATCCTTGGTTTTGTCAATTGACCACTTGATTGTGCATGAGTATCTAGCCTAATGACACTATCAAATCCATTAGGTGATCTCAAAGCCTTGTTTTCGGTCTCTAAACTTTGTAGTTTCACTTTTAAGAGTCATATCTCACCTATGTGTGATTGTTCACGATCTTCAAGCTTTCTAATTCTAGCATCCGCTTTTTGTTCACTCTCTTGTTGTTCTCTTCCCGCCTTTTGTACTTCTTTTCGAATTCTAGCATCCCTTGAAGTATCTCAGATAAGCGCTTGACATTCATGGAAGTTTCACCATCTTTTTTGTTTTGGTTGTAGTCATTTGTGGATGGAGAGGGTGATGGTGAAGATGAAGGATTATAAGGTTATGAGTGTGGGTATTTTTTATTTTGAGTATATAGGGAAGTGACTTTGGTCTTAGGTTCATGGTCATTGGTTTGTCGAAGTTTATCTTCGCAACTTCGAAGGTGAGTGAATAGTTCCTCCGGAGTGAATGTTTGTACTCCCGAGAGCACTTCTAATGCACTTACCATCGACTCTCATCTTGGTTTCCTAAGCATAACACGTAAAAGCTTCCCTACAATCTTATTGTTAGAAAGTGGTTGTCCTAGTTCGATAAATTTATTCTGAATTTGCAAAAGCCTATTGTATGTGTCTTCTACGGACTCACCATTTTCTACAATGAAAGTTTCAAATTTGGTTTCTAACCCCGTGAGTTTGGTTCTCTTAATTTGCTCATTACCCTCATATTTGTTCACAAGGGCTTCCCACATTTCTTTAGCATTTGTAGTATTAGAGAACACTAAAGCTATTGATTCATGTACCGCATCTAGTATTGCATTAATTGTAATATCATTTACCTTCTTATTAAGTTTAGATTCGGTAGTTAATATTTTGGTGCTTGGATTATACTCCGGGGTGTACCCCTTCTCTATGGCCTCCCAGACATCAATTAAGTTTAGATAGTTGGTCATTAACTTTTTCCAATGACTAAAGTTCTTGGTAGTAGGAGTTAACATTGGAGGTTCTCTAACATATCTAGGAGTGGTTTGTGCCATTATTTGATCTAATACAAAGATTCAAATTAAGTGTGTCTTAATTTGAAATAGCCTGCTCTGATACCACTTGTTGGTTCCTAAGGCACATAGAGGGGGTGAATACGGGGCCTTTTAAAATTTAAAGCTAATTTATTACAGCTATCGTGTGTACGTTATTCTTGGCAAAAACTCGAATAACGTTAAACTAAGCAAGTGTGCGTAAAGTAAATAGAAGAGTTAAGAGACACTTGACACGAGAGTTGTTTACAGAGTTTGGCACTAACACTTACGTCTCCGGGGCTTTGCGACCTTTGAGATGGCGCGCTTTTCTTTACCAATGAGAAAAGAGTACAAGGTGGAACCGGTGAGCCCATACAAACCTTGGGAAATCACACGGCTCGAGCACAGAAATGGCTCACGAGCACTAAAGGCTCAAGTGTATGAATCAAACAAGATGATCACTCAGGGATCACTCTACTTCTTACAAGATATTGATTATAGTTGAGTATGCTTGAGATTGGTGCATGAATATTGAAGTTGTGTGCACAAGCAACAATAACTTTTTCTAGATCTGAAAGAAATTCAGAATATTGCAATTATGGGCGGCTAAAGTGATAATCCAAACCTAGATTTTATTTCTATTTATAGGGAAATGTACAAAATTAGGTATTTGGTCTTAACCGTTGCAACGGTTGATTAACCGTTATGACGGTTGCCACCAAACTATAGGTTTGACTGCCTGAGAAACCCTAACGGTTGTTAACCGTTACAACGGTGGTCACAACGGTTATTCTCTGGAAATTCTGGGTAACTGTTGCAACAGTTGTCACAACTAAATAAATCGATTTGGCTGTGTTTGAATTATTCCATTGCAACGGTTATTTAACCGTTACAGCGGTTAAGGTAAAATACCTCATTCTCAAGAATACTTTACCAATTTTACAAATTTCTAAATCAAATCTCAAGATGATGCTTCTAGCTCCAATGCTTGATTATTCATGACTCATCCTTGATTAATTATTGCAATTCATCATGTATCCTTGATGTGTACTTTAACAATTCATATCGTCATGAACCTGCACAATATCTCAAGACACGAAACTGTAAAATTCAATGAATATATGTTTTGCAAATATAGTCAAACAGACAAGTAGATTATGGCACAATCCAACACAGCTTGATTACATTTAGCATAAACAAAATTTAAAAAAAATTAGACCTATATTTCTCAAAAAAATTTGGAAACAGAAATAACAAATATTCATTTAAATTCTTTTCTAATAAATTACACCAGAATTTTATTGATTTTAAAAAACTTTATTAGATAATAACAATAAAAGTATTAGATTAAATGCCACATAAAAAAATAATTAGTTTTGTTTTTACTCTACATATATTTCTCAATGTTTTTATAAAATAAAGTATCAATTTTATCTTCAAACGTAAGAAACATGTAATTGTCATCAATAAAATTGTATATGTTTGAGCGTATTTGGATTTTTCACCGTACCAAAGTTAACGGTGTTAAGCGAAATTGACAATACAAATTTTCACCTCATAGATATTTGAGAGGTATCTTATAATTACTCTTACAAATACGACAAGATAAAAGTTTGGCAAGTCCTTGCTACAATAATAGTTACAATAATAGTGCTTGATAATCATAATTTTTTTGCAAACTGCAACTGTTGATAAATACTGATTGCTTGATACAGTGTCGACAATTCACCACAACAAGACAAAACCTTTTTGTTTTTATTTTGACAGACTGTCAGACATGGCAATTGTCCCGAGTTGAGCATGAAATGTACTGTTGTAATGGTGTCAATTATGCACGAATGCCGGGTCATTTTCTCTGCGACGTGCTTCCACCAGATCAGATTTCGGGTCAAGTCTCAAGTGTGCTGTCCCTTCTCCTTTCTCATTTCTAAGATCTCTATCCTCTCCATTTTTAGTACGGATCGTCTCCAGTAACTTAAAATTTGAGTTTAGATCGGACCGTCCGATCAAAATCCAGCAGAGATAAAATGTACATGTCCACTGTAATATTTGTGTCAAAGCATATCTGATGGTCCGAATCTAAACTCAAAATTTGAGTTACTTTAGGTGATAAATTCACTCCTTGTTGGAGGCAAAGATAAAGAATTTCATATCTCCTAAAAGTAACTCAAATTTAAAGTTTGAATCAGAACTGTCCGATCAAAATCTGCATCGATATTAATTCCTTAAAATTTCCATTTGGGTCAAATTGGTCTAAATTCTGATTAAGATGAGCCGGATCCAAATTCAAACTTTGTGTTATTTTTGTTCGGACCCACGACAATCTGAGTCTTCTCTTTTTTACGTTGTATTAGAAAAAAATGATGAAGTATTATGATTCTAATGTGAAGTATCAATTGAAATATATGTGCATAATATGTAATAAATTTATACGATATAAATTTAGAATGCGGACATTATGCTAAATGACATAGAACTTATCATTTAACCCTCAAAGGTTGTCCCGATCTCTTTAAATTAATTTAAGGTTAAAACATTGATGTATAGTTGGAACCAGTTTGTGTACGTCACCTTCAATATTTGTACGCACGGATCTTAAAGTGGACCGGACAAATGTAAAACTCATTGGGCTCAAATTTGAGTCCGATTTCCATCGGATCCAAATTGGTCCATGTATAGTTAGTTATCTCTTATCTTTCTTGTACCAAATAATGCCAGTGAGAAATGGATATCTCCTTTTGGCCTGGACTGGAGAGAAATTGAACAGGTTGGTTTGGGCTCGAGTACCTGTCCGTATCGATAAGGACCGAGTGCCACCAGTCGAACCCAGTAGAGCACATGTGCACCAGCTCCCGCTAATTGAGACAAGTTCTTTCGTGGCTATACCCCCTGTATCCTTTGTGCATGTTACTTCTTATCAAAAGTTGATGTTTTCTTTTTTATTTTAGAAATAAGATATTTGGTTAGGGGAAATTGATAGTGTAATGTTGTTGATTAAAATATTTACTTAACTTGTCTGTCCTTTTAACATTTAATTTCTATAAGTATGTTTATAAAATTTAAGGTTACATGCGTATTTGTGTTTTAACTTTGTATATCACATGTTAAAAGGAGAGAACAAAAGTTGTTCGGTTGAAAATAAAATAAAATTATTTTACTCATTACAAATAATAAAATAAACATATCTAGATTCACGTATCTTATTGTAGAATTTCTTATATTTATATATTATCACATCCGTATCTTATCAAGAAGAGGATTCAAATATCCATATTTTTCATATCTTAATTTTTAAAACTTTAATAACATTAAATATAAAACTTAAATGTCAAAACAAATCAGTTAAATATGACCTATATTATTTTTTCTATGTATATGTAAAAGATTATGCCATTTCGACTTTGTTTTAATTAGTATCGAGAGCTAACAAAACTACACTGATGTAATTTCTGGACGTTGATTTTTTAACTTATTGATTCATATAAAACTAAAATTGAAAATTAATTATTTTGTATGTACATATAAAAATAATAATATAGATCACATCTAACGTTTTATTTACAAAGTGAAAGTATTTGAATCATCTTGTTAGATATAACATTCATATCCATATTTAGAGTAGAATAGGGTGCTTTTATGCTCATCAAGTATTTTGGTTAGCTTATCTTCAGATTAAACATATCGAAATGACTTTAGACAATGAACCAAACTATTGAAACCAATCTACTCACAAGTAATGTGGTTAGTATAAAATTAAGTAGTAAAAAAATGGTTTACAAATTTATTTTAATACATTCATTTTTAATTATTTTTTAACCGCTTGATTTTATACTAAATTAATTTAATATAATCATATTACTTTACAGGTACATCGGTTTTAATAGTTTAAATTTATTGTTTGAAGTCAATCCGATAAATTTTGAAATTAAGCTCACAAAAACCTTGAGCTTAAGACCAACCTAGTTCTGCTCTCCATATTTATACATCGTATTGTAGATATAGCACCGCTTATAAAAATATGAACAATATTAGAGTGTATCATATATGATTAACTAATCGTTTTCATAAAATTTTGAAGCTTTACTACTATATATATATAGCACTAATACGAAAATGTTGTTGCTATTTTGATTTGAATCCAATTAAAATTTAGTTCTTTCTTTTTTGGAATAGAGCTGGACTATCACTGTTTTACTAATCCAACATTTCATAGAAAGAACATATCAGCACTTGTGGAATTTCGGAGGTCTGATTTTCACATTTCTCTTTCAAGAAAAAACATATTAGTACTTTTCAAATAAATACTATTTCAAATTATAAAATCCGAACAATATATTCACAATTCTAAATAACATAATATTAACACTTTTGTGACGCTATTCAAATTAACATTTTTCTCACGTTATTCTCGCAGAATAACTCGGACAGTGGTATGTTTGTTAAATCATTAACAAACATAATTCACAATTCTAAAATCTATTGGATTGGCTTCAACGACGAATTCAAATCATTGAAATCTATCTAACTTACGAGTGATGCGTCTACATACAAAAATTTTAAACTTTCGAATTAATTTAGTATAAAGTCAAGCGGTCAGAATTAGAAGCTTTATAAATTAATTTTAATGCATTCATTTTTTAAATGTTTTTTTACCACTTGAATCTATACAAAATTAGTTCGAAAATTTAAAATTTTTGCATGTAGATACATCACTCGTAAGGTATATGGGTTTTAACGGTTTGAATTCGTCATTTGAAGTCAATCCAATAAATTTTAGAGTTGAGTTCACAAAGAAACTTGATGAATTCAAGAACACCCTGGTTCTACTCTTTTTTTTTTT
The DNA here is from genome assembly GCA_011114355.1 of Carex littledalei. Taxonomy (NCBI): domain Eukaryota; kingdom Viridiplantae; phylum Streptophyta; class Magnoliopsida; order Poales; family Cyperaceae; genus Carex; species Carex littledalei. Next base: position 5,103,117 of record CM022095.1, on the reverse strand, counting down.
TAAGGTTAACGGCGAAGTGCCCTCCTTTTTTTTATAAAAGTAAAAATTATCCCACCGATTTGATTGAAACCATTTGTTAAAAGAAAAGAGGATATCTAACTACTCTTGCTAATCTCATATACAAAACATCCCTATTAAAGTTCAAACTTAAAAAAGCTAACCTATAACATCAACATGAAACAAAAGTCACAGAAACCTACATCCGAACAGTTTGTTGAGCAATAAAAGATATCATAATAAAAATCATATGGTACCTTAATCAGCAAAAATCTGAACCAATACATTAAAGTGTGAAAGTGAACCCTTACCAATGTTTTTGCTAAAACAATCAAACTTGAGTTTATCTATAACGATCCAATTAAGATAGAATCACACCATGTAATATATAGAAAACAAGAAAAATTAGAAATATTTGGTCTCAATAAAGGGCATGTGTTGCAATTAAAGACAACTACTAATCCTTGTTGCAAATTTAAATTGATTATTATATATTTTTTTAAACAGTTTGAGATCAAGTACTCAACTGTCTAATATTTACAAAAAAATCTTTATTCTAATCCCGAACATATAATTTGTCACACATAATATTATTTTTTTAACTACTAGATCAAAGATTGATTCTCGTAAGTTAATTTCATGATTGTGCTTCTAACTAACGAAGTACATCATGTGACTCTGATTGCTTCAAAACGAAGGGAACTTGGTCAAGTCAAGATGATGTATCCAAAACTATGCAAAACTGAGAAACACATGGAAATATCTAGCGAGTGAGGCTACGGTGCTATGCATAGCACGGATTGGGTCCGTGCTATGGCTCAAAATTTGACTTTTCAAAATTCTAATGGTCGATCCGAACCGTTCAACATGATTATAAAATGAATATGTAGTTGCAAATCAAATTTTACATTTTTTCGAATTTTTTTACTATTTTTTCGAAAATCACTTGATCTGAACATTCTGGACCATCCAAAAACAGCTTATCTAAAAAAATAGTAAAAAAATTCGAAAAAATGTAAAATTTGGTTTGCAAGTACATATTCATTTTATAATCATGTTGAACTGTTCGGATTGACCGTTAGGATTTTGAAAAGTCAAATTTTGAGCCGTAGCACGGACCCAATCCGTGCTATGCATAGCACCGTAGCCTCACTCATATCTAGCATCGATCCAATTCAAATAACAGTACAAGCAAGCTTGGATCTCAAGCCAATAGAGAGATGATTTTTTTTTTTTTTTGCAATCGACATTAATTAAACGTGCAATATTATTGGTCATTATGTTAATCACCAATATGAAGTATAAATATGGTTTAAATTAAACTGAAATAAGAGACTGTCTCTTTATCATAAGAGTAAAACTAGTATTTACTGTGCTCACAAAAAAAAATTGATGAGCATAACTTCAAAATCTATCAAATTGACTTCAAACGAAAACAATATTTCATATTATATGCACTAAACACACCACAAGTTAATGCAACTTTCTCCTCTAGTTGCTAACCAATTATGGATAAGGATAAAATCACACTTTTAAGTGAATACAACTTTCTCCTATTCTAGCCAATTAACCATTTCTATTCTCAAAAACTCAAATAACAAGACAAGAAAATGGTTTATAAACATGGAAGGCTTCATTGAAATATGAAGTCAACTGATATCATCCAATTGGCTCTGTGCACAAAGCACCAATTTGCACTGGTAAACCTCAGCCCGAGACAGTGCACTGTTACCTCTGTACAAGAAGAAACCACAAAATGAAGCAACATGTTTTATTAAAATTGCTGCTAAAGCAAACAAGTCCACATTGACTTGCTATTTGTGCATCATCATTTAATATGACATGCATCATTTCCCACAAGAGGTTTCTCTCAACATGAGGAATTGGAAGTTCCTGTGTAAAGTTGACTTACTAATAGGCCAACTGCAAACACCAGAATGTGAAACTTCCTTTTTTTCTTTTTTTTTAAAGGAAAGTTGGAGATAGATCTTCTTCATGCCAGGTCAGTTGACCATTTTTTAAAAGATAAAAATAGAGAGTATTTCCTTTTTAAAATATTTATGAAAAAATCTCGTATTGAACATGCCCACAAAGAAGACATTATCTTTAGTCACTAAATTAAAAGTTAGCTTTTGAATGCAGAGGTGGAAGTTGATGGAGTCATGGAGGGGAAGAGATGCTAAAAACCCCTTATAAATTGAATTTTTTTTATTTTGTCCTTTAAAAGGTATAATTTTATACATAAAATTTATTTATTCCGTTTCCTATCTCAATTTTCGGATTTCGCACCTGCTTGAATGTGAAACTTATTAGAATTAAAATTCATTTTATGTTATTTTTTTTAAGAAAACCTCTTGATGATGTTAATGCAGATTACGATTGAACTCCCTATTGATTCTGACACCCCCCGGATTGCATCATTATGTTACTCTTGAAGTAGATAGGCCTTATCATTCAGTAACATGTCATATGAGACACTTCAACCGCCTTAAGAATATCCATGCACTTAAACAAAACAGAATTGCTTCAGCAGTGGTTGTTTTATTGTCCAGAACCGCCACTGAGTAACAGATCCGCAACTGTTTGATACGCTTCAGTATTTTGGCTATAGAGTTTTCATACGAGCTCCGATTAAGGTGATTCAAAGCTCTGTGGAATCCTGACAACAAGCTCTACAACTTATTTAGTGTGACACATTATTTCAAGTTCAGAACATAGGATGGTCAAAATGGTGTGACAATCATATGACAGCTTTTGAAGATTTTTATTAATTATGTTAGGTGCTACTTTTGAGTATATTGGGTCAAAAGGTTTATGTTTGTATTTTTTTTAAGCAAGTTTTCTGTGGTTCCTAGGTAATTAGTACCTTTGGAAGTAGAAAAAGTAGTTTAAAGTGGGATTACTTTTTAAGAGGCTTTTTGAACTTTAAGCAAGGCTATGAAAGAAGACAATTTCATTTGTATTGAGATTATTGAGTTATTATGAATTTTATTATTTGAGTTAATTCTCCTCGTCCTCTATTGAGTTGAGCTTTACTTCTCCTTGAGTGATATTTAGTTGAACTAGCTAGTATCTTTGTAAATCTCATTGGCGAGACCGTGTCAGATTCATCTAACCACTTTTCTATTTTTTAGAAAATCAGAATTCGTTTTTTTTTCTTCAGGATTTTCAGCAACGGAGACTGCGTAGCTATTAGAGTTAGTGAATTGCATGCAAAGAAGAGGTGGGTTAAAAATTAAACGTTTTGTGTTTTGTGCGAACAAAAGCTGTAGAAGATAAAAAAAACAACCGGAGGGAGAACAAGCGTGGCGATGCCACGCGTCTAGATTTGGGGCCCAGATGACCTCTTTAATTGTATAAGTTGTTAAGAAATTAGTAAGGTCATCGATGCTGATACAACATGTCACATCATCATGTGTCAGTTACGTGACGTGGTTCACGTATCTTTAATTTATTCATTTATGTGATATATCTCCGTGTGATCGAGAATAACACATTACATCATATTATATAAATGATCTTGATCATGTTACGTGACACGTTACGTAATTAATTGTTTCAATATTATTTTTATTTTAATTTATTTTGTAAATTTTTAAGTTTTTTTAGCATTTTTCTTATTTGTTTAATGAACTAAGTCCAAATTCGAACAAAATAGTTAAATGTCCATCGATGATATATATGATTGTCCTGCATCTTTTTAGTCATGTCATATTATATTACGTGATTTTTTTTTGTCACGTGACGTGACTGAATCATGATAAATTAGTCAAGTCAAGTTACGTCATGGACCTCATGGTTGATCAGTTACATATGTGGACTTGGTAATTTTTTGTAAAATTATTCATGCAGCGTACATATTGAAGTTCAAAATTACTGTTGCAAATGACCACTGTAAGAAAGGTTATGGAGCCATGCTCTCAACCTGTTTTAATGACAATACCTAATGTAATTTTGCTTGTTAGCTTATATGACTTTGACTAATTATGATTTTTTTAAACAAAGAATGATTATAATTATTAAATTTACATAGGACCTGTAAATTTTGTATGGAATAATTTTTATTATAAAAAATATTCGTTTCATCTATACAACCGTAACGACTCTACTATTGAATATATTTTGAACATATATACTTGACATTCGTTTTCAATATTTTTTGTGCTTTTTATTGTCTATTCCTCTCAAATATGAAAAATTGCGTCATATTAAAAAACTAACTGTGTATATAAGTTTATTTAGATGCACATATATTCTACTACGAATATTCGATTGAATTAAATTTTTTCATAATAATTTTATTTTAGTAAAAGATGGAGGTCAAGTCACCCAACTATTTAATATCCACAAGGAATTCTCCTATTTGGATTTCGAACCTGCAACCTCCCACACGGAGAGCAGCTTTTACCACCAGATCAAAGACTAATTATTTTTTCATAATATTTTTTTAATCAATGAGTAAAACAAATCTAGTGTTGAATTTAATTGAAATATTTTGTGAGGCTCTTTCTAATTCTTCCATTATTTGTTTTTCAGAATTTTCACAATTGTGAAATAATTATAAAATAATGCATGTTTTTTTTTTAAAATTGAATTGTATTTATTATTTTTTAAATGAAGATTGGTTGTTAGTATAGCAGCCATGATATCTATGCTGGAAAAATTCCAATGCTGAAGACCCTACAAATTATAAATCCATAGCTAATTCAGATCAATTCCAATTAAATGCCAAGAAAAAGATTCTATTTGGATTATATCCGATCTGATCTGAACCATTCAAATAGATGTAAAGCTAGCAGTCCAGATTTTGTTTTTGTTTGGTACCATGCAATTATGCAAAAATTTGCATAAACCGTGCAGTTGGGGGAGCAACATGACCCTTGTGACAAACTGACACGTGGCAATCCTTGCAACTGTCCCAATGTGTCACACTTGAAGGCCCTGTTCGGCCATTTATTGTGCGTGTGAAAAAAAAAAAATCACTTAGACTTCGTAGAAAAAATCTTACGCGCGTATTTTCAGTTCAATTTCCGTTCCCGTTCCCATTATACGGCCGAACAGCTATTTATATTCATTCATTCATAAGTTGATATGATATATATCCTAGACTCCTAGGTTGAATACAAAACATGACCAGTTAAGCACTGCCGCTCCTTTTGCTATTGTATTTTTTTTCATGGCGCAACTCGTGATTGTTAACTAGATTATTAATGACGGAGCATTGTGCAAATCTTCTTTTTTTTTTTTTTTTTTTTTTGGGCCATAGGCCCTAGAGTGGAAAAAAAGTGTCGTGCCGTGCCGTGCCGTGACCAAATTAATTTTTCACGTGCCGTACCGTGCTATGAGCAAAATGTCAAAGGGTGGTCACGGCACGCGAATGGTCACGCTGTGTCCAAACGTGTCGTGACCAAACGTGACTCGCGTGACCATTTTATCATAATTTAAGTTAGTTTATTCAAGATTCACCATTTGGTCAAGATCTAACGGTCCTAATTACACGTGACTCGCGTGACCACGAGTCCCGTACCGTGACTAGATCTTTCACGTGACGTGCCGTGTCAAATTTTCAAAAGATGGTCACGGCACGCGAATGATCACGACACGGGACACGCGAGTCACAGCATGTAACCGACACGCGTGTCGTGCCATTCTGTGTCGTAACCGTGCCATTCCGTGATGGAGCCAGCATGGACGAACGGTAAGCAAGTGCAGGGATGGCTAAGCCACCCTCAAGATTTTGAATTTTTTTTACCAGGTACTTATAACTCAACTAAAAAAATTATTTTATAGGTGTAACAAGGTTGTTAGCCCCCGTATGAAAAATACAAAAAGAACTAAAGGGTTAAATTTGAAAAGGACATGTCTCTTCAAGAAAAAAAGACGCTAGTTTTTTAACTCCCAGACAGCCTTGAGTCCTTGACCATGTGAAAAAACTATAAAGGCATCCTTTGACCGTGTAAAAAAATATAAACAATTGGAAAGTTATTAGCGGTGCTAAATTAGAATAGGAATAAAATAGTGGCGCTAAATTAGAATATGAAAAAAATAACGGTGCTAACTTGGGATGGTCGGACACGATCACCAAAAAAAACATAAATTAGAATTTCTAAAATGCACTGTTAGTCGGTTACCTCAAAATAAAAAGTTATAGGAAATATATAAGAATACGATTAAAAAGCACAAAACCTTGTCTGAAGAGAGAAAAAAATTAAAATAAAAAGCTGAAATTAAATTGGTGTAAAGCAAGAACGTGATATATTTTATTTCTTGAAATTGAGGTTTGTTTTCTATTCATTAATTATTTATAAATTGTTAAATTGTTTTTAATTGTAACTTTTGATAAAGGTTCATGTTAGTATTTTATTTTCATATTAAATTGTTAATATTGTATTTTTCTTGGCCGACTTATGTCACAGACTAGTGGAAAGTGGAAAATCCAATGTATATCCTCTTGTTGATAGGTTGATTCGACTAACTTCTACTCTTCCTGTCTCAACTGCTACTACAGAACGAGCTTTTTCGGCCATGAAGCTCGTTAAAACTGGACTTCGGAACAAGATGGGTGACATGTTTCTCAGAGACTACATGCTTGTTTATATTGAGAAAGAAATGACAAATAAGATTAGCTCATATGAGATTATTACAGAATTTGATTTTTCAAGAAATCACGGGTCTAAATTTAAATAAAGAAAATATGTATATGAGTATGTTATTTTTGTTTTATTTTAGTTTGATAAACATGTCATTTTATTGGTGTTATTTATTTATTGTATTTTATGAAATTAAATAGTAAAGAATCATATTATTTTGTGTTATATAGATTTTGATATTTATTAAAATATTTTTTAAACATATGATGTTTAGTCGGTTAGCCCTCCCTATACTCAAAGTCGAGCTCCGCCCCTGGGAGTCAGCTCCGCCGTACTATTTTTCCCACTCTAATAGGCCCCGATCAAAGCTGTTTGATCAGCGTTACGATTTGTGTGTATTTAATATGTACAATTTTTTATGCAGATCGAACTACTCCGACGAAATACCGGATCCGAATTTGGTTTGATGCTCGTTGAACCGCCACTTAATCTTTATAGAAAAGGGACATGAATAAAAAGAAAGAGATTGAGAGAATTAGAATACAATATAGTATAATTTTATTTTATAAGAGGTCTAAAATAATTGATGTATAAAGAAAAATTATAAAACTTCGTAGATAAAATTACAAATTTTCAATTTAAAAAGAGATTTAGTCATCGTTTCCTCTCATTATTATTCGCCCTTGTCTGTGAATATAGTTGATTTTCATTCAGATTAATTTAATTACAAAAAAAAAAAACGGTAGGTTTCATTCAGATTTCCAAATTGCTCGTCTTAAAAATCTCTTAAAATATGGTGTCAGTGGATTTTGTACACCAATTGCTATAATTTGGACGTCACGTGAGATCATGTTAGATTAAATTGAATGATAAAATCGGATAGAAGTTGAAGTTCATCGTAGATAGACCGAATCAGACTAAATTAAATCACATGGTTCAAATCAAATCAATAACTTTTTCACAATGTCCTGTCAAATAATGGCAATAAAGGGAGACTGCGCGTCAAAGGTCCACATCATAGAAAAAAAAAAATAGCACACACGATTTGCAAAAAAAATTGTTTTAAAAAAAGAAAATTATTCTGAAAAATAATAGATTGTTTTTTATTAAAAAAAATTAGCTAGCTTTGACCACAAAAAAATCAAATTATTAATTCGGTCCTGGACTTCCGGTAGCAGCTGTAAATTTATAGTATAAATTAATTTATATTTGAGTTAGAAATAAGTGGTCATTGGTGTATAAATTAATTTATATTTGAGTTAGAAATAAGTGGTCATTGGTGTAGAAATCAGTATTCAAACTATTAGTGTGATTCGGTCTCATTGGTTGTCCTCTGTGAGAAATTCATCATGTTTCCGATAATTTAATTTTTTTTAATTTGTAAAAGTAAAAAGAATTTGAACAAATTTTAACTTGACCCGTTGGATTAAAATTGCATACTTCATATTAAATTACAAAGTTCTGGAAAAAAAATAATATGTCCGTTAGATCGTTTAATTTTGATCAAACTTGTCAAAAAAAAATGGTAGTAGATGCTGGATGAAATCGCGTGACAACTAGAGAATTAAAAAAAAATGAGACTTACATATTTGATATTTGTATGTATGATAAGTATATTTATTTGGCGCATCGTATGTAATTTTTTTTTTTACAGGTTTCGACACTGCATGACACACACGTGTCTAGTATTTTTTTTTTTTTTCCAAATTTACCTTTTATTTTATTGAAAATTTGTATAAAATCTGAATAAATTTAAAAATAAAGCAAAAATATGGTATTGTAATAAGTAAATTGTAGATGACAAAATTGTGATATTCGAAAATTTTCTTTTACCCAAAAAAATTGGGAAAATTAGGAAAGTTTTAAAATTCATGGAATATTTTCAAGTTTTTTTTAAGAATTTGGCAACAGCTACCAAGTATGAATATTTTAAAGTTAATCCCATGATTTTCCATGTTTTTTTTTCTTCATAAAAGTGATATATACCACCTGTTTCATTAGAAACGAATTGGTCTATACAAGAGTGCCTAGAGACAAGTACAATATAGCAACAGCTAATTAACAAAATAACAAAATCTCACAAGCTGTGAAGCAGCTAGAAGATATCTAAGTAAGCATAAAACTAAAGTTTGCTAAGCATGTCATGGAAAACACACTAAGAATATCATACAAAAAACAGTAAGGGTTGAAGTAGTTCATAAGAGGGAATTAAGAAGCAGCAGAGAAGAGCTAATATGGGTAGTTGGGTCAGAAGAATGGAAGATTATAATATTGCCGATGTATCTGTCTCCGAGAGGATTATAATATTGCCTGCCTGAGACAAATGTGTAACATCCATAGGTAGAACCAAAGTTAATTTAAAAAAAGACTCATCGGAATTAGATTTACACAAACAAGAAGTTAAAGAGATAATTTGAGAACCTAATGAAATAACAGATGGTATTACAACATTTTTGAAGCATACTTTATTTCTAGCTAACCACACTATCCAAATAGTAGCTGCTCTAATTAGTTCTATTAATAGACAATCCTTAAAGAGGGATCCATGCATCTAACAACCACAGATCATTTATGGTATCACAATTAAAGACAAAATTATTATGATTAGTTATCCAATTCCACAATGATGAAATAAGAGGTCAGGTGACAAATGGTTTCTAATGAATCACAAAAATGGCAGGATTGATTTCCATTCCAGCTCTTTTTAGCCAAATTATCTTTGGTTAAAATTTTGTCCTCCTTAACTAACCACATGAAGATCTTAATCTTAAGGGGTCATGATTTTCCATGTTCATTGCATTTTTTTTCATATATTTTGTTGATTGCAATTGGTCAATAAATATATATTAAAAAAAGTTGAATGATACGTGCAAATACATTCACGTCACCTATATATTAAGCTTGTGACGAGGGTGTTCGGCAATTAGACTTACAGTGTTGTAGCTTAAGAGTTTAAGCTGTGTTAAAGAGGAGTTGTTCGGTTAATTTTGGTTAGAGCAATGAAGCTTAGAGTGTATAAAGGTGCTAAGGAGGAGCTCTAAGGAGGCACTGTGCCGTAAGTCTGAGTTTTTATCAACTTAAGAATTTGCTTTAAGGAACCTTAAAAAAGATGCTCTAAGCCTGTCTAAGGCACAACTGTTCGACCAACTTAAGTAGCTAATGAGGTTAAAGCCTGTCTAAGGAGGCTAAAGCCTTGCAGCCAAACACTCACGTCGACGGGCATCTCCTCCAGAAAATTTAGCATGACTAAATATAGAACATCATGCATCAAACAACGTGCTGGCTTGACATGACACGTACAACTAACACACTTAGCAACCCGGCATTTTTATTAATACCCAAAAAAAAAAATTATCAAATTTGTCCTCACCTTAGAATTATTTTTAAAAATGCCCTAACCTCCCAGCTCTGGGGCGGTCCACTGTTCATAAGCAGACCACCCCCCGCTGGGGCGATCCGCTAACTTTTTCTTTTTCTTTTTTACTGTTCATACCGAACCGCCCCACTGTGGGGCGGTTTGGTATGAACAGTAATTTTTTTAGAGACAATATGAATATCAAGATGCTAAATTATAGCGGTAAAAATTCAAATTTTTTTAAATATTTGTTAGATGACTTCTTTTGATGTATAATTAGCATATTTATACTAAAATACGTTAAATTACTTAAAATTATGTTAAATTACGTTGAATTATACTAAATTATGTTAAATTACGTTGTTTTGTACTAAATTACATTAAATTACGCTACATTTATTTTGGACAATTTCCAAAAGCCTAAACCCTAAATCCTAAAAATTACCGTACAAGTTAGGGTTTTAGAAATTGTTCAAAATAAGAGTTTAGGGTTTAGAGTTTAGCGTAATTTAACGTAATTTAGTGTAATTCAACGTAATTTAATATAATTTCAAGTAATTTAGCGTATTTAGTATAAATATGCTCATTATACATCAAAAGAAGTAATCTAACAAAAAACCCAGTTACCGTGGGTTTATTTATTAATAAAAAGTCAAAAACTAGGGTTTAGAAATTAGGATTTAGGGTTTTGGTTTCTTTTAAATATCACTAATTTTATATAAATATGTTATGTGAAAATTGTAAATCATTTAATGTACGGTAATTTTTAGGGTTTAGGGTTTTAGAAATTGTCCAAAATAAGAGTTTAGCGTAATTTAACATAATTAGTGTAATTCAACGTAATTTAACATAATTTCAAGTAATTTAGCGTATTTTAGTATAAATATGCTAATTATACATCAAAAGAAGTCATCTAACAAATATTAAAAAAAATCTGAATTTTTACCGCTAGAATTTAGCATCTTGATATTCATATTGTCTCTAAAAAAAAAATTTACTGTTCATACCAAACCGCCCCACAGTGGGGCGGTTCGGTATGAACAGTAAACAAAAAAAAGTTAGGAACAGTGAACCGCCCCATAGCTGGGCGGTTAGGGCATTTTTAAAAATAATTCTGAGGTAAGGGTAGATTTGATAATTTCTTTTTTTTGGGGTATTAATAAAAATGCCGGCTTAGCAACTATAATAACAATATCTCCTAAAAAAAAACTATAATAACAAAATTAGTGCATAATTTTTAATTTATTTGTTTCCAACATCCTCCCAAATGAATAGAAGGATGGATAAATTTTCTAAATATTCTCCATTTATACATGGATTATTTGCAATTTTTAGGAATTATTCATGAACAATTCCCACATTTATTACGAAATTGTTTGTAAAATTTGTTTTATTAAAAAAAAAGAATCCTAATATATCTGTATGTATCGTAACACAAAAAACATTCTTAAACTATCAATACTTTATATATGAATAATAATTTTAAATCTTGTCGAATTATTTTTAAAAATTTAAATTTATACCCGGTCGCAATATATATTTGAGAGTTATTATTCTTAGCCGTATGCAATACAGCGTGCGTGCTCTCTCAATTTATATCATCTCGTAACTCGACATTGCAAGCATAGTTAAGACAACCTGACTTGTTTTATTGAAAGGTTGGAATTAGATTTGATTTTTATTAACAATTTTTCTCTATTTTTTTCATACTTTTGGTAAATCGGTAAATTATTTTCTTGTTTGATTTCCCTAATTTCCAAGAAAACCCTGCACTTGACCGTCTGATTTCATGCATAAAAAAAATACTAATTAATAATAAGCGATTGTTTCATTCTGCTTTTATAGTCATAAATTCATGATGACGCCATAATTATATCAAACGATTTTAGGCCTTCTAATTCGAATTAGACATGTCAAATTTTCTGTGATTTATAATGAAGGGTTTTGTGAGATCAATGTCGTAAGTGTCAAACAATCGGTTGTAAAAGGCAATCCCTCTCAAAATTTATGATTGCAATTTTTATTATGTGATTAATCAAATCTATTTTTTCCATGATAATTTTTATTGGAAGTAAAATGAAAGTAGCTCCAACTTTATATTCCATAATTTTTTGTTACGATTGAAGCTGTATCATGATCAAATTTTGTTTGGCCTAGCAAATTATATGCGCTAATATTTTAGAAGTACCGATTTCTCCATTTTTGTAAGCATTGGAGAGATGAACACCTCTGTTTACTTCCTTTTGTACATGCTCTGCTCCTTAACTCCTTTACGAGCTCATTCAAGCGAATTAGCAGTTACGGATCGTTTAATCCAATCATCGATAACCACGTCCTATATTCATGATTTTTTTGTAAAGAATCGTATATTTTCATGTGTTAATAATTATTCAACCTATTGGACAAGAAACTCACGCTCCACAGAAGCCAAATCCTTCCGCCTTAATTAAAGAAGCAGTATAATCTTTTGTCAGTACTAATACTCTCAAGTTTCAGTAAACAGTTTCCCTCCAGTGACCCATGATTGCACAAAATATGAAGCTTTGAAATTGATTTTATATAGCTACATTTGATTATATTTCACCGAAACAAAAGTAATTATTTGTTCTATGGTCAGTTCTAAGTAAAACTTTTTTTGGGTCAAAATTATTGATTGATTCTTGGTTGATAATTTAATAATTTTAAAAAGTTAGAAATCTCATTTTACTCTACGAGTACTAGACTACTAGTTCAATCACATTAGAGTAACTTGAGTGTCCATTCATTGCATGCAATGGAGAAGTCATTTTATCTTTTGGTGAAGTAGTGGGAACTGGGAAGGCGGTTAAAAAGAAGGAAAAAGCCAAAAGAGAAAGTAAAAAACAAAAGAACACACCGGTAAATTACTCCTGCATGTCCAAAAAAGGGTACACACTCCATTGGAGCCACTACTCCCTTTTAATTACATAAGAGTACCTGAAGTACTTATTGTCTCCTATATTTTTTTTGTCTTTTTTAAAGTATAAAATTTTAAATATATTTCAAGTAATTAGCTAATTGGAATATCTTACTAGCATTTGTTACAATTAATCATTGACAAGCTCTACACTAAAATAATTAATTTATCAATTGAAATTTTTCCAAAAAAAGAGAGTACATGTAATTATTCTCGGACCCTGTCATTATAATTATTTTTTTGCCAACAACTTATTATTTTTCAATGAATCGATTTCAATACATTCTAATTATACTTTGTGAAATATTTTAATGTGTAATTTTGCATATTTGTAATAAATTCTCTCATATTTGTAATTTTGAATATTCTGCATATTTGTAATAATTTAAATAAAATTTATAATTAAATAAGTTTGAAAAACTAGTCATTACTCTACGAGATGTTGCCGACATTTTTATTAATATCCAAAGTTAATTACAAATTAATAAATATACCCAGAATTAGTGGGTATTTCGAAAAATGTCCAAACCGGCCAGATTCTGGCCGGTTTCCTCTTACCCCAGAAGCCGGCCAAAATCTGGCCGGTTTCCTAAATTTTTTTTATGTTGTACTATTATTGTTATTTTCGAAATTTGGACATTTTCGAATTATTTTCTATTTAGATTTCTGTTCAGAATATGGCCTGTTTGGACATTTTTTGAAATTTTCACTAATTCTGGGTATATTTATTAATTTGTAATTAACTTTGGATATTAATAAAAATGTCGGCAACATCTCTTTCACATCTCATCTCGTGGTTCTTCCAAGCTTTGATTCACCTAAATCGGAGTTCGTATGACCAAGATATGGCCAAATACGAACTGTGTGTCGGCAGCACGGGCTGAGTACGTCCGCACTGGGCTCGGTTTCTCTGAGTGCGTTCGCATTCTAGGTTACTGCGTCCGCACTGGGGTCGGTTTCCTCTGTGTTGTTCTCTGAATTTTTGCAATTCAAACGGGCATAAATCATGATCCGTAACTCCGTTTTCAGTGTTCTACCACTTTTCGGAAAGCTTGCGAGGAGATCTACAATTTGCTCCATTTCCTGTAATTTAAATAGACTTTGGTAATAACTTGATTCTTGGATGTATTTGACACTAAACTAAGCATAAATACAAGAAATTTGGTACAGTTTGGAGGTCAAATCATATCCTACGGTGTATAGAAAATTGGCTTATCATCGGTGATATGGTAGTACACTCCTAAGGTTTACTGGCCAATTATGTTTAATTTTTTTTTCTTATCTACTGTACATTTCGGTACAATATATATATATATATATATATATATATATATATATATATATATATAGAGTAGAACTAGGGTGCTCTCGAGTTCACCAAGCCCTTGGTGAACTCAAGTCCAAAAGTCATCGGATCGGCTTCAAACGACGAATCCGACCGTTGAAACCCGTCTACCTTACGAGTGATGTGTCTACATGCAAAAATTTTAAATTTTGAAATTAATTTTGCATAGAGTCAAGTGGTCAAAAAACGTCAAAAAAATGAATGCATTAAAATTAATTTATTAACCTTCTAATTTTGACCACTTGACTCTATGTAAAATTAATTTCAAAATTTAAATTTTTTGCATGTAGACGCATCACTCGTAAGGTAGACAGGTTTCAACGGTCGGATTCGTCGTTTGAAGCTGATCCGATGAGTTTTGGACTTGAGTTCACCAAGGGCTTGGTGAACTCGAGAGCACCCTAGTTCTACTCTATATATATATATATATATATATATATATATATATATATATATATATATATAGCTGGGCTATGGTGAGTTGTGAAGTAAGATGTCATTTTTACTTCACGCTCATATTTTCATTTTGAAAATCCTAACAACCGATCTGAACCGATCAACATGTTCTAAATATTGAAATGGGCTTGGAGACTAAATTTTACATTTTTGGAATTTTTTTAGTATTCATTAAGCCACTTTGAAAATCACTGATTCGATGGTCCAGAAATTTTTACTGTTCACAGTGGATCAGCAATTTTCAAAGTGGCTTAATAAATAGTAAAAAAATTCTAAAAACGTAAAATTTAGTCTCCAAGCACATTTCAATATTTAGAAAATGTTGAGCTGTTCCGATCGGTTGTTTGGATTATCAAAATGAAAATATGGCGTGAAGTTATTTTACTTCACAACTCATCATAGTCTCTCTCTCTCTCTATATATATATATATTTTTTTTTTTGGTCCCTTTGTATATTATATGCAATCCTAACAATTAGTCAGTGTTTTTACGTTATTATTTTTCCACTCTGATCTGTGACGGAGCCACATAACTTCCTCCTCTGGCTCAAAGTTTTAAAAAAAATATACTTCTATATATATGCATTTATCTGAAAAAATATATAAAAATATACTTAAATTTATGCTCACCCTACTAAACATCTTGGCTCAGCCCCTACTAAACAAAAACACTCACTAAACATCTTGGCTCACCCCCTACGAAAATGTACAGTAGATAAGAAAAAAAAAAATAAACATAGTTGGCCAGTAAGCCTTAGGAGTGTACTACCATATCACCGCATTTTTATTAATATCCAAAGTTAATTACAAATAATAAATATACCCAGAATTAGTGAAAATTTCGAAAAATGTCCAAACTAGCCATATTCTGAACAGAAATCTAAATAGAAAATAATTTTGAAAATGTCCAAATTTCGAAAATAACAATAATAGTACAACATAAAATCTAAATAGAAAATATTAAAAAAAAATTGAGGAAACCGGCCAGATTCTGGTCGGCTTCTGGGGGAAGAGGAAACCGGCCAGAATCTGGCCGGTTTGGACATTTTTCGAAATACCCACTGATTCTGGGTATATTTATTAATTTGTAATTAACTTTGGATATTATAAAAATGTCGGGAGATGTTGCAATTATCACATTATCATTTCTAATTGACCTGCCATTCTAATAAAAAAAAATACTTTTGTACGGCACAAACTACATTTCTAAACCAGGCCCAAATGCAAGCACTAAGGAAATATTATTTAAAAAAATTTCAGAAGTAGAAGGACCTATCGGTAAACATACACTCTCATAAAATCCCCATCGCTCTGTCACTTCACTTTTCGCTCTCACCTCTCTGCTCAGTCGCTCTCTATCCATTTGTCGCTCGCCTCTCTCCGGCCTCCTCTCTCTCTCTCTGTTTCTCTCTCTCGCTTGTGTTTATTTAATTTCAAGTAGGAGGCGCATGAAGCCAAGTATCGAAGAATGAAAGAGAGGAGAGATGGGCAACTGTGGAACAAGAGAAGAGAATGCTGTCGTCGCTGCTCACGCTCAAGGTCTCTGCTTTTTCTTCATTTCTTGCCCAAATTTACTTTCTTCACTGCCCTCTATTTGGATTTCTCATCAATTTTGTTGGAAAGTTTCTGTTTAATTTGAATTATATATGGGTTTTGCGGTCCTTTCGAGTGATTTACTTCAAATTTTGCTCTGTTCTTTGCTTTGGGTTCCCAGGGAGGGGTGCTTGTCTTTCTTTTTTCAATGTAGTTACTAATTGAGGTGATTAGTGGGGGAAGCTTGCTTTTGTTAATTTTATCTTAGGTAAAAAATTTCATTCCCACTTGTAGTAAAACCTTCTTTTTTTGGAATACCATGGTTGTTAATATTAATTCAGTTAATTGACAGGATTTCTCCGTACTTTGATGGTATAATGTCGCATTATCTAAATTTGGATTCTCAGGGAAAAAACATTCTGTGAATTATTGGTTGCATTGCATGTGTAACCGGGAAAATTTGTGATTTAGTTTCATACTTATTTGAGATGTGAATATTGATTAGAAAACCTACATGCTCCAGCATTAATTGTTTCTTTGTTTAGCTAAACAGTGAACAGAAAATTTTCCAATTTCTGAAAAAGTTACATTGCCATTTCAGCTATCACTATCTTTTATATTGATTTATATAATTAATTGACAAATCAAATACCTCTATTTTGTTTTAGATAGCTCTGAGTATTGTTTTACCTCCAATTTTGGTTTATTATCAGGCATTTTTGTTAAATTTTAGTTTGTATAATTTTTAAAAAGTCAAATCTTGAACTGAAAAGGTGGCTTATTTGCATGCAAAAACTGAGCAGATCTGAAATTATTTTATTGATAAATCTACAGTGTCAAACACACTTGGCATTTTAATAATTTAACAAAGACAAAATACTGCTGTCTTCTCGCCTGCCATGTTCTATCTATGTTAATAGTATTATCAATATTTATAGTTCTTAATTAGTCTTTATTTGTTTTATATGATAGTTTAAGTATTAAACAAAGGGTTATGTTGGCCATAATCATATACTCTTGCAAAAACTAAGCCTTTCTACTTTGATTTGCATGTCTTGAGCTCGTTATATCTTTTGTAGAGTACCTTCTATTGAAATAGGTAAAGTATAGCTTTTAAATGTAATATTGACAACTGGTTGGTATAAAATGCTCATTTGAAAAAAAAATGAAGGGTTTTCTAGTGAGTTTTCTTTTCCTTTCTTTCTTCTTTTTTGGTGAGGGTAATGGCCATTGGCAGATGTCCTGCTTTGAAAATAATTAAGAGTTCAGTGCGGATATATATTCTTTTGCGGTTTTAAATCTTCAAGCCACACTTTTTGCATATATACTAGTTAGTGCAACTATTGTGGAATTTTGTGTAAGCTAACATTAACTGGCTCATGCTAGGGTAGTTTATGTTCTAATGCAAAAAAATATCTTCCCATAAAGAAAGCATGGCAACACATTGTATGTTAAAGAAAAAAAGTATGTGTTTTAAATATGGCATAATTGAAAAAATTGCCATCTTGTAAACCCTATAGACATCTGTGTAATTCCTAATTTGTCAGAGTGGCAATTGCATGCTTCCTGCAAAATCAGATGTCATTGCATAATATGATAAATATGAAAAATATCCTCCTTAGTCATTGCTTTCCTCTTTATACAAAGCAATTCGCATACAAGGGGCATTTTTGGTAATATTTTGGATAAATCAGAAGAGAATCATACCAAGAGTTATTCATAGACAACATGCATGTAGTATAAGATATATATATATATATTGTATTCTTCTCAATTTACCAGGGCATGCATGATACTTGTAGATTATACTTGGAAAAAAATGCAAATTTTCAAGTAATGATTTCCTTTCTCAAATAATGGACAGTGCAACAGCTCCACATGTTTCAAGTACATGACAAGAAGCACACACGCACCTTCTCTGACATCAGTGACCCGTCAACCCCAAGGAATCTAGAAGATTCCAAGAACATCTCTATTTACACCAATGTAATCGCCTTCTCCCTGTTTGAACTGGAGACGATCACCAAGAGCTTCAGGCCTGACTATGTGCTTGGCGAAGGGGGCTTTGGTACGGTTTACAAAGGGTATATTGATGAAAATGTGCGGGTTGGGCTGAAATCTCTGCCCGTTGCTGTTAAAGTGCTTAACAAGGATGGACATCAAGGCCATAGGGAATGGCTTGTAAGTTTACTTATTATATTCCTGAGCATGATATTGATGTATGAGTGAGGCTATGGTACTATGTACAGCACATATTGGCCCATACTATGGATCAATATCTCTATTTATAAAGTGCAAACAGTTGATCTAAACTGTATAACATAATCACCACATGAAAATGTACTTGTAGATCAAATCTTACATTTTGTAGAATTTTTTTACTATTTTTCAGATAGGTAAAAAATCACTTGATATAAAGATTCTAGACCATTCAAAAGTAGTGATTTTCTATGTATCTAAAAAAAATAGTAAAAAGGTTTCTAAAAAATATAAAATTTAGTCTGCAAGTACATTTTCATATGGAGATCACGTTGAATGGTTCAGATCAACTGTTTGGACTTTGAAAATGGAGATATAGTTACATAGTACGGGCCAATATGCGCTATGCATAGTACCATAGGCTCACTCTTAATATATACTTCTAGTTACCTTTTTGGTATGATAATAATTAATAAGTATAGGATTTTTGGCTCTTTTGTCATGATAATTGACTGCATAAGCAAACATCAAAAGCATTAACAGCCGGGACCTCCTATACTGCCACTAGTGCCCCACATGTTAACCCTTAACATAAGCAAACATCAAAAGCATTAACAGCTGGGACCTCCCATACTGCCACTGGTTTATGTTTTCATTTTTTTATGTAAAAGAATTCAAGAAATGCTGTAATTTTGTTAACGAAAAAGTTGTTTTTTGTGCAGACTGAGGTAAATTTTCTGGGACAACTGAGGCATCCAAATTTGGTAAAATTAATTGGGTATTGTTGCGAGGATGATCACAGACTTCTTGTCTATGAATTTATGTTCAGAGGAAGTCTTGAAAATCACCTATTCAGAAGTAATTTTTTTTTCCTCTCTCTTGTATCTATGTTTGGCTTTGTGACTCCGGTTGGGTTTCAGTTCTAGCCTACCCCAACTTGTTTGGGAATAAAGGCTTGGTTGTTGTTGTTGTTGTCTCTCTTGTATATATTTTCTTCAGCATGAAATAACTTCATTTTTTGCAGTTACACTCGGTATTTCACCACATCAGCAACACCAATTATTTCTCATATTGGCTATTTGCGAAAAGCTTCTTTTTGCTATTTGTGATTTATAATTCACATTCGGCATATTACATTATTGGGAGTATTTGAAAATATGGGAAATGATGTTTTTTTTTTTAACTTGAATGGAGGTTTTTGGAATTAATATACAACAGAATTATAAACACAAATCACAGCGTTTTATTGATTTACGTTTTCTTTCATATTTTCTTTTGGTACAGAAACAGCCACTCCTTTACCATGGTCGACTAGAATGTCAATTGCACTTGGGGCAGCCAAAGGTGTCGCTTTTCTTCACAATGCAGAGAGACCGGTTATATATCGTGATTTTAAAACCTCTAATATCTTACTTGATTCTGTAAGTAACACTTCTCATAAATTATGCTGCATTTGTAGAATCTGTAAATAGTTTGTTGACAAGTTCTTTATTCTGTTTTTATTTTCTGAAGGATTATACAGCCAAACTGTCTGATTTTGGCCTTGCAAAGGCGGGCCCACAGGGGGATGAAACGCATGTGTCAACACGGGTCATGGGTACCTATGGCTATGCTGCCCCTGAATATGTCATGACTGGTACTGTACATGTCTCAATTAACATTTGCTAATTTCTACATCAACTCAATCCATTTTTTCTGTGTTGTTTCGGCTCTAAGCTGTTAGTTTTACATCTCACCAACCAAGAAAAGGGAACTTTTTGTATTGTAAACGACAGCTTTTGCAATCCCCAGAAAAAGTGAATTTTTGCCAAAAAGAAAAAAATTAAGTTTTAACCACAGGAAAGCCCCAGCTTTTTTACCATTTGATCTACTGGTTAACTGAGTGTTGATTAATTCACTTTTCTAACTTTAATGATAGAGAGACTTCATTTACTTGGGTTATATTAGCGTTAACTATTTTGCAAATAAAAAAAAGGAAAGGGACTTTTAGAATTTCAATATCAAAGAAGGGCTTTTGTGAATTATACTGTTCAGAAAACAGATGTTTTGCCGCCTAGTACCTCACAACATTATTTTCCCTTTTAGATTTTAGTATTTAAAAAAAAAAAGAAGGCAAATTACCTACTGTATTTCATTGAATAAACAAAAGATAGTTACAATATTTATAAGGAAAAAAACAATAAAAGGTGTAATCTAGGCCTGCTTATATCCAAGCTACTGCATCTAAGCTCATGTCCCATGTTAGTATTTCTGTGTCTTAGATGCTGTTTTGAAGATCCATAGGTTTTTAGTTTTTACTTTCTACAAATACATTTATCTATAAGAAAAACTCTTCTATTAAAACAGGTCATCTGACAGCAAGGAGTGACGTATACAGCTTTGGTGTGGTCCTACTGGAGCTCTTAACTGGTCGCAAGTCGGTTGACAAGACCCGACCCAGCAAGGAGCAGAGCCTGGTTGACTGGGCCCGGCCCAAGCTAAATGACAAGCGCCGCCTCCTCCAAATCATTGACCCACGGCTGGAGGGCCAATACTCGGTTCGTGGGGCCCAGAAGGCATGCAGTCTCGCCTATTACTGCCTCAGCCATAACCCTAAAGCCCGGCCTCTCATGAGTGATGTGGTTGAAACTCTAGAACCATTACAGGGGAACAGCAGTGGCGTCGGTGACATGGTTGTTCCTGACTACAGGGTTTCCCGTACCGGGTTGAACTGCCGGGCCATACCCGGGCCAAAGTGTTCTTCCCCTGCCGTGCCAACATGCCGGGTGCGATGAAGTCTGATTTGAGGTGTGAGCTCTCTAACTTTTACCTGAGGTTAGGTTGAGGTTAAGGATAAGGTTAAGTTGTGTATATTTGAAAAAAAAATTAGGAGGGTGGTTTGGTTTGGCTTGGTTTTGTTGGGTGTGTCATGTCTGGATTGGTTTGTGTTTATGTCTGTTTCTAATTTTGGTTTTGTTTCTTTTTCTTACCGGGTTCATGTAAATTTGGTTTGTGTTGTGATGTTTGGTGGTTGTAGTGTGATTGTACTGAGCCGTGCCTGGCCGAATGGGTCAGGTTTTTATTAATCCTTAAGCAATTGGAAACAAAATTGCCTCCCTAGTTTTTAGCCTTTTACTGAATTTGAGATCCCATGTAGTCATGAAAATTGCTTGTGCTTTATTATAATAGAGCTCTTAGTTATAATTGCATTTATATAATTCATGTTGAGATGGGTGGCATGACCTCTAACCTTTACTAAAAAAAATATTAAAAAAAAACATGTTGAGATGGATTTTGTCAGTACCATAGGGTACTTTTCTTTTTTCCTGTACTGGTAAAATCATTGTAAATGGTCGAAACACTTGCTGAGAATCCTTAAAATCTTCAATTACCATTAATGCCATCTTATATAAATAAAAGAAAATACTTTTTGTGCATGGTACAATGTACCAAAAAATGGATTAACTGTGCATAGATACAAAAATAGCCACACCACATGGCTAGGCTCTTGTACCTTCACTGTGCAATGAAAATGAGTCAGAGCTTGTCATTGATGAATTGGAATTGTGGTCCACTTTAGAAAATCACTTTCTAGATTCTTTACCCCCCGTGTTCTAATTTTGAAATTAATAATGTCAGAAACTATTTGTTGATGGTACCTCCTACTGAAAGTGTAGTTAATCAATTGATACAGGTCTTACTGATACCATCTCCAAGCATATATTAATCATAGCGACCAAACACCCACGCCACATACCAAATATCTCAAAGTAAAAATGGGGGACTATGCCAAACGGATCAAAGTCAAAGTTCTAGCATGGAGGGTTGAGCAGCCGCAGGTTCTTCCTCCACTACCAAACCCACCGGTTAGAAGGTAACCGGCTCAAAGGCCACGCCAACAGAACCAGCCACCGTCTCCCAACATTCATAGTTATTCAGGTGAGAGTAGCGCAACATCAAACTATCACCCATGGGCGCAGTCGTCCAGGCCCATAATAGGGCAGGCCAACATAAACTCTCGCAGGAACAAAGGGATATGGGTACCAAAACCTAGAGTGGAACCAGTCAGGCCGGTGGTGAGGCTGGCACACAAGAATGAACCAAACCAGGCATGGCGCGTGAAGGAAACCACTAAAACAGACATCAGGCGGATCAAGAGAGATGAGGTCCAGAAGAAGAAAGCCAAACTAGTGGAAACCATGAGACAACCGGATACCATGTCAACTATCCAAGAGGAGGATCTCACTGAGAAGAGGATGGTGCAGAGTACTGCAACACCAATGGTCACATTTCTATTGGGATCAACTATGGCAGTATCAGTCGGATCGCATGTGGCAGCGAGAATATTCAACAACAACCAGAGATAACGTCTCTTTTAGTATCTATCGGCATTAAATGGATTAAAACATATTTGTTTCAAACGAGTACGGGTGGAGATGGGCTCGAGGAAAAGGTATAGAGGCAAATAGTAGTATCAGAGCATGGGGATACGGGGGACAAGACAGTTAACCACCAGGAGGAAGAAATGGATGGCAGCTGGCAAGAACCATTGGCTAAAGGTATGTGGTTTTTAAACTCTCCTCTTTTACAGGGCCCATATCTTCTAGGCCCAAGTGAAGAACCTACCTTCGAGATGGTGAGGAGATGCCACCAGGTTTTGAACAGACTCAAACCAAGGATCTGCTAAGCACAACCACTACACCTCTACTCACATCAAGCCCAGTCCGTGACCCGATCAGCTCAACACGTGAATCGCTCAGCCCAATCCTCAACTTTTCAAGCCCAACACGTGAACCGCTCAATGCCACGGTCCGCCAAAGTGCACGGATCAAGAGAAAGCTTGATGGCCATTACATTCCAATAATGGACAAAGCCCAAAAAATGTTGAGATATGAGATTAACAAGCCCAATAAGAAAAAGAATGCCAAGGCCAAGGGACCGGATCAACCCAAGCCGACCTACATGAAGAACAAGGACTCGCTATCACAGATCCAGGCGGAACTAGTGGTCGTGGCTACAGGTGTGGAAATGGAGGAAAGCCTTCATGAGGCGATGATGCAGGCAGTGGTAGAGGTGGCCCCGCCAAATGCCAATGGGATTGAATAGGCATTTGCTAGTTTTTATCTAGTAGTTATTTTTAGTTTTTAATGTTTTGTGCAAGGGAAAATATTTTCTCTGTGTTGTTGGAAGTTGATGATGATAGTTTGCAAGAAGTTTGTATTACAAGTAGTATCAAGTAGTTAGGGTTTTTTTTTTAAGTTTAGGATAGCTGTGCAAGTAGGGGATGATAGGGAAAGAACTATGATAATTTGTTGTAACAAGAGGGATGTGGGTCTAGAGCCGATGTTGTACCATCCTTCCAAACACAAATTAATGCCAAGTATTATTGCTTTTGATTATGATTATGAGTTGTCTACTTTACCTCATGAATATCTAAATTCAAAAT
Source organism: Carex littledalei (assembly GCA_011114355.1). Classification (NCBI taxonomy): domain Eukaryota; kingdom Viridiplantae; phylum Streptophyta; class Magnoliopsida; order Poales; family Cyperaceae; genus Carex; species Carex littledalei. Next base: position 5,079,283 of record CM022095.1, on the reverse strand, counting down.
ATTAGCATGGAATGTAAGAGGATTGAATGAGAAACAAAAGAGATTGGATCTGAGGCAAACCATATTGATGCAAAAATCAGACATTGTATGCTTGTAAGAAACGAAAAAACAAACAATGGAGACCCGATTCATTAAGGAAATATGTGGCAATAGGTTGAAAAAAATAGACTCTTGATGCTAACGGCACTAGAGGAGGGATCCTGATTGCATGGTTGGACAACAATTTTGAGAAAATTAGTTCTTAGACGAGGAGATTCACATTAACGGTACTGTTCACAAATAAGAATGATCAACAATCATTCTACTTAACAGGGGTTTACGGCCCCTCAACTACCACACTCCGCCAACAGTTTCTTGATGAACTAGAAGAAATCAAGCCCTCGGACAACACATCTTGGGTTATATATGGGGATTTTAACTTTACACTGCATCAAAGTGAGAGAAATGGAGCAAATCACGGCCAAGGACACAACAAATTTGCGCAATTCATCTCATCTCTGGGGTTGATAGACTTACCGTTACAAGGCAGACGATACACTTGGGCAAGAGCAAATGGACAACATCAAGCGGCAATGGCAAGACTCGATCAATTCCTTATCTCAACAGAGTGGAACAACTCATACCTGATCTCCTCACAAAGGGCGATGCCAAATACATCATCAAACCATTACCCGATCCTCTATACGGTGACAACGAGATGCAACAAAACCAATTTTTTTGGTTTGAAAATATGTGGCTCAGATCAATACAACTACATCACATTGTAGCATCATGTTGGAATCAAACCGGCAAAGCAGAGACACCGATTGAACTACACATCAAGTTGCAAAAAATGACTAAAAAGATTAAGACCTGGGCTGGGGACAAAGTTACCACAATAAAGAAACAAATTGGAATATGTACGGAGTTTATCGGGTGGATAGACAAAGTCACAGAAATAAAAGATGTCACAGGTTTGGAGAAACTAGTCACAAGACTATTAAAAGAAAGATACACATATCTCTCTGTTCTAGAAGAAGAATTATGGAAGCAACGCGCAAAAACCAAATAGGAGCTAGAAGGTGACCGGGGTACAAAATATTTTCACGCGGTAGCATCAGCTACAAAAAGAACAAACACCGTCCAATCAATTAAATACCAAGGAGCAATGCACACGGACCAAAAGACCAAAGTCAATGCTTTCTTCAATTTCTTTATAATTCTGATAGGTACGTCAACCGAACCGATGCCCCACATTCACTGGCCGAGCTTATACACACAACAAACAGATCTAATACACACGGGTACAGAGATAATAGTGGAAGAAATAAAAAAAGTGATAACGTAGTGGCCGAACAACAAAAGCCCGAGCCCGAACGAGTTCAGAGAGAATTCTACAAGGCTTTTTCTAATCTACTGGTACCGGACTTGCATGCGGTATTTCATAAAGTCATGGCAACACAACTTATTCCAAAGACGGACATGGCAACAAAAACTGAAGAATATAGACCACTAAGCCTCATTCATGTAGTCCAAAGAATCTTCTTAAAGGTCATTGCCAACCGAATCAAGAGGGAAATGGCTAACTTGGTGGAACCGACACATACCGGGTTTGTGCAGGGGAGGCAAATAATGGAGGGGTTTATGTGCTCTCAACAAATTCTGCATCATGCTCAACATAAAAATATATCTATGGCCATATTTAAAGTAGATATTCATAAGGTGTTTGATACAGTAAGTTGGGAGTTCCTGACAACAGTAATGCAACATTTGGGATTTCCACCAAACTGGGTGGGATGGATAAAATATGCGGTACTTACTGGATTTTCGCAAGTAATCATTAATGGACTAGTAGGAAAGAAAATACTGTTGAACGGGGAGTACGTCAAGGAGATCTGTTATCACCACTAATTTTCATTATGGCAATGGATTTTTTGACAAGAGGGTGCACAAAACTAGTACAAACCGGTGCATGGAGTCTTCCCTATCAGGATATGAAGCCATGCCTTCTGTATGTGGACGATGCGCTCCTCTTTCTCAAACCAGAAATAAGATCGGTGCAGATAATAAAAATTGTGTTCACAGTGTTTCAACAAATTTCTAGTTTGGCTATAAATTTACACAAGTCCGAGATAACTTTGGTACAAGACAATGAACATCTCGGGCAGAGCTTGGCATCACATATCGGGTGCAAGTTAGGTGAATTTCCAATGAAATACCTAGGCTTACCGCTATCAGGAAAGAAGCTTAACAAAACTACATATCTTCCCATTATCCAAAGGTTCTCTAATCGGTTAGCGGGATGGGCAGCAAAACATTTGACGATTGCGGAAAAATTAGTGTTGATCAATGGTGTATTATCAGCACTACCCGTGTACTACATGTCCTGTTTCATACTTCCCATATGGGTAATAGACGAGATAGATAAGATAAGGTGCAGATTTCTATGGCACGGTGTTAACCCACAAAAGAAGATGAATCTTGCAAATTGGGACTTGGTGTGACACCTAAGGCATCAGGGGGCTTGGGGGTAATGGATATCAAAACCTTTAATAAAGCACTGCTACTCAAGTGGTGCTTGAAATGGATAAAACAGGAAATAAACTTGATCAAACCATTACTGGCACACATGGCTTTGGAGCATGATTTGATGCCGATATAAATTTCAAGGTTGATTAGGGTCACAAAGCTATTTTGGGATAGCTCTGTCTCAAGAACAGTGGGATAGCTCTGTCTCATGATTGGGGAATGGGCATACTCAGAACACACTACTTGGAGCTTCATTCATACACATATGGAGATAATCAAACACTGGCATAGGTGTTCGAATCGGGGGGGTTGCAGCTCACACTGAGAGAACCAATATAAAAAACAACAGCTTCTCAACTGGTAGACCTCACGACTGACACGACACAAATAATAATCACAACAGCCACAGACAGAGGTACATGGAAATGGACCGAGACAAGGGTATTTTCGGTAAAATAGGCTTACCAGGCAATGAAGAATGATCCTGGCATTGCCAGCAGATTATACCGCGTATGGGCAACAAAAGCGCCACCCAGATTCAAAGTTTTTGGGTGGCTCATGATCCTTAGCCGATTCTTAACAATCGACAACCTAATGAAAAGAGGAATGATACTGGTAAATTGATGTGTCATATGCAACACAAACACTGAAACAGTGAGACATCTATTCTCAGAGTGTGAACTTTCTCAACAGATATATACATTGATGGTAACAACATATCATATACGAATGCCAGATTATCAGCAGCCACTTTACCGATTATCAATACAAACTTTCCAAAGCCTGAGAGATCATTGTTTATCATAGCAAATTTTGTAACATGGAGAGAACAATGTGCGAGAACATTCAGGGCTTCAAAATGCAAGGTACATGAACTAATGGTACAGATACAACAACAATGGAGGCTCGGTTCGGGTAAGACCAGACAAATAAATTCTACAATGCAGATCTGATACTGCAGCTGTGGCCCATCTACTGAAGGATTTCAGTTAAACATAATTTAGACTTCCTCATTAGCTTATTATTTTTTCTTCTGTCTTCTTTTGAGTTTAGTTTTTGGGAATAACTTAACTCAAGCATCTTATTTACCATTTCATTTTCTTTCTTATTTTCTGAAATATGTATTGTAACATGACTTATGTAACAATTCATTCATTAATCAAATAGAGGCCAAGACCTCTGTTTTACTCAAAAAAAAAAATTACATGTCTTTTGAAAATAGAGATCCAACCTATATTCTCTTGCTGAACTTTCGTGGGATTTTCTTGGATCACTTTTGGACCTTTGAAGCTTTTTGATTTATTTTTTAGAATTAGATCTTTTGTCATTTTATTGGATCTGTGATTTAATATGCATGAAACCCCACTTAGTTTGTTATGAAATTCTTCCATTGCCTTACTCCGACCGCTCCTTAAAAAACTTAATTTGTTGCATTACCGTTGCTAAATATTTAGACTTTTAATTTACTGTTGATTTAGTTGGTCTTTCTTAATATAGTAGGGCTAGGTAATATGTTTGTTCTTAGGGGTGTCAATGGGTACGATACGGGTAGGGTGAAAGTATTTTCATACTCATACCCACTAAGAATTGACATTACTCATATCTTACCTTTACCTATTAAGAATTGACATTACCCTGCCCTGCCCATACCTGTTAAAATTATCGGGTAACAAAACAGTAGTGGGTGAATAACGAATAATAATAGTAATATAATAATTAATTTTATTTTGTTTTACATATAGAACATCAAAACTCATTATTTCACACATATGCAATCACATTACTAATAAAAAAAATGTACAATCAATTTCAACTAAATTGTTTTTTTATAAAGCAAGAGAATTTGAAAACACAAATATCTATTCGGATAAATTCAATTATTTAACTATAAAAACATTCATGCAAATAAAAGTAATATGTTTAACATTTTTCTTATAGCAGAAACATACACTAAATAACAAAGAGTAGGGTTAGAATGCACCATTGGTTTTGTGTTCCAATCATGCTCCATGTCATTTTCTCTGTTTTCAAAGTTTGAATAGTCGATCCGAACCGCTCAACATGATCTTCATATTAATATATGCTTGGAGATCAAATTTTATATTTTTGAAAATTTTTTACTATTTTTTAGATAGGTACAAAATCACTGTTTTTAGATGGTCTAGAATTTTCTGAAAACAAAACTTTTGTACCTATTTAAAAAATAGTAAAAAATTTCCAAAAAATGTAAAATTTGGTCTCCAAGCACATTTTAATATGAATATCATTTTGAGCGGTTTGAATTGACCGTTTGAACTTTGAAAACAGAAAAAATAATGTGAAGCATGATTGGAGCACAAAACCAATGATGCATCCCTACTCAATAACAAAGAGTTATACATCACTAATTATTGCAAAAATATTATTATATGAAATATCACAAAAATAAATTTTACCATAACTAATTATTGCTCAAACACTATCATATAATATTATTTTATATAATTACCCTATAAGGTAACGGGTACGAAATAGCCTTTACCCATATCCATACTTGTTTAGCTAACAAAAAAAATTCTTACCCATACCCATACCCGATAAGCTAACGAAAAGAAAACCTTACCCATACCCGCCTTAACGAATACGGTACGGTAGGGTAAACGGTTAAAAGGGTATCATTGACACCCCTATTTGTTCTCAGCTTAGAATTGTGGTTATTTGCTCATCTAATTTTTTGAAAGAATTAAAACCAGCCATATAAAATGATGAAGAATTCAATTACTTTTCATTACATTTTATTATCTCATTTTATTGATCTCCTTCTTTACCTTTTCCAACTCATGCCAACCCAACAAAATGTAAACACAATGTAACTAGAAGAGAAAAATGGAATGAAATGCGAAAAGATCTTACGCATTTTTCATCCTCATTTGTTGATTGGTCTTATTTTCTGTTTTTTTAAAAGAAATAGAGATCAAGCCTCTATTTGATTGATAAATGTTTCGATACATGAGTCATGTTACAAAACAAGTAATCTAAAGAGCTAGAAATGGAACTTACTCAGGAGCTCAAGTGAAGCATCCCTTTACAAAAGTAATTGAAAAAAAATAAAAATAAAGTGTTATTGTGTAAAAGACGACAGTAAAGGCGTTGTTGTTGCTGTACAGTGATTCTCAGTGATCGTTTTCCCTCCCTTTGTCTCTGCTGATACGCGTCTGAGCTCAGTTTCCACTGTTCTCCAATTTGTATCATAAGTTCTTGTACCATGGACTATGAGTCTCTAAACACCCTTGCACATCGTTCTCTCCATACAATGAAGTTTGGAATAAAAAATAGAGACATTTCCTTTGATGTACATTATTTGCTTAATAATGGATGTGTATCCTGTAGGAAGTGAGGCATTCTGATCTGATATGCTGATACCATAATAGTTTGAATTATTACCGATATTTCACATTCAAAGAAAAGGTGCCTGACCGTTTCCGCCTGTTTTTTGCACATGCAATATCTATTAACGATAATAAAGCATTTCTTCCTCAAGTTATCTACTGTTAGAATCCGATTTTGTATCATGAGCCAAGCGAAGACTCAAAATCTCAGAGGTGCCTTCATCGACCATATCATCGGTATGTTAGTGGCAATTGAAGGTTCGTCTTTGATTGCCCAGTAGGCTGACTTAACTGAGAAGATTTCATTTATCGTCCATTTTCATCTTGCTTCATCCGGTGCCACAGTTGTCGCTAGCTGTGTGATGTGTCCTGTTATAATGTTGACCTATTTTGTAGCTGATTCCGAGATAGGGTGTCTAAGTTGGTTTAGCATATCCGAGTTAACGGCCCCTGCCAATGTTTGAGCGGTATTTTGGACATGAGAGTATAGGTCCGGAATACTGAGCTGAGAACACCTATTCCCCAATCATAGTGCCAAAAACTGATGTCGGTTCCATTTCCCACTGATCTTGTGATGGAGATGTTCCAAAACTGAAGAATAATTTTTGATATGACCTTTGTGATTGAGGTCGGCATGAGGTGGTCTGTTAGTTCCATTCTTCCCAGTAGTGGTTTGAGTAAGTTTTCATCCGGTTTGATCCATCTCCAACACCATTTGAGCAACATTGCGTTGTTGAACACCTTGAGGTCAATTACCCCCAAACCTCCGAGCTTCTTGGGTGTGCATACGAGATCCCAATTGGCTAAACTTATCTTTTTTTGTCATGATGTGCCATGCCATAGGAAGTTGCGTCTGATTTTGTCAATCTTGTTGAATACCCACATTGGTATTTTGAAGCATGACATATAGTAAACTGGTAATGCAGATAAAACTCCATTTATCAATACTAATCTGCTTGCTATTGAAAGATGTGCCAACCAACAAGTTTGTTCTTGAACCTCTGTATATGTGGTAGGTATGCGATTTTGTTAAGCTTCTTTGATGATAAAGGTAGTCCCAGATAAGTCATTGGAAGTTGTCCAAGTTTACATCCAATTTGCGATGCCAGCTGGTGTGCCATGTTGTGGTGATCTTGTATCACAAAAAGTTCAGATTTACTGAAATTAATTTCTAAACCCGAAATCTGATGAAATATTGTAATACAATTTTCAGCATTTGTATGGAGCGTGTTTCTGGCTTTAACAAAATGAGGGCATCATCCGCATATAATAAGCAAGGCTTCATATCCGTGTACGGAAGGATCCATGCTCCCGTCTGCACAAGCTTAGAAAGCCATCTTGTCAAGAAGTCTATGGCCATTATGAATAATAGGGGTGACAGGGGAGACCTTGACGTACACCTCTTCTCAGAAGTAATCTTTTCCCTAATAGACCATTTATGATAACTTGTGAGGAGCCCTTCAATACCGTGTGTTGTATCCAAGCAATCCAGTTAGCTGTGAATCCTAAGGAACGCATAACTGAGATTAAAAATTCCCAACTGATGGTGTCAAAGGCTTTGTGTATGTTGGCTTTGAACAAGGCAAGTGGAATGTTCTGTTGCTCAGCATGTTGTATTACCTGTTGCGCTTATAGAAAACCTTCGATGATTTGTCTATCTTTCACAAAGCCAGTTTGGGCAGTGTCAACCAGGTACTGCATTTCCCCCTAAATTCTATTTGCCAAGACTTTGGAGAACAATCTTTGAATTGCGTGAATAAGGCTTATTGGTCTATATTCATTTGGCTTCGTAGGATGATCTATTTTCGGAATTAGAGCAATGTAAGAGGAGTTTAAAGGGTGCAGTGATATTTGCTTATCCATTATCGTTTGAAAAACCGACTGTATATCAGGGACCAAGATGTCAGTGAAAGCCTTGAAAAACTCTCCGTGAAGCCATCCAGGCTGTTGTTAGGCCATTCCTTTATTACTCGTTTAATTTCCTCTATTGTTATTGCTCCTTGAATATGGCTGAGATATCTCGTTTGATCGTAAAGGTTATCCTAGTGAACTGTAGGCATACTTGCAGATGTCTTTCCATTAGTGCCGTGAAGAATTGAAAAAAAGAATCAACCTTTCCCTTTTGATCTGAACGCATCACCCCTTGATGTTCCACCGCCTAAATTATATTGGTTTCCTTTCTTTGTAGCTGAAGCAATCACATGAAAAATTTGTGTTCCCCTGTCTCCTTCTAATTCTCATCTAATTTTTGTGCGATATTTCCACCTATCTTCTTCCAACACTGTTAGATATTTGTAACTGTCTTTGATTAACTTTGCAACCGTTTGCTCTAGTATCGTGATAGGTCTTGTCTCCGTTACTCTGCCTTGCCATCCTATATACTCCATACAAATAATTATTTGTTTTGTCATCGTACCCATTCTGTCTTTTGCCCATATTTGTAACTCCTTTGTAAGTTGTTGGAACTTGATGTTTAGCTCATGCGGGTTAGAAGCCGTGGAGCTTTGTTGCCATTTAGAGATCACCAATTGATGAAGGTCCACTGATCTAAGCCACATATTTCCAAATCTAAAAAAGTTGGACTCCTGTATTTCGTTGAGGCTGTATATAGAATAGGGCAATGATCCGATGAGGTGTTCGGTAAAGTATGCTATGTAGAGTTCGGATACAAGGCATTCCAGTCTGTTGAAATTAAAAAATGATCCAATCTAGCCATGGCCGCTTGATGTTGGCCGTTTGCTCTTGACCATGTGAATTCTCGACCTTGTAGTGGTAAGTTTATGAGTTTAAGAGCTGAGATGAATTGGGACATTCTAATCAGTTGAGACCCATAATTTCGTGTCCCATTTCTGTCTTCTTGATCGCGCGTGAAATTGAGGTCACCACATAGTACCCACAGTGTATTGTCGGATGGTTTGCATTGTTTCAATTCATCTAGAAATTGTTGTCGAGATGTGCTGACTGATGGCCCATATGCCCCTGTAAGGTAGAACAACTGATGATCTTCCTTGTTTCTGAGCAAGATAGTTATCGTGAATTGTCTTGTGTCTGATGATATTTCCTCAAATCTTGTATCCGTCCAAGCCATTAGAACTCCCTCTCTCGTGCCAATTGAGTTGAGGACCTTTGTCCTTTGTCCTTCTGAAGTGATTACCACAAATTTCCTTTGTTAGTTTATTATCTATCTGCTCAAGTTTCGTCTCTTGTAGACAAACGATGTTTGGTTTCTCTAACTGATTGATTCATGTCAAAATTTACATAGACAGTTTAGATTCACCGAGTCATTTAATCTATTTGCATGGGTTTTAATGCATATCGAACTGTTTAGATCTGACTTTGGAATAAAATTTATCCAAAGCCCCTTTGGATATACCCTATTCCATTTTTGTTTGTTACGTGCTAGTTTTGGTCCTTTCGGAAGTTGTAAAATATATATATATTTTTAAAATAGGGAAGGTTAACAGAATAATTGCACCATCAACTTTAATATCCTATTAAATATCCAACCAAACAAAATTAGTTCATTAAACCATTTTTTCCTTTTCTTAAATTTCCCTTCCACAATCCACCATCCAAAAACAATATTTTTTCCCCAGAAAGTAATCCAAGGATAAGGTTGTATTGGCAATATATCTCCAATCTCTCTTGGTGTACTTCGTCTAAAGAAAATAATTTGTCAAGGTTGCTTCTCACTATTTCAATGGCGAAATCTTGTGTACTTGTGCTACTCATGCTGGTTATCTCTCTCCTTACGTGGGCCCCAGTCAGCGAAGGTAAAAAAAAAGAAAAAAAAGCAGAAAGCATTCGTCTCTTCAAATTTTCTTTTGCAGCTTTTATAATATGAAAATTAAATATTTTACATTTGAAAAGTAAAAATCGAGGGGGTGTTTCTAGCTAATACAACCAGGATATTAACATTTATCTTTCCAGCGCAGAAATGATTTATTAGAAATGCATATTAATTAGTGTTTCTGTTTTCTAAATCTTTTGAGCTATTTCTATTAATTTATTAAATGTTTTTTATTAAACTGGTAAATTAGATGGGATGGGGAAAAAACGCCTGTAACATATTTTTTTTTTGTTAACCTTATTATCTTTATATATAACTTCTATATACACTTCTATTTGTTCTAAGGATTTATTTATTTATTTGTGGTGTATATATTTTTTTCTTCGTTTTTCCATACCGAATTAAAAGTATGAGCACATTTACATATGATTTGCACTTAGTCTATTTAATCAAGAAAGAAGAAGAGGAAAGAAGAATAGTGGACATCAATTGATTTCAAATAACTCCTAATCTAATCATTACAATAAAACCACGCAAAATCTTAAGTTTTGGATATATAATAGATATAACAATAACCTACAATTTATGTCTTATTTAAGTGCATCTATCAATCCTTTTCAAGATCTAATTACATGCAAAACATGCAGGAGCAGGAACTGATAACACTGCTAATGTTAGCTCAGCAGAGTCCATGTCACATCTGATCTATATGCCTCAAGCTACTACAAAATTGTGCACTCACAATTGCACTTGTTGCGACGCAAACGGCCGAAATTGCCGCATCGAACCCAATTGTTGTGCTCAAATTAGCTGCAACGTTCCCGGCCAGCTGCCTGAGCGGTGCTTCCTCCGGCTAATATCTTGCAACTGCAAAAATTGCCCTTGAAATTTTTTTTCTTTGATATTTGTGTGTGAGTGTGTCAAAATAAAATAAAATTATTTGGATAATTCTAGTGTACATCCATTTGATATTTTGAAATGTATTGTTCAAATTACAAAATTAAAATTTTAGATGTGTTCTTCGTGCCTTACATAATATGTGTATCAAAATTTTGGTGGATATAATTAAAACATGTTTAGTGTTTCATTAAATAATCTAAAAAAAATATTGGTAATTTTTTTAATAATTTATGATAAATTATCAATCAAATTCTAAATAAATTTAAATTTTAATACAAGCTCTAATTATAGCTAAGCTTTAGCTGTAGTTGATCTTAAAGCCACTGTCCGTTGCAAAAATGCAACAGTTTTCCCACAATAGTTTTTGAGTGAACGTTGGAGGTTAAGTCACCCAACTGTTTAACATTCATAAGGGATTCTCTTATTCGGATTTCGAAACTGCAACTTCTTACACGAAGAGCATTTAATTATGAAATATGAAATCTCAATTAATTTGTCGATACAAAGAGATTTAACTTCTTTTATCGGAGTGGCACCATTTCATGAAATGGCTGGTATCTCCATTCTTATATTAAGCACATAGATGTCCTGATCTGCCAACAACTTTGTTTAAAAGATGAAATTTCGGATTAAATATGAGTTTTCCGATAAAAAATGCTGATTTTATGCATCTTTTTGATGTTTTTAATTGAAGAAATCTAAATTTATTTAGACACGTACTTTCCACACGTACTCGCTACATATTTATTTGTTCTTTCTATTTTTCAAATGTCATTTTAGATTTTTTTTTTATTTGATTGATAGTTGATTGGTCATGTCTTCATTCTTTCCATTTTTTATATCATTTAAATAATGTTATTTGTCATTTAATATGTTATTTTGTATAAGGTTTCTTTATAAAAATATGTCAAAAAATAAAAAAACATACATGTCCTTTAGACTAATATTTTTTAATGAAAATATGTCATTTTGTATGAGATTTGTTTTGTTCTCTTATAATATGTCCCCGTTGCAACGCACATGCATGCACAATACTAGTAACTCTAATATGATTCGTGTTGAATATAATATTAGGAGAATTTCAAGTATACCTCTCAAAATCTTCAAAATTACGTATTTCTTTCCTCTAAACTTCAAAATTACATATTTCTCCCTCTAACTCACAAAACTCACAAATCTATCAATTTTATTGTCTTTTATATTGAAACTCATTTAAAATTTATAAAATATCCATTTTACTCTTTATTCAATGCATAAAAAATTTCGTAGCTTGTTTAAGAAAAATGATGGTCGTATTTTGATCGATTTTCGAGGGAAAACTGGGTATTTTATAAGGGGTAAAGTCGTAAAGGGTATAACGGGTATCTATTTTTGAGGGGAAAATGGGTATTTTATAAAGGGTATAATGGATATCTTATAAGACTGACATTTTTCTTAAACAAGCTACAAATTTTTATGCTTTTAATAAAGGGCAAAACTGGTATTTTATAAATTTTAAATGAGTTATAATATAAAAGACAATAAAATGGGTAAATTGGTGAGTTTTGAAGTTTAGAGAGGAAAATACGTAATTTTAAAGTTTAGATGAAGAAATACATAATGTTGAAGTTTTTGAGGAGTATACGTAAAATTCACCCCTAATATTAATCGATTCCGAAAAACCGTGTCCATAATACGCAAGTTTTTTAGGGGCATCTGATTACTAAATTCATTTAGAAGAAGATGAAAGACAACTAGTAGAACCTGAAAGACAACCAGTACAAGATGAAAAACACCTAGATAAAGATGCAAAACTACCAGTAGAACATGAAAGACAACCAATACACGATAAAAGACAACTACAAGAAGATGATATACAACTACAGGTTGAAGAAAGACAACTAGAACAAAATGAATAACTACTAGTAGAACATGAAAGACAATTAGTATAAGATGAAAGACAACTAGAAGAAGATAAAAAGCAACTAGTAGTCGATGAAAGACAATCAGTAGGACATGAAATATAACCAGTAGAACATGAAAGAAAACTAGTACAATATGAAACTAGAAGAAAATGAAATACAACAAGTATTAGATGAAAGATAGCATATAGAACATGAAATACAATCAGTACCAGATAAAAGATAGCTAGAAGAATATGAATAAATACTAGTAGAACATCAAAGACAACTAGTACAAGATGAAAGACAACTAGAAGAAGATGCAATACAACAAGTATTAGTTGAAAGACAACCAGTACAAGATGAAAGACAACTTGAAGAAGATGAATGACTACCAGTAGAACATTAAAGACAACGAGTAGAAGATTAAAGACAACTAGAAGAAGATGAAAAACAACAAGTAGAATAAGAAAGACAACTAGTAGAAGATGAAAGACAACTAGAAAAAGATGAAATACAACTAGAAGAAGATGAAATACAACCAGTAGTAGATGAAAGACAACCATTGAAATATGAAAAACGACTAGTAGAATATTAAAGAAAACCAGTACAAGATGAAAAACAATTAAAAGAAGATGAAAGAAAGACTATCAGTAGGACATGAAATACAACCGGTACATGATGAAAGACAACTAGTTCAACATAAAAGACAACTTGAAGAAGATGAAAGACCAACTACTAGAAGATGAAAAACAACTAGTAGCAGAAGAAAGACAATCAGTAAGACAAGAAAGACAACCAGTAGAACATAAAAGACAACCAGTATAAGATGAAAGACAATTAGAAGAAGATTAAAGACAACTAGTAGTAAAGATAAAATACAACTAGTAGTAGATAAAAGACAATTAGTAGGACATTAAAGACAACCAGTAGAACATGATAAACTAGTACAAAAATGAAAGACAACTAGTACAAGATGAAAAAAAACTACTACAAGTTGAAATACAACTACTACAAGATAAAAAACAACTAGTACAAGATGAAAACCCACTAGTAGAATATGAATGACAACTATAATAAGATGAAATACAACCAGCTGTAGATGAAAGATTATCAGTAGAACATGAAACACAACTAGTACAAGATGAAACACAACTAGTACAAAATGAAAGACAACTAAAAGAAGATGAAATACAACATGTAGTAGATGAAAGACAACCAGTAGAACATGAAAAAAAAACAAGTAAAATATGAAAGACAACCAGTACAACCTGAAAGACAACTAGAAGAAGAAGAAATACAACAAGTATTAGATGAAAGACAACCAGTAGAACATGAAAGACAACTAGAAGATGATGAATGACTACAAGTAGAACATGAAAGACTACTAGTAGAAGATGAAATACAACAATTAGTAGATGAAAGACAACCAGTAGAACATGAAAGACAACCATAGAAGATTAAATACTACTATAAGAAGATTAAATACAATTAGTAGAAGATGAAATACAACTACAAGAAGATTAAACACAACTAGTAGAAGATGAAAGACAATCAGAAGAATATGAAAGACAACTAGTAGAAGATGAAATACAACAATTAGTAGATGAAAGACAACCAGTAGAACATGAAAGACAACAAATACTAAATGAAAGACAACTAGAAGAAAATGAAATACAACCCGTAATAGACGAAAGATGTAGTAGACGAATGACAATTAGAAGAAGATCAAATACAACTAGAAGAAGAAGAAATACAACCTGTAGAAGATAAAAGACAACTAGAAGGAGATTAAATACAACTTGAATAAGATGAAATACAACCTGTAGTATATGAAAGACAACAAGTGAAATATGAAAAACAACTAGTAGAATATGAATAACAACTAGAAGAAGATGAAATACAACCAGTAGTAGATGAAAGACAATCAGTAGAACACGAAACACAACTAGTACAAGATGAAAGACAACTAGAAGAAGATGAAAAACAACTAGTAGAAGATGAAAGACAACTAGTCGAAGATGAAAGATAATTAGAAGAAGATGAAATACCACCAGTACGAGATGAAAGACAACTAGAAGAAGATGAATAACAACTTGTAGAAGATGAAAGAAAATTAATAGAATATGAATGACATCTAGAAGAAGATGAATGACTAGTAGTAGAACATGAAAGATAACTAATACAAGATGACATACAACCAGAAGTAGATGAAAGACAATCAGTAGAACATGAAAGACAACCAGTACAAGATGAAAGACAACCAGTACAAGATGAAAGACAACTAGAAGAAGATGAAAGACAAATAGAAGAAAATAAAAACAACCAGTAGAACATGAAAGACAACCAGTACAGGTTGAAAGATTGCCAGACGAAATAATTCTTCTGTTCCGAACAATAGCCAGACGAAATAACTTTTGTACTGTAACGCCTCATACCATATTTGTCCGGTACCGTGTCAATACCTTTCGTACTGAACGGTTTGCTTCCGTACCGAACGGATAGTTCCTGAAATCAACAATCTCAAATTTACTTTACTAATCTATTTGATATTACAATCTATATTCTTGATCTTCGTAAAGTCTTGTTGATTCCATTGGTTCTTCAACTTTAATCTTGCAATTATAATGTTCTTGAACCTGCAAACTCACTCATACAATTAAATCATTAAATTCAATCATTGTATGTTTTGCAAATTAGTCAAACATGGTAATTAGAGAATTGCATAGAAGAACAATCTCCCCCTTTAGACGATTTGCAAAACATACAAAGCAAGTAGGTGCATGAAGTGATTTGTTCCCAATTTAATTTGCCAAGCAAATATTTTTGCATCTTGATGAGTCCAAATTGAACCTAACAACTTTCAGTATAAATTAATATACCTTTTAACCCTAATTTAACTTACTTTCAGATCACAAGCGCATGATCCTACCGTGTAGTATAATTAGGGTGTCGATCCACAGGGATAGTGTATTGGATTTCTAACAATTTTCACTAGTCTAGGTACTTGAGGGGTTTTGAAATAGGTTTAAAATAGTTTAAGGTAGGGTTCAATACCGTCAAGGTTTATGTGGTGGCGCTAATTGTGCTAAGGTTTGGGTTAAACAATTAAATAGAGATTCTCTAGGGATCAGGTGCTCTCCTTCTAAATTATGCAAAATATAAATTTCAACGTTTCTCTACCCCGCATGCGGCACTGTCACTATCGCATGCAGCATAGATTGTCCCACAGTATCCCGCATGTGACACTGTCACTACCCCGCAGGCTTACTGGGTTTTTACTTATGCGATTTGAAAGGTTTTCCGATCTTGCGATCGGCTTTTGGGCTATCAATTCTAAGTATCCTAGGTATGCAATTATCTTTCTCACACAAACACAATTGATCATTCCCTATTCTACCCCACAATTAAATATCCCAAAGACCCTACCTAATCTAGGTGTTTCCTAATATGATTTAAATGTACGATTTACGCTATCATGCCAAGGGAGCCCACTGGGTTCTAACCCTAGTCTTTGAACTGCTGCCAGGCCTCGTTAGCCGAAGTGTTACATATACTTACATGCATTATCCCACTCACACCGGGATGCAACGAAATCATACACCTATTGGTATGTGGAGGGTCACTGGCATATAGTAGACAGAACTATGTATGCAAGGATTTAATAAAAAGAAATTTAAATAATAAAGGAAACTCAAACCAACATTAAACAAAACATAAATTTATACTAAAACATAATTAAGAATTCGAGTACAACCCTCACCCTATAGATGAGAAGTTTAGCTTCTCATGGCCATGGCAAAGTTGACCACTTGCATAGCCTTTGGGTTCCTCCTTCCTCTATAACTGTCTTGTCTTCTTGGGCAACGGTCATTTTGTATCTCTCCATCCTTACCCCATTATGTTGGAAACAACTTGTAGCAAGTGTGCATGGTATGTCCATCTTTATGGCATGCAAAGCACACCAACTTCTTGTTATCTCGCTCACGTTCCTTGTTATATTCGTGCTCGAAGTCTAACATACCTTAGAGCATTTTAGAGAGAATCAAGGCATATTTGGAGATCTCATTCTTTATTTTCTTGTATAATTGGGCGTTGGAAGGACGATAGTTTGAGGAGTTTGAATTGTTAGGAAAGTTTCGGATTTGTGCCAGAAGAGCTACGGTCTTGCCTTTTGGCTCGAGACCCTTAGTTTGTTTAAGCCTTTTTTCAAAGCTCCGAAAGTGAGCATATATCTCATCGAGAGTGAAGGATTGAGATTCCGAGATAACTTCTAGTGCACTTACGAAGCTCTTCTATCTTGATTCCCTAAGCATAAGAAAAAGCTTTCCTACCAGTTTATCGTTCGAAAGCGGTTCACCCAATTCTAAGAATTCATTTTGAATAAGCATAATTCGATTGAACAAATCTTCAATCGATTCACCTTCAATTACTCTAAAGTTTTCAAATTTGGTTTCAAGTCTGGTGATTTTGGTTCGTTTGATTTGTGTATTTCTCTCATATTTGTTTATGAGAGCATTCCACATTTGTTTGGCACAAGTCAAGCTACCAAACACTACGGCTATTGGCTCACTAACCAAGATTAATAGCGCATTAACCGCGATATCATTTTCTTTCTTTGATGCTTTGGATTTAAGGGTTTCATTTTGGTCATCACCAAGCTTTTTGGTATAACCACTTGCAATTACATCCCAAACCTCAAGTATGTTCAAGTAATTAACTATGATCTTCTTCCAATAGCTAAAACTTTTGGTCTCACTACCAAAAATAGAAGGTTTTCTTATGACTCGATTTGGTGCCATCGTTAGAATCGAGAAGTACTCAAATTAAGTGTCTTAATTCAAGTTAACTTGCTCTGATACCACTTTGTAGCTTATAGTCATTTTTCTGTTTAATCCTCTAAATCAACAAGTCAATCAATTCAACAAGCAAGTGTGTGCAAATAAAGTAAATAGAGTAGAGTTAGAGAAATTTGACACGCGGGATGATAACGAAGTTCGACGTAAAATGCTTACGTCTCCGGGGTAGAACAACTTAGTCGGCGCCCCTTTCCTATTACCCAAAAAGAAAGGATACAACACCGTGAGCCCAACAATGGTGAGAAGTCACAGCCTAACTCGTGTACAAAGTTGAGCCTAGAAGCTCGAGCTGGAGAGTCCTACGCAGAGGATGATCACACAACTATGTTTATATGTGGAGCGGAAACGCTCGAGCCGGTGAGCCCCTCAATGCCCTACAAGTGGAAGTTACTCGACTATGACAATGGAGCATTAAAGTAGATCTCCACACTATCGAACAAGAACCAACACTCTAACTAAATCTAGAGAAGATTTGTCAAGTGGATTTGAGATTATTAATGGAGTTTTGAAGTTTAAGCTCTCAAGAACATAGAATTTGTGCTTTTAAATTTGGGGTGGCTTACTTAATTCTAGTGGGGGTATTTACTATATTTATAAAGAGAGCTCTAGAATTAGGTATTTGAACTCTTTCGTTCAGAACAGTAATCTTCCGTATGGAACGGATAGTCCAAATGTATTTCAATTTGAATTTTGCCCTATAACATTACACTTTCCGTTCAGTACGTTTAGGTCCGTACAGAACGGATAATGTATTTTCCTCAAATCTGTGTTTCTCGAGTAGCGTACAATACGGACTATATCTGTTCAGAATGGAACACCAAGGGGAGTCCTCTGACTTGAAACGGAACGTTCTGTTCCGAACGATAGTCAGACAGAATAATTCTTCCGTACTGTAACGCCTCATACCGTATCCGTCCGGTACCATGTCAATACATTCCGTACTAAACGGTTTGCTTCCATACCGAACAGATAGTTCCTGAAATCAACAATCTCAAATTTACTATACTAATCTTTGTAAAGTCTGATTTCATTGGTTCTTCAACTTTAATCTTGCAATTACAATATTCTTGAACCTACAAAAACTCACTCATATAATGAAATCATTAAATTCAATCATTTTATGTTTTGCAAATTAGTCAAACACAGTAATTAGAGAATTGCATAAAACAACAAAAATAACCAGTAGTAGATGAAAGACAACCAGTAGAACGTAAAAGGTAACAAGAAGAAGATGAAAGACTACTAGAAGAAGATGAAATACAATTAGTAGAAGATGAAAGACAACCAGAAGAAGATGAAAAACAACTAGTAGAAGATGAAATACAACCATTAGTAGATGAAAGACAACCATTAGAACATGAAACACAACCAATAGAAGATGAAAGATAACTAGAAGAAGATGAAATACAACTAGTAATTGATGAAAAACAAACAGTAGTAGATGAAAAATCCATAAAAGAAGATTAAATACAACGTGTAGAAGATGAAAGACAACTAGAAAAAGATGAAATACAACTTGAAGAAGATGAAATACACCTGTAGTATATGAAAAACAACTAGTAGAATATGAATCAAAACTAGAAGATGATGAAATACATCCTGTAGCAGATGATAGATAATCAGTAGAACATGAAACACAACCAGTACAAGATGAAAGACAACTTGAAGAAGATGAAATACAACTAGTAGAAGATGAAAAACAACTAGTAGAAGATGAAATACAATTAGAAGAAGATAAAATATCACCAGTATGAGATGAAAGGCAACTAGAAGAAGATGAACAAGAACTAGTAGAAGATGCAAGACAATTAATAGAATATGAATGACATCTAGAAAAAGATGAAATACAACTAGTTGCAGATGAAAGACAACATGTAGAACATGAAACACAACTAGAACAAGATGAAAGACATTAGAAGAAGATGAATGACTATAGGAAAGACAATCAGTAGAACATGAAACACAACCAATACAACATACAACTAGTAGTAGATGAAAGACAATCAGTAGAAGATGAAAGACAACCAGTAGAAGATGAAAGACAACTAGAAAAAGATGAATTACAAATAGAAGAAGATGAAAGACAAATATAAGAAGATGAAAGACAACCAATAGAACATGAAAGATAACTAGTACAAGTTGAAAGACAACGAGAAGAAGATGAAAGACAACCAGTAGTAGGTGAAAGACAACCAGTAGAATGTAAACGGCAACAAGAAGAAGATGAAAGACTACTAGAAGAAGATGAAATACAATTAGTAGAAGATGAAAGATAACCAGAAGAATATGACACACAACTAGTAAAAGATGAAAGGCAATCAGAAGAAGATAAAAAATAACTAGTAGAAGATGAAATACAACCATTAGTAGATGAAAGACAAGCAGAAGAAGATCAAATACAACTAGAAGAAGATTAAATACAACATGTAGAAGATGAAAGACAACTAGAAGAAGATGAAATACAACTTGAAGAACATGAAATACAACATGTAGTAGATTAAAGACAACCAGTGAAATATAGAAGACAACTAGTAGAACATGAAAGACAATCAGTAAGACATGAAATACAACCAGTACCAGTAGTAGATGAAAGACAACTAGAAGAAGATCAAATACAACCTATATAAGATGAAAGACAACCATTGATATATGAAAAACAACTAGTAGAATATGAAAGACAACTAGTTCAAAATAAAAGACAACTTAAAGAAGATGAAAGACAACTAATATATGATGAAAAACAACTAGTAGAAGATGAAAAACAACTAGAATAAGATGAATGACAACTTGAAAAAGATGAAATACAACCAGTAGCAGAAGAAAGAAAATTAGTAAGACATGAAAGACAACCAGTAGAACAAAGATGAAAGACAACTAGAAGAAGATTAAAGACAACTAGTAGTACATGAAAGACATCTAGAAGAAGATGAAATACAACTAGTACAAAATGAAAGACAACTAGTACAAGATGAAAAACAACTACTTGAAGATGAAAGACAACTACTCCAAGATAAAAAAACAACTAGTAGAAGATGAAAACCAACTAGTAGAATATGAATGATAGCTAGAAGAAGATGAAATACAACCAATTGTAGATGAAAGACAATCAGTAGAACATTAAACACAACTAGTACAAGATGAAACACAATTAGTACAAAATGAAAGACAACTAAAAGATGATGAAATACAACTTGTAGTAGATGAAAGACAACCAGTAGAACATGAAAGACAACCAATACAACATGAAAGACAACTAGAAGAAGAAAAATACAACAAGTATTAGATGAAAGACAACCAGTAGAACATGAAAGACAACTAGAAGATGATGAATGACTACAAGTAGAACATGAAAGACAACCAGTACAAGTTGAAAGACAACAAGAAGAAGATGAAAGACAACCAGTAGTAGATTAAAGACAACCAGAAGAAGATGAAAAATAACTAGTATAAGATGAAAAGCAACAAGTATAAGATGAAAAACAACTATTAGAAGATGTAAAACAACCAATAGAATATGAATGACAACTCGAAGAAGATGAAATACAATCAGTAGTAGATGAAAGACAATCTATAGAACACAACCAATACAAGATTAAAGAAAATTAGGAGAAGATGAAAAACCACTAGTAGAAGATAAAAGGCAACTAACAGAAGATGAAAGATAATTAGAAAAAGATGAAATAGCACCTGTACGAGATAAAAAAATAACTAGAAGAAGATGACTCACAACTAGTAGAAGATGAAAGACAATTAATAGAATATGAATACAACTAGAAGAAGATGAAAGACAACTAGAAGAAGATGAATGACTACTAGTAGAACATGAAAGACAACTAATACAAGATGACATATAACCATTAGTAGATGAAAGACAATCAGTAGAACATGAAAGACAACTAGAAAGAAGATGAAAGACAACTAGAAGAAGATTAAAGACAACCAGTAGAACATGAAAGGCAACCAGTAATAGTTGAAAGACAACTAGAAGAAGATGAAAGACAACCCGTAGTAGATGAAAGACAACCAGTAGAACGTGAAAGGCAACAAGAAGAAGATGAAAGATAACCAGTAGAAGATAAAAGACTACTAGAAGAAGATGAAATACAATTAGTTGAAGATGAAATACAACCATAAAAAGATGAAAAACTACTAGAAGAAGAAGAAAGACAACTACTAGCAGCTGAAACACAACTAATACTAGATGAAAAATAAGAAGTAGAAGATGAAAAACAACTAGAAGATGATGAATGACAGCTAGAAGAATATGAAATACAACCAGTAGTATATGAAAGACAATCAGTAGGACATGTAAGACAACTAGTATTATATGAAAGTCAACTAGTAAAAGATGAAAGACAACTAGAATAATATGAATAACAACTACTAGAAGATAAAAGACAACCAGTACAAGATGAAAAACAACTAGTAGAAGATGAATAACTAGTAGAATATGAATGACAATTACATGAAGAAGAAATACAACCAGTAGTAGATGAAAGACAATATGTACAACACGAAACACAACCAGTACGATATTAAAGACAACTAGAAGAAGATGAAATACAACTTAAAGAAGATGAAATACCACAAGTAGAAGATGAAAGACAATTAGAAAAAGATGAAAAACCTTTAGTAGTAGATGAAAGACAATCAATAGAGCAAGACAGACAACCAATAGAAGTAATGACAATCAATAAACTACCAGTGATGACAATTAGAAGAAAATGGAAAACAACTAGTAGAAGTTGAAAACCAATTAGAAGAAGATTAATGACATCTAGAAGAAAATGAAATACATCCAATTGTAGATTAAAAACAACTATATGAATATGAGTGACTAGCAGTACAAAATGAAAAGCAACCAATACAAAATGATATACAACAATACAACCTGTTATAGATGAAATACAACATGTAGAAGAGGAAAGAAAGACTTAACTAGAAGAAGATGAAATACAATTTGAAGAAAAAAAAATACAACCTATATTAGATGAAAGACAAACAGTGAAATATGAAAGACAACTAGTAGAACATGAAAGACAATCAGTAGAACATGAATGACCAGTAAAACATGAAAGACAACTAGTACAATATGAATGACAACTAGAAGAAGATGAAAAACAACTACTAGAAGATGAAAGACAACCAATACAATATGAAAAACAACTAGTTGAAGATGGAAGACTACCTGTACAAGATGAAAGACAACTAGAAGAAAAAAAATACAACCAGTAATAGGTGAAAAACAACCAGAAGTAGATGAAAGACAACTAGAAGAAGATCAAATACAACTAGAAGAAGATGAATTATAACCTGCAGAAGATGAAAGACAACTACAAGAAGATGAAGTACAACTTGAAGAAGATGAAATACAACCAGTGAAATATGAAAGACATCTAGTAGAACATGAAAGACAATCAGTAAGATAAAAGACAACAGTACAAGATGAAAGACAACTAGAAGAAGATGAAAGACAACTAGAAGAAGATGAAAGACAACTACTAGAAGATGAAAGACAAACAATACAAGATGAAAAACAACTAGTAGAAGGTGAATAACAACTAGAAGAAGATGAATTACAACTAGCAGTAGATGAAAGACAATCAGTAGGACATCAAAGACAACTAGTAGAACATAAAAGACAACTAGTACAAGATGAAAGACATCTAGAAGAAGATGAAAAACAACTACTAGAAGATGAAAGACATCCAGTACAAGATGAAAAACAACCAGTAGAATATGAATGACAACTAGAAGAAGATGAAATACAAACGGTAGTAGATGAAAGTTGTAGATGAAAAGACAATAATTATTACACTAAACACAACCAGACAAGATGAAAGACAATGAGTAGAAGATGAAAGACAACCAGAAAAAGATGAAAACCATCTAGTTGAAAATGAAATGCAACCATTAGAAGATGAATGACAACCAGTAGACCATGAAACACAACTAGTACAAGATAAAACACAATTAGAAGAAGATGAAAGACAACCAGTAGAACATGAAAGACAACTAGAAAAAGATGAAAAACAACCAGTTGTAGATGAAAGACAACTACAAAAAATGAAAAACAACATGTTGTAGATGAAAGACAACGACAAAAAGATGAAATACTAAATGAAAAAATGAAATACAAACATATATTGATGAAAAGCAATCAGTAGCACATTAAAGACAACCAGTAGAACATGGAAAACACCAGTACAAGATGAAGGACAGTTAGAAGAAGATGAAAGACAGAAAAACCAACTAGTGGAAGATGAAATACAACCATTAGTAGATGAAAGACAACCATTAGAACATGAAACACAACCAGTACAAGATGAAAGACAATTAGAAGAAAATGAAAGGCAACATGTTGAACATAAATGACAACTAGTACAAGATGAAAGACAACTAGAAGAAGATGAAAAACAACTAGTAGAAGATGAAATACAACTAGAAGAAGATGAAATACAACTAGAAGAAGATGAAATACAACAAGTAGTAGATGAAAGACAACCAGCAAAATATGAAAGACAACTAGTAGACCATGAAAGACAACCAGTACAAAATGAAAGACAACTAGAAAAAGATGGAAAACATCTAGTAGTATATTCAAGACAACAAAAAATGATGAAATACAACTACAAAAAGATGAAATACAACCAGTAGTAGTTGAACGACAATTAGTAGAACATGTAAGACAAACAGAAAATATGAAAGACAATTAGTACAAGTTGAATGACTACTAGATGAAGATAAATACAACCAGTAGTAGATGAAGGTAATAAGTATTACACTAAAAAGTATATGATGAAAGACAACTAGGAGAACATTAAATACAACCAATAGGACATGAAAGACAACCAGTAGAATATGAAAGACAACTAGAACAAGATGAAAGACAACTAGTACAAGATGAAAGAAAACTACTAGAAAATGAAAGACAACAGTACAAGATGAAAAACAACTAGAAGAAAATGAATGACAACCAAAAAATATGAAATACTTCTAGTAGTAGATGAAAGACAATCAATAGAACATGAAAGACAAACAGTAGAACATGAAAGACAACTAGAAGAAGATGAAAAACAACGACTAGAAGATGAAAGACAACTAATACAAGATGGAAAACAACTAGTGGGAATAGGAATGACAACTCAAAGAAGATCAAATACAACCAGTACTAGATAAAAGACAGTAGAAGATGAAAGATAACTAGAAGAAGATGAAAAACATCTAATAGAAGATGAAATACAACCATTATTAGATGAAAGACAACCAGTACAAGAGGAAACACAATTAGAAAAAGATGAAAGACAACCAATAGAACATGAAATACAACCAGTACATGATGAAAGACAACTAGAAAAAAATATGAAAGTCATCCAGAAGAAGATGAAAGACAACCAGAAGAAGATGAAAAACTATTAGAAGAAGATGAAAGACAACTACTATCAGCTGAAACACAAGTAATACTTGATGAAAAACAACTAGTAGAAGATGAAAGACAATTAGAAGATGATGAATGACAACTAGAAAAATATAAAATACAACCAGTAGTAGATGAAAGACAATCAGTAGGACATGTAAGATAACCAGTATTATATGAAAGTCAACTAGTAAAAGATGAAAGACAACTTGAAGAAGATGAAAAACAACTATTAGAAGATGAAAGACAACCAGTAGTAGATGAAAGATAACCAGTACAAGATGAAAAACAACTAGTAAAAGATAAATAACTAGTAGATTATGAATGACAATTACATGAATATGAAATACAACTAGAAGAAGATGTAATACCACAAGTAGAAGATGAAAGACAATTAGAAAAAGATGAAAAACATTTAGTAGTAGATGAAAGACAATCAATAGAGCAAGACAGACAACCAGTACAAGATAAACTACCAGTAATGACAATTAGAAGAAGAAGAAAATCAGCTAGTAGAAGTTCAAAAACAATTAGAAGAAGATTAATGACATCTAGAAGAAGATGAAATACAAACTAGTTGTAGATGGAAAAGAACTATAAGAAAAAAATGACAGACAATTAGAAGAACAACAACTAGTAGAAGTTGAAAAACAATTAGACTACATGTACAAGAGGAAAACAACTAGAAGAAGATGAAATACAATTTGAAATGATGAAATACAACCTATATTATATGAAAGACAAACAGTGAAATATGAAAGACAATTAGTATAACATGAAAGACAATCAGTAGGACATGAAAGACTAGTACAATATGAAAGACAACTAGAAGAAGATGAAAAACAACTACTAGAAGATGAAAGACAACTAATACAGTATGAAAAACAACTAGTTGAAGATGAAAAACAACTACTAGAAGATGAACGACAACCAATACAAGATGAAAAACAACTACAAGAAGAGGAAATACAACCAGTAGTAGATGAAAGACAATCAGTAGAACACGAAACACAACCAGTACAAGATGAAAGACACCCGGAAGAAGATTAAAAAGAACTAGTAGAAGATGAAATACAACCATTAGTAGATGAAAGAAAACCAGTAGATCATGAAACACAGCCAGTACAAGAGGACACACAATTATAAAAAGATGAAAGACAACCAGTAGAACATGAAAGCCAACAAGTACAAGATGAAAGACAACTAGAAAAAGATGAAAGACAACTTGAAAAAGATGAAAGACAACCAGAAGAAGATGAAAGACAACCAGAATAAGATGAAAAACTACTATAAGACGATGAAAGACAACTACTAGCAGCTGAAACACAACTAATATTAGATGAAAAACAACTAGTAGAAGATGAAAAACAACTATAAGATGATGAATGACAACTAGAAAAATATGAAAGACAATCAGTTGGACATGTAAGACAACTAGTATTATATGAAAGTCAACTAGTAAAAGATGAAAGACAACTAGAATAATATGAACAACAACTACTAGAAGATAAAACACAACCAATACAAGATGAAAAATAACCAGTAGAAGATGAATAGAATATGAATGACAATTACATGAAGAAGAAATACAACCAGAAGTAGATGAAAGACAATATGTACAACACAAAACACAACCATTACGATATGAAAGACAACCTGAAGAAGATGAAATACAACTAGAAGATGAAAGACAATTAGAAAAAGATCAAAAACCTTTAGTAGTAGATGAAAGACAATTAATAGAGAAAGACGGACAACCAGTACAAGATAAACTACCAATAATGACAATTAGAAGAAGATGAAAAACAACTAGTAGAAGTTGAAAAACAATCAGAAGAAATTAAAGACAAAGAAGATGAAATACAACCAGTTGTAGATGAAAAACAACTATAAGATGATGAGTGACTAGCAGTAGAAAATTAAAGGCAACCAATACAAAATGAAATACAACTAGTAGAAGATGAAAGACAACTAGAAAAAAATGACAGACAATTAGAAGAACAACAACTAGTAGAAGTTGAAAAACAACTAGTATTGAAAAATAATTAGACTACATGTACAAGTTGAAAAACAATTAGAAGAAGTAAAAATACAACCAGTAATAGATGAAATACAACATGTGAAAGAGGAAAAACAACTAGAAGAAGATGAAATATAATTTGAAAAAGATGAAAGAGAAATAGTGAAATATGAAAGACAACTAGTTGAACATGAAAGACAATCAGTAGGACATGAAAGACCAGTAAAACATGAAAGACAACTAGTACAATATGAAAAGAAGAAGATGAAAAACAACTACTAGAAGATGAAAGACAACCAACCAATACAATAAGAAAAACAACTAGTTGAAGATGAAAAACAACTACTAGAAGATGAACGACAACCAGTACAAGATGAAAGACAATCAATAGAACACGAAACACAACCAGTACAAGATGAAAGACAATCAGAAGAAGATTAAAAAGAACTAGTAGAAGAAGAAATGCAACCATTAGTAGATGAAAGAAAACCAGTAGACCATTAAACACAACCAGTACAGGTGGAAACACAATTAGAAAAAGATGAAAGACAACCAGTAGAACATGAAAAAACAACTAGAAGAAGATGAAAGACAACTAGAAGAAGATGAAAGACAACCAGAAGAAGATGAAAAACTACTAGAAAAACTATATGGAAGACACCCAATACAAGATGAAAGACAGTTAGAAGAAGATGAAAGACAACTACAATAAGATGAAAGACAACTACAAAAAGATGAAAACAACTAGTATAAGATGAAATACAACCATTAGTAGATGAAAGACAACCATTAGAACATGAAACACAACCAGTACAAGATGAAAGACAACTAGAAGAAGATGAAGGACAAACTGTAGAACATGAAAGACAATTAGAAGAAAATGAAAACAACTAGTAGTAGATGAAAGATAACTAGAAGAACAAGAAACACAACTAGAAGAAGATGAAATACAACCAGTAGTTGTTAAAAGAAAACTAGTTAAACTTGAAAGATAACTAGTAGAAAATGAAAGACAACTAGTTATGTAACCAGCAGTAGATGAAAGACAATAATAATTACACTAAACACAACAAGTAGAAGATGAAAGACAACCAGAAAAAGATGAAAACAATCTAGTTGAAAATGAAATGCAACCATTAGAAGATGAATGACAACCAGTAGACCATGAGACACAACCAGTTTAAGGTAAAATACAATTAAAAGAAGATGAAAGACAACCAATAGAACATGAAAAATGAAATACAACCAGTAGTAGATGAAAGACAATAAGTATTACACTAAACACAACCAGTACAAGATGAAAAGACAACTAGTAGAACATTAAAGATAACCAATACGAGATGAAAGACAACTAAAAGAAGATGAAATACAACTAGTACAAGATGAAAGAAAACTACTAGAAAATGAAAAACAACAGTACAAGATGAAAAACAACTAGTAAAAGATGAAAAAACAACTAGAAAAAAATGAATGACAACCAGAAGAAAATGAAATACTACCAGTTGTAGATGAAAAACAACTATAAGAAGATGAGTGACTAGCAGTAGAAAATGAAAGACAACCAGTAGTGTATGAAAGACGACTAGAAGAAGATGAAAGACAATTAGAAGAAGATGACAGACAATTAGAAGAAGATGAAAAGACAACCAGTAGTGGATGAAAGATGAGCAGTAGTAGATGAAAGACAACTTGAAAAAAATGAAATACTAAATGAAGAAGATGAAATACCACCATTAATGGATGAAAAACAATCAGTAGCACATGAAAGACAACCTGTAGAACATGGAAGACACCCAATACAAGATGAAAGACAGTTAGAAGAAGATGAAAAATAACTAGTATAAGATGAAATACAACCATTAGAACATGAAACACAACCAGTACAAGATGAAAGGCAACTAGAAGAAGATGAAAGACAAACAGTAGAACATGAAAGACAAGTAGAAGAAAATAAAAACAACTAGTAGTAGATAAAAGATAACAACCAGTAGTTGATAAAGGAAGATGAAAGACAACCAGTAGTTGATAAAAGAAAACTAGTTAAACTTGAAAGATAACTAGTAGAAGATGAAAAACAACTAGTTGAATATGAATGACAACTAGACGAAAATGAAATACAACCAGCAGTAGATGAAAGACAATAATTATTACACTAAACACAACCAGTACAAGATGAAAGACAACGAGTAGAAGATGAAAGACAACCAGAAAAAGATGAAAACCATATAGTTGAAAATGAAATGCAACCATTAGTAGATGAATGACAACCAGTAGACCATGAAACACAACCAGTTTAAGATAAAACACAATTAAAAGAAGATGAAAGACAACATGTAGAACATGAAAAATGAAATACAACCAGTAGTAGATGAAAGACAATCAGTAGGACATGAAAGACAACCAGAAGAACATGAAAGACAATCAGTACAAGTTGAATGACAACTAGACGAAGATGAAATACAACTAGTAGTAAATGAAAGACAATAAATATTACACTAAACACAACCAGTACAAGATGAAAGACAACGAGTAGAAGATGAAAGACAACTAGAAAAAGCGAAAACCATATAGTTGAAAATGAAATGCAATCATTAGTAGATGAAATACAACCAGTAGACCATGAAACACAACCAGTTTAAGGTAAAAACACAATTAAAGGAAGATGAAAGACAACCAGTATAATATGAAAAATGAAATACAACCAGTAGTAGATGAAAGACAATCAGTAGGACATGAAAGACAACTAGTAGAACATGAAAGACAATCAGTACAAGTTGAATGACAAATAGACGAAGATGAAATACAACCAGTAGTAGATGAAAGACAATAAGTATTACACTAAACACAACCAAATATGAAAGATAACCAATACGAGATGAAAGACAACTAAAAGAAGTTGAAATACAACCAGTACAAGATGAAAGAAAACTACTAGAAAATGAAAGACAACAGTACAAGATGAAAAACAACTAGTAGAAGATTAAAAACAACTAGAAAAAAATGAATGACAACCAAAAGAAGATGAAATACTTCTAATAGTAGATGAAAGAAAACAATAGGACATAAAAGACAACTAGAAGAAGATGAAAAACAACGACTAGAAGATGAAAAACAACCAATACAAGATGGAAAACAACAAGTGGAATATGAATGACAGCTAAAAGAAGATGAAATTCAACTAGTAGTAGATGAAAGACAACCAGAAGAACACGAAACACAACCAATACAAGATGAAAGACAGTAGAAGATGAAAGATAACCAGAAGAAGATAAAAAAACATCTAGTAGAAGATGAAATGCAACCATTAGTAGATGAAAAACAACCAGTAGACCATGAAACACAACCAGTACAAGATGAAACACAATTAGAAGAAGATGAAAGACAACCAGTAGAACATGAAAGACAACTAGAAGAAACTGAATAACATCTAGTAATAGATGAAAGATAACTAGTAGAAGAAGAAACACAACTTGAAGATATGAAATACAACCGTAGTAAATGAAAGACAACCAGTAGAACAAGAAATACATCTAGAAGAACATGAAAGACAACAAGAAGATGAAAGACAACCAGTAAAACATGAAAGACAACTAGTAGAACATTATAGACTATAAGTACAAGATGAAATATAACTAGAAGAAGATGAAAGACTACTAGTAGAATATGAAAGGCAACCAGTATAAGAAGAAAGACAACTAGAAAAATATGAAAGACAACCAGGAGAAGATGACTTACAACTAGTAGAAGATGAAAAACAACCAGAAGAAGATGAAAAACAACCAGTAGAAGATAAAAGCTACTAGAAGAAGATGAAAGACAACTATTAGCAGCTGAAACACAACTAATACAAGACGAAAACAACTAGTAAAACATGAAAGATGATGAAGCCAAAACATATAATGAAAATCCCTATCTTTTTTTCAGAAAATGGCGAAAAGCAAATGCAAAGTAGCATTTTTCCGATTTATTTACCACAATCGTATTGTTAGGTCTTTTTGTGAGGTTTTTGAGAAAGTTGCGTATTTAGGCTGAAAATAGAGCAAAAGTGTCATATTTAGGCAATTTCTGAAGATCAAAACAGAGCATCACATGGAGCATGCAACGCCTCACACAAAGCGCACAATATGCAAAGTGGTGAAAAATACATAAAATCTGCTAAGTCAGGAAACCGTGCGGCCTCCTCTATGCCGCATGCAGCATACCCTGATACCGCATGATCCGTGGACTCAATCCGTGGACTGTTTTCTTTGGATCAGATCATCCACCGATGATGTTATTTTCGGCAGAATTCTTCTGAAAGGACGCGATTGTTTCAGCAGCAAGCTTTCATAGCTATTTTTGGCTTCATCTAAATTTGGAGTGCACTCTAAGTTTCTGCCACACCCACTACTTCCACTACTTCATCTCTCATATTAGGAAGGCTATAAATATTCCCTCTTGTAATAGGATTTAATGTGCGTGTTTAATTGTGTTAAGTCTATAGAATCGAGATTAGCAATTCTCATTACTAGGTTAGGTTAGAGAGTACTTAGAGAGAGAAGGGTAGCCATCGTAAGCCAAGCAGGAGAAGAAGGTGTCATCTAAGGAGGCAGAGGTTCACCCATCTTCAATTGAGTTGTAATTTATGTTTTTTTTTTATTCCTTTTATTTTACCATGGCCTTGAGAAGCTAAACTTCTCATCTCTAGGGTGAGGGTTGTACTCAAATTCTTAATTATGTTTTAGTTCAATATGAAAGACTATTAGTCGAACATCAAAGACAACCAGTATAAGATGTAAGACAATTAGAAAAAGTTGAAAAACAACTAGTAGAAAATGAAAGACAACTAGAAGAAAATGGAATATAACTTGAAGATGATGAAATACAACTAATAGTAAATGAAAGACAATCAGTAGAGGAAGTAAAAAGATATAATTAAAGACAACCAATACAAGATGAAAGACAATCAGAAGAAGATGAATTACAACTAGAGGTAGAAGAAATACAATTAGTAAAAAGATCAAAAACCACCAGTAGAATATGAATGACAACTAAAATAAAATGAAATACAACCAGTATTAGATTAATGACAATCAGTAAAGATGAAAGACCGACATTTTTATTAATATCCAAAGTTTAATAGAAATTATTAATTATGCTCAGATTTCCAAACTTTTGCTAAAAATATCCAAGCCGGCCAGAAAATGGCCGGCTTACTCCATTTTTTTTTAGAGAGACACTATGAATATCAAAATATTGAAACCTAACTCTGAAAATTTGAAATTTTTGTTTAAATTATTTGTTATATTACTTCTTTTGATGTATAATTAGCATATTTATACTAAAATACGCTAGATTACTTGAAATTATGTTGAATTACACTATATTACAATAAATTATGTTCAATTATACTAAATTACGTTAAATTACAATAACTTCGCTAATTATGCTGAAATACGGTAAATTACGCTAAACTACACAAAATTACGCTATAGTAGACTGATTTTGCTCATCTTTCATGAATCATAAAAAATAGTAAAAAAATTCCAAAAATAGTAAAATTTGGTATTCTACAAGTTTATGTAACTAATTTACTGAGCTACTTGGATTGAATAATATAAATGAAAATCTTAATCGGAAACTTCAACTCAAGTTTTGAGGCTCTTCCCTTAGTTTTTTGTCGATTTTGAATTTTGGAATCCAGCATTGCTAGCACAGACGCATGCGCATTTTCATAAGCTTTTCGAAAAGTGGTCATTTGCTGAAATTGGACACTCGAGCGCCATTTTATGACCGTTTGAAGTTTCATCGTCGTTTTTCACCTTTTTAGTGAAGATATCGTCCATATTCATTTGTAATTTGGCGTAATTTACCGTATTTTAGCGTAATGTAATGTAATTTAACGTAATTTAACATAATATAGTTTTATTCAACATAATTTCAATTAATCTAGTGTATTTTAGTATAAATATGTTAATTATATCAAAAGAAGTAATATAACAAATAATTTAAACAAAAAAAAATCAAATTTTCAGTGTTATATTTCAATATTTTGATCTTCATAGTGTCTCTCTAAAAAAAAAAAAAATGGAGTAAGCCGGCTAGAAAATGGCCGGTTTACTGGGGTACCTAAGCCGGCCATTTTCTGGCCGGCTTGGATATTTTTCAATATTGAGTCAGATTCTGGGCATAATTAATAATTTGTATTAAACTTTGGATATTAATAAAAATATCGGGATGAAAGACAACTAGAAGAAGATGATAGACAAATAGTAGAAGATGAAAAAAAACTAGTAGAATATGAATGACAAATGAAGAAAATGAAATACAATCAATAGTATATGAAAAACAACCAGTAGAATATGAAACACAACCAATATAAGATGAAAGACAATTAGAAGAAGTTAAAAAACAACCAGTACAAGATGAAAGATAACTTGAAGAAAATGAAAGACAACTAGTAGAACATGAGAAACAACAAATACAGAAAATCTATTCGAAGCGGATGGAAAGAAAGAGAGATGGGTCGTCGAAAGAATTTGAAGGGACGAAGGAGGAGGAATAACGAAGGTGCTATTTGATTGTTTTTCGTCTCCGTCTAATTTGCGACAATTCCCATCATTGATCCGCCTATTATATTTTGAAACATCCTAACTAGCTTTACTGATCATTTAATTGTTTCCTTTCATACTACTGGAAAATATTAATGATTTTATATATATATAGAATTAAAAGAGATGAGATATTAAAATGTAATATATTCTCTTAGCTAGGGCTGTAAACGAATTGAACCGAATTGAACTTAATCTAGTTTGAGTTCGGTTCGAATCAATTTCGAATAGAACTGGTTCGAAAATGAAGTAGGGTTTCGAACTGAAAAGAAGAGTTCAAATTTGATTATGTGTGATTCGAACTAGTTCGATTTGGTTCGTTAATAGTTCGAATTGAGGCAAATCGAAGGAGAATCAAAAGAGTTGAAGGTTTTAGATAGAACCAACCAATTTCAAACCGAGCCAAACCAATTTCGAATCGAACCAGAACAATTTCGAACTAAGTCAGACAAATTTTGAATCGAGCCAAAACAATTTCGAACCGGGCTGGTTTGATTCATTTCAGAACAACTTTAATTGGGCGAGTTAATTGAGAATTTTTTTTTCAATAAAACTCAATCAAATCATAAACTACGAACTTTTTTTTTGCCAATCCTACTCTCTAACTTTCATAATTAGAATAGATGCACTCAGTATATCACGCCCAAACAAATAATATGCATCTTAAAAATCAATTGTATACAGTGTAATACAAATGATTTTTTTCGAAAACGGATAAATTATTTAGATATCATCATGTCGCTAGAAAGAGCTAGCTAATTTTGCCACCTCAAAATGAATTCATTACTTATAATGTGAAAGAATTTCAATATTCAGAAGAAATAATAATATAGATAGTATGTATCTATGTTACTCCGATGCTCCACCTAATATTCCGTATCCATATCGGATGCGTATCGTATATGAATATGCACACGATACGGCCTCAATACGTGTTAGATACGCCAACTGGTGTATCGAAGTACGATGCGTATCTCTAACCCTCTCATACGGTTGCGATACGGTTTTGAAATGGTTCGATACAGTCGGATACGCACAATGCACTAGCGTGGACCACAGTCTTGTGCACTGCACATTAGGTCTTTTGCATCGCGCATGGACCACTGACAAAAAATATTTTTTGCGTCAACCAAGAATCGAAGTGGAATACTCTGGGATAAGAACCATACTCCCTAATTTGATGTTAGAAACTACTAGCTTTTATATTTAATATATATTACAATTGATTTTTGATATTTAATTTATATAATACAAGTGTTGGATTAATAAAATAATTAAAATAATATATATAGTAGCCGTATAGTATCCAATTTTTTTGAAAATTATTGTATCCGTATCGTATCTGATACGATACCCGTACCTGTATCCATGCAACATAGATATGTATGTATTAGTTGTAAAATTTATCTTTTCCGTATGTTAATATATCAGAGTGGGACAGTGCTACGGTGCTATGCATATATAAGGGCCCCTCCGTGCTACGGCTCACTTTTTGAGTTTTCAAAATCCTAACGGTCGATCCGAACCATTCAACATGATCTCCATATGAATATGTACTTGCAAACCAAATTTTACATTTTTTAGAATTTTTTTACTATTTATTAAGCCACTTTGAAAATCGCTGATCCAATGGTCCAGAAAAGTTTACTGTTGTGTACAAATTAGTGTTTTTTCAAAGTGGCTTAATAAATAGTAAAAAAATTCTAAAAAATGTAAAATTTGGTTTGCAAGTACATATTCATATGGAGATCATGTTGAACGGTTCGGATCGACCGTTAGGATTTTGAAAACTCAAAAAGTGAGCCGTAGCACGGAGGGCCCTTATATACGCGTAGCATATTAGCAAAATCCATCAGAGTGATATTAGCTAAATAGTTTGTATATAACTTTTTCGAAATTATACCGTAATTAAAAGAACTTTCACAACTTCTACATGATAATAGATTAGTATTAAATACTTGAGCTGGTTTCAATGACATGATTTTCCTTAGAAATAGCATATTCTAATAAAATAAAAAGTTTGAATTCCGTATTCTAGCTATTCTAAATTCAACCAAATAATTACTTAATGAGCATTTTCTTAATAGCTATTCTAAACTCAACCCAAGAATAGCCTATTTTCAACTCAACCAAATAGAGTTAGAGGGGTTAGTAATATTCATAAAATATTTGATTCACACAATTCGAATTAGTTTAAATATTAAATTATTATTAAATAAATATTATATTAGGTTAGATTAGATTAGTATTAAATAAAATATTAGTTTAAATATTAAATGTAATATAATATTAATTTAAAATATAGATTAGTATTAAATAAATATAATATCAAATTAGATTAATATTAAATAAAATGTTAGATTAAATATCATATTGTAGTCATTTATATATTAAATTTAATATAATATTAGTTTAAATATTAGATTAGTATTAAATAAATATAATATCATATTAGATTAGTATTAAATAAAATATTAAATTATATATAATAAAATATTAGTTTAAATATTAGATTAGCATTAAATATAATATTAGATTAGATTAATATATAAATAAAATATTAGCTTAAATATTAAATGTAATATAATATTAATTTATATTAGATTAGTATTTAATAAATATAATATTAAATTAGATTAATATTAAATAAAATGTTAGATTAAATATAATATAATATTAATTTAAAATTTTAAAGTAATATAATATTTGTGTAAATGTTAAGTGTTGAATGTAGTGTGATATTAGTTTAAATATTAGATTAGTATTAAATAAATATAATATCAGATTATATTAGATTCGCATTAAATATATTATAATATTAGTTTAAATATCAAATGTAAGATGATATTACTTTAAATATTGGATTAGTATTACATAAAATATTAGATTAAATATAATGTAATATTAGTTTAAATATTAAATATATATAATATTAATTTAAATATTAAATATAATATAATATTAATTTAAATATTAAATGTAATATAATATTTTTTAAATATTATTATTTAGATTAGTATTAAACAAAATGTTAGATTAAATATAATGTAATATTAATTAGAATATTTAATTTAATATAATATTAATTTAATATAATATTAATTTAAATATTATATTAGTATTAAATAAAATATTAGGTTAGTTTTAAAAATATTAATTTAAATGTAATATAATATTAGTTTAAATATCATATTAGTTTAATCATTATTTTATTTATTTCCTCTATCATTATTCTAAATATACAATCCAAACAACATTTTTACTAACCCGAATAGTCCAAAATTAGTGTTATTATCAAACCATTCGAATTAACACTATTCTCAACTACTAACTCAAAAATCGCTATTCCTTGCACAATCCAAACGTACCCCCAAAGAACTTCATAATTGCTTTGGAGCGGAGAGCCCAAAGAATATGGCACTATAAAATATAGACTAAATGACAAATTTATGTCGTCATATTAGTGTTTAAGTCATTTTACACGAGACATTTGAAGATATCATGTTTTTTCAGCATTTTCTTAATATTATTTTTGTATTAAATTTCAAATAATTACTTAACAAATTTGATGCATCTTATTAGATATGGGTAGACTTAATTAGCAGTCTAAGATTTTACATCCCATAATTTTTGTAATTTATTTTGTGGCTTAAAAGTTTTGAGCAATGACCAACAATTCTATTTTAATATCAGCTTTATTATAAGTCTTAAGAGTTTGCCAAAGATATAGAAAATAATATTGAGATTATATAATTGACGTAATGAAAACTTCAAGACAAATATAAAATCAACTGTATCTAAAAAACAATAATAACAAGTACGAAATTATTTTTGTATAAGGTCTAGGGTGAATATTTTTTTTCCAATGTTTGAGAAAATTAATAATAAATGTAAAAATTATGAGTTACAAAACCCCCTATGAACATCTCTTTTTTATTTGATGTTTTTTTAGTGCCACTGAATTGATATCACGTCTAATGAACTTGCAAGTACATACTGCATTTACCAAGTTATTAATTGTGTGAGGAATATTTTTTGTATCGATTATCCACTATATAAGTATCTAAAATAAGGTGTCAAAAGCATTAAAAATGTATACTTTGAAAGGATAATTCTGCGTTTTGCCTTGTAGTCATTGTGATCACAATTATATGTAGGCTTTGATGTCAACGGGTTTCTTTGTTAATAGTTTGGCAAGGGAATGAATAATAAACGCCAACAACTATTAATTAGTTATTTTATTCAAATTTAGTAATGGTACATGAAAAGTCCATAATTCTAAAGTTTGTCATATTAAGATAAATGCTAGTATCAATGCGTTACGACTTTGGAGCCAGTAGATTGCTTTATTATTTTGTAGTTTACTCAAAAATAAAATAGGACATTTTTACCCATAATCCTAATCGTTGATAGGTGGGTCACATCGGACCTGATAATTGAACAGGGTTGTTCATGGACAAACGGACAGAACGTTGACTGGGCAAGATATTGGACCGAGTTCACAATAAGTAGGGTCCGAAACTCGGCTCACATTCAGATTACATAAAGGAAAACGGGCCGAGTCTGGGCCGATCCAATCGATCTCATCCTAATAAAGCAAAAACATATATGACTGATTTGTTATTTCAAGTCTAGTAGTGTCGGTTAATATTGTTTTTATCCCATCTTATGAACAGTAAAAAATTTAAGTAGTACATGCCTGATATTGTTATTTGTATATTCCGGACGTGATCCGCCTGGTCAATTATAAATTGTCAGATCCAGGCAATAAATCTACATATCCGTCGGAGAAAAGAGAGAGAGGTGTCATCAGTCCTTGCTGATATAGTTCTCTGTACAAATTGTAGAGAGAATATACACTACTAGAATATAAGTTTTCTGCAAGGGCAGCACTTGGTTTTAGTAAGGGTAGGAAAGCCCATGCAAAAGAAACGGCATTTCTGGATTCATAAAGCTTGTTGCAAGGGTATCCCATGCAAATTGTATCGCATGCAAATGTTTGATGTGCACGCATGCAAATGTTTTCTAAATGCCCTTGCAAATGCATTTTGAAGGTCAGATAATATATTTAATTGGAGGCCCATGCAACAATTCAACCACAAGCCCTTGCAAATACTTAATCGAATGTCAGATATTATATTTAATTAGAGGTCCTTGCAACAACTCAACCCCATGCCCTTGCAAATACATTATGAAGGTCAGATATTATATTTAATTGGAGGCCCATGCAACAACTCAACCCCATGCCCTTGCAAATACTTAACCGAAGGTCAGATATTATATTTAATTGGAGGTCCTTGCAACAACTCAACCCAATGCCCTTGCAAATACATTATGAAGGTCAGATATTATATTTAATTGGAGGCCCATGCAACAACTCAACCCCATGCCCTTGCAAATACTTAACCGAATGTCAGATATTATATTTAATTGGAGATCCAACAATTCAACCACATGCTAAATTTTGTATCTCCTTTTGAATGATAAATTTTATTATAAATCACAACAACATGAATAATAGCAGTATATAAGAATTAAATACTTTGGAAACTTAAATTTTGATATTTAGAACAAATCTTCCAAAATAATTGAGAAACTCAAAAAATAATTGTACAAACATTGTGACACAACACACATACAACTATTGATTCACCAATTAAAACTCTTGATCGGAATCATCTTAGACATAGAAACCAAATTCTTCCTCACCTTACTCCATATCAACTCTTCGTCATCTTCCTCACCTTGCACCATGTCCAACATGTATATTCATAATGGTTTGTTTAATACCACAAAATATTACAACCATATCACCTCACAAATTTTTTAAACAAGTATCGTACATATTCAATGAGAATTTGTTCTTCATGACAAAAATCTTCATTATTCCTATGCTACCTCCTCTACTTGTTCCTTTGCTCTCTCACTATTCCTCTACAAAAATCTTCATTATTCCAAAGGTGATAAAAAATTTCATTTTATAGAGATGCATAATTTTTTTTATAGTTTAACAATTGTGCATATCCAACAACCAAACTTAAGATGACAAGTGGTTTTATAGTTGGACCTTGGTCAACTCTGGCTAATTTTGTTTAGAAACTCATGTACTTCACCACTGCACATTAGTGTACCATCAAAACAATTTGACTGATATAAAAGAAAATTAAGAAGATAAATAAAAGGGGAAAAGAGCTTACCACAATGATATTTTCATGATACTAGCCTCAAGTAGCTTTAATCCAATTTTTGCAACCAAATTTTGCTTGAATGTATACGAACCCTCAAATTTTGGTTTCTGGTAAGGCACAGTATTTTTGTTATTATGTTTTCCTCTCTTAGATTTGTTTTTTGTTTTCATATTACAAAGGAAATGTATTCCTTAATTGGGATATATATTGTGTTATGACAAAATGATTATCTCCTCAAAATAATATCCATAATTATCAAAGATATGCATAAAAGAATATGTTAATAAAAGTAGCAATAAGTGTTTAGCTAACCCAATATCAATACATTACTCACCCAATATATATGTTAAGCTGACAGTAGCAAATAAGGCGGATAATTATCAATTTCACCAAACTTTCACCTTGTAAATTAGTAAATAGGTAAAGAAGTAAGAAAGAAATATAATAAAAGGTAGTTAGTTGTAACCTAATTTGTGCGGGGCATTTCAACAAAAACCTTGTATGCACGACAAGATAAAAAAAAAATTCAAAACCTATTTAATTAAAAATCCTCATTGTAAGTATTCTTATCTTTAATTAATTGATGAAATACATGTTGGAATAGAGTACAATATCAATATGACAAACAAAAATCTAAATTAATAACTTTGCCTAAGTCAAACAATTCATCAAATACCTTTCACGCAAGGTACATGCAGTCAGTTTCTAATCGCAATTCATCAAGTACCTTTCACAATGTTGAAGTTATGACCTAAAGTCAGTTCATAACACAGAAATTAGTTATGATACAAAGTCATTCTTACAATTTGGAAGGAACGTTGAAGAGTCCAAAGACAACCGTCTAAACCAATCGGAGATCACTGCGCAATCGATTCATTGGTGTAGAGAGACGTGCCAGCACCGAGTCTTCAATAGCGACGCACCAGTACCGAGTCTGATTGCCCCTCTCCGATGGTCTCTTGACGGAATGACAGTAGAAATAACACTAATCGTCGATTTCACCATAAAATTTTGTTTGGCGACAGCCAAAAATTGTGAAGGGAAAATGTAGAGGGAAGTTACTGCTTGGGAAATGAAAATGTACAGGAGTTTTAGAGGGAAATGAAAATTAGAGTTATGCTGCTTGAGAGTTTTGGAGCGAAATGAAAAAATTGGTTTGGGAATTTTGGAAGTTTTGGAGCGAAATTGTAAATGGAGAGGGTTAGTCATCTTCTCCAGGAAGGAAATGAAGGGAGAGAGATGGGGTATATTTTATTGGGGTGGGATCCACTTGGAAGAGGGAAAGAAAAAGCGAGAAATAAGAGAAAAGAGTGAGGCAAGGACCATACAGCTATTTGTGTGGTTCGGTCTGACAGGCGGGCCACTTATTTCATAGACTCTATTTTATTGGAGATCTTAAACACTTCCAAATAGTTTCTTAATATTTTGGTTCAATTATTCCTGTCAGTTTCGTTAGAATTTTTCAAGCGTTAGAATGAAATTTCAGATATAATGTGTTCATTTTTAATTGTCCGTGATATTATTTATAATTAGTTAATCCAGTTTATATTTTCAGGTTATAACAACTTCTAAGAATGTTTGTCTAAGAATGTTTACTAATGTTACATAATTGGAAACTAGACTAGTGTGAAAACTAACTAAAATTATTTTTACAAGAATATAAAAAGTTGTAAAGGAAATAAGAAAAATTATTAAAATTTAGGTATTAACCAGAAATTTTGTTAATTGGAGATGGAAAAAATTAATAATTTAGAATCTATGATTAATAATTTACGTGATTAATGAAAATTATGTGATTAATGAACAAATTTGACATTAAATTAGTAAAATATTTTTTTAATAAAATTTAACCAATCAATGAACAAATTCGATATTAATTTAATAAAATTTGTTAACTATTTTTTTCATTAACATGAAAATAATTAAATGAAAGATAAAAAAAATGAAAACTTAATTTAATAATTAAGTTTTAAAAAATACGAAAACAATTCAAAAAATATAAAAGAAAATTGATACTTGAACGTTTTCTAAATTCTTACTGCTGTATTTTTAAAAGTCATAATATATTTACAAGTTAATTAAATTGTATGTTTACAACGAGTAACATGAAAAAAAAAAATTCCTAATTTTTTCAAGCTTCTCTTAATTGAAATTTATGCAATAATTTGTGTTATAACTTGTTTATTGCTTAATTAAATGATTCTGACACATTAAATTTTATAGCATTACATGTATGTTGCATATATGACTCACATCTTCTATGCATGAACATGAAACATAAACTCTTGTTTCGTGAGTTAATGAAGATGCACGGGAATATGTCATCAGTTGGTCGATCGGAACCGTTTAAATTAAAGAGCACTGCATTTATTGTCTTGCACCCAAGTTTGATCAAATTTTGTTTTTATTTACCCATCCATCCATTTGATCGAAAAAAGAAGCATCGTATGGCCATAAACACTTCGTGTTGGATCGAAGCTCATACATAATAAAACTTCCAAACTCTTATGTTGGTCACGTTCAATGTTCTCCCTTGATCATTTTAAAACATATTTGAAATGATTTCATTGCAGATCGACCGTTGATTTTCAACGTGAAAATGAACGGTCCAAAAATATTTTCTAAATTTGAAGGGGCATATAATGATGAAAGTGTATAAAAATTACATGTATAAGTATTAATTGACCATATAAATATAAAAAAAAATTAAAAAAAAAGTTTGAATTTTTTTCATATGTATTGCTGTACATGCATCAGGTGATTACTAAATATCAAGCTTTCACACCGTCTGATAAGTGAAAAACGGTCCTGATTTATTCATTCTAAATAGCTGTGGGTAGGGAGTCCCTATACTCTGAGGTAACATAATATTTCTGTTTAGATCCGGCGGTAGATGATGCATAGGATTCTTTGATATTGGTGCGTGAAAATGATTACACGGCCCGATCTAAACACACATATTACATTATCTCAGAGTATATGAAAAATGGAAAACCCTTTCTATCTTTTCTCTCTATGGGTAGCGTTTTTTTTACACTCCAAAATCTTTCCTCTCTGTGCTCTATCTCCACTCTCTCAAAACCCTAAAATTTTCACTTCCCTCCTTCAATTCCCTCTCAAAATTTCACCAAAATTTCACCTCAGTTATCATCTCCCGCTCTCCCTCTTGATCCAAATTTCTTTTTTCATCTCTCGCTCTCCCTCTTCCTCACTAAACCTAGCCATCACTTTCGACTAGGGTTTAACCCCCCTCCTCTCAGCCGCACCCCTGCTCCTCCGCGCAGCCGCCACCTACTCCACCCAGCCGCACCCAAAGCAAGGTGGCTCAGATCTAGGGTTATCCCCCTCCTCTTTTCACAACCCGAGTCGCGAAGAAACCTTCTCTCGCGCCTCTCTCGCCTCTCCCAACCCAACCCAGTCCTACTTTTCCAAACCCTAGATCTAAAGTGCGAAAGATAAATGAGAACAGCAGTGACGACAATTCGGCTCAGGCAGGCAGGCTGGTGGTTCAGGCGGGACAAGGTACGGCTGCCGCCGCTCAACCTTTGAGTACTGGCAAGTGGTAACCTTCCGACAACCTTGAATCTAGGTTGACAACCTTCTGACTATGTTGTGTTTATACATATACATGAATTTTGTTTTAAAGTTCGAATATTGTAATCTTTATGCTGATTCGACTTAGCAACATCCAATTCGATTTAGCATATTAATCCAATTTGATTTTGTTTTAGACTTTAGAATTTTGTGTTAGAGTGCAAATTCTAGAGCGGTTTAGCAACATATGGTGATTTGATTAGTGATACATCAGTTGCTTGTGATTCTTGTGAAAAATGGTATTGTTCTTCTTAAGAAATTAGAATTATATGTATCATGTTGTTTCTGATAAGACACTATGTACATTGTATATTTTATCTTACATTTGTTGATGGGATACATGTTTACAAATATGTGCATCACATGCTGATTTTTTATGAATATAGGTATCATGCTATATGTGTGGATTTCAACCCAAATTGTAGTTTTGCTGGAGGCTGGATATGCCCAAGGTAATTTTATTCTTTCCGTTTTTTTACTAATATGATCATATATTAATTGGAACTCCCTGATTATGTAATAATTTTACATGCTTGTACAGTTATTCTCTCTGGTTTCATTTTTGTGTAGTGTTTTGTAAATAAATAACCAACTTTTAATCTATTTGCAGGAAACACCACCAATTAAGCAAACTTGTTGCTAGTTTTTGTGTCATTTTTGAATAACACCTCACTAGTTATAACACAAGACAACAAGAAGTTCACTAAATCCTTGACTTTGTTATCTATAGTTGTTACAAGTCGGGGGTGAAGTTGGCAAGGTAGTTTAAGAATAAAGGCAGGTTAGGATGACGGCAAGGTAGTTTTGTCTTGTCCAATTTGGTTTCTCATAAACAGATCTTGATATGCCTTAAAAGTTAAAACTAATATCTATTTTTTAATTTTGTAGAGTTTGGATTTGGCATTGGGATTCTTGGCAAATTACCTAGCTGAATTGAGCAAGTTTTTTTTTTACTTGGTTGACATCCACATGGGTTGTATGATTAGTGGCTGATTCAGGTTTGAGCCCTCAGCGAGAAGCTTGACACTAGAAGAGTCATTTCCTTCAGCGAGAAGCCCGAGGGAGATGATTTACAGTTTACGGTAACAAAATTTGTTCAATATCTTTTCTAAGTTTTATGCTAGTTTAATCAAGTAATTAGTTTGACGAATGTGACATTAGTAATGTCAGCTTGACCATGTTAGTAGCTAGTCAATAACAGTGCTTAGATAAGGATTATAGAGTATATGGTGGCTATAGCAGTGGCCATCATATATAAGTAGATATATTTATATATGCTAAATTTTGATAAAATAAAAATATCTTAGTTATAAATTAACCATAGATCAATATCTCAAGGTGAAAACTACTACTCAAGGATTAAATCTCTATACCTTTTCTTTTTACATTTGACTTGTTGTTTTAGTTAAGTTGAACTTCAACAATGAAATTTGTTACTGATTTAGACCATCTTATTCATAGGGAACCAATATCTATAATGCATGGAATTTTCATAGCAGTGAAGGATGATGTTGACTGCTATCATTTTCCAAACAAAAGTAAGCCTTATTTATTCATATATGTTATTTTCATCTTATCCATTAATAATATGCAGATTTTTATTTGTATATATGTACTTACTAAAGCTCAATTCAAAATTTGTGTCAAGTGCTTATATATATTAGTCAGCCCAGCTTTTTTTTTTTGCTTATAATTCATAAAATTCAAAATTTGTCTCAAATGCTTATATATAAATGTATTTTTTTTGTACATTATTGAAACAATGCTTGAAAAATTAAAATATCCAATAATAAACAATACTCCACTCTCCAAATCAAACTTTCTCATTTTTACTGCAGTGAGGACATCATAGCAAAAGGAAGAGAAATAGTGA
Organism: Carex littledalei; assembly: GCA_011114355.1. NCBI lineage: Eukaryota > Viridiplantae > Streptophyta > Magnoliopsida > Poales > Cyperaceae > Carex > Carex littledalei. The sequence continues at coordinate 5,034,296 of CM022095.1, read as the reverse complement.
CTACATTCTAGTAAAACATTTTTGTGGATTTTGTCAATTCTTAATATTATTGTTAGTCATCTTGAATTAGGATATATTTTGGATATATATATAATCTTTTTTAGCACTTCTGTTGTAATGTTTTTTGATATTTTGATACAATGTATGATGATTATACTATTTTGATTAATGTTTATTACATGTGTTATCTCTATATTTCAATGTGTTTATGTAAATCAGGTTCAATGGGAAATAGGAAATGTAATAGATTATTGGGTTGGTACCGGGTTGGTACCAGATTGGTACAAGGAGGGAGAATTGTAAAATTATGGCATGTTGATATATTGCAAATATTATGGTCATTATTTGCGTTGGTATATACATGCAAATATTAAGAACTATGGAGCATGCAAAAAGTACCATTGCTGGCCTTGCTAATAGTCAGGTGGGACCTGCCTTTCCTTGCCTTGCTAATAGTCAGATGGGACCCAGTTGTGTTAGCCTTGCAAATAGGCGGGTGGGGCCCACGTGTGTTAGCCTTGCTAATAGTCAGGTCGGACCCACGTTACCTGGCCTTGCAAATAGTCCAGGTGGGACCCACGTTCCCTCCCTTGCAAATAATCAGATGGGTCCCACGCTGTCTACCCTTGCAAACACTACAAACGGGGCCAACTCTGAAAGTATTTGCATGCGCGGTTGTTGTAAGCATAAGCGCATGCAACAAGTTAGAAAAAAGTATTAGCATGCGCGTCCTTGCCAATACTTAGTATTAGTGTCGAAGGCTATAGCAAGGATACATTTGCAAGCGTAAGCGCATGCTAATGCCCTTTTTGGGCTTTCTGCAAGGGTAAGCCCATGCAGTAAGCCATTTTTCTGCCCTTGCAAAAAACTCATATTCTAGTAGTGATAGTAGACACAGGCCATGGGTTCAATTCCCAGTGACAGCAAACCCCACGCAGTGTTCATGCCTTACCCGGCACAAGGCCACATTACACCCATGCTGAGTCGCTGACAGTGGCCAAGCTGCTTCACTCCTCCGGCTACATTCGTCAACACCCAATACAACCACCGCCGCCTCCTCCGTTCCCTCGGGATGTTAGTACTATAAATACATGTTGCTGAATTGGTATATATATATTTTCACTTCACGTCTGTAACATTTGAGTAGCAATCACTAATTAATCACTAATCGTCCGTTCCCTCGGCCAGAAGTTTGGTGTGCATATATTGTGCTTAATAATTTCAATCAGACACCTGAGTCTGAAGCGATTCATCATGAACTTCAACTCAGCTTTCTCTTTGATGATATTGTTGCCTGGGGCCTGAGAAAGTGGAAAAGATCCTACGACACTCCTATCCCCCCTTCGAATGGCGTGTTACCATTTTCGATGAATTCATCTATGTGATTCAATGCCCTTCTGAGGATTGGCTTATGGCCGCGATAAGGAAAAAGTGGTTGAAAATGGAGGATGTCCAATTTCCAATCATTCGATGGACTAAGAATCTCAACCCTGGGCGACGTCTCACTTCTATCTGGGTAAGAATTCATGATCTCCCTTATAGTTTGTGGTACTGGGAGGAGTTCAGTCGACTGGTCGCACCTTTTGGTGCGGTTGTTCTTGAGCTTGACCCGGGTACCCGATTCCGGTATGACTACCGTTTTGCCCGTCTTAGATTAGGCATTGGTGATGTTTCAGCTTTACCAAAACAACACAATCTGACCTACCGCGCCCCCAATGGATTTGTCTCGTCTCATGACATTGATTTTGAAATTGAAAACACACAAACGGAAAGTGTAAATGCTTGGAGAGGAAGGGTTAATGGCAGACCTTTCCCAAATGGTACTGTATTTGGCAACAGACCCTTGTCAGATGTTGCACCTGTCCAACAACAACCACCAAATCCCCCATGTTCTTAATCTAATATGGAGGACACTCCCATCACTCCAGCTATATCCCCTCCTCCACAACCTCCTCTCATTTCCCAATCAGCCCCACCAGTGCAAAGAGGTCTTTATTTTACTCCTTCTCACAATACCCCCCAGTTTAGTTTCTCCTCTGGTACCTAGAAGAAGAGGATGTGTAGTGATTGTAGAAGGACAAACTGACTCCAGGCCAATTTTAGGCCAATCTCCACCTAAAGGCAAAGGTAAAACACCACTGCCACCTGGTTGCAGACCCCCTGATAATACCTTAGCTGATTCTGATTTAGATAATTCTGATGAAGATTCATTCCAGAAAGCTTTAGATGTCATTCACAATATGGAAAGAGGGGGAATTGGCACTTCCACACAAGGTGTGGGCCCCTCCCAACAACCACCCCCTTCCTCTCACTTCCCAGACCAGAATTCTCATTCTAATCATTATACCCAGAACCCTGATACCCACCATCACAAGGTAACTGAAGATATATTTCTCCAGTTTGCTCTACATGATATGGCTAACTTTCACAGAGCTACAGCCATCATCAGCTCCCTCCACTCCCCCTTCTCTCATTCCAGATATCACTACATCCATAGAATCTGATAGTGAAAGTGTCATACAAGTCCCAGATGCACCCCCCCCCCCTTGTCTCAACATGATTCTGAAAGTGACAATGAGATAATTGCTGACATGGTAGATAAGATATTGGATGAAGAACCTCTCTCCCAGAGGGCTAAGAAAATCCAGTTCCAGAAAAACAAGAATCACAAAGTTAAACCCAAAATGCCCCATGCTGGTAAGCAAGTTAGATTCTCTACACCTAATCCTCCCTCTAGGAGACCTCCCAGCAAGAGTAAAAGCCCTGGACCCAAATCCAAAAACCCCACTGGCAAGAGACACCCAAAAGGATGGAAACACAAACCTAGATCACCCACAAAAAAAGCTTGCTCCTCTTCCCAACATACCCCTGTTATAGAACTCTCTGACACCTCTACTGAATACACCCATACTCCTGACCCACATGAATGGAGATACAATAAGGCAGTCCCTAGGAGAAGTTTTAGGGTCCAGATGAGACCTTCTCATACTCCAGTAGTACACAGAGCCCAGAAGAGGAAGGCCTCTGGATCAGCTAAGTCAACATGTATCCCTTCGTTACAAAATTTTCCTTATAATAGGTTTAATTTGAAGCAAATTCTACAGCTGTTTTCAATATATAATATCACTTTAGGGACAAATGACACTAATAGAACACAGCTTATTCTAGCAATTCAAAATTTAAGTAGGACACAATTTGAGCAGGTACTGCAGTCAGTGGATTTTCAACCTCAGAATCCACATAGGAATATTCATATTACACTAGACCAGATTACCCATGTTCAAAATAAATTAGGATTAGATGGGGATCACCATTCTGAAATATGATAGTGCTTAATTGGAATATTAGAGGAATGAACTCCCCTAGGAAAAGACAGGCTTTATCTAACTTTATTTCTAAATATCACATAGATGTAGTAGCCATTCAGGAAACTAAAAAAGAATCATTTAGCAATAGAATTCTGAGATCAATCTCTACCAAATTAGATATATGGATATATGCTCTATTTGTGGGCAGATCAGGAGGAACTCTATTTGGGGGAGATAGCAATATTATAGAAGTGATTTCACATAGTACTCATCAATATTGCTTAGATGTTCATTTAATACATAAAATAGACAATTCTGAGTGGCAGTATACTATAGTACATGGCCCTACCAATAGAAGCAGGAAAAAAGAGCTATGGATAGAATTAGACTCAGTTAGAAATAACAATACAAAATACTGGATTCTTAGTGGGGACTTCAATGCAATTAGACATCCCCAAGAGAAATCAGGCCCTAATTTTGACATTCAAATTAGTCAGCAATTTAATCAGTTCATCAATAGACACAATCTTTTAGAACATAAACTACAGAGTAGGAAATATATTTGGTCTAATGGGACCAATTTTGCTTTATTAGATAGATATTTTACTACACTGGATTGGGATCAGAAATATTCATCCAGTTCCCTCACTGACTTAGCTAAAAATGGTTATGACCATTGTCCTCTTATACTAAATATAGATGGGATTCAAACTCCCCACACACATTAATTTAGAATAGATCCCTTGTGGCTTCAGCAAGTAGATTTTTGTAGTTTAATTCCTAAATGGTGGAATGACCACCCATTAGATTTGCAAAACATTGCTCATAGTTGGCAACAAAAATTAAGTATACTTAGAAAAAAGATTAGAGGATAGGCTAAAAACTACTATGGTCAAAAGAAAAAAGAAAAACACAGAATCTTAGATCAACTCAATGCATTAGATATAATTAAGGAAATTAGATTGCTTGATCAGAATGAGGTTCAAACCTGGCATTCTCTTAAGAGTAGACTAGAAGATTTGTACTTAGAAGAAGAGTTATACTGGAAGCATAGGTCAAAACAAACTTGGTTGGATGAAGGAGATCACAACTCTAAGTTTTTCCATGTTATAGCTAATCATAAGAAAAAGAAAAATAGAATAAATAGTTTAGATATTAATGATTCTACAACACAATCCCTTGCTGAAATTAAAAAACATGCAACTGAATATTATAAAGGAATCTTAGGAACTGCAGGGGTGAAATATGCTTCTCTTGATCCTAATTTCTGAGAGATTACTGATAAAGTAACTGCCCAAGAGAATGAACTGTTACAAAAGCCATTTTCTCTAGAGGAAATTAAATTAGCTTTATTTGCATGTGAAGCTAATGGGGCCCCAGGTCCAGATGGATTTTCCTTCCTTTTTTATCAAACTTTCTGGCAGATAGTTCAATATGATCTCTTGTCTTTATGTTCTTCATTCTATCATAACTCATTACAATTAGATAAGCTAAATAAATTCATTATTTGCTTGATCCCTAAGGAGCCTAATGCCACCACAATGAATAAATTTAGACCTATTAGTCTTGTTAATTGCAGTTTTAAACTTTTATCCAAAATTCTGACACATAGATTAGGAGGGATTATGAATAGAATAATTGATGAGAGTCAAGCAGCTTTCTTACCTAATAGGTATATCCTAGACAATGTAGTAGTAAGTCAAGAACTTATCCATTTCTGTAACATTTCTAAACAAAATGGGGTAGTTATTAAGGTTGATTTTGAAAAAGCTTACGACAAAATTCATTGGGAATATATTTTAGAAATCTTATTTGTAGAGGTTTTGGTTCCCACTGGATATCTTGGATACAACAGTGGCTGTCTAGCTCACAGTCCTGCCTCACTATCAATGGGGATCTAACACCTTACTTTTATTGTAAAAGAGGGGTCAGACAGGGAGATTCCCTCTCACCTTTCCTATTCATTTTAGCTGCTGATACACTTAGCAGAATTTTTCATAAAGGGAAAGTAGCTCAGGTCATTAGAGGTCTAGGCCCTGCATGTTTCAATCAGCACACTATAACTAATTGTCACTATGCTGATGACACAATTTTGTTTTTAGAAGCTATACCAGAAATAGTGGAAGCTGTCTGGTGGGCTATAAAAGCCTTTGAAGCAGTCTCAGGAATTAGAATTAATCTAGACAAAAAAGAAATGTATGTTATCAATCAAGCCAACTTAACACAGTTAGCCCATATCTTTAAATGTAAAACTGCCACTTTTCCTATTAAGTATCTTGGCTTACCTCTCCATAACAGGAAACTTAGAGTTTTAGATTGGCAATTCTTGATTTCTAAAATTGAGAAAAGATAAACTGGAAAGGACAATTATTGCCTATAGGGGGGAGACACACTTTACTCAACTCAGTGCTCTCTTCCATTCCTCTCTATGCCATGTCATTATATAAAGTCCCTATTACTGTGCTTAAGGATATAGATAAAATCAAATGTAGATTTTTGTGGCAGGGTACTTGTTGATCTAGGAAGAAATATGTCTTAGTTAATTGGAGAAGAGTATGCCTAGCAAAACAATATGGTGGTTTAGGTATTCTTAATCTTAGGGATATGAATATTTCTTTATTGGTAAAATAGTGGTGGAAGTTAAAAGACCCTCAATACTCTAGTAATTGGAAGACACTTCTCACACATCTATACTGTAACAACTTCTCTACTCATACCCCGTTCTTCATTCTGGAAATCCATTATGAAATTAGATTCCTTAGGTCAATGTAGTGTACAATATACTCCTGGTAGTCAATATTATGTCAGGTTTTGGGAAGATATATGGTATGAAAACTGTGCTTTATCTTCTAGATTTTCTCAATTATATGAAAACTGTATCAATAAATCTATACTGTTTTCAGAGGTGATACATTCACAGGGGCAAAGTGTTATTTTCAGGGATATACTTACAGGTGTTTCCTTACTGGAATGGAACCAACTCCTAAATATTCTGAGTCATCTGTCATTTACTCACTATAATGACAAAGAGGAGGGTTCAAATGCCTCCATTTTTCATGCCTCCACCATGCCTCCATTTTTAAAACTTTAATAACTCAAATTTTAAAACTTAAAAGTCAAAATAAAACCGTTGGATATGATCTACATCATTTTATCTATGTGCTCATAAAAAATTATCACATTTCGATTTTGTTTTTATGTGAATCAATAAGTTGAAAAATCAACGTCTAGAAATTATCCACATTAGTACGTTTTTTACAAGCTCTTGATGACAACTAAAACAAAATTGAAACGTCATAATTTTTTACACGTATTTAGATAAAACGATGTATATCGTATCCAGCGGTTTTATTTTGACTTTTAAGTTTTAAATTTTGAGTTATTAAAGTTTTTAAAATGGAGGCATGATGGAGGCATTTGAACCCTCCTCAATGACAAATTGGCTTGGAGATGGGAACCATCAGGGAGTTTTAGTGTTAAATCACTCTATCAATTGATCAACTATAAAGGAATATTAGTAGTAGATCCACTAATGTGGTGGTCCTTACCTTTACCACCAAAAATAAGAATCTTCATGTAGCTTACTTTTCATAATAAGATTTTGTCCAAGTTGAACTTGAGGAAAAAAGGCTGGTCAGGGGATGTTACATGTGTATTTTGTTCTCACCATGAATCTGTTAGCCATTTATTTTTGAAATGCCCTTTGGTGACTCAAGTTTGGTGCTGGCTTGGCAAAACACAATTACCTTACCTCCAATGGAATAACATGAAAGCAGTCTTTTCCTTTGTACAAATTTTACCAAAAACTGAGAAAATTGCATTCTTAATGGTATTTAGTGCAACTTGTTGGACTATATGGAAACATCGAAATGAAGTTTATTTTCATAACACCCAACCTAAAACAGCTAGGAATATCATTTATCTAATCATTTCTTTGGTGGTATACTAGACAGGGAGCAAGGGGATTAAACAAGGAGTGAAACATGAAACTTTGAAGTGGATACCAGATGCAGAGATCATGGATGCTATACCCCTGCGGGTGATCTGGCCTGGAGCTGAAGACAATGAATCTTTCCACCTAGAAGACTCAGATGTTGATAATTATATTAGCTTGACAAAACTTAGATTATAGCATTTTGTGTGAGGTCTGTGAATGTTTTGAGTTGCCTACTCTTTTGGTTTACTACTGATAGTGCTATAGTTAACAACAGTAGTTGGTAGGCAGTGCATGCAGTGTTGATTTGATGATATAGTAATACTTGGGAATTGGTAGCAGGGAAGAGGTTATCATAGCCCTATTCTATTGGGATTATTCCCTTCTATTTGTAACAACAGTTTCTTTAATGAAACAGGACTAACTAGCCTTTTTAACCAAAAATAAATAATAATAATAATAATAATAATTACTGACAAAGCAAATTAAGCTAAAAAAGGATACTACTTTGTTATGCTTTACAAGTACGTACGTACATCAATTCATATATATATCTCTTAAGGTTTCTAAATAGATTTGAGATATTTCATTTGGCTTAATTAGCACTCTTTACCAAAAGTATTTCGATCGGTCTATTTTCAGGTCCTACCAGTCTCACCGGTCTTCCCGACTTCCAGTTCACGGCAATACCCGATGGTCTTCCTTTCTCAGATGAAGACGTGACTCAAGACGTACCATCTCTTTGTGAATCTATCATGACCAACAAAATACTTCCCTACTTCAGGGACCTCCTTTGTTGGCTGAATGAGTCGAATCCGATCACTCCTAAAGTGACGTGTGTTTTCTCAGATTTCTTATCAAATTAAAATTTGTTAATTATCAATTTGTTAATTTAAATTTAAATTTATTTTTCGGTGATTGAATAACAAGTTTACGAGCAAAAACATCGTTATAAAATAATAACTAATAAATATTGTTAAGTTATTCATTTTATTTAATTGTACTAATAATTATTAATAAGAATAATTGTATTGATATCAAGTACTTTAGAAAAAAAATAAGATTTTTTAATAACTAATCTCACCGTACAACCAAATACTTATTTTAACATTCCCATAATTAATCCCGTTCGTACATGTGCCCATGGGTTTCCACTTTTTTAAAAGTGAATTCCCATTCCCATCAACTCCTATCTGGTGTAATTCCGTAACAAACAAAAAGGTCCTCAGTCAGAATGGAGGTCAATTGAGCTAGGGGTGCAAACGGATCGGATACGGATCGGATAGTGGTAAAACCATATCCGTATCCGTTTTTATTTTTCGGATACGGATACGGATCGGATATTAAACGGATATGTACGGATACGGATCGGATATATGATATCCGTACATATATACATAAATCTTTTCATAATATATATTAAACTATATGGTATATATCTATTATTCGGATACGGATAGTTAATATTCAAAACCATATCCGTATCCGTATCCGCACGGATATTCGGATATCGGATATCCATATTTAATTTTCGGATACGGATCCGGATACGGTCGGATTTTATCCGATCCGTTTGCACCCCTAAACTGAGCACCTAAGGCGATGCACTACGCAGCAAGCCAACCGTACACATTTGAAATCATATTTTGAAACAATGTAACACGTCTTTTTTCTACAAAAAATCGTAATATCCTTTTATGGGCAGAGAATACATATATATATATATATATATATAGAGAGAGAGAGAGGAGGGATCAAGTTACAACAATTTTGAGTTACAACAAAGTTATCACAATCATTTTCTACATTTTCAAAGTCTAAATTGTCGATCCAAACCGTTCAACATGATCTCCACAGTAAAATGTGCTTGCAGATCAAATTTTACATTTTTTTGAATTTTTTTACTATTTATTAAATATTTTACAAAAACTAGTCAAATTCAGACCATTGAATTTTGTACCCATCTTAATAAATAGTAAAAAAATTCAAAAAAATGTAAAATTTGACCTGGAAGCACATTTTATTGTGGAGATCATGTTGAACAGTTTGTATCGACGATTTAGACTTTGAAAATGTAGAAAATGATTGTGGTAACTTTATTGTAACTCAAAATTGTTGTAACTAGATCCCTCCTCATATAGATATATATATGGATAATATGCGTGTTTCAATCAAATTTGAACTGCCCGTCTAAGATTCAACCTAATTTGGAGTTCTCTATATGAAGTCCCTTTGCATGAAGGAGGAATTAGATCATACAGTGCTTAATTTTTGCCCGGAGTAAAGTAGAGCCCAGAGCATAAATATGAAAATCAGGACTTCCCACTGATTAAACAACAAAAAACCACAAAAGAATACATACAGGTGCGAAATTGTGCGAATCAGCTCTATAACTCAATTCTTTCAAGACATAGGGCGGTAGCACAGTTAACTAGAAGAAAAAAGTCTTTAAACTATGGTTACCTAAAAATCAAGAGTTTCTCTCGTGACTTCGCAACTTTTGTGAAACTTTTAAAATAAAATAAAAAACTCTATTCCTTAAAAAAAAAAAATTCCCACCTACTTCCTGTGCAACACAAACTGGGCCCAAGAGATCCAACCCATTTCTATGTACAAAGCTGCACCTAAGCCCATATTTTGCCTTGGGCTGTATTCGGAGACGGTGGAGATATTGTAAAATATTGTGTATAATTTAAGCAAGGATCGCACGAATTCATATAATCAGATCCCCTAAGGTGACACAATATTTTTGTTTAGATCCGGACCGTCCATTTAAAATATGCACGAATTTTAAAGGAACTATGTGCATTCCACCTCTGGCCGTATTGATCCGAATTCTGATCAGACAGTTTGGATCTAAACATAAATATTAGGTTATCTCAGAGGATATGGAAAAGAAAATACATATCTTAAAAATCAATTGTATACGGATGATCATTTTGGGAAACGGCCAGATTATTTACAAATAATGAGGTCGCTAGAAATTATTTCCTGAATTTTTCCACCACAAAATGAATCCCATTACTTATAAAGTGAAATAGTTGAACATTTAGAAGGATTAATATAGATAGTATGTATAAAAATTTATCTTTTCCGTATGCTAATCAGAGTAAAATTTCATATATAACTTTTTTACAAATTATACGGACATTAGAAGAACATTCATAACTTCTACATGAAGGGAATTGCTAATATGCTATGCATAGCATAGAGGGCCTCCGTGCTATGGCTTAATATTGAGTTTTCAAAATTCTAACGGTCGATCCGAACAGTTCAACATGATCTCTATATGAATATGTACTTGCAAATCAAATTTTACATTTTTTAGAATTTTTTTACTATTTTTTTAGATAGATAGAAAATCACTTGATCTGAAAATTATGTACCATTCAGATCAAGTGTTTTTCTACCTATCTAAAAAAATAGTAAAAAAATTCTAAAAAATGTAAAATTTGATTTGCAAGTATTCATATGGAGATCATGTTGAACGGTTCAGATCGACCGTTAGGATTTTGAAAACTCAAATATTGAGCCGTAGCACGAAAGCCCTCTATGCTATGCATAGCACCGTAGCCCTCTATGCAGCTCACATAAACGATATTTCAGATGGTTTAAATAACATGATGGGCTCTTGACATGATTTTGTATAAAATATAGACTAATTACAAAGTTATGTAAATTTACTGAATATGTGTATTTGTCTCACAAGCATTATATTAATATTTTAATTCATTTTGCATGAGATATTAGAAGAAATCATGTTTTTAGGCATTTTTTCTATGTATTTTATTTATTAAATTTTATATAATTACTTAACAAATTTGACAAATCATGTTAGACACGGGTAGGAATCTATAGATGAATTACATATATCGAAGCAAAAAGTGAGCATTTTAATATGCTATTATAACATGTTCTTAATAAAGATGTTACATTATTTTTTAAGAATAAATTGCAAACCTTGTTTATTTAATTTTTTTATTTTCTTTTTATTATTACTTTTAACAAAATTTTCATTCTCTTTTATATAACTTTTGATATCTCTTGAAATGATTGTTAATGAAAATAAATCATTTTTTTCTCTAAAAAAACAAATACAAAATTAGATAAATAGAATGATTAAGTCCAATTGGATGGTCAAAACTATTTCATGATATATTTAACACAATGTTTTTCCTTCTTATAATTATTTCAATATGCGAGTGCTTACTATAAATTACGGCATGCATAATAAGCATGTACACCCAACTTCAATACTAGATTCTTAGTTGTTTTCATTTTTGCTATCATTTAATAAAACTAAGAGTATAATGATATCTTCTTGTATTTTTTTTATTTTTTATTTTTTCACTAAAATTCGCTAGAGAATTTTAATTAGTGAAAAGTTCTGAAACTGTTTCAGAACATAAATATGTATATATTTTCGAGTGAGACTATGGTAATATGTATATTACTGATCGACCCGTGATGGATCCATAATTCTATTTTCAAAGTTCAAATAGTCTATCTGAATAGTTAAACATGATCTTCATATGAAAATGTACCTCGATGTCAAATTTATATTTTTCAGAACATTATACTATTTTTTAGATTGGTAGAAAATCACTATTTTCGGATGGTCCAGAAAATAATTGATATGATATTAAGCATATTACAGATTGACCGGTGTTATGGATTCATATCTTCATTTTTTACTATTTTTTTTTAGCTTTTAAAATGAAGATATAAATCCATAGCACTGGTCGATCCGTAATATGCATAATATCATAGCCTCACTCTATATTAATTATCCACATATCCTTTTGTATGTATGTATACATACCGCATATGCACTGTGCGGTGACCAATCACTGTACACATTTGAAACTCATATTTTGAAACAATATAACGACTCATCTTTATTCACAAAAAATCCTAATATATTTTTTTGGGCAAAGAATATATATATTTATATTTTATAATTTTTGCTGTAGTGCTTAATTTTTGTCTCAGTGTACTTCTTTCCTGTTGAGAATATTTTTTTTTTCATTAGTTCAATTTAGGGGTGGCAAAAAAGCTCGTGGCTCGATCGTGATTCGCACCTGACTCGCTCGCTCGTTACTGGACCGAGTTGTTAACCAGCAAGCTCGCCACTAGCTCGGTCCATAATTAACGAGTTCAAGCTGGGGCCTAGCTAGCTCGGCTAGGCATCGAATTTGTATGAATTTGTGTGCATTTTATACTGTTTAGCTCGGTCCAGCTCAGTTCAGCTCGATTCAAAAAGTTTGTAGAATTTATTTTCTTCTTAAAACAAGATCCAACTAGATCCAACGAGCCAGCTCGTCAGCTCGCAAGCTAGCTCGGACTGGCTTGTCACGATTTCAAGCTGAAATTTTAGCTCGGATGCCCTGGGTCCAGCTCGCTCGGTTGTAGCTCGGTCCAAAATTAACAAGCTGAGCTAGAGCCTAACTCGGACCGAGCCAGCTCGTTGCCACACTAGTTCAATCAAATTTGGACCGCCCATCTAAAATTCAATCCAATTTGGAGTTCTTCTCTTGGTAAAGGATATTTCTCATGGAGGAGGAATAAAGTAGAGCCTAGATCATAAGTAGGTCTTTTCATCGACTTTTCGATAAACAACCACAAAAAAATACCTATATGTGTGTAATTGAGCGAACCAGCTCTAATCCTTCAAAATAATCCCACCAACTTCCTGTGCAACAGAACAGGGCCTAAGAGATCCAACTGATCATTTCTAGGTACAAAGCCATACCTAAGCCCATATTTTGCCTTGGGATATAGTTTGAGACCGAAGAGTTTTTTTTTTTTTTTTTTGAGAAAAAATGTGAGTCAAACCCACATTTGAATTCATTAATAGTTTGTAACAAGTATTACAGTAGTGAAAAAAAACGCTCAAAACAATTGAGCATAAAATAAAATAAACAAGAAAACATGGAAATAGTTTTAAGAAATTACAGTACATAAGATCTCAATTTATTTTGACTAAATGGCTCCAGCATCAGTTTGCCCTTGCTCGCAGCTTAACAGTATGCTGTTTTAACCCGGTATTGAGTACCTCCCTGTACCATGTAACTGCACCATTACTGGTACCAGTAGTACTGTTTTCAACCAAACCACCTTCAGTCCGTCTGTTCTGGCGCTGGTAAGCTGCTGTCATGCCTCTTTTGAGTACTCCTTCGATTGTGTGCTTGTAGTATCTAAGCTGCTACAAGATTTCCTCCATCAAAAAATCTTGGTTCTTACTTGAGTCTGTGAAGCACCGTACGCACCGCTCTCTCCACAAAATAAACTGCATAATAAGAAGTGCCGCTTTCTGTGCCTAATCAAGTCGTCCCACATTGTCTTCATTTGTTATTTCTATCGTCGGTTGTGCCGGCCAATGCTCGGACGTTCTTTGTAATTTCAATCTATCATACAATTGTAGCGTATTGGGGCAGTTTTGGAATAAGTGGGCGCTTGTCTCCGCATCTGACCTGCAGAGAAGGCATCTACTGACAATTGGCCATCCCCCTTTTTGCAAATTGTCATGCGTCAAAATCTTGTTTTTGTGTGCGAGCCATGCAAAAATCTTCATTCTTGACGGCACCTCAACCTTCCATATGTTGGAGATATCAGTTGATCCTTGGCCCACTCTTCAATGCCTTGTATGCTGATTTGACAGTAAATTTACCCACCACTGTTCAGTTCCAAACAACTTCATCTTCGATCCCTTGCTGCAGTCTTTAGGTTTGGTCTGAATAGGTTGGTTTTGTTCCCTTCTGATACCGCCCCATTGAGAGAGATGCCCTTGTCTATTGAAAATGAATAAAGGTTCGGTAACTGGTATTTCAAGAATCCCACACCCTAATTATGATCCCACATCGAAATTACTGAGCCGTCTTCTGGCTTCTACCTTATTGAAATGTTGAAAAACACCCTGACATCATCCGTGAGTGCCGAGAATACTGGAGTGATCTGGTTTTAGGAAAATGAGAGCGTCGTCCGCATATAGTAAACATGGCCGCATGACCTAATACAGGTGTCTGAGTGCCCCTTTGTCCTTCAGTTTTTGCAAATATCGCGCTAAGAAGTCCATAGCTATTATATCAAAGCAAGTAAGAGTTACATTATACGGATGATCTTCTTCGGAAACAACTAGATTATTAGAAATCATCAAGTCGCTAGAAAAAACTTGCTAAATCAATTGTTTCCAAAAAATTTCAACCTCAAAATAAATTCATTACTTATAATACAGTGTATATCTAGAATTGCTAGTTATCGTTCAATACTTTCAAGACACAATAAATGATGTAATTTTTATTATGACTTTGAAGTAGTATAGCGTAGATCTGAGGATGTGATGTAAGTCGTTGACTTTAAGGTTAGTATAGCGTAGATCTGAGGATGTGATGTAAATCATTGACTTTGTGAACTTAATGCTATCATTTCATATACAATCAGCACAGTACACTACTACAAACTTTCCAGCAAAATCAATTTCGTAGCATGTACGTAAATTCTATAACTATGGCTGTCATTGGATGTATTATTAGAAAGTTTAACCAAAAAGATGATTGACTTGTACAATTTTTCTCTCTCTTTTTTTCTTTCCTTTTAAAAATTTTCGCAGAGCCTTGTGAAGTCGTGAGAGGAATTCGAACTCTGTACAATTTCACAATTAATTAAATAGCTGCTTTGCAATTTTATTGTCATTCAAGAAATCACCTAGTAATTCTACGATTTTAATTTAACTATGATAAGAAATCCCCAATAAAAAATCAACAAGTCCCTACCTAAATCAAGAAATTAGAGGTCAAATTAACCATGTATCCACGAACCACCATAAACCATAAGAAAGAAAGAAAATAAAAAAATATTACAACGGACTAAATGGAGTCGAGAGAAAAATACAAGAGAGCAACAAAACTAAATTTAAGTGGTCCGTCCAACACGACCTACATCACCGAGAGGCCACCGACTGACAAACTTCATTATTCAAGCGATGAAATATATACAGTGGGTGTTCGGCATAATCCTCTTTAGTATTTTT
The DNA here is from genome assembly GCA_011114355.1 of Carex littledalei. NCBI lineage: Eukaryota > Viridiplantae > Streptophyta > Magnoliopsida > Poales > Cyperaceae > Carex > Carex littledalei. The sequence continues at coordinate 5,019,025 of CM022095.1, read as the reverse complement.
AAAACATCATACATACATTCATACATATATAATACATCATACATACATTCAAATTAATAATAAATTATTTCATGAAAGGAGACAGATTTATTTAAAAGAACTCTCTACTTCATATTCATAATTCCAATTTAACCTATATGGCACATCAACTGACAGGACTATCTTAGATACATTTTTCTGCATAGGATTCTTTTTTTACATCAAAACATTGCTAAAATCTGCTCCCAAGTAGAAGACACCAGTAAAAAAACTAAACATGTACAATTTAAAAAAAGAACAAAAAACAAAGTAGGCCTCGGCCCACTTGGGTTCAGATAACACAGAGGATATCTCTCTTGCTTATTCCAATGTGTCTTGGTCTCTTTGACTATTTGCACTCTAAAGCCCACTATCTTCTTGTAATCGAATAAGAAAATGCTCTTTTCCTGATAGCATGCAGTAACAGAGACTTCCTTTTACTTTTACAATTTCAAAAAAAAAATTGTTTTCTTTAGTGCTGACAAAAAAAAAATTGTAGCTTGTGATTCGTTCGAAATCATCTTGGGAAAAACTTGTAATTAGTTCGTTCGATTATGTCTCATTCTGGAACGAGCGAGTCCAAACTTGACTTTGCTCGATTCGTGTTGGTTCGACTCGTTTCTCAGTTCATTATTACAATAATTTGAACCTCTTTTCTAACTCTTTCACTTTATTTTTTTGTGTTCATCGTGGGAGGATGAAGTTTCACTTTTAATGTATACAGTCATGCATTGAACTATAACCTGTACATACAAGCTGCATGTGCTCTTTTTAAATTATACAAAAAGGCACTTTTTATTTTGGGAAGTCAAGATTAACATTAACAATGTATGAATGCTCTAGTCTTGGTCACAACAGCAAATTAAAGTTGATATCTCAGTAGACAGTAGGATATAATTAATGGACTACGATTGGTTTTCTCTATGTCATGGAGTAATAATAAATTCATAACATGATATGCTATTGCTCGGTGACAGTGTCACATGGTAGTAGGTACCTAAATATTCATTTCCAAGCATATAAACAACATAAAAGAGACGAATTGCTCATGTCAAGAGCTTCGTATTAATTGGGGAGACTCTGCAAAGAAATAGAAGAGACAAGGGGATACAATCTAGGAATAGGGTTTAGCGTACTTCTCCATTTGGTACTTGAAATGATTTGTCCGGTTCTCTTTCTTTAATGCAATTGCAACTCAATTGGTTTTATTTTGTTATAAGGTCTTCAACAAATTCCTACTTGCTAAATATTTACTTGGTGATAATTAAACTGATAATAAGATTATTTAGAGATGATATTATGATGATATTTATAAATTATACACAGAGCAAATCATAAGAAGATATTATAAATGGAGGGTGAAAATCTTTTAAAAATAAAAGTATGTAGTTATTATATAAAATGGCCTAAATATTAATTGCATATCTTATCTCGATGACAATAACCTTCCAAATGTTAATATCATCATGTAGTAATGACCTAAATATTAAATTAGTTTGTTTAAATAATGATAACTTAAATAGCATTATAAAAAAAATATAAAATTAACGTTTATTTTTTAATAAAAAAATATTTCAATTTTTATACCTTAACTTATTTTAGAAAATAATCTATCGAGTAAACAATCAATATTGATATTAAAACTTTTAAATTTATGAATGAAAAACAGAAAGCACACAACAAAGATTTAATTTTGACATAAACGAAAAGTAGAAATTCTTTTGACATCTTTTATGACATATATGTACAACTCATGCCTCCATTTGTAAATGAGAATGGAGAAAAGCATCACTGTTTGCGCCTAACGAGAAAAAAATAGGAAACAAAAACTAATGAAGAGCTAGCATAGGTCAAACACTAGGCGCCGGAGCTGAGCCTGAGCACCATGCCAATTGACAATTGTTTATTTGATTTAATACACTGCATCTTACATTTGAAACCAAATGATGGTGCAATCATCTACCACTACCACTCGTAGGCTCTTATCAATGTCTAAATCACGACACAACACCACACACGAAACACCGCACCTCTACGTGCCAGGTCGTGTGGCCCATGTCGGGTTTCACATACTTGCTACATATGAAAACAATCCATGCATCATGCATGCATGGATATATAGAGCAATTCACTTATTAGTCTGAATTACATAATTTTCATTTTAGAAATCCAATAAAAAAATTATTGGAAAATGGATGCAAGTGTTTTGGGTTTTTGGTTCATAGAAAAATGGAAAATGATTTGGTTCTTTTAGATATTTCTAAAGATTTTTCAGTGATCAAGATACATCCTTGAATACATTTTCTTAAAGGAACCGAAGTAATCATTCGGTTTTTTCTATAGAATTGAAAATCAATACTATTCATCCATATTTGTATTATTTTTCGTGAATTTCTAAAAATAAAAATTCTGTCCGAATTAGGCACCTGTGTTGTCTCTGATCCGAAGAAGATGATAAACAAACAAAATATGTTGAATTTGTTTTGTTTTTTAGTTACTGAGGCCGTAGGCAATCTGAATTTTTCTGGATTCAGGTGCAATCCAGACTGATCTAGAATCAATTGCAAGGTTATAACTTTTCTAGTTTGGATTATCCGTGTCTTTTTGTATTTCCTTTAATGGAAAAAAGTTTAAATTCCTTGGAGTTCAGTAATCTTTGTACAATACAACAAATTTAACAATTGAGTCCTGAATCCTGTTAACTGCATCCCTGATTTTACATCTTACAATATTTTCATGCTCAGATTCTTTCATATAAACACCAAGCATCCGGACACGTTGAGTGCTACCCTGACCAGCCCACGTGCTTTCTGTTTTGCATAAAATATTCAGAGCAAGGCTATGTTATTATGGATTGCCTACGGGCTTTAATAAAAAAAAATGTTATTATGGATAAAGCAGATTTGTAGAATTAATATTTTTATTTTCTATGAACATTTCAACTCTCTACATAAAAATGTACTCATAAATTAAATTTTACATTTCTTAAAATACTTTTACTATTTTCTAAGATAAGGTAGAAAGTCACCTGATCTAAAAAAATAATAAACAAAATTTAAAAAATATAAAATTTAGTTTGTAAGTATATTTTCATATAGAGATCATGTTAAATGGTTCAAATTACCTATTTGAATTTTGAAAACAAAAATATTGATCAGTAGTACAGATCAATTTGCGTTATGCATAATACGGTAGCCTCACTCAAAATATTAATAATAATTTTGAAAAGTGATTATATCAGACTATATTGTGTTATAAAAAAATCTAAAAAGTGTTGTTTATACACACTTTATTTTATAATAATTGCTCCATTATTTTTGTGCTCCAATCATGTCTCATATTTTTATTTTCATTTTAAAAGTCCACACGTTTGATCCGAACTGCTCAACATGATCTCCAATTAAAATATGCATAGAGACAAAATTTTATATTTTTGAATTTTGTTTACTATATATTAAATATGTACAAAATCACTGTTTTTCATAAGATTCTGAACCATCCCAAAAAAATGTTTATATTAAGTATGGAATTTATTCACACTTGTATGTCAAAATTATAAAATATTAATATACAGGCACAATCTGAAAAAATATTTATACTTTATAGAAAAAACGTGGTTATATCTTATGTCATTAGAAAAATAAAAAGCTTGAGAACATTATTTCATGCTTGATTCACAAAGTGTTTATACCTACTGAATAAAGTTAGATAATCAATAAATGTATGATATATAGTAGCTTAAATCTGTTCATATCATAATATTATTTACAATTTTGACATCAATTTCAACGTGTCTGAGAATAAGCCTTTGATCTAGTGACAAAGAAAATGTCTTCTTTATGGAAAATTGTAAGTTCAAAATTCAAATGAGAGAATCTTATGTGGATATTAAATAGTTTGGTGGCTTGATTTTCAATCTTTGCTAAAAAACAATTTCAACAAGCCTATAATCATGCATTTATAAAAATGTTTATCCAAAGTATGAAATATGTTCATACCTGTATAAATATACTATAAAAAAAATTCACATGTATTATGCACTGAATTAGCATGAAATCAACAACAAAAAATGCAACAACTCATTTAAGAACATGCCTATAATCATTTAGAAAAATGAACGAAAGTTAAAAGTAAATTTGAACATCAATACAATCATAACTTCATCGGAATTTCAATTTGCATACAAATTGAAACATACATACATTATGTTATAAAAGTATGAGTGAGCCTATGGTGCTATGCATAGCACGGATGGCTAGTGTACTACGGCTCAATATGGTACTTTTTAAAATCCTAACGGTCGATCCAACCGTTCAATGTGATAACCATATGAATATGTACTTGCAAACTAAATTTTATATTTTTTCGAATTTTTTTACTATTTTTTTAGATAGGTAGAAAAATCAGTGTTTTTTGAAAATTCTGGACCATCAAAATTCTACTTATCTAAAAAAATAGTAAAAAAATTCAAAAAAATATAAAATTTAGTTTGCAAGTACATATTCATATGGTTATCACATTGAACGGTTGGATCGACCGTTAGGATTTTAAAAAGTACCATATTGAGCCGTAGTACACTAGCCATCCGTACTATGCATAGCACCATAGGCTCACTCTAAAAGTATTTACACATAATATACAATATATTCACACCTAATTTTGAGTTTAATAAATGATCAAAGAACAAATGTAGAAATTGAGAGATCAGAAATAGATCGCCAATGAACGGAGAAAGATTGTCAGAGAGCGATTGTCGGAGAGAGATTGCTTGAGAGAGAAAAATGAGGAGATTGAGGAGGGCTTCAATATCTCATGTCTTTCATATTTCATCATACCTCATATTATATATCTCTGTTTTCAAAGTTCAAACTGTCGATCCGAACCGCTCAACATGACATTCATATTAAAATATGTTTGGGATGAAATTTTATAATTTTTGCAAATTTTTTATTATATTTTAAGATAGGTACAAAATCACTGTATCTGGACCGTTCAAAAACAATGATTTTCTGCCTATCTAAAAAAATAGTAAATTTTTTCCAAAAATTATAAAGTTTCATCACCAAGCATAGTATGAATATTATACTGAGCAGTTCGGATCAACATATTAGACTTTAAAAATGAAAATATAAAATATAATGAGGTATGAAAGACATGAAGTATTAAAAGCCTCATCTTTGTGAGGTATTGAAACCTCCTCTTTATTGTAAATCAATCACAACCATTACTTTGATAACTTCACTCTCATGATGATGTGGTAGTATGAAATACATTGTTTTTTAAACTACAATTTGTGTGGTAGTACCCAGATTAAAACTTTTTAACAAATAATTGATTTAGATCTTAGCAAAAATTCTTATTCCGAATAGAGAATAGTAACTAAGATTTTCTTCCAACACAAATCCAGTCCATCATTGGTAAGAAACAAATAATTCAATCTAATATCAGACCACGTGAGAAGTCACGTGCAGGGCTAAAAGTCGACATGCTTTTTTGCCCTTTGGCACGCCTCGGAATAATTACTCGAATCAGAGACCGCTGCTTATTGCCAGTGGGCCCCACTGCACTCAGCTTATGACGGCTCTGCCACAGAAGACAAAAATTACCCTCTCATAATTATAAGTGAGATTAAATCTTCTTTGTTGTAGTATTATCTAGCCTTTCGTGTAACAAACATATCTTATCGCTACATCTCTCATAAAATAAACTCGTTACATATTTTAATACATGGATTCTGATTCTGTTTTTCAAGAGTCGGTGGAAATTTCGATTGTTTCTTCTCTTCTCCATTTCAAGAAAGACTGTATCTCTCCATTGTTTTATAGGAAGAAAGAAAGCATTATTTCAACACCTAAAAGTGATGTGTATTCACTATTCAACGAAAGTGGCAGCTTTTCTATGTTAGATATTGAAGACCTTGATTAATGGTTGGCCTAACATTTGTCATGTGAGGTTATTTTCGTAAAATAGTATTGTGGCATACTGGCATTTATTTTTGAAGAAATAAGCAGCAAAAGTACTGTACTTGTTTCTTAAAAAATGCAGCCTCTAATATGTGAAGGACAATATATAGATTTGATTTAGCTTGGATTTATTGACTGTTTTTCTAATTAAATAATGTAAATACCTCTTGCCTAAAGTAAGATATATACATATATCTTACTTTAAACAAACAAGAGAATATTGACCTCCATATGTTTATCTTTCTTTTGAGAAGTATTTTGTTTATCATTTATATGATACATTTGCTTGATATAGACATATTATTGCTTTATTTAAATAAACAAAAGAATGTTGACATCCTTATTCCTTGTTTATCTTTCTCTTAAGAAGTATTTTTTATCATTCTAAGTTGATACATTTGCTTGACACATCTTTATAATAAACCATGTAACACCATGTAAATCTAACAATGTCTAGGTTAGACATCCCTCTTCACAATTTAGCTATCTTTTGCTTATTTCAGGTTTTGTTTCTTTTACTGGCTTCAGTACTCAGATATTTTCTTTCTTTACTGGTCAAAACAGCAAAACTCTTCTGTAGCAGTTGCTTAGAATTTGTTTCATGCATACCTAACTCAGCATTCATCCTTTTTCTTTCTTCTGTAAAAACAGTACCAGTACTTGCATCACTGCTCACTTCAAGAAAAAAGCTGTCATTTTATGTGCAAAGGTAGAGGTCTATAGTTTCTTTGAAACTGGAGATGATTAGTACAATTGTCACCAGATCAAAATTCAAAAGGGTGAGGTGTGTAGTGTGCAAATGTCAAAAGACATCATTGGCACATCTCATTGATTTATTACATCAATTGTTGCCATTATTGCATTGCCATAATTATGTAGTGTAATTATTACAATCCGATCCGTATGATTTATCAGAGTACCTCATCTTTCATCAGATAAAACCATGCCTTTTTAATTATTGAATGAACAAGATTATATGGATTTTTTTTAAAAACAGTAATTAAAATAATAAAAGTTAAAGAAACGACATGATTGCAGGGTTTGTTATAAAAACAGCAAAAACCGAATAGGCTATTCGGTTAAGCAGTCGGTTTTAACAGGGGTTGTGGGAACATGGCCACAGAAGATCCGTATTAGAGCTTAACCGAATAGGCTATTCGGTTTGGTATTTTTTTGGGCTTAACCGAAATGCCTATTCGGTTTAGGTTTTTTTTTTTTTTTTTTTATAGAGACTAAGATTATTTGACTGAAAATTTGAATGTTTTATTTAAATTATTTGACTTCTTTTGATATATAATTAGCATATTTATACTAATTAAGTTAAATTATGTTGAATTACACTATATTAAGTTAAATTACACTAAATTACATTACATTACGCTAAAATACGGTTAATTACGGTAAATTACATATGAATAGGGATGATATCTTCACTGAAAAGGCGAAAAACGACGGCGAAACTTCAAACGGTTATAAAACGGCGCTCGAGTGTCCGATTTCAGCAAATGACCACTTTTCGGAAAGCTTGCGAAAATGCGCCGCGTTTGTGCCTATGATGCCGGATTCCAAAATTCAGAATCTCCAAAAAACTAAGGGAAGAGCCTCAAAACTTGAGTTGAAGTTTCCGATTAAGATTTTCGTTTCTATTATTCAATCCAAGTAGCTCAGTAAATTAGTTACATAATGAACTTGTAGAATACCAGTTTTTACTATTTTCAGAATTTTTTACTATTTTTTATGATTCATGAAAGATGGCACATAATCGGTCTATTTTAGCGTAATTTTCAGTATTTCAGCATAATTAGCGGAGTTATTGTAATTTAGCGTAATTTAGTGTAATTCAACATAATTTATTGTAATATAGTGTAATTCAACATAATTTCTATTTAGTGTTTTTTTTATTTTTTTGTTAATTATAAATCAAAAGAAGTAATCTAACAAATAATTTAAATCAAATTTTCAGTCTTAGATTTTTTTATTTTGCTCTTCTTGGTGTTAAAAAAAAAAAAAAAAAAAAACCTAAACCGAATAGCCTATTCGGTTTAGGCTAAAAAATCCCTAAACCGAATAGGCTATTCGGTTTAGGGGTGTTACACAAAAGATCACATACTCCGGGTGTTTGTTTTTGTGAAAATTCGGTTTAACCGAATAGGCTATTCGGTGAAGCAAAAAAAAACCCCTTAACCGAATAGCCTATTCGGTTTTTGTTGTTTTTATAACAAACCCCGCAATCATGTCGTTTCTTTAACTTTTATTATTTTAATTACTGTTTTTAAAAAAAATCCAGATTATATGCGTTCCTTATTATTTGTATTGATTTTTATATAATATTAGATGATGGTTTAGATGCCACCATTTTTTTGTGCTTTCATGTTTCTATTTTTTTATTTTCTAATAATACAAAATCTAAAACTTATATGTCAAACAAAACTGTTAGATGTAATCTATATTATTTTATTTATATACACATAAAATATTATTAATTTTTTATTTTATTTTTATATAAATCAAAAGTTGAAAAATCAACGTCTAAAAATTATCAAATCAATATATTTTTGCAAGCTCTTGATAACAACTAAATAGTCTTGTTAACTAATTGTATATTTTGTTATTATTTATACATAATAAATTATATTAGTGTCATTCACATAACTTAAAAAGTATTTTAAATAAGAATTAAGTAAAATATGCATGATTGGTCTTCCAAAACTCTTATTTCTTTCTCCCCACATGCAAATTAAAATTATCTATTGGTATCAACCTTTATTTTTATTTTTTTTTTTTTTTTTTGAAGTAGAAATGTAAGAGTCATGCTTCTAGATTCCATTAATTAAAGACACAAGGTGTGTCAATTTTCTATACAGGATACCAAAAGAATAGAACAAAATAACAAGAAGAAACAGAAACAGAAAAAGAAAATAAATGAAGCAAGGTGAAATCCATCCATCGTAAAAACAGTAAGCTGAAGCACTTCTATTAGATGAAGTGACGCACATCAGACCAATAACACAATTACATTACTGCTTTGAGTTCTCACCAGCAAGACCAATAGCACAATTTCACTAGTGCTATCAGCCTTTCATGAATACATGTAAATTGTCACTTATTGTTAAATTTCAACAGCATGTATTGTAGAATAAATTTATTATGTTTAGTATATTTTATTTTCGTGTTGAAATGTAATCAGGGGTGAAAACGGAGCGAATACGGAGCGGATAGTGATAAAACCATATCCATATCTCTTTTTAATTTTCCAGATACAGATCGGATATCAACCGGATAGAGATACGGATACGAATCGAGTCGGATATTTATTAAAATAATATTAGAAAATACCAAATTTCATGATATTTATCTAATTTTAATGGTGAATAACAATATTTTTTCATAATATATATTAAAATATATGATATATATCTACTATTCGGATACGGATAATTGAAACGTAAAACCATATCAGTATCCATATCCACACGGATATTCGAATATCGGATATCCACATCTAATTTTTCGAATACGGATCGAATACGAATCAGATATTATCCATACCGTTTTCACCCCCTAATGCGTTGTTTCTAATATACGGTACTGAGAGGCTTATTAAAGCTAGATCACAAGATATATTGCACTAGTTTAATAATAAAAGAGAAAGGTTTATACAGCAGTACAATTTTGCATCTTATTCTTCCCTCTTATATATTGTGGCTACGAGCCGAGTTAGGCAAAGTTTGAATTCGGCTCATGTCAAAACAAATCAATCGAGTCAAGCCAAATCTGAGTTTAGCTGAGCTGAGCATCTCGTTGTCAATTTGTTCATACAGGGTGCGTTTGGATGCAACTCCAAAAATAGCAAGAATAGCGCTAACTCCAGGTTAGCGCTATTCCATCGTTTGAATGAGTTAACAAGAATAGCTCTATTCTTAGGGTGATTCAAACGTAGAATAGTGGTGAAGAATAGTCACTAACTCAAAAACAGTGCTAACCCCATGCTATACTTGATGATCCAAACGCACCCATAGTGAGCAGCGTATAAAACAAAGATTTTTGCCGACTTGGTGATGTGAGCCGCCCATAAACCATAATAAGTAAAAAATGATCTGTTTCATCTTCTTCTTACAACGAGCTACATTTTTTTTACATAATGAGCACAAAGAGAGATAGTAAAGGAGTTGGATAAAAGTTTCTATCTTCTTCTTGCAACGAACCGATTGAGTTCTTGCACAAGCTGAAATGAGACAAACTTGAACTCGCTCATATCATAATGAACCAGAATCGAACGAACTAATTATGAAATTTTCTCGAACTGATCTCAAACCTACCACGTACGAATTATGATTTTTTTTTTTTATCTGTCTGCATCTTATGATCGATGCAGCTATTTAGATTATACTTTGAGAAAGAAAAAGAAAAAGAAAAAAAAAGAGGCAATTAGCAGTTAAATGGAAAGAGTCAGCAGTCTCGCTCGTTGTGACAGTGTCAAAAGACACATGCTAACTAACTGCCGCACTAATATTGGTCTTTTGGTTGGTAATAGTACCTCTTTCTCTCTTTTTTGGTCAAATAGGGACCTCAAATAATTAAATTTTGCTCAAATCCAGCTTCATGTTATGTTGCTTTGTACATAATTTTCAGTTGACTTTTTAATTCTTAACATTTGAATCACACATAAATTGCATTGTTTTAAAGAAGTTTCGGCTGTTACAATTTGATAATATGAGGTACTATCATCAGATGTTTTTAGTATTGCATGATTTCATTTTCTTATATTTAAAATCTTACATGGGTCTCTATATTCTTAAATAGATTTTAACAGGTCAATCCATCTACTAATATATTATATCATGAAGGCTAGCTATTAGTTATCATTCATGTTCAGCCATCAATTCTAGCACATCACATTGCACTCTGTATTTAAGTTCAGAAGTGTTAATTATGTAAAATTTGAATTTGTATAAAATTAAGTTTATTCTGAATTTGTACAAGATTAATTTATTCTTAATTTTGTAAAGGGTTTCACCATATCCCACTGGATTCGGTTGAACCAAGAACAAAGCTGTATTGTACCCCCAAAAAAAAACATTTTTAGATTATTATTTAAATCACACGCACTATTTGAAGAACCAAACTTTACACAGTTGACCTTAAAAAGGAATTAGGTCCAAACCAAATATTTAAAGCAGTATGAAATTAAATCAATATGGTAAGTGGTATGAACCATATACTTAGAAATTGTTGAACTTTAGGTTCAATTTTTTGAGATTTGGACAAGACCAACTGATTAATGCAGTATGAAATCGTTCAAATCAGTATTGAAAATTTTATGGACAGGAAATTTATTGAAAATTAACACTTGTGTACGTGTTATCTACCTGAAGAAGTTTTGCATTTTCAAGTGCAACCAAGTACTGCTGCTCAGATACTAATAAAGATGAGTAGGTGAACCTACTTATTGCAAATCAATATGTTTCATTCATATAAAAAGGATCGATGCCTTGACATGATAATGTCAAGAGATGAACTAATTAAGAACTTTATTCTAGGTTTGAGCTGATCAAAATGATGAGATTATTTCTATATATCAGTAATATTGAGAATCACAAGGCAAAAGGGTCTGTCTTGTTTTAATAAATGATTATGTGTAAAAAAATGTGAAAGAAATAAGTTTTGAGTTTGTCTACGACAGAGTTAATTGTATTATTATGTAACTATAGTTTATCATTTATCTATTTATCAGTATTTAAAGTTCCAAACTAACTTCTCCTTTCCCTCCTTCACAAAAATTTCAATGCAGTACTCCAAACAAATTTTCTTATATAAGGTGCTGTTTAATTGTATGGTTAGAATCTTCGTCAAAGTATCCCATTGGAGCTAATTGATTGCATCTTAATCATTTTTAAAAGAAGGCCAGCGAAAAAATAAATTGAAAATATTAAGCTACCGTTCTAACATTATTAGCAGTGTGGGGCAAAATTTCTAGTGAGACGTAATTCTGTCATTATTTAAAATATTAAATATTTTTTTCATATTTTTTTCTGAAAAAAAACATAGAAATAAAAGCATATTTTGTAGATAAAATTCAAGAATAGACAAATTTTTGTAATCTTTTGAAGATTAAGTATACTTGTATAATTTTGTTTGAAAAATGCACAAAAATATAAGTGTATTCTTGAAATTTTTTTGAGCTAGGGGTGGTGCTCACTCTTGAAATAAGTAATTTCCTGTTTGGGGTAGATAAGAAAGTTGGAAATTCTTAGGAACAGATTCAGGAAATAAATGTAGCCTTTCTTAGTTACAATTTGAAATTTATTTTCAAAGAAAACTTTTGAAGAGGGGACAATGATTTACATCTCACACATGAAAAAAAAAAAAACACCTGGTCACCTGCGAATGCTTCGGACTTGTTCAAAAATTATATCGCATTAAATGTGTACAAAAATTATATCGTATAAATATGTACTCCAAAATTAAAAAATATATATTATCCATAACATAATACTTTTAATTTTTTACATCATTTTATTTTATTTTATTTTAAAAAAATGTATCCTGCAATTTTAACTCCCAAAATGACATATGATTTGAGATAGTTAACGTCAAAATTCGTCAAAATCAGATAATTTTAAAATTACAAACATGTCCTATATTTATACAATCTTTGTTTACAAATACTTGATGCTGTCAAATAAAATTAAAAAATTTGAATTTGTTCTAAAGTTTTTAATGGTTTTTACCGTGCCATGTTTTAAGTAGGGTTTCTCTTGTACTTTGCTTTGACCCCATTCAGGTTGCTTTTAATAATTCATGGGGCCAAACACTATTTTCTTGAACAGTTTTATTGATAAAACAAAAACCCCAATTTATCTTGTCACTTAGGGCCTGTTCCGCCTACAGGCAGGAACGGGAACGAGAATGGATTGGACTCCAATTTGAACTGACGTTTACTGTGCGCGTGGGACAGAAAACATGAAGTTGAACTGAATTTTTTTTCCACGCGCACAGTAACAGAGCTGAACAAGCCCTTAATGATTGTAATTTGTAAACGTCATTTATAATTCACTATTATCATATTATTAAATGATGATTTGGAGAAAGTTCAAAAACTTTTCTACTTCATCCTGACAGAAAATACATTTGTTTGTTATTGGGTTCTCTTCAGGAAACAAATGCCAAGAGAAATAGATCAACAACATAATTTGTCCCTCATTAACAGTTGGCCATATTTTAATTTTTTCAAAAAATTTGTTGTTGTTTTTTTTCAATTATAAGATCAAGACATATGCAATGTATAATGTTTCTCTCAAATACTATGTATAATGAGAACTCTTTAACTTCAAAAAACAAAAACAAAGACAATCCATAATGAGGACTTTATTTTTGGTATTTGTAAGAAGAAAATATACATTTCTTTTGGAAAAAAATCATACTTTCATTTTTAAATGACAAAACATTCAGATCTGAATCTGACAAACCAAACAGCCTCTAAGCTCACTTCACCTTCAACTGGGAAAAAGAAAAGTACTCAAAAATCTTTTAGAACAAAAAACATTCTGTTTTTTGACCACAAACTCATCTCTCTCTCTCCTCTTTTTTTGCCAATAGCAACTACACAGCTCAATGCCTCCTTTGAAAACAGCATTCCCTTAAACCCAATTCCAAAGTCTCCCCCAAAAAGCTTCCCCAAAAAAATCACTTTTCAACCCTTCCCAGCTCCCAATGCTCAATTCTCTCCATTTCTACCCAACTGGAAGCTCTAAGAAATATACACTTGAGAGATTAGAAAAGATTAAAACAGAGATCAAACTGCAAGACCAATATATCATCATTTATTATGATTCTACAAGACAATGCACAAACAGAGTAGGGTTTCCTAATTAAACCCTAATCTCACTTCAAGTCAAAAGAAAAAGGCTACCACTAATTTGTTAATCCCAGAGCCTCATCTTAAAATCTCCCAGAAAAAAGGTGGTGCCGTTTCCCACACACCTCTCTCTCTCTCTCTCTCTTGCTTGGGAGATCGTGTTGCCTGCCTCTGCTCTCTTGGCCTAGAAGTTATGACAATAGTCTAAATAGAATTTTAGAGAGAGAAAAACACAAAAACAAGAACAAACTAAAACAACAAAAACTAAGAACAGGAGACAGATTGAGAGAGTAAATGAAGTGAGAGAGAGAGAGAGACGTTATCCTCTTGCCTCCTTGCGCCCTACCGGACCCCGATGCATCTGTACCCCGCTATTCCCGTTTTATTCTCAGCCGCCTGGCGTCTATTATTATTCCCCCTCTCCTCCTCTCCCTCCTCTGGGTGTAATTATTTGATTTATTCGTCGCGTTTGGCTCTACCTCTTCCTCTCTCTTCTTTCCCTCCTAAACACAAACAACAACTACAACTCCAACAACTGCCTCCTTGCATAGCATGCGCAGAGCTCTTTCTCTTTGTTTTTTCTGATGGCTTCTTCCTCTTTACAACTTCTCCTCTTACCTCCTCGCCAACAAAAACCCCATGATACCTCTTCCTCCTCTCATCATTTCTCCTCTTCTTCCTCTTCTATCAACAATAACTCTTCTCTTTTCCCTGTGCCTGATCAAGAGCTGCTCTACTTGCTCCACTTGCAACAACAGCAGAGGGACCACCAGATTGACCTAGACAAAACCATGGTCAGAAAGCGACCCGCTTCCGAGCTTGATGACCCCACTAACCCCAGGCTCTCTCGCCGTGCTGGCACAGGTATAGGTACCGCCACCACAGGTGCTGCATCGACCTCCGTTCAGCCTTTTGTACAAGGAGACCTCTCTTCTCATCATGTCTTCGCCTCGGGTCCTGGTTTCGAAGCCGGTTCTAATTTGATAAGTAACACTAACCAAGCTCAGGTTTTGCCTTCTTTGCCTCCTTCTCTCCCGCCGCCACCTGTACAGCAGCCGGTATGTGGCTTCTCTGGGTTACCTCTTTTTCCTTCTGAAATTTCAAATGAGGGACTACCATTGGTGACTGGTACAATGGGCGAGGATTCCTCAGCCGGAACTGGTACAGGCTCAACCGCATGGGTAGATAGTGTAATTCGGGATTTGATCAGTACCGCCTCGACAGTATCTATACCGCAACTGATACAGAATATCAGAGAAATCATACACCCGTGCAATCCCGGTTTGGCTTCTTTAGTGGAGTTTCGCCTCAGGTGCCTTACTGGTGATTCCACACCTCTCCCCCCTCAAGTACCAGTACAGGTACAGCTTCCTTCTCTCCCTCCCACTGATTCACTACCATTGCCACCTCCGCAACCTGATAAGCGCCGCCGCGAGGCAGCTGTACCGGTCCCACCAATACCACAACCCCCTAAACGATCTGAATTACCACCGCCCGTGCCAATTTTGGACAATCCGAACACAAATCAAAACCCGAACCCAACAAATATGCAACAATCACCGTCACAACCTCAGAGGAGCTCTCCTTCCACAGCGTCCGATGAAGCCGCAGCACAAGCAGCCGCAACCGCAGCAGCAGCAGCTGCAGCGAAAAATCGCAAAGAGGAGCTGAGGAAACAAAAGAGGGATGAAGAGGGGCTTCACCTTCTGACGCTTCTCCTTCAATGCGCAGAGGCGGTGGCTGCAGAGAATCTGGACGAAGCACAGCGGATGCTGCTAGAGATCTCCGAGTTGTCTACCCCATATGGCACATCGGCCCAACGAGTGGCGGCCTATTTCTCAGAAGCTATGTCGGCACGCATCGTTAGTTCTTGCCTCGGTCTATATGCACCATTACCTCCTTCCTGTGCTGTGTCACACCGGATCCAGAACAAACTGGCGGCGGCATTTCAGGTGTTTAATGGCATTTCTCCCTTTGTTAAATTCTCTCACTTCACTGCAAACCAAGCAATACAAGAAGCCTTTGAGAGAGAGGATAGAGTTCACATCATAGACCTGGACATAATGCAAGGATTGCAATGGCCTGGTTTGTTTCACATTTTGGCATCTCGGCCTGGCGGGCCTCCGCGTGTCAGGCTAACTGGTCTGGGCTCTTCAATGGATGCATTAGAGGCAACGGGGAAACGGCTCTCTGATTTTGCTGAAACACTCGGTTTGCCATTTGAATTTTGCCCTGTTGCAGAGAAGGTTGGCAATCTTGACCCGGAACGACTCGGAGTGACCCGCCGCGAGGCTGTTGCAGTGCATTGGTTGCACCATTCCCTCTATGATGTTACCGGGTCGGATTCTAACACACTCTGGCTCTTGCAAAGGTAAAATATAAGATTTTTTTTTTACTTGGCTTCTTTTTTAGAGAAATCAACATGTGTTTTTTCTGTGTGAAAGCTTTTGTTTTTATCTTTCTATGTGTATGATATGATGCATTGCCATTGGTAGTGTATTTTGGTCCTGTTCAAGTTAGAAAGTTGGTGGAAGATATAACAATCTAAGTCAGCCCTTTATACAATATGATTACATGGTATACTTTATACACTTTTTATGTAAAAAGATTAGAGGCTTTTGAAGATCACAATGCTAAAAGTTGTAATTATGGCCTCCTTTTGAAATCTCCACTTTCTCCCTCTAACCCATCAATTTGAGACACTATAATCAAAACCCAGGTACAAGTACAACAACCTCAAAAGAAGCTAATAAAGCAATTTTTAATTTAACATAGGTTATCACCTAAGGTGGTTACAATGGTTGAGCAAGATTTGAGTCAAGCAGGGACATTTTTGTCCCGGTTTGTAGAGGCAATACACTATTATTCGGCACTGTTCGACTCGCTTGGAGCTAGTTATGGGGAGGATAGCCAGGAGAGGCATATCGTAGAGCAACAACTTCTCTCTAGAGAGATAAGGAATGTGTTGGCAGTTGGTGGGCCCTCACGTACCGGCGAGATTAAATTTGGAAATTGGCGTGAGAAGCTCGGCCAATCTGGGTTTCGTGGGGTTTCACTTGCTGGAAATGCAGCTGCTCAGGCGACATTGCTACTTGGTATTAATTATGATTGGTTTTGTTGTGTTATAAGAGTCCAGTTGTGATTTCAACCCTGGTTTATACTAGAATCTGGGCTTTATTAGCACCCTATAATCAACTTATCAAAGATCAATACTGGATGGTACTTGAAAAAGTATTCAACTCATCAGTAAAGAAGACAAAGAAATGGATTTTTCATTTTTATCTTCTATCAGTTGGTGACAAGATAAGTTTGTTTTCAAATTTATCATTTAAAGGAATGGGCAAAAAAATTTGTTTTCCTTAGTGTACTTTTCTGATGATCATCTGTTGAAGAAAGATGCATTTGAATTGGAATGTCTTTTCAAACTTGTTGATTAGAAAAATATTCTGTTGGTTTCACAAACTATTTGGGTTATTGAGTGATTTTGATGAAAGAAATGCGAGGTTTCTTGTTTGATTTTTTTTTTTTACTTATTTTCAACATTGCATTTAAATCTACAAGCTGATATTTCTGCACAAACATTACTTGAAACCTTTACTTTTCTTATCCTCAATTATTTTTTTCAAATGTTAATAGGTATGTTCCCATCCGATGGATACACACTTGTAGAGGAAAACGGCACTCTAAAGCTCGGGTGGAAGGATTTGTGCCTATTAACCGCATCTGCCTGGCGGCCGATCCAGACCGTCCATCAACCCCGCTAGGTGATTAGATGCACTATAGGTGTTTAGGTCTCACAGCTCTCAACTTAGCTTTCGCATTTGACCAAATGGGGTTTTGTTTAGTATCTTTGTTCACATGCTTGTTCAGAGAATGTTTTGCCTGATAGTTCATGCAGTGTAGGAGGTGTTGAGAAATCAAATCCTGTTAGATCAGATAGGCTTACAGAATTTGAATCTGTACTTCATTTTGTCCAATATCATTTTATGTTTTTTGTTTCCATTATGTTGTTTTGCTTTATTCATTAAATTTTTTCAATCCAAATATGCTACTAAATAGTTCTAGATTCTATTTGTCACAGAAGTGAGAAACATTCCAACTAGCTAGTGTGGTACCTACATTTGAGTGTTAAGCTCCTCTACAATTGTGTAAATTGCATTTGGGAGTTCATGGCAGATCAAGACCATTTATTTCAAATCGGACGGTTCAGATCTTATTTAATAAAAAACAGCTGTATATGTGTGAAATTTAATCCAAGTACTAGATTTGATCTAGGTCCTCCAATCTGAAATGGTTTATGCTAAGAAACACAAACTTTTTAAAAAATTGTGGAATTTTCAACTAAGCAAAAAAAAATGCTAAGAAATTAACCTTCTACAACTTATTTTTTTACTGAAAATAGCATTTAATCTATTTTTTCAACTATGCCATGTTATTATCCTGCTACTTATGGGGACTGTCCACTGTTTCCAGCAGGTATATTGTAGGGAATGTCTAATTTCAAATTTTAATTGTTTTATCCAAAGTTGAATTTTTATTTCTAATAATTCACAAAAACCAGGTAGAATAGGTATAGGTACTGTACACATGCATGTGTATTATTTGGCAATGAAGTGTCCTTTTCTCTCTTACAAACGTACCTTCACTTTATTATGGGAGAAAGCTACTGCTCTTTTGTTCTCTTTCCCTTTTCTCTGGTCCTCATGAGAGCAACACTTCCCTTATTTTGCTTTACATTCCTCTACAATTATTCCTGGTTTGGATATATACATACAAAATTAAGAAAATCATTTACATCTATTCTACAATCTACATTGTTGAAAATTGTTGGTTGCCCTTTTTTCAAGAGGTTTAACTGCCACACTACATGAAAAAATTTGCATGTAAATTTATATATATTGGCCTTATAGTATGTAAACAGTTAGAAAAAGTTTGAGAACAAAGAATACGGCAAACTCGTAAAGTTTAATAAATTTTGGTGCTAGAAACTATTTATAAAGGTTAGGGAAAAAAATAAGATATTGAATATTCATATTTTGAAAATACATAGTTTTTAGAAACTCTATTCATATATAATTCTAGTTCTAATTTTAATACATATTCATTGTAATCTAGCCTCTGTACAATCAATTTTACAAAATATGCAAAGATATAAAAATTATACATGACTATATGAATCATGATAGAGTTAGCCTTTCAAGTTATGAGATCAAACACACATTAAAGGTTAATCATATAAAATTTTCATGCTGATTATGGAGTCAATTATACAGTCCCAATAACATTTTTCTAAATTATATAGAAAATCATGTATAAGTATAGAAATTTTGAAAATAAATGAGATTAACTGACCCCATTCTCTCCTAGTGGATCCGCCATTGATACGAGTGCTTCACGATTTTGATATGGCAGCTATCATATTTGTTCAAATTAAAAAAAAATTATATATATTCACTGAACGATTTGAGAAATTCAAAAGATTGTCATGTAAAAAACAAAAGGTGGACTATTGTTCTCTATTTCCACCGAATACCTTCAATGATTTTATTTATGATTGTAATATTCAACCAGGAACTGCAGAGGAGATAGAAACTTTGTAGCATTCTAGAGGAGAGAATGCTCTTATCTCTTATTTCTATCTTTTCGTTTGTACCGCTTGGGGTCGGTTGTGTGGTACATAATTGGCTTTATTACTGCAAGGAGAATACTATAGAACTATCATTGCATTAAATTTTTCTATGATGTGATTGGGCCCCATATGCCCTTTTTTGAGCCAAAGACAAGATATAGTATAGTATAATTGTATAATTATTTTAAATACAAGTATATTGTTATAAAAAAATTCTGAAAACATAAATATGATAATTCTTTTTTTGTAATTTGTTGGTTGTGTCTGGAAAAGGATTGGAAGTGATTATAAGTTTGGATGTATATGAGATGAATGAGGATGGATTGATCGATCTTGGTAATCTCTACCAAGCATTTTAAAAAATGAAAAATAAAGGATGATGGATGGATGAGGATGGATTATAATGGATAGATGATGAATGATGGATGGAGGGATGACTAGTACATGTGAAATTTGCACAGAGAGATCTTTAAAAAGCCCTAGAAGGAAGGAATTCAAATCCAGTGAAGTAACTCAATACTTGGGTTTTAGATCGGGACTGTCTGATTCGAATTCACGACAGTCCATTTTGAAGTGGAGCGCACACATCTCAAGCGACGGATTTGAATTCCGAGACGATCCCGAGCAATAGATTCGAGTCAGACAGTTCCGATCCAAAACCTACAAATTAGGTTACTTTAGGGGATCCGGACCCAGAAGGAAGTGGATCCCTTCTTTCTCGGTTTTTTTTTCCAAAACTGTTTGTAAGCTTAGGTGGATCACTTATGAGCGTGATAGAAGATTCAAGTTCCCTTAGATATCTGAGGTGTACAATGAGTAAATTTGTTGTGTAAACAGTCTGAATTTAGTCCCAACAGGAATAGAAGAAATTATGTGTCTATTCAATGGTTATTCCTAGACATTGGAGAAATAATGGTGAAAATGGAATATTGAATTCGTTTCTAAACTGAGGTGATTCAAAACTTGTTATGGTTGCTGTTATTTTGATCATAACTTTTTATTTTAGCTCTATTTGAAGTGATTTATAGTTTTTAAAAAATTTAAACAAATTTTACAATATGAACTCAGATCTCAAACATTAATTTCTGGCTGCATCACATGGAAAAATTAAGGCAGCGATCTGATTTTGGCTTATAGATGAACTATGAGTCCAATGATATATAAATTAGGCTCTTATTACTTATCTTTGAAATTTCATTTCTAGAAACAAACAAAACAGGTCCTAAAGAAAAAAAAATTAAGAGTCTTTGACAAGTATGGATCCGTATCCTTCCAGATATCTGACTCGAGCAAATTGAAACGGACAGTCCAGATTTATTCTGAGCCAGTGCCTATTCGGAATAGTGCAGGGTCAAAATTATTTGTGTTTTGAGATTCGTATCAAATTTAACGATCGTGGACCGTCCGTTTCGATTGTCCTTAATCAGGTAGGCTGAGGGGATGTGAATTCGACAAGTATAGCAACTCAACAAATATTTTGACAACGAATTAAAGTATAGTGGCTCCTTAACCATACAGAAAACTTCTCGATAATTAATTAGAGCCTCTGCATTATTAAAAAATAAAAACAGTTGTCAAATGCTAAATAGAAATTAAGTCAAGTTTAAATTCTAAACCTCTGTATTCATGTAATTAACTTTTAATTACTTTTAATGATCACATTAGTAGTTATTATTATGAAAAATATAATGACGGAAACGAGAACCACTAAAAATAACCAAAAATATCGTCATAAATTAAAAAAATATTTACATTCTAAAAAATAAAGTTGAAAGTCACAACTTTAAAAAAAAAAAAATCTCAATACATGTAAGTTTTTTATTTTTTTAGTTTTTCATTTCTCTTACTAAATTTTATACTGAAAATTTTCAGTGGCTGTACCATGCAGACAACGGTGTGGCGAACTATATACACTGCAGTAACGGATAAAAACCTACGCATATTGTTTTAGTTGCACCGAGAATCAAACAAAGAGGAGAGATGAAACACGTGCGAGTGGCTGCTATGCGCATATATGGGCCCCGCACCGCAGATGCGCTTGAATCTTTGTTTTTGTTTTTGCGAGAAGACCCCGTAGCCGTAGGCAGATGCGCTTGAATCACTGACACCGAATTCGCATCCTCTGAGACATCTAAACTTTTGCGCGTTTTTGGAAAATCTCAACCGTCAAATACGTTCTGCACGAACCTCAAAGCAAAAATAATACTGGCCTTCTGCGGTATCCTAGGCACCGGACACGTCAGTCATGCAAAAGTTGAGATATCTCAGAGGGTACACAGTAATGCACCTGCAAATCTTTGGGGCCCAGGCTTTTGTAATTTCGTGAAGGAAGCTGCAAATATTTATTTTTTATGCTAACAGGCTAACAGCACAGAAAGGCGTGACACTTGTGGCCAGATAAGTCCTCAGAACTGACAAAAAAAAAGTAAAATTTAATGCGTATTTTTCGGATTTGTCCCCTAAACTTTCCAATTATTGAAAACTATTTATTTATTTATATAAGATTACAAGTTAAATTTAGATACTTTAATGCGTATCTTCCACAACGAACGTAGGCTTGAGTTAATAGAGTTAATATTTCAACTATAATATTTCTATCGACGTTCGTTTATATTTCGAATATATTATTTCTATCGAAGGTAGGTAATATTTTCACTATTGTGTCCGTGCGTAGTACCAGAAATATATTATAAGAGGAGTAGAACTAAGGTGTTCTTAAGATTACCAATTTTTTTTGTGAGCTTAACTCAAAACTCATCGGATTGACTTCAAGCAACGCATTCAAACCGTTGAAACGATATACTTCACGAGTGATTAGTTTACATGTTAAATTTATAAATTTTCCAGCTAATTTAATATAAAATTTAGTGGTAAAAAATAATAAAAAATAAACATATTAAAATTAACTTATAAATCATCTAATTTTTAAACTGATAATAATAATATAGAAAATAATAATAAAAAAAACAAGTCTAAGATCACGAGGTGAGGTTTCGCAGTTTGGGGAATGTGCAAGGGGCAAAACGGTCAATTGAAGGTCCACGGTGGCAGGAAAGAAATTGTCCCTGAAAAGATTTGATGGTTGTCGCCGAGCCAAAAATACCTGACTCTGACCTGATTTGGGTCTCCGAGGTCTGATGTCTTCTGCTCTCTCCTCTCGGCTTCAACTGTCATGTCAACTCATGACTTGTGACTACTAGTGACTTGTGACTTGGGCACATATGTCTATTGGGGATATTCACCTTGCTGATTAGTCATGCATTTCATGTCCAAGTATGAGGAGTCCGTAGAGGTAAAAACACAGCGAATACGTAGCGGATAGTGGTAAAATCATATTCTTATTTTCTTTTCTTTTTTGAATACGGATACGGATCGGATATCAGTTGGATACAAATACGGATACGAATCGGATTGGATATTTATTAAAATAATATTAAAAATGCTAAAGTTCATAATATTTATCTAATTAATAGTGAATAACAATATTTTTTCATAATATATATTAAAATATATGATATATATCTACTATTCACATACGGATATTGAAATGTAGAACCATATCACTATTCATATCCACACGGATATTCGGATATCGGATATCCACATCTAATTTTTCGAATACGGATCGGATATTATCCATACTGTTTTCACCCCTAGGAGTCTGTGTCCCAATTTTTCTTTAGAAATAGATTCAAATTTAATATTTTTAACGAAACAAGCACCATTAATTTGAATTTTACAAAAAACGACTCCACCGATCTTGGTATGAGGACTCCGTGTCCCGATTATTTTTTTAAAATAGAATCAAATTTAATATTTTTAACAAAACAAGCACTATTGATTTGGATTCTACAAAAAACGACTTCATCGATCCGCAAGATCGATGGAGGTACAAACACATCTACACAGTCTGACCACAGAAATCAATAGCAAATGGCTCCACCGATTCTGCGGATCGATATGTTTTTTTGTAAAAATCAAATCAATAGTGATTGTTCTGTTAAAATATTTAAAATTAGTTCTATTTAAAAAAAAAAATCTCGTGTCCCATGGACCGTTTTAATAACACAGAGCAACTCGGACGGTTCAAATCAAAACTTAAATATTGGGTTGCTTTAGGGGATCCGAATTCTATGTGAGTTTGAAGAAGGTACAAATGCATCATAGATTTCATGTGTTATTGCGTCTCATATCTTTTATATTCGTTTTCAAAATGATCCGAACTGCTTAATATAATGTCTGTATTGAAATATTTTTGGAGAACAAATTTTACATATAATTTACTATTTTTTTAGATAGGTACCAAATTACTTTCAAAACCAATGTTATATCCAAAAATTTTACTATTTTTTTAATGGTCCAAAAATAATAATTTTGTACCTATTTAGGTAGATAGTAAATTTTTTCAAAAAATATAAAAGTTGGTTTCGAAACACATTTTAATATGGAGATTATCTTGAACTGTTCTGATTGACAGTTTGAACTTTGAAAATAAAGATAAAAGGTTTGCAACATCATGATAGATGAGGCATGAAAGACGAGGCATTCGAACCCTCTTATTTTTGTAATTGATTTTTTTAGCATAAAAAAGAAATTAAATCCATGACATCAAAATCTTTGTATTGACAAAAATAATACGGCCGTTAAATTGCTCCAAACTGTAGAACCCCTCTAAACTTATCGAATAATAATTTAAGAGTAGAACTAAGGTGTTCTTAAGCTCACCAAGTCCCTTTTACCAAGGTCGGATATTAAATTATTGAATTTGTAATCGTACTTATAATTTAATCGGTTATATTTTTTAAACCATACTCTATCCATATTAATCGGATCCGAGTATGATCCGGATAATCAGGTAAAAGTAGCACCTCTAATTGGAGGATGTAATTTTTTAACATCATGGTCATATAAAGTTTACAAATGTTAACTACGAAATAAATTAAATTTAGTTCATTAACTATTTTCATCTAAATTAATTGATCTAACCGTTCAACATAATTTTCATATTAAAATATATTTACAACTATATTTTGATTAATTTTTAACTATTTTTATATTTTATATATAGAATATCATTACTTTTGAATGGTCTAAAATGTTTAGATCAGGTGGTTTTCTACTTATTTAAAAATAGTTAAAAATTTAGATCAAATAATTATTTACGAATCAAGTGATCTACGAGGTCTCATTTGTTCTGGTCTCTCAAAGTGTCATGTCAGCTCATGACTTGTGAGTGAGCCTTTTATATATATAATTATTACGAATCAAGTGATCTACGAGGTCTCATTTTTTTAAAAATCACAGTTGTTCATTAAATAAAATAATAATAATAAATTCCAAAAAACGCTGATTTTCAAAATTTTTGAAAAGATAGTAAATTTTTTCCAAAAAATGTAAAATTTGGCCTCCAAGCACATTTCAATATGAAGATCGTGTTGAGAAGTTCAGATTGACTATTTGAACTTTAAAAATAGAAATATGAACGGGAAGTAAAACACCCTCTTTACTTCCCAAAGCATCGTAGCATCACTCTATATATATGTGTGTGCATTTTTTTCATATTCACTGAACATTTACGTCCTGTTCGGACGCACGTCGTTTGGTAGGATTTTCAATCCGGTTAGAAAAATTTGACCAACATGTTAGGATTTCATTTTTTTTGGATGTGGAATTTGATATAATTCTCATCCTTATTTCCATTTTCTGTGTTAATTTGTGGGATAAAATAACATTTGATGAGACTGATTTTTTTTCTCACTAGTTACATGCTGTCTCTCTCCACAAATTTCATACTATAACTAAGAGACAACACTTTTAATATGTGATAATTAAACTGTCTGCTTCTTAGACTTCATTCAAGTGACTTTCATTTCAAATATGTGATAATTGTTTGTATTTATGTTGTTGAATTTATGTTACATATATTACATATGTAATATGTTTAATTTGTCTATTATGTAACATTCATAAAATAACATATCAATAATTACAAGACATCTGTTAATAATATAAATTAGAATAACTTGCAAATTAATACAAGATACTAACTAATAACATGCTAACCATTCAAATAAATTTAATATAAGTAATTATTTTTAAATAAATATATTTTTTCAATACAAATTTGGATTGGATAATCAATTTATTAATTTAATTTTTAATTGATTTTTATGTGATTGAATAACAAGTTACGAGCAAAAGTCTCATCATGAAATAATAATTAATATGTACTGTTATGTTATTGTTTAAATCATTTTATTTAATTACATTAATAATTGTTAATAAGAATACTTGTATTGATATTAAGCAATTTAGAAAGAAAAATAGAATTTCCGATAACTATTCTTACTGTACAACCGACCACTCTTTTCAGCATATTTTCATAACTATTTCCATGCATCCCCATGAGCATGGGTTCCGCAAATTAATTTGTGGTTTTCTGTACCCGTACTATTAGACCACAAACAAATATTTGTCATTATATGAAGGGGACTAAATTATATAAAAACATGAAAAACAAAAAATTAATTAAATTTCAAAATTATAGAGGATGGCTTAGCACTCCCTGACATACACATAGATCCTCCCCGTGATCAGACCCATCTTGATAGTGAGCAAACCCCCCTTCAAAGTTACTAAATTATTGTGTTTTGTTTCGCCTAAAAATAAATTTCTCTCTAAGGTACAAGTGTAAATTTTGTAGATTCATTCAATTACAAAAATGTTTCGCGATAAAGATATCCAAATCAAATTTGAGTTGTCCGATCTAAAAGGAAAGTAGACCCGAGAAAAACTACGAAACAATGCCAATGCGTCAATGTTCCTTTTTTGTGTAAATCCATGGATCAATACAAAAAATACACCTCTTCTCAACAAAAGGAGGTACCTTGTATTTTATTAGTACCTTGTATTTTAATAAAATGCTTAGTTTGTTGTAAGGAAAGGTTGGTTCAATATTCGAACAGTCTTTTTTGTTTTTATAAAATTAAATAAATATTTTTTGAAGAACCGGAAAAATGACAATTATTTCTGTGACATAGAAGAAACAACACCAAATTTGTGGTTTCATCCAAAATTCGCAATGAAATAACATATTTGGTCGGCCGAAATTTTTAAAGTTACCGCAGCATAAAATCAAAATTAAATGAATACCACTTTTGCTGAAATTTTTCCTATTCTACCACCCACGCGGACCCAGTTCGCGCACCAAAATGGGTTGGTGCGCGGACTGGGTGGGCACACCAACTGGTGCTCCAAATGGGTTAGAGCACCAACTGTTCTGAAACTTTTACTGTTCTTCGGTGCTTTTCATCCCGTTTGAGCACTAATTTTGCAGTAATTTTGGTATACTAACCCAGTTAGAGCATCAATTAGTGCGTCAACTCAGTCCGCGCACCAATCCAATTTGATACGTGAACTAGATCCACCCACGGATCCGCGTGGGTGGTATGATTGAAAATAGTTTTAGCCAGAAAGTAATCATTTATTTTTTATCTTTTACTGTGGTAACTTAAAAATTTCGATTTGGTAGGTTCCTTGGTGCGCACACCGTTACATGATTGATCACGTGCTCTAATCTCTTTCCTAAGAAATAAAAAATTAATTGCGATTTCTTAACACTATTTCCTCTAAATATGTGGTACTTTTTAACAGTGATAAAAGGCAACATAAAGAAACCGCATTAAATATGTAATTCTTTTACGAAGGAGATTTTTTGTGACTGCCGAACGCATAGCGCATCAAATATTCGTTGTGGTTCCTTTCATACCATCGAACAAACATCGTGATCTTTTCGCTTCTTAAAAAATATTTATTTATTTTCTAAAAAATAAAAACTGCAAAACAAGCCGACATTTTTATTAATATCCAAAATTAATTATAAAATATTAATTATACTCAGCTTAGCTAGATTTTTTTTAATTTCCAAACCGGTAAAAAAATGACTGGTTAGATTAAAAATATTTGTTAGACTACTTCTTTTGATGTATAATTAGCATAATTATACTAAAACACGCTACATTACTTGAAATTATGTTAAATTACGCTGAATTATGTTCAGAGAGACGATATCTTCACTGAGAAAACTTTAAACGGCAATAAAACGGTGCTCAAGTGTCCGATTTCAACAAATGACTATTTTTCGGAAAGCTAGCGAAAAGATGCAAGCGTCGTTGATAGCTTTGCTGTTTTTCGAAATTGATAATTGCCAAAAAACGAAAGGAAGAGGCTTAAAACTTGAGTTGAAATTTCCGATTAAGATTTTCAGTTCTATTTCTCGATCTAAGTAGTTCAGTAAGTTGGTTATATAATGAATTTGTAGAATACCAATTTTTACTATTTTTGAAATTTTTTTACTATTTTTCATTATTTATGAAAGATGGCAGAAAATCGGCATAATTTAGCGTAATTTAGCGTATTTCAGTATAATTAGCAGAATTAGCGTAATTTAACGTACTTTAGTGTAATTTAGCGTAAATTAGCTTAATTTAACATAATTTACCGTATTTTAGCGTAATTTAACGTAATTTCAAGTAATTTTTAGTATAATTATGCTAATTATACATAAAAAAGTAATCTAACAAATATTTCAAAAAAAAAACCCTCCTGACCGTTCAAAAAATGGCCGGTCCTAATATTTAATCCAACCGGCCATTTTTTGACCGGTTTGGATATTTAAAAAAAAACCAGCTAAGCTGGGTATAATTAATATTTTATAATTAATTTTGGATATTAATAAAAATGTCGGAACTTCGTGTATATTTCAAAAAAAGGAAAGAAAAAAACAAGGATTTATGAAAGGAGCTGTATCAGTTCAGAGATAAAGTGGTGATAAAACAGAGAGGCATTAAATTTTGTGCCAGCTGCAGTTTCAAGTCAGAGAAAGACCAGTTAAGACCCCAAGCGTGCGTGTGAAATTGTTCTTTCAATTCGTTCAGAAAGCTGAAATTTGCTTTCAATTTGGCGCAGGATGGTAGATACATTGTGTTATTTCATTAATTGACACACTATAAATTTTATGGTACGCTTCATAAATAGTCGTCTATGATAAAACTTTTGGAGTTGTCTAAATGGCAGGATTTTGGTGGCCTTTTGTTTGCGGCTTTCGCATAATTAAGAAGGGTACTGTTTTACTTTTTTCAAGGGAAAGAGAAAATTTTCATTAAATGGACTGTTGGATGCAACTTTATCACTAATATCCTTTATTGAACCTATGTGTACTCTTTTTGTATAGTATTTTTTTTTCATTCAATATGGTATTATATTTTTTTGAGGAAATATATCGTAATATATTACTTTTGTTTTGCTGGGGTAATTTTGTCACAGATTTTATATCCTTTATTGAACCTATGTATACTCTTTTTGTATATTATTTTTTTTCATTCAATATGGTAATATTTTTTTTTTTTGAGGAAATATATAATACATTACTTTTATTATGCTGGGGTAATTTTGTTCAGGATGCCACAGATTTTAGGACTATGAGATTTCATAATGTGATTTATGAAATTCTATTGAGAGGAGAACAGGCAGGAAAGTTTAAAAATGAGCAGTTCGGACCGAAATTTTTTTAGTTACCACAGTAAAAAATAGAAATTAAATGATTACCACCCGGCCCAAGCTATTTTCAATCCTACCACCCACGCGGATCCAGTTCGCGCACCAAATTGGGTTGGTGCACGGACTGGGTTGGCGCACCAATTGGTGCTCTAACTGGGTTAGCGCACCAAAATTGGTGCAAAATTAGTGCTCAAACGGGGTGAAACGCACCGAAGAGCAGTAAAAATTTTGGAACAGTTGGTGCTCTAACCCAGTTAGAGCACCAGTTGGTGCGCCAACCCAGTCCGCGCACCAACCCATTTTGGTGCGCGAACTGGATCCGCGTGGACGGTAGGATTAAAAAAATATCAGCAAGAGTGGTATTCATTTAATTTTGATTTTGTGCTGTGGTAACTAAAAAAATTTCGGCAGTTCGGATGCAATGGAATTGGATAAATTTGCAAGTTTTTAAAATATTTATAAGAGTAAATATCATATTATACACTTTAGAAGGAAAATGCATAATTTTAATATTTTTGAGGGCTATATATAAAAAATTTCCGATGATTACCAGTTGATTAACACGATTTGCAGATGATTTTTGATTGTTGCAATCTTAATCACACTGCTAAATACTAGATACTTCAGAAAAGAAAATGCAACTATATTCCTACTTTTCCTTATAAGACAATGCAAATGTCATGTTTGGACAAGAGTTCAGATCCTCTGTGACGATTACTGCTGTATATTTCATGTAGCAGGTCATAAATATCCCGGAACCAATTTTTTCTCTCTTAATTATTTTTTGTAAAACCCAATTTTAAACTTATATGATTCTTATGAAATAAAATTATCGTTCAGTGACATGCTACACAATATATGCTTTATTATTACTACAAAAAAAACTGGAATTTATTGGGTCATGGTCGGTTTGACCGTCACATTCATGCACCGCCCTGGATAAAAATTACTACATAATTTGTGGCCAAATGTACTAGACAAGTATTGTCTCAGTGCAGTGGCGTAATGTACTAATAACCATTGACTCAAATTTATGGGGTCGACCTTATTTTTGTTGGAAATAGACCATTGACTCAACTATGGCGAAACACCAATTGATGGCAACTAGAAAAAAGCACTACCATGTGTGTGGTTGGAATTTTGTTTCTTTTGGTTGTCCCTTTTTTTAGTTTTAATAATCTAAAACTGAAATGTTGAACATTAAAAAATATCAGAAGAGCCCAGACAAGGTTAGAAACATAAAAGGTTTTCGATGGTTACACATTCATTTGAATTCATACAGATTATAGATAACAGAGTGAAAACTATCCTGTGTTATGCATGAATTAAAAACTGTTGTGTTAAAATGTGTATCCATTTCGATGGATATTGGATTAAAATTAGTCAGATGCTCGATATAAGTCGTTCTACTTGCGTTGAAATTTGTATGAACAATTAGATTCAGGAGAAAGTTGGAATGAGTGTAGAATTAAATTTGCTTGTACGAAATTTAAAACGAATCGAACGATTTAGATTGAATATCGAATGGATTTCGGTAAGATATCCGTTGAAATACTCGCTCCCATTAGAAAGGGCATGCAATTTTAGTAGAAAAAGGTAGAACCAATATTTGAATGCCAATTGCTTAAGGTGGTTTTCCAAAAAACCAAAGCCCAAATATTAAAGCCCAATATCAGTATCTCTGTTATTTCCTTTTGGTAAATGATATTCACAGCCCAACTGGAACGGTAGACGGAAGGAACCAAACCCAGCTCGAAGAGGTAAATGCTTTGACTAACGAAAGGACTGGATGAGGGGGGCAAGGAAATAAATTAGCCTGCGTAAAAGAATTTGGGCCGTTACAGCATCAGGACTACATCTAACGGCTATATACACGAATTCGGATCCTCCCAGGTACCTGAGGTGCAATTATTAAATCTGGACCGTTTTTTTAACCTGGTCTCAAAACAGATCATTTAGGGCCCGTTCGGCAGCCTGTTAGGAATAAGAATGGGAATAGGAATCAAAAATTTTGCACTACTTTTTACTGTTCACCGTGGGAAAAAAAAATTCACTCAAGAGGTAATTTTTTTTTCCCACGGCAACAGTGTCGTTGCCGAACTGGGCCTTATAGTTTTCATAGGCACGGGATTTAAATTGGCCCGGCTGAGATTAATCTGGACCGCCCTTCGCTAATTGTTCTCGAGTACCTGGAGGATACGGATTCTATATACACTGCAAAATTAGATCGTTTGATCCTTGACCGTTGCTGGATCAGCACACTACATGATTAAATATAAGATTTTTTTTTTATAAAAGAGGCTATTGTCCATTTCATTGCTAAAATTTAAATACAGATCCAAGTTATCCAGCCACGCTGGTCCACAAACCTCCCAACTGAGGTAAACTGAAAATATTAAATATAAGATTAGAGATTCTATATAAGGTATATCCCAAAAAAACCTTCACAATGTATTTTTTTTTTTTAATCTTTCGTCGTCATGCGTTTTCCCCTACGAAATTTTTATTTTTAACATTTTAATAAAATTCATTAATAAATTAACCATCGTTTTTGGTCAATTCGAAATTTAACACGGCCGCAGAATGCCGGAGCGGACCCATATGGGGGGTACCGCAGAATGCCGGAGCGGACCCCCATATGGGTCCGCACAATGCCGAAGCGGCCCCTGGGGCCGCATAATGCCGGAGCGGTCCCTTTATTTTTTATTTTATAAATACGAATTTGTATATATGTTAAGTGTTATTTAGTTTCGAATGTAGTTTAAATTGATTTTTGGTCGTATCGTATTTTTGGTCGTTCGTTTGAAATATTTTAGATATTTTAGATATGTGGTTTCTTTTAAATTCTTTTGTGTACTCTGAGATAATAAAATCAACAAAATAAATAAATAACAACAAAATCAAACAAACAAGAAACTAATCAACGAAATAAATAAGTATCTGACAAAACATCTACCAATACTCCAAATAAGAATCTACCAATCTAACAAAACATCTAACAATCTACGGCTCTGGACTAAACACCGTCCTCGCCTTCTTCTTCCTAAACCCCCGACCCCGCCTGCATAGTGGCGTCTCGTCTGTATCTCCGGAGGATGCTGAGCTGGATGCCTGGACATCCGTAGACTGAACCGGCTCATGGGGAACCTCCTCAATCTCGGATGTCTGCTGGACCCCAGGACCAAAAACTGTGGTCTGTCCAGACTCAGCCTGCGTGAATAAAAACGCCTGTCTGGCAATAGGGTCATCGAGGAGGGAAGGGTGAGGTACCTGCTGTGAGGACTGGCCAGGGAACGACGGGATGGGCTCTGTCTGAACATACCCTGGCTCATAGGCAGGAGGTACTGTCTGAGTGGGAGTGTAACCTGGGGAATACAGTCCATCTCCCTCTGTGCCATAATCAGCGGAGATATCAAAGCCCAGGTCCTCCTCGTGTCCACCCTGTAGTAACTTACAAATTAGATAATGTATTGAATAAGAAAAAAATCACAGTTATGTATTTTAATTTAAATTATACCTCGGTAGGCATCCTAGCCTGGGATCCCATGGCGTCCTGTGCAGCCTGGCGCATCAACTCGGCACCTCGGTCGAACGCCTGACCGACCGTCTCAGCATCATGGACGCCTGCAAATACGTCCTCATCACCAGTGTAGGGGACATAGACATCGGGCTCGTCAGATATGTCGTCGACCGCATCAACACCGCCCAAGCCAGCGCACCTCAGTAGAGAGTCGAGGCGCGCCCTGTACCCATACAGGCACACTGCGGGTACGTTGTGCTTGAGGATGACCTTCCCGAGCCTCTTCCATCCCCTGGTGACGGCCATCGTAGCCCCTATGACGCAACTCTTGACAAGATATAATGCCTGAAAATATGTAAAAATTATGAAGAAGTTGTACAATTGTAAATATTAATATTTTTGAATTTGAAACTTCAAATTAAAAATACCGTGGCTGCGAGAGGTGCGCCGGCGGGGATAATACCGTGGATCCGTCCTCTACGATCCCTCGGCTTCGGTACCCGCTCGTGCGGGTTGTCGGCGATGTAGCCCTCAATGAAGATGGTGTACGCGCCGTGATCCTGATACCAATCTCTGTAAGGTCTGTACGAATTACAACAAATGTTAGATATTCCAATCAAAAAGCCATAGTTGAAGTAGTGAATTAATAAAATTTCTTACACTGGCGCGACATCCATCTGACGGTCGGGCTCGGCCAATGGGGGATCTGCCTGTCCTGCCTCGAACACGTAATCGGCACGAGCAATCCCCCAGTCCTTGCCTGCAGTGGTCTCCCTGGCATGGTGCAGAGCTCGCCAGACATCCTCGCTGATCGGTGCCGGGGGCGGAGCAAGCTGGCGCATCCCGAACTGTCTTATGCGGCCCCAGGGGCCGCTTCGGCATTGTGCGGACCCATATGGGGGTCCGCTCCGGCATTCTGCGGTACCCCCCATATGGGTCCGCTCCGGCATTCTGCGGCCGTGTTAAATTTGGAATTGACCAAAAACGATGGTTAATTTATTAATGAATTTTATTAAAATGTTAAAAATAAAAATTTCGGTTTTCCCCTTGCATCTTATTTTATTATCTAGGCATATGTTATACTTCCCAAAACTTTCTTTATTTTAGTCACAATAATTCATTAATTTTAGAAGAGGCTAGTCATTCGTTATTTAGTAATGTACATAAAAGAAATCATTTATGTAATCATGATGGTCAAGTTATGTAATAACATTTACTATTGCAATTAAACAAATTAAGCAGAGACATCTCATACCCCATTTTTCACTGCAACCTTCAAATAAAAGCACAGAACTGAAGTTGAGTGAGGCTACGGTACTATGCATAGCACGGATTGGGTCCGTGCTACGGCTCAATATTTGAGTTTTCAAAATCCTAACGGTCGATCCAAACCGTTCAACATGATTATAAAATGAATATGTACTTGCAAACCAAATTTTTCCTTTTTTCAATTTTTATTACTATTTTTTTAGATAGGTAGAAAATCACTCGAATCTAAAAAAATAGTAAAAAAATTCAAAAAAATGTAAAATTTGGTTTGCAAGTACATATTCATTTTATAATCATGTTGAACAGTTCGGATCGACCGTTAGAATTTTAAAAACTCAAATATTGAGCCGTAGCACAGACCCAACCGTGCTATGCATAGTACCGTAGCCTCACTCACTGAAGTTGTGTAAACAAAAATGAATATAATTGTTGTCAATTACATTTTTCTGAAATCCCTCAACTGCTCCATACAAATTACATCCAAATAAGGGTATAAATAAACGAAGACTGATTGTTACCCAATTAGAGATCACATCGCAAAAAAAATATTGATTAATTGATTATAGAATACAAATAAAAAAAAAATTGAAGGGCCTTTTAACCTACATCTCAACCCTAGTGAAGCCTATTTCTTGTGTTTTTATAGCCTCCACACCCCCCCCCCCCCCCCCCCCCCCCCCCAACCCCCAAGTGTTTACGACCGAATAAACTCTTTACAGTAGCTGCCGCTGGAATCAAAGGCATCGGCAGTCGCATAATTTAATTATACATTGCACTCATCCACGAACCGTTCGGTATGGGTTACATACTTTCTCCAGTAGTCCTTGTATTTAGGTATACCCATATCAAGCCAGGGTTTCATGTTGCCATTATAATGTAGAGTCGTTGCATTTTGAAGCGCACCATCTGAAATTGCATAGTCATGGCCGAGACCTGACTGGATCCAAGAAGCTTCTAACTCGTGTACTTGATCTTTAAGTGCAAGTATTGTCAAAGGAAATGACATCTCTCTCCACTGTTTCGGGTTGCTTTCTTTTCCATTTTGTAACTGTTAATAAAAGATTATTTATCAAGACATAAAAAAAATATAAAATTGAAACATTTGAGATGCACATAGGCCTTCGGCATTGGCAATACAATGGTTTTCTTTTCTATTAATAAAATACCCAATATGAAATAGAAGTTTATTACTAACCTTTTTCACAAGCTCTTGATATGTACTGCTAATGCTCATCTCCCTCCATTTCTTCAAATCAACCACGTTTAACCCAGAAATCCACAGGCAATCCTCATTAGCACCATAATCAAACCCATTTAGAAACCCCTTAATCTGACCTAACCTGACCCTGCAAAAATTAACCGCACTGACGACCTTTTCCTCCAAATCAATATCAAAAAGTCGAGACAAATCTCTCTGCACAACCAAATCATCGTCCAATAACACGATCTTTTGAAGGTCAGGAAATATTTCTGGGAGAAGAAAGTGTGAGTGGCTGAAAACGGAGATGTACTCAGTTTTATTGCGGGCAACGACTCTGAATTCTTCTGATGGCAAAAGCTTTTGCGAGTTTGTGTGCTTCAGTTTTAGCTGTTCGAAATTCAGTACATGGACGGTGGCATTCTTGTAATTATTTCTGGCAAAGAAATGCTTTATTGCATAGAAATTTTGTGAATCTGTGAGGATGTGGAATACAGCATTTCTAGAATCCTGAAAAAAAAAATCCATATCACCAAAAGAAGCAGACACTTATTTTTTTTATTTCTTTCAAGTCATGTGCAATACACTTTCAAGGATTGCATTAGGTTTTAGTGCAGGACCTGCCAGGTCTAAAATAGTACTGCACGCGCCATACTAGAGCGGTTTCAGTTAGATGAAATTTGATTGTGAGACTGACTTGGTTCTTTACAAGGTTCATTTCTTCTACTTTACAAACATATACCACTGTGCCAGTTATGATCACTACTTACAAAGACAATTGTATAATGACCGCATTGTTTGGTACAATACAATTAATAAAAATAAAATAATACTAATTCATATGAGATGGCACAGAGAGCAACATACCCTCAAATTCATGACAGTAGAATTAACAGTGACAGAAACTGCAAGTACATTTGTAGAAAGCACCACAAAATGCTGCAATTTAGCATTTTCAACCTCGTAAATACTTCTACCTTCCAAATCATCCGTCCTTGAGTTTCTGAAATATTCGACAGTCAGTCTGAGAATCAGACAGTGGTGTGTTTTAGGTACGGTTTGAACCCCTAGGTGGTACAGAAAGGCACTCTGCCTCATGTGGAAATGGGTCTCCTCTTCTGTTAAATCTACAAGTTGTCGTAATTTTCTCTCAAAATTCCGGCAATCAATGTTGCATGATTTGGCCTTTTCTGTTGTCTGATCCATATTTTCCATGCTCTTCCCAGAACTACAACAAAATAAAAGGTTAGCGTCGTTACTACTAAAGAAATATCTTACTTTACTATCATACAAATATGAAGCACAGCAGGCACGCTATTTAGATTAATCTTTATCTGGCACAGTTTTATACACATTAAAAGCTTAGAACAGGAAACAGGTACATGCTGGTATAAATTGTACCAGTAAAAGTGTAAAACCATTATTCTTAACCTCTCATAAAGAAAAGCAAAAAGAAATAGGAAAAAAAGCCTTTTGCACATTCCACTGAATGATGAGATATTTTGAAATTTATTCTCAACAACTACTCACAAGTGGGGTAAATCGGCATCTGAAATGGCTTCGCTCAGCATCCTCTCATGCTCCTGAATATTATGTTTCACCTCTTTTGTCAGCTTTTCTTGTTCCTTTTTCTTGGCAATACTGGGATAATAAGCTCGGGCAATAAACAGCTGGTCTTTCAGCCGTCTGACAAGTGTATCCATCATCGACTCCTTGTGCTGTGCTGACCAGAGGCAGTAGCTCCCAAATTGTAATTGACAGGATTGGGTGGGCTCAGTTTGGGACGAGTCATTTGAACTTTTGGTTTGTTCTACTTCAATGGTGTCAAAACTCTGTTAAAAGGTATAGAGATAAAAAAAAATTGGAATAGGAGTGTCATCAATTGATTACAATTTTCGAATATACACAAATAGCAAGTTTATAAGATTTATTAGTTTTGTTCCGGTTAAGTTACATTGGGCATTGGGTTATGGAACATACTTTATACACAATAAACTTGACATGCCTACCCAGAATAATTTTTTTTTATCAATATGGCAAATATTTGACATTCGTGGTAATGATAATGAAAAGAAATAAACTTACTCCCAATGCAGGAGCTAGTGGTTCTGGTTTAGTTCCCTTTTTTGTTCGTGAACCTGTCAGTTAAAAAAAAAAAAATTGAGAGAAGACATATATAACAGAGTAAAAGTAGAAATGGCATTAAAAAGGTTAAGAAAAATTTAAAAAAAGTAAAGCATGTGTTATTAAAATTTTGAATTATAACCTGAGGATTTGGAGGTGGCTCCAGTCGATTTCTTTTTATTTAATTTGTCAGATTTGACCCTAATCTTCTCAACAATATCCTATTATAGATAAAGAAGCAGTTTAGCGCAAATCTAAAACAACCAAAAGTGCCTGAACTGAAGGTCCTTGACTTTTAGGTGGTGTTTGGTTGTGGACTAAAATTAAGGTGGCTAAGTTGTTATTCTAACTTAGGCTGGCCTAAATTATTTATGTTTGGTTGAGGTCTAAAGTTAGACCACGGCTTAAAGTATCTTGTTTGGTTAGAGTTGGTGGAGGACTAAAGTTTTGGAAGCCTAAGTTAGTTAATTATTAATAACAAGATACTAATTATATAATATTAATTATTAATTATAACTATAATATATTATAACATTTTTATAATAATTATTTAATATATTAACAATATAAGATGAGGAGGGATCCACTTACAACAAATTTGAGTTACAACAAAGTTACAACATTCATTTTTTTCATTTTCAAAGTCCAAATCGTCGATCCAAACCGTTCAACATGATCTCCACAATAAAATGTGCTTGCAGATCAAATTTTACATTTTTTTGAATTTTTTTACTATTTATTAAGTATTTTACAAAAAATAGCCATACTTAGACCATTGAATTTTGTACCCATCTTAATAAATAGTAAAAAAATTCAAAAAAATATAAAATTTGATCTGCAAGTAAATTTTATTTAGATAATCATGTTGAACGGTTTGGATCGACGATTTGGACTTTGAAAATGAAAAAAATGAATGTTGTAACTTTGTTGTAACTCAAATTTGTTGTAAGTGGATCCCTCCTCATATAAAATATTAATTATATAATTATATATTAATAATAAGATACTAATTATATAACATTAATATATTAATAATAACTATAATATATTATAATATTATTATAATAATTATTTAATATATTAACAATATATGATATTAATTATATAATTAATAATAATTATTAATAATAAGATATTAATTATATAATATTAATATATTAATAATAACTATAATATATTATAATATTATTGTTAATAATTATTTAATATATTAACAATATAACATATTAATTATATAATTATATATTAATAATAATTAGTAATAAAAAGATACTAATTATATAATATTAATATATTAATAATAACTATAATATATTAATAATAATTATTAATAAAAAATACTAATTATATAATATTATTATAATAATTATTTAATATATTAACAATATAAGATATTAATTATATAATTATATACTAATTATATACTAATAATATATTATTACTAATTAATGAGGAGAGGGGTGAAATGGTTGAAGGTGAATGACAGTGGGCCCCAGTGGCGTAAAATTGAAGCCTAAATTTAAGGCACCTCAAGAGGTGGTTTAATTTAGGCCCGTTTAGGCCGGCCTAACTTTTAGGCTATTCCATGTTAGGCCAATTAGTTTAAATCATGTTTGGTGGAATAACAGTGGCCTAAAACCTTTAAGCCACCTTTAGGCTACAACCAAACACGGGGTTAAGTTTTAAATCATTAAACCTTCTTAAGGCTTGGCCCAAATTTCCTCATGAGATTGTCAACTCTCGATTGATCCTGCTGCAAAGAACCAAAAGAAAAGAGAAAACTCATAAGCAATTATACACCATCTGCCAACCCTTCCAAAACAAAGCTGGTTAGTTCACGTGTGCTAGTGATTATTAAGTGAAGCTAAATTGGGCCATAGAGCTTTAGATGAATGAGAATGTAAAAGTAAATCACATTTATATGCTCCATCAAGGAAGTATTAATAAAACATCAAAAATATATACTATAATGTAATAAATTCAAGAAATAAAGATAAAAATAAGAACCTTCAAGTTTTGTCCTCGGCCACCTTTGAGATGCTTGTAAATCCCCAATCTGGATTCCTGCACAAGCCAACACAAACTTAGAATCAAACAATTATGAAAAAAAAAGTTGTATTACTGTTAAGTCTTTCTTTTTAACTACATTGCCATGCTAAGTCAAAAGTTGGCAAACTTATTTCAAAGACCAAATTTGTCACTCTAAACATGTTATATGAACATCAGGTAAATTGAACAAAAATAGAAATCTCACCAGGGTTACTCGATCATCACTTGAGTAACCTGCATTAATACAAGAAAGTAACAGTCAGTAATTTCTAACTATCAAATCCAGATCTCTACTAAAAAAGGAAACACTCCTCTCTCGCATAGTTGCCGCCCATCAGCTTGATTTTTGTCACTGCATCATAACCATTGATTTGATGCCACAACCAAACGGCAGCACTGAAGTTAATTAATCTGAGTTTTTAGTGGCAGATCCTACGCAGAAATTTGTGCAGCAACTCGCCGCACAGCTGGCTCCAAGCATTAAATTACATCATTGTCCCAAACAGGAAATGAGCCATAATGTTCAAATGGTGTATCGTTTCATACCTGAGGGGAAGCGATTGTAGAAACTCAACAGAAAAGCTGACGGCGCAAGGAGAGAACACAGAACCAGCACGAGCACCCCCATGGCGAATCCACGCCACGGCCGTTTCGTGGCAGATCCATTGAGCAATGGAGGCGCAGTATAACCACCTTTCATCAGTAGAAAGCTTCTCACCGTCTTCTCCGTTCTTTAATTTACCTTTTTTATTCTCTACTTTTGCATTTGAGTGGAGAGAAGAGCGGATGCCATGGAGTGACCAAGGCTTGCTAGTGAAGGATCGCAAGTGGCGATCGCCTTCTCTTTTTTGTATGTTTCTTTTTTTGAAACTTTTTTAATGTGTTATATTCGTTCTTTTGCTTTTCTCTCTTTTGTGATTTTCGCTTTTTTAGTTTGATATAGATACTGTTGAGAGTGGATTTCTGTTCGGTAATTTTTTTGAATTTTGATGGTTGGGTTTTGATTTTCGATTTTTGGACGGGAAAGGAATCAGTGGAGAGGCGCGGAGAGGGAGTGAGAGCGATAGAGTGAAGCGGAGTTACTATGGTCGGTGAGAGTGAATGTGATGACGTGGAAGGATATGAGTGGAGAACTTATTATATGGACCCGGTCTACATTAATATGTGGTTTTGATTTCTTATAATAATACCAACGGCATAACATTAACTTCGATGTGATGCATAGTCACAGCCTACTAAATTATAAAAAAATATATATATTATTACAATTATTTATACTAATTTATTAAAAAACAATTATAAAATATTCATAGTGAAAAGTATATTTTCATGACAAATTTCTTGCATATCTACTTAGCTATAGGTGTCCAATGTTCATATTTAATTTTTTCCAATAAAATTTGAATTTTCTTTTCAAATAAACAAATTTTTATAAGAAGTTACTCCTAAACAACAAATAAAAATTTGAATATGTAGTAAAATTACTTTTTAGTCAAAAACAACTTGTATTTGGTATAAATATATTTATAGTAAAAACTTACAGGCATTAAAATTGAAAAGAAAAAAATATTTAAAATATTTAATTATTCTTCGTGATGGTAAAAAACTTACCCGCTCATCGGACATGGCACCGGTCCTTAAAATAATCGTGAAACAAGTCCACGAAATTATTGTCGAATAAGGCACAAGCGTGATTGGCTCCAGAGCATGAGCTAGATGGGCCTATTTTTGTTGTGCATCCGATGCTGTGTTGTTAATAAGTGCCGCCTATTATAAAGCGTCGTTTCCATTTACATCTGGGGCCCGCATGATGTAAAGCTACTATACAGGTTCCGGTAGACCGGTACCCTTTTGCTTTACATGTCAGTAAGAGTTACATATATTACCAATTGTTTATGTTACAGAGAATCAAGAATCTCATTTTTTCTTATTTTGTGAACGCGGAGATCTTAGATCGACGAGTTACTGCTTCAGTCGTGTGGGCCCTATGCTCGTGCGTGGTCAGTATGTTTGTCGGATTCGGATCCACGTTTTTTATTCGGATTTTTTTTTTTAAAAACGTAATTAAAATAATTAATTTAAAAAAAACAACTTGATTACTTTTTTTTTTACAAAAACCATAAGAACCGAACTGTCAACTCGGTCCGATGGATTTTTTTTTTTTGACCGAATTGGCAATTCGGTCCAGCTGTTTTTCACAGCGTTTCAGCTACCACGCCACAAAAATCCGAAAAGGGCCAGACTGAGTTGGCAGTTCGGTCCATTATTTTTTTTTGCCTAGACCGAGTTGCCAACTCGTTCCAGCTGTTTTATTAATTGTCACGCGGCTTCTTCCTTCCTTTCTTCTTTCCCCTACCCGAGACAAACCCTCTCCTTCTCCTTCTCCTTCCCCTACCCGAGACAGCCGTATTTTATAATTTTAACCCTCTAAAGTTCGTTATTTTTAATTCTAATCACATATTTTAGTATAATTTTGAGAGGAGAACAAGAAGAACTTCAGATCTACAAGTTTCGTTAGGTATGTGGTTAAATATTTAATTTGAAAAAAAAATCCGAATTTTATATTTTTTTTGTAGAATTATTTAGTTTAGTTTGTATGTAGAGTAAATTAGCTTTTTTTTAGTGTATTGTAGTGTAAATTTTTAATTTGAAAAAAAATCTGAATTTATATTTTTTTTGTAGAATTATTTAGTTTAGTGCAAAATGGCTGATGAACAACCCTTGTTGCAATTGCCTAATGAACAACACAAAATATACATGGCGAATGCGAAGGTATTTGTTTAATATCGGTTTGGATTTAAATTTCAAAATAAACTTGTAAGTTAGGATTAATTTTTGTTGTTTATATTTTTTTGCATGAAATTATCGTTCCAGTCTGATTATGCACTCCTGGTCCTCGCCAAATGGGCATTAATTACCAACCTCGGATGAAACAATGTTTGGTGAATTTAGGCCTGTACCAGATGACGGATGTGACTCATTGTTATGTTGATAAAGGGTTGATCACTGCGCTCGTTGAGAGGTGGAGGCCCGAGACGAATACTTTTCATCTTCCGGTGGGGGAGTGCAAAGTGACATTGAAAGATGTCAGCTGTCTGTGGGGCTTACCTGTTGGCGGTAAAATATTTTTTGTTACTAATTTATATTTTTGTTATTAATTTATATTTAATGCAAGTAATTTAGTGTAAATACATATTATAAATATTTAGAGTAATTAGTGTAAATAAATTGTAAATAAATTTAGTGTAAATAAATATGTAGTGTAAATAAATTGTATATAAATTGTATAAATATTTAGTGTAAATAAATTGTATAAATATTTAGAGTAATTTCGCGTCTGTGGTACACATTTATTAATACTTGAGACATTTTCTGAAAAAAAAGTTTCACAATCAACCTTCGATATAATTTTTAATTTTACAACCTAAAATATGATCGTAATTGAAAAAAAAACTTACTACAATCTTTAAACGAACGCTAGAAGCACAATGGAGGAGCCGATCTGTAATTTGAAAAACTTGAACTACTTAGGAATAATGGTGAAGTCTCGGGAAGAAGGAAATGGTTCAGAGAGAGTTTGTCTCGGGAAGAAGAAGAGTATGCCGGAAAAATGTAACTTAATTTCTCTGGACCGAATTGTCAATTCGGTTTGGGCTTAAAAAAACTCTAGACCGAATTGGCAATTCGGTCTGGGGTTAAAAAACCCACTGGACCGAGTTGGTAATTCGGTCTAGGCTAAAAAAAGCCTCTGGACCGAATTGCCAATTCGGTCCAGAGGCATTACACAGACAGCTACACCAAAATAGGGCGGGAACTGTGAAAATTCTCTGGACCGAATTGTCAATTCTGTCCAAAAAAAAAAAATCCATCGGACCGAATTGGCAGTTCGGTTCTTATGGTTTTTGTAAAAAAAAAAGTAATCAAGTTGTTTTTTTTAAATTAATTATTTTAATTACGTTTTTAAAAACAATTCTTTTTATTCGGTGGTTTTCTATTTATTTTTTTACTCTTGGAGAGAAAATGCTCCTGCTCATTTACATATCAGCCCACCATGTTTACATGAATATTATTTCAAAGCATTTCTAGACAATGTGTCGTTTGCGGTCAGTCAATCCGGTCCAATTTGTACGAATAATAAGAGTATACGACAAATATATTTTGGTTTATTTACTTTTACAGTTTGACTCTAGGTTAAAAGATGCTTAAAGGAAGAAAACGGTGATCGTAACAATGCTTCACTATTGCTCTTTAATGAAACTAGAGGTATATATAGGGGTTGGGTTAATCGAGTTTTGTCTATATTTTTAATCTGAATTAAAGTTATCGGATTATAATATTTTTTAATTCATAATTAATCATCATAGTTTAAAATTTGTTGAACAAGAACTTTTTAGGAAGTCAAAATTTACGGATTCCAATGATAGAAAAATATTATATATAAAAGAGTACAACTAATTGTTTCTAATAATTATAAACACAAATAAATATAGCCTAAAATATTACAAAAATACAGTTTTTAAATAAAATCTAAAAATATAAATCTATGTAATGGAATCCTATATAATCCAACACAACATATTTATATTATTAATAAAATCATCATCCATTAGACAACATTTTTAATATAATAATAAATAAAAAAAAACGATTCGCTTGAATGCGTAAGCATAATTGTTTTCAATTTTATGTTATCCAAAACATTATTTATAGA
This sequence comes from Carex littledalei, assembly GCA_011114355.1. Taxonomy (NCBI): domain Eukaryota; kingdom Viridiplantae; phylum Streptophyta; class Magnoliopsida; order Poales; family Cyperaceae; genus Carex; species Carex littledalei. The sequence continues at coordinate 4,975,128 of CM022095.1, read as the reverse complement.
TGTTAAAAAAAAATTAGAGGGATACAAATTCAATTATATAATGCAGCTGGTTCGAGTTTTAACCGATATACTACGTAACAATATGCATTAGGCATGTTAATTAAAATCTAACAACGGAGGCATGGAAACGGGAAGGGGAGAGGAAATTTTAGCTCGATAGATGGCGACGAAGACTGTGCTTATGAAAGAGAGCGAATTTAATTGTTTTTTTACGCCAATGCAGAAAGTAAAAACAGAGGTAAAATCTTTATTTGATGAAATCTTTCAAAATATGAAAGAGGTCCATATCACTAGTTGACAAGTAAGCTTATAAAATTAGAAATAAAAAGCGTTGAAGATGCTCTTAATCAAATAAAATTTAAAATTTATTATTTTTAGGTCAGGTTGGTATAATCGGGCTAGTTGGTCGGGATGAACAAGTATTTTTTTTTAAATATAAAATTTGATCTCTAATTATATTTTAATTTGAAAATCATGTTGAGCGGTTCACACAGACTGTTTGAATTTTGAAAACTGAGATAAAAATACGAAACATGATTGGAGCATGAACACAATGAGGTATTTTAACCCTATTTTAAATACTTATTTCTATGTGTAAAATTAGGTTATCGGTTCAAAGCATGTATCACCAATTGTAGTTTTGTACTTGCCACAGAGAATCTAGAATAGCCACATTATGTCATTTTAATGAATCCAGCAGTTCCAGCTCAATATTGTACTTTGAAAAATATAATATTTGAATAAGCTTTTGTTTTTACTAATTTAATGTGGTGCTTTCTTCTGAGCTTTCAACTTTTCAAGAGAAACAGTGAGAAGAACAAAGAACAGTAGTCCATTCATGCCATCAATTCTATTTTTTTTTTTTAGTAAGGGCCATCAATTTATGTTTATGTTTAGGTAATGTAAATTGAGGTGGATCATTTGATAATAGTCTTCTTCATAATCTTAATAATAGTTTTCCAAATTAATTTAAAGAGCATTCACTGTTGCAATTTTGGATTTTTGTAAAGAGATTTTACCGAGTTTTTAGAGATGATATTGCAACTATTTCTACTCTTATTATGAATTTTATATGAGTTATAAATTCTAAGATTATATAGTTCTCAGCTCGATATTCATATTTTTTTTTCGTATCTGTAAAATTTTGTATTATTAATAGTACAAATCAGGGACTTGACCCCTATCAAATTAAAAAAAATATATACAGAGTGAGGTTATGGTAATATGCATATTACAGATTGACTTATACTATGAATTTATATCTCTATTTTCAAAGTTCAAACAACCGATTTGAGTAGCTAAACATGATCTCCATATGAAAGTGTACTTGGTGACCAAAATTTTATATTTTGTAAAGTTTTTAACTATATTTTTAGACAGGTAGAAAATCACTTGATATAAAAAACATAAAATTAGTGGTTTTCTATATATTTAAAAAACATAAAAATAGTAAAAGAATTATAAAAAAATTTAAAAATTGGTCTCCAAGTACACTTTCATATAGCGATTGTGTTTATCGGTTCAGATCAACTGTTTAAAAATTAAAAATAAAGATATGAATACATAGTATAGGTTAATTTGTAATAATATGCAGTGCCATAGTCAGTGATAGTCTCAATAAAAAAACATAGTTATATAATTCTGCAAAGATTAATCGTCTGGGGTCAAAGCTTGGGAGTAAAGAAACATTAACAGGTGGAACCGTGATTGATGGAGAATCTTGGTCCCATTAGTCGCTTTACAGAATAAAAAGAAATCCCCATGATTGTTAATGCATAAAATCTTTGCATATTAAATTAGATTATGTAGAGCATTCATCATGTGATTGTGACCGTGATACAACCCGAACCAAGTACGGCTATTACTTTACTATATATAAAAGCGGATTTTTTAAGACACTAGATTAAAACTATATCAAATCTTGTTTGTTACAAAGAAACACCAACTTTATACCTGCTCATTTACATTAAAATTGGTTTGTACATTTTAACTGGACTCGTTTTTGTTGAGTAAAGGTGCAAGATCAAGTTATCTAATTATTTAATACTCATATTATTACAACAAGTCAACAAAGAATTCTCTCATCCGGTTTCGAACACATGATCTCTCATATCAGATATCGTGTACCTTTGTCACTAGACAAAATGTTAGTTTTTGTCCGTGAGACTATGGTAATATGCATATTACAGATCGACCCGTGCTATTATTTAAATATCTATTTTTTAAGTTCAAATAGTTGATCCAATCTGTTAAACATAATCTCTATATGAAAATGTGTACGGATACCAAATTTACAATGTTTAGAATTTCTTTTACTGTTTTTTTTTATAGGTTGGAAATCATCGCTTTTGAATGGTTCATAATTTTTACATCAATAGATTTTTCTATCTATCTAAAAAATAATAACTTTAAAACAAACATAAATTTTTGTAAATAAGTATATTTTTGTATGCAAATCACGTTTAGCGTTCATATCGACTATTTAAAAAACTACATATTACCATGACCTCAGTCAACTAAAAATTAAATTACTTTAGAGAATTCAGACTTAGATCAAACCATAACAAAGTATAAGTTTCTTGTAATAACCACTTTAACATTTGCCCTTTTTTGTTATATCCTTGCAAGGAACAAAGAAAAAAAATGAAATAAAAGATAAAAAAAAAATGCATCCTGTATAACATTTTTATCAAGACCTCAATATAGTAAATCGGATGGCTAAATTGGTACAAATTGAGTCAAGGGTGTTGATTTAATGAACTAGAGCATTTGAATAATTGAACTGATGTTTTAAATACAATATGTAAGTTATGTAGACAGTCACTGCATAGTACATAAGCGATATGCAAATATGTAGTATGTGTGGGTGTATTTTCTGAAACATTTTAAAAACTAACAAACTAAAAAACAATTCTTTAGAAAATATTAGCTGAAAATAAAAAATACACTAAGATGATGTTCTAATCTTAGTTTTATTAATGATACAAGTAAACCTATACTTTTATATACTTTTCATAGTCGATAAAAAATTTCAAAAATTGGGATCTGTCATTGAAAAATATGGTGTTTATTATCATGCATGCTGTTTTAAATTTTCACCATACAAAATGTCTTAAATTAACAAGACATGGTGAAATGACTCACCATACAAAATTTACAAGACATGCAGATTAGTGTCCATTCTTAATTTGTAATATCGTTAGAAATTATTATATATTTTATTTAAGATCCATTAAATTGATACACTAATATTGAATTTTCCTAGACTTAAATTATTCAATGATAATTAAAATGTGCATATATATATATACTCACTTGTAGGATGAGAAAATCGCTCGTAACTCGTGACTTATAGGGGTGAGAAAATCGCTCATAACTCGTAACTCACTCGCTAAAAACTCGTTAACAACTCGCTCATTATCAACTTGTTCGTTAACTTAATTAACTGAATATGAGTATACCCTAACTCACTCATAACTCGTTCATTAAGAACTGAGTTATATGAAATCATGCCACATCCAATCTAGAATAGTTCCCAACCGGATCCAAACCCAAATTAAATTAAAATTACAAAAGGACCCACCAACAGACGGACTCTAACCCAGGCATGCTGTTTTGAATGATGTATATGTTATTCTTTGAAAAGGATCTGATTATGACAATTTGCTTTTTTTTTTTATCTGGTGCAATTATTCATTAATTATGTAGAAAGCTGTAACATTAAGACGCGTTGTTTGGGTTGATGAACAAAAACAAATTCAAAACAATATGCAAATATTTTATTTTATGTGGGTACCTATAAGACACTGTTAAAATTAATTAACTAGTAATTTGTGATGCTTGAATCTGGTATTATAACTCAGCATGCCAGTATGCTAATATTTTTTATTGAAAAAATTAGATATCACTTATAAGTACGTCTAATTCTTCATTTCTTAACGAGTCGCTTAACGAGCACAAGTCAACTCGAACATTTAACGAGTTGAGCACGAGTACAGTTATCAACTCGAGTTGACTTGCTCATTAACTTAATGAACTGAGTACGAGCGTACCCCAACTCGCTCGAACTCAGATCATTAACAACCCTACTCACTTGTATGGATCTGGATTCTCAAAGTAACTCAAATTATGTGTTGGAATCCGGATCAATTCAGTTGAAGCTGGAATTTTGAACCCCTTTAATATTCGTGCGACTTTGATAGGACGGTCTGGATTTAAACTCAAATTTTGAGTCACTTTAGGGGATCCGAACTCCTTTTGTATTTCCTTTTGCTATTTGACTTTCCCTGATTCTGCCACAGATTGGCTTAAAAAGGTTGGTATTAAATTGACAACAAACTTGACAAAATAATATATGATTGTATGTACTTTTGTTCTCTTGATGAATAAAAACTCTCCTTGAATTAGCAAACAGGTTGGCTGGATGATGTAAACATTTGAAATACTCCCTGAAATATACAAAAGTGCAAATTTTGGAAGAATTTTTTTTTTTTCTTGTAGTTTGTACATATATAGAAAGTGGAGCTTTTGCTTTCCCAAATATCCAAAAAAAATTCAAACGGGAGAATTGTACATTCACATCAATCAACTTCTGTTGTTGAAGAAGAAGATTCTCTCAATTAAAGAAAAAAGGATAAACAGCTGGGCCCAAATGCAAGAATTTTACATTGATGTGGGCTTATTCTAGTTTAAGTGGATGCTTTCGCTATTGCTTAATTGGCTCTTGTCAAATTTATTTAAGTCCCTTTAGTTATGTGAAAACAATCTTTAACATTCCTTGTTAAACAAAAACAATTTTTTTCTTGTTGGCAATTTATGGTTTTCGACGAGTAGTCCTCAAATCCAGAGAATATAATCGCAATTTTTTTTTTGAAGAAATTAATTAAGTATATTCCTTGCCTGGGAAATGAGGAATTTAGCGAAAGTTCAATAGCAAATAGCAAAGTCCTCATTGTATGTTGGACTTTTCGAAAAATTAACATAAAATATTAAAAAAAAAAAATTAAATTGCCCCTTAAATTTTGCATTTCGACCAATTGGTCCTTTGAATTAAAAAAAAAGAAACCAAATCCAAAACTTCCTCAAAATAACAAAATTTTAGTCCTTACTGAGAAGGATTAAGACTCGACATAATGTCCTTATTGCAAATTCAAATTATTAGATGATTCTTTTGAGAGCCATTTGATGACTAAATTTTCTTTTTTCTAAAAGTTCAAGAATTGATTTATTATTTTTTGAGAAGCTCAATAACTAATTCGGTTCAAAGAAAAGGTCATGGCCCGAGTTTTTTTTTTCCTCATCTTTTCAAACATCAAGAACCAATTAATTGCAAATGAAAATTTTGGGGGCAAAGTTGGTTATTTGAGGATGAAATCCTGAAATTTTCCTAAATTAAATGCAATTTTTCTAAAGATTTTATCTTAAATGATAACGTGTTGTTTTTTGTTCATCTGGTTTATGCTTATCAAGCATTGTTTATGTTTTTATTTATGAAGAATACCATCATTGCAAAACGTCAACAAGTTTGCTGACTCGAAAAATTGTAAGGAAGCCTTTTTTCCTTTTGCAATTTCCCAAGAAAACAGGAGACTTCTACAAATTTCTCAAATAAAAAAACTCAACCCAATAGGCCTTTACAGCCATGGGCGGATCTAGGATTTTAGTTAGGAGTAGGCACAAAATATTGACAATAATATAATTTTTTTTCTTCCGACGAATCGGAGCATAGTAGTGGATAGGGATCTAAAAAAGTCACGGTACGACACAGTTCTATCATTACACGTGTGCCGGTTACGTGCCGTGACCATCTTTCAAAAATTTGGCACGACAAGGCATATCACGCAAAAGATTTGGTCACGGCACGACACATGGTCATGTGCAATTAGGACCGTTAGATTTTGATCGAATGGTGAATCTCAAATAAACTAACCTAAATTATGAAAAAATAGTTAAACGTGATCAAACGTGATCGGTCACGTTTGGACACGTCACGTGTGGTCATGGCGTGATTAACGTGTTGTGACCATTCACGTGCCATTACCATCCTTCCAAATTTGGTCACACCACGACACGACACGTGATCCAAGTTACGGCGTGGCTAGTCATGGCACGGTCCATATTTATATCATTGATATCAGACCTCATTTTCTCCTAACAAATCAACGATTCTTCTAAGTGGGGTAGAGAATCGGATTGCGTTTTTTTTTCTTTCTTTTACGCGAATTAGTATGGGTTGATGATGGAGCCAAAACATATAGCGAAAACCACTATCTTTTCTTCTGAAAAATGGCGAAAAGCGAATGCAAAGTAACTATTTTTCTGATTTATTTACCGCAAACGTGTTTTTAGGTCTTTCTGGTAAGTTTTGGAGAAAGTTGCGTATTTAGAGCAAAAACAGAGCAAAAGTGTCATATTTAGGCGATTTCTGAATAGGGTGTCAAAATGAGACATTACATGGAGCATGCAACACCTCACACGAAGTGCACAACATGCGAAATGGTGAAAATACAAGAAAATCCGCTAAGTCAGGAGACCCTGCGACCTCCTCTATGCCGCATGCGGCATACCCTGAGGCCGCACGATTCGTGGACTGTCCTAAATTAGACTTTTCAGATGGGCCTTCTAGAAGAACGCATTTTCCTGATGGGCCTTCTAGAAGAATACACTTTTCTGAAGAGCTACGCTATTTTTAGACCATTCCTGATAAGTCATGGGTGGACCCCACGATCCCCACTACTTCCACTACTCCACTACTCATTTAGGAAGACTATAAATACCTCTCTTGTAATAGGATTTAGTGTGCGTGTTTAATTGTGTCAAGTCCAGAATTGTAGACTAGCAATCCTCATTGTTAGGTTAGGTTAGAGAGTTACTTAGAGAGAGAATGATAGCCATTAGAAGCCAAGCAAGAGAATAAGACGTCATCTAAGGAGGCAGAGGTTCTTCCATCTTCAATTGGGTTGTAATTTATGTTCTCTTTATTTTATTTATTTTATTTTGCCATGGCCATGAGAAGCTAAACTTCTCATCTCTAGGGTGAGGGTTGTACTTGAATTCTTAATTATGTTTTAATATACATTTATGTTTTGTTTATGTTATGGTTTGAGTTTTTCTTTGCACTTTAAATTCTTTTTTATTTTAGTTTGGTCGTTTTTGTTTGCCATTTTTTTTTCCCTCGGCTTCTACTGCTTTGCTGTAAACCGCGGCGGACCCAAGAAGGGTCAGGGTAGGCAAGTGCTTACTCCTGAATTTGAATTTTTTTTATAGATTTAGTGGTATTTTATACTTATGTCTACCCCTGAATGGATATAATGCCTACTCCTGAATTTAATTCACGGTTCAGTAAAAAAAAATTGTACGGAAAAGAAAGTTAGCTGATGGACCAAAATGGTACTACTACTTTTAAAGATTTATAAATCCTAATTACTACTTACATTGAGATCACAAGCATATGATCCTACTGTGTAGTATGATTGAGGTGTCGATCCACAAGGATAGTGTATTAGATTTTAAACAATTTTTACTAGTTTAAGTTATCGGATTTTTGAAATTGAGGTGGTGGTGATAAATGCAATTAAGGTATTATAGCTAGTGAACGTTAAACATTACATAGAGAGCCTCTAGGGTTCAGGTTTTTTGTCCTTCTTAATTATTTAAAATGCAAGTTTCGTTGTTTTTCTATGTCACATGCGGCATTGTCACTGTCGCATACGACATGGATTGCCCCACAGTTACCCCGCATGTGGTACTGTCAATACCCGCAGGGCGTGCTGGGTGTTTGTTTATGTAATTTGAAAGGTTTTTCGATCTTGCGATCGGCTTTTGGGCTACTAAGACTAAAGTATTTTAGGTACGCAATTATATTTTTTCCTTATACTACCCCATAGTTAAAATATCTCAAAGACTCTACTTAATCTAAGTGCTTTCTAATGTTGTTTAAAGTACGATTTACGCTATCCTGTCAAGGGAACCCCACTGAGATCTAACCCTAGTCTTTGAACCGCTGCTAAGCCTCGTTAGCTGAAGTGTTTGTAGTACTTAAATGCATTATCCTTCTCACACAATAATGCAACGGCTTAACACCTATTGGTATGTGGAGATCATTGGCGTATAGTAGACAAAACTATGTATGCAAGGATAAAACAAAAGTATAAAACATGAGAGGAAAAAAAACAAATGATACCTTTAGTACCGATTTCATTGTTGTGGTAATAAATTGACAACATATGGTCGCTAATTAAAATGCCACGGTACAGAAGCAGCTTGTGACCAAATATTCTCTAGTTCCCTTATTTAGCAGCTCGTTTGTTATCATTGTATACCCTTGGCCCTTGCTCAGTATCCATTTTAATCCGGACCCTGCAAATTTCATGTTTAGTACGAAATATCATGCGATATGCATAGCGCCAACAAGTTCTTTTTTTTTTTTCTCTTCCACCAAGTTTTCATTGGTTACAAAGTTTTCAATAGATCGAAGTGGGTCCAATGAGCACCGGACCTACTTTAGGTTGGATGGATTCCAAGAGCGTCCGATCTACTTTAATATTCATGCAAGTCCGCTGCAAAATCGTCTCATCCGCTCTAAGATTCATGAGCACAAATATTGCAGCGGACTTGCATAATTATTAAAGTAGATCAGACGGTCTTGGAACCCATCCAACCTAAAGTAGGTCCGGTGCCTATAGACCTACTCCGCTATATTCAACCAGATCTTAGCAAGTCTATAATTGACAGCTAAACTTGAAATATTATTCAATACATACCTAAATATTACTTAAAGCTGTTTTGATTGAATATATCAATTTTTACTGAAACAAAATATATAGTAATGCATTTATACAAAATTACATGCATATTAGATGTTTTCCTTTATTTTAGGACATATTTAAAGTGAAGAAATTATTAAAGCAATTTCGAAAGAATATATCAATTTTTAAACAAAGAAAAACAATAGTAATTGACCTGTAACAAATAATTACATACTTAATAGATGTTTTTCTTTATTTCTGAACATCTGAAGTGATTAAAACGTCAAAGCTGAATTCAGGACAGTAAATTAGTTAATAAATTGGGTTGTGGGCCATTGCATCATCAGTACATTAGTTAAAGCCTCTAAGCTGCCAGATCAGCGGCTCCGTGAAGGACTTAAAAGCCTTCTTCTAGGCTAGCATAGCAATTTAGAAAGTTAACTTGCTTGATGTTTTTCACATACTATTTACAACATGTTAGACTTCTTCTTTTTTCTTTTTTATTGCTGGAACAAGGCGTATGCAATTCTTGTTTTACTTTATATTCATGTTGACAGAAGAGTACTTTTATTTTATTTTTCGGCACATTTTACTTACCCATATTTTTGTACGAGTTACTGGTACCAACTAAATTCCAAAAGAATAGAAATTTCTCACGTTTTGTGTTCATCAATCCTATAGCAATCACCTATACCAGTTCCATTCCAAAAGAAAAGAACAATAACACTTTTAAATGTTCGCAAGGAATAAGTAATTCATATATCAACTTAAAAAAAATCACATCTAAAACATTACAGAACAAAGTACTCATTTTCCTCATATTCAGAACTCTAGTAAAAAATTTAGAAAAGAAAAGGGGGGATTTCAGTATAAATTTTAGTTTTTCTTCTTATCTGGAAAAATTTGACCTTGACAAAATTATACTAACACTTTTAGATGGATAGGATTGACAACAAAAAATAAAGCAGCTAGGAGTTTTGAGAACATTGCTTTTGAGTTTGATCATCTGAAGGTCCAGAATCAACAGCCATACTATTCAACGATTTTACTTGGCTGTTTTCTTTATCTGAAAAGAAGAAACAACACCATCATAGTACAATTTTTATCATATAATGTTATTCCTTTGTACTGGAATGTTTTTTTTGTGGTGCTAACTAAAACACCATAGATTAAAATCAATGATGGCAGATACAAAATAAAAAAGGTAGACACTTTCTGCCATTGACAATCAATTAAAAAATAAAAAGGTATGAAACAAACATACACCAGGGACATACATGCAAAATTACATAGCTAAAATCAAAATGCAAAACAAGCTAAAGAAGCCATCAAGCAAAAATGAGAAGAAAGGGATAACAAACTATATTTGTATTCAAGTAACAAGGTTACCTTCTTTCTTAGTCTTCTTAGAATGCTTATATCTCCTTTTATTCTCATCTGATGACTTGTCAAATAGATAGCTATACTCCTTCAATAATTTATCCTTTTCTTCTGAGAGACCAAGCACCTCATATGCATCTGCAACTTTCCGTACAATACTTTTTCTAGGCGGCTTTCGGCCATACGATTCAATACGTCTAAACAGCTATGTAAAATAACAGAATAAAAAGTTGGAAAAAAAGAATAAAAGGCCAATTCCAGATCTTCTTTGCGCATAAAAAGTTATTACTTGAAATTTGGAAAAACAACAAAATAGGTCCTTGCTCCTTGGACTTTGTAAAAAGAACTATTTTAATAAAATCCTCTTAAATTAACAAAAATGAGTCCTTTTGAGAAGTACTAAGACTCGACATTCTTGTATAAAATTAGCTCCTCATAGGTGATGAGAGCGGTGTGCCATAGTTTGCATGGGGACTATCAATTAAATGCAATTTTTATAACCTTTATTTTAAAAATGATAACGTGTTGTTATTTTTTGTTCTTGCTATGCATTGTCTACGCCAATTCAAATAAGAAAGACTACCAGTGTCAAAGGTTTAAATACCTTTCTAACTAATAAAATTCAAGATCTTTTTCCTTGAGCAATTTCTCAGTAACACGGGACTTTACAAGTTTCTCACAAAAATGTAAACCCTAATAGGCTTTAAGGCAAAGCAGATGGAAGAGAAAACGCACCGAACTAAAAAGAAAGATAGAACATGAAAGAAAGAATGAGGCTATGGTACTATGCATAGTGCATATTAGTCCGTACTATGGATCAATATCTTCTTTTTCAAATTCTAAATAGTTGATCTAAAACCGTTGAACATGAACTCGATATGAAAATGTACAACAGACTAAATTTTATATTTTTTTATAACTTTTTTACTATTTTTTTAGATAGAATCTTTAGATCAAGTGATTTTCTAACTATCTAAAAAAATAGTAAAAAAATTCTAATAAATGTAAAATTTGATCTACAAGAACATTTTAATATGGAGATCATGTTGAACGGTTCAGATCGACTGTTTGAACTTCAAAAACGGAGATATTGATCCATAGTACGTATCCTCACTCTAAAAGAAATATAAGGTACCTTTACTAGTCGATCTAGCATGTTGTTGCGGTAATAAATTGACAACATAAGGTCGCAAAATTCCCACGACACCGAATGCAGATCGTGGCCAATTTTACTCTTCCAAATTTTATGGGCCTCTTCTGCTCTATTGTCTTTCTCTAGTGCTGTTATTAGCAGCTTGTATGTTCCCATTGTATTCCCTTGACCTTTGCTCAGTATCCATTTTAGTACCTATGAAAATTGTACAGACAACTTGATGCCTTTTGTGGAAATTTCGTTCTTAATACGAAATATCATGTATTATGCACACCCATAAAAAAAAGGGACACCTCACATCCACCCAACAAAACAATTTTTCTTTTGAGTGAGGTTATGGTAATATGCATATTACGGATCGATCCGTACTATGGATCCATATTTCTATTTTCAAATTTCAAACAGTTGATCTGAACCGTTAAACATGATGTCCACATGAAAATGTACTTGCAGGCAAAATTTACATTTTTTTGAATTTCTTTTACTATTTTTTTAGATAGGTAGAAAATCACTTCTTTTGGATGGTCCAGATTTTTCAAATCAAATGATTTTCTTCCTATCTAAAATAGTAAAAAAATTCTAAAAAATGTAAAATTTGGTTTTCAAGTACATTTACATATGGAGAAGATGTTGAACGGTCGGATTGACTATTTTGACTTTAAAAACGGAGATATGAGTCCATAGAGCAGGCCATTTTGTAATATGCATATTACAATAGCCTCACGTTTTTTTTTTTTTAATATGTCTTACACGAAGTGTCTTCAATATAAAGGCTTTAACCAGGTCTTAGGTAAATCTATAATTGAATTCATGACCGGTAGCAGCAATGACAATGCCTAGAAACCATAAACAAACACTATGAGAACATTTTTTACAACTTATCGGTGAATAAAATACCAGGTACCAGTCAAGTCACAAAATGAATATCTGACTGGTACTAACCATGATAACACCTGATATTGTACATGAACATCACATAACAGTTTTAATTTGGAATTTGCATTCAAGCAACCGTCACCTGAAAAAACTGAAACCAAAATAATCCCATGCCTAGGATTGTCACCCAATCCTCAAAACCCAAGTTCCATACAGGTCAAAATCAGGTACCAGAGATGTGAGAATTGAATCATAACTGGTACCAATAATCTATGAGGCCATGAAAATAGTACCTGAACAATCCGATGCCATTGTTCATGCTTTTGAAGAACAACAAGGGCTTGTCTTAGTGAGGCCAAAGGAAAAGTTGGCTCCATGGCAACCCATGCATCTAGGGTTCCATAAACAGATTGCTTCGAGTCCTTTAGGTCAAATAGCTGCCAAAATTGCAAACAACAAATTAAATGAATAAAAAGACTAAATTTTTTTTTCATAAAGTATACTATAGGACACTTACACTATGTTGAGACCAATGATTGATTTTTCATTTGAAAATTTCAATCAGACTGCCACATGGGGACCAATAGGTAGCAATAAAACCAAATATCTAGCCTACATGAACCCACAATTTAATCTGATTTACACACATGGAAGAAGAAGAAAATAAAACTGTACCAGACAGTACAAGACTAATAATGAGGTCACACAGGTCAGTACCGGAAGACTACCTGATATAAAATCTGCAGCAAGGGAAGCATAAAAGATATCCAGTGCAATTTTATGTACCGTGTTGATAAGAAATTTTCGCTCTTCAGCTGCTGAGATTTTCCTTCCAACTGGTTTAGTTAACATTTCACTATCTCTTCCTTGCTCTTGATTATTTGTGCCATCATACCTCTACGAATATCCATGTCATATTAGCCTAGAAAATAATCTGAAGAAATAAAAAGAAAAAAGCAGGAGAAAGTTTCACATTTCCAACCTTTAAGCCCTTGTTTGTGAATCCAAATTGTTTGTCTTCTAAATCTTTGTTTACATTGCTATGAGTTGGCAGCTTTGATGGAACAATATGATTAGGTGCATAATTACTGTAATATCCTGCTCCTATCTGGCAAAGAACAAACGACAATAGGTCAAGAAAAAAAAAAAATAGAATTCCAGCAACCACTGATCTAATAGATTAGATGTTTGGTATGTCTACAAGGAAATACCTTTATCCTTTCAGTCAAACTCCTGCAAGAATAAAAACAAAGAAACGGTAACAAGATTAAATTTTTATACACATTTTATATGGTTTGACACTCATGAGCAAATAGCTCCTTTCTATTAAGGAGAACAGTAATTCTTATTTCCTGAACTGAAAGATAATTTTTCCTGTGATGAAGTAACCAGCACCAGTTCAGATCAGTACTTCGCCAATTGTAAAATTAGCAAACACCAAATGTAATAAGTAAATCAAAATACACACAACAAAGAAAACACTAACCAGAAACTTCCCAAATTATCTCCTTTAGATAACTGGTGACAAGCATATGACCTCCGTAGAGTACCTATTACACGATACATATAGAGAGAGGAAGAAGAGTTTCTCGCTCAAACGAGAAATGGAATCAGAATTCTCGCTGGTTTTCTGATCGGAATGAAAGCTTAGAAGAGAGATGATTTCATTTGACGGGATTTGAGAGGGTATATTTTCTCCAGCAAAATCACAGGAAAATATGGGATTTGGCGAGAAATTATTTGGCCGAACTGAAATTACGTGGCTGCCCTCGTTGCTGAAGGAAAAGTCGCGGCTGGGCGCTGGGGGGAGAAGAAGAGGCGGAGGGGTAGCTGAAGGAAAGTCCCGGCGGGAGTTGATGGAAGCCAGCGACTGAGGGACAAGGGTTTTGAGGTTCTTCTTCTCCAGTTTTAAAATCCTCGAGAGACATCTGTATATTTTCTTACGACAGACCGCTCTATATGGCGGTCATTGGATAAATCCAGTTAATTTGAAATGGAGTCTAGTGGAACAAGTCCCGTCGAGGTATCAATTCAATTGGGCTGGGCCGCAAATGTCCTCAATAGAAATCTGATTTAGTTATGGGCTACGTTTGTATTTTGTTACTTATTGAGTTACTGTTAACATTAAAAATTGATTGTAAATAGATAATTTAAATCAAGTGGATAATACATTTATCAAAATAAATATAAGGTTATTAAAATTAATGGTAACTAGGTACGTTCGTTACGGCTACGCCGCAACCGCTTTTTTTTTTTTTTGTGTGTGTGTATGTTAGCTTACATGGGGACACATTTTTTTTTCATTCTTTCCTACGGCGGCGCATGGTTTTTGTTGAAAATTATTGTGATAGTTATATCTCGTTTAACTTCTAGCAAACATATTTCTTTCAAATTCCGATTACGAATGAAATATGTGATGGAATGAGTAAAAGATGTATATAAAACCATATGTACCATCATAACACACTCAAATTTTATATATCCCAGTTACAAATATATTCAATGAAATATGTTTGATTGCAATCAAACACGACTAAAATAATTTAGAAGAAAAAAAATTGTAGACTAAAATAATTTAGAAAAACAAAAATTGTAGCGTTGACACCCAATAGAAGCAAGTCTGATTTGAACAAAGTATTATGTAGACTAAATTTTATGCTTAATGACCATGTGGATTGAATGTTGAGATTTTTTTTTTTTTCAGAAATGCAGAAAATGAGAAATCATATTATTTATCAAATTTATCCAAATTTTCAATCATGTAGTGATTCAAATCCCAAATGGGCTCTTTTACATATCCATGAAGACATCAATTATAAATATCTTTTGGAAATTTACATAGACATGTAACAAATATAAGTTAGAAGCACCTCTAGAAAAAGCAAGCAGCGATTTCTTGGTCATAGTAATTCATGTCATCCAAGAATATGCCACCGAGTCCACGCCTCTTGCCGCGGTTGGTGTATTAAAATATCATAATAACAAAAAAATAATCTGACTAATATTTTCTTATTTAGTCATAGGGAAAGAAAAATGTAAAAAGTAAGCATACTGCATACCTCGATGCAGAAATGATCACACTCCACCATTTTTCAATTTTGACTAAAAAGTGGGGACAAACTTATCGCAAACTTTCTTCTAAATCTGCATGAAGATGAAAATAAAATATCACTCTATCGAGTGTTTTGGAATGTTCAACTGAAGTCACAAATAAGGGTAAGATGAGCACAATTGGAGGCTCCATATTCCTGAGGAAGCACTTAAAATTTAAAAGTGTTATATGAAAATGGTTGACATCCTCTTTGATGAATGCACAGAGGTGTTAAGTCGCAGCAAATGGATTATTCAGATGGAAAACCTAGAATAACTTGTTGACAAATACTTCCTATCCTCAGATCCAAAACTTGGCTTAGACTCTGAGGATCTCCTAATAGGGAAAAATATCATCAGTATTATAGAAACTTGAAACATAGAAAGCATAATTTTATGCTTCAAAAGAGCATAGCTCATATGATCTACTTGTCCTTGAGGACTACGAAGAACTATTTGGAAGTGAACTCTAAATCATACTTCCCCTAATATATGATAAACCTAATTATGAAAGCCAACATAGTGTGAACAACTTTTATTTTAACAATCTACAGAAATTTGAAAAATGTATTAGCAGATGTTGTGCATCAGATTTGGTGTGTTTAAAGAAAATGATTGATCATTCATTAAGTGATTTCCAAATTTTTTTTTCCATTTTATTGGTATCCAATCATTGACCAAATGGAACACAAAAAAAAATTGGACCGGGTCTGAACTGGCATGAGGTAAATAATTCGAAATTTTACTGAACCGAAACTCAAAATAAACCTAACCCAAAACATGCATCCCCCAATATTACCCTAAGATAGTAACCCCAAAAATTGTTTAATTTTCTCATATGAGTGCTCCAAAATAGTGTTGAATTCCTAATACTATAGTTCAACTTTTTGGTTGGTACAGTGACAGGGTATTTGCAGTACTTGTACCTGCAATTATAAGCAGGAACCTGCCAATCACTAATCATATATCATAGTGATCAATAAAAGACAATCAACTACACAAAAAAAAAAGATGAAGCAACTATGAAGAACATTGCACATGTAGCCCTAAGATAGATCAGCATTTTTGTATTGTTAATCCTGATTAAAAAATAAAGCGAAAGAAAAAAGAACATTCTCAATCTCTTCCCCAACTAAATCACAAAAGATCATGCATTATTCAGCATTACCAGTTAACATTGGCTTGAATAGTGAAACCAAATGGATACCTACAAACAAAAAGAAAAAAGAAAAAGAAAATCTTAGCTGGAGCTTACATGACTTGAAGGTGCAAAAGCTCCTTTTGCTCATCAAGAACAACGTCTGTAGGAAGCTTATCACCCAACTAATGCCTTCACCAGTACTCACATTTTTCTACCTATCTCTTCTTTCATATACGAAATCCATATGGGGCCTCCGACTTCAATTTGTGATGGGAATCAAGCCTGTCAGAGATAGTTGTCAGCACATTGCAATACCATATGACAGTGTATGATTAGTATATTCTGTAGTAAACACAAAAACTTTCAAATTATTGGGAAAAATAATTTGAAGACCAGTAAGATGAGGGGTAGCTAATTGCAAATCTGAAATAAAAATTGAAAGACTTACTAAAAAATTGAGTTCAAATAAAACATTAGGAAAATATTCCATATTACCGTAACTATACCTTATCTATACCGGAATGACATAAGTATTAAGGGTAATCAACTCAAGAAAGATATGGGAAAACAACGGGAAAAGAAGAAGCGAACATTGACCCTTGACAAATCTAAAAGAGAAACATTTTACCTTGACAGATCTGTCTGTAGTGAGAGTCTTTGCGTTCCACAATTGCAGAACAGGTTACGCTCTTGATTTTGCACTTGTTGCGGTAGAGCTTTGTCGTCTTCAAATTGCTGAGAAGGTAAATGGATGAGAGCTGGAACGGAAGACGAGAAAGGAGGAATCGTAAACACTGTCCCCAACGAAGTACACCCGTGACAAAGAGCATCATAATTTCCTGAGGCGAAGTTATACAAACTGTAGATACTAAGATTGATAGGAAAAACCCTAAAGCCTAAGATAGGGTATCTACAAAAAGAAAGAATTTTGAAAAATAAGTAAGGCCTTTAGTTTCTCTGCGCCGCATTATCCTCTGACCTCTGACATGGGTGTAATGTAAGCTTTTTTCCTTCTTCTCTCTCTTATTTTCTCACTCGCCTTGATTTGTCATATAAGTCTTAATTTCATATCTCCGAATATAAAAAGAAGTAAAAATATCTTCATATATAAGACGTTCGCTAATTAGTACCGCATCTTCAGAATTATAACCCTCCCATGGCATATAAGCTACTAATATATTTTTTCCTAAAGCGAGTTCCCCACCAACTGTAGCGGCACCGTCCGCTAAAATTTGACCTTTTTTAACGCATTGACCTCCCTGAACCCGGGATTTTTGATGGATCAAAGTTTTTTTGTTGGAACCTTCTCAAAATATCGTGTAAGGCCTAAATATTTACTCAAAGCTCCTCTACATTAATTTGTTTACGTTCGGGTCCCTGTCAGTTCAAGCTTCCTGACCTCTCCACCTTTTATTTTTTCATTTTTAAAAAAATAAATAAAAAAACTGGTAACTGCACCAGTTAGTACCTACCTGCTTCTCAAGCTGAAGTTTAGCATAGAGATTGTGAATCAACTCCTCTTTTCTTCTAATTCTCTCAAAAGATGGCAGTGTGTAGTTTCCATCCGAGAGCACTGTTCTAGCAGATCAGTGCTCTGACGCGAGATGAATCCAACTTTGTCAGAAAGCACTTTAATGCACTGGTGGAACTCATCTCCTTCATCCTTCATAGATGAACTGCATCGATTAAGAGGGACAAAATCTCATTAAAATAAACCAAATAAACAGGTACATACATGAAGAAAAAGATCTCGATCTTCCCCCTTGTAATGCTAGAAAAACACTCGAAACTAATTCAATGCTAGAGAATTGCTGAATCGAAATCTAAGATCGTTGTAACACAGGTTTCATGACCCAATATTGCTGGAATTGTTGTCTGGCATACTCCTTGTAGTCAAAATCTATATCATTCACATGTTCCTACAAATATACACATAAAATTTTGAAAGTCGATAATAATTTGGGAAAAGAAAAAAGTGCACATTTTTTTCAAATATGTAACTTACAGATCACCAAGCACATACTTGAAAAAATAAAAATGTAAAACCAGGGGAACTTTTGTAAACTCAAAGAAAGTACTCGACCTCTTAAAAAAGAGAAACCAGAGGAACTGAGATATGTATTTACAAATCATCTACCCTCTTCAGTCTTCAGCACCTAACAAAAGAAAGGAAACATGTATAGTGCTTATGAAGACCAAATCAACCTAAGACAACTTAAATCTATATACAATAAAAAGGCAAATGATTGAATCAAGAACATTTAAACAATTTAAAGGAATCACACACACATACTGCATCAGTGGATTTATCACTCTCCCTGTTATTGTGACAGCATAGTTAATGTACAAGTGGAATTCTAAGAATGGTACAGAGCATAGTTCATATTTTACCCTCTTATGTAAACCTAGTTCAGTGGGAGGGCATGACTGTCACTATGTTAAACCCATGACAGTGCATATTTATCTCATACTACAAATAGCTCACTTAGCCAGTATTGAAAGAGGAAAAGGAAGGCAATGTGATTTGGAGGACCGGTATGTTCATATTCAAGTGAGCTGATAATCCGAATGTAAGCAAATCAAACCCGTGCGAACTACAGGTGTAAAATAGAAGGCAAGGTTGACGAGCACTACAAATAATAAATTAGTAATCATTAGGAGCAGAACCTGGGGGGGGGAGAATAATTCTGAAACCCTTTTGTTGTTGCATGGTATCCACTGGTGCTGTACAGTTATAGTAGCAGCTACACTGGAAACCAACATGGTTTATAGGCGAAAAATGTTACATCAGTTGGAAATGGTTATTGGGGGCAATTATAGTACTTCATTCCAAATATATTGTACAAACTGTCTTCTCTAATGTAACCTAGAACAATGATTGACGGTAAAGTTCCCAGACTGATATAGAAAACACCAACGACTTACTTACCACTCGACCAAGCTGCAGCTCATTAACATGCACTTGCTTTGTAGTAGGAAAAACACAATCAGTTGGCTAAATTTACTAATGCATCAACAGCTACTTGCTGGTTTGCCAAGTTTCATAGTGCTGAGTCATGTTTGGACGAGCAACCCAAGAATTTCCAAACTGCCTCAAATTTGGACATTGAAAAAGAGGAAACCATATTTCTTTTATAAGCTACCGTGAGAACTTGGGCTGGAAGAGTAAAAGTTACAAAACCTGGAGTTGAGTACAAGGGGAGACTCCGATGAAATGGCAGCACCCGACCCTGGCAAAGACAAGCTTGATGAATAGTGGAGAAAATCCAACACGGCTGGGGTAAAATGAGACAAATATTTAAATCAGAAGAGGGGAGAGGTGTGCCGACTATCAATTTTACTGGTAGGTAGTCGATTTTGTTCCCAAGGAGTGAAATAAGTGTGGAAATTAGGAAGCTTTGAACAAATCATACCAACGGGAGGAACCGAAGCTAGCAGAGGCGGGGAGGGTCCATCGCAGTGAAGGGTGTACACGCTGTTCAGAATAGCGGGGGAGGAAGCTGACGTAAACGAAAGACAAGGCAAGTAAGCAGCTGGTATTAAATTGCAGGAGTACAATCGATAAGCTCAAGGGAGGAAATACCGACTAATAGAGAAGACCAGAAGGCGCCGAGCGCAGGAGAAGAAACACGTAGCGGGAGAGCGACTACGTGGCGACCGCGGAAGAGGAGGAAGCGAGCGATGGGTCCACATGCAGACGCACGAGCGGCGCAGGTTTTTTTTGGGTGCTTTTTTGGGCAAAATCGCTGGATAAATGGGCCTAGGACGGTGGTGTGTAGCTGACGGATATAAGCGTCACCCTTAAATCATCTCATCCACGGAACCAACATCAGACGGAGGAAACATAAGGAGGCACTGTTCATCGCTGACGTCACAACCTATTGGAAATTAAGGTATTTATAAAGTATGTATATTTTTTTTATTTGGTCAGAACTGGTTCAAAGCCGATTTGTTACTAAATTTTACAAATTTTGATTTCTTTCATTATAAGTTTTTCCAGTTCAACATTTGGTCAAACTTGAGAAAAAAAAGAGAGAGAATTATTAAGCTATAAAAATCAATGATAACATTATTAAACTGAATATTAAAAATTGTAGTGAAGAAAATATTAAGGAAGATATATGCTTATCTACTAAGCTTACAAATCTAAATCCATTGTTCAGATAATTAGATGTGAATGCATATTGAATGCGTTATCGTGTTTTCATTTTCAACTTTTTTTCATAATATTTATTTTGCTTGGGCGTCTAGTTTGAAACGATGTTCTAACTATAGAGGTGTATTTATATATTGAAAATCTTTACGTATAAACTCAGTGGCTTAAAATAAATAATACAAAGTTAATAAAATAGAAAACAAAATTATCTTATGAAATACATAATTTAACTAAATTATTACATAGTGTATTTAAATTTAGTTATATTACAAATTTCTAATATAATAAAAAATTATTGCATACATGTTACAAATTAACAAAAACATCTAGCACTTAATTTGATATAAATTTGCTATAAAAAAATAGCAAGAAAAAAAATCATTTTTAGTATTCCAAATGAATAAGATATATTGTTTATTTTGAATAAGAAAATTGATTTTTAGTAATCAATTAAAATGTTAGTTCTACTGACCTTAAATTTTTTTTTGCTAAATTTAAACTTTTAAATAAAAAATAACACCTTTTTTTTATAACTTTATTTATTTTTTGTTAATTTAATTTATTTTTAATATTTTATTTACATTACAAGCTGCATTACACATTTATTTGTATTTGGTTAAAAAGAGGGTTTAACATTGAGAGTAGAAAATTATTTTCGCATAACGTACTTATGCTTTTCGTGTCATTTTATTTTGTTTCTTTTCGAAACGGGTTATTTATGTTAAATATATAGTAGGACTATTTGTAAAATGTGTGATACCCAACACAAGTAATATTTTAGAGGATACAAAATAAGTGTGATCTTAAAAAAAAGGGGGGGAATTTCATGTAAACCACTCAAAAATTTTAAAATTATGTATTTACCACTGCAAATTCTATAATAACATATATACCATTCTAAATTATAATAACTCACATTTACTCAATATATTTTAAATATATTACAAATATACACAAAACTCAAATTAATTATACTTAAAATTCTAAAAACTACAATTAATTAAGAATTAAGTAAAACTGGACCCATTCTCCACATTTGGATTGGACTCGTCTTTTGTAGCTTTCGTATGCGCCCATAGCATGCTCTTTATATCCTCTCTCGTTGTTTTCTGCTTGACTCGCTATCTCATTATACAACTAGCTTATTACATCAGGAGTATTAGCTGTTGCGGCTGGCTACTTGCGCGGGGTGGTAGGAGAAGGTGTGGCCAAGACTACTGTCACAATTGGGCTTGAATGAGATGGTGATAGGAGACACATCGGGTGCTCGGAGAAGCATGACTTAATGCTATTACATCAATCATGGTTCCATTGCAAAACCATCCAGCAGAAAAGCTCTATTTTTAGGACAATTTGAAACATAGATAATCTAATACTTAATATTGCAGTCTGAATCATAGTAACAAGGTACGCGTTTTATTCACGAGTAATTTGCGAATAAAACGTTCTTTTTTTACGTTTCCGAACCGAACACCGAATAAAACACAAAAAAAGAATATTATACTTTTTATTCGCGAATAAAACGCGAATCATGAATTATTCGTGAATAAAACGTGAAAATTTTCTTTTTTGGGTTATTTATTTTGCTTCCTTGTGGTACCGAATCATTCCTAAATTATTTTTCAATTATTTCCGAATCACGAATTTTAACCTCACCTCACCAAATCCAAATAATTCATTTGTCAATATAGTCTGAATAAAAAATGACCCGACAGTTTCGAACTGACCACATCAAAGCTAGATATTTTTGTCACCAAAAATCCTCCTCTGTTCCCCTCTTTCTCTCTCAATTGTGTTTTAATTTGGACAAACAAACCGACTCCAATCCAACTGTTGTATACCTCCGTCCATTTATCTCACTAGTGGGCCGTCGAATGCCTCAAAACAATTTTACAAATTAATTCGTAGGCCTGTTCGATCAAGAAATGTCACTGGGCCTTGTACTTCTCTGTGGGCCAGTTTTCTCATAGGCAAAACCAAATTGTTAGATTTTTTTTAAAAATCGTAAATAAAATAATTAAATCTACGAAACCAACATGATGACTGCAAGATTTACAAAAACCATCAGAACCGAGATGCCAATTCGGTCCCAACGAATTTTTTTTCTCCGGACCGAAATGGCAATTCGGTCTGGCGGTTTTTCACCGGTTGTAGAAAAAACGTCACAGAAAATCAAAAAACAGGCCAGACCGAACTGCAATTCGGTCCATTTTTTTTTTTTTTTTTTAAAGATTAGAGATGAGCAAAATTTGACATATATTAGCATATTCATACTAAAAGAGGAGGGATCAAGTTACAACAACCATTTTTTTTATTTTCAAAGTCCAAATCGTCGATCCAAACCGTTCAACATGATCTCCACAATAAAATGTGCTTGCAGATCAAATTTTATATTTTTTTGAATTTGTTTACTATTTATTAAGTATTTTACAAAAAATAGTCATATTCAGACCATTGAATTTTGTACCCATCTTAATAAATAGTAAAAAATTCAAAAAAATGTAAAATTTGATCTGCAATCACATTTTATTTAGATAATCATGTTGAACGGTTTGGATCGACGATTTGGACTTTGAAAATGAAAAAAATGATCGTTGTAACTTTGTTGTAACTTTATTTAGATAATCACATTTTATTTCAGTGTTAGATTTGTCTCTTAAAAAAAAAAAAAAAAAAAAAAAAAATGGACCGAATTGGCAATTCGGTCCGGGCGAAATTACACGCAAGGCCACACAGGAAGTTGCTGGGAACTGTGAAAAACAGCCAGACCGAATTGCCAATTCGGTCCGGAGAAAAAAATTCGTTGGGACCGAATTGGCATCTCGGTTCTGATGGTTTTTGTAAATCTTGCAGTCATCATGTTGGTTTCGTAGATTTAATTATTTTATTTACGGTTTTTAAAAAAAATCCCAAATTGTTTCCCATGAAGATTTTCATTGGATAATCGCTAATTTTAAAAAACCGTGAAAAGAAAATTAAAGTCCTGCTTTATCATGTTCATCAGTTCGATTCAGTTAAAAGCGAAATAAAATAGATAAATTAAAATTTTATTCGATTTTTAAAAATACAATCAAATTGTCCAAAATAAACTTATCAACCGAATTAAAACTGAACCAAACAAACCGAATTAAATTTCAGTTTGTTTGAATAAACCGAAATAAGAAGATTAATAAAAAAACTAGACTCAAAAAATTATTTATTTCAATACACATAATTAAATTAGAGTTTAGTGATTTTTATAGTCAAAGAAAAAAAGACGTTCACATTAAATAGTTTAAGCCATACTCATTTTTTCAATCGGTTCGGTTTAACCGATTTAAAAGTTTTTTAAACTGAACCAAACCAAATAATTAAATCAGTTTGAAAAAATAAATTAAATCGATCTATTTAACTGGAAAAACCGAGCCATTTAATCCGAATTCTCTAAGTTCCATTTAAAACTAATTAAACCGGACCGATGAACACTTATTTGTCACTCATGATCAAATAGCTCCTTTCTAATAGGGAGAACAGTAATTCTTATTTCGTGAACTGATAAATAATTTTACTGTGTTTGAGTAATCAACAACATTAAGGTATTCCATCGTTTTCTTACGAGTTACGACAGTGAATGACCGCTCTATAGGGACTATGGAGGTCATGGGATATATCCAGTTATTTTTTAAATGGAGGCTAATGGACCCAAGTCCCTTCAGAAGTTCAGATGTATCAATTGGGCAGCGCAACGAAAGACCTCAAAAGAAATTTGATTTAGAAGGTTATGTTTGTGTTGTCTATTTACTGTTAAAACTGAACAATTTTATAATAAATAATTTATATATTAAGTGAATAATGAAATTATAAAAATAAATTATAAAGTACGTATGTTATTATTTTGGTCGGAGCCGGTTAAAATCCAATTTGTTACCAATTTTTTTTTTGAAAATTTGATTCCTCTCATTAATTATTAGTTTTTTTCGGTTTAATGTTTGGTCAAATTTAAAAAAAGACGTGATTATTAAGTTAATCAAAATAGTTGATAACATTATTAAACTGATGAATATCTCCTAACTCAGCTTACAAACCTAGATTTATTGTATTCAGATAATTAGATGTGAATGCATATTTCAATGCGTCATCGTGTTTTTTTTTTATAATATTTATTTTGCTAAGGGATCCAGCTTAAAACAATGTTTAAATTACAGTATATTGATATCTTGAAATTGGCTTATAATAAATAAGGCAAAATTAAAAGAATAAAAAACAAGATTCCATTACAAAATACATAATTTAAGTAAATATGTAGTAGGGCTCTTTGCAAAATTTGTGATACAATAAATAAGTAGCATACAACATAAGTGTGATCTTAAAAAAAAAGTGATAATTTTTTTTACCACCGGTTCAAACTCAAATATTTACAAAACCACAACAGTAAAAGAATGATGGTGTAAACTCTTAAATCTTATCTTCAAATTAATAATGGTTCTAGTATGTTTTTTCTAGTCAATTTCCACCAATATCCAATAAGTCATACTAAAAAACATTTATGTATTACGGCATTCTAAGTAATATCTTCATGATAGCATAGGTGGGCTACAGTGATGCATGAAGTAAGCGTGTTTTACTTCACACTTATATTTTGCGATTTCAAAACTTAAAATGTTGATTCGTACCGTTCAAGTTGATTTACATATTAAATTGTGCTTGGTGACCAAAATTTACAATTTTTTTACTATTTTTTAGAATTTTTTAAAATCATTGATTTTCAGAAAATTGTGGACCATAAAAAATCAGTGAATTTAAAAAATTCGAAAAAAAATAGAAATAAATTTTCAAAAAATGTAAAATTAGATCTCCAACCACAATTTAATATGGAGATCAACTTAAACGGTTCGAATCGACATTTTAAACTTTGAAATCGCAAAATATGAGTGTGAAATAAAACACTCGCTTTACTTCATGAAGCACCGTTGTCACACCCCAAATACAAGTATAACAGCCTGCTGCGTATATTTATTAAGACATATATGCAAGGTAGTGGATCTTTCATATGCATTACTAATAACACCATTTCATATTAACCACATCTGAATATTTCTTACAAATTTATCTGACAGAATACGACAAACTATGTTTTAGAAATGTCTCTCGTATCCTTTTAGTTTCAACAATCCAAAATCTCATTTTTATGTTGTTATACTGTTAGATGCAATCCAAAATCATCTCTCTATATATGTGTAATAAACCTGAAAATAACCCAAAGGGTGGGGATGAGAAATAATAATAATATTATCTCCCAGTGCTAATTTGCCACAGTCAGGCCACTAGACTTGCAATCAATCCATATCCAGAATTAAATCCTCGCAACTTGACATTAATAGTTCAGTTTATATTTATAAATGAATGCATATGCTCAATCACAATATTCAATCGAATCTCAACTCATAGAATTTCAAATGAAGCTCAACATAGATATATTTGGCTTAAACTCAGATTATCAAGTCTAGTAACACAAACAAATGATCCACCAACTTGTCACACAAGTGGCCAAGCTAAACCCACACCTGCCAGTACTCAGTACCCTCCACTAACCCTCATCTGATGTGTTTAGGCTTATACCATTTATTAAAGTCTGGTTCATAGTCAGATAATAATATTTCGTATGCAATAAACTTAGAATATGTAATTCTCAACATTAAACAAAACTGGCATACCAGTTCCATACTGGATATGACATCAATCAGACGTTTCTTTATAGTCATCCATAGTCACCGTCAGAATCAGAATCAACCGGTACTGGAATTAGCGAGGGTCGTTCACTATATGGGCATAAGGATTCCGTAACCAAAGTCTAGTCTATAGCCCCTAGACTTTGCAGAGCTCAACAGATTTCCATAAACATAAACTTGTGGTTGTTGGATTTAATTCAATGCAAAACCATACCGCAATTCATAAATTCTAGATTTTCCATGATCCTCTAGTGAACCCTAATATGAAATTCTAAATTACCTTGGTCCATAGCCATGATCTTTCAGAGAGACACAATCACCGTTGATCACCGGAAGCCTTTAGATTTCCAAGTAATCCCTCTCAAGTCCGATGGAGAGAGCGAGAGAGGCGGCAGCGGCAACACTCTGTTCTGTACAAGGAGAGATACCCGATTCTAGTTCTCTACTGAAAATCCTCTTCTCTTCCACTCAATATCAATCTCTATTTTTAATTTAGAGAGAGAGAGGCCGTAACTTCTGTTGTATTTCTATATGAGACAGAGCCCAAAATGAATAGGCGCTAAAATGAATAGGCGCAACTTTAATTAATTAATCAATTAATTAATTAATTAATTAATTAATCTTGTCTTTCTTATTGGATCCTTAGCGGGTCTTGATTCAGAACTTGTCTTATTGGGTATTTCCTTATTTACAGAACATTGCCGTATTTAATCGTGTTCTCCAGGGACCAATAGCATAATTGTATTATTACCAAACTTTATATAATTTAGACCATCACTAAATCATAAAGTTATTAATACGCATTCTACACATTAAAGGCCCCACTTCTCATGACACATATTGAAACCCAATAAAACTTAATTTGATCACTTCATAACGGGTCTACTTAGATATTTGACAGTCTATTATTCAATATATATTTATATCACATATAAGCCCATATATGTTGTAATTAATTGAAATTAATTCCAACAGTGATGACTCAACCATAAATCAGAATAGGAGAATCATACAAACGGTAAACCATACAAAATGATATGTCTACAATATCACACAAAATTCAGTTATAATTTGATTGTGCTATGCACATGATACACCAGTTCAAAATATGCAGACAATCAATCATTCAACATGATAAACAAATAACAATTTAATTTTTAAAAATGTAATATCAAATAAGTCCAGTAACCCCGCACCTGATAACGTAGGGTACAATGTCAATCGAAGCCAAGTTACCATTATGTAAGCGCATCCGACGAGCCAATTCGATTCGAATTGTCGAGGTTGTATCTACATCTAAAAGAATTTCCGATTCGAAATTAATAACTTAAAAATCATCGTTCCTTTTTTATACCAGTATGTAAAGAATATATTATATTGGTATGAACTGGTACAGTTTCTAGAAATAACATAAAGGGGAAATACAACATGGCTCAGGCCGTATATTGACTATCATAGCACAAGAAAGAAGAGGGCTATTTGTTTGACTAATACTCTGATCGGAACCAATTCTACATCTCCAAAATGAGAGAAGAATTCTCGTTTCAACAAATTACCGTGATTAGAAGACATGCATGAAGAAGAAATGATTCGATTTTTCGACGCGATTTGAACAGTCCGAACTGACGTTGCGAAATCACATGAAAATAGGTGAGATTCAGCGGATTTTTTTTATAAAACATAACTAAAATAATTAATTTTAAAAAAACAACTTGATTACTTTTTTTTTTTTACAAAAACCATAAGAGCCGAACTGCCAATTCGGTCCGATGAAATTTTTTTATTTTGGACCGAATTGGCATTTTGGTCCAGTCGAATTTCACAATTTTCGTAGTTTGGTGTGACCTTCCGTGTAATTCCCTCTGGACCGAATTGCCAATTCGGTCCAGAGGCTTTTTTAGTCCAAACCGAATTACCAATTCGGTCCAAGCTATTTTAATTCCAGCAGGCAGCAGCATCAATGTGACTTGTTCATCTAAAAGTCAATTAGGCAATTGGCCATATTTCAATTATTTAGAGCATTATTAGCATCTAAAGGTCAATTAGGCAATTGGTCAAATTTCAATTATTTAGAGCATTATTAGCATCTAAAGGTCAAACTTCAAAGAATTCTTGGTCTTTTGCTTTCAATAAATTATTGGATGTTTTTAATTTTAGGAGAATTTCATGTATATCTCTTAAAAATTTCAAAATTACGTATTCCCTCCTCTAAAATTCACAATATCATATTTACCCTTATAAATTAAAAAAACGTGCATATTTACTCAATTTATTGATTTTTTTCGGTTAAAACTCATTTCAATTTTCCAATGTACCCATTTTACTCTTTATTAAAAAAAATAAAAAATATGTAACATGTTTAATAAAAGAGGAGGGATCAAGTTACAACAATTTTGAGTTACAACAAAGTTACAACAACGATTTTTTACATTTTGAAATTTCAAATCGTCGATCCAAACCGTTCAACATAATCTCCACAATAAAATATGCTTCTAGATCAAATTTTACATTTTTTTTGAATTTTTTTACTATTTCCAGATCAAACAACTAAGAAATATGAGAGACGTATTGAGCACGGTAGCGAGGAAGCAACTCTCTCTTAATTAGTCATTGGGTAGCCACGGTGGAACAAGGAGCTTTTGCCACGCAAGGAGAGAGATAAATAATGAATAATTAAACAAGATGATGGGTATAGAGGATGACATGGGGTCCCACTTAATAAGATTCATTCATCATTCTTATTATGTTAGTTGTTGAATAAAATATTTCAATTAACTAAATTGCCGTCCATTTCAATCTATTGAATGGTTTATTTCTAGACTATAATTAGACGTATATTATATCAATTACATAAATTTTTAGCTGATCAATTTAATGAACCATATTAAACTTTAAACTAAATTAGTTATATTATCGATATTTTCAGAGAATAATACTTGATGTTTAAATGTTACACTTTTTTCCTATTAAAAAATTCACTCGACGTTTCGTATTTCAGTATCAGTTATTTATATCATGTTGGTATTTTACGGAATGTAACAACCGTAGCCCAACCGAAGTAAGAGGTTTGTTTTACTTCACGCTCATATTTTCTATATTCAAAAGTTCAAACAGCCGATCCGAACCGCTCAACATGATCTATATATTGAAATATGCTAGGAGACTAAACATTTTTTGGAAAAAAATTAGTATTTTTTAAGAATTTTTTAAAATCACTGTTTTTTATGGTCCAGATTCCATCCAAAAACATCGATTTTCTACCCATCCAAAAAAATAGTAAAAATTCCAAAAAATGTAAAATTTGGTCTTCAAGCACATTTCAATATGGAGATCATGTTGAGTGGTTTGGATCGGCAGTTTGGACTTTGAAAACAGAGATATAAGCGTGAAATAAAACAAGTCTCTTACTTCGCAACTCACTATAGCCCATATATATATATATATATATATATAGAGTTGTGCTATAGTGCATTGCAATGCATAGGCATTCTTGTGCATTGGACTCTAAACCGTTGGATTCAAAGTGCAAACAGTCGATCCAAACCGTTCAACTTGATCTCCATATTAAAATGTGCTTGGAGACCAAATTTTACATTTTTTGGAATTTTTTTGCTATTATTTTGGAATTTTTGAAAATCACTGTTTTTGAATGGTCCAGAAATTTCTGAAAAACAACGATTTTAAAAAATTCTAAAAAATTAGTAAAAAATTTCAAAAAATATAAAATTTGGCCACCAAGCACATTTTAATATGGAGAACATGCTGAGCCATTTAAATCGACTGTTTGAACTTCGAATTCAATGATTTATAGTCCAATGCACAAGAAGGGCTATTTGCACCATAGCCCATCTCATATATATTGTATTGGATGGAAGCATTTTATAGGCAATTCCATTGTGATATATAATAATATTATAAACAAAGGCATATGATGTCTTATCATCTTAAATTCAGCACCAATTTTTGTTATCATCTTAATTAAATGCAGCTAAGTTAAATACACTATGCAAATCATGTATGGAAAGAATTATTATAAATGAGGAACTTCGTATATCTTGAGGTTAAGTTAAAATCTAACAACAATTATGAAATATGAGGCTATAAAGCAAAATAATTATTAATTATTTTATGTTTGAGAGGGGAGTTAACGAAGTTGAGTAAGAGTTATATAACTTTTATACATCTTTATTTATTGTCAATATTATTATTGTGTTTGTTAGAACGATAAAAAAGGGGAAAAGTTACATTTTTTTCTACCAAACATAGCTACGATTATGTTAGCTTAATGCATCTTCGACTGATGATAGTTTCTTTTTTTTTTTTAATCTTCTCAGAAACTGCGAAGTCATGAGGGGAATCAAACTCTCGTTAATTGATGATATATATAGTTAGACCTTAGAGATCGATCATAATGTACAACGCCAATATTAGAATATTAAAGAAACAAATATAGTTAGTTGATTGACATCTCAGTGAAAGTCATCAAACCGTGTTGTTGATTTCTCTATCAAGTGGAAGGAACTTCAGAGGCGTGAAGCTTAATTTCACGGTTTGTTTAATAACAAACCCTGAAAGTCATCAAACCGTGTTGTTGATTTCTCTATCAATTGTAAACCGTCCGATCTTGTTAAAATTTACACGGATGGTTGAGATTTATGGAGCTATATATTCAGAGTTATTAAGTTTTAAATATGTTGACACGAATCTTAAAGTAAATAAAACGGTTAGTCCCGACTTTGGATGAGATATGTTCAAAGCCCTTTGGACAAAATACAATTTCAATAAGTATTTGAGGTTTATATGCCTTATAATTAGCAACGGCAATAACTATTTGTCTTATATCAAACGAATACATTATCATTTATTTTCATTATTTTTTGTGCAGTTGACTGATCTTATTAATGGATTGGCTTAATAGTTTGTCGATCCATTGACTCCAAAATTGAAGGGAAGAATGTTAGACTTCTGTTCAAAAGAAAAATCCATTCTTTTTACAAAATAATGCAAAATAATTTCTTACATATTATTCTTTTTTGGAATAATTAAATAGTGATTAGAGATACAAGTTTAAAGGGAGACTATAAACAAATAATTTGCTTTCTACTGAAATTTCACAAAGCCAACATATACAACCATTAATCAAAAGAACAATAAACCAAACACTTGCTTTCTTATAATTAATGAACATTTACAAGACAAATATTTTGTAGCTTGAACTACACTGGTGGCGAAGGGGACTCCGATGACAACTCCCTGGTTTTGACATCAGCACGACACATGGGACATGTCGAGTGTGATCCGAGCCACTTGTCAATACACATCAGATGAAACACATGCTTGCACACTGGCAGCTGCCTCACCATCTCCCCTTCTTTCACCGTGGCAATACAAACCGCACACTGCAACCAACCAACACCTCCATTGCTGCCATT
Source organism: Carex littledalei (assembly GCA_011114355.1). Lineage (NCBI taxonomy): Eukaryota > Viridiplantae > Streptophyta > Magnoliopsida > Poales > Cyperaceae > Carex > Carex littledalei. The sequence goes on along the minus strand of CM022095.1, from coordinate 4,943,445 downwards.
GAAGTCCTTGAAATCATCACCAATATTTCGTTGGAAAGAAAAACTTGGGATTTCTGCTACATCCGACGGGCTTAAACCTTCCACAGTAGCACAGTGAACTTCAATCGGCTCAGTCTCTGGCGGAGCCGAGTGAAAATAGTACCAAGTAAACCACATCATGGAAAGTAGAACAATGACAGTGATGACAGAGGCTAAAACGTAGCTGAGAAAGAAGAAGACTATGCATATGATTGCAATGATCGTGAACCACAGCAGCACAAGCTTACTACACCGCTCCGATCTGGCATCGCTTCGCCGCCGTGGCCTAAACTCTACCTCGAACATGGTAAACTGGAGTTGGTTACGTTCTAGCTAGGTTCAGTGTGATTCGAGTTTCGTGGCTATTCGGAAGCTGTGAAGACAATTTGACATTTGTGTTTCTATATAAAGAAGCCGAATAATTGGGGATGTCTGACTTTGAGGGGTAATCTTATGTGGGTCGGTATGATTTGGTGAAGTTCTTTTTAAGATATTGCCATGTAAATTCCCCAAGGTCAAATACGCTTGTTGATATATTAAATTTGAGAACGGAGTAGGTCCGATGCCCATCGGATCTACTTTTAGGTTCAACGAGCATGATGACCGTTCGATTTAATTTAAGATTTGTGCGCACGAAAATTGAAACAGATGTGCACTAAGTTTAAAGCGTTCCGTACGAATCTTAAAGCAAATCAACGGTGATTAAATCCATCAAAGCAAAGTAGGTCCGATGCCCATCGGACCTACTCTCAAGTGATTAAATTTATGTAGACTATGCAATCTTTCTAAAATAAAATATATAAGTTGTGCGTACAACTTGCCGTTTCAGAACTATATATTTAATCGATCAATCACTGTTATTCAAAATATTGGTACAAAATCACTGTTATTCAAAAGATTTTGGACCATCTAAAAACATTGATTTTGTAATTAACTAAAAAATTGGTGAAAGAAATATTCTAAAAAAAATTTAAAATTTGGTGTCTAAGCACTTTTTAATATAGAGATCATGTTAAGTGATTTAGATCTACAACTTTGAAAACAAAAATATAAAATATGAGGCATGATTGAAAACAAAAAGAATGAGGCATTTTAACCCTGTATTCAAAATTAGAGGTTCATGTCTGAATGTACTCTAGGTAGATATTAAAGGCCTGAATGTGAATAATATAGTTTCTATATAATATAGCAAATAAATCTATCTAATAATTGCATATCTCAACTAAAATTATTAAATCTACTGCTTGAGAATAAGAAATTTTAGATTTAGACCAACTAAATTAAGATAATTCTAACAACTGCATATCTCAACTAAAATTGTTAAACATACTGCTAATTATATAATTATAAACAATTTCCTCTTCTTTCATCGATTACTCAAATCATGTTAAAATCACCACTAAGCAACCAAATTGATACACCATAAATATTATTTATATTTCTCAATTCCTGAAGTATTGTTGTTCATTTTATAAATAGAGTGAGGCTACGGTACTATGCATAGCACGGTTGGGTCCGTGCCACGGCTCAATATTTGAGTTTTCAAAATCCTAACGGTCGATCCAAACCGTTCAACATGATTATAAAATGAATATGTACTTGCAAACCAAATTTTATATTTTTTCGAATTTTTTTACTATTTTTTTAAGATAGGTAGAAAATCACTTGATCTGAAAATTCTGGACCATCCAAAAACAGTGATTTTCTACCTATCTAAAAAAATAGTAAAAAAAATCGAAAAAATGTAAAATTTGGTTTGCAAGTACATATTCATTTTATAATCATGTTGAACGGTTTGGATCAACCGTTAGGATTTTGAAAACTCAAATACTGAGCCGTAGCACGGACCCAATCCGTGCTATGCATAGTACCGTAGCCTCACTCTTATAAATATATAGGACCATAAACTACAATATATCCAAACAAAGTTATCATTTTTTTGTTTTTAAGGTGAACTGAAACAAAAAAAATTACCTAAAAGAATATTAATTGTTTAATTCACAACAACAAATATTACAATCACGCGGTATATCCATCAAAATACCACCAAAAGAACCTAGTAATTTTTTTTATAAATCTATTTATTTACAACAGCAAATTTAAAAACAAATCATTTCTTTTACACCTACTATATCAATATTATAATCAAGAGAAAATCTTTAACTAGTTTTTCTTATTAGAGTAAACTAATATTCTAATATTTCAGTAAAATATATTAAACATATAAACGAATATTAAGTTCCTTTGCCTAGAAAATATTATTAAAATCTTGTGTAAAAAACAGGTAATAATCTTGTTCTAACAGTAATGTTTTTGAATTACTTTTTAGTTTTTCGATTCATATAACTCGAATTCCCATATTGAAAGATAATTTCGACATATTTCAATCATTTAAACCAAAATTTTAGAAGTTGTCAAAAGATAATTTATTGTTTGTAATGAGTTAATTGTGGATTGGATAGATAATTTGCCAACCTATTATCTTTTCAATTTCCACCAATATCTCAAAAATACAATTGATAGTGACATTTATTTATTTGTATTTATATATTTTTTTATGATTACAAATTATGCTTTGCATAGATTAGATGGTGGAAGAGAAAATATTTTTTAACTTCAGCGGATGCGCATCATCAAAAGGACCTGATCTTATATATATACATAATTAAGTCCGACTACTATAACACTAGTGTCATTCCAAACTAAATAACACCACATCTTATACCATTGGATCTACTTTAATATTCGTGTACAAGATAGGGCTGGAATGACACTAGTGTCTTGCACGAATATTAAAGTAGATCCAATGGTATAAGATGTGGTGTTATTTAATTTGGAATGACACTAGTGTTATAGTAGCCGGACTCTACATAATTAGAGTGAAAGATAACTTCATACCAAAAAAATGCTGAACTATGCATAAATCATGCAAATTGAAATACAATCACGAAATTAGGTAAGAGAGCATAAATTATGCAACACCCAACATGTCTATATGGAGGACAGCTTGGGTCCGATGGGTTTCGGAACCGTCCGATCCACCTTAAGATTCGTGCGCACAAATTTTAAAGCAGACGTGAAAGTTACGGGCACGAATCTTAAAGCAGATCGGACGGTCATCGAACTCACTTTGAGTCCGATGGGCATCGGACCCAAATTGACTTCGTCTATATGATGAAGTGAATAACAATCATCTCAATATTTGCAACGTACCACAAGAACTTTTGATATCTAGATCCTGACTAACTACTTGTCCTGATCTCTTGTATTTTTTTCCGGCAACTGCATCAACGGGTGCACGAGTTCTAGGAATGGCTAGAATGTGTATGATTCTCTTATCAGGTTCAAAATAAGAGCGCGCGCAGCTTCTTAGGATGGTATTGTGCAGAAGGGGGGAAGAAATAGGAAATGGGGGATGCAAGAAACGTAGTTTTTATGCTCAACGTAAATAACAAGATTTTATTGTATTAATGGCATCACCGTTTTATTAGGAGCAAAAGCATCTGACTGCTCCTTGCTGCCTTATTGTTAATTGCAACTGGTTGCAAATTACCAAATATTTTCTTCAAGAAATTGTTCAAGTTTATGTATTTGCTCCATTGGACAAATAAATAAAACAAAATAAATATTGAAATGAAAAGGCATGTATCATTTGAAATCGTAAATTTAATTTTGTATTGAATTTTTACAATGTAAAAAAGGAAAAGAAAAAGAAAGACATGCATATTAAACCGGTACAAAATTATTAAATCAGTTTTTGTTAGTACGAATTTGCACAGCCCTCCTGCTTTTTTAGTAGAATTTTTTCTCTTGTAAACTCACACATTAAACTAATCAATGCGATAAGAAGATTAAAAAACTAAATTACCCGAATATAAGTTATACCATACTAACCAATGTATCATTAAATCTTGAAATAACTATATTAGAATAATCTTATGGGGAAAAAAAATGTACTAATCTTGTCCTAACAGTAATGGCCTTTGAATGACTTCATATTCTATTTCTATCTAATATTGATCGCGAGATTGAAAGATATTTTCGGCATACTTCAACCATTTTATTTTATTGGTATTTTGATATTTCAGCGAAAGATAATTTATGATTTGTAATGATTTAATTGTGGATTATATAGCAATAATTAATCCAATCTGCAAATCAATTTCCACCAATACCTCCAAATGATAATTAATAGTAACATTTATTTATTTATTTCATATATTTATTTTAAGATTTACAAATTAATTATGCTAGGATGGTGGAAAAGAAAAGAACTGTTAACATTAGAAGCTGCATGTGCATCATCGATCAAAAGGACCTGATCTTATATACATAATCAGAGCGAAAAAATTTCATACAAACAATGCTCAACCATAAATCATGCAAATTGAAATATAATCATGGATTGGAAATGAATGAACTGTGCAAGACCCAACATGTCTATATGATCATGGATTGGAAATGAATGAAAATTACATTTATGGTCTTCAGTTGCTCATGCAAATTAATTCATCTCATTTGCAATATACCACAAGAACATTTGATAGTGAGATGATATCAAATTCATAAAACGAAGTTACAGAAGAAAAACAATGATACAATAATGCTATGTTCTTCTAACGATTTTTTTCTCTTGAGCATTTTGTTCTGTCATTAGCCAGCAGCAAACAGAGAAAATAAAAAAAAGGTAAAATAAAACAGCAAAACTTCCAAATCTTCATCCAATCTTGGTCATTTATGCAACGTGACATATATTTGTAAATGCACAATCAACATCATCACACAGTATAAGGGGGAGGAAGCGGGAGACCAACAACGGCACCACATCGAAGCGCATTGTCGGGCATGTTATACTCATCCCTTAGTGACCTGGCCTCTGAAACTACACTGATGTAAAATTGCTGTCCCAAGTACTGGTTCTCCCAGTTCCCCGATCGAAGATTCCACATACCAGCATTATCAAATGAAGTCATGATTGCCGTCCATGAATTCGGGTAAACTTGTACCGAATATCTGCTTACTGCATCATAGAGATTGTATGTCTTTCTGCTCTTTGGTGTCCATTTGCCTGGTCCCATACTACACACAGACCAATCATGAGAGAAATTAAATTTAACACCAGGTAATTAACACAATTGCATATTTTTTTTAAATAACATAATTGCATGTTAATTCAATAATATATATCAGTAGCAATCCTTACCCAACAGCAAAGAAGGCGTAACCGTCCAAGTGGTAAGTCTGAATGCTCTTCTCGGGGTTCTCAAAGACAATTTCGATGAAAGTGCGGTGCTGTGCACTGATTACATTAGGTGCTATTTTCACCAGTGCACTAGCAACTGGTTCATCCTTCATGAGGTTGTAGTTGAACACCTTTTTTGCAATGTTGAAGTATTCAGCAAGCTTAAATGGGGTTCTAGAATTGCTGTGAGACACACCATTGAGGGTGTAACGGAGCTTTCCATTAACTAGCTTACGAGAGTTGACGAGCTTGATGGTACGTGTAATGTTGATCTGGCCGTAGTGGTATGAACCTTGCGGATTGGGACGAGCCGCACTGGCAGTCAAGTTCCACCTGAAGGACCTCCATTGGGTCAGAGACCCAGCCCAGCCTTCCGATACCTTTGGAAGAGTTGGGTTAGGAGGCTGATTAGAACCAGCATATCGAATTATGGCAGTTGTAGTAATGGTTTCCTTTAAGAACCGGGTCGACACAACCATGTAATAGTCCATTGGCTTTTTGTTTGCTGTGACAAGAACCGAGTAGCACTGGCCCGCATGTATATCAAGCAAGTTGTACGAGTTTTGTATGGTGTGGGACCCTTCCATCTCAACAAGCTTCATGGTGTGCCCTTGGATTCTGAAGTTGAGAGATGTCTTCAGACCAACATTGCAAATTCTATACCTATAAGTCTTTCCAGGTTGCATCACAAAAAGTGGTCTGTTAGCTTTGCCAGATTTGCCATTTATTAGGACACCAGCAGGGCGGCCAATGCTATGGCCGGTGTCGAGCCGGTGTTGAAGAGCCTTGTGATCTTTAGTGTACCAGTCACCGATCAGTACCGTATAGTCGTCAGCTGGTGGGTCAAATGGGACCGGGATGAGAAGTCGGCTGTTGACACGAAGGCCTCCAAAGCCACCTGCTGCCTTGTGCATGCCAAGTGAAGGGAAGTAGTAGAAGCTGCCGATTTCATCCTTGACTTGGAATTTATATGTGAAATTCTTGCCGGGCAGGATCGGGCAGTTTGTCCCAGGCACACCATCTTGCCACGAGTTCTTCCTCTGTTGAATCCCATTCCTACAAAACCAATCAATGATAATTGCTAAAATTATACATTTCTCAACTACTATACTTGTGCTGAAATATTTTACATCACATATTTAGATCAACTATTTTAGTAATTAATTGAGGAAATACAAACCATGATAGGAGGAAGGGTTCATCGAGGTAGTTGTACACATTGATGACAATATTGTTGTTGGTTGTGGAGTTGATGTTGGGGCCAGGAAACTGCCCGTTGATCAGAATTCCCTGTTGCTTCACCCCCAACGGAGCAATCGTGCCATACGTTACTTTCCATGTGAAATAGAGGTATGGATCCTCTGCCATGACAACCGACAGGCCTAGCAGCACCGAAAACAAAGATGCTAACGCAACACGCCCCATTTCAGTTTCCGGTACCACTGCACACGACAGAATGCAGCGTGTATTATTACATTATGCAATAGTTTCTCATTCATCAAACCAATAAAAAAATTATGATGACAAGTTATTTTTATAGGTAATTGTTCGTTCTTTTTTTATATCCTTCGCATATGAACTCCAATTTGATATAATTAGCATTGCAATCTTACCACCAAAATTATATTAAAAAAAAGTAATATAATTAGGAAAAGTTTTAGAATAAGGAACTTACAATCTTTGCCTTGGATTGAAAACTTGAAAGAGCTTGGATAGGGTCTTATCTCTTGTTTTAATTTTCTTTTTATTGGTATAGACTAAACAGAGATAAGGCAAAGTTGTTTGCTATCCCTGACTGAGCATATGTATGATCTTATATAGAGATACTAAAAGCGCGTATCGAGCAGTTGATCGATGCCTAACTTAGTATGAGAACGGTTCTAGTGGTTTTAGTTTTCCAAGTTTATGTCGATCATTAAAATTTATGACTCAGTTAACTACGATATAACAGCAGAGGTTTAAGCTTTGAAATTCTGTTTTCCCTTGTTGCCGTATTTAGAAGATCACAATTAGAGTGGAAAAAACGTGACGTGCCGTGCCGTACACGTCGTGACTTTAGTCTCGTGCCGTGACCAAAATGTCAAGAGGTGGTCACGGCACGCGAATGGTCACGCCACGTGAGTCACGCTGTGCCTAAACGTGTCAGACTATACATGACTCGCGTGATCATTTAATCACAATATAGGTTAGTTTATTCAAGATTCACCATTAAATCAATATCTAATGGTCCTAATTACACGTGACTCGCGTAACTACGTGTCGTGCCGTGCCATGACTAAATCTTTCACGTGCTATGCTGTGCCGTGCCAAAGTTTCAAAAGATTAGCACGGCACGCGAATGGTCACGGCACAGGACACGCGAGTCACGTACGGTACGTAACTGACACACGTGCCGTGCTGTTCCGTGCTGTAACCATGCCGTTTCATGACGGAGCCGGCTCCGCCGTGCCATTTTCCCACCCTAATCACAATACAGTAGGTGTTCAGTGCCTCATTTTCAGAATTTGATTTTTATAGCATCAAAACATCCCATTTAGCTTAGGCCCGTTGCCAAAGGCAACAAGCCTGAATTTATCATGAATTTATTTAATAACTAATTATGGGCAATTTTTGGGCCTACTTACATGTTGGCTATTTGTTTTGTGTATTATTTTTGTTCATTACTTTTAGGCCCATTTTTAGGCCTACTTACCTTTTAGGTTCAAATCATTTGATTTGTGCATTATTTTTTTGGGTGCTTTTGGGTCGAAATTGGGGTCGCAATGCATTAAAAAAAAAAAAGTATCATGACCAACGCAATTTATCAGCACGGACAAAAGTTCTCTAAAATTTTGTTTAACAAATCAACAAAAACAAATTACTTTCTTCCATACATTGAAACAGATAGGTCATTCGCCAAAATCGCCAAAACCTAAGAAGCAAATTATGTTTTAGTGTTTTAATTAGGGGGAATTTCCTCAAAAACTTCAAAATTACGTATTTCTATTTTTCCTGTAAACTTCAAACTTACAAATTTACCCATTTTATTGTCTTTTATATTAAAAGTCATTCTAAATTTTGTAAATTTCCATTTTACCCTTTATTAAAAGCATAAAACGCCAGTTGTCTTTTATATCAAAAGTCATTCTAAATTTATAAAATACCCATTCTACCCTTTATTAAAAGCATAAAACGCCCGTCGAACTCAAATTTGAATCCGAAGGGTTCCTCCACCGTCCAATCTGTGTGCATTGCATGAAGATTTGTGCCGATCGCTTCAATATCCGTGTGTGTTCGCTTCAAGATTAATTCTGATCTAGCGCACACAGATCTTAAAGCAGTTCGGATGGTAGAGGAACCCTTCAGATTCAAATTTGCGAATCTAATACCACGAACATCTTTTACGTAATTTTCTCTTTCAAATGAGATCCATAATGACGTACTTTCGGACTCGTCGTCACGCAAGTATTTTTTTACATATGACACTGGGTTACATTTGAAAGTATTAATATCAAGTATTATAAGTATTTATGCCTATAAGGTCAATTATTTTTGTTAGAGGAAGGTTGACGCAGAGACTATTAGGGAATGTTAATGGGGGATACGGGGTCCTTACTACTTCATTAGAGGAGGTTGATGCGGGAACGACTAGGGAACTGGAAAAGGTGATGATCATATCAAGTTACGCATGCAAGTATTTATATCTTATTTTGCAAGTATTAATATTTTATGTTTCAAGTATTTATACCTATGAAGGTTGACGTGGAAACGAGTGTGGAGACTGGGAAAGGGGAACCATATAATTAGTGGGAACCATAGTACAACCTTCCTCTAATTAGTGGGGACCGTTACAACCTTCCTCTATTGCTGCTGCGGGTACAATGCGGGTACTAGAGTGGGGGAATTGAAATAACTATTCAAAAAAATATAGTGTCAAATTAGAAATATTGATTTTTGACAAGTTAGAATACAAGTTTTTTACAGAAAAGCTAATGATTAAAATTTCAACTTTTATTAATTAAAGTTTGATATCCCTACTAAATTAGTAATTACAAACATTATGCTTTAAAAAGCCTTGGATTAGGTCGATATCCCTTTCTTTAGCAATTTTGACATTGTCTTGAATTTAATTTAACTCTATAATGAATGTTGAAATAGTAGTTATGGCGCTTTTTCATTTCTGAAGGCAAAGAACAAGAAGAGGCACTTAACTCAGTTACTGACAATTTTGAGCTCTTAGAGAAAGAGTTAATTGGAAAGAACTATTTTGGTGGAGACCGAATTGGATATCTTGATATTTCTTCTTCTTTTTTATGGTTCAATATATATTAAAACAAAGATGAAAAGTTTATTTACAAAGATATCTTGATATTTCAGTTGGGTGCATTTCGTACGTAGTTCAGATTTATGAAGAAATAACCGAGTTCAAAATTATCACTGTGACGAAATTTCCTTTGCTATATGCATGGATGGAAGCATTTTTCAAGTTCTGAATTTGTCAAAGGCACCTTGCCTCCAAGAGAGAAACTATCCAATAGGTACCGAAAGATTCGCGATGCCTTCCCTACGAAAGATAAATTAAATGGAAGATGAATGTTTATTGTGCAACCAGAAAGTTGTATTCAGTCAGTGATTAAAATAAATTATTCGGTTTGGTAACTGTATTACCTAGCACATGCAGTCAGAGGCGGATTTACATATCTCATGGGAAGAGATATGGGGTCAATTGATCTTTATTTTTTTAAACTTTTTTATATTTATATATAATTTTTTATATAATTTAGAATAAAATATCATGATACTGTGTAATTGACCCTCATTTTATGAAGAAAAATTTTATATTTGATCTTCATTTTCTAAAAGAAAATTTTATATAATTGACCCTCATATATATTTGACTTTCATAGTTCGAAAATCTGGCTCCGCCTCTGACTGCAGTACTATACCAAGTTCGTTCAGTGTAGGTACTAAACAGTCACTACAAGAATGGTTCCAGTGGTTTTAAATTTCCGGATTTGATTCTTTATAGCATCAAAGTAACCCATTTTGTTTAGGCCCGTTACCATAGGCAACAGGCCTGATTTTATCATGATTTATTCAATAACTAATCATGGGCAACTTTTAGACCTACTTACATGCGGGTTATTTGTTTTGTGTATTATTTTTGTGCATTACTTCTAGGCCCACTTTTAGAGTGTGCTCCACAAATTCAAAGGGAAGGGAAGGGAAGGAGATAGGAAGGACTAAGAGGAAGCGTTATCCTTCAAATTAGAGGTAGATATTAGAGTGGAACTCTATTTATTTTTGTGTTTTGGTTCTTTTTCTTTCTTCTTGACTCCTGTTCAAAATTTGAGTTTGTAGATCAAGAAAACTTGCTTGAGCAACCCGGTCACCCCTCCTCTCCCCTCTTATGGAGCACACTCCTTAGGCTCGAATCATTTGATTATTTGTGCATTATTTTTTTCATTGTGGGTTATTTGTTTTGTGTGTGTTGGGGGGATGAAAAAAAAAAGTATCAAGACCAATGCAATTTATCTGCACAAAGGTTCTTCAAAATTTTGTTTAAAAAAAACAAATTTACTTTCTTCCATACAATGAAACAGGTGGCCGCCACTCCCCAAAATCGCCAAAACCTTATAATTATGCTTTAGTGTTTTAATTATAGGAAAAGTTGAAATAAATATCCAAACTCTTTGCTAATTCAGGTTTTATTTTGATGAAATGAACAAAAGATTGTCAAAACTGTCAATGTCAGAACTAGGTACTCAGCCATGTAGGTAAGACAAATATTTCAATTCCATTTAACTAAGCCATTAGTTTTGAAGAGAAAAGTAACTTTCCTTTACTAATTTTTATTTGTCAAAAGTAACTGAATAAATGAATACAACCAATAAATGTTGAAGCTAATATAAAATGATAAGCGTACAGTAAACAAGTACTCAATCATACTTGAATTAATCAACTTATTCAAATAAGAAAATCAGTCTAAATCTTTGAAACAAAGCTGGCCGCCAATTCTGACTAGAAGAGTAAAGAGAAGAATTTTCTTCTTTGTGTGTGCATTAATTTCCATAGAAAGATAAAGAAAGCTACACTACATAATAAAAGGCAACAACAAGAGAACTTGTAAAACCATATTACCACCAATGGAGGAGGCAAAAGAAGGAGAGGAGGTGACACTGTTTGGCATGTGGTCAAGCTCATATGCTCTGAGGGTAATTTGGGCACTAAATATAAAGAAAATCAGATATAAGTATGTTGAAGAAAATTTATCCAACAAGAGCGATTTGCTTTTGGAGCACAATCCTGTGTACAAGAAGGTGCCTGTGCTTGTGTACAAAGGCAAAGCCGTTGCTGAGTCGCTGATCATTCTAGAGTTTATTGAAGAAACTTGGAAGGAGAATCCAATCATGCCACAAGATCCTTATCAAAGAGCCATGGCAAGATTTTGGGCCACTGCCGGAGGCGATGGGGTATATTTTTAGCTGTGTTATTCTTTGTTCCAAATTTTTGTCTAATTCGTTATCGACACGTAGGTAAAAAAAAAATAGTGACAAATTAGAAATATTGATGACAAGTTAGAATAAAAGCTTTTTACGGAAAAGCTGATGAGCATTATATATAAAGCGGCAAGTTAGAATTTCAACTTTTACTAATTAAAGTTTGAAATCCCTACTAAATTTTAAATTACGAACATTATGCTTTGAAGCCCTGGATTAGGTTTCTATTTGTCAATATCCTTTCTTTTAGCAATTTTGATCATTGCCAAGAATTTAACTGTACAATGAATGTTGAAAATGTTAGTTGTGGCATTTTTTCACTTCTGAAGGCAGAACAAGAAGAGGCAGAATTGGATGTCTTGATATTTCAGTTGGGTGGATTTCGTACGTAATTCCTATTTGTGAAGAAATAACCAAGTTCAAAATTATCACTGCAATGAAATTTCCTTTGCTACATGCATGGATGGAAGCATTTTCAAGTTCTGAATTTGTCAAAGACACCTTGCCTCCAAGAGAGAAATTATCCGAAAGGATTCGCAATGTCCTTCAACAAAAGATAAATTAAATGGAAGATGAATGTTTCATTGTGTAACTAAAAATTGTATTCAGTATTTCAGTCAGTGATGAAATGGAATATGTGGTTTGCTAATTGTACTACTCAGCACATGCAACTGCAGTACTATACCAAGTTGGTTCAGTATAGATACTAGATAGTAGAGTTTTAGGGGCTCAATAGTAGAGTATAGATACTATACCTCAATTAAATTATCAGGCCACTCTATATTTACAATCATGAATCTGGATAGGAAAATAATCTAAGCAAAGTATGAAATAGTTAAAATTTCAAAAAAATTCAGACATCATTTTCTTTAAGCTGTTTTTTTTTTTTCCTTATTATTCATTTTTGATTTAGGTACCCAAACACCAATAGAATTGATATTGGGCATTCCTCATTATTCATTTTTTTTCCTTATTATTCAACTATTGTGCAGTAACTATTTGCGGTGCTCATCACATCTAGCTAATTTTAAAGATACAACTAGACACGAATATTAGACCTTATATAATATTGCAAGTAACCAGAGAAATCCAGCTGCATTGACCATCAACCTAAATTTAGGAATTTTTCTATACAAAAGAGAGGCCCAAAAGAAAAATCTTGAAAATTGGGCCTTGATGCATGAAAAAAAGGATCAAGACCAATGCAATTTATCTGCACAAAAGTTCTCCAAAAATTTGTTAAAAAAAATTAACAAAAACATATTTACTTTCTTCCATACATTGAAACAGATTGGTCACTCGCCAAAATCACCAAAACCAAATAAGCAAATTATGTTTTAGTGCTTTAATTATATGAAAAATTGAATAGATATCCAAACTCCTTGCTAATTCAGTTTTTTAATTTGATGAGATGATGAACAAAAGGATGTAAAAACTGTCAAACACCTTTTCTTTTCCATTGACCAAGCCACCAAGCCATCTAAAGAAAAGTACCTTTTATTTACTAAAATAAAAATGACTGAATAAATGAATATAAGAAAACAACCATTAAAAGTGGAAGCTAATAAAAATGATGAACAAACAGTAATCAAGTACTGATCAAATTATACTTGAATTAATCAACTTATTCAAATAAGACAAATCAGTCTAAATCTTGTAGAAACAAAGCTGGCCGCCAATACTGACTAGCAGAGTAAAAAGAAGATTTTGTGTATTTTTCCATAGAATGATAAAGAAAGCTGCCCTACATAATAAAGGCAACAGCATGATAATTTGTAAAACCATATCCACCAATGGAAGAGGCAAAAGAAGGAGAGGAGGTGACACTGTTTGGCATATGGTCAAGCCCATATGTTCTGAGGGTAATTTGGGCACTAAATATAAAGAAAATCAGATACAATTTTTCTTTTTTTTTTTGACAAAGGAAAATCAGATACAATTTTGTTGAAGAAGATTTATCCAACAAGAGTGCTTTGCTCTTGGAGCACAATCCAGCGTACAAGAAGGTGCCGGTACTTTTGTATAACGGCAAAGCCGTTGCTGAGTCGTTGATCATTCTAGAGTTTATTGAAGAAACATGGAAGGAGAATCCAATCATGCCACAAGATCCTTATCAAAGAGCCATGGTAAGATTTTGGGCCACGGCCGGAGGCAATGGGGTATATTTTTAGCTGAGTTATTCATTGTGTTGGATCATATATCCAACGTTGAGCATATATGTAATATAATTATGAATTGTATACTGTCAATATGATTGTCACAATTAAAGTGATCTAATATGGAATTAAGACATTAGACAATCTATGTATTCAATAGGATGTGGTCCATAAATGTGTAGAACAATTTGGGCAAAGATCAAATCATTAATGGACTGATTCTGAGATTTGCAAATACAGAAAACTGCTTTCAGAACCCTGAGTGCGGACGCACTGAGCCCCAGTGCGGACGCACTCAGTACTTAGCCAAATTTTTGGGAACTGCAGTGCAGAAACTGGAAAAGTCCGAGCCCAGTGCGGACGCACTCAGGACTTAGCCAAATTTTAGGAACTGCAGTGCAGAAAAGTCTGAGCCCAGTGCGGACGCACTCAGGACTTAGCCGATTTTATGAAGTTCAGTGAGAAACCAGAAAGTCCGAGGCCAGTGCGGACGCACTGAGCACCAGTGCGGACGCACTCAGGACTTAGGAAAAATTCGGAGCTGAAAGAAAAGCAGTTATTTGGACGCGTCTCAACCCAGTGCGGACACACTGAGTCCCAGTGCGACCCAGTGCACCCGCACTCGCGGTGCCAGATGTGTAATACTATATAAGGATGGGTCCCCAAGGCACAAGATAACTAACTCAACTCATAATTCTGGAAAGAGGTTATTCTTAGACAGAATTTTGAGTGTCTTCTCCCTTCTTTCTCCATTAAAGAATTGAGAGGAGAGATCCATAAGGAAATTGGAGAGGATTTCTCAAGGGCATATCTTGTTGCTTTGGAAGATCTAATCCACAACTCAACCACAAAGGCGAGAAGGACTTCTTGCCGTTAAAGACTTGTCTCGTGCTCACGGAGACGGCTTGCTCAAGACTTATTCCATGGCAAACGGCATGGAATCAGGTATAATTCCGCACTTAAGATTATGTTTTTGGGTATCTTTGGCATAGGACGGTCCTTAGGTTTAAGGTGGGGATTGTTTCTTCTTCCCCGGGGTGTAAGTGTTTGACCCCTAGATGAGATGTAATTGTTTGATCTCTAGATAAGACGTAATTGTTTGGCCTTTATGATCTCCCAACACATTGTTCCAAAATTCTGTCTGATTCATTATCGCTACGTAGGTAACAAGATATATAGTGACAAATTAGAAATATTGATATCTGACAAGTTAGAATACAAGCTTTTCACTGAAGACTGAAGAGCTGATGATTACTATATATAAAGTGGCAAGTTAGAATTTCAACTTTTATTAAGTAAAGTTTGAAAGCCTTACTAAAATTTAAAATTACGAATATTATGCTTTAACAATCCCTGGATTAGGTATATATTTGTCAATATCCCTTTCGTAATTTAGCAATTTTGATCGTTGCAAAGAATTTAACTCTATAGCGAATGTCAAAAATGTAGTTATGGCGCTTTTTCATATATGAAGGCAAAGAACAAGAAGAGGCACTTAAGTCAGTTAATGACAATTTTGAGCTCTTAGAGAAAGAGCTAATTGGAAAGGCCTATTTTGGTGGAGACAGAATTGGATATCTTACTATTTCAGTTGGGTGCCTTTCGTACGTAGTTCCGAATTATGAAGAAATAACCGAGATCAAAATTATCACTACGACGAAATTTCCTTTGCTACATGCATGGATGGAAGCATTTTCAAGTTCTAAAATTGTCAAAGACACCTTGCCTCCAAGAGAGAAACTATCCGATAGGTACCGAAAGATTCGCAATGTCTTTCTACAAAAGATAAATTAAATGGAAGATGTATGTTTCATTGTGCAACCAGAAAATTGTATTCAGTCAGTGATGAAATGAATTATGTGGTTTGCTAACTGTACTACCCAGCACATGCAACTGCAGTACTATGGAAAGTTGGTTCAGTACAGATATTAAATAGTAGAGTTCCAGGGGCTCAATAGTAGTCATTACAGTATAGATACTACTTACTAGGCCTCAATTAAATTATTAGGCCACTCTATATTTGCAATCAGGAATCTGGATAGGAAAGTAAATCTAGAAAAAATATGAAATAGTTAAAATTTTGAAAAAATTTAGACAATCATTTTCAACTGCTTCTTCCTTGTTATTCATTTTTAATGTAGGTACCTAAACCCCTATAGCATTGCTATTGGACATACTCATTATTCATTTTATTTCCTTATTATCCATGTATTGTGCAGTATCTATCTGTGGTTCATCACATCTAGCTAGTTTAAATATACAACTAGGCACAAATATTAGACCTAATCAAATATTGCTAGTAAGCAGAGAAATCCAGCTACATAGACTATCAACCTAAATTTAGGAACTTTTCTACACAAAAGAGAGGCCCAAAAAGAAAATTGAAAAGTTGGGTCAAAGTGGGCCCTACCAAAGTAAAATTAGGAGCGTACAAATCTTAAAGAGTGAGGCTACGGTGCTATGCATAGCACGGATTGGGTCCGTGCTACGGCTCAAAATTTGACTTTTCAAAATCCTAACGGTCGATCCGAACCGTTCAACATGATTATAAAATGAATATGTACTTGCAAACCAAATTTTACATTTTTTCGAATTTTTTTACTATTTTTTTAGATAGGCTGTTTTTGGATGGTCCAGAATGTTCAGATCAAGTGATTTTCGAAAAAATAGTAAAAAAATTCGAAAAAATGTAAAATTTGGTTTGCAAGTACATATTCATTTTATAATCATGTTGAACGGTTCGGATCGACCGTTAGAATTTTGAAAAGTCAAATTTTGAGCCGTAGCACGGACCCAATCCGTGCTATGCATAGCACCGTAGCCTCACTCAATCTTAAATTTCAATTTTCACAAATTCTGCTGTGCATGTGCACAGGAGCTTATCTTATGCAGACAGACAGCTTGATACATCTTATTATAAATTCAAAGGAGGGGGAAAAGCACAGGACCACGATTTACTGTCATCAGCCCATGTGACCCACCTCCATAAATCATGCATATACAAAATCAAGAGATGGAATAGATCAGTAGATCACAGCAGTTGCAGACCTAGCTCACCTCCTCTACAATTAATCACTCTACAATTATTTTCTGAACGCAATTAAGCTACCATCATATTATTTTGGACAAAAATATATATATATATATAACTAGGAAAAGGAAGCATTCAGAAATAGTTTGTGATGGTTGTACAGGTATAAATATATTCATGTCTTATGAGGCTTTACCTTAAAATTAAGTTTCAAGTATTACATTCATACAAGAATGTAATATATAGAAATAAGTTTCAGACATATGGGAACTTTCTGATTCCAAATTTATTGATACATATATTTTGGAGCATTCCACCAAGGAGTATTGTAGAGGAGTTTGGAAATGAAATTTGGTGACTCAGCACAAGTGAAGCCAAGAAAAGGGTCAGGATTAGAGAGAGACAGACAGCGAGGTAGTACCCACCACAAAATATTTGTTTAGTTTTTCTAACACAAATTGTAAAAATGGATTAAATTGAAGTAAGGCTATAGGTCTCTTTTGTGATAAAAGAGGCATGAGTGTCTTTATTGGTTTAGTGCTGGAAAGAACGAAGCAAAAGTGATGGTGCATGGTACCGGTACCGTGCCATTCCATTTAAGGTGTCTCCTTTTTCCCCTCAAGTCTCCTCTTTTACGTACATCAATGTGTTATTATTATTTTTTAACCACACGGTAGATTCTCTTTCACTCGACCCCCACCACTTCAAATACAGTGAAAGCATGTTTCTTGTGTTTTCAACTCGGACAAATATGACATGTAAAATTGTGCTACACCAATTACACAAAAGCGGATACTTTGTTACCGCAGGTAATTTAATTTGATGCTGATTTGGCAATTACAACGGTCAATTTGATGCTGATTTGGCAATAGTCCATGATGTGTTTGATCTTATACCAAAAGTAACAACATGAAAAAGAGGAGAGAGAGAGAAGATCAGTGAAGATAAATTATTTGTTGGTTACTTTCATTTTCTTTTTTTCCTACAGCAAAAGTAACAAAACAGAAAAAAGGAGAAAAAAAAGTAAAAGTAAAAAAAAAAGCTAGTCTATGGAGAGAGAGAGAGAGGTGGTACAACACAACACATCAAACACAACACATGCAATACAGTACATCAAAAGGACAGAGAGAAGCCATGATACCACCTTTGATTCTCCATCCATCTCTTCGATCTCGAACGAGCGCACACACTCAACACACACCCGTGAGTGTGGTCCATGCTCCTTTCACTTTATCGTCCATGTCCTCTCTGATTCCAGTTTGGTCTCCCTCTTTTCTCTCTCTCTCTACTGTTTGGTTTTGTATGCAAAGATTTTGACAGTATATGGCAGGGGTAGGTAGCTGACACACTAAATACTAACGCTGTTCTCAATTTTTTTTTTTTTTGAAAAAGGTACTACTACTAACTCTGCTCCTTTTATCTCTCAAACTCTCTTCTTTCTCTCTCTACCTCATAAATTAACATAGCAAATAAAAGCCAATATCAGAGGGAACAGAGCCCTTTTATGGCTTTCCCTAAACTCTAACATATAACAACTATACTTATAATTAAGAAAGTAACCTATGATAACAACTATATAAACCTAAGGTAAGTACTAATAAGCTTAGTAATAGCCTAATAATAGTAGCATATATAAGTTTTCCTTTTTTTTTTACTCCTATCTTGTTAAAACTTTTTTTCATCTCTGTTTTATCCAGTATTGAGTCATCATCACACCATCAGCTTTCTCTCTCCTGCCATATTAAATAACAATAACAGAACCATCAATCAAAGCTTGGGTTGGTAATGTAACAGATTTTAATATACAGTGTTATATTGTATATGTGCTTCAATTATTGGCTCCTGATTGTGTATGTTACTTACCCCAGCTAGAGAGAGAAACGCCCCCTTCTCTCACAACTATTCACATACCAACGGCGCCATGCCCAGAAGAGAATCTGGCAACAAAACCAATGAAAAAATATTAAAGATTTTAAATTGAGTTATGATGTATATAACTCTTGAACAATGAATTAATTTGAAATTCCATTACCTAGGCATTTGAAAGAAGCAAGAGTTATAAGAGGCAAGGTCAATGGAGGAAGGAGGGATGAGAGGTGAAGCCATGAATGGGGCGCTATTGGAACTACTTCGGTTTGAGGGTTCATTTGGCAAAAATGGCGTATCCACAATTTGTGAGCAGGACTTGGTTGGGGATGCAAAAGGGCTATCAGGTAAATTGTGCTCCAGACAGCTGAAACAAATCAAAATTCAAAATAAAGGATGCTAATTAGAAAACACGAAAAAATAAAGAAAAGACGAGAAAAAGAAAGAGCAAAGAAAAAGAACTCGTCTTTTTCTGTCATTTCAATTCTCATTTCTCAGAAAAGAGAGAGCGAATGATTTGCAACCATGTCAGAAAGAATAAGATAACATTTAGGACAATTGGTTTATCTCTTTTCTTTAAAAGGAACTGGATATGCCATCAGAAAGAGAATCCATGAAATGAAAAACAGAGCTTAACACAAGAACCATTCTTTTCTCTGTACCAAAAAAGTAACAATAGCTTTTTCAAGGCAATTACAGATTTACAGGAGTCAGAAGGGAATAAACAATTTTCCCTAAAAGTTATGCCACCAAATTAAAGGAGATTTAAAAAACAGAGCATTTCTTTCCACCAATAACCCAAAAGGAACCACCAAAAGCTTTGTAAGGCAATTAATGGAGAGCCAAGATAAAATTAATAAACAAACAAAACGACAGTAGAACACCCACTCTTTCCTTGTTTAATAAATAAAGAAATAGTAAATTATAGAACAGAGCACCATTACCTTTCTGGGAAACCGAAATCTCCATTGGCTGTAGCGGCTTCAGTTCCAGATTCTTTGACCACTACCTCACGAGACCCGTTGACTTTCGGTGGGTCCCGCATGTCAGTCATTCCAGCTGGAGCGCACTGAATGTTACTGCACGCCTGCTTGTCTATTAACAGAGTAAAAAACAGAGCCACGCTTTAACTCAGCATCAGACTGAACCTTTCCTCTTTTAAAATGTTAATAAAATCTAAACAAACACAGAATTGGATATTTACCAAGTTGACCTTGGTTACATGCATCTTCTTCCAAATTGCTCTTGGGCTCAGAAACTGGAGAAGGCGCCGTAACAGGGGGGCAATTCAGAGTCCGGTTTTTCAAATCCAGCAATTGGAGTCCCATGAATCTCCTTCCCTGTAATTCGATAGCCTGTTGCAACTCGATTTGTTGCTGCTGCTCTTCCAGTTTCCTTCTCAGAAATGCCTCTTGGGTCGGGCTAGTGCCGTACAACATGCGAGTTCCTGTTCGAATTATGACAAATTTACAATCTTTTATACAAAATCATAACATTAATGACATTTAAATTTGATCAATTTTGAATGGAAATTACCGAGGTGAGGTAATTCAAAGGGATCTCTCGCGTCTAACAATCCAGTAGGACTAGAACAGCCAGAAAAATCTCCTCTCTCGGCTTGAAGATTCTTCGACCTGTAACGAAACCAACAAAACATATATATTATTACACACGAAATCAGAACAAGAGCAATAACAAGGGGGCAAAGAAGCAATGCCTGTATTTCTCTGGAACTTTTCCCTTCTCTTTGTAAGGTTTAACAAGAACTCTTGCATCGCACACAAAATGCGGGTTTCCCTTCGCCAGAATCAGCTTCACCGTCTCAGGATAAACAAAGGTCACAAAACCAAACATTCTCTTCTGTTGGTACGGTATCCTCACATCCTGTACTGGTCCATATATGCTTCAATCACAAACAAAGATGACAATTTAGAATACTGAACAGCGTCCTACAGAAATTATCTCTTTTTTTTTGTAGTTTTGCAGTGGCATTTTGTCGAACAGTTACCTGAAGTAGTTTGACACGTCCTCTTCGCTGAAGGTGCTATCAGCCGGGAAGGTGAGGTAAATCTGACGAGCTCCTGGGTTATTCAAACCCGCTGCAAGGTCACTCCTCTCAAGCCTCGGTGACCGAGCCATAAACCTTCCTGCCTCATCAGCACCGCCGCTCGCCATCAACGCTGCCGCCACTGCCGCCGCTCTGTCACACTTAAAAGATTACACTCTTCCAACTCACGCACACACATGAAGGGAAGAGGTGAGAGAGAGAAAGAAGATTACACTCTTCCAACTCACGCACACACATGAAGGGAAGAGGTGAGAGAGAGAAAGAGAGGTTGTACCTTTGGCTGTCTGTCTGTTGCTGAAAGAGAAAGCCGACGCCTCCTTTGCCGGTCGGTGAGTACGGGAAGGCAGAGGCCATGAGCTGGCTGGGCCGAGGGCTCTGGTTCTTGCTCCGCAAGAGAATCTCCTGCTCCAGACTTACGGCAGCTGCAGTTGCAGCATCTAGTTTTTCATCATGCAAGAACCTGCAGCTCGCTCCGTTTTTGCAATAACCTCTTGCAAAATACAAGCACGGTTTCCAGCCGAGACCCCCTCCTCCCCATCCAGCCATGGCCTCCTGGTAAAACCCTAACCCCTGTTCCTCCAAAACCTCCCCATATATATCTTCAGCGCATGGCGGTGCCTCCTCTAACGAGCCGTTATTTGCTCGGGAGAAGGGCTGAGGTGACGAAGCCCAAGAGTTGGGGGAAGGGAGGAGACGAGGCGAGGTATTAAAAGAAGGTGGAGGCGGAGGTGACGACAGGTTAAGTTCTTTTCTTGATTTGAGAATCAGGGATTGGAGGAGTGATTCGGGGCCAAGAGCAAGGCGGATCATCTCCTTCTCGCCATGGTCTTGGATTAGAAGGAGACCCATGATTTTAGAAGCGTTCTCAGGGTCGAGAGATTGGATACGCGAGAAGACGACACGTGTCGCCTCGTAGGCGTCCATGGCAGGGCGAGAGAGGGAGAGGGAGAGAGGGAAGGGGGGAAGAGAGGAGGAGAAGAAGAAATAATAAAACAGAGCAAGTGTTATTAAAGAGGAGAGTGGGAGTGAGGATAAAGAGGAAGGTAAGAACGAAGGGTTAAAATAGTAATTTCCCAATGTAGAAGTGGACAAACGTCGAACGGGGTTTTGCTGCACTGGAGCGTTTTTACAGCTGTTGACATGAGGTCAGGTTGGTGGTAAAGTGGCGCTACTAGACAAATTTGCGGTAATTGAGCGAGTTCAGTGGGTCATCTCTCCAGTTTAGATAAAACCGGAGAGGTACTGATCTCAGTGGTCTATATATGAGTTACACCGGGAGGTCCGTGACGGTGAACCATCATAGATTGAGCATGACAAATTGACGGTTAGACCATCGGTGTACACCGATGAGGTCGCCCGGATTTTTGTATGATACCTTTTTGGAGTATTTAATATATCTATCTTGTCAAAATTGACAATTCTCTGAGAATTGAAATGTAGTTCAGCAATTTTTTTGTAACAGAAGAGCGCAATAAATGTATTACCAGCTAGATCAGTTTGATTGCACAGATTTTATACAAGGATTTAGTAGTGGGATTTGACCCACTTTGTTAAGCCTAAGTATCCTCCACTAAAAATTAAGTTACTATCATTTGTAACTTTTTTTGTTCGATTTTAGTCTTTTTTTATTTTTCTTAATCGAAGTTAGGTTTCAAACTTCTTGAAGCTACTTTATATCATTTACAATATTTTTCGATTGATTTTATTATTTTTTTTATTTTTTTTTATGTAGTAGTGGCATATGTCATGTCTCTCTCTTAGTTTAAAAAATGTAATAATATTGTCTAAGTGCAATTTAACCCTAAAAGCAATAGTATTTTTTTTTGTATATTCGTATGGATGAATTATCGTGCGGTTAGTTGTATTGTTTTTTTTTTTTTAAATGGAGGTGGAGTTTTTAAATTTTATACTCATATTATTAGTTTATTACGACAAAATATTTTTTTCTCCATTTAGATTTTGAATTCATGACCTCCTACTTAAATGACATTGTCTAGAGATTAAAATACATGTCATGCCGTGATCAAGTTAAATTAATACATGTTGTGTTGTGTCGGGTCGTAACGTGACGTGACATGATCAAATTTGGAAGAATGAATAAACAGCACAGCACGTAAATGGTCACAGCACGTAGTCATGTCGTGACCACATGTGACATGTCCAAGCGTGACTAGTCACGTTTAACTATTTTTTCATAATTTAAGTTAGTTTATTCAAGATTCATCATTCAATCAAAATCTAGCTGTCCTAATTACACGTGACCACGTGTTGTGACCAGATCTCTCTCGTATTGTGTCGTGTTGTGCCAAATTTTCAAAAAATGATCACGTCACGCGAATAATCACAGCACAAGACACGCGAGTCACGTCACGTGACCAACACATGTGTTGTGTCGTGATGTATCCGATCACGTCATAACTTTTTTAGATCCCTAAGTCATTGCCTACGTATTTAGCATTCTGAAAATGACATTTATATGTTTCTAAAATTTATTGAATACAAAATTTATTTTAAAAAGTTTCTTATTTAAAAATTTTATTACCCTAAAAAAAATCTAATTGGTTTTATGCTTGAAAGCTATGTATAATCTCACAAATATGCATCGCTTCAGTAGTAAACGAGTCCATAACAGAATTATTTGAAGCCTTTTTACTTTTAAGAAGACATTATTAATCCAAACCCTTATAAAGCCACAAAATATTATGAATAATTGTAAAATTGATATCTATATTTCTTGTGAAAAATCTGTACGATTGATTCTCTCTGACATAATTTACTGTATAATACAAAATAAAATATTATGAATATTATAAAATTGATATCTATGAGTTGAAAGTTTGCTTTCGTCCCTGACGACAACAATTCTTTTGATGAAGAAAAAGGTTCATATTTTAAGGGAAAATAAGCTTGAAAATCTTGAAATTCATTAATGGTTTAACTTTTAGAAAATAACGACACTATATGATTTTCTTTACACGCAACCTCCTACATCCTTGTTTGAATTTATGGTCTAACTAAACCTTTAAAACAATCTTTAGTATTTTAAAATAAAATAGAAACATAATTCGTGCGTAATTATGTAATTAGTTTTTAAAATAAAATAGAAACAAATATCCCACCTTTTATATCTATAAATAATCATTTATTCAAGTATCGAACATTCAATGTATCATACAAAATATAATATTACTAAATCATAAAATGATTTTATAATTTCGAGTGTTTAAAATGAAAAAAAAAGGAAAGACATTTTTCTGCATTTTAGAATATCATTTGGGTATCCAATTTCAAAGCAATTTGTGATCTCATATTATTCACTATTGAGTAAACTCATATTAGGGCGGAATAAAAAAATTAGAATTATTTTGGAATAAGAAATTTTGGAAGAAAAGTTTAGAGTGAGACATAATTTATAATTTTTGTAATGCTAAGTATATTTTTAGAAACATGTATAAAAGTATAATTTTGAAAAAAAAAAAAATTGATCTAGGGAGCAAGTGTTCTCGGTAGGGATGCAAACGGATCGGATAACATCCGACCGTATCTGGATCCGTATCTGAAAATTAGATACGGATATCCGATATTCGAATATCTGTACGGATACGGATAGGATATGGTTTTGAATTTTAATTATCCGTATCCGAATAGTAGTATATATACCATATATTTTAATATATATTATTATAATATCTATGTATATATCTACGGATATCCGAGATCCGATCCGTATCCGTACGTATCCGTTTGATATCCGATCTGTATCCGTATCCAAAAAATAAAAGCGTATACGGATATGATTTTACCACTATCCGATCCGTTTGCATCCTTACTTCTCAAACTCTATGTGGCTCTGTCACTGTCAGTGTCTAAACGCACTAAAGGCAGTTAAAAGTACAATTTAATCATGCAAAAAAGAAATTTTATTAGGACAAAATAAAAGAAGGTCATGTGTAAAAGCACAATATCTTATTTGTAACATATAATATATTCTCTTCATAAGATAATATAATACATAGTATGTTTTTGTAGCATCCATTTTCCAACACTGTGTGGGGAGATAATAGGTGCCAATTGGATTTTCTTATTATTATGATGATGCTTTGAGCATTGATATGAAAATTTTGGAGTGGCAATCACTTTCCATGTCTGTAAAGAAAGATGTGTGCTAATTGTTGATTTATTCTTTATTTAAAGAGATATTGGAGAAGATGGCCAATTTTTTATTTATTTTAGTTACAGAGATAGAATAGGCTTCCTTTATTTTGAGAAAGAGAGCTTCGAGAAGAATCACAATTGTAGGCAAATTGTTTATTTCTTCTCCATTTTTTTTTTTAAGAAAATCAAGTTATTTCAAAATGTCTAGGAAAAAATTTCAAAGCATCCTTGCTAAATGGTTTTTTAGATATGAACTTTGTCAATTTCAACATTTATTTGTTATTAATTATCTTTTGCAAGAAAAACGTAGCATATATTATATTCTACATACTCGTACATACAAATATACACACAAAATCCAGTTACCACGTCATTAGTGGCATTTCAGTCTAAGTACTACTGACTTCAAATCGTTCAAATGACAAATTCAAATCATTTAAAACTGATCTACTTCATGAGTAATAAATTTACATGCTAAATTTTTAAATTCATTTAGTACAAAATCATAAAAAAAATTATGCATGAACCAATAATATATAAATTCACATATAGAGATAAACTAACTGGATGAGTCCAGTGCTAAAGACAAGAGAGAAACTTTTACTTGGTGGGTCCCAACTGATATACCCTGGTGTTAGTGCTGCTGCCCTTTTACTATGACCAGATTATAATAATAATAATAATAATAATAATGATAATAATACCTGCTTTAGGCTTATAATAAGTAGGCGTGTCATCATCAAATAAATGTATATTAAATGAAGTAATGCCGTACAGCGCAAAGCGCCTCAAAACCAATAACAGTACCATAAGTCCATAACTATTAATATAAATAAATGTGGTGAAATGGATATGATAGTAACTACCAAAATTGAAGCGATAAACATGCCTCTAATTGTGAGCTTTTGTTGCTAAAAGCAAGACGGCTTCAGGCTTTGGATTTAAAGTATCAAGCATTTATATATTTAAAGTAAAATAAAAGGGGAGATTAAATTCTCCCAATTGTTTCTACCTCTTTTGCCTCCAGAAGAAATTTGTAGGTTTAATTTGAAAGTAAATTTGGTCATAATTTTAAAATTAGGAGGGTTAAAATGTCTTATTGTACATCATATTTTTTTTATCTCCATTTTCAAAGTTCAAATAGTCAATTCGAACTGATCAACACGATGTTCATATTAAAATGTGCTTAGAGACCGAATTTTATATAATTTTTTAAATGTTTTACTATGTTTTTTAGATAAGGTACAAAATCATTTTTTTCAGAACCATTCAAAAACAGTGATTTTGTACTTATCTAAAACATAGTAAAAAAGTTCCAAAAAAATGTAAATTTTGGTTTTCAAGCACATTTTAATACAAAGATTATGACGATCGGTTTGGATCGACCATTTGAATTTTGAAAACGAAGATGAAGAGTATGAGACACAATTGTTTAATTGAGCCAAAAACCTTATTTTATTGATTAATGACTTTGGCTAATATAAGCCTAGACTTTTCTATAATGACCTATTTACCCGTAGGCCCCTAGAAACCCCGAAAACATTAAACATACAATAAATCTCAACACTCCCCCTCAAGATGGGCGAAAGATATCCACTAAGCCCATCTTATCACATCCTTTAGCTAAATCTAACGAATTGAGTCCTTTCGTCAGACAATCGGTTGCTTGGTCTTTAGTTGAAACATGGCCTAACTCCAGTAGTCCACTGTTCAACTTCTCCTTGATGAAGAACCTATCGATCTCAATATGCTTGGTTCTATCATGTTGCACTGGATTGTTGGCAATGCTGATGGCTGACTTGTTATCGCACCACAACTTTATTTTTACTCCTTGGTCCAGCTTTAATTCCACCAACATACTCTTCAACCACAGCAACTCTGCGACTCCCAAGGCCATAGCTCTGTATTCTGCTTCTGTTGTTGATCTTGCCACTAGAGACTGCTTCTTGCTCTTCCAAGAGACCAAGTTGCCTCCTACAAAGATGCAGTAACCTGAGGTGGACCTCATATCATCGGCACAGCTAGCCCAATCAGAGTCACAGTATCCCTCAATGCTCACATGGCCATTCTTCTTGAATATCAGCCCTTTTCCATGGGCACTCTTCAAATACCTCAGGATCTGGTACACCGCATCCATATGACCCTTTCTTGGATCATGCATATAACGACTCACCACGCTCACCGCAAAAGAGATATCAGGACGCGTGTGACTCAGATAAATCAACCTGCCTACCAACCTCTGGTATCTCTCGCGATCAACTGGTTCTCCGGCCTTTGCACTCAGTTTGAACCTTTAGTCGATCGGTGTCATTGCAGGTTTACACCCCAACATACCTGTCTCTGTGAGAAGATCTAGTACATGCTTCCTCTGAGAGAGAACAACCCCCTCCGCTCCTCGAGCTATCTCGATCCCAAGGAAGTATCGAAGCAAGCCGAGATCTTTCACCTCGAACTCTTTGCCCAGTCTCATCTTGAGCTGAGCAATCTCCTTCTCATCGTCTCCTATGACAATCATGTCATCCACGTACACTGCAAGCATAGTAATGTGGCCCCCATTCCGTCGAAAGAACACAGTGTGGTCGGTGTTGATCTGCTGGTATTCCATACCTATCATAGCTCTCCTGAACCTGTCGAACCAAGCTCGAGGAGACTGCTTTAGCCCATAGAGAGACTTCTTCAATCTGCAAACCTTGCCAACTGTCTGATATGTGCCAAATCCTGGTGGTATATCCATGTACACCTCCTACATTAGATCCCCATGAAGAAATGCATTCTTCACATCTAGTTAATGTAGTTTCCACCTACCATTCACTGCCAGAGAAATCAAAGTCCGCACGGTGCTCATCTTCGCTACAGGTGTAAAAGTCTCATCATAGTCGATGTCATATGTCTGACTGTACCCTTTTGCCACCAAGCGTGCCTTGTAGCGCTCGACTTGCCCGTCTGGGTTTTGCTTCACAATGAAGACCCACTTTCATCCAACTGCCCTTTTTCCAGCTGGTAATGGCACTAACTTCCATGTGCGGTTCTTGTCAAGTGCCCTCAGTTCTTCATGCATGGCTGCCTTCCACTTTGGGTCCCCTTTTGCTACCTGCCAACACTTGGGTATAGAGACAATGTCCAAAGATGCAATGAATGCTCCATATTCAGGTGATATGTTAGAGTAGTTAATAGACTGGTCAATACTATGTGGGAAGCCAAAACAATCAGGAGGATTTCCCGTATTACTGCGAGAAGTCCTCCTTAATGTCTGTGGAGGATAGAGAGGAAACATATCACCTGAGTTTGTGGTGGATGGTGTAGGTGTCTCAGGAGTCGGAGAAGGCCGGGACAAGGAACTTGGCACGAGTGGTGTAGGCATAGGTACATTCACCTTTCTCCTCCTCTGGTACACCCCCAACTCCCCATGCGCCTGAGTTTCTCCTTTTTCTCCTCCTTCTACCTCACTTTCCTCCTCTTCTCCCGGCCCATCCTTAGCCGATTCCCCATTCTCAGCCGATTCTTTACTCAAAACATGACCCTCTAACTGAATCGATCTCTCACCCTCACTTTTCTCCCCCTCTCGCTTTATTTCTCCACTATCTGGCGAGTCACCAAAAGGTGAGGTCACTATCAAAGGGTAGTATGGCTCAGACTCGCGGAAAGTCACATCCATACTGACAAACACCCGCCTCTCTACTAGGCTCCAACACATATACCCTTTCTGAATTAGAGAATATCCTACAAAGAAACATTTGACTGCTCTAGGGTCCAACTTCCTCACTGTTGGTCTGTTGCCTTTCACGAAGCACACACAACCAAATACTTTCAAGGGTAGAACTCCTCCATTATCACCCTTCATCATCTCACAAGGGGACTTCCACTCCAATATCCTCGAGGGCAGCATGTTGATCAGCTGAGCAGCTATCAAGACCGCTTGCCCCCACAAGTGTTTCGGGACATTCATCGATATCATCATACACCGAGCTACCTCCAGAAGGTGTCTGTTCTTCCTCTCTGCTACCCCATTCTGAGCCGGTGTATATGGGCATGTAGTCTGATGTTGTATCCCCTGTGCAGACAAGTACTCCCCAAACGCCCTGTTGGTGTACTTTGTCCCATTATCAGATCTCAATATCTTCACTACTGCACTATATTGAGTCTGAATCGCCTTGTGAAAGTCTTTGAAGCAAGTGAGCACCTCGCTCTTATTTTTCATCAAATACAGCTAAGTAACACGAGAAAAACAATCAATAAAAGTCACAAAATATCTATAACCATAAATTGTATTTGCCGGACAAGGCCCCCATACATCAGAGTGAATAAGATCAAAAACCCCAGAACTCCTATTTCTAGAGCTACAATAAGAGCTTCTGGTGTGTTTCACTAACTCACAAGCATCACAAACTAACTTTTCTTTATTTGCCCTTTCATACAATGAAGGGTACAACATACTCAAAACAGTAAATGAAGTATGTCTCATGCGCTGATGATGCTGTAGTAACACCTCCTCTACAGTCATCCCAGAACCTCTTACTCCTGCCCCCTCTACTAAGGATGTCAGCGCTGAATCAATCCCCTCTTTATCCATGTACCACAATCCTCTATGCCAAGTGCCAGTCCCAAGTCTCCGGCCCGTCCCCTTCTCCTTAAAGATCACCTTGGGAATATCAAAAGAAACAACACAATTTAGTTGGAGGATTATAGCACTGATAGACAATAGATTTACTGGAAATGAGGGAGCATGCAAAACATTGGACAAGGTCACTAAATCGGTACATTTAACCGTACCCTTACCGACCACAGGCTGGGCTGTACCATCCGCTGTCTGGATGCTTTCTGGAGAGGCTAAGTGAGTGTAAGAGGAGAACTCACTAGAAGCCCCTGTTACGTGTCGAGATGCACCATAATCTATGATCCATTCTAGTGCTCTGGTGGGAGGTCTAGAGGCAAGAGCATGTGTAATACCTGTGGCGAAATATGCAGAAGAAGCAAAGTTACCTCTGGTGTCAGATGTGGATGGCTCGTCTAGCATGCTCCTCTTTTCCCCATCACCTGCCATTCTCTGTTTTCTTTTCAGCATCTCGAAGAGCTTATGCTCATCCTCAGTGAAGCCAGCAAAGCCTATCTCCTCCTCCTCTAGTGGGTCTACCATCAGATGTGCCCGGTAGCCTCCACCTCTTCCTCCTCTACGGCCCCCACGTCCACGGCCATGACCTCCAGACTGTCCTCGCCCACCTGTCTCTCTCTTCTTAGGTGGCTTTGAACAAGCCTTGCTCAGGTGTCCTATTTCTCCGTAGTTGTAGCACCTGCGAGTCTCCCCCTGTGTACTTGTCATACCTGAGCTCAAGGTGGCCAAAGCTGATCGTGCACCTGGAGGTCCACTCGGCTCAGAGTGTAACCTCATGCGACTCTCCTCCTGTATCATCGCAGAGATGGCCTCATCCAGTGAGGGATCTTATCCTGGGCTAGAAGGACTGATCTCCTCTGATCAAAGGCCGGGTTCAGATGGGCCAAGAAATGCATAGTCCTCATCTGTGCATTGAACTCCCTGCTCTTGCACCCCGGATCACTACAGCTTGACATAGGTGAGAAGTGATCAAGATCTTGCCACAGCTGCTCCAGCTCCATGGCGTATTCCTGAATAACTCTATCACCCTGCACCACTGCCTCTATGTCTCGCTGAATCTGGAATACCCTCATGTGGTTCTCCGCCCCAGCATAGGTCCTTTTCAACTTTGCCCAGATGTCTTTTACCTTTCGAATGCCATCAACTGATGAAGCGACCTTTAGAACTATTGAGTTCAATAGCCAGGTGTAGAGTAAAGCATGTGTTGTCCTCCACTCGTCCCTCTCTACATTGTCCCCCTCTGGTTCATCCTTGACTCCCATTAGATATCCCTCTAGCTTCTTCCCTACCAGAGCTACCTCGATCCAGCGCGACCAACTCAGATATGTGGCCGGTCCATCAAGCTTCAGATCCACAGAAGGGAGATCTATCATCATAGGCTGTGAGTGGGCCGACCCCTGACCCGTCGCCTTTCGTGGCACTCAGCTTCATCAACTCCATCAAAGTTTTCACCTCTGCTGCATCTAACTTCTTGATAATCTCCTCCATTGATCAAAATACGAGGATCCAAGTCTATCACACGCGACTTCCTTCCTTTTCTTGATCTCGAGAATCGATCAACCACAAGGATCCGAGTCTAGATCACACCGATCACTCACAACTCCCTTCCTTTTTCTTGATCCGATCTCGATCCACTTCTTTTTCTTGCCTGATCTTGGTCCTTCAAGACATCAAGACCTTACATGAACAGTGACGGGTCGAATGAACAGTGCGGCGGTGAACAGTAGTGGGTCGGGTGAACAGTGACATAGGCGGCGGTGAACAGTGCACGGTGGTGGCGGTGGCGCCGAGAGAAGGCGCAGCGGCTGTGATTTTTCTGTGGCTAACCCTAACCATAGTTTAGGTTCTGATACCAAATTGTTTAATTGAGCCAAAACCCTTATTTTATTGATTAATGACTTTGGCTAATATAAGACTTACAACGCACTCTTACAAATAACACCCTAGACTTTTCTATAATGACCTATTTACCCGTAGGCCCATAGAAACCCCGAAAACATGTAAACATACAATAAATCTCAACAAACATTATAATTGATGATATATGAAATACATGAGGCATTTGAACCATCCTTTTTCAAAATTATTCCTTCCATTATTAACATAGAGAGATCTTGCTGAACAGAAGTTTTTTATTATTAACAGTGAGAGGTTTTACTGAGCAAAAGAACATGGTTAACAAATTGATATATTCTTGAGTAGAATTAAGGTGTTCCTAAATTCACCAAGCTCTCTTATGAACTAAACTCTAAAATCTATCGAATTGGCTTCAAACGACGAATCCAAACTGTTGAAATCCATCCACCTTACGAGTGATGCGTCTACATGCGAAAATTTTAAACTTTCGAATTAATTTATTATAAAGTCAAGTGGTCAAAATTAGAAGGTTTATAAATTAATTTTAATGCATTCATTTATTGAACATTTTTTTACCACTTGACTCTATACAAAATTAATTTGGAAATTTAAAATTTTCTTATGTAGATGGATCACTCGTAAGGTAGATTGATTTCAACAGTTTGAATTCGTCATTTGAAAACAACCAGATATGTTTTAGAATTAAGGCTTGATAAAGTTAGAAACAACCTAGTTCTACTCTATATTCTTATATTCTTGCTTGACAGTTTTATGCATATAATTGTTATATACAATCTTTTATGCATCTCTGCAAAATATCAAGATATCCACCTTAAAATTATTTTAGTCAAATTATTGTCCTCTTAATCTATTTTTGTTACGTATATTCGCCTGAAGCAATTAAATTGTCAATGATTGGATGTACTTATAAAAACTATACATGCTCTATCAATGAAATAATCATTGACTACTGATGACGAATCAAACTAATACTTTTTCTCATGTAATTATTTTATATGATACAACCGAAGATATAATCTGCTATCTTTGAGGTTGGACTTGGTAGTTTTATTTTATTTTAATTAATAGATGCTTCTTCTCTGTATTAAACATAGAAAATGGACCAAGTAGCAAGTATATCATATGATTTTTTTTTAATTGAATATTTGCACTATTGCTGGATGACCATATCAAATGGTACTTTAGGAAAGGAATAATTAGCGGAAAAATAATTAAATTATTAGAGAGAGGTGCTGACAGCCGCACCTGAGGTCAGGTTGATTGGAACAGCACAACAACCATTATGGAGAGACAACAGCATTGCATCCCTATGCAATTATAGTGTTTATCCAGAATTGGATTACTTGAGTTCATTAATCAAACCTAGATAGAGATTGCTCCCCAACTCCACCAATGTACATTTTAAATCCATCTTTTTGAATCAGACCCTCAGTATGTATATTTTGTTTCATTATGTCTTAATCAATTAAGGTACAACCGACATTAAGCCCTCATTTAATCAGCCTATTCAAAGGCTATATCCAATTTGGATATGAATTGCTCTCCTACCACCAATTAAAACGTTTTTCTTTTTTGAACCTTTGAACTCTTGAACTAGACCACTTTATATTCATTTTTAATTAATATTTTTAATAATGTTGAAAACGAAAACTCCATGTAAATTCTTGTGTGAGTTGATTCGTGCGTTTTGTCATCATGAAGTAAAGTTTGCATGTGACGTGTTGAGCAATGATCAAAATCATAAGGAATTGTCACTGCATGTATGCTCAGGGGCAGATTCACTCTTAAGTGAATAGGAGTCAATTGACTATATTTATTAAAAAAATATATATATATTTGTACATCATTTTTTATATAGTTTAGAGTAAAATATTACAGATACAGTAAAAATTAATCTCATTCACAATATGAAAATTTTATATGGTTGACCCTCATTCGTATTTGATCCTCATAGATTGAGAGTCTCGCTCCGCCCCTGACGTGACCGGTCACATTTAACTATATTTTAATTTAAATTTGTTAGGAAGAAAAAATCAGAAAAAATATATCGAGAATGTAGAAAATTTGAAAAAAAAAAAAATGTAAATAAAAGCAATGTGCAAAAAATAATTATGTGTAAACAAATAAATTTATTGTTCGAAACTTGAATTGTATTTTGAGATATATAATAACATAAAATTTATGTTATTTTGTCACCTCGTATTTTGTTATATGCTATGTCGTGATCAAATATGTTCACGTGTCGTATCAAGTTATATTATTCTAAAAATAGTCATCACGTTCGAATGAAAATAACATGCAATACGTGAATCATGACACACGTGATTTTTTTACATTCCAAATTTCATTAGCACGTCACCAAGGTTATTTTTTTTTTGGTAATTTCTTAAACTCTGTTTCTACTATCATAATTACTCGAGCTTATACTCCATTAAAAGAGCAAAACGGAATGGTGTTTCACAAAACAAAATTGTTCTTGCGCTGATTTTGTAATTTGTTTGACGATTTTACAAAACCAAAGTTTCAAATTTAAATTAATTTCGAGCTGCTGTTATTAAGGATCCAGCGAAAAAAATCGTTTCTTTCGATTTCAAATTTGTAATCTCCTATACAGAGAACATTGTTTTTACCACTAAATGACATGCTAATTCTTGTGATGTTCATACATTATAATCGGCAATTCGGCATCCTAAAATAACCCCCATTTGTAGGGGTGCACACGGATCGGATACGAATTGGATAGTGGTAAAACTATATCTGAATCTGCTTTTATTTTTCGGATACGGATATGGATAGGATATTAGACGGATATGGATACGAATTGGATATTAAATGAATACGGATATTCACTTTTTATAATAGTGAATAACATATATTTTTTCACAATATATATTAAACTATATATTAATTATATATCTACTATTCGGATACGGATAATTAAAATTTAAAATCATATCTGTATCCGTATCCGCATGGATATTCAGATATCGGATATCCGTATCTAATTTTCGGATACGGATTTGGATACGAATTCGGATACGGTCGGATAATATCTGACCCGTTTGCACGGCCATTTGGCATGAGCTCACAACGTATAAATAGAATTTCAGTCTCATTTGGCTGCCATATATAGTTGTCGCTTCGATGGAACGGGGTATGAAATGTTGTATTCAGATCACAGAAAAAAAAAAAGACTCATTTAGATAGTAACAGTGTCATTTTAATGCATTTGAATAATTCTAACTGTGTCATTTAAATCTTCAATTTGATTTAATTGTATTATAATATTTTTTTAGGATAAATTTTGTCCTTTGTCATGATTAAGTTTAATTTGTTTCTCAATAGTTATTAGATTTTTATTTTTTCCAATCAAGTTGCTCTGTTATTATTTCGTCTAAAATATTAACATATTATAACGTGAAATGAAATTGGGTGACTATATTCTGTTAGTATTTTCAACTGAAAAAGTAACATAATTACTTGATTTGTAAAAAGTTCAATAGCTACAAAAAAAATAAAACAAACTCTTAAAGATCAATTCGTGAGAAAAAAAAAAACAAAATTAAGTGAACTCCGTCAAAATGTATTCTAATTTTTAATTTGTGACTAACCAATTATGATAAAAAAAAAATTCTGTTAAAACTTTAAGTTAGACGGTCGGTCGGGCTTGCAGCTTTTATTCGAAAAAAAACATGTTACAAAATCATAACTACAGGTTATAATTGAAGAATTACAAAAAAAAATACAATATATACAATAACATAGAGAAAATTCTAATAAAAAGTTAAAATTAACAATATATCGCATTATTTTGTTAATGATATTATTATTATTATTATTATTATTCATAGAACACAATAATCGGGGCAAGTTCTACTAACTTTTTTTTTTTTTCAAAATCCATATCCAAATTTTGGAAAGTATATTCAAAAATTAATTTGAGAATTAAATTCGAAAATTAAAGACGTAACGTAAAGGAACCGCATTAAACAATTAAAGGAAAATTTCTAGTGTACCCATGGAAAATTTTAAAGGAAGCTGATATGAGTACCTGCACTATACCCGCACCTTAACTATCATATTTCTGACGATTTGTGAGGAATTTTGCGAATCTAAAACCACGAACATCTATGTAATTTTCTCTTTCAAATGAGATCCATGATGACATATTTTCGGACTTGTCGTCACGCAGGTATTTATACCTATACTTGCAAGTATTTTTTTACATATGACACTGGATTACATCTGAAAGTATTAATATCAAATATTGTAAGTATTTATACCTGTAAGGTCAATTATTTTTGTTAGATGAAGGTTGACGCGGAGAATATTAGAGAATGTTGATGGGCGGATACGGGGTCCCTACTACTTCATTAAAGGAAGGTTGACGCGAGAACGATTAGGAGACTGGAAAATGAGATGATCATATCAAGTTACGCATGCAAGTATTTATATCTTATTTTGCAAGTATTAATATTTTATGTTTCAAGTATTTATATTTATAAAGGTTGACGTGGAGACGAGTGAGGAGACTGGAAAAGGGGACCATATAATTAGTGGGATCATAGTACAACCTTTCTCTAATTAGTGGGGACCGTAGTACAACCTTCATCTATTGTTGCTGTGGGTACAATGCAAGTAATGGAGTGGGGGATTGAAATAATTATTCAATTTTAAAATAGCCAATATCCCCACAAAAACATCTTAATATCCAATATCCGAATACAAATTAATCATTCTTTCTTTCATATCCTTCTATTCATTAAATTTATTTTTTAGACAAATATTCCCCTTCCTTTTAAATGGAAATGTCCATTTAAATTAGCATATGATTGAATAGAAGTCTACGACAAGCTTTCGAGGAAATTGAAGGAAATTACTAGCTACTAATTTTGATTTCATTCACTGGGAATATGGTGAAAATAAGAGCACAAATTACTTAATTAGAAGGAAACGATGCACTGTAATGGCAAATTGGGCTCAAACATCTGGTCGGTCAGCCCAAGGCAACTCAGACCTATACGGAAACATCAATTTGAAGATAGAAGAGACTCTCAACCAGGATTTTTTTAGGTTTTTTAAAGAACTTAAGTAGAGTTAAAATGAATACTTTTCCATTTGTTTCAAGTTAATTGATTAGGAATTTTGAAATGCGTTGCCTTCTGTAATGTATTGTAGGAGGATTTACTTTTATTTGAATTCACTGGATACCGGTATACTGGTATGTAATGCATACTCGCTAGTATTGTCTAAGAGCTTCTCTCTCAAAAAAGAAGAAGAAACAATGCAATCCACTGCCATAGAAGATCCTACATGGTTTGGATTGGAACCAAAGTCAATTCAAATCAGAAATGAAATTTAAAATGTGTTGCAAGGTCCTCTTTCGTGATTCTTCTTCCTTTTCCGATCCAAAGACTCTTCCTTCCATGATTTTCTCTCTCTAAAAAACATCACCATTTCTTAACCAAATTCAAATATATTTATTGAAATAAGCTTCAATTTAAGAGAAAACTTCGTAGAGTATCCCGATATTTCTAGAATCTTACTTACAACCAACATATTCTTTCTATTTTTCTACATTCTTTTATTAATTTCTATGAATAAAAAGTTCTCCGCAATTACGGTAACAACTCGCTTTCCAAGACCTCATAAAATTATCAGCGAAATATTGGTCCAATGTCAGACAGTACGCAACTGAGCAAGTCTAGTGTGTATATCAATAAATTGTTTGAAACTGTATAAAAGTTCTCAGAGCATCTTCAGAAGACAGTACACTATCTAAAACTAAAAATGTCTCCAGCTTTAGATCCTCAGAAAAAAAAAAGTATAATTCAAGGTTGAAATGTCAACCTCTAAAGTAAAAGCCATTTTCATTATAGAGTCCGTACATAATTTCTAACACAATTTTTTATCATAGAGTCACTGACAAGTGGGTCCGACCACAATTTAATGCCAACTCAGAAGAAACAAATATTTTTGAAATCCTTTTGGGAATATTATTATATAGGGAAACGGCCAAACGGGACATCTTCCAGCTAGACATTATGGATGCATCATGCATGCATACTTTTGGAAAGCAGATGTAATATGGGCTCTATTAAGTGATATTTGTGAGGTGGGTCATTATGTTGTAATCATTTTTTTTGTCAAAATAGATGTGATGATTGATAAGTTTATCGTTTTAAATTATTTTCAATCTTATGCATATTGTTGTTTTATAAAAAGTCACGTCTCTTTTCTTTTATTTATACAAATCTTTGCTTTCAAAATGAACTTACAAGTGTGCTTCAGAACGTCTCCATTAAAGATAAAGAAAAATAGAGAAAGGAAGCGGGATGGTGACGTAGCTAATTGACGGAAGTTATCTTCCATAACTGGAAATTTTGATTTGAAGCGAGAGGGAGCGGAGGTAAGTTCAATGTATAACTTTGACAAATTTTTTTACTTCCGAATCAGAGTGTAGAGGAGGTGAACTCTCTCACACAGTATTTTTTTTTTTGTCATTACATTCCTACACGGACAATTGTTGAGCAGACTCTAAAAAAATCTATAAATTAATTAGCTATTCAAAAAAAGAAGCTAGTAAATGTGCATGCTCAAATTTACTTTCGTAACTACAAATGATTCTATTATTTTAGGGTAAATTTCGCTGGAGGTCACTAAATTTTGTCTTTTGTCACGAATTGGTCACTCAACTTTGATTTGTCCCTCCATAGCCACTGAACTTTTATTTTGTCCCAATCAAGTCACCCTATAACTTTTCCATCCAAATTATAACGGAATATGCTCATTCCGTCCAAAATTTTAATAGAATATGCTCATTCCGTCCAAAATAATAACGGAAAAGTTATATTCCGTTAATATTTTGGATGGAAAAGTTATAGGGTGACTTGATTGGGACAAAATAAAAGTTCAGTGGCTATGGAGGGACAAATCAAAGTTGAGTGACCATTTCGTGACAAAGGACAAAGTTTAGTGACCTCCAGCGAAATTTACCCATTATTTTAATACAAGTTATGAGGGAAAATAAATTATTTTATTAAAATAGTCTTTTTTAGACATACATATAATTAAATTGATATGTTAAGTAGTTAGTTATTTGAAAAAAAAAAAAATTGAAAATATTTTCAATTCTGTAAGGGTTTGTCTGAGATAATGTCAATTAAATACGTTAGTGTTGTTATGCAAATGATCTTATGTTTGGTTTGCATCTGCAAGACGCTAATCTGTTCGAAATCGTATCATTTGGCAGAAAAAAAATACAGATCATTCACTTCGAATTTGCATGAATATTAATAGGTCCCTGGAAATTTCCAAAATAACCTAAATGATCCAAAATCTGATCAGATAAATCGGATTCCATACTCAAATTTTACATTACCAGAGAATATGAACTCCAAGTGACATGCTACATCATTGGAGTAGAATTAGGATGTTCTTAAGTTCATCAAATTCAGAACTTATCAAATTAACTTCGAACTACGAATCCAAACTGTAAAATTGATCTACTCATGAATATTGAGTTTACATACACAATTTATAAAATTTAAAATAATTTATTATAAAATCAAAGGTAAGAAAAAGGACTTATAAATTAATCTTGATACATTCATTTTTTATTGACATCTCGACTTTATACTAAATTAATTCAAAATTTTATAAATTTTATATGTATTTTATCGTAAAGTAGATCGGTTTCAATAATTTAAATTCATCATTTAAAATTAATATGAGTAGTTTTAGAGTTAATTCTCGATGAGCGTAAAAACAACCTAGTTCTAGTTCTACTCACATCATTGATATCTATATCGTGAGCAAATCTAGCATGTAATGTGCTCACCAAGAGGATTTGGTGAGCATAACTCTAAAAACCTATCATATTGGCTTCAACTGACGAATCAAAACTGTTGAAACCCAACTACTTCACGAGCGATGCATGTATAAAATTTTGAATTTTCGAATTCATTTAGTACAAAGTTAAGAGGTAAAAAATAATGAAAAATGAATGGATAAAATGACTTATAAATTAACTTATAAAAAATTCATTTCTTTGACTGCTTGACTTTGTACTAAATGAATTCGAAATTTTCAAAGAAATTCACATGCACACATCACTCGCGAAGTAGATGGGTTTTAATTGTTTGGATTTGTCGCTTGAAGTTAATCTGATAGATTTTTGAAGCTGTGCTCACCAAACCCTCTCGGTGAGCACAAGACACTAGATTTGCTCTTATAAGTGAAAACGGATTGGATACGAATCATATAGTGGTAAAACCATATCCGTATCTGTTTGTTTTTTCGGATACAGATACAGATCGGATATTAGACGGATACATACGAATACGGATCGGATATCGAACATCCATAGATATATACATATTTTTTTTTTCATAATATATATTAAACTATGAGGAGGGTTCAAATGCACCATGATTTTGTGCTCCAATATGCTCCACATTCTTTATCTCCGTTTTCAAAGTCCGAACAGTCGATCCGAACTGCTCAACATGATCTTCTTAATAAAATATTCTTGGAGACCAAATTTTATATTTTTTAGAAATTGTTTACTATTCTTTTACATAGGTACAATATCAATTTTTGGGATGGTTCAGAATCTCCTTAAAACAGTGATTTTGTACCTATCTAAAAAAATATAAAATTTGGTCTCCAAGCATATTTTATTATGAAAATCATGTTGAGCGGTTCGAATCAACTGTTCGGACTTTGAAAACGGAGATAAAGGATGTAGAACATATTGGAGCACAAAATCATGATCCATTTTAACCCTCTTCTTAAATTATATGATATATATTTAATATTCAGATACGGATAATTAAAATTCAAAATCATATCCGTACTACTATTTGCATGAATATTCGAATACATCGAATATCCGTATTTAATTTTTAAATACGAATCTGTCCCGTTTTCACCCATGTTTGCTCTCCATATCAATATCTATATGCATGTTTTTTAGGGCTGTAAACGGATATGGATATCCGGGCGGATATCCTCTCCGAATTCGCATATAATTCGAATATGAATTTAAACGGATACTGATATCCGGATAATTATCAATTACCCACATAAGATTCGGATTCGGATACGGATATGGATAGTAATACCTAAACGGAGCGGATATCCGGATTATCCGAAACCCAATAAATTTTTTTGGACCCGCTAATTAAAAGAAATTATTTTGCCTTCAAGGGAATTTAAATCCATGTCATATGAGGTGAAAATCTAAGCAACCAAACTACAAACCACTGCACCACACTATCTTTGGTTACTACTTCTTTATTTTGTTTATATATTATATCAATGGAATGAATATCTTATACCTCAATCTTTCCAATATCATTATCTCCATCAACTTACAATTATTCATTTATTTTCATATTTAAATTTAGATCTTAAAGTTCATATAACTCAATATCCGACAATTATCCGTTCTATATTCGTATTCGAATCCGTATCCGTAAATTATCCGCTCCATATCCGTATCCGTTTAAGACGAATATGATTTTAAATTTTGATATAGGTTTACTATCCGTATCCGTATCCGCTCATTAAAAGACGGATACGGATTTGATATTAGCATTATCCGCTCCGTTTACACCGCTTGCTGTTTTTCATATAGCTAATTCGTAAGTGAATGATTTATACCCTTTGGTTGAAAATTCCTTTTTACCTTTTCACTCAATCACACTTCACACCCATCATAAAGAACCTATCTATGCTCTCATACTCTCATAACTTTATGTCCTTCAACAGTTCAACTGCTTTCTCTTGTCCAGGGGTAATTATGCCTTACAATTTGCTTTTTTAACCGCATGCATGCAACCCCAGGTTAGTGGGCTCGGTCTTTCTAGCACAACTTTTTTCTTCTTATTTTAAACATGAGACATGTAGTATGTATCTTCACCAAATTGTACCCACAATTTGTAATAAATGAGTTGTATTGTCTGTTAGATATATAGTTTTGTATGATAAAGTTGATAATCAAATTAATAAAAATATGGATATAAATTTAAAATTTGTATGATAAAGTTTCGTATTAAAAAAATGGAGAACAAATGAGCAAAGGATTAGAAATGGTTAATATTTTTAAATATTCTGATAATTTAAAATTCATTGTACTAATACGAACATACAATTGATTTTGGCAAAGTATAAGAGGGTTACTGTAATAATAACTCATTTTAGTAATCTATATTGTTTTTTAATCAAAGTTTGAGAGCTAACGATAAGCACATGATATGAGAAATTTATTGAAATAATTTATGCAACATTTTTCAAAAAAATCAAGTCTTTTTAAGAATGAAATTATTTATTTTATAAGTCGTTTTATTGTCATGTGCAGATGAGGATTCTGTAAATTATTTTTAAATTTTTTGGTAAAGTTTGTGTAGAAATATTATAAAATCAAACATATCACTCTACTCGTTACTTGAATAAAAACTGTTGTTGAATCACGAGAGTCTCGATTGGGTGCACAAAGTGAGGTTAGATAGTGGCGTTACGGAAATCAAGGGAATAGCTTTGGTGCGGTGGGGGTCAAACTGGTGGAATCGGAATCCTCTCCAGTTGAAGGATTCCATTGGAGAAACCCTGCTTCCTTTAAATGATGACAACAGTTTCATCGATCCAACGGTACAGATCAAAACACCAAAAGAAAACGAGAACCTTTGTGGAGGCACTCAAAACACTTGTTATACTATGTAATTATTATGCAAGATAAAGCCGACATTTTTATTAATATCCAAAGTTTAATAGAAATTAATTAATATATTCAGATCCGCTAGAAAGTTATAAAAATACCTGTATCGGTCATTTTATGGCCAGTATCCTATTTAATTCCGTACCGGCCGAAAAATGGCCGGTACCCAAATTTTTTTTTTTTTTTTAGGATGGGCATAGCATAGTTGGCTAGAAGAAAAAGTCGTAGGAAACTCGGATTGAAGTTTGCACTCGGTTTGGCTAAGATCAAACAAATGCATTTGGTTGGATGCGTGTGTTACATCGGTTGCATGTATCGGTGCATCATCGATGTTTTTGCAATGAAACATCGATGTTCTATTAGCCGGGTAGTGCTAAAAAAACATCGGTGCGTCGCTGATGTTTTATTAGACTTAGCATTGGCAATTAAGCAGGGTAGTGCTAAAAAAACATCAGTGCGTTGCTGATGTTTTTGCAATGAAACATCGATGCACTTCTGCCGTCGTTAGGCCGTGCATAAAGCATCGGTACTCAATTTTAGAACCCTGGTTATTGTCAAATTAAATTCACTAGCCGCATGCGAACACTAAACTTTAGTGTCATACGACACTGTAAAAAAAACATCGGTACTTCAATCCGAATTTCCTACGACTTTTTCTTCTAGCCAACTATGCTATGCCCATCCTAAAAAAAAAAATTAAGTACCGGCCAGAAAATGGCTAGTACTGTATTAAAAAAAAAAATTAGGTACCGGCCATTTTTCGGCCGGTACTGAATTAAATTGGGTACCGGCCAGAAAATGACCGGTACGGATATTTTTATAACTTTCCAGCGGATCTGGATATATTAATTAATTTCTATTAAACTTTGGATATTAATAAAAATGTCGGAAGATAAAGCAGTGTTGTAAAAAACGTCCGTTTAAATCGATTAATTAGCCGATAGTTATTGGTAGTGATCAAACTGATTAGTAAATTATTTTTTATTATAGTTAATTATTTCTGATTAATCGCTTGACGGTATCATGTTCGTCTAACTAGTGCATACCGTTATTTACAACACTGAGATAGAGATACAAGTACTCGTTCAAATTCTTCTCTCTGTGTGTATGTATGTGTGTATGAGGAGGGCTCAAATGCCCCATTGCTTCATGTCTCAATCGTACCCCAACATCTTTATCTTTAATTTCAAAGTTCAAACAGACGATCTGAACAGCTCAACATGATATCCACGTTAAAATATGATTGAAGACCAAATTTTATATTTTTTGGAAATTTTTTACTATTTTTTAAGATAGATACAAAATCACTATTTTTCAGAAAATTGTGGACCATCTAAAAACAATAATTTTGTACCTATCTTAAAAAATAGTAAAAAAATTTCAAAAAATATAAAATTTGGTCTCCAATCATATTTTAATGTGGATATCATGTTGAGCAGTTCGGATTTTCTATTTGAACTTTGAAATTAAAGATAAAGATGTTGGAATACGATTAGGGCATTTGAGCCCTCCTTTATATATGTATGTATATATATTTTGATGAAATGAGACAAAATCCATTTATAATAAACTTCTAATATATACTATGTTATAAAGCATGTAAAGTATGAACAAATGAAATCATATTGTATTTGCTCTTTTTTTCTATAGAAAATAAACTAACAAAAATATTTTTCTTATGAATTTTCTTGCTAGGTCATTGCAATAGGGCATCGGTGTCATTCTTTTCTTTTTTTCTTTCCCTTTTGATTTGGTATGGAGGTGTGATTTTGTGAAGCAAGGTGAATTAGAAAGCTTAAAAAATAACTTTAATTGAATAACGTTCATGAGCAAATTAATTATGTAAAAAGAAATAAAGTCCGTCACATCGGTGAATATTTTGTTAAGTATTCTTATAATCTATCTATTATGTGCATTTTTTTTGGTATATGTATATATAGTATAGCAGTACAAGTGCTTCTTGTGTAAATATAAAATATTGTTGTTTTAGTTTTTTCTTATATATTTTAACTTAGAACAATGAAACGATTATCTTTCTTAATATTTTTTAGGAGAAAAGTGTTAGTTTTTTAGGGAAAAATAAGATCTAGCCCTATTTTCTATTTGTTCCACGTATTATACATGTACTTTTGGTTTTATACTCATGTTTAAATTTA
Organism: Carex littledalei; assembly: GCA_011114355.1. Taxonomy (NCBI): domain Eukaryota; kingdom Viridiplantae; phylum Streptophyta; class Magnoliopsida; order Poales; family Cyperaceae; genus Carex; species Carex littledalei. Next base: position 4,899,067 of record CM022095.1, on the reverse strand, counting down.
TATTTGATAAATCATTATTGCTAATATCGGGTTTCCTAACTTTTAGAACCAGTCTTTGGTATAGTGGCAAAGATAATACTTTCCGTGTAAATGAACAATCATTTGTGGATATTAAATAGTTGGGTGGCTTGATCTCCAACCTTTACTAAAAAAACAAAAAATAACGAATGGTGGCTCGTCTTTTATTCATAAAAAATATTATCTTTATTCCTAAAATTGTTCTCTTCACTAATTCCAAGTATAATTCTTTTTTACCATATCAACAAAATTGAAAATCAAGAAATAAAAACTTTCAAAATTGATGCGAAGGAAATAGCTAAATTATTGATATGATAAATAAATTAAACTTTTATAATTATATAAACAAGAATACTCTAATTTTTACAAACATAAAATATATATTGAAATGCATATAAGAGTGAGACTGCGGTATTATGTATAACACACAGTGGTCCGTACTATATATGAACCTATACTTTTATTTTAAAGTACAAATATTTAATTTGAACCACTTAATGTTATCTTCGTACGAAAATATAATTAGAGTTCAAATTCTACATTTTTTTTTAATAATTTAAATCTTTTTACTATCTTTTTAGATAGGTACATAATCACTACTTTTGAATAGTCCATAATATCTAGATCAAGTGATTTTTATCTATTTACATAATAGTAAAAAAATTAAAAAAAATCTAAAATCTAGATTGAGTACATTATTGTACGAAGATCATGAGCGGTTCAGATCAAATATGATTATATTATGAACCGTTACGTGCTATACATAATACCGTAGTCTCACCCATAAATCATACGTATAAAATTAATTTTAAATGGATATTAAGAGGGACACATTTCTACCTGACACATTATCTATTTGACGCTCTTAGGTACAGAGTCTGTCCAACGAAACCTTAGAATTGGAGAGGAGCTGGTTACCAAAAGGACAAGTCAGCTTTTAAAGCAGTAGAAAGAAAGACGGACTTAATATGTCAGAGGCACTCACATGGCTTGTGTTCCTGCCTAGTGCTCTCTACTAGTTATTACCATCAATCCTCAACAATATTCCCAGTGGAATTTCTTCATAGCCTCAATCATGTATAATCATCACATTTTCCTTTTTTTTTTATTTTAGTGACGAAAATAATGGGCTCAATTTTTTCTGCTGAGCGAAGCTACCGTACTATCAATTAATATTTTTATTTATAAAATTTAAATAACTGATTTAAACTGTTTAACTTGATTTCTATATAAAAATGTATTTGAAGATCAAATTTTTTATATATATTTTTTTAATTATTTTTTTCCTAGATAGACAGACAATCTCATAATCATGTTGAGCGGTTTAGATTTTTAAACCATGCAAAGTTAGTGATTTTCAACGTATTTAGAAAAACTAGTAAAAAAGTTTTTAAAAAATGTAAAATTTGTTCTTCAAGTACATTTTCATATGAGATCATGTTGAGAGGTTCAAATCGACTGTTTGGTCTTTAAAACTGAAAATATGAATTCATGACACAAACTGATCCGCGCTTTGTAAAATACCATGGCCTCACTCTTTTTTATTTAATATTAAGTTAGAAAATTTTCTAATAATTACATATAACATTATTGAATTCGCCCATTGATAATGCATTCATTGCATTTAAGCAACTGTTGATATTAATATTAGTTGGTAATGTTATTTTTGTATGTATGGTTCACATTTTTTATAAAATACGGTTTATATTTTAACATTATTAGTAGTTAATGCTTGCGAGGACATTTTTTCCGATAAGAAAAGAATTTCCAGTTGAAATTTTCTGATTGGTTTTCAACTTGCATTTAAAAGAAAAAAAATATTTGTCACTAACTTTGTTGAATTATAACTTTTAATTTTACTTTTTTTTTTATTTAATGACTTCAAATAAGATAACTAATCTTAAACTTCTAAGCATAGCACAAACGAATATGAAATCACAATATTGATTTAGTTTAATTTACTTGCATTACTTTTTTTTTCTTTGTTTCTTTTTCCTTCATTTATTATTAGAAAATCAATACAATAGACAATTATATATGTGTTCTATTGACATTAAAATACCTTAATTAAAAAGTATATTGATGTTTATATACACAACAAATTGACAGTTTAACCAACTTAATACAAGTGAAACTTTCGATTTAATTTCAATATTTTGCAAACCTTAAAATAAACATACAGTCATACAATACTTGTAGATTTTAGAGAAGAATGACATGGGGTACAATACAATACAATACAATACAACCAATTTACCCTCCAAAGCTCCAAGGGGCAATATCACAGCCACTGGAGTGAGATCTCAACGCACCCGCTTCTGTCTCTCAATCCCCTCTCTCCATAATTTTTTTATTTATAGAAACTACGTAAAAATAACATATAAAAATAGATGGATGACATGGAAATCTTGAACCTGTAGAATGAACCAAATAAATAGTTTGGTTCTTTTAAAGCAATTCTAAAGAAACTGAATCAATGATTCATTTTTATTTGGTTACCACGCCACACGACTATATAGAATATCAAACAATAAATTCGGCTCCAAAACTTTTTATTTTCATGTAGAACTGTGAATCACAATTATATAAAATTAGAGTAATTTGATTCGATTTCAACAGAAATACCCTATGTTACTCCGATACTCATACATGGGCTCCGAATGCGTATTGGGTACGTACCGGATAGCGATATGCTCTCGATACGCTAGCAATATCTGATACGGCTTGACACACAGTGATATGGTTGGATACGCATCTGATACGCTCTGTGGACCGCGCAGAAACCTGCACACCACGCAAATCATTATGCTCTCAATAATCCTGTTTAGTAAAAGTATGGTCTACCGTGAGCTGCATGTACACCACTCTCCAAAATTATTTTTTCTCCTGCGAGCTGTGAGACTCGAACCCGGGATCTCTTGATTCTCAACTAAGCCACCTAACACTATACTAGCCATAGTGACAAATGAATTATTCGGGTTCGGTTCGGCGAGGTCAAAAATTTATTATTCGGGAATAATTCGGGTATAATTCGGGAATAATACGGAGCGAAGTTGAAATTAAAATTTTAACACTTAATGGCTTAAACAAGAAGTTTTATGAGCTTAAACAGAAAAATTTAAATTGCTACGCAAACTTTATATAATTTCTAGGCACAAAGGATCTTAAGATCCACTCAAATTGTCTCTGACAAGTGCTTCACTTTTTTTTTTTTGGAGTAGAGTCACTTGGCAGGCTTTTTGAGATAATATAACGTGGCTACACTGATCTATCACAACAAAATATTCTCTCTCCTCACGCATGTTCCCCAAATGTCACGAATAATAAGCGAAACTTGACGAATTTTTACGGAAAAAAGCGAATAATTCTTAAAATTCGGATAATTCCGTTTTATTCGGCCAAAGGTTCGGTCAACCGAATAATACGCCATTCGGTTCGGAAACACAAAAAAAACGAATTATTCGCGAATTAAATGCGAATAAAACGCGAATATTGTCACTATGATACTAGCTACCATTTGTTGTTAGAATATATAACTATTGATATAATATAATTGTTGAACTAATAATATAATTAAAATAATAAAAAATATATAAAATAGGCATATTGTATTCTAGATTTTTGAAAATTTCCGTATTGTCGTATCGTATCCGATATGATACCATACTCGTATCCAATCTTCTATGGACTACAATTTCTCCATACTCCATCCAATTTCATAAATTATTTTTAAATAATTTCTAAAAATATATATTCTTCTCTCTCGCTGTATGTCATGGCTTGGTGTTGGCTCAATTTCACGTGTGACTGCCTAGGCACGGTTTCCTGTTTGAGTTGGAAAGCTGAACTCATTTTTGTTGCTAACCTCTTTGGCTCTTTTGTGGCTATATATTCGTGTGTTCAAGCTATCATGTCCTATGATCTACAATGGCTTGTAAGCCTTTTATATGTACTTACGAAGTATATTAATCTAATTATTTTCTTATGATTAATCTATGAGTTTATTGTGAGGTATATTACAGTATCATTAGATGTACCATCAAGATTTTCAAAAGTATTATTGGTAGTAAATAGTAATTATAGGTTTAATTTTCTGATAATTATTTATTTTGATCGACATATATCAAGTTTTTTAACATGTCAGTTAGCTTAAAAAATAATATATGGACTTTTAACTTAGTTGCATACAATTTTGACACCCTAATCATATAAGATTGTCAGAAATAATTTAACAAATTATCTAACATAAGCACAATCTATACTCCATCATGCATATTCCAAATAAGCCTTCTTAAATTTTTATTAAGATTTTTTTTATGCTTAACTGTGTTTTGTGTTAAATGGGATAAAGACAGTAGAAAAACTTTAAGAAGTATTTTATTTTGGAGACAGATTACATAAAACTTATGTACAATGAACACAACATGTCTATAGAATCTTGCACTAGTTAGATTCAGTGCTTAAAGAAAAATATAACTATATTTACATTTTAAACTTAGGATAATTTCCTTGCTTTGTTTGATATTTTATGCTGCAAAACTAACACTTTCTTCCACGTAACTTCACAATGCACAACATAAATTGGTGTCACATTTAAACAGTAACCACCTTAGTTGGCTTGTGCTGGGGTGATGCAAATTGCAAGGGGACAAGGCAACTATTTGTTGGGAATTGGGGAATCTTGGACTTGTGCTGAGAAAAAGTTGGGTTAAGAAAAGAAACGGCTATTTTTACTTGTTTTAGCCAATTAAATTGGTTGGTGCAATTATATGTCCTGTTAGAGAGGTTTATGTCCCTCTCAAGCAATTATAACTTTGCCTTGTAGAATAGTTCTTTGAGATGGCTTAGTATGTATAGCTTAGATTGTAGTTGCAATTGAACTAAAAATATACAAGTCATGATGAGAAGAGAAACATCTAATTATGATTAAACATGTTGCATGAGAATGATTGATTTGTACTTAAAAGTTACTAAACACTGCTGAACTATTTGGCTTGGAATAATTAAATAGATTGACCAAATTGAAATTTATTAAAATGTTTATTGGCCAGAATTGAATATTTGAACTGGTGTAAATTGAAAAAAAAAAATTGTTAAAATTTTAATGAAAAGCACTGCAAGGATAGGTTATGGTTGTATACAAGTCCTTTTCTTATTGGAAATAATTATTTAACAATTTGCCAATTGTAATTGCTTAATTGGGAAGGAGCTACTGTAGTGAACACTATACATGATAAGGTTATAATTGCTCTTGAGCTCCTGTAACTTGTACACTATAATCTCATTTTCCCATGCTACGGAAATGATATAGTAATAATTTGATATGATCATACCAAATTTAGCTAATTTTATGTAGACAAATAGAGAATGATAAATTGATAATCAAAGAATAGTACTGATTCCTAATATTTATTTTAAAGTAATTAAATAAATATCTGGATTGATATAGTGTACTAACTCAACAAAACAGCATATTTTTTATGGACTAATTAATTAATTCTGTGATTAACACCAAATCAACTTTGTCTTGTGTCAAATGGGACCAATCTTTAACAAGACATAAGGAGCCCACAAAATTAATAGTCTAAACAAATGAATAGTTTAAAATTAAACATGATCGTTGCAATCTTTGTCTGTGCGCTATTGCATTAGTTGTTCTCCTGTCATTTGAAAGGGAATTTAAGGTTTAATGATTCCAATTGGGCCAACAAGGATTGATCAGCACATTTCATGTTGTAATGTAATCATGTTTAAATAATATTAAGATTAGATTTATGCAAATGAGTTGTACATATCATGAACTATATAATAAGACAAGGTTGTTTCGCTTTCCAAATTAAGTGAGGCTACCCTTTTTATAATCTAAATTCAACTGGAGACGTCCATTACCCTTAATTGTTTGATTAATAAGTTGTGCTAATTAGTAGTACTCTGCTTAAATATTTATCTATTTTTTTTTTTAAGATTCCATAGTTTGTTAAATTTTATTACATCTATTAAAGTTGACTGCTAGTACTAATTGGCCTTTTGTTTTTATGGAAAAGGGGGACCTCAATTGTCCTAGAAGACTAATAATTAATTCAAATTCAAATAAATTAAGAATTTGTTCGTCTGATTGGTTAGGTTGTCTAGAGAATACTAAATCACAAATATTTTAATTGAATTTAGGACATGCCTTGAATGATGTTAACCGAACAACTTCAAATCATGACGCATGCACCATTTTTTTTTAAAAAGAAAAGGAAAAGCTGGTTGTCCATGCATGTATAACTAGTTATATATAATTTATATGGCGTTCTTTATTTGAGTTGTAATAGTTTAACCCACAGATTTGAATTTTTTTTAACACAAATGTTCCAATCATGTACAGTAAATTCATAACAACACAAAAGAATTTAATTTTGAAGATCAAAGTGTCGGTCTCTCTTTATTTCAGTTGGGCTTCTACAATCGTCAATTCTCCATGTTTCACCATCATATGACAAGCGTCTATTTTAATACTTCAAAATGAATTGTATATATAACCATTGGTAAAGCGGGTTAGTTTTGTGGCTTAATATCCAGACACAAAACTTTATATTGGTAGGCACTCCATACACTATGAGATTGTTCGGCAAAAAAGATAGGATTAAATCTTAATCTGCGCTTAGAGTTCATGTGCGGTTAACTAAATCTGTAAATAGACATTAAGAAGACTTAATTCAGAAGTAGAGGTTTCTTCAAATTTGAATAGAGATAAGATTTTGGACAAAAAAAAAGAGTTCTTAATCTCTATTAAAGAATCAATTTTCGGCAGAAGTTAAAGAAGATGAAATGAAATTTAAAGAGAATCTTTTCTTGCTATTAGAATTCATACTATATGTTAGTTTGGATTAATTTGAAAATTTTGAGTTAGTATAGACAAATCAAATTCTACACGTTCAGGTACAAGTTGGGCCACCTTATGGCTTCGTAGTTCTATCCTACTTTCCGGTTTTATATGTAACGAGTTCTCGAACCACAACCCTCCACAATTTTTATACCAAATATTGGAATGAAAAACCCTACTAGAGCTAGTCGCTTTTGACCAAGGATGGCTATCAGATGGGATCAGATTTTGAAATCAGCACTGCACTGTTCTTGTAATATGTTTATATAATATATGAGTAGAGTTGAAATGTCATATTCACATCTTTATTTTTGTTTTAAAAATACAAATACTCAATCCGAATCACTCAACATGATCTTCATTAAAATGTGTTTGAAGATCAAATTTTATATTTTTTTTGGAAATTTTTATTATTTTTAGATAAGTACAAAATCATAAGATATTGGAACCATAAAAAATAGTGATTTTGTACTTATATAAAAATATTAGTAAAAAATATAAAAAAACATAAAATTTGGTCTCCGATTACATTTAAAATGAATATCATGTTGAACGGTTCGGGTTTGGCTGTTTGGACCTTGGAAATAGAGACAAGAATATGGGGTACAAAAAAAAATGGTGCATTTTAACCCTACTCATAATATATATCTAAATTAAATTTCTTTTCTTAAAATTTTCATAGAAGACAATTTATTATAATATAATTAAACAGTACTTTCAATCAAACTTTGTTGATTACAAAAATGTCTTTAATTTTTTTTAATTTTGTTCATAAGTATTAGAAAACACTATTAAGAGTGTTAAAATAAAACGTTTTTCAGGAATTCTAATAATTTCTTAAACCAACCGGAACTATCAAAATATATATTTTTTCCAATCGATATTTAAAAGCATAACCCTGTTCCAAAAAAAAAAGATATTTAAAAGCATAACCAGCAAATGCATCATTAATAAGAGAAATCCTTTTGTTAAATTTCAACACAAACATGCTGATTGAACCTTGAAAACAACAATCTACAAGTTATGTATTCTTCTCTTGTCATCGAAATTTACAAGAAGAGCTTCAAAATAAAGGGAATCCCTTTTTCTTTTGTTATTGATATCTACGCGTATCCTCTGACAATGCGGATTGTAACAATTTTTTTTTTGTGAAGTAGAGGTAACAAAAATAAATTGAATATATTTGAGTACAATAATAAAATAGCCTCTTTACCGAGGTGCATCTTTGCATTCTAGTCCATAAATTATCTAGATTATAAACCAATGAACATTTAAAGATAGAGGGATGCTTCTATGGACATAAGGACCTATTTGTAAAATGAACATATTTTTATTTTCAAAGTTCAAACAGTCGATCCGACCGTTCAAACAGTCGATCCGACCGTTCAACTATTTGTAAAATAATTTGTACTTAGAGGTCAAATTTTACATTTTTTTGAATTTTTTTACTATTTATTAAGTATTTTACAAAAATAGTCAAATTCAGACCATTGAATTTTGTACCCATCTTAATAAATAGTAAAAAAAAATCAAAAAAATGTAAAATTTGACCTCCAAGTACATTTTAATATGGAGATAATGCTGAATGGTCGGATCGACTGTTTGAACTTTGCAAATGAAAATATGCTCATTTTACAAATAGGTCCTTATGTCCATAGAAGAATTTGCTTTAAAGATAACAACCATTGTTTTTGAGTTTTGACAAAAGAAAATATTGGACCGATTTTTCTTATTTTTAGCATTTAAAAAAAATATAAAATAAAGCATGACAAAGAATTGGTAAATCTCGAATTATAGCACAAATGTTAGCGTTTCTGTCAGAGAAAAACGCTTTCTCAACAACGATGTTTATGCTACAATTCCAGATTTAATTAATTAATTTTTTGAAAATACTAAAAATAAAATAATGGAAGTTAAAAAAAAAAATTATGAGCAAATCATAGATAGAGGAGCTAGGGAAGGCAACCAACCAATCAGCACACAGTGTTTAAGCTCACATGTGAGCATGTCAGCTATTGTCTTCTTGCCATTATGCTCTGTCTACAATTTTTATTAATCACTGTGGTCTGTGGTGCTTCTTTTATTATTCAACTGACAGCAGCACCATGTACGTGCTGTACTAAATATAAAATGTAAAAATTATAAAATCAGGGGAGTGAGGCTACGGTGCTATGCATAGCACGGATGGAGTCTGTACTACGGCTCAAAATTTGACTTTTAAAAATCTTAACGGTCGATCCGAACAGTTCAACATGATTATAAAATGAATATGTACTTGCAAACCAAATTTTACATTTTTTCGAATTTTTTTACTATTTTTTCGAAAATCACTTGATCTGAACATTTTGGACCATCCAAAAACAGCCTATCTAAAAAAATAGTAAAAAAATTCGAAAAAATGTAAAATTTGGTTTGCAAGTACATATTCATTTTATAATCATGTTGAACGGTTCGGATCGACCGTTAGGATTTTTAAAAGTCAAATTTTGAGCCGTAGTACGGACCCCATCCGTGCTATGCATAGCACCGTAGCCTCACTCAAATCAGGGACCCACACTTGAGATCACTCCAATTTGTTAACTATTAAAGTAGCCTTATCCATAACATAACAGGGTGTTGCTGCAAGATATCATTACTTGATTTTTTATCATTCATTTTTGTTTTTGTTTTGTTTTTGTTTAATCTTCTATATATTTATTATTTATTACTGACCACCGATTTCATGAATATGCTTTGACTGACAAAAAATTGATGTCTCTACTTCAAAGGTGTTGTACAAATTCTATCTAAATAAATAAATCAGTTCAGGTTTTAAATTTTGTTGTCTCTGCTATGGTCACTCTCCTTTTGGGAATTAATTATTTTACAATGGTTTTTTTCATATACTCAATGTTAGTATAGTTAATGAAATATATTACATCTAAGCCCCCAAGAAAAATAAAAGAAAGAAAAAGAAACGAAAGAGATTCATACACTAATCGAGCACAAGTGAAAAAGGGCGTTGTAAATTAGGTAATTTGTTAGAAAATTGTGCTTAGTTTGAAACTTTAAATTTCGGCCCAGATAATTTACCAAGGCCTTATAAGCATGTGTGTTGGGACAAGTTGTATCTGTTAAAACTCGGCCCAACGCTAACCTATTGCTATGTGTAATGTGTGTGTATTATTTCCAGTTAAATGAAATATTATATTACAAGTGGTGGATCAGTAGGATGCTAATTCACTTATCAATTCCATTAATCTCTGCCATTGATACTTGAGCTTAGACTAATATGAAGAAAATACTGTGATTACAAGCAAGGATTGTGTTTCATCTGGGGAGAGAGCAGATCCTGTTTCTGATTCAATCTTTTGTTTTCTTCATTTGGTTTTTAATATTGTGGTCAACTATTTTTATACTAAACATAAAGTATGGGATGAGCATGTTCTAATGAGAGTTAACTTTTATGGTAAAAAAGATAAGAGTTAGAAAAGTTGCAAGTAGAAACAAAAAAATTAACAAAAAGTCGAATAACACAAGAAAATTAAGCCTAAAAGAAAATAAACCCGGAGCAATAAACAGATCTAAAGTTTATTCTCCAAAACATGAGAAATCACGGCTTAACAAAGAAAATGCTGGTCTTAGAACCCACAGATAACGAGGAAGTAAGTTTGAATCGAGAAATAGATCACAAGGCCAAAACCGTAACTGATAAACTACTAAAATAATGAACTTCTGATAATACATAGCTTCGGTCACTGGCGTTGCTATGATATACCTATATGCACCATGCACACTATTTCATTGGAGTGCCAGAAATATTATACATACTGGAGATTACTAGGTTGGATTTTCTCATGTTATGTGCTTGATATTCAGCTTTAGAGACTAGAGAGGAGGCGTGAGCAGTTGGGAATTTGGGGCAATTGCCCTTCTTTTAATGTACGTTACTTTCCATTTGTAGTCTATACTGTTAATTAAACCTCACTATGCAATTAAGTAACAGCAGATCAGTGACGATCTTAAATTTCAGGATATGTGCATACCAGTACCAGTTGTAATGGCATGACAATTTTATACAGAGTCATAAATGAAATATACAACACGTCAGGTGCAAAAAGCCTCTTTTGTGAGCAAGAAAGAAAGGGTGCCACATGTTGGGCGGGTTGAGTCGTCCCGGTCTTTTATCTTGTCCATGTCCCTTATCGTCTCACTTTTCTTGCATGTCATAATATATGTTTCACACGGGTATTTCATAAAACAATGTAATCATCATCCGAGACTTCTATCATGTCGTAGTTCAGGAGAACACAGATGTAATTGGCAAGAAAAGGGCTGGGCAATGAAATAATTGTAATTGACCCCTTAAAATAAGAGTTCATTAAACATCAGAAGTGCTGTCACCGAGTATCTATAGAAGCCTAATACTGATAAGTTTCACTGTAGGAGCCTCTCACTTTTAAACTAATTCATACAAAGAAAGATGATTGGAGCACTAATATGATGTTTGAACTAGTAGGTGAAATGGTTTAAGTAATCTATCTTATTGAAATAATTTTAAAATAATTATCAATTCTTCGGTTAGTTTCCTTTCCGTGTGTCCCCTTTGTATAGTCCCTGTCATCTTCAAGTGGTTTGCAAGTACAGTTCTTAAAAGGAGATCATATTAACAAAAAACATGGATAACTACCCTTGAAAAAAATGAGATTAAAATTAAAAGAACAAAATCACCATTAAATTCTCTATAGTTTAAATATCAAATGTATAAAATATGATGCAATAAGCATTTATTTTATCAAACTTTTTTTTTTTGTGGGCATTTAATTTGCGATCAAATTATTCTTAAATTGCACCAAATTTATTGCGAAACCTATTTATAACTACAGAGAACATATATACAATTTTTTTTTTCCAATTTTAATAGCTATTTTGTCAGTTGCACGGTTATCAACGGAGCTTGATTATTTATTCCCCATTTTTTTTATTTAGCTACCTAAAACCCAACGACAGCCCATTTCATTTTCGGATTTTTTAAATAATTTGGGACCAGAATGATTGGTTCTTTCATGGACACCAACAGAAGAAGATTTTATAAACAATTTGGGCCCAGAATGATTGGTACTTTAACAAATCAGGTTTGTTTCTTTATTTAGAGCAAATCGATTGGCGCTGGACACGGGTGTCGATCGTGACTCGCATCTGACCCGCTTACTAACAACTCGTTCTTTACTGGACCGAGCTGTTAATGAGCTAGCTCGTTAGTGGTTCGGTCCAGATTAAACGAGATCGATCTGGGGCCTCGCTAGCTCGGTTAGGTATGAATTTGTGTGCATTTTATGCTGTCTAGCTCGGTTCAGTTCGGTCCAAAATGTTTGTAGAATTTATTTTCTTCTTAAAACAGGGTCCAGCAGCTCGCCAGCTCGGTCCAGATCGCGAGCTGGCTCGTGACGATTATGATTGAAATCTCAGACCCCTAAACTCAGCTCGGTCCAGCTCGCTCGGTTGCTAAACGAGCCGATTACGAGCTGGGCCCAGCTCGTTGCCACCCCTAGAACTGGTGGCTGTTGATCTTAGCTTTGCACAGCAACAGGGGCATCTTCTCCTCTCCAGTTGAATCAGTTAATTGAGAGTGTCCTGAAGTGACAGACTGACAAGAGTTGTCAATCCGATGTGCCTCATAGCCCTCCGATTATCTGGGTTTTTTATTTTTCAGATTAACGGATTTTATTGGAAAAATCCGTTAATCATAAATTCACTAGGGTCTTTCAATTATATATGCTGGTATTTACTGTTTATTCCCTGAGCATCAACTCCTTTAGTCTTCTATATTTTCAAATGCCCAAGGAATACCCATTTTGAAATTGCACTAGATGCTTGTGAAAAATAGAAGTTGGGACAAATGACAGAAGTGTACATGTTGGATTTATTAAATGGTACGCCCGTTATGGGAAATCTGAATCCAAAACCCGACCCGTTATGAAGAGGTGCAGACCCTTCATGAAGAGGTGTGTTAGTATTATATATACTACATCCTGTCCATGTCTCTCTAACAGATAATATAACAGAATAGTAACAGATAAAGAAAGAGAGAAAAACGCACCAAGAAACTCTGTTAATACTTGAAGGTCTTAGGTCGTGGAAAACGCAGGGCTTCCGGCTTCGGCTTGTGATTCCTTGCAGAACCAGTGATACTGCTACGCTCGCAAGATCCGCTTCCGCACGAATATTAACGGAGTAATTTGTAAGTTCTATCCGTTAATTAACATTGGTATCAGAGCTTTAATAGCATGTATTCTGGTTTTAAATTTTCAGTAAAATATGTTTATACATTAGAATAATGTTTGAAAACTAATTTCACGTATTCTGGTATTTATAATACATAATACGGATTTTTTTTTAAATTAATTCTTATGTTTCAGAGTCGTCAAATTTGTTCACTGTTTTGGTTTGATTTGACAAATTTCAGATTTTATTCGAAAATAAATTAGATTTGCAAAATTAATTAATTTTTCTATATAAAAATTTTCAGATTTGATTTACAATTTTTTTTTGTGTAAATTTGATAAATCTGAATACAAATTTAATTTTATAAAACGTATTTAGAATAAATGAACTGTTTTGGAGATTTTTTAAATGCATCTTTTGGAGATGCATAGCAAAATAGTGGTCTTGTACAGTGGGAATTGGAGATGCAAAGCAAAACAATGCATCTTTAGTTTATTTTGGATCTAATACAATTGGGTTGGACAATTTTTTGGTCCAAATGAATTACAACCGTCCAAAGAACCATTTTTTCTCCAGAATTCTCGGAACTTGCCGAATTTTCATTTTTCCGGATTGGATGGTTAATATTTGGTGTGGACCATTTTTATACTTCCAAATTGTATGAGATCCAATTTTAATTCAACCTGCGCTAATGGATGTGTCCATTACTCTGAGAAATGGAGAGATTGTATACACCGGTTCAAGCTAAATAGACTTGGTCCATATCTTGATGATGAACCGCGAAAAGGCTTTTATTGTAGCCGCTGGGGCTTGAACTCTAGTTCTATGCCACATGTGACAAAGACCTTACCACTACACTACAATGACTTTCTTGTTATTGTCTTGATAATCTATTTTATATATACATATTACATAACAGTGGTTTTGCAAAATCGAAATTATTTTTATGAAATTATTTTTTATGTTATACATAATTAGTCCGAATATATTTGTTATGCATAATTAGTCCGAATTACTGATAATAAAATTATTAGTCCGAATTACTGTATCAAATTTTTCTGTTATGCATAATTAGTCCGAATATTTTTTTAATATAAAAAAAAAAAAAAAAAATTTATTGTGCATTATTTGTATAATTTTTAGTGGGAGTTTTGCATAGTGAAATAATTACTGATAATAAAATTTATGGAATTAAAAGATGATTGTGAAACTTAGTGATCTTTCGATTTTAATCTATAGGTATTATTATTATTAAATTATTTCACAGTTGTTGCAAAACTGGAAGTGTTATGCTAGGTATTAAATAATTTCCATTAAGCCATCAGAATTGTGATATGTCCTAACTTAGTTTAATTGTAATTTCTTAGTGAAATGGCATCTGCATCTAGGAATATTGTGGCAGAACTGAATAAGGGTGAAAAACTGAATGGCGATAATTATGAGATTTGGGCCATGAAAATTCAGTATGTCCTGGAAGAACAAGAGGTTCTTACGGTCCTGGATCATATCCTAACTGAACCAGAAAAAGGTAAAACTGAAAAGCACATTACTGACAGTGCTGCATATGAGTCCTGGAAAAAGAAGAACTCCATTGCTCGCATTACATTGCTGAGCAGTATGGACAATGATGTGATGCGTGAGTTTAGGCAATATGATATTGCCAAAGAGATGTGGCTTGCTTTAAAGCAGAAGTTCGGTGGAACTTCTGTTACAAAACTGAGACAACTCACCATCAAGTTTGACACTTACAAGAAGCGTCCTAATCATAGCATGCGGCAACATCTCAGGGAAATGTCAAATATGATTAGTGAGTTGAAGGACGCTGGCCATGTTTTGACTGATGAACAACAACTTCAAGCAGTGATTCGTTCACTTCCTCATACATGGGAACACATGAAGGTGAATCTGTCCCACAACGAGAGTATTACAACTCTCAACGATGCAGCAAGGCATCTGGAACTTGAGGAAGATCGTATTGAGGCATCAAAGCCTCAAGAAAATGAAACTGCTGTGCATTTGGCTGGTTCAAGCTCTCATGGAGGGCAAGGCCAGAAGCGTAAGTCAAATTATGGTCACAAGGGCAAGGGCAAACAAGAGAAAAAACATAAGGGGCAGGATCGTGGCAAGGGAAAGGCTTCTCAGAAAAATTTTAAGAAGCATAATAAAGCCAAGATCAAGTGTTTCAATTGTGGCAATAAGGGTCACTATGCTCGTGAATGCAAAGAGCCCCGCAAGGTACAAATTCCAGAAAAACTTTCAAATTTTTCATATGTTTCAAGTTCTGTTTTTATTGCTGATTCTCATCCTTTGTGGACTGTAGACTCAGGGGCAACAGACCATGTAGCCAAAGATCGTGACTTGTTTGTGGATTTTCGTCGAATTCCGCAAGGTTCAAAATGGCTTTATGTAGGAAACAACTCTCGTGTACCAGTCAAGGGTATAGGCACATGCAAGTTGGATATGCGTGATGGTCGAACCCTCCTCTTACATGATGTTCTCTTTGCACCTGACATTCGACGAAATCTTGTATCTGTAGTAGTTCTTCTTAGATTTGGATTTACTTTGAACATGTGTGGCACTAGTATTAAGTTGTATCTGGATGATGTGTGTTATGGTTATGGATATGTATCGAATGGTTTTATTATTCTAGATGTTATTAATATAATGACTTCTTCTAATATCCATTTTTCTTTAATTACATCATATGCTGATGAAAATGTTGATGTGAATGTATGGCATATGAGATTAGGCCATATTGGACAGCAACGAATGGATAGATTAGCCAAGGAAGGCATGTTAGGCCAGATTGAAAGGGTTAGTCTACCAACATGTGAAAATTGTTTAAAAGGAAAAATGGCAAGAAAACCATTTGGAACAGGAACCAGATCTGAATTTCCATTGCAATTAATTCATTCTGACATTTGTGGACCAATGAATGTGAGGGCACGACATGGAGGTAGATACTTTATCACCTTCATTGACGATTATACGCGATACGGTCACGTCTATTTGATCTCTCATAAATCTGATGCTCTTGCATGTTTCAAGAAATTTATAACCTTGGTTGAAAATCAATTAGACAGAAAGGTTAAGGCCTTACGAACAGATCGCGGTCGCGAATATTTGTCTGATGAGTTCAAACAAATGTGCGAAGAAAAAGGAATACTTAGGCAACTAACCATACCATATACTCCACAGCAAAACGGAGTGGCTGAAAGGAGAAATCGGACTCTTTTGGAAATGGTTAGGTCAATGATGGCTCAAGCAAATCTGCCAATCAATTTTTGGGGTGATGCATTATTGACTGCTGCCTATATTCTAAATCGAGTACCCTCTAAATCTGTTTCTTCAACTCCTTACGAACTTTGGAATAATAGAAAACTAGATCTTAGTAATCTGAGACCTTGGGGATGCACAGCCTTTGTTCATGATTCGTCTCATCAACATGGTAAATTGGGTCCACGAGGTAAAAAGAGTATATTTATACGATACTCTGAACATTCCAAAGGTTATGTGTTCATTGGTGAACAATCGAGTGGGAGTGTAACAGAATTTGAGTCCCGAGATGTCATTTTCTTGGAAAATGAATTTCCAAGAAAGGGTGAGATAGGTCAGGAATTTTCTCTATATGAAGAAGAGGAGCAAGATGATTTGATTGTTGCAAATCGTTTGGTGCATATTCCTGAACCTCCAACAGTATCTCATCCAAGTGGGAGCAAGTCAGTAGATGATGCTGAGCCAAGTTCAGCACAATCACAAATTAGGCATAGCAATCGTGCTAGAGTTCCTAAACGTCATTTTCCAATCGAAAATGAATCTTACATGATTGTCATGCAAGATGAAGAAGAGCCAAGAAATATTCGAGAGGCTCTCACTTGTCCTGCTAAAGAGAAATGGATGAAAGCAATGGAAGAAGAAATGGAGTCAATGAGATCAAATAATGTTTGGGAACTAGTTGATCTCCCTAAAGGACGCAAGGCAATTGGGAACAAATGGGTTCTCAAGATTAAACGTCTAGCTGACGGCTCGATTGAGAGGTATAAGGCACGTCTTGTTGCTAAGGGGTATACACAACAAGAGGGGATAGACTATGAAGAGACTTTCTCTCCTGTTGTAAGATTTACTTCTATACGATTGATACTAGCTATTGTTGCCAGTTTAGATTTGGAATTGCATCAAATGGATGTTAAAACTGCGTTTCTAAATGGCAATCTGGAAGAAGAGATATATATGGAACAACCTGTCAGTTTTGTTGCTGAAGGTCAAGAGCACAAAGTGTGCAAATTGTTGAGATCTATTTATGGTCTCAAACAATCTTCCAGACAGTGGTACATTCGGTTTCATCAAGCAATCATATCATTTGATTTCGAAATGATTGATGAAGACCATTGTGTGTATGTCAAAAGATCCAAAGAAAAATTTGTGATTCTATCACTTTATGTGGATGACATACTGTTGGCTAGTAACAATAAAGAGTATGTGAAAATCATTAAAGAATGGTTATCCTCCAATTTTGATATGAAGGATATGGGTGAAGCAGCATACATTCTTGGAGTGAAGATTGAAAGAGATCGTTCCAAGAAGATGTTAGCTCTATCGCAAGAGCATTACATCAAGAAAGTACTAGAAAAGTTTCATATGCAAGACTGTAAACCCATTGATACTCCGATAGCAAAAGGCGAAGGTCTTAGTTTAAGAATGTGTCCAAAGACTCCAGATGAAAAAGCACAAATGGAAAAAGTTCCTTACTCAAGTGCTGTTGGCAGCCTCATGTATGCTATGATGTGTACTAGGCCGGATATCAGTTTCGCCGTTGGGATGGTGAGTAGATATCAAGCCAATCCAGGACAATCCCATTGGAAAGCAGTAAAAAGAATACTTAGATATCTGAAAGGTACTGCAGATTATTCATTGTGTTTTCAAGGAGAAAATCTGCAACTCATGGGTTACGCAGATGCTGATTGGGGAGGAGATTTAGATGAAAGAAAATCTACCTCAGGCTATGTTTTCTTACTTAGTAATGGAGCTATCTCTTGGAGTAGTAAGAAACAGAGTTGCATATCCTTATCCACAATGGAAGCTGAATTTGTAGCATTTTCAGCAGCAGTACAAGAGGCAGTTTGGCTTAAAAGATTTTTGAATCACTTGGGTTTCGATGAGAATGAAACTAACTCAGTGTTGGTATACAGCGATAGCCAAGCAGCAATCGCTTATACAAAAGATCCCAAGTATCACTCAAAGACCAAACACATTGATACTAAGTATAACTTCGTTAGAGACATGGTGGCGAAAAAGCAAGTTTTCATGCAGTACATATCTACACACAAAATGGTGGCAGATCCTTTTACAAAGGCAATACCTAGAGATGTGTTTATTGGCCATGTTAAGTCTCTAGGGTTACGTAGATTGTAATTATATTTTTTTTTGATTGAACAGTATATTATGTATATTTGTATTTGTGGGATAAATGCAATGAATGCTATTTTCTTATTCATTTATGTTATAATTGTTACAAATTATTTAATACCAATATATTTAGCATAACACATAAGATATAAAATGAAAGGTATGTCAGACAGTTGATTGGCCTTCTCACACAGGCAATCGCTTCTATGTCTTGGTAGGACATAGAAATGAGATTGATTTTAAGCTAGACATGATACAAAAATGTGAGAGCAAGTGCTTAAAATATATATCGCCTTGATAGAGAATCAAGATGAGGTCATATGAATATACTATTATGACCGAAGGTGAAATACCCACTATTTACCTTAACTGTCTTATGCCAAGTGAGAGTCCTGTTATTGGATTTATATGATAAGTAGAGATGTGGACTCAAGTTAGATATTGTGTATATCTGAACTATCACTTGTACGGTATTAAAATTTAGTTTAGACATACGCTCCATAAGAAATGGAGAATAATACCATAACATATGTTTCATACCATATGTGCAATTGACCAACAGGGTAACAGAAGATATGATCTCTTCTTCTTTGTTGTGTGAGACCCGAGAGATAAAAAGGATCTCATAGTACTCGTCGATTTTTTACTAAATACTTGAAGTTTCTTTTCAATTAGTTATTTTAAAATGTTGCCAATGATCATGAATGATGCGATCTAATGGAACATATCTGGATAGCAATTGATTTGGAATGGAGAGATTCTAGATAAAAGAAAAAGATCATTTCAGTGTTACATTAGGTTATATTCACTGGTGCACCAATTATGTTTATGTAACATAATTGTGAATATATAAGTATGGTTGTATCAATACATAAAAGAGATCCTGTAATACTTAAAAAATGTAACTTGATGATCTGGGGTACTGCATATTTACTCTACTTAGATGTTGTTATACATACCTAACAGTTGGATAACAACATATGCTCTCAAATTAAAATATGCTGGTCACGGCCTATTTCCTTGTATGAATTTTAACAGAGTTAAGAGATTACGTTCTCTTAGTTTATAGCGGATATCCCATTTTGTGCGAGTGGGAGATGTTGGATTTATTAAATGGTACGCCCGTTATGGGAAATCTGAATCCAAAACCCGACCCGTTATGAAGAGGTGCAGACCCTTTATGAAGAGGTGCAGACCCTTCATGAAGAGGTGTGTTAGTATTATATATACTACATCCTGTCCATGTCTCTCTAACAGATAATATAACAGAATAGTGACAGAAAAGAAAGAGAGAAAAACGCACCAAGAAACTCTGTTAATACTTGAAGGTCTTAGGTCGTGGAAAACGCAGGGCTTCCGGCTTCGGCTTGTGATTCCTTGCAGAACCAGTGATACTGCTACGCTCGCAAGATCCGCTTCCGCACGAATATTAACGGAGTAATTTGTAAGTTCTATCCGTTAATTAACAGTACAGATGCAGTAAATGTGATTTCAGGATTGTTGTCAATAAATTTACTCTTATTTCACCAACTTGGGTAAAATAAGTGATATCTAAAGCTTATCTGTAATTTTATTTCAAGCTTCCATTTTCATTTCTTAATCTTGGATTTGTGAAGTTCTGAATTGAGCCGGTCGGTTAATTTTACACGACAGTTGTGTTGTTTTTTGTATGAGAAGATGTGAAGAACAAACATTGTAATTTTCTTGGCACCTTTGATATAAACGGCTTATATAATTTGTTTGGAATCCTGAATAAAACAAGCCTGCAAATATACCAGAGGTATGCATATGTTCATGCTATAGATATTTGGCTAGATAGTTTCTTAAATTTCTTTTTGACCGGTATCAATTAAGGGTAAATTGAAGCCAAATCGGGTCAAAATTTGATTTGACTTGAGGGTTACTTGTGGAAATATGCTGAACTGAGTCTTGTCGCAAAATTTCAGGTCAAAATTCTATATTTGCTTGAGCTTAATTCCAAAAACAAGAGTAGGGTTCCATATTTCGTTTGAGATTTGGACAGTACTGAAATCAAAGGTTTATTGCCAAAAATTGTAGCGTGGTTGAATTTATAAGCAATCAAATGGGGTTAAATTGGTTGTAAGTGAGCCTTTTTCAAGGTCCTAAATTGACCTTTGGTGTATTGATTGAGGCTTGGTAAAATAACTAAGAGTGGTCCTTCTATCTGATGTTCAACAGTAAATATTATATTGTATCAGTGCTCTTAGGTAAGATCCTTTAATTTTTGAGTGTTTGTATTTGGTGGTGTTTCTTGGAATTAATGATTCAAAGGGGCGGATCATAAGTGTAGCTGGGGTGCTAAGCCACCTCAAGTTTTCAAATTTTAAATATCAAGTATCTGAAAATTTTACTAATTTGTTTCTTTTATATGTATTAGCACCCCTCCAATAATAATAACAAATTTAAAGGTCTTGAACGTAAATTAAAAATCAAAATCACAGTGTACATGGCTTCATTTTTTATTTGGACGTTTCAATTTCTGTGTTTGCGCATTGAATAAAAAGAAAAGGAATCCTTCCAATTTGGAAAAGTCATACCCATAAATAAAAAATAATGCCCGATCCAATCTTGTGTTATATTGTGTTATACATTTTCTTTATTAAAAAAAAATTAAAGATATTGTTTAGCGCCCCTATACTCAAATCCTAGTTCCGCCCCAGGATTCAGCAGCTATACATATTAATAATCATAGCGCCGAATCAGTTTAGTTGCACAAAACAAAACCTATTTCTCAATATATAAATAATACTGCATTTATTGCTGGTGGCTGTATATCAGGTTTGCTGTCACTGCACTGCTATCAGCAGATCAGCAGAGTGTGAACCACTGACTCCTGATAATAAATCGAAGTTTTGGATGCTGTTCTCTATCCATGGTCCGGAAATTCTATTGTTCACATATCCTAGATCCTCAAACCTAGATAGAGAACATGATCTGAACAATTGGTTAAGGTTTACTAAATTGGCAAGACTAAGTACTGATTCATGTTGATATACTTGTTTTAGAAGGAATTTACAGGATTTAATCAGTTGCTTTCACACACAAGATTCCATTATATAGACACGCAGTAATAAATTAAGCACGCACTAGTATCTACCAGTGTTGTAAAAAACATCTGTTTAGGTCTATTAATCGGCCGATTGGTCGTTGACGGTGACCAAACTGTCACAGATTTTTATGACTAATTGGTCAATTATTTCCAATTAATCGCTTGACGGTATCCATTCGTCCGACAAGAGCATAATGTTATTTACAATACTAGTATCTACAATTCTGGTTTTACATTTGATGCATAATTTATATTAGCACCTGTTAAACTGTAGTGAGCAAACAATTAGAAGTATGGAAAAGTTTATGTTATTATTTTCCTGTGGAAGTGAGTCCTGGCTAATGTCCATTAATTAAAGTTAAAAAAAGTAGGAATGTTATTTAAAAAAAAATCATAAAAGACGACCAATTTTTTATGATTGGGATGGCAGGTCATGACGAGGGAAAACTTAGGAATTCAGATCCAGTGCAGTAACCCAATTTTTGAGTTTTGATCCAAACCGTCCAAGGTGCTCTAACACGAATCTTAAAGAACCTGGACCCCACAAATAATACTGGCCCCTGCGCTACCACCGAATAGGCACCGTACACGTCAAAACTCAAACATTGGGTTACATTAGGGGATCCGGACTCAAAACTTAGGGTCTGATCGGAACACACCACTTAATAGAGTTCAGTTGATTTCAATTCACTAGAATTCAATAGAGTAGAATTCTAATTGAACTTTGTTAATGAGAATCAAAATGGAAAAGAATTGAGTTCTTCTCCATTATTGATTGAAAAATATACATGAGAAATGATTTCATTTGAATAAAAATGACACTTGTACCCTTAAACTGATTAGATGTGATGATTAGTAACAATATAATGGTTTTTCTCATTTTAACACAAATTATAATACATTCAGTGCCGCATAATTTAAATCAACATGCCACATGCTAAGTACATCATCTACAACGAAGAACTTTTCAAAATTAAATAAAAATAGAAATTGAACACTAAGTACATCATCTTAGTGATAAGGTTGGTTGCAAAAATACGAAATTAAATGCCTTGATGGGTCTTGATTTATAATGACACAAGATGTGTCTAGATTACAACACAGTACCAAAAAAATTAAATTAAAAAGAATTAAAAGGTGGGGATGAGTTTAAATAAAGAAAGAAGAACAATGATTAAACAAATAACAGAACGCCAGAATTCCTAAATCACCCTTGATTAATTGCCTGCAGTGGACCAACTCTTCGTTCCTTTTCCTTTGCTGTTAGCAGCACCAGGTTGTGAATTCTTCCGTGATCTCTCGTGCTACTAGCTGCACCGTCTTGTGTTGATCCGTAAAAAAATGTCTACATCGTTCTCTCCACGCGACGAAGCAAGTAACAGTCTGCAGAGTGATAATTCCTTTGCAAGAAGTGTCGGCATTGTAGCGTGGTCAAGTGCTGGTCTCTGATGATACCTACAATCTGCTCCATGGCTGAGCACTTCCCAAAAGATGCTGCACTGATTCTCCGTCAGTACGACACATATAGCAGATGTTAGCAATGCAATACCCCTTTCTTATTAGATTATCAATGGTCAGCAATCTGTTCCACAGCAGCAGCCACGCAAAAACTCAAACACATATAGCAGATGTTAGCATGTAGTCTCTGTTCTCAATGCACTGATTCTCCGTCGCTATGCGTGTTCCGATCAGCGGATTTAAATAAACGTCAAATTTCTTTTTTTTTGATGGTCGGTCAGCAAAGCTGACGACAATATATTAATTAAGAAAAAGTTATTTACAGAAGTTCTTAAACTTAATTAAAAATAATCTAGCTAGCAGCAATTGCCTCAATCATTTTACAAAATTCGGAGCCCTCATAACCCCTAACCCTCCAACGGTTACCATTGAGCCCAAAAGTTGATATCCAAGATCGTATCATTAATCAGTATCCACACCGGTCTGCTCTTATCCGAGAAAAGTCTCCTGTTTCTTTCTCTCCAAATGGCCCACACCCCGGCCGCCCATATTCGGTCCCATAGGCACTTAAGATGGGGGGATCCGGACGATCTGCCCCGAGTCCATGCTTGGACGATGTTCTGGGCCGTGGTTGGGCCCAGGTTGAAATTGTTTCGCAATCCTGTCCAGAAGTTAACCGAAAATGGGCATTCCCATAGTAAATGGTCTCTGGTTTCTCGCGCCGCGGAGTTACACAAATGGCAGCCCTGTTGAACATTGCACCCCCTGACAGCCAGTATTTCCTGTGTGAGTATTCTGTTTGCCAGCATGAGCCAAATAAAAATTTTGACCTTTGCGGGTGCTCGTATTTTCCAAAGTCGTGTGTTAAATTTGCATACAAATCCCCTATTATGCATGAGTTTGTACGCTGAGGCACAGGAGAAGTTTCCTTCCGGCGTCCAACGCCAGTAAATGCGATCTATTGTTTCAGTGGATACACGGAAGAAGGGCAGCTGCTTGGACAGTTCAGTGATGAAGAAGGAATGCGGTGCCGTGAGTAGATTATCCGGGGATGTGATGTTGTGTAATCTTCTTATCGTCGCAGGCCACAGTGAATCCGGTTTACTAGCAATCAGCCATACCCACTTGGTCAGCAGGGCCTCGTTTTGACACCCCAGATCTATTATTCCTAGTCCCCTATTGGATTTTAAAGAACACACCGTTTCCCAATTGACCAGGCAATTAATGCCTCTACATATATCGCCCCCTTTCCATAGGAAGCTTCTCCTCATTTGGTCGATGTGTTTGAGTACGCCCTTTGGTATTCGCAATGCCTGCATGTAGTGGAGCGGAATGGCCGATAGGACCGACTTAATTAGGACGACTCTTCCCCCATAGGATAAGAAATTAGCAGACCATCCCTGTAACCTGTGCCTGATTGCCTTAAGCATTGGATCGAAGAGAACCTTTCTCGGTTTGGTGACCGTTAGGGGGAGGCCGAGGTATTTAATCGGTAAGCTAGACGGAGGCGATCCCAGGATCCCTTGAATTGTTGGGATGAGGGGCCCCGGAATTGCCACCGGCACGAAAGTGCTCTTATCTCTGTTTATCCGTAGGCCCGTCAGTGACGAGTATGCTCGAAGTACCCTGGTAATTATTCGCAGCGTTGCGGGGTGTGCCTCCGCAATAATGATGGTATCATCCGCAAATTGTATTATCTCCGGTAGCAGAAAAATTGGTTGCGGCATGGTGGAGCGGACATTTTAAAGCATTCTTGTGAGAGAATCGGCCACCAAAATGAACAGCATAGGGGAGAGAGGGTCCCCCTGTCGTAGCCCTCGTTTATGCTTAAAGTACCTTGTTTGGGTGCCGTTTACCTTTACCGTTGATGTTGAGGTGTTCAGGATTGTCAGAACTGCAGAGGTCCAGTTAGGCGGGAATCCCCTTTCAATTAACATGTTGACCAGGAAGCACCAGTCGACCGTGTCAAAGGCTTTCGCGAAATCCACCTTGTATAGTATCGCCGGTAGCCTCCTATTGTGGCAAAACCCCAGGAATTCTCTCGCTGCAAGAAAGGATTCCATCAGGGATCGACCCCTGACAAAAGCCGTTTGGTTCTGTTCGACCAGTTTGTCAAGATGCGGTTGTAATCTATTGGCCATGACTTTGGTGACAATCTTGAGGATGGTATTTATCACGCTTATTGGCCTGTAATCAGACACGGCTTCCGGGTTCTGTTTTTTTGGAATTAAGGTGATTGCAGCCCGGTTAAGGCGGCCCATGCAGACCTGGTTGGTCATGCATTTTTGAACAAAGGCAACAACCTCATCCTTAACGAGATCCCAGAAGGACTTGTAGAATTCGATAGGCAAGCCGTCCGGCCCACTCGTTTTTCCGCTCAGCATGGCCTGCATTGCACTTAAGATCTCTCCCTCTGTTACTGGGTCATCCAGTCCGCTTAGGTCATTGCTGTAGCTCGGGCCAATCTTGCCCGTTAGGTCAAAAGAGCGAGTTTGATTGTGCTGAGCCGAATTCATTCTTGTCTTTATGACTCTGCTGGTGGAGTTTGACTGACTAGTGAAGGTGGTTGGGATGTTATTAATGGTGGTGTATTTAGGAGAGGTGGTAGATTTGTGCTGGTGGGGGTGAAGATTTGTAGCTGATGAGGTGAGTGGGTTGCCATTAATGCCATTAATGGCTAGTATTGTTATAGGTTTAGGTAGGCCGGTGGGGTGATGGTGTGCATTAATGGTGGGATGGGATGAGAGGAAGGAATGAGTGTACCTGGACTGAAATGTATTGTACCTTTGATGAGAAAGAAACTTACCTTGCTCAGCTGGTTTGGTACTGGAGTGGGATTTGTGATGATTGTGCCTTCTTGGGAAGGAGAATCTGTTTTGCAAATGTCCTTGGTTGTACTGTCGATGGGTGGGAAGATCATTGCTCCTCCTAGTGAAGCTTTGTTTCCCCCGGCGTGACAGTACGGTGAACCATCCCCCACCAGTGGGGACTGCGTTTTTCATGCTTGGGAATCGCCGGCTTGGTCGCCTCCTTAGCGGGTCCTCAATTTTTTTGCTGTCTTTCTTATTAAGCGAGTCACGTCAAATTTCTTATTTTGAAGGAGGAAAGTTGGTTCCGATCAGACTCTTATAGAATGATTTTTCTGCCTTTGTTCTCTTTTGCACCTTCCACAACAAATGTCGTCTCTGTTGAACATTCCTGTAAATCGTTTTATCATTTAAGAAAATTAACCTGCGGTAAAAAAAAAATTTGTCCGTGTTATAGTAATAACATTTTTTTATCAAGATGGAGTTGCATTAGGGACATTAGATCCCGAATTTTGTCATTTGAGGTCCTAATGCCTTAAGGTAGATGCCATGACGAGGGGTGCTGATATTAACAACACTAACTCTTTTATTGACACAACACTTTCCAATATTTTAATTGTTTAGATAAATCTGCCTTTCATTAATTATTTCCTTTTAAAATTTAATCTTTCTCTTATATCAATGTCCACCATTTTTTCCTTCCCAGTTAATTTTTCTTTTGAGAAAATCAAAATCATAGATATATTACTATATATATAATAGAGTCTTATAGCAAAAGTACAAGAATTAAACAATAAAATCATGGAAGTTGATATGAGTACCCGCACTCCAGTACCCGCATTGTACCCGCACCTTAACTGTCATAATTCTGACGATCTGTGAGGAATTTTGTAAATCTAAAACCACAAATATCTTCTACGTAATTTTCTCTTTCAAATGAGATCCATAATGACGTATTTTCAGGCTTGTCGTCACGCAAGTATTTATACCTATACTTGCAAGTATTTTTTTACATATGACACTGGATTACATCTGAAAGTATTAATATCAAGTATTGTAAGTATTTATACCTATAAGGTCAATTATTTTTGTTAGAGGAAAGTCGACGCGGAGGCTATTAGAGAATGCTGATGGGGGATACGGGGTCCCTACTACTTCATTAGAGGAAGGTTGACGCGGGAACGATTAGGGGACTGGAAAAGGGGATGATCATATCAAGTTACGCATGCAAGTATTTATATCTTATTTTGCAAGTATTAATATTTTATGTTCCAAGTATTTATACATATGAAGGTTGACGTGGAGACGAGTGTGGAGACTGGGAAAGGGGGACCATATAATTAGTGGGGACCATAGTACAACCTTCCTCTAATTAGTGAGGACCATAGTACAACCTTCCTCTATTGTTGCTGCGGGTACAATACGGGTACTGGAGTGGGGGGATTGAAATAATTATTCTAAAATCATTAGACTACTATTTCATATTTGGTATATGACCCTTCAATTTTCTTCACCACAAAAGCAATTGTTCTGATTTTTCAACACTATTATTGAATTATTGAATTTCAATCTCGTCCAATCATATTATTATCTTCTTCATTTGTTTAATTCAAATAATCGGAAAACATAAATTATAACGTTTCATTCAATTTTATTTAAACATACATATATTTAAAAGTACATAACTACGAGAATAATTAAAAAAACCCTCAAGCAATATAGTTGTGTTTGTCTGGACCAATAAAAATACATATACCATATTATTTATTTAATTTATCAAAAATAATAAAGAGTAAGATAATATATTGGTTCATTCTCCTGTCGCTCAATGCTTGAGATTTGTTATATTTTTCTCCTCTTTTGAAAGGTTTAAAAAATAATAAGAGAAGATCTAATAATTATGAAAATCAACCAAGTAATAAATGACCATACGACTTTCAAAAAATAAATGACCATACCATATAATTACATTACAAAAAAGAAAGATATGACAACTATGGTAATATTTATGAGGGGACAAAATTGTCCATCCAATTCAAATATTTGAAGATGTTGTGTTAATAAAATAAAACATGGTGTTAATATCACTGCCTCATGACAAGATATATGTCAATTTTAGATCGAAAATTTTGACAATTTTCAGCTTCCCTTTAGGTTCTGTCTATCTGTATTTTTCTACTAGATTGGGTAACTTTGTAAGTGGGATTGGCTTTGTGTTGAAAAACTTTGTGCCATCATACTTCTCATAAATAATTCAGTAATAATTGGTATTCTGTACTTACTAAATTTGGCAATCACGCAGGGCGTATTTAAAGGTTAGCCAGGAGTGGCTAAGTCTTATTTACTTTTAGTCAGTGATTAGTAATTAGAGCTTAATTTTGTGGTACGAGGACTTGAGTTTAAATTCCACCAACATACGTTATATTTAAAAATTTTGCCACTCTTATTATAATTTTCTAGTTCTGCCCTGCAATTACACCCCCACCTCATCTGAAATGACTTATCCATTGAAGGAGGCATCTGATTCATCATTCATGGCTTACATTCATCTGTAATTCTCTGGAGTGCATTCCCTTACCAACAAAAAACTCAATTAGCTAGTAAAATGATAAAAAAAACATGTTCTACAAGTATCAAGAAAAAAAAAAGAAAAAGAGAAAAAAGAAGCAAATCTAATGCTCCAAATATTCCCCCAAATTCATGGCTCTCAGACCCAAATGTGGGCCATAAGCTTTTGAAGAATCCAAATGTAAGGCCCAATTGTAGGGCCCAAGAAAATCTCTCTTCCAATCATCAATCACAGTTCACATTACGATGGTAAAATCCGTAGAGAAAATCAGTCAGTCCCAAGTCACGAGCAAAACAATCTAGAAGGAAGAATCGGCGTAACTCCGATTCAAAGCAAACATAAGGTGAGTCTATTTCGATTCAAAACGCCGACACATAGATTTTGTTTTACTGGTACGAACCAAAGGAGAGATGAGTCAAACAGTCATGGTTTATTTTCTAATGCTCACAACATGTTTGACAGATTGACATAATGAAGAAAAATTATGGTTTCTTTTTCATTTTTGCAAATTTAGAAGGGTAAATATGATATTATGTTTAAAGGGGGGAAAGGCAAAAATTCCTTGACAAAATTACGTAATTTTAAGGTTTTTAACGGTGTATATCGAAAGAGGAAGTCATGAGCCATGAGGGATAATCTGTAAACCTTGAATTTGGTACCATGATGAACCACCATATATGTAATGTGGTACGGTCCTTTTTTAAAACAAAATAATTATTTGTTGAATTTCTGTCACACAAAAAATATCTATCCAGATTGGTACTTGATATCTCATAGGATGAAATTTGTCTACTCTACTACAAAGGCATTATGCATTGCTTCTTCAAAACCACATCAGATTACAAAGCCGGACCGAACCCGCTTGGATTGTCTACCCATATCCAACCAATCCGTAGATATCCCATTAGTTGAAGCTCTAAAAACTACTGCCACTGAACAAGTCACATGCTTCCACTTCCCCGGCCACAACCGTGGTAAGGCAGCACCACCTTCTCTTTTGTCTCTTATTGGCTTGCGTCCATTTGTCCATGACCTGCCCGAATTGCCCGAGCTGGATGACCTCTTCTCACCTCAAGGACGGATACTAGAGGCACAGAATCTGGCTTCTCAGCTTTTTGGGGCCAGCAACACTTGGTTTCTCGTGAATGGGAGCACCTGTGGGGTCCATGCAGCTATAATGGCTACATGTAACCCAGGCGATACTCTTATCCTACCTCGAAATTCACACCTGTCAGCCACCTCTGGTATGGTGCTCACTGGCGCAATACCAAAATATATCATGCCAGTTTATAACTCTGATTGGGATATTGCTGGTGGGGTCAGTGTGTCAGAGGTACAAAGGATGGTACAAGAAGTAGAGAGAGAAGGATGTAAAGTAGGAGCTGTTTTAGTGACCACTCCTACATATCATGGCATCTGTAGTAATTTGGAAGAAATTGTGAGGATATGCCACAGTTTGGGTATCCCGGTAATTGCTGATGAGGCTCACGGGGCTCACTTTCGGTTTAACAAGGCTTTTCCGAGATCAGCTTTAGAACAAGGTGCTGATTTAACAGTGCAATCCACACATAAGGTTCTTTCTTCCTTGACCCAATCTTCAATGCTACATTTATCAGGTGATTTAGTTGATCCGGTTCGGGTTAGCAGATGTCTTCAATTGCTCCAAAGCTCAAGCCCTAGTTATCTCCTTCTTGCCTCTTTAGATGCTGCTAGGGCTCAGTTAGGTGATGACATGCATATATTTGACCAAACCTTGGATTTGGCTTCAGAAGCTAGAAAACTAATTCGAGAAATACCGGGTATTACTTTGCTGGATTTATCTTCTTTTGGGTTAAATTTCTGCGAAATGGATCCTTTGCGTATCACCGTTGGGACCTCACGTCTTGGGTTATCGGGTCATGATTCAGACGATATATTATACGAATACTATAAGATAGTTCCAGAGCTTGTCGGAACCTGGTCTTTGACCTTTGCTTTTAACGTAGGGACCCGGCATATGGATGTAGAAAGGCTTATTCTAGGGTTAAAGCATTTGTCAGATAAATTCTTTCATGAGAACTCTAAGATAATATTTAATGAAAGAGATGGTTCATTTGAACCATTTGAGAGTAAACAAATGGAATTGACTCCTAGAGATGCATTCTTTGCTAAGAAGAGGACAGTGAGCATAGCAGATAGCATTGGTGAGATATGTGGTGAATTAATTTGCACATATCCACCTGGTATTCCATTGCTTATTCCAGGTGAGGTTATAACAGAGGATGCCTTAACCTACTTGTTGGATGCTCAGAAGCAAGATGCAACTGTTAGTGGTGCAGCTGATAAGGCACTTTGTTCTATAATTGTGTGCGATTAGTGAATTATACACAAAATTTTGTGGCATGCAAATTTTGCGAGATTTTGGATATTTCGGCTGAAATTATGAGCTTAACTTATCGATTGATTGGTGTTGCACAATTAATTTTTATTTTTGTGAATAAGATATAATTTTTATTCAATTAAAGCTAGATCTAAGCTATGCAACAATTAGTGGTAACCTTTTATCATGATCAACAGTGAGGATAAATAAATTATATAATAGAGAATGATCCACCGCTGAGAATTAGTACAAGCCTGATTTAGTGGCTTAGAGTAATTTAAGATAGCTGGTTTACTAAGTGGAAATACTGATAAGTAACGACTGGTACCTGTCAGGTCCAGTACAGTAACTAATCAACGTGCAGCAGAATGATTGAAAACAACAAGACTAAAAGAAAATAAAACCAGAAAGGATTATAAGATATTAAAAACTTCTGATCATCAAGAAAAATAAAATTCATTCATAATAAAAGGAGACAAAACTAACAAGTACTTTAATCCATACAACTTTGAAAATAAGGAACCTAAATATCACACTATACTAGGGGTGTAAACGGATCTGGATTATCCGGAGGATATCCGCTCCGAATCCTGTTATAATCCGTATCCGAATTTAAACGGAGCGGATAGTTTCGGATATGGATCCGGATATTTTTTGTATAGGGAAATATAACCCGGATACGGATAGTTTAAACGGAGCAGATAGTTCCGGATATGGATCCGGATATTTTTTGTATAGGAAAATATAACCCGGATACGGATAGTTTCTTGAAGGTATAAAACGGAGCAGATATCCGCATATATCCGGATCTGAATTTGACATTGTCGTTTCCAGTTTCAGATCCAACTTTGGTCTTTAATGCTCGCGACGGAAGGTGCCTTGTATCTATCTCGTCTTTTGGTTGTGGGATAATATCTATTCTTTTGTTTTCGGCGAACCGACTTTCTTTTTTCCGGATGAAAAGAGGCATGCACGTAGCCAGGAGAAAGTTACTTTTTTAAATTTATAGTTTCTATAGTAGTCACTATCAAGTGTCAGAGGAAATTCAAATTATTTGAATTTTGGAATATTTTCGTAAGCAATCTTATAAATTGTTAAAAACATTATTCTTACTTTAGCCCATCTCTCTCTCTCTATATATATATATATGAGTGAGGCTACGGTACTATGCATAGCACGGTTGGGTCTGTGCTACCTGCTCGACAAAGAGCTAGAAGGCGGAGAAGACCTTCTTCTGCAGATGAAAATCAATTATTACCCTAAATGCCCCCGGCCTGACCTGGCACTGGGAGTCGAGGCCCACACCGACATAAGCTCCCTCACATTCATCCACTCCAATGGTGTCCCCGGCCTACAGGTATCCATTTTTTTATGTTCTTTTTTCTGAGGAAAATAGATCTTGTCTTTGTACTGAGTACCGACCCTTCATTTTACCGACCAAATTCTGAATTTCCAAAAGGGGCTGATGTGACCATCTTGGTTATTGTCTAACCAAATTCCGCATTTGAAATTTAATAATTTTAGGTGGAACTGATAAAAAACACTACGGTTCATTACATAATTTTACAAGTACAGTAACCAGCATTTTTTTTAATGTAATATTAAATGATATTCAAAATTTATTAATGTTAATAAACAATATGTAAATCGACCAACATTCCTTTTACTTTTAGTATTTTTTCATAAAAATTAAAAAACATTTTTAATTTTTTTTAAATCGAACAGTTCTCAACTATATGTCAAATACCCTCTCGATCAGAATCAATCGTTTATATCCAAATTGAAACACCTCAACACATTTGCACATACTAAAATGCAGGTTTTGAAGGATGATCGTTGGATCACAGCAGAGTGCATTCCAGACACGATGATCATCCACGTAGGCGACGCCCTAGAGATATTCAGATTCAAATTTGAGTCTAATGGGCTTTTATATGCTTTTAATAAAGGGTAAAATAGATATTTTAAAATTTTAGAATGAGTTTTAATATAAAAGACAATAAAATGGGTAAATTTGCGAGTATTTGAAGTTTAGAGAGGGAAATACGTAATTTTAAACTTTAGAAGGGAAATACTTAATTTTGAAGTTTTGGAGGGGTATACGTGAAATTCCCCAAAAAAAAAACATAATAATAAATTACTATAGAAAAAAATTAAAATCAACCTACAAATAGCCAACATTTTTATTAATACTCTAAAAAAATAAAAATTATCATATCTGCTCTCAAAGACAAATTTGTATTAAAAATGTCCTAACCGCCTGCCTCTGAGGCGATCCAATATCTATAGCAGACCGCCCCCTGCTGGGCGGTCCACTATGCATAGCAGACCGCCCCCTGCTGGGCGGTCTGCCTTTTCTTTTTTTTAGGGTTAATTATATATTTAATTTGTTTTAATGTTTTATAATATGATATATATTTATTTGTTTTTGATACGTCCCTTTCCGAGGGGGCCGAGCCGTACTTGGGTTTGACCCGGTAAGCTGGAGATGCGTCCTGTCACAGGGGAACAGGCTGTGAGAGAACAGGGTCCAGTGAAGTGGGCTCGTCCCGTTTCGGGCGAAACGGGCCGAGGCTGTTAACACGCGTGGAGGTGGTGAGGTATCAGCGCTCTAACCCTTCAGATACCTCTTTATAGTATCGTTAGTAATAAATGTGATCCGTCCCTTTAATGAGGGACTTTCTGCCTTAAATAGGGGGCGCCCTACTGTAGCGGGGTCTTGTCATCATTAATGACAAGGGTCCGCATAATAGTTGAGAGCGTCCGCATAATAGGCGGTAGTATTCACATAATTAGTCTTTAAGCCGAACAGCGAGGCCGTATGTCGGTCTTCCTCGGCTGTTTGACATTTAGGCTTTAAGCCTTGTTTTGTTCGATCTCAGATTGGCCCCGGGAGAAGTCCGAGTCCCAGAATGTCTTTTGTCTCGGGTTGGCCCCGGGAGGGGGTCCGAGTCCCGGGCTATCTTTGGTCTCGGGCTGGCCCCGGGAGGGGGTCCGAGTCCCGGCCTGTCTTTTAGGCCGTAGCCTGTATTGGGGGTCCTATTTTGCTTTGTTTTTAGACCGGTCCTTTGCGGATCTGAGTCTAAACAAATGCTTTATGGGCCAGGCTTGGGCTTATTAAGGGCCATTGACACATGGACCTATCAGTTTTAATGTTTTATAATGTGGTATATTTATTTGTTGTAATGATTTATATGATATATATTTATTATTTGTTGACGATTATATTTTTATAATTGACGATTATTTTTATATGTTATATAATTGCCGATTACTTATTTGTTTTTTTATATAATTGGTTAGTGTTTTATATTTAGTTGTTAATGTTATAAATTTGTTAATGTTTTAATGTTTGTAATGTTTTTAATGTTTTAATGTTTTATATTTATTTGGTTAATGTTATAAATTGGTTTTTCCGACTAGATAAACAACAAAACTAGGTAATCTAAATAGCCGATATTTTTATTAAAACCCAAAAAAAAAACAAATTATCAAATCTGCTCCCACCCCAACTTTATTTTTATTTCTACCCCAACCGCCCGTGGGCTGGGCGGTCCTATTTCCCAACCTGACCGCCCAGCAGCCGGGCGGTCCACTTTTCAAACCTGACCGCCCAGGGGCTGGGCGGTCTTCTATTATTTTTTTTTTATAAGAGTTTTATGTTTTAATTGTTTGAATGTTTTATATTAAATTGTTGTAATGATTTGTTTGAATGTTTCATATTAAATTGTATGATATATATTTATTATTTGTTGACGATTATATTTTTATAATTGACGATTATTTGTATATGTTATGTAATTGTCTAGCTTTAATATAATTGATTAGTTTTATATTAAGTTTTGTTAATGTTTAAATGTTTCTAAATGGTAATCGAAATGGTAATCGAAATGGTAATCGAAATGGTAAGTCTAAACAACAAAAGTATTAATCGAAATGGTAAGTCTAAACAACAAAAGTAGTAATCTAAATGATAAGTCTAAAAATGAAACATAACAGTCCAAACACGAAATATAATAATCCAAACTAAAATACTAGAAACCTATCAAACTAAAAAAAATATAAAACCCTAACGGCGACGACGAGGGCGAGGTCCGGAGAGGTCCAACCTAGTAGGTGCATGGCGGTCCCTCTGCGACGGCGGACGCCTCTGGGGAACCTCATCCACCTGCATGTCATCGTGTACGGCCTCGCGCGCCCATGGGTCCGCCCCTAGGTGTAATGCATGCTCCCCATGGATCCCCGCCTGTGTACGCAACACCCACGGATCGGCCTCCCAAGTAGGAGGATACGTGGCCGGAGGCGGTGTGCCAAATATAGCAGCGGCAAAGCCATCTGCAGTCTGTGCCCCACTCCCACTGGCCTCGCCGTCGTGCTGTCTGGGCTCCATATACTGCGGTCGGTGGGAGCTAGCTGGCTCCCATCCGCCCTCATCTGGAGCTAGGTCATCCAAAGAGAATGAGGCGGCGACGGCGGCGGCGGCAGCTTCATCCTGCATGTAAACAATGTTAAATTAAAGACATAGAAGTAACGAGTAAATTAATTAAATAATGAACTTTTGCTACCTCGGTAAGCTGCACTGGAACTCCATGCTCGTTGTAGTACGCGTTCCACGCGTTGTTGTTCAACACCCATTGGTGGATCGCCCAACCCGAGTCATCATCTGCAGAAATGAAGATAAATTAATAAGAATGATCTTTTAGAGATACACTTAATAATGATAATTTGTATGACATATTATTACCTGCAGGAGGTGGCGGCATCTCCGCAGCGTAGATAGGGTCTCCAGGCTGCTCCGGATCTGGTGGTGGGGCCTTTATCTCGCGCCAATTGATGTCCTCCCCATCTATCCGTAAACCCCACAAGGCGCTGACGTCACCTAGTGTGACTGTCATCTCCCCAACCGGAAGGTGAAATGTATGCGTCTTCGGTCGCCATCTCTCCACTAGACCGCAAACGAGAGCCTGGTCAATATCGCAGTGAGTCATAGTGGCCAGCTGATACAACCCGAGATGCATGATGCACTGCTCCATCAACGGGTGACGGACGTATCGTATCTCGGGGGTGCGATGTCTCACTGTCAGCATCGTCGTGTCCTGCATTTTACAATGATTTCAATATAAACGTCTAATTAAATAATGTTATTTAAATTAGGAATACAAAACCAACGTACCTCCATAGATGCAAGTGAGACACGGTGCCTGACATGTGGGGTCCACAGAAGAGGACTAAATGTGTCAGGATGGTGAGGGGGATAATCTCCAAAGGGAGCATCTGCACCGGACGTCTCTGCACCGGATGCCTCTGCACCGGATGCCGCTGCACCGGATGCCGCTGCACCGGATGCCTCTGCATCGTGATAATGTGAACTCTCCCCCGTCTCCAGAGGGGCATCCCATGCACGTCCCCGTCTAGTTCTGACCATACTACATTTCAATAAACAGAAGATTCTATCTTATAAATCCTGATTTATAAACCCTAACTTATAAACTCCAATTCTGTCAACCCTAAACCCTAATTTAACAATTCAACCCTTATCTAACAATTCAACCCTAAACCCTAATTTAACCCCTAAACCCTAATTTAACTCCTAAACCCTAATTTAACCCCTAAACACTAAATTAACAATTCAACCCTAAACCCTAATTTAACAATTCAACCATAATCTAACAATTCAACCCTAAACCCTAATTTAACCCCTAAACCCTAATTTAACTCCTAAACCCTAATTTAACCCCTAAACACTAAATTAACAATTCAACCCTAAACCCTAATTTAACAATTCAATCATAATCTAACAATTAACCCTAAATCCTAATTTGATCCCTAAACCCTAATTTAACCCCTAAACCCTAAATTAACAATTCAACCCTAAACCCTAATTTAACAATTCAACCCTAATTTAACAATTCAACATAATTTAAACAATTCAACCCTAAATCCTAATTTAACAATTCAACCCTAATTTAAACAATTCAATCATAAACCCTAATTTAACAATTCAACCCTAATTTAACAATTAAATCGCGACAGGAAAATCAACAACCCGCACACGATAATTAACAATTCAACCCTAATTTATAAACTTCAGTTTTGTCAACCCTAAATCCCTAAACTACAAACTCTAATACCGGAAACCCTAATTTTTAACAATTCAATCGTTTCGGGAAAATCAACAACCCGCACACGATAATTAACAATTCAATTCTACCAATCGTTCCAATGCCAATACAAGATACAAAATATAAATTAAAAAAATTATTTAGAAACTTACCCGAAAATAATCGGACTGTCGCCGAGATGGCCGGAATTAGGGTTCGGGTGAGAGAGAGAGAGAGAGGAAGAGAGAGAGAGAGGAAGAGGGAGAGGAAGAGGGAGAGGAAGAGAGAGAGAGAATGGCAGATTTGAAGAGAGAGGAAGCTCTAGAGAGAGAGAGGAAGAGAGAGAGGAAGAGAGGGAGAGAGAGAGAGCACTAGAGAGAGAGCAAGAGAGGGAGAGAGGGAGAAAGAGACGAAAGAGAGAGAGATGGTTCGGGCGGCTGGGGTGGTGGTTCGGGCGGTGGGGTGGTGGTTCGGGTGGTGGGGCTGGCTGGAGGCAGAGACGAAAGAGAGAGAGATGGGGAGCGGTCTGCTCCCAGCGGACCGCCTATAAAAAAAAAAAATTAACAGTGGACCGCCCAGCCCCTGGGCGGTCAGGTTTGAAAAGTGGACCGCCCGGCTGCTGGGCGGTCAGGTTGGGAAATAGGACCGCCCAGCCCACGGGCGGTTGGGGTAGAAATAAAAATAAAGTTGGGGTGGGAGCAGATTTGATAATTTGTTTTTTTTTGGGGTTTTAATAAAAATATCGGTCTAAATAGTAAGTCTACAACATGAAACATAACAGTCCAAACATAAAATATAATAATCCAAACATAAAATACTAGAAATCCATCAAACTAAAAAAACATAAAAACCCTAACGGCGAGGACGAGGGCGATGACCGGAGAGATCCAACCTAGGAGGTGGACGGCGGTCCCTGTGCGGCAACACACGCCTCTGGTGAACCTCATCCTCCAGCATGTCGTGTACATCCTCCTGCACCCATGGGTCCTCTACCGCCCAATGATGCCCCTCATGGATCTCCAGCTGTGTACGTAACACCCATGGATCAGCCTCCCAAGTAGAATGATACGTGGCCGGAGGCAGTGTGCCAAATATAGCAAAGACAAAGCCATCTGCAGTCTGCTCCCCACTCCCACTGGCCTCGCCGTCGTGCTGTCTGCTATAGATATTGGACCGCCTCAGGGGCGGGCGGTTAGGGCATTTTTAATAAAAATTTGCCTTTGAGGGCAGATTTGATAATTTTCATTTTTTTTGGGTATTATAAAAATGTCGGCACAAATAGAGAAAAAAAAGTACGAAATATATCAGCTACTTTTTTTTTATGTGAGAAATATCAGCTAATGACTCCCGTTGACTGCGTGAGTGCGTGTGCATCTCGTCTTTCCCAATTCTCCAAAGTCGAAAACTCAAACTCCTAGATTCTCCGTATTGCGATATTACTTCCTCGAATCTCGTTCGCTCTTCGCTTATTAGAGGTTAGTCTCTCTGGATGCTTTTAAGAGTTTTTGAGTTTGTTGCCAGATATAAGAGGGGTTGAGAACGAAAGGTTTAATATGGGTTCTGTTGTGATCTCATCAATAACTTGTCTTTTTAATTGGAAAATGAAAAACAAGGAATCTCGTACAATCTCCAGAGATTTGGAATTTCAAGGCAACTAATTGTGCACACTACTTCTAGGGGGGAGTTGGGGGTTGGACCAAAGAGTTTTCAATAGTAAGGTAATAATGAGTTGGGTCACAAAAACCAGTAATGTATGTTCATATAGGTTTTTTTTAATACTGAGGAAGTAAAATTAGTGTGCTAATATTTGAAGATAAACAAGCCCATGTTTTGAGCATCGGGTTAAATTGTTACGGGTAATGTCTGCGGATTTGCCACTCAGAACCATTTCCTATTTGGGAAAAAATACATAAGAGATTAGGTTACTAACTGTTCTAAATTCAATGAAGAATGCTACTCAAGGTTACAATTTCTTGTTTGAAAAATGAAAAATATGAAGTCAAGTTACTTTAGACAATGCTTATGGAAGTATGTTGTACCAATGAGAGTTGGGTTGTGCTGAAAATAACAAGAATGCTGCTCTTTTGTGTTATTTTACAATTGTTGCAGTCAAGGCCGGATACAGGATTTTCGTGAGGGCACTAATCGGGTTCAAACCCATTAACTTGTCGGGTACACAATTACAACTCAGTCCCTATAACTATGTTTATTATAAAATCCGTTATAATCATAAAATCGATATACACAACATTGAATCATTTTTCCTAACCTAATTAAAAAGTTCGTTTGGCATAGTTCAAAGTGGAACTGTTCTTAGCCAATTAGTAAATTGAAGTCAAAGCTTAGATAAAAATTAAACCGATATATATGTGTTGAATAATAAAAGGCCCAAAAAGTTCGACCGGCCCTTTTTCTTGGAATTATAATGATAGGTCTCACCGTCAGACCTTTCTTGTTCTCTTGTTCTCCTTCATTCTATTTACAAAATAGAGCATCGCAGATCTGAAAAAAAAAATGAAATATGAAGAATCGACCAAAGTTCGGAAGAAATCGATTCAAGAATCGTACTATCTCGAGTCAGGAGTAGGTACTACATCGGACCAGAGATAGGCACATTGAACAATCAGTACTGGGTCGAAAATAAAAATTCAAATCTAGGAAGTGCCTACCCCAATTCCTTCATGGATCCGCCAGTGGTTGCAGCTCAAGAACATAATATAGAATATGCCTTTTACTCATAATTTCTTTTTCTTTTGTTTTGTTTTACATGTGTGGGGTTTGTGTTTTTGTTACATTCCGAAATATCTGAGTGAATTTCTAAAGAAAAACATGTAACATTTAGATAACAAATATCATTTTGTTTTAACAGATCAGCAAGATAATCAAATTGATAAAAAATTAGCTATCTTCAAACAAATCATCTGAAAATATATTTAACTAAAATAAAATATGTATAATACCAATGTAATATCTGAATACTCAGAAACCTTCGAATTCTGAAAATTGAATTAAAACACTACGGATATGTGATAATTAAATCAGGAAAAAAAAAGCAACAATTTAAAATAATTAAACCTGACATATGGGGTCTATATTTCAGACTATTGACTATTCTCTTTCTCTCTTTTTATGTGATTCTTTGCCCTGCCTTCTCTTCTCCCGATCTCTCCTTTTTCTCTCTGTGCACGTGGCAAATCCGCCTTGCTCCAGCTCTGCTATATACAGAAGCTGAAAAGCTGCTTACTCTCTATAGCTCACACTCTTTCTCTCTCACCTATCTCCAATGTTTCTCTATACAAAACTATAAATAGAACTTAAGAAAAGGGAGAAAGGAAGGTAGAGTAGTGATGCGTACTCAAAACTCATTGTTGCTCGGTCTCTAACTCATGGTACTCTTTGTTCTCTCTCATTCTTTCTCTTTGCTTGATTTGAATCTGGTAAAGGCACCATTCGGTTCTGATGTGAGCTTTGCTTGGTCCATTAAATTCGGTACTTTCTGCCCTGTTCTCTCTCTAAACTAAACTTTAGGGTTCTCCCTTCTTGCTCTTATTTCGTGTGGCTTGATTGCTTGCTTGTTTGAGTCTTTGCTGTCTATGGCATGGCTGTTGCCTTTCACTCGTGGTTAGGATCTTTCCCTTCTTGCTATATTTGTGATATGCATTCCTAACTAAATGAATAATTCAAAAGGGGTTTCTTTGTGTGTTGATGTGAATTAAAAGCTGATTTTGTGAATAATACTATGTATTATTGGTCCTTGAACTAATTATGTGATTTTAAGAAGTTAAGTGTGTAATTCTTAAACAAAAACTTACTCTAGCTGGTGGTAACAACTGGTACCAGGGTCTCACTGATCTGTGTGCATGATTGTGTCTTTTCTGGTAATTTAAAAGATGTGTGTTAATCCAAATGTCCACTGGTACAATAGGTACCAGCCCTTGGATTGGTTTCTAATGTGATAAGTTCTATTTTTAATGAGTAAAAGTGTGATTTTAATGTATGTTTTACTGGTACCAGTGCATTCTGTTTTTCTGGTATATTTCTGGTACAGAGCAGGGAGTTTCTGCAAAATATTAGCATTTTGGTTTAATTCTGGTACCGTTCACGGTCTGTTTTATAAGTTTCCAGTTTTCTGCACAATTTTGAAGAAATTCTGCAACATTTCAGGGTCTTTTCTGTTAATTTCCAGTATCCTGTACTTCTCTGGGTGAATTCTGGTATAGGTCAGTTAGTGCAACTTTTCAGGTCTGACAGGGTTCAGGGACTGATCTGTGATAGAAAATAAGTTTGTTTACAAAATAGAAAATAAGTTTGTTCAGGGACTTTTCAGGTCTGACAGGGTGCAGGATGTAAAATTTTGTAAGAAGAGCCTTTTCCAATGGGAATTTCATGAAAATACTAGTTTTCAAATCTTGAAAATGTTAGTAGTAGTGGGGGACAATATCAATTAAAGCAAACATTGTTTGGAAATTTATTTGATACATTTTAGGTATAAATAACAATAGTAATAGTTACAAGCTTTTGGTTTTTGCGAACAGGGTGAGTGCCATCTTAAAATGGCCAGCATTGACAGGATAAGCAACCTACCTGATTCTCTGCTTCACCACATAATGTCTTTCTTGGAATCCCAAGAGGCTGTGCAGACATGTGTGCTGTCAAAAAGATGGAAGAACTTGTGGGCTTCTTTGCAATGTCTGCACCTTGACCTGTCAAAATTTGAGACCACAAGTGAGTACAGAGACGAGAGATTCATGAATTTTGTTAACGCCCTACTATTCCTGCGTGGTACCTCAGATCTGCAGAAGTTTCGTCTATAATGTCATGAAGACGATGATAATGTTTGCCACTGGACAGTCATGACATGGATTCTCTATGCCATTAAGTGTAATGCTAAAGTGATCGAGATAGATGTTATTGACTATGAAAGGTTGCCTCAATGCATGTTCAATTCTGCATCCCTTGAGGAGTTAAATCTGTGCATAATATCTCGCATAGACAAAGGTATTGGGTCTAGGGCAATCAATCTTCCTAGACTAAAGAAACTGGAACTTTGTACATTCAGATGATAGTGATATTTTGAAGAAGCTTGCTTTTGGTTGCCCTGCACTAGAAGATCTATACCTGAATGAGTGCAACATGGATATCCGTGTTGTTTCCTTCCCCAAACTGAAATATCTAAATATTAGGTCAGAGGCGGTGGAGCACACGTGGGTCGAGTCCATTAGAGCTCCCAATCTTGTATCACTTGTATTAGATGGATGTGCACAATTCTTTGGAGAAACGTCTCTTGAGAAAATGCCATCTCTAATGCGTGCAGCTATTTCTCTATGGAGTTGCTACTGCTTTGATGCGGAAAAATGTAACCTGCTCCGTGCTGTTGCCAACATCCAAAATCTTGAGCTATCTGGGAGCAAAATTTTGTTAAATGCTTTATATTAGAGATAAATTTCCAAGGATTATGTGATATATATAGGCCATGGGTTTTAAAGTTTACGGAGAGAATGGGGAAAAAGTTACTTCATTCATAGATAATCTGTCTACATATACAACTTATCTCAATCTTACACTTTAGTCCCTATAACTACTATATTCACACTTTTACCTAAATACCCTTATATTAACAATACAGTATTCAACACTCCCCCTCAAGATGATGCATAGATATTGATCATGTTCATCTTGCCTATTACATTGGAGAAGTCTGTGACACTCAACCCTTTTGTGAAGACATCGGCAATTTGCTCCTTGGTACGAACGAAAGGCATACATATAATGCTCTCGTCAAGTTTATCCTTGATAAAGTGTCGATCAATCTCCACATGTTTGGTTCTGTCATGTTGTACTGGGTTGTTTGCTATGTTTATAGCCGCCTTGTTGTCACAGTACAACATTATGGGTTTGTTCTCCAACAACCCCAATTCCGATAGCAATCTTCGTAACCACAACCCTTCACTCACACCTTGGGCCATGGCTCTATACTCAGCCTCTGCACTAGACCTTGCTACTACATTCTGCTTCTTGTTTCGCCAGGAAACCAGATTACCCCCAACAAACGAACAGTAGCCTGAAGTTGACTTTCTATCATCAAGACACCCTGCCCAATCGGCATCTGTATAGACTTCAATCCTAGTGTGCCTATTTTTACTCAGGAGCACACCTTTTCCTGGACAACTCTTGAGATACCTCAGAATCTGATACACGGCCTCTTCATGTGGAATTCTAGGGTCGTGCATATACCTGCTCACTACGCTCACAGCGTATGCAATGTCAGGTCGAGTATGTGCTAAGTAGATCAGTCTGCCTACTAGGCGCTGATACTGTCCTCTATCTACTTGATCACCTATTCCTCCCTTCAGCTTATTATTAGGGTCTATGGGTGTATTGACAGGTCGACACCCAAGCATTCCCGTGTCTCTTAGCAGATCTAGAACATACTTTTGCTGTGAAAGAACTACTCCTTTTTTGAGCGAGCAACCTCAATGCCTAGAAAGTAGCGCAATTCACCTAGGTCTTTCATTTCAAACTCTGTGGCTAAGCTGGCCTTAAGCCTCTTCATCTCAACAGGATCATTACCTGTTAACACTATATCATCCACATACACCACCAGAATACAGATTTTCTCTCCTTTCCTTTGGATGAACATAGTGTGATCGGCACTACTTTGCTGATAGCCTAGTTTTTTCATTGCCATAGAAAACCTGTCAAACCAGGCTCGTGGTGACTGCTTTAACCCGTACAGGGAGCGCTTCAGGTGACACACTTTACCCTTCAGTTGTTCATTTTCAAACCCAGGTGGGATCTCCATATATACCTCTTCCTTTAGGTCCCCATGAAGAAAGGCATTTTTAACATCTAACTGGCACAAATCCCACCCAAAGTTTACCGCACACGAGATGAGAGTTCTGACAGTATTCATTTTAGCCACTGGAGCAAAGGTCTCCTCATAGTTCACACCATACGTTTGTGTGTAGCCCTTGGCCACCAATCTGGCCTTGAATCTGTCCACCTTTCCCTCTGGAGTATATTTTGTCGAGTATACCCACTTGCATCCTACAGTGTTTTTGTCGGACGGTCTAGGGACCATATCCCAAGTGTCATTCTTGACTAATGCTCTCATCTCCTCGAACATTGCTTTCTTCCACTTTGGGTCCTGCATTGCTTTCCTCCAATCACATGGAACAGAGTTAGAGTGTAAGGAGGTTACAAACGCTTTGTAAGTAGGAGAAAGTGTCTCAAATGAGACATAGTGAGAGATAGGATGCGAGGTTGAGACATCTTCCCCTTGCTTCAGGACAGTTGACCGGACTCCTTTGCGCAAGGCAATAGGAAGATCGAGATCAGAGAAAAGAGGAGTACCTGAGGGTAACTCTGAGTTACCTGAAGGCTGTGGTGTGAGCGAGCCGTCGACAGGAGCAAGTAATTGGTATTGATCTTGGACCAGAGGTTGCTCAACATTCTCATGGCGAGGTTTTCGAGTGTAAACCTTGTTGATCTGCCTATTAGGAGGTGGTAGGTTTTGGTCAATGCTTGAGTCCCGATCTGTCTCTGTAGTTG
The DNA here is from genome assembly GCA_011114355.1 of Carex littledalei. Lineage (NCBI taxonomy): Eukaryota > Viridiplantae > Streptophyta > Magnoliopsida > Poales > Cyperaceae > Carex > Carex littledalei. The sequence continues at coordinate 4,854,656 of CM022095.1, read as the reverse complement.
GACTTAGGCCAATCGTAGTATCGGGCATACTGTTGTCAGATTCCTTACTCTCCCCCTCTCGACCAACTCGGTCCGAGGGATAGGTGACAACCACCTCCAAAAGATCATGAAATGTAACTGAAGATGCATTGGACTGTGCATCGGAAAGAGTAAAATAGGGTTCTGTTTCTCGGAATGTCACATCCAAGCTTTCCAGCAGCCTTTTTTTCACAGGGTCATAACATCTATACCCCTTTTTCCCACTGGAGTACCCAACAAACACACATTTGTGGGCCTTCGCATCGAGTTTGCTAATACCTGGACTTGTGTTATGAACAAAACACACACAACCAAACTTTTTGGGAGGTACCTTGAATGAGGTGGTCCCTGTGAGCATTTCGAGTGGTGTACTGAAGTCCACCGCTCTCAAAGGCATTCTGTTGATCAAATACGTAGCAGTCTGCGCTGCTTCTCCCCAAAGGTACCTCGGAACATTCATGGCAAAAAGGAGGCACCTCGTCACTTCCAGGATGTGCCTGTTCTTCCTTTCTGCAACACCATTTTGTTCAGGTGTATTCACACATGTAGTTTGATGTACAATACCATTACCTCGTAAGAATTCTTGCATTGCCCTGTTGGTGTATTCTGTGCCATTATCTGAGCGTAACACCTTCACTTTTTTCTCAAATTGGGTTTCCACCATCTTGTGAAAAGTCTTAAAGCACTCCAAAACTCCATCTTTACTCTTCAACATGTACAGCCAAGTCATCCGGCTATAACAATCAATAAAGGTGACAAACCACCTTGAACCAGATAGAGCAGTAACTCTCGAGGGCCCCCAAACATCAGAATGAACAATATCAAAGCAAGAAACACTTCTATTACCAAAAGAGGGATACATTGTTCTGGTGTGCTTAGCAAACTCACAAGCATCACATACTAGTTTAGTCTTGCTACACTTAGAATACAACTTGGGATACAGCCTTCCAAGCACATTAAAGGATATATGCCCTAAACGGCTATGTAACAAAAACATCTCCAACTCTGGAGTCTCTGCCAAACAGGCTCTCGGGTCCAAAACCTCCCCTCCTTGCTTAAGTCGGTACAAGCCTTCACTCCTCTTGCCAATACCAATCACTCTTCCTGTCTTCAGCTCCTGCAACACAACATGAGTAGGAGACAGAGAAACAACACAATTAAGATCGTCTACCAATTGACTAACTGATAGGAGGTTATTGGTGAATTTAGGAACGTGAAAGACTGATGATAGCTGGAGGTCTGGAGTACATGTTACATCCCCAACTCCTGTTATTGAACAAAGCGAGCCATCGGCTGTTTGTACTTTTTCTCTCCCAGACATAGGCTTATAGGTTTTGAACAATGTTGGGTCAGGGGTCATATGTTTAGATGCCCCAGAGTCTACAATCCAGGACTGATCAGGGCTAGACTCGGCTATTAGGGCTTTTATAACAGTGCCAACAGGTCTAACTACAATGGTAAGAAGAGAGGAAGGAATGTAACCGTCAGTCCCAGATGGAGCAGCAATAGATGAGGCACTGCTAGCTGAGGTAGTGGACAAGAGACGAGCTGCAAGCTGAGTCACCAGTTGGGTCAACCTATCATCAGTGCCTGAACTTGGCGTACTAGTGTTGTCAGCCACATGTGCCTTTTGGTATCCTCCACCACGTCCTGGTCCACGACCTCTACCTTGTCCTCTGCCACGTCCACCATCACGACCTCGACCTCTAGCTGGTCTTCCATGTAAGTCCCAGCAAGTCTCCCGAGTGTGATTTTTCCTATGGCAGTGATCACAGACTTGGTCACCCTGGGAGGACACTGAGTGTGGCTGGATGAACATAGCTGAACCCTCTTGTACTGGAAAGGATATCATTGCCTTCCTCCTGCTTTCCTCTTGAACCGCTACTGCAAAGGCATCACGAAGAGCAGGTAGCGGATTCCTCTGCCAGAGATCTGTCGGATCTGCTCGAACTCAGAGTTGAGGCTAGCAAGGAAGCGAAAGGTCCTTCTTTTCTCCAACCAGTTTGTGAAGGCTAGGACATCTACTGAGCATGTCATCGCCAAAGGATCAAAGAAATCCATTTGCTCCCACATATTGTTCAATTCTGAGAAATACTCAGTCACACTCATTTCTCCCTGTACCAGACTGTCTGACTTAGACTGGAGGTGATAGATCTGCCCATGGTTACCTTTTTGAGAATACATCTCGGCCGCCCGATCCCACACTTGTCGAGCAGTGTTCAACATCATAAACTGACTTTGCAGTCTACCCTCCATCGAATTGACCAGCCATGACATAACCTGCCCATCGTCTGCTTCCCACTTCTGAAACTCAGCTTTCTCCTCTATCTTGCCATCTTTCTTCTCAGCTTCTGAAAGTTCTGGTTTCTTTGCCGTACCGGTAACATACCCGGTTAATCCCTGACCTTTCAAATGCATAAGCATTTGTCTTGACCACAACAGATAGTTCTCAGCCCCATTCAATCTCACTGAGATGACCTGAGATGATTTAGAGAATTTTCTGTCTTCTGCCATTTTTCCTTTCTTTTTTTTTTTTTTTTTTTTTTTTTTTTTTTAGATTTAGATGGAGAAACGGCAACAACCAGTGATACAAACAGCAACAAAAGGCACGACCACTCTCGCTGAAACAAACAGCAACAAAAGGCGCGGAAATGGAAAACCTAGAAAAACCTAGACTCTCGCTGAAACAAACAGCACCAAAAAGGCGACAATGGAGAACCTGGAAAAAGGCGACAATGGAGAACCTGGACTCTCGCTGGACCCGCGGAAACAAACAGTAACTAACGGCGACAACCAGTCACGACCGATGCTCCGCGCTGTACTCGCGCTGGACTACTCGCGCGCGACTACGCGCTGGGCTACTCGCGCTGCAACTCTCTCTGCGACTACGCGCTTGCTCTGGGCGGAGGCACAACGGAGGCGGAATAGCGGCGGCTCACGCAACACACGCAGCGGAGAGGCTCTGATACCATAAAGTTTACGGAGAGAATGGGGAAAAAGTTACTTCATTCATAGATAATCTGTCTACATATACAACTTATCTCAATCTTACACTTTAGTCCCTATAACTACTATATTCACACTTTTACCTAAATACCCTTATATTAACAATACAGTATTCAACAGGTTTTGTTGACTGCTGGTATTGTTTTCAGTAATACCTTATACTTGCTAGTACAATACCTATATTAAAACGTGATAGGTATAGTGTCTGGTGTACATCATGCTTGATTGAGAAAACTACCTCCTCAAGAAAATCCCTTAATGTTACCTTTTATTTTATGTTGTCAAAGCTAATTAAGCCTATTTCTTTTTAATACAGGCTTTGTTTGCAATAAAATTGCGTACATGCCCTACCTTATGCAACCTGACAACTTTGTTCCTTCGCAATTTTTGTATGATTTGTAATTCTAATGAGGTTGGTGACATCTTATGGCATGCACCTAATTTGAAGAAGCTTACTTTATGTGGAGACACTAATAAGGTACTTAGTTTTCTTACAGAATTTTTCTGTTCAGAAAGAAGTGCTGTTTATTTATAAGGTGCAATATGTCAACATTGTCTAATTCATTCTCCTGGAAAGTGAACATCAAAGTCACACTTATTACTTTTGTGGTCAATTTTCGTAAAAATGCCATATTGAATTGTTGTGGAATATTTCAAAGAAAGTTCTCAATAATGATGAGAACTTGTGTGTCAACATTGGACTCTCGCAGACCAAACTATTTTGAACATGAATGGACCACTTACTATTCAATAATTCCAACTAAGCATCAGAGCTGTTATGAACATGTACAGAACTTTTTGTTTGGTATATTCGCTTGGTTGTACAACAACAAATATGTTGTAGCGCCTACTTATGATAATTGATAGATATTGACTAAGGGTTAAACACTGCACAAGATACCACGATACAATATTAGTATACTGGATGTCATACTTGATTTGGTCCTAAACTCTGTGTGGCTGGTTCAAATCAGCTTGGAAGTCCAGATAACTTGGCAAAATAATATTCTAATTTAATCGAGATTACAGGTGAAGAACTATATTTGTTTGGTTTAGGGAAATATACAAACATGGACATGTTGCCATCTCATCCTTCTTTTAACCGTCATTTTGTCATCTGGGTCATATTCTTTGCTAATGGTTAGTACTGATTTGGCATGATTCCTGACCATGCAGGGTGTTTGATAATATGTAGTAACTATGTTGCATTTTATTAAAATTCTCTCTTATTTGTGGTTTTATTCTTTTTTTTTCCCTTGAACTTCCAGTATAAATGTGACCAAGGAAGCACCTCGATAAAGGGCGAATTATTACAGTGCAAGAATCTAGATGAAATTGAGGTCGAATTAAAGTGCATGAATATGGGAACATACCAATTGGTGGATATACTGGTGAAGAGTCTAGTTGAGCTTAAGGCATCACATCCTACACTATCCTTGTGCTGCGTCTGGTCTACTAGCCCCGTGCCAACTGAGCTTCATCAATTATGTCTTAGCATGGTTGGAGGAAAACATGTCACCACCTCATTTTGTGGCAACAAATTTATTGTTTGGTCCAAATGAGTAATCCATTAATGTCAAGTTAGGTGTTAACGTCTGAATGTTCTCTCTGATTTTCTTTCATATCTTTTGCTTTGCAGTATAACCATTTTACGATTCCTGTTGTTTTTATGACTCGCTTTATTACTAAACTTAGTGGATGTTTTTTTTAAAACAACAACTTAAATTGTATTTTTGAATAATTTCTTTATTTTGTAAAAGAACAACTTAAATTGTATTTTTGTAAAAGAACAACTTAAACTTAGTGGATGTATTTTTGAATAATTTCTTTATTTGTTAAAATAATCGTGATATATGGAGTGCTGCTAGCTATAAGTGTGCAATATCAGCTTTTGGACTGTTAAAATTAGATAATTTATTGGTACAAATTCGAAGAGAAATCACGCAACATTTTTTAGTTCATATTTTATTGTATTCTTTCCGCATATGAGGCTAAAGTCATCAACTCTTTTTTAGTGCTGTCATTGAATTTTGAATTTGTAGCTTTTCATATGGAGGGTTATAAAAATGATATATTCATACTCATCCGACAATCCGTCTACTTACGTTGTTAACAAAAACAAATTAAATAAGATGAATTCAGCTACGTACAAAAGGTTCAGTGATCGATTATTTGAACGATGCATGTGCTTTCTTTATAACTGAATTTATTACAGGCTCTTTTAAGATCGCTAGGTTTTTTTTTATATCAGCCACATTATCGAGTACAGAAGAACAAAGATAGGATGAACTATATTTTCTTTTATGAGTGAGGCTACGGTGCTATGCATAGCACGGATTCGGTCCGTGCTACGGCTCACAATTTGACTTTTCAAAATTCTAACGGTTGATTCGAACCGTTCAACATGATTATAAAATGAATATGTACTTGCAAACCAAATTTTACATTTTTTCGAATTTTTTTACTATTTTTTCGAAAATCACTTGATCTGAACATTCTGGACCATCCAAAAACAGCCTATCTATTTTTAAAAAATTCGAAAAACTGTAAAATTTGGTTTGCAAGTACATATTCATTTTATAATCATGTTGAACGGTTCGGATCGACCGTTAGAATTTTAAAAAATCAAATTTTGAGCCGTAGCACGGACCCAATCCGTGCTATGCATAGCACCGTAGCCTCACTCTTCTTTTATTGTGTAACATAGCGTGCTTCCTATTCGTTGACCGTAGGATCTCTTTCTTATGTTCATCAATCACATTGTTGGATGCAGATGAATGATGATGACAAAAAAGGCATTTCGGCAGAGTTCAAAACTTCACGATCAAATATCAGTATAAGAGTGAGGCCGTGATTTTTATTTTTATCCAGAAAAAAAATTATTTTAATATAAATAACCACGTTTTTAAAAGAATTTTATTTCTGCCCAAACCGCATATATTATTTGCGGTTTGAATTAACAATTCAAACCGCACAGAATATATGCGGCTTGAATTGTTAATTCAAACCGCACATAATATATGCGGCTTGAATTTGTGGTTGATGCATTTTAATCGGAGACTTGACCTTGCAAGATTAAATAATCCTATAAATGTGGTTGATGCATGGGAAAGCGAGACATTTACTGTGATAGCATCTAAGGTTGACCCACCAAGCTTGCTTGTACGTTTTTTCTACAAATAAAAACTTTCAATGATGAAAGGAATTATATATTTAATTTAAGAGTAGGATTAAATTGCATTATTGATTTTGTACTTCAATATGTTTCACGTTCTTTTCTTCTATTTTAAAGTTTAAACAGTTGATCCGAACTGTTCAATATGATCTTCATATTAAAATAGAATTGGAGATCAAATTTTATATTTTTTTAAATCTTTTTACTATTGTTTTTAGATAGACAGAAAATCACTGTTTTGAGATGACTCTGGACCATTTAAAACAGTAATTTTGTATTTATTTAAAAGAAATAGTAAATAAATATTAAAAAAATATAAAATTTGGTCTCCAAGGACATTTTAATATGAATACCATGTTGAGCGGTTTGGATCGACTATTGGTACTTTGAAAATAAAGATAATGATGTGGAGCATGATTGGAGCACAAAACCAATAGTGCATTTTAACTCTACGCTTAATTTAATTAGTGGTCAAGGATAATGCTTTCGAAGTAAATAAAAACACAAGTTTAAAATTCGGCTCAAAGTTTTTGTGAAGAATTAAAGTTAAAAGAGCTGATCACATATTCATCTCGAAAATATGTTTCAATTATTCATGACATGATTGATGCAATTACGAAATAATCAGAAAATAAAAGAAATAGTCAGAAAAACATAAAAATCTTAACAAGTTCGATTGGGTTTGTTTAAGGTTGATTGCCATCCAACAAATTTTATTACACAAAAAAAGATGGTTTACAAAATACAACACTCATCAATTGAAACAAAAAATGGTAAACTATATAACTATATAGAGTAGGGTTAACATGATCCGAACCGCTCTATATGATCTTCATATTAAAATGTGCTTGGAGACATATTGAAGCACAAAATTACTGTTTTAAATGGTCCAGAGTCATCTCAAAACAGTGATTTTCTGTCTATCTAAAAACAATAGTAAAAAGATTTAAAAAAATATAAAATTTGATCTCCAATTCTATTTTAATATGAAGATCATATTGAACAGTTCGGATCAACTGTTTAAACTTTAAAATAGAAGAAAAGAACGTGAAACATATTGAAGCACAAAATCAATAATGCAATTTAATCCTACTCTTAAATTAAATATATAATTCCTTTCATCATTGAAAGTTTTTATTTGTAGAAAAAACGTACAAGCAAGCTTGGTGGGTCAACCTTAGATGCTATCACAGTAAATGTCTCGCTTTCCCATGCATCAACCACATTTATAGGATTATTTAATCTTGCAAGGTCAAGTCTCCGATTAAAATGCATCAACCACAAATTCAAGCCGCATATATTCTGTGTGGTTTGAATTGTTAATTCAAACCGCAAATAATATATGCGGTTTGGGCAGAAATAAAATTCTTTTAAAAACGTGGTTATTTATATTAAAATAATTTTTTTTTTGGGTAAAAATAAAAATCACGGAGAGTGAGGCTATGGTGCTATGCATAGCACGGATGGGGTCCGTGCTACAGCTTAAAATTTGACTTTTCAAAATCGTAACAGTCGATCCGAACCGTTCAACATGATTATAAAATGAATATGTACTTGCAAACCAAATTTTACATTTTTCCGAATTTTTTTACTATTTTTTCGAAAATCACTTGATTTGAACATTCTGGACCATCCAAAAACAGCATATCTAAAAAAATAGTAAAAAAATTCAGAAAAATGTAAAATTTGGTTTGCAAGTACATATTCATTTTATAATCATGTTGAACGGTTCGGATTGACCGTTACGATTTTGAAAAGTCAAATTTTGAGCCGTAGCACGGACCCCATCCGTGCTATGCATAGCACCATAGCCTCACTCTCAGTATAATATATGAACACAGTAATATAAAATGTAAGAAGATGCCAATAAATTAATATAAAATATAAAATCAATCTAAAAAATGGAGAAAAAAAATTATGAATACGCAAAGATACAACTCATTAGCTGACAAAGGTTAATTATGCCTGATAATTAACAACTAAATGCCAAATTTAAACTTAAATTTTTGACAACTTTGTCGAAGATAATATAGCATGATATTAAGTTTTTAAAATTTTACATCTAAGGCAATACAACTTAATCGATATTTAATAAAACGTATGGTCCTTTTATAGACAAATAATTTAAAATTTACTTGCAAATTAAATTTATAAAAGTGTACTTGCAGACTAAATATTATAATTTTATAATTTTCTTTACTATATTTTAGAGTAAAAAAATCACTACTTTGAATAGTTCAGAAACTTTAGATAAAGAGATTTTCTATCTACCTAAATATTTAGTAAAAAAAGTTATAAAAAAAATATATAATTTGACCTATAGATATATTTTTATATGATAATAATGTATCTACATGTATATTTTCACATGATGATGATATTAAACGGCTTACATCAACTATTTAAACTTTATAAATCTTTTGTAAATAGAAATATTAAACAATATACGTATATTGTAGTACCGTAGCCTCACTAGAATAATAATATATTTCTAAACATAAAAAATCATGGATTGCTGAGCTCAACACATCACACAATTCCCACGTGCTTCCCTGCTTCCCAGCTAGTCAAATAACAATCCAAACACAGTCGCCAGTCAACATGAACTTATCTTTTCCTCTCAAAATTCCAAGTACCGCCCATGGAATCCGTATCCTCTGCATTAACTCAAATTTTGAGTTAAGATCTGAACCGTCCTATTGAGATCCGCACTAATATTAAAGTGCACGTGCATTATAGGAGTGGACAGGATTGGTCCGAGTTCTGATCGTACGGTTCATAAATTAACTCAAACGGTGCGTTAATGCAGAGGATACGTATTCCCGCCCATGGGCGCCAGTACGCCACCGCCAAAAGCAACAATCCATAGTGATCAACTCTACCCACAGCTTTTGTTTCCAAAGCATGAACTCTATATTTCCATCACTCTTACTAAATACACTTACCCCTTCAACTATATCACCAATCAAAGTCACATTTTCCTCAAATTAAATGTCGCAATCGGATATACTCTGTTTTTCAAATCTCCTTCCCACGGATCCTACCGTTCCTTCCTCCACCAACCCAACCCGCCTCATCTCTTCTTACCTCCACGACCCCGAAACTCAACCGATCTCGCCTCAAAGCCCAAACGGTCGCACGAGCTGGCAGTTGAGCCGGTGGTCTCGTGTTCGTTCAATCCGGTCCCACCGGTGGCTTGGTTTCCCTGCTCTGGGAGAGAAAACCGGGTCGAGTGATCCATCCATGATATCGTCCACGTCATCAGCTGGAGATGTGGAGAAGCAGATGGAAAAGATGAACGGTCCTGATGGACTTGTTGATGTGATGAATCAAGGGAAACAGATCTATATGGTATCGGATGGTACGGGATCGACGGTTGAGCACTCTGTATACGCCACGTTGGAGCAGCTTGACCATTGCCATGTCGATGCGGGCTGCCCTGTAAATACACGCCTCTTCTCAGGGGTATTTTCGTCCTTTGCGCTTTCTTTACTTCTATTGCTGTATTTGTTCTATAATTTTGGGATATTTTGATTTATCTAAATCAATAATAAGTCGAAACTACGGAGACCTTTTTTGGTTGGAATGAACCAAACTGTTTATTACAAAAGGGGTGTATAATTTTCAGATATATTTATATTTAAAATTCATGTGACAAAATTTTATGTTAATTCGAATTATTTCATATTCAAGTTCGACCAATTACAACTCCCCGTAGTCATACCATCACAAATTCACAATTATACATACTAATGTCAATCTATCCACTGGAGAGTAGGTCCGATGGGCATCGGACCTACTCTGGTTCGATGGGTTTAATCACCGTTTATTTTCTTTAAGATTCGTGCAGAACGCTTTAAACTTCGTGCACGTCTGTTTCAATTTTGGTGCGCACAAATCTTAAATTAGATGGACGGTCATCATGCTCGTTGAACTTAAAAGTAGGTCCGATGGGCATCGGACCTACTCCGTTCTCCAATCTATCAGCTGCTGAAATGAAAATTTTACATCAGTGAAGCGCGCCATCACAATTATATCCTAGCTATGTTTTTCATTAAATAATTTACCAGTAAAAACAATACTGGATGTATATAAGTCAACATCTGTAACAACATCTATACTGTTCTAATTTCCATAGTTTGATCTATACTGTTCAGGTAGAAGACATGGAAGCTCTCTTGAAGATAATCAAACAAGCTGCGAGAGACAATGCACTTCTCCTTTACACCCTGAAGGACCCCACAATTGCCGGAGCCGCCAAGCAGGAATGTCAGCGATGGGGCATTCGTTCCTCCGATATTCTACGGCCAATCAGTGAGGTGATTGCCGAACACCTCGGTGTGTCACCTTCAGTAATCCCCCGCAGGGACCCAGGCAGCAAGCCCAAGCTCGCTGAGGACTACTCCCGGTTAATTCATGAGGCCGTCGATTTCACTTTGAAGCATGACGATGGGGCCCAGACGGAGGACCTCAACCAGGCTCACATTGTCCTAATCGGTGTTTCCCGTACCGGAAAAACACCGCTTTCAATCTACCTGGCGCAGAAGGGGTACAAGGTGGCAAACGTGCCAATTGTTACGGGGATGGATTTGCCAAGGAGCTTGTTCGAAATGGACCAAGAGAAGATCTTCGGGCTGACGGTAAGCCCCACTGTGTTGCAACAAGTGAGGATGCAAAGGGCTCAGGAGCTAGGGTTTCATGGGAGTAACTACTCAGAGATGGACCATGTGAGAAGGGAGTTGGAGCATGCGCTTACAATTTTTGCACAAAATCCATCCTGGCCGGTAATTGGTATGTTCTCAGCTATTCAAATTTTATATTTCAAGAACATATATATAATTGTCCCTCAATACAATTTTTATTTTTTTCAATCAAATCCTCCAAATTTGACTGGTGATCCACATTAATTCTTTTTAAGAACAAGGACGGATGGACCAATCCACAATCCTAATCCTCTAAAGAGCATTCAAGGAAAATCCAGCTCCGTTACCCCACTTATTGAAGCAAATATTTATATCTATACTACATAGTCTTTATACCAAATAAACGAGAAAATCTTCCAAAGGAAAGCATGCCAAATTGGTGCCATGGTATTAGAAACTGAACTCTAACGAGTGTTTATACCTATAAAAAAAATTCTAAATTAAAAACAATGAAGACGCCTTACATTAAAAATCTCTGGATAGAAAATCTTTATACATGCATGTTATAGTCGCCAAAAATCTTCATACCTAAAACAAAATTTCTCTTATTTTTCTTTTAGGTATCTCATATTGCACTGTTAGTTCTTTTGTGCATTTTTATATTACCACCTAATTTGAGAACTGGAATTAGTCTCATTTAGCAAGATATAGTAAAATTCCATGAGCTATTCCAAAAAAAAAGTTTCCTTTTAGTCAAGCTAGTTGGATTTTTTTTTTTTAAAAGTCATATTTTGTCCGTTTCATTAACTTACATACTGTTTCGCTAGTTGGATTTCTATTTCAGTCAACTTAAAAAATGCCAAATTTAGCAACCATTTTGGTTTTGTTTTTATGTTTTTTTAGAAAAAGCCAGGAGGTAAATTTTGCGTTGTGATATTGTTCTTTTGTCCTTGGTAAATTATTTATTGCAGTTATTAAAAAAAAATATTTATTGCAGATGTGACTGGAAAAGCAATGGAAGAAACGGCTGCTGTAATAGTGAGGATGTATAATGACAAGAACCAAAAACGCTTGATGCTCCATATATTTAAACGATACTAGGGTTCTAAAATGTTGTATAAGAGCAAAAGGTACTTTAAAATTAACTGAATCAAGCTGAATATATTACTGGTTGTATATTCAGTAGAAATGCCGAATACATGAATTCAGCATCTGTAAATTAATTAATACTCTGGATAATTTAAGCTGACGAAGAGTACGTATAAATTGGAATGTTTTTTATCAAAGAAAAAGGTAACCAAGCAGAATTGCAAAGAAACTGGTTGTATATTCACTAGAAATAATGTAGGATGCCCTGCTGTGCCATCTGAATATGTGAAATTCAGGGTCTGTAAACAAATTTACACTCTTAAGCTAACTGAGAAGTGAAAGAAATAAATTGAAAGAAATTATGTGTGTATTTTATGTTTTTTCTTTTCTCTTGGAAACAACAATCTTGATGTGAATAATACAAAACAGAGGTGGCAAGTCCGATGACATGTTGAGAGGAAAAAAATAAAGTTGAGTAACAAATGTGAGACTTGATATTTGACATTCAATTTGCATGGTTTATAAAGTAATGTTACTGTCTCGCTATCGCTTATTCGTCCGAAGGAGGCTAATTTCTAAACTGTCATTAATTATACAGAGCAAAAGGTACTTATCAAGTCTCACATTTGTTACTCAACTGATTGTTGCAAAGTGAAGGATTTTTTTTTTCTAGCTATTTGAATATATCGTATTGTTTAAATAAGTCAAATGCAACAGGATATGGTGAAACTAGCGTGTTACTTATCACAAATAAATTAATGGAAGTCATATAATTAATAAGCTCAACTCATCGGATATCATATATAGCAAATTTAGTGACTTCAATTTGTTTGCTTTTTATGAATTTTTCTTAATTTTAAATGGTACGATTTTATCCACCAATAGTAAAAAAATTCATCCTTCTTTTTTAAGACAATAAATAATGTTTTATTTTGTTTAATACTTCAGGTGAAGCTAAATATCGAATTTTAAAGAGTCGTTTACATCGCTGAGTGTAAATGATACGGAGTTAAAAGTTGTTTGATTCTCAAATTTTATATTAAAAAATATCGAATTCATGGACCGAAATTTTTATTTTTATCATTAAAAAAAAATCAAATAATCAGAATTTTTCCAGAATTTCATTTTTAATATGTCCACAATCTTAAACTGCGGAAACAAATTAGATGTCCGCAATTTTAAATGTTGACACATCACTTATATTTTTTTGCTCAAAAATTTGATTTACGCTGCTTTGACCAAGAATTTTTAGTTTTCATGCGGCTCATCAAGCTTGATTGGTCAAAATTTTTTCTAGGCTCACATAAATCAATGCAATAGCTTTGATTACAAAAAAAAAAGTTGTGTCCACCGTTTAAGATCGCGGACACTCAATTTGTGTCCTCCATTTAAGATTGCCACCGTGTTAAAATTAAAATTCTATCAAATCGTGGTTATTTAACCTTTCTTTTAAGATGGTAAAAATAAAAAATTTCCAAGCAACATAAATTGATGAAAAAAAAAAACCATAACCCATTTTTTTTTTTCTGAAACAACGATGCATGCTGTTCTCTCTTCTGTATATATCTCTTTCTCAATCGGCTTCAGAAAGAAAAGTTTGGCTGGGCCGGAAACTCGAGCGGAAAAACAAAGATGCCTGTTTGAGGTGTGGTAACTAATATGACATATTAATTTATGCAACTAGATCTGCATTCAAGCGGGGAAAAAATTGCATCAGTTTTAAAATCTAATCTTCTTCCCATGCAAGTGCCAAGTGGGGAAAAAAAATGCCCCGCTAATTAAAAGACTAACCGGATTCCTCTTAATGTTAACTTAGCACTTTGTAGAAACCCACAAAGCTATAAATCAGAAAATTCTATTCAGCTAACAGCCTATTACTGATACTATAAAAAGTATAGTCTAGAGAGATATTCTTCAAAACAATGGCTAAAGCAGGAGTAACAAGCATAAGCCTATGGGCTCTGTTTGTTCTTCTATTTGTACAATTTTGTGCTTCTGACGCCAGTCCGCTCAACTATAACTAAAAAGCAGCTCCTGGATATCAAGAGGTATCTGCAGATAATAAAGATATGTCATTTTCTTTGATGCCGGAAAATAATCTACAATGGTCCACGTTTTCAGGTTCTACGAGCAAAGGCAGATTCAGAATTTTTGTCATAGAGGGGCAAGAAAATAACAAATCGGATTTGAATAGTTAATCGGGTTTAAACCGATTAACTAATTGGGTATTAGATAAAAAACAATGCTCTGACTTCTAATTTTCAATACTCTGACTTTTAATCCTAATTATCAATTAGAATTCAAAAAATTTATCATAATTTTAACTCTAAATTTAACATTAATTACAAACTAAAAGTCCAGAGAGAGGCAAATAAAATTCCAGAGAGGAACAAAGTCGATCCGGATGTAACTTATAAATTAATGAATCAATGGATCTTGGATGTAACTTTTTTTTTCTTTTTTAATTATGAATATAGATCTTGAAATATTAATGGAGAGTTCCTAGTTGGAACTAGGAGTGTAAACGGGTATGATACGGGTCGGATGGAGGCATTTTCATACCCGTATTCATTATGATAACGAAAAAATTCTTTATCCTTGTATGTACCCGATAAGTTAACAAAAAAAAATCTTAATCTTACTTGTTATTTCAAATAAAGTATGGGTTGGATAAACGGATAAAAATGTGTCATTAGCATTCCGATTTGTGCTTTTGATAATATTTTTTAAAACAAGAAAAATAATAATAATGAATACAACTAAGTTGTCTTAGGAAAATTTAATAAAGTACAAAATTTTATTGTATCATGTATCATCTTCATACAAATATATATCTATATATATAATTTTATTTTTAAAAATTGTCTTATAGGATAACGGGTAACAAATGGTCTTCACTCGTACCTTTACCCGTTATGATAACGAAAAAAATCATGACCTTTACCCATACCCGATAAGCTAACACAAAAGAATCTTATTTGTATCTGTCTTTTCGTAAACGGATAAAAGGGTGTCATTAATTTTTTTTATTATTGTGAAAATGCCCGTAGGCCTTACATAACGGGTCCGGATCCCCTAAAGTAACTCAATCTTTGGGTTTTGGATCGAGACCGTCCGATTCGAATTCGTCGCTTGGGATCGTCTCGGAATTCGAATTCGTCGTCGGAATATGTGCGCTCACTTCGGAGATAGATTTTCGTGAATTCAAATCGGACGGTCTCGATCCAAAACTCAAAGATTGAGTTACTTCACTGGATCCGAATTCTTACATAAGAGTGTCATTAATTGACACCCCTACTTCCTACACTTGAACATTAATGAGCTCGTCTTACCAATGTGGGCTCCATGTCAAAAATCGGGATGTGTATTTTACCACGACATCATTTATTTGTTATTGACTTAGTAGTTAATTGCTCCTGTATGTATTTATCTCCATTCAGATATTATAAAACCAGGCACTGTTGTTGTGATTTCTGCTTACCTTCTTTGAACACCATCTTCCACCAAGGTCTAAAAAAGCCTTGTCAGTACAAAAATGGCAGGAGTTCATCAGGTGCTTAAAGTGTCTCGGGTGGCACTCCAGCCAGGCTCATACCCAGCTCCCGGTGAAACCATACAGTTATCCTTCTTAGACTCAATATGGGTCACCTTACGGCATATGCAATGCATCTTTCTCTACCCCGACACTGCTGATGGCTCTTTTCCTGCAATCCTTGATTCCCTCAAGACGTCCCTTGGACTCATTTTGCCGTCCTTCCATCCATTTGCCGGTAAGCTCACATACAAATCTTCTGCCGCCAAAGCAATTATCGACTGCTCTGCATCAGCAATCCGGGAAGGTGTCACCATTATAGAGGCAGAGTCCGATCTAGATATACACTGTATTGCTAAGGAAGAAGTACATGACCTTGAGTCATTTGTCCAACTGGTGCCAAATATAACTGTGCTCGAGCTTCCAACAGATGTTCTTGCAGTGCAGGTAACAAGGTTCTCCAATGGTGGTGTAGCATTAGTGATTGCCATGCACCATGCAGTGGCTGATGGGAGAGGGCTGTGGCAATTTATGGAGGCTTGGGCTTCCACATGTCGGACTGGCAGTGTACCATCGGTACCCATGCCAGTGCATGACCGGGCAATAATCAATTATCCCGGAGGCGATGAGATTGCAAAAGACTTCACAAAGAAATTGTCTCCTGCTTTGCCAAAGGTATATATATGTTGATAGATTTTTCAGGAATATTGAAGACCATTGGCAGAATTAGATTATATATATATATATTGTAATTTTAATTTACCTTAAGATACTGGAAATGTCTTTTATGTAACTCACAGATATAAGGCCTATTATATTGATCAGTACAATAATAATGTTTTTAATGAAGTTAATTTCAAAACTTATTGGATTTACTTTAGACGACAAATCAAAATCATTGGAACCAATTTATTTCACCTGTAATACAATTATATGCAAGACTTATATTTTTTTAATTAATTTTGTACAAAGTCAAGCGGTCAAAAAAATAATGAAAAACAAATGCACAAAAATTAACTTATAATTTTTTTTTATTACCGCTTGACTTTATACTAAATTAATTCTAATATTTATAAATTTTATATGTAAATGGATTATTTGTGAAGTGGATGATCTTCAACATTTTGATTTTGTCATTTATAGTGAATCTGACAAATTTTGGAGTTAACTCTTGGTGACCTTACGAACACACTTGTTTTTTTACTCCATATATGGTATTTCTGTTTTTTGTAATTTGATTATGGGCTTAAATTGTTCTATATTAATAATTGGTACGTATATGTGCTCCATCTGTGTTTATCTACCTGTAGTTGTTTTGATATTTACTCTTGAACCAGATATTAGCACCACCTTATTCACTTCAAGAGAGCCTGCGCATAACTCGAAGGACCTTCTTGGTAGATGCATCGACAATAAGGTCCTGAAAGAAACTAGCAATGCATGAGAGCCCTTCAACATTTGTATCCATAGCAGCACGCGTGGTGGTGACCATTGCGAGTGTGCGTGGACTCGTCGATGAGTTATTCCTCTACTAACTTGTCGATTAATTGTCTAATTCATCTGGTAAAAAAGCATATAGTGCTGATGCATGCAGCTGAATTTGATCCTAAACGAACTAACTCCTTTCGCAAAAAGCTAACCTCATACATATTAGTTATTATAAAAAGAACATTTTGTATACAAAGTAGTTATTATCATAGTGATAAAAGATAGTGTTATCAATAGTGGCTTCTTGCAGGATTGTTAATGGTATTTATGATTTACCGGGATATATAATTATCCACTGTTACCAACTGTTTTCTTCTAATATCTGAATATTCATGTTTCAGGAATTGCTGCCATCAGCAACAACTTGAAACAATTTTGTCGCAACTTAAAAGTGAGAGATTTGAAGGTACAAAATTTTTCAATCTTCTAATTTCACCTTTTAGAGCATAAAACTTTCAAATATGCATCGATGCTCTTTGTTTACAGTAAATTTAAAAAATATTTAATTTTCTGCCTAAGCTCAGTAGACTCTCAATTGGCTTTTGTTTGATTCATATTATTGTTCAACTTTAGGCTGCATATGTTCATCATAATACTAATCAATATGATTATCTATATATAATCTCGAACAGGGGTATAGCTGGTATACATTTATAGATTTTACTGGTACAAAACTGATAATGGTATTCTATCTGTCATTGTTTAATATTGATCTATTTTTACAACAGATTGCTGTACATTGACATAGAGTAAGTTGGGCGAATTAAAGATTAATTAGTAATTACAAAATAGAAGCTTCATAAGGGCATAACAGCAGGTATATTTTTTTAAAATAATGGTTATATTAAGTTATGACTATGATCACTCAAAATAGAGCGATGTTATCTTTTAAAATTTATAAACTCGGAAATACTATCAGTTCGGATCGCAAGAGCACAATCCTATAGAGTAGTATAATCGAGGTCGATCTACAGGGAATATTGGTTCACAGTCTTGAGCGATCAAATCACAATATTTCGAAACGCTAGACGAAATCTAAAAATTTGAGAGTTAAAGTTGTGATTAATGTAAATTTGGCAATAATTAGAAGTTATTAAAATAAAGATAGAGATGAGAATTTTTTGGGTTTCGGCACACCATTGCTACTCAATCCACTTTGATATTCTACTTCTGTCGGATCTGATTTTCTGTTGTTGTTTTATGAAAGACACCACATAGGACACTGCGAGTTATCTTACACAAATGACAGATCTTCCATCGAGATACTACATATGACACTGCGAGTTATCTTATGCAAATGACATATCTCTAAATACACAAGTTACTGCATAGATCACTGCGATTTATCTTACGCAAATGATAGAACTTGGTTCGCGTTTTGTTGTTCCGATTTATGGTTTCCCCACTAAGGTTTTCTTCACATAAATCTAATGACTCCCAACGAGGCTAACTCGTGCAACATAGTTTCTCTTACCATTAAAACACTGTCACTACCCTAATGGATTAAACTAGATCATCGATATTAGATGAAGGGATAATAAATCACAAAAACATTTCAATTAAACAACAAGAAATCATAATCAACAGAAAATATATATATCAAAGCATTATGAGTATAAGGTTTACTCCTAGCCCCTAAGAAAAGAACTTAGCCGCGGAACGGCATTGTTACAATCACTCCTCTCTTTCTCACTTAATCAAATCTAACCCAAATTACAAAGATGAGTTCCTCTTCTGTCCAGGATGCTTATATAGGAGTGGAGGGACGTCTGGAGTTGAGTGGAGGCCAAGAAACATGATATGGATACAGTTGTTAGCAGTTATTCTCAAAGGGCGCCTTGGTTACGGACCGTATTGGGTGATACAGTCCGTAATGAGACCATGTCACTGAAGGGTCTAATGTTTATTGTGCTATCTCCTGGTCCGTATCCGGCTAGGTCCGTATTAAGCAATATGGGCCGTAACAGAGCCTTAGTTGATGAGCGTCGCTTATCTGATTGACCCGATTCTTGCTCCATTTGATGTAAAATAGTCCTAAAACCTGTTTTCTGTAATAAAACATAAAGAATGGTGACAGTAGCCTTTTTCTCTAATTAATTAAATATAAGTGTGAGATAATATGCAAAACCTAAGTCAAAATCCTACGTAATTCATCATCATTTTGACTCTAATCAGACTACCTCACAAAACTGTCAATAAATTTGTAAAGTCAAATTTGTAATAGTGAGTAAAAAAAAGGTGCATTGCTATGGGTCAGATAAGAAAAGAGTAAATTGAAACATAATTACGCTAATCCAGGGCAATTCCAAATAAACCAAGGTATTTTACAACAGATTTCTGTATATCGACATAAAGTTAGTTGGGCGGATTGAAGTTTAATTAGTAATTACAAAACTAATGCTTGATAAGGGTATAATTGTACAACATGTTTATATGAATGTTTTTTTAAAGAAAGGTTATAGTAAGTTGTGACTACCTTACAAAACTGTCAACATATGTAAAGTCAAATTTGTGTGATAGTGAGTAAAATAAAGTGTACAGCTAAGGGTCAGATAAGAAAAGAGTAAAATTGAAACATAATTAAGCTTTTTCACATCATAAAGAAATGAAAAATCCAAAAAAAAAACCTGATTAACAGTTGGAGCAATCTCGACAAATCGAAGCAGCTCATCTAACTTCTTAGGTGTGAAATTACTGACACCTATAGCCCTCGTCAGACCCTCTTTTAAGACACAATAACATTTTGTTGGAAATTTTTTATTAGGACCCCTGAAAACTCTCAAATTAGCATTTTTAACCCTAAAAAATGAGATATATCCAACCCGGTTAAAGTTAAAGACTACCAATTTTCTGCTTTTTATCCTAAATTTTTAAGGCATTATGCAGGGCATCATTTCTCTTTGCAATTGGTGGTTTTATATTGTACACATTTTCTGATTAATTTTAGTTTTTAATAAATTACAGGGCAAGAAGTCCAGAAAATTGTTCTGAGTCCCAGCAATTGCACCCCTAATGTCTGTTATCGTATCGATCTTTTTGTGTGTATATAACTTATGCAGATGAGCATGGCGTCATATTGTAAGTCTCCTTAAGTAAAAGAAAAACTATTAAAATTCATATTGCTGATAAGTATTGGTAAAGTTAAATATATAAAGAAAAATAATTAGTTTGGAATGTTACCATCACTGATATGTACAAACCCAATTTTATTTTTCTTACTAATGGAATTGTAACTCAACAACAATTTGACAACCTAATGGTACTAAAATCTGGTTAGTCATCCATTAGTTTTAATTAGTGTCTGTTGATGAGTGAATATTTTGTGAATGCAGAGTCGCAATTGTGTCAGCCACATGGTACCCTGTAGCACAGGGTAGGGCAACTGCCCTACCCTGAAAATTCAAAACTAATTTACAAAGACTGGATTTTGGGCCTTTGTCCTACCCTGAAAATTGATATTGCCCTACCCTGTAGCCCAATTAAAATAACTGACTCATTGTATATCAAATTTGGTAAATTATATAAGATACAATCTAATGGGTTTGGACCCGATTATCTATTTAAACCCGATTCAATAATTTCTTGACCTACCCTGATCAAAATCCTGCATCCGCCCCTGCTGGTACCTGATAGCCATGGTTGATGTGAAAAACCGCGAGGGACCCCCAACCCATTCTGTTACTTTTTGTCTATAATAACAGTTGTGAGGTAATTACATCATTTTACTTTATTCACCTTCATTTTGGAATTTCATGCATCCATAATTTTACCAATGCATGCTGACTTGCTGAAATAAAGGGGGAAATTTAATTTGCAATATCAAATATTAAGATTATTTGAACTGTAAGAGTTGTATATAATGTTTCCTGCTGTTTCTCTCTTTTGTCACCTGATTTCAATTTAGGTTTTTGTTATATTTTCTGAAAAAATATTTCTCCTCTTTTGCTTATTCTGTGCCAGGTTATTCACCAGCAATGGTGTGATTTTCACCTGTGTGCCTTGCCCTCTCTCTACCTGTCTTTGTCTGCACTGAGGTATACCATTGTCTTTGCTCCTCTTTGTCGTTCTTTTGTTTATTTTTTTCTTTATTCTCTCTTGAGTTAGTACTTAATTGATTTTTGTCAACAATAAAAAGATACAACCAAATTTCTTCTGTCAACAATTGATTCATCAACGATGAGCCTTTATGCTTAAGAAGTCTATCTGTTAGAACTAATTGAAGATTTTTGGAATTGGTAGAAGAAATGGCATACACATTTTTTTTATTTACAAAAAAAAAAACCAAACCAATTTCTTCTGTGACAGTTCTCTTTTCAACAAAGAGACAACCAGAAAATACGACCTGTACCAATTAGTAGAATCCCTACTTCTTGAAAATGATTAATTGCATCCATAACACGGCATCATTTTCAGAGTGATAATTAGTGGAATCAACAGATCTTTTAAGATTAATAATAATAGACTTTTTATCTGTACCAAGGTTCTTTATATTTCTGAAGCTAATTAATCATTATAATATTTCTACTGACAATGCATCAGCATGATTTGACCTGCAAATTGCAATGTATTTCATCTTCCAATTATTTTGTTATGCAGGTATTCTCTCAACACAAGTGGCCTAAGTCATTAGAGACAGATTTATGGTAGGAGTATGCTGATGATAGCTTCTCTTTCCTAAAATGTCTACTTTTCAATGTTTAAGTCAAATGTGTTTCTCTTATTCCTTATTGTTTCATGTTAAAAAGGGTCTTCTTCAGTCAATCCAGATATTTTGGCGGGCTTCTCTATGGCTGCCGATAAAGATAGTACAACTATGACTCGCAAATGTATGACTCTGAGGTACTAATATTTCTAATCAACGTTTGTTCGTCTCACCCCTTTTGCATTTAGTTATTAAGTTCTGATAACTGCTCAAAGAGATGCCTCCTTGAGACCTGTGTGGCCTTTTAATCCGAGTATTATTCTTCTACAAAGAGAATGGCAAAACTTGAAATATGGCTTGGTACCCTTTGATCTTTGGATTGATGCAAAAATTAAGTTGGTTGTTTTTTTTAACAAAACATTTCATTATATCATTTAGCCGAGCTTCTGTCTGTATTAGTGGGGTTGCTGCAGGGTCAAGCAAGAGCTTACAAACCCTTCAATAAATTTTTTGTTTCCCACTATTGATCGAGTCAAAAGCGGGGTTTGTGAAGTCCATCTATCCAGATATCTATTTTGCCTGTCAAAGGTGAACTCTATGTTTCACTAGCTCAAAATTATAAGTAATGTTTATTGGAAAGTGGCAAACAAATGTAATGAAGTAGAAGATGAGAGACTTGATTTATTTGGCAAAATGATAGTACAAATATCTGTTTTTCCTGTCAGAGGGGATCTCTTTTTTTTAGTTATCAGATTTGAGTTTTGTTGTAAGAGGTAAATATTGCCAAATAGAAGAATTAGAAATATATATTCTCAATAAATAACAAACTGGAGTGTATCCAAAACAACTGTACCAACTATCTATATAACTTATTTAACTTCTGTTGTGCAGTTTTTATTATATCTCTACAAAACTTATTAATTTTTGCTATAAATATACACTTCTCTTTCCACCTCAAAAAATTTGCCGAAGCATCGCGAGGCCTTCGCCTAGTATAATAATAAATTTTGATAGAAAAAAATTTAATAGATTGTGTGGAAATCATCGACCGTGCGCAGTTGAATTCACATCACCTCCGGTACCGTAATAGAGAATCTTTTACAATTACTTAATCTGGACCGTTCTTTTTAACTTGGCACGAATCTCAAAGCCCAATAATACTGCCCCCTCCGTCAGCCCGAATCCCAAACCGGCTGGGAGTTAATCTCAAACCGTAAAGTGAAGGGAATCTTTTATGGTACCGGAGAGGATATTTGCCTGTGCGCAGTTTGACCAAAATTGAATGACAGCTTGTTTAAAGAACAAACTATGTGGATTATAATAAAATTAGGATTAATTTATTCTGGTTTGCATCCCGATTTTGGATCTGAATAGCACCGATCTTTCTCCAAAAATTACTTCGACCACCCCCGATCGACTTTAATTAAGTTTGGTCACACACATATATAAAATATATTATACAGATAGGGTGTGCACATGATATATTAGAAATGCAAATGACACTTAAATTATATAAAGAGTGAGTCTATGGTACTATGCATAACACAGATTGGTCCGTACTACGGATTAATATTTTCGTTTTTAAAATTCTAATGGTCGATCTGAACCGTTCAACATAATTTCCATATGAGAATATACTTGTGGGCTAATTTTTTTATTTTTTAGAATTTTTTACTATTTTTTTAGATAGGTAGAAAATCACTATTTTGTTATTATTTATAATAAGAAATATGTATTTTGTTGACTGGATCTAAATTAATACAGATGTTCATATAAATGAATATTAATAAAAGTCAAAAATCAAATCCCCACCTTAAAATACAGAGTGAATGATTACCAGATACAAATTTAAAAATATGAAATTGGAAATAAATAAGTTATACATACTACTAACAATAAATTGTATATCTGCATCTATTTAACGGATTATAAACTATCCATATTCATATTTACACAATTTAATGTATTATACGAATAATTTATTTATGACTTAGTATATATTTACAGATATAATTATGTTAAATGGGTGTTGTTGAGGAAACAGATATCAATTCCATCTACTGATCTACACCTCTATTTGTATTAATTCAATAATAATCTAATATATACGGATATTATGTGGATTCTTGGTTAAACAATCATGCTTTGAACTGTCAAATCAGAGGAATGATAAGCATACAACACGAAGGGAAACATTATCACTTTTAATCGGTTCACCGACAATTTCTCACCCGCAATACAATTGGCTACAAAATCAATGTAACAGAGTTCGCTATTGAGTCAATCGTCGTTCCTTTCTTTCCTTTTTTTGATCCGTGACTTATTTATGGATTTTAAAAGCCTATTTAAAAAACCATTTATAATAACAATGAATTGAAACTTGAAAGACGTATATAATTACCTCCAAATTAAATGAAATCAAAGCAATCGAGACCATTAATCTAGAAATATTAAGTAACTTGATTTGTATTCCCAATCTTCCATTACAGCTTTCTCCAAGATTTGGCTCTGAATCCCATCCACCTCTCTCCTTCCACGCCACTTCTCATTAATTCACCCCATTTTTAAGATTCACGCAAATACTTTCTTTACTATTTATTATTTAAACCCTGATGGCTTCACTTTCTTATTCTACTAGAAGTTTTGGGACACTGTCAAATATGATCTATTTCGCCTCTGTCAGGCATTTCACTATGGAAATATAGAACTTCAATTCCTTAACAAGTCTATTATCTGTCTTATTCCCAAATCAAAAGATGCACAACTCATCCAAAATTTTTGCCCAATCAGTTTGGTGAATTGCAGTTTTAAAATACTGTCTAAAATTCTTACTAATAGACTTGAGCCTATATTACAAAGACTAATTAGCCCTCACCAATCAGCTTTTCTCAAAGGGCGATACATCCTTGATAATGTAGTCTTCAGCCACAAAATCCTTCACCATTGTCACAACACTAAAGAAAAAGGAGTGATAATCAAAATTGATTTTGAAAAAGCATACGATAAAATCAATTGAGATTATTTACTTACACTTATGAAAAATAGAGGATTTGACCCAGTTTGGATATCCTGGCTTACCTCTTGGCTGTATAGTTCACAGTCTTGTATCAATATCAACGTGGATCTCACCCTATACTTCTTTTGCCGCTGAGGGGTACGACAGGGAGACCCCCTGTCGCCATATTTGTTTAACTTAGCTGCTGACTCCCTCTGCCATCTTTTCTACAAAGGCAGAGAACAGGGGCACATCCAAGGCCTTGGGCCTCCTTGTGATCATCAGCATTCAGTGACGAATTGTCACTATGTTGATGATACAATATTATTTCTTAAAGCTGACCCCAAAAATGTTGAAACTGTATGGTGGACTATGAGGTTCTTTGAAGGAATTTCCGGAATTAAAATGAATTTAGATAAAATTGAACTTTTCCCTGTCAATCTGACATCAGCTGAGGCACAATTCTTGGCTGCCCTGTTTAGATGTCAACTTTCTTCATTTCCTTTCAAATATTTGGGAGTCCCTTTATCTCCCAAAACCCTTAGTACTAGAGATTGGGGATTCTTAATCGATAAAGTCAGATCTAAACTACAAGGGTGGAAAAATCAAACATTATCTCTGGGTGGCAGAATTACCTTGCTTAATTTAGTATTAACTGCTGTCCCTCTCTATACTCTATCACTATATCGGATCCCTAAAAAAGTTCTAAAAGAAATTGATAGAATTAGACGACTTTTCTTATGGCAAGGCACTAGCACTCAGAAAAAATATTCTCTTGTTAATTGGCCTAATATTTGTATTGCCAAGATATTTGGTGATATGGGCATTTTAGATCTTAATCAAATGAATTGTGCTCTTTTACTCAAATAGTGGTGGAGATTTCAGGATCCCCAATATACTAATTTGTGGAAAACTAACCTTCAACTTAATCTTTTATCTCCTTTTTTGAAGGTAGTTAGCCAACTATCTCCCATTTGCAATATTGGTATTATTCGAACACCCGGTTTACAGGGTGCGGTACAATTCTGGCATGATGTCTGGTTTCACCACTCACCTCTGTCCATTCAATTCCCACAATTATATGAAGTATGTAATACTCCTAATATCACTGTGCAAGAGGTATTTAACACACAGGGCAGGGGTGTAGTATTCCGGCGTACATTGCATGGTGTTCTTCTCTTGGAATGACAACACCTTCTCCAAATCTTAGAGACATTTTCTTTTTCACAGGGGCATGACCAATTGGCTTGGCAATGGGATTCTTCTGGCCACTATTCTGTCAAATCTTTATATTTATTTCTAAATTTTCGGGACATACCTAAACTACATCCTCTGTTATGGTGGAAGCTTCCTATTCCCCCTAAAATTAGTGCCTTCATGTGGTTGATGCACCAAAATAAAATCTTAACCAAAATTAACCTGCGAAAGAGAGGATGGACCGGGGATGTCTTGTGTTCATTTTGTCACCATCCTGAAGATTCTGATCATCTGTTTTTTCAATGCTACTTTGCTAAACATGTTTGGTTTTACATGGGACATTGTCCGCTCCTATTCTCTAATTGGCACTCCATACAGGATGTGCTGAGTTTTGCCTTGACCCTACCTAAGACACAAAAAACGGCTTTTCTTGTTGTTGTCAGTGCTGTGATTTGGTGTATTTGGACCACACGCAATGAAATGTGCTTTAATAACTCAATCTCGCAATCGGGGCGTACTGTGATTCTTACTATTATTTCTCTTGTATCTTACTGGACAAGTAAAATGTCTGAACAAGTTCAGCTTGCTGCAAACCACTGGCTTCCGCAGGATCTGGATGCTGTGCCTCTCCAGGTTGCCTCCCCGGATGATGCTCAGCTCCTGCAATGGGCTCTTTGAAGACTCGGCTTCTTCTTCCTAATGATCTTAATATGATAGTTTTGCTTTTGTTATACAGCCCTGATGTGGCTTAGAATACGCTGTTATTTCCTTCTTCTGTTTTGCTTTAGATCTGCTGTGATGCTGCTGGTGTTAGACAGATCTACTGTGGTGTTTCTTTCCTTTCTTTTGCTGTATTTTGAACTTATGTTTCATGCATAATGAAACGGGCTTTATGCCTTTTAAAAAAAAAAAAAAACTATTTATTATTTAAATAGAAAAATAAATGAGCACAAATTTGACTTGTCAGTCTCGACTCTCGAATCCTGCACTTCTTGGTGACTACTGACTAGGCTTTTATAATGAAGGAGAAAAAAAAAATATAATAGTTGGGAATTTTTCAAATGAATTTATTAATTATATGCTTACTCGCAATTCGAGGTTTCCCTGTAGATTAATTATTGATATCGGTTCTACTACTGGAATGTATAAGAAATCAAGATACCTATGCATTCACTTTGGCTTTAATCCAATGCACTTGAGAGTAGGTCCGATGGACATCGGATCAACTTTGATTTGATGGGTTTAATCACCATCGATTTGTTTTAAGATTCATGCGGAACGCTTTCAAATTCATGTGTGTTTGTTTCAATATTCATACGCACAAATCTTAAATTAGATCGGGCGGTCATCGTGCTCGTTGAACCTAAAAATAGATCCGATGGGCATCAGACCTACTCCGTTCTCAATCCAATGAGACCTTTGACTAACAACATATTCTGGCCATATCATTATCATTATGCATATATAGCCGTTCTCTCATACAATTAATAATTCAGGTATATATAGTTTTGTGAAAACTTTATATATATATATACATAGGTTGGTTAATATCAAAACGTTTGTTCCTAGGCTGTGGAACAAACGTTTCGGTTTTTACATTTTCAAAGTTCAAACAGTCGATCTAAACCGTTCAATATTCAATCTATATCAAAATGTACTTGGAGACCAAATTTTACATTTTTTGGAATTTATTTACTATTTATTAAGTCAATTTTAAAATCACTGATTTTAATACACAGTGAAAAATTTCTGGATCATTGAAAACAACGATTTTGAAACTGACTTAATAAATAGTAAAAAAATTCAGAAAAATGTAATATTTGGTCTCCAAGCACATTTTAATATAGATTGAATATTGAACGATTTGGATCGATTGTTTGAACTTTGAAAATGTAAAAACTGAAGCGTTTATTCGATGGCCTAGGAACAAACGTTTTGATATTAGCCAACCCCCCCCCCCCCCCCCCCCCCCCTCTCTCTCTCTCTCTCTATATATATATATATAAAACCAAATGAAATATTTATGTAATGTTTAATTAATAAAGAAAATAATAAATTGTAAACTATTATTTCTACAAATTAAGATGGAATCTACATTCATATATTTTATTATAAGAATGATCTAGTTAGTTTTAATTTGGAAATTAAATATGACCCAACTCATGGGTCTCGAAAAAAAAAAAAAGAATTTTCAATTTTTTATTTTGAATCATGTAGTGCGAATTTTAAATTCGTTTGTTCATAAAAGAAGTACAGTAGTGGAGAGAAGGTGCAAAGAGGGGACCTGCATAGGTGTGCGTTGATAAGTGACTCCTGAGGTGTCCCAAGTGCCCCTTTGTCGAGAAGTTGTTCGGCCAGTGGGATAGCTGTGAATTCAAAGGGTCTTCTTTAGCAGTGAGCCAGTGACTAGTTTTCCCTAAAGTTTGATAGGCCGCAGTTTTTTTCAAGAAGCAACACTCTGAATTCAGTTTCAGTCCCGGCATTCTAGTCATATACATTACTCGTTACAAATAAATATAAACACCTGAACTAGTTTCCTTGGAAATGTTAGGTCCACTAAATTATCTTGTATTATTTTTGCCCAACAAAATAGCACACATCTGAAATTAAACCTATTCGCCAATTTTTTTCGGACCTTTTCAGTCTTTTTTGACACTATAGCTAGCTATAGCTGTTTTTTTTAATCTTTTCACGATAGTGCGACAATCACTATTTAGAACTTTGTCTATCTGTGAATCTCCATTTGCAATATAGCTCAAAATGAAAAAAAAAAATCATAATAATTGATTGTTTAAAATCTCCATTTTATATTTAGATATTTTTATATAATTTGCAGGTTTCATTAATAAGGAAACGGGCTTCGGACTTTTAATAAAAAAAAAATAAGAAAATTGGAAATTTGAGAATTAGCTAAAAATTATATTTCCTTCTATGATTTGTTCCTTAATAGCCATCTCTTTTAACTTTTAAGTAAATAAAATGGAAACTATAGATTCTTTTCAGATAGCAAAGAAAATCAGAAAGATATGTTTTAGTCATTTAGATAGCGAAGAAATTCTAACACCTTTTCAGATAGCAAAGAAAATCATTATTGTCTCTCTCTAATTTGAATATACTTTCTCTCCCCTTCTCTTTTATGCTCGATCAGTTTGTTCTCCTTCTCTTTTAGCAAAGAAAATCATTATTGTCTTTCTCTCTATGTGAATATACTTTTTCTCCTTTTTTATGCTCTTACTCGATCGGTTTGGTCACCTTGTATTTTAGTCTCTAATTAATCTCTCTTTCTTCTCTCTGTTTTGAATCTGAAAAGAACCAAGAAAATAAAAAAATATATATACTCCTGTTCAACCTTTTGTGATTTATCTCAATTGATTAAATTATGATCAACTATTGAATATTACGGAGTTATCGGCAGTCGCTTCCATAGTCGTGGCTTAGAAGCGATAATTCTGGATTATCTTGGTTTTGGTTTCAAATCTTACACGATCAAGACGAAATACGCTTACGTACAGTGAAAATATCACGATCTGGGTAATACTATTTTAATTTTATTTATTTTGTTCAGTTTCGTAATTATTTGAATTTAGGAATATTTACATGTCATGCTCTCAAAGAGACGAATTAAGCCAACCATTAATTAATTGACAGTTCCTAGAGCTAACATTAATTAATAAATCAACTCATGAATCTCGCAAGCAACTTATGTTTTCTCACTTTTTGTTATGAATACGGATCACGCCAGTTAAAGAGCTAAAGCCAACCAGAGATTTAGACTTTAACATTAATTTACTCTGGCGGCTATCTTCGATATGTTTTGTTTTAAGTTTATGTTAAATAAAGGAAAGATGCTACCTTAGCATACTAGCCCTGTAATTAAACCTTTTTCTTATCAATATATTGTTGGCAGTTTACTGCCAACCTTAAAAAAAAACATTAATTTACTCTGTCCTACTCATGATGTGGGCTCTATTGTCAAAATCAAATAATGTATTTGAATTGCATGTGCACACTTGCACTACCTAATCTCCAAAGAATAGTTTACTCGAATAGGAAGCATGAAAATCATGTAGTGTGAATTTTTAATTCGTTTGTTTATATAAATCTTGTCATATATTCGATCGGATAGTGTACCATAAGATGTTAATTAATAATGTGATTTGACAGCCAATGTTAATTAATAATGTAATATTAATATTCCATAAGATGCTGCTGATCTTAGAGAGTCTCTTATTAATAAAGTTAAATTATAAAATGCATGACCCACGCTCTGAATTTTTAAACCTTCAGATCTAAGATGGATTACCCACTCTCAGAATTTTCAAACCTGTGGGGTTCCTCCGCATAATGTTAAGTTCAATCTATAAATTTATAAATACAAGAATGTAGAGTTAAACACCCCACAATTCATATCCAAAGAAATCAAGGCTTAAAGCAATGTTGATGCTGACAAAGCCTTTCTTTCCTCGCTTATTTCTAGTTCTTCTACTTGTGCTGCCTTGTTTATTTGGCAATGGTGCACTCGGGAGAAAAATGACACTTGTTACCAGAGAAGTTAGAATTCAAAACAGTGGTGAGATATACGTGGTTATATTTGACGCTGGCAGCTCAGGAACTCGGGTCCATGTTTTTCGATTTGACGAAAATATCAATATTCTACCAATTAATGGCGAGCTTGATGTCCAAGCTAAGGTAACGATATGCTCTGCTTTTTAAAAAAAATTACCAACCATCATATGTTATAATACATAATAATTATTACTTTAATTTGCATATATGTCTGTATTTTGTATCTTCCAAGCAAACCTTGCGTTTTATTGATATTCTTTTCAGGTAACTCCTGGATTGAGCTCTTATTCAGATAATCCTAAAGAGGCTGCCAGTTCAATTGCTCCACTTCTCGAGAAAGCTGTAAATACTGTCCCAGTGAAATTGCGTTTACAAACTCCTGTAAAACTTGGGGTATGAATTAATACTGTATCAAAATAACAATATTAGTATCTACACATGCTTTGATGCTCAAGTACTCTGTTAGAAAAGAAAACAATATGTATATCTTGGGTCCTAGATAATTACAGTTGAGTAAAACACGATAGATGAATTACTTATTATTAAAAAAAAAATCAATGCAGGCAACAGCAGGTCTGAGACTGATAGGAGAAGAGAAGTCAGAAAAAATCTTACATGCGGTAATTATCTACTAATTAAATCTGATAAGATTAGCTTCAATAAATTATCCATAATTGAATTATTCAAGTATCAACATTATTGAGCTCTTGTTGCAATGCAGGTACAAATCCTTTTTAGTAATAGCTCGCTATGGTATGAAAAAGATTGGGTCGTCGTAATTTCTGGAACAGAGGAAGGAACTTATATGTGGGTAAGTATGACACTCTTCACTCAATATTTTGTGTGTAAAGTAACAGATTCATCCATAACATTTGCAGACCTAAAAGAAATGATGTCAATACATCGTATATATGCATGCGTGCAGGTTACCATGAACTACTTATTAGGACATCTGGGCAATGAATACTCAAAAACAGTAGGAGTTATTGATTTGGGAGGTGCCTCAGTGCAAATGGCTTATGCCGTCTCTGCACAAGCTGCTGCCAATGCTCCAAGGACAAGCGAGGAGTATATCACTAAGCATTATCTCAAAGGAACCGACTACTATCTTTATGTTCACAGGTTTTTTAGAAAAGGCTTCACAGCGGCTGCCAGTATTTTACCAAATTATAAATGTTAATATTTAAAAAAAAATGTTATAGTTTTCAATGCAATGAAAATTAAGTACCTTAATTTGGTTAAAAATTTTGCATGCTTTGCTTCCCCCAGTTATTTGCGCTATGGTCGAGATGCGGCGAGGGCACAGCTTTTGAAGTCGACCAACGACTCTGTCAACTATTGCATCTTAAGTGGTTACAATGGTATGTTGGCTATAATTAGGTCAATAATCTTTTACCTGTTCGTTTGTAAAGCAAATACAAAAATGTTGCCGCAATAGGGGTATGTTGGCAACTGAATTAGTAGTCCCTGATGTCAAATACAACAGAATTTGCAGTACCATCTTAACGATTCCTTGTTTAATCAAGTGTTTGGTCTTGTAAATTAGGGACATACGAATATAATGGAGAAACGTACAATGCAAGATCATCCTCTTCCGGATCAAACTATGAGAAATGTAGAGAAAATGTGATAGAAGTGCTCAATGTGAATGCAAAATGTGAAGTAATGAATTGCACCTTCAATAATGTATGGAATGGAGGAGGTGGTGCAGGGCAGGATAAACTCTACCTTGCCTCTGCTTTCTTTTATACGGCAGCTGACGTAAGTCAATCCTTGGATAATAGATTGATTTTATAGTTGCACAGCTTGATATCTGAGTACGTTATAAATTTTAAGCTAATATTTTTTCAAAATGGAGGCATAGTGATGTGCACAAAGACTGGAAGTGCTATTCATCCATCTTCTGTTCCGATTATGCAGTTTGAATGCACCTATGAATTCATGAATGTCATCTTAGCACCATACCATTGCAGCTCTTTCACATAGTCATTTGCAACAAAGTACTACTATCATCGAATAACAAACACCTTTGCTTTAACTGTAATTGGCTCACAATTAATTTATTCTATGTAGTTCAACATAATCGACAGCAAGGCTGGAAGTGGTGAGGCAACACCAGCAGATTTCAAGAGGGCTGCCGCTGTCACCTGTGCACTCAAATCCCAAGAGGAGGCAAGTACAAAGTACCCAAAAGTCTGGACATCAAACTTGCCATTTGTCTGCATGGATCTTGTGTACCAGTATGCTCTTCTTACCTCTGGATTTGGTACGTATAGTGTATTCCATATGTGTACTTTTACAGAACATTCACAGCGGAAATTATTTTATCATCATGATCTGTATATATTTTGTGGTTATGACTTGTGAATTTGTGATATTTCTTAAGTTAATTACAATCTTTTCTTTGAAAATAATTACTAAATGGCAGGGTTGGATGATGAGAAAAGTGTGACACTGATCGACAAAGTAAAATATGGTGATTTCTATCCAGAAGCTAGTTGGCCACTAGGTAGTGCAATCCAAACAGTGTCAGCAATGTCTTCAACAAAGCAAGAGGCGAAAAATATGTATCGCTTTTGGTCTCATGTGTACGCAAAGTAACTAGGCATCGGTATATGTTCAGCTTATTAGTAATAAAGTACATATACCCATTGAACTAGATTTGCAGCTTTTATCATTTATATGAACTAGCATATAACCCGTCCAGGGCACAGGCGCTTGTAATTCTGATTGTAATTTACCAAGTTAATGTGTATTTATAATATACAGCTTGAAGTGATGCGGAATAAATGTTCGTATTTTAATGAGCCAATTAGATGTTAATCTATGGAAAATTCTTTATGTTAATCTATGGAAAATTTTAATGAATATTTTTAACAAATGAAATGCACAAATATATTAGAAGTTACATAATTGCAAATCGTCCAATGGACAGAACTGACACAAGTTGTTTACCAATTAAATTGAAGAGCCATCATGTATAACAATCATCTACTTATATGGATTTGAATTTGTAACGCTAATTTAATGCAAGTTGGATTGTATGGAGTCAGATCCAAAATGACTTAAAAAGAGAAGAAACACACCTTCCATCAAAACCATACACAAATGGTAATTATGACAAACATAAACCAATCTCAACGATCTCTTGTATATCACAAATATTAATAAATATGGAGGGGGGGGGGGGGGGGGGGGGGGGGGGGGGGTAGGGGGGGGCAGTAGTTCAAAGATAGTCTTAATCACCTATTTCTCCCCTCATCATGTCGTCAAAACCCTACAAATTTAACAATTTATCAGGTTGAATGCTCTATCAGGCATTTCATCAAGCACCTGGATGGCATGCTAGTTCCGTTGCCTACACATTATCTGAATAAAAATGATTGATCAGAGTTCTAATTGAAGTCCTTTGATAGGATAAATTTGAGCCGTCATCAAAATGTTTAATATACAACTATTTATATTAATACAGAAAATGGAAGATTGAATCTTTCTTCTATTAATTGCCTGGATTAGAGCGGTTCTAGGATGCACACAGACAAGTTTCCCGATCACCTATCTTGGCATGCCCCTCACAATTCGAGCCCCAACTAAAAACCTGTTTCTGCCTCTGGTGGAGAAAGTGGAGAAGAGGCTACAGGGATGGCAAGGCAAGCTTCTGAACAGAGGGGGCAGGCTACAGCTTATCCAGTCCGTCGTCTCAACAATACCCATTTACCACATGGTTTGTTTCAAACTCCCTAAATGGGTTATTGTCAGACTGGATAAGGCAAGAAGGAGA
This sequence comes from Carex littledalei, assembly GCA_011114355.1. Lineage (NCBI taxonomy): Eukaryota > Viridiplantae > Streptophyta > Magnoliopsida > Poales > Cyperaceae > Carex > Carex littledalei. Next base: position 4,820,524 of record CM022095.1, on the reverse strand, counting down.
TTTATGTGGGGAGGATATAACAGCTCTAAGAGAGGAATATCATTATGCAATTGGACCCTTGCATGCATGCCTAAAAAATGGGGGGGTATGGGCATTTCTGACCTGCATATGCGCAATATATCCTTGCTCTTCAGATGGTGGTGGAAGGGTTATACCAACCCCCAGTCTATGTGGACAGAAACAATCAGAGCCATTAGATGGCAAGGTAATTATGCCCCAGGTCCATCACTTTGGTCCAACCGAGGCTCATTCTTCTGGGGTCATTTGTTGTCTATCAAAAACATATTAAATGAGTTCACTTCTTGGTCAATTGGCGATGGCAATACCATCTCATATTGGTATGACAAGTGGGGCCCGGCACCATTGGCTCGGACCGGCACGAGACAAATCCATCATGCACTTTCTCTATGCCAGGCCACCCACCTAGACAACGTGGACCATGATGCTCGAGGGTTCCAGATTCCATCTCTATCTGATGAGCCGGATGCACTACTCTGGAAATGGGGCTCCACGGGTCAGTACACTGCTGCTTCAGCCTATGAGATACTTACAGGAGGAGGGCATTTCAAATGGGATTTTGCAAGAACCTGGAAATATAACATCCCTCCTTCTGTCAAAATCTTTGTTTTCCTCCTACTCAAAGACAAACTCCTAACCCGAGAAGTGATGCTCAGAAGAAACTTCAACTTTCAAAACAGTGACTGTGTGCTTTGTGAAGATCATATTCTTGAATCTGCTGTCCATTTATTTTTCCACTGCCTTTATGCACAAGAGATCTGGAGCAGAGTTCAACAGTTGGTGGGTTCTAGGTTACTGGCAGATGGGGACACTGTACAACAGGTCTGGTGGAACTCCTGGGAGTTAACCAGGCATTCTAAACATCTGAGAGTTAAGTGGCAATCCCTTTTTCCGGCAGCTTGTTGGTCCATTTGGAGGCACAGGAACAGCTGGATTTTTGAAGGCAGAAGAACTCCCGCCAGCGTAGTGGCACAGTGGATTATTAGTGAGGCCACACTTTGGGAGAATTGGTGCGTTGGACAGGACAAGCGAAAGAAGCACATCAGCAACGGCAGCGTTGGGGCCTCTAGGATGCAACTCCAAGTTTCTGGGAGATCTTAATTAATGGATAGTGTGCTTTGTGTATAGGTCCAATTTTGCTGTTGTATCCCCTGTTATTGATTTTCTGGTCAGTTAATAGATCACCTGGCAGCCACTGCCTGGATTTCAAAAAAAAAAAAAGAATCTTTCTTCTATTAAACTGTTGTGTTTATAGTTTAGAAATGTAGATTTAACTTTCGTCCCTGATATCAAATCAAGTGCAATTTCAGTATATTCATGGATTAAAAGCTTAATTTCCTCCCCAAAAAAAATATAATAAATTTGCCTTAGCAGACATTTGATTTTAATTTGAAGACAACCTATGGTTTCCAGTTCAATTTAACCACAATTGATGCTAATGTCAGAGAATTAAAGAACTGATAAAAGAAATAACAGAATTATTCAAAATCCAACTTAATATTTTGATTTGCGTGTTTATAAATTAGGCTCAAATTCAATCTCTCTTTCAAATTAATTGGTCTGTTTCTTACAATTATGTTGTTGGTGTCTTGCTCTACAACGTTTATCGAAAGCAAAACCCAAAAATTTGAATAGAAAATAATGAATTGGTCAGAACAGAAAATTAACATTGATCTGAAATTGTCTGAGGGAAGCTGTCAGATGTAATATCTTTTCTACCTTTCTGGATACAAGAGCGCCCAATTTCTCAGTTAATAACAGGATATTGATTGTGGGGAGATCGTGGAAAGAATATGGCTAGATTGTAACATGAGATGTTAGAAAGTGGGGCAAATTTGGTACATGAATGGTACCATGTAGAGGGGTTTTATTGCAGATGCTCTGAGTTTGTAAATTCAGCCCACTTGGGGGTTGGCTTTGTAAATATTTTCATCAATAAAATTTTTGGCAGCCTCTGCCAATTTCTCAAAAACATAAAATAATACTGGCAACCTCTGCCAATTTCATCAATAAAATTTTTGGCAGCCTCTGCCAATTTCATCAAGAAAATTTGAGCAAGATTCTCTATCAATCTTTTTCTAATGCAACATAACTCAGTCCCACCATGAACCCCTGACCTTAAAAAAAATAAAAAAAAACTCAGTCCCACCAATTCATCAATCAATTAAAAAATAACTGCACATGCGATTGCCAATCTTTATCATATAGCCCACATCTATCAGATCTTTTGTTACACAAATATCGACTTCCAGCCCACATCTATATGAATCCATATCCTCTGAATCGGAGTGTCCGATCAGAATCCTAGCAAATCCGATCCGAAACAGAATGCACGGGACTCCTTTAATATACATGCAGATTCTGATTGAATGGTCCAGCTCAAACAAAAATATTTTGTTACTATAGGTTGTATGAAATGCATCTATATCTCATAATATACTTCACATTTGAAGTTTCTTTAATCACATCATAGTGTTAACGGACCTAATATATCCGTGAAGCTTTTTTTAGAGTTATTTAATTGCATCAAAGTTTGACTCTATGTGCATCAATACTTCTTTATGTCTCATTATTAGTACGACTATTAATTACATCGAGTTATTTAATTGAAAATAATAATAATAATAATAATATTAATAATAATAAAAAAAAAATATGGAGGCTATTGCATCACTTTTTTAAATCGGCTGATTTTCAAAGTTTTTATATTTATTATATCAGTAGATTAGTTTTTTGTAAGATGTGGTCTTACTATTATTTTTTGACTAATTATCTGTGTACAATAATTTTTCTACATTTTTAATACAAAGGATGACGCTGATACGGCTAGCTTGACATAGTTTCTGACAGTAGAATTTGTGTTCTGATTGTGAATTTGTAAAACTTGTATAATATTATATTACTTTATACTAGAGGATTATATGAGTGTAATTTTTTATCTTAACATAATTTTTGGACAATTTAATTTTTTACCAATTTTTTCTTATTTTTTAGTAAAAAAGAAGCTTCTGCCAAAAAAATCCGAGTTACCGAGTCAACTCGGCCGATTCCGGCCGATTCCACGGTCAAGTATCCGATTCCGATTCCGATTCCAAGTTTCAGAACCATGATACTTCATCATCCCATAGTAAAATAACTCACAACTTTTTTATTAAAGCATCCCATCGAAATTGGCTCATCGAATCTGCACAAAAATACTATGATATGAGTTTCTAGCTTTCTTATCAAGCTATTTGCCTTAAATTATACAAACCTTTAACATAGACAAGATAATTGCTATTATTGGGATGACAGCATAATCACAAAACAAAAAGCTAGCAGTTTACGCAAGGAAAAGATCAAAAGAGCAACTCACAAAATTGAAAACGAACGTATAACAATAAATTCTGAAACAAAAGAAAGCCAATAGCTGAGATATCCAAACCAAATGAAAAATAGCAATAATCACCCTTTTAATTTAGTTTAAACCACACTAATTGGGATTTTATATGAAAGAACCATGAATCGCCCATTTACATTGAAGCAAATGATTCTTCATTAGCTAGCTAGCTAGATTGTTAATTGCAGGCCTGTAAAAATCTGACACATGGTTAGTTAATCATTGTTTGTACTGTACTATCAATTATTATAGCACACAACATTGTATCAAAGGAGAGTTTTTTTTCATTTCTTGATTCTCTTTCTTAGGCGCTATATGCCTTCAAAAAGTTCTGTTAAGTTTCTAACTACTGGTTTTGACCGGTCACTAATCCAATAATCTGTTACAATTGTAACTGGCAACTGATTCTATGTATTACTCTAATACTTCTGTCTCAGCTCACACGAGGTCAGAGTTTAGATAGGTAGTAATTTATTGAACCCATGAGAAGAGAGGAGAGGAGAAGAAATAAGGTGAAGGTATCAGCCGATCAAGGAAGGAAGATGAAACGTTGCTGTTTTAGCTATTGTTCAATCACTGTTAGAGTTTAATGGACAACTCCATTTTAATAAAAGAGTATATTGGTCAATACAATTCTGAAAATAATTAAATAAAAGATAAAATAAATGAAAGGAGATAGAAGAAAGAAAGTTAGTTTATATGAGGATATTAGCTATTATGATGTAGGCATGGAAAAATTAGCTATTTTAAAAGTTTGAATGGGCACACTGGAAATTTTCCCTTTATAATAACAATGAATTGAAAGACGTATATAATTACCACCAAATTAAATGAAATCAAAGCAATCGAGACCATTAATCTAGAAATATTAAGTAACTTGATTTATATTCCCAATCTTCCATTACAGCTTTCTCTAGAGTGGGAAAAATGTGCCGTGCCGTGACTAACACGCCGTGACTTTGGTCTCGTGCCGTGCCGTGACCAAGTTAATTTTTCACGTGCCGTGACCAAAATGTCAATGGGTGTTCACGGCACGCGAATGGTCACGCTACGTCAGTCACGCCGTGCCTAAACGTGTCGTGACCATACGTGACTCGCGTGACTCACGTGACCATTTAATCATAATTTAGGTTAGTTTATTCAAGATTTACCATTAAATCAATATCTAATTGTCCTAATTACACGTGACTCGCGTGACTACGTGGCGTACCGTGCCGTGACTAAATCTTTCACGTGCTGTGCCGTGCCAAAGTTTTAAAAGATGAACACGGCACGCGAATGGTCACGGCACGTAACTAACACGCGTGCCGTGCCGTTCCGTGACGTAACTGTGCCGTAACCATGCCGTTCCGTGATGGAGCCGGCTCTGCCGTGCCATTTTTCCCACTCTAGCTTTCTCCAAGATTTGGCCGATATTTTTATTAATACCCCAAAAAAATAAAAATTATCAAATCTGCCCTCGATTCAAAATTTTTACTAAAAATGCCCTAACCGCCCCACTGTGGGGCGGTCCACTATTTTTATTTTTTATTTTTATTGTTTTGTTGAGACAATATGAATATCAAGATGCTGAATTCTAACGCTAAAAATTCGGATTTTTTTTAAAATATTCGTTAGATTACTTCTTTTAAGCATATTTATACTAAAATATGCTAAATTACTTGAAATTATGTTAAATTATGTTGAATTACACTGGATTACGTTAAATTACGCTAATTACAGCAACTTCGCTAATTAAGCTGAAATACGGTAAATTACGCTAAACTACGCAAAATTACGCTAAAGTAGACCAATTTTGTGTCATCTTTCATTAATCATAAAAAATAGTAAGAAAATTCTTCTACAAGTTCATTATGTAACTAATTTACTGAGCTACTTAGATTGAATAATAGAAATGAAAATCTTAATCGAAAACTTCAACTCAAGTTTTGAGGCTCTTCCCTTTGTTTTTTGGTAATTCTGAATTTCGAAAAACCGCGAATTTAGGGTAATTTAACGTAATTTAGTGTTATTGAGCGTAATTTAACATAATTTCAAGTAATTTAGAATATTTTAGTATAAATATGATAATTATACATCAAAAGAAGTAATATAACAAAAAATCCAACTAACGTGGGTATATTTATTAATAAAAATATCGGAAACTAGGGTTTAGAAATTAGAGTTTAGGATTTAGAGTTTCTTTTAAATATCACTAATTTTAAATATGTTATGTGAAAATTGTAAATCATTTAATGTACGGTAATTTTTAGGGTTTAGGGTCTAGGGTTTTAGAAATTGTTCAACATAAGAGTTTAGGATTTAGAGTTTAGCGTAATTTAAAGTAATTTTAGTGTAATTCAACGTAATTTAACATAATTTCAAGTAATTTAGCGTATTTTAATATAAATATACTTAAAAGAAGTAATCTAATAAATATTTGAAAAAAAATCCGAATTTTTAGCGTTAGAATTCAACATCTTGATATTCATAGTCTCAAAAAAAAAAAAAAATAGTGGACCGCCCCCAGTGGGCCGGTTAGAGCATTTTTAGTAAAAATTTTGAATCGAGGACAGATTTGATAATTTTTATTTTTTTGGCTCTGACTCCCATCCACCTCTCTCCTTCCACGCCACTTCTCATTAATTCACCCCATTTTTAAGATTCACGCAAATACTTTCTTTACTATTTATTATTTAAACAGAAAAAAAAATGAGCACAAATTTGACTTGTCAGTTTCGACTCTCGAATCCTGCACTTCTTGGTGACTACTGACTAGGCTTTTATAATGAAGGAGAAAAAAAAAAAAAAATAGTTGGGAATTTTTCAAATGAATTTATTAATTATATGCTTACTCGCAATTCGAGGTTTCCCTGTAGATTAATTATTGAGATCGGTTCTACCTCTGGAATGTATAAGAAATCACACTACCTATGCATTCACCTTGACTTTAATCCAATGCACTTAAGAGTAGGTCCGATGGGCATCGGACCTGCTCTGGTTCGATGGGTTTAATCACCGTCGATTTGATTTAAGATTCGTGCGGAACACTTTAAAATTTGTGTGTGCTTGTTTCAATGTTCGTGTGCACAAATCTTAAATTAGATCGGACGGTTATCGTGCTCGTTGAACCTAAAAGTAGATCCGATGAGCATCGAACCTACTCTGTTCTCAATCCAATGAGACCTTTGACTAACAACATATTCTGGCCATATCATTATCATTATGCATATATAGCCGTTCTCTCATACAATTAATAATTCAGGTATATATAGTTTTGTGAAAACTTTATATATATATAGGTTGGTTAATATCAAAACGTTTGTTCCTAGGCTGTGGAACAAACGTTTCGGTTTTTACATTTTCAAAGTTCAAACAGTCGATCTAAACCGTTCAATATTCAATCTATATCAAAATGTACTTGGAGACCAAATTTTACATTTTTTGGAATTTATTTACTATTTATTAAGTCAATTTTAAAATCACTGATTTTAATACACAGTGAAAAATTTCTGGATCATTGAAAACAACGATTTTGAAACTGACTTAATAAATAGTAAAAAAATTCAGAAAAATGTAATATTTGGTCTCCAAGCACATTTTAATATAGATTGAATATTGAACGATTTGGATCGATTGTTTGAACTTTGAAAATGTAAAAACTGAAGCGTTTATTCGATGGCCTAGGAACAAACGTTTTGATATTAGCCAATCTCTCTTTCTATATATATATAAACCAAATGAAATATTTATGTAATGTTTAATTAATAAATAAAATAATAAATTGTAAACTATTATTCTACAAATTAAGATGGAATCTACATTCATATATTTTATTATAAGAATGATCTAGTTAGTTTTAATTTGGAAATTAAGTATGAACTCATGGGTCTCGAAAAAAAAAAAAAAATTTCAATTTTTTATTTTGAATCATGTAGTGCAAATTTTAAATTCGTTTGTTCATAAAAGAAGTACAGTAGTGGAGAGAAGGTGCAAAGAGGGACCTGCATAGGTGTGCGTTGATAAGTGACTCCTGAGGTGTCCCAAGTGCCCCTTTGTCGAGAAGTATAGTAGTTCGGCCAGTGGGATAGCTGTGAATTCAAAGGGTCTTCTTTAGCAGTGACTAGTTTTCCCTAAAGTTTGATAGGCCGCAGTTTTTTTTTCAAGAAGAAACACTCTGAATTCAGTTTCAGTCCCGGCATTCTAGTCATATACATTACTCGTTACAAATAGCCCACGAAGGTTCAAAATATAAATAAAAACACCTGAATTAGTTTCCTTGGAAATGTTAGGTCCACTAAATTATCTTGTATTATTTTTGCCCAACAAAATAGCACACATCTGAAATTAAATCTATTCACCAATTTTTTTCGGACCTTAAAAAGTGCTATCAGTACGTCTTTTTTGACACTATAGCTAGCTATAGCTGTTTTTATTAATCTTTTCGCAATAATGCGACAATCACTATTTAAAACTTTGCCTATCTGTGAATCTCCATTTGCAATATAGCTCAAAATGAAAAAAAATTCATAATAATGTATTGTTTAAAATCTCCATTTTATATTTTTAGATATTTTTATATAATTTGTAGGTTTCATTATTAATGAAACGGGTTTCGGACTTTTAATAAAAAGAAATAAGAAAATTGGAAATTTGAGAATTAGCTGAAAATTATATTTCCTTCTATGATTTGTTCCTTAATAGCCATCTCTTTTAACTTTTAAGTAAATAAAATGGAAACTATAGATTCTTTTCAGATAGCAAAGAAAATCAGAAAGATATGTTTTAGTCATTTAGATAGCGAAGAAATTCTAACACCTTTTCAGATAGCAAAGAAAATCATTATTGTCTCTCTCTAATTTGAATATACTTTCTCTCCCCTTCTCTTTTATGCTCTTACTCGATCAGTTTGTTCTCCTTCTCTTTTAGCAAAGAAAATCATTATTGTCCTTCTCTCTATGTGAATATACTTTCTCTCCTTTTTTATGCTCTTACTCGATCGGTTTGGTCACCTTGTATTTTAGTCTCTAATCAATCTCTCTTTCTTCTCTCTGTTTTGAATCTGAAAAGAACCAAGAAAATAAAAAAATATATATACTCCTGTTCAACCTTTTGTGATTTATCTCAATTGATTAAATTATGATCAACTATTGAATATTACGGAGTTATCGGCAGTCGCTTCCATAGTCGTGGCTTAGAAGCGATAATCCTGGATTATCTTGGTTTTGGTTTCAAATCTTACACGATCAAGACGAAATACGCTTACGTACAGTGAAAATATCACGATCTGGGTAATACTATTTTAATTTTATTTATTTTGTTCAGTTTCGTAATTATTTGAATTTAGGAATATTTACATGTCATGCTCTCAAAGAGACGAATTAAGCCAACCATTAATTAATTGACAGTTCCTAAAGCTAACATTAATTAGTAAATCAATTCATGAATCTCGCAAGCAACTTATGTTTTCTCTCTTTTTGTTATGAATACGGATCACGCCAGTTAAAGAGATAAAGCCAACCAGAGATTTAGACTTTAACATTAATTTACTCTGGCGGCTATCTTCGATATGTTTTGTTTTAAGTTTATGTTAAATAAAGGAAAGATGCTACCTTAGCATACTAGCCCTGTAATTAAACCTTTTTCTTATCAATATATTGTTGGCAGTTTACTGCCAACCTTAAAAAAAAACATTAATTTACTCTGTCCTACTCATGATGTGGGCTCTATTGTCAAAATCAAATAATGTATTTGAATTGCATGTGCACACTTGCACTACCTAATCTCCAAAGAATAGTTTACTCGAATAGGAAGCATGAAAATCATGTAGTGTGAATTTTTAATTCGTTTGTTTATATAAATCTTGTCATATATTCAATCGGATAGTGTACCATAAGATGTTAATTAATAATGTGATTTGACAGCCAATGTTAATTAATAATGTAATATTAATATCATCCATAAGATGGTGCTGATCTTAGAGAGTCTCTTATTAATAAAGTTAAATTATAAAATGCATGACCCACGCTCTGAATTTTCAAACCTTCTGATCTAAGATGGATGACCCACTCTCAGAATTTTCAAACCTGTGGGGTTCCTCCGCATAATGTTAAGTTCAATCTATAAATTTATAAATACAAGAATGTAGAGTTAAACACCCCACAATTCATATCCAAAGAAATCAAGGCTTAAAGCAATGTTGATGCTGACAAAGCCTTTCTTTCCTCGCTTATTTCTTGTTCTTCTACTTGTGCTGCCTTGTTTATTTGGCAGTGGTGCACTCGGGAGAAAAAACACACTTGTTACCAGAGAAGTTAGAATTCAAAACAGTGGTGAGATATACGTGGTTATATTTGACGCTGGCAGCTCAGGAACTCGGGTCCATGTTTTTCGATTTGACGAAAACATCAATATTCTACCAATTAATGGCGAGCTTGATGTCCAAGCTAAGGTAACGATATGCTCTGCTTTTTAAAAAAAATTACCAACCATCATATGTTATAATACATAATAATTATTACTTTAATTTGCATATATGTCTGCATTTTGTATCTTCCAAGCAAACCTTGCGTTTTATTGATATTCTTTTCAGGTAACTCCTGGATTGAGCTCTTATTCAGATAATCCTAAAGAGGCTGCCAGTTCAATTGCTCCACTTCTCGAGAAAGCTGTAAATACTGTCCCAGTGAAATTGCGTTTACAAACTCCTGTAAAACTTGGGGTATGAATTAATACTGTATCAAAAAAACAATATTAGTATCTACACATGCTTTGATGCTCAAGTACTCTGTTAGAAAAGAAAACAATATGTATATCTTGGGTCCTAGATAATTACAGTTGAGTAAAACACGATAGATGAATTACTTATTATTAAAAAAAAAATCAATGCAGGCAACAGCAGGTCTGAGACTGATAGGAGAAGAGAAGTCAGAAAAAATCTTACATGCGGTAATTATCTACTAATTAAATCTGATAAGATTAGCTTCAATAAATTATCCATAATTGAATTATTCAAGTATCAACATTATTGAGCTCTTGTTGCAATGCAGGTACAAATCCTCTTTAGTAATAGCTCGCTATGGTATGAAAAAGACTGGGTCGTCGTAATTTCTGGAACAGAGGAAGGAACTTATATGTGGGTAAGTATGACACTCTTCACTCAATATTTTGTGTGTAAAGTAACAGATTCATCCATAACATTTGCAGACCTAAAAGAAATGATGTCAATACATCTTATATATGCATGCATGCAGGTCACCATGAACTACTTATTAGGACATTTGGGCAATGAATACTCAAAAACCGTAGGTGTTGTTGATTTGGGAGGCGCATCGGTGCAAATGGCTTATGCCATCTCTGCAGAAACTGCTTCCAATGCTCCAACAACAGGGGAGGAGTATATCTCTAAGCATCATCTCAGAGGGACCAACTACAATCTTTATGTTCACAGGTTTTTTAGAAAAGGCTTGACAGCGGCTGCCAGTATTTTACCAAATTATAAATGTTAATAGTTAAAAAAAATGTTATAGTTTTCAATGCAATGAAAATTAAGTACCTTAAATTGGTTAAAATTTTTGCATGCTTTGCTTCCCCCAGTTACTTGCGCTACGGTCAAGATGCAGCCAGGGCAGAAATTTTGAAGTCTACCAACGACTCAGTCAACTATTGCATCTTAAGTGGTTACAATGGTATGTTGATATAATTTGTTCAATAATCTTGTACCTGTTCGTTTGTAAAGCAAATACAAAAATGTTGCCGCAATAGGGGTATGTTGGCAACTGAATTAGTAGTCCCTGAAGTCAAATACAACAGAATTTGCAGTACCATCTTAACGATTCCTAGTTTAATCAAGTGTTTGGTCTTGTAAATTAGGGAAATACAAATATAATGGAGCACTATACAATGCAAGATCATCCTCCTCTGGATCAAACTATGATAAATGCAGAGAAAATGTTCTAGAAGCACTCAATTTGAATGCAAATTGTGAAGTACAAAATTGTACCTTTAATGGTGTATGGAATGGAGGAGGTGGTGCGGGGCAGGACAAGCTTTACCTTGCTACCGCTTTCTATTATAGGGCAGCCGATGTAAGTCAATTCTTGGATAATAGATTAATTTTATAGTTGCACAGCTTGCTATGAGTATGTTATAAATTTTAAGCTAATATGTTTTCAAAATGGAGGCATAGTGATGTGCACAAAGACTGGAAATGCTATTCATCCATCTTCTGTTCCAATGTGCAGTTTGAATGCACCTATGAATTCATGAATGTCATCTTAGCACCATACCATTGCAGCTCTTTCACATAGTCATTTGCAACAAAGTACTACTATCATCGAATAACAAACACATTTGTTTTAACTGTAATTGGCTCACAATTAATTTATTCTATGTAGTTCAACATAATCAACAGCAAGGCTGGAAGTGGTGAGGCAACACCAGCAGATTTCAAGAGGGCTGCCGCTGTCACCTGTGCACTCAAATCCCAAGAGGAGGCAAGTACAAAGTACCCAAACGTCTGGACATCGAACTTGCCATTTGTCTGCATGGATCTTGTGTACCAGTATACTCTTCTTACCTCTGGATTTGGTACGTATAGTGTATTACATATGTGTACTTTTACAGAACACTCACAGCGGAAATTATTTTATCATCTTGATCTGTATATATTTTGTGGTTATGACTTGTGAATTTGTGATATTTCTTAAGTTAATTACATTCTTTTCTTTGAAAATAATTACTAAATGGCAGGGTTGGATGATGAGAAAAGTGTGACACTGATCGACAAAGTAAAATATGGTGATTTCTATCCAGAAGCTAGTTGGCCGCTAGGTAGTGCAATCCAAACAGTGTCAACAATGTCTTCAACAAAGCAAGAGGCGAAAAATATGTTTCGCTTTTGGTCTCATGCGTAGGCAGGGTAACTTGGCATCCGTATATGTTCAGCTTATTAGTAATAAATTACATATACCCATTGAACTAGATTTGCAGCTTTTATCATTTATATGAACTAGCATATAACCCATCCAGGGCACAGGCGCTTGTAATTCTGATTGTAATTTACCAAGTTAATGTGTATTTATAATATACAGCTTGAAGTGATGTGGAATAAATGTTCGTATTTTAATGAGCCAATTAGATGTTATGCTGATACTAAAATTCTTTATGTTAATCTATGGAAAAATTTAATGAATATTTTTAACAAATGAAATGCACAAATATATTAGAAGTTACATAATTGCAAATCGTCCAATGGACAGAACTGACACAAGTTGTTTACCAATTAAATTGAAGAGCCATGCATCATGTATAACAATCATCTAATTATACGGATTTGATTTTTGTAATGCTAGTTCACTTCAAGTTGAATTGTATAGAGTAGGATCCTAAATGACTTAAAAAAGGAAGAAACACACCATTGCAGGTTGAATGCTCTATCAGGCATTTCATCAAGCACCTGGATGGCATGCTAGTTCCGTTGCCTACACATTATCTGAATAAAAATGATTGATCAGAGTTCTAATTGAAGTCCTTTGATAGGATAAATTTGAGCCGTCATCAAAATGTTTAATATACAACTATATATATTAATACAGAAAATGGAAGATTGAATCTTTCTTCTATTAAACTGTTGTGTTTATAGTTTAGGAATGTAGATTTAACTTTCGTCCCTGATATCAAATCAAGTGCAATTTCAGTATATTCATGGATTAAAAGCTTAATTTCCTCCCCAAAAAAAATATAATAAATTTGCCTTAGCAGACATTTGATTTTAATTTGAAGACAACCTATGGTTCCAGTTCAATTTAACCACAATTTATGCTAATGTCAGAAAATTAAAGAACTGATAAAAGAAATAACATAATTATTTTCAAAATCCAACTTAATATTTTGATTTGCGTGTTTATACAATTAGGCTCAAATTTAATCTCTCTTTCAAATTAATTGGTCTGTTTCTTACAATTATGTTGTTGGTGTCTTGCTCTACAACGTTTATCAAAAGCAAAACCCAAAAAATTGAATAGAAAAGAATGAATTGGTTAGAACAGAAAATTAACATTGATCTGAAATTGTCTGAGGGAAGCTGTCAGATGTAATATCTTTTCTACCTTTCTGGATACAAGAGCGCCCAATTTCTCAGTTAATAACAGGATATTGATTGTGGGGAGATCGTGGAAAGAATATGGCTAGATTGTAACATGAGAAGTTAGAAAGTGGGGCAAAATTGGTACATGAATGGTACCATGTAGAGGGGTTTTATTGCAGATGCTCTGAGTTTGTAAATTCAGCCCACTTGGGGGTTGGCTTTGTAAATATTTTCATCAATAAAATTTTTGGCAGCCTCTGCCAATTTCTCAAAAAAATAAAATAATACTGGCGCTAGTGAGAGAGAAAGAGAGAGAGAGCAATGTGGAGAGGCGCAAAGGGTTTTTTTTAGCTGCCAGCGATTTCTTTTCTAAAAATGTACGGAAATTACCAGCGCAAGATTTGATTTCTTAGAATTAATTACAATTTTATTGACTTTGCTGTTCGCATAAGTAATACGTCTGCTTATGTGTATATATACAATCCTTTTGTATTTTAATTTACTAACTAGTGGAAGTGATACTATTGAGAATATTGATGCAAAAGAAAAATAAGGAATGTAATATCCAACAGTTATCATAAATTATTCATCATTGATCACAATCCAATCACAGAGACAACCGACAGCTCGTAATTTACAGAGACAACCTACAGCTGCTGGCTTCTATCAATTAGTACCCAATCTTTTTTTTTATACCGTAGTTAGCATTTTGTAATTAGACAACATAGCAACGGTCATTAGGTGCAAGTTTTTATTATATTTTGTTCTGATTCTTGTAGTCTATTTATAGACCCTTGTCACCTAGTGACGTTGCTATGTTGTCTAATTACAAAATGCTAAGTATGCTATACAATAAAGGCTAGTTATTAATTGATAGAAGCCAGCTGTAGGTTGCCTGTAGGTTGCCTTTGTAAATTACGATCTATCGGTTGCCTCTGAGATTGGATTATGATCAATGACGAATAATTTATGAGATCTGTTGTATATCACATTTCTTATTTTCTTTTGCATCAATATTCTCAATACAACCCTATGATATGAAGGACATAGACCTCGCCGTACTGGACACAGGTATCATGGTGAGTGATCAGGCAACACTGGTGCCAGCGCCTGGGTATGGATGCAATTTGGACCATGAGGATCAGTGGAAGATTTAGAGAAAATGATTTATGTTTTCCTATCATGCTGATGATTTTTTTTTTGTAATCTGTCTAATTTTGAGTGATACTCATTTTTTGTCTCTAGTATTTTAGGCAGTCTTCTTTTATGGTCATGTAAGAACCAAGTTTTAGAATTATTTGACTTTATGTATTTTTGAAAGTATATGTACAGGCCAGGAGACCCTCATTGCATTACTCTTACAACTTTAAGGTACAGTTTCTTATTACACTTTGAATTAAGAGTTCTATATTATAAATTGCACCCTTTGAGGGGATGTAAAAAACATTATTTTTATTAATACAATTGTTGTCTGGGCAATCGCCCAACAACCTTCCAAAAAAAACTTTACGGTCCAGAAAAAGGTGCACAACTACAAAATTAATCTATTATCCAAGTTAATTACATTAGATTCTGTTGAGATATTTGTATGTTTCAGGTTTTCGAGTTTTCTAAGGGCCTACGAGTAAATAGGCTATTATGGAATAGTCTAGGGTGTTATTTGTAAGAGTGCGTTGTAAGGCTCTATATAAGTCCAGGTCATTAATCAATAAAGTTTTAATTTTAAATCAAATTTGGTATCAGAGCTTAGGGTTTGGCCGCTGCTACAGTACCCACCGCCTCTAAACTTAGGCTGAGCCCCACTCTCTCTCTCTCGACCACCTCTCTTTCCTCTAGGCCGAAAAGGGGAGCGGTTTGTCCATTGTGTGAAGAAGGCCCAAGTGGGGGGCCAATACCTCACGAATCCCGAGGTAGGGGTTGATATGTGGAGGATCAAATTCTTGATGTGAGGAGGATCAAGATCGGGTCAAGAAGAGGAAGAAAGACAAGTGTGTGATCTAGACTCGTATGACAAAATGGCTATCATGCAAAAATCATAAACTCTTAGAGAGCAGAAGCAATACCTGATTCCATTAGCGTGTTTAAGCAAATCTTCACTCAAAAGCGGTTGATAAATTTGTGGGACAGCGGCAAGAAAGCCTTCGTGCCGATGTAGAGGTTGAAGCGTCGGCGGCCTCCTTAGTGGTAGGATGAAGCCTTCCAAAGCTACAAGACTGTCCTTGTGAGATCGTGTTCACAATTTCTCAATGATCTCACCTCTCTATTCTTCAATGGGGAGAAGTAGAGAAGATCACATAATGACTAAATTGACGGCTAGAAAATTCTGCAACTTTTCGTTATTATCTTGTGCTTTGGGGACCAACCCTATTTATAGAGATGTGGAGTCAGCATATAGCCAAACTCTAACTCAGAACCGACTTTTTGACCATATGCCAACTTAAAAAAGATATTCTGTGCAACTGCATCAAAAACCGTGCAATCGCATCAAAATCCATGCGGCTGCTGGAGAATCGGTTTCCTTAATTGCAAATTTCAGAATCAGTCCATCAATGATTTGACCTTTGCCTAAATTGTTCTACACATTTGTGGACCACATCATAATGAATATATTGATTATCTATTATCTTATTTGATCACTTTAATTGACAATCATATATGACATTAAACAATTCATAATTATATTATATATATTTTCAATGTTGACATTAAATTCAACGAAGTTAGCAATAAATCCAACAAGACAGCGCAAGAAGAAAAAGAAAGAAAGATATGGGCACCATTGCTTCAAGCCTTAATTTCATTAAAGGGTATGAATAGCAAGTTCAATTATTGTACTTGGTGTCTACCTCTGTATATATGGATTAAATTAAGGAGACTATATAAATGGGCAATAATATCCGTGATTTTTATTTTTACCCAAAAAAAAATATATTTTAATATAAATAACCAGGTTTTTAAAAGATTTTTATTTCTACCCAAACCGCTAGGATTTCTAGCGGTCCGAATTAAAAATTCGGACCGCTAGGAATATCAGCGGTCCGAATTCTGAATATCAGCGGGGGTCAGCAGCCGGTATTTGAATTCTAATTTTTAGTCACCGGACCTGAATAGACTCGGTCTACAATACACCGAATCGCTGATAGCTTGAGCTTTGCACGGGCTCTGCGTGCTCCAGGTTTAGGCAAAATGAAGGGGTCAAAAAAATGTTCGGCGCTCATATCTGATTTCTAATTCTAGTTGCGGGATTCGAGTAGAACTGGTTTACGGTGCACCGAATCACTGACCACTTGAGGTGTCGTGTGAATTCTGCATGGTCCGGATTTAGGGAAATTAAAGGGGTCAAAATTTATCCGATTTTCAAATAAATAATCAGATTAATCGGATTAAACTTATCAACTGAATAGACTATTAAACTATTAAACTTTCAAAATTTATTTAGACTATTAAACAATAATTAATTTTGAAAATCCAAACCGTTCAACATGTTCGAAATATTGAAATGTGCTTGGAGACCAAATTTTACATTTTTTGGAATTTTTTTACTATTTATTAAGCCACTTTTTCAATCGCTGATCCGGTGGTCCAGAAAATTTTACTGTTTTTTTACTGTTTACCGTTGGATCAGTAATTGAAAAAGTGGCTTAATAAATAGTAAAAAAATTCCAAAAAATGTAAAATTTGGTCTCCAAGCACATTTCAATATTTAGAACATGTTGAACGGTTCGGATCGGTTGGTTGGATTTTCAAAATGCAAAAAGTAGCCCGAAGTAAAGAGAGGGTTTTACTTTGCAAAGCACCTCTTTACTTCGAGTTACTTTTTGCATTTTGAAAATCCAACCAACCGATCCGAACCGTTCAACATGTTCTAAATATTGAAATGTGCTTGGAGACCAAATTTTACATTTTTTGGAATTTTTTTACTATTTATTAAGCCACTTTTTCAATTACTGATTCAACGGTAAACAGTAAAAAAACAGTAAAATTTTCTGGACCACCGGATCAGCGATTGAAAAAGTGGCTTAATAAATAGTAAAAAAATTCCAAAAAATGTAAAATTTGGTCTCCAAGCACATTTCAATATTTCGAACATGTTGAACGGTTTGGATTTTCAAAATTAATTATTGTTTAATAGTCTAAATAAATTTTGAAAGTTTAATAGTTTAATAGTCTATTCAGATGATAAGTTTAATCCGATTAATCTGATTATTTATTTGAAAATCGGATAAATTTTGACCCCTTTAATTTCCCTAAATCCGGACCATGCAGAATTCACACGACACCTCAAGTGGTCAGTGATTCGGTGCACCGTAAACCAGTTCTACTCGAATCCCGCAACTAGAATTAGAAATCAGATATGAGCGCCGAACATTTTTTTGACCCCTTCATTTTGCCTAAACCTGGAGCACGCAGAGCCCGTGCAAAGCTCAAGCTATCAGCGATTCGGTTTATTGTAGACCGAGTCTATTCAGGTCCGGTGACTAAAAATTAGAATTCAAATATCGGCTGCTGACCCCTGCTGATATTCAGAATTCGGACCGCTGATATTCCTAGCGGTCCGAATTTTTAATTCGGACCGCTAGAAATCCTAGCGGTTTGGGTAGAAATAAAAATATTTTAAAAACCTGGTTATTTATATTAAAATATATTTTTTTTTGGGTAAAAATAAAAATCACGGAATAATATCAATCATTAATAGTTGCTATCTCTTTTTTTTTTTTTTTGAAATGGTTGGTAAAGGGGCCCCACACTGATTTCCCCTTCGCATTATGCTATTGATTGTTGACTTTTGACTCCGTTCCTCTTTGAGAATTGAATTTGAAGCTTTGTGCTATGACACCATAATTAGAAAACACCCCGAAATGTTTTTCTCAGTTTTTATAAGTTCGCAAATAAATTCCCAAAAAAAAAATAAAACATTGTAAACTATACGCATGTTAAAATAATTATACTAAGGCAGAATGAATTATACTAAATCAAGTAAATTATTTGTCGTTTGAAAATAATCTGATAGACTTTTTGAGTTGTGTCCACCAACTTCCTTAGTGAACACATCACACCCTAGCTTTGCTATATATATATATATATATATATATATATATATATATATATATATATATATATATATATATGAGGAGGGATCTAGTTACAACAAAATTACTACAACCATTTTCTACATTATCAAAGTCCAAATCGTCGATCCAAACCATTCAACATGATATCCACAATAAAATATACTTGCAGATCAAATTTTACATTTTTTTGAATTTTTTTACTATTTATTAAGTATTTTACAAAAACTAGTCAAATTCAGACCATTGAATTTTGTACACATCTTAATAAATAGTAAAAAAATTCAAAAAAATGTAAACTTTGATCTGGAAGCACATTTTATTGTGGAGATCATGTTGAACGATTTGGACTTTGAAAATGTAGAAACTGGTTGTGGTAACTTTGTTGTAACTCAAAATTGTTATAACTAGATCCCTCCTCATATATATATATAGAGGAGAGTTTAGGGTTTAGGATTTAGTATAATTTACAATGTATTGTAAACTATATGCATGTTAAAAAAAACATTGTTAAAATAATTCTACCTAAACTCTAAATCCTAAACCCTAAACCCTCCTATATATATAGCAAAGTTAGGGTGTGATGTGCTCACTAAGAGGAGTTGGTGAACACAACTCCAAAAGTCTATCGGATTATTTTCAAACGACAAATCCAAACTGTTGAAATCCATCTACTTCATGAGTGATGTATGTATATGATTTTTTTTTGAAGTTTCGAATTCATTTAATACAAAGTCAAGCGGTCAAAAAATGAATATTTAATAAGTTGTTTTATAAGTTGTTTTATGTATTTATTTTTCATCATTTTTTATACCGCTTGACCTTGTACTTAATGAATTTGAAACTTTCAAAATTTTGCATATACATGCATCACTCATTAAATAGATGGATTTCAACGGTTTGAATTCGTCGTTTGAAGCCAATACGATAGACTTTTGGAGTTGGGCTCACCAACCTCTCTTGGTGAGCACATCACACTCTAGCTTTGCTCATATATATATATGTGTGTGTGTGTGTGTGTGTATATATAGGGTCCGGCTAATTTGCTGCTGGCAGCATTTCGGCCAGGTGCTGCCGGCAGCAAATCTGCCATACTGATGTTCAAACAACCGATCCGAACCGTTCAACATGTTCTAAATATTGAAATGTGCTTGGAGACCAAATTTTACATTTTTTGGAATTTTTTTACTATTTATTAAGCCACTTTGAAAATTGCTGATCCGGGTGAACAGTAAAAACAGTGCAACAAAATTCTGGACCATATGATCAGCAATTTTCAAAGTGGCTTAATAAATAGTAAAAAAATTCCAAAAAATGTAAAATTTGGTCTCCAAGCACATTTCAATATTTAGAACATGTTGAACGGTTCGGATCGGTTGTTTGAACATCAGTATGGCAGATTTGCTGCCGGCAGCACCTGGCCGAAATGCTGCCAGCAGCAAATTAGCCGGACCCATATATATATATATATAGGAGAGTTCAAATGCATTTTTTTTTGTACTCCAATATGCTCCATATCTTTTATCTCTATTTTTAATGTCCGAACAGTCGATTTGAACCGCTCAACATGATCTTCATAATAAAATATGCTTGGATACAAAATTTTATATTTTTTAGAATTTTTTTCGATAGGTACAAATCACTTTTTTATGGAGATTATGGACCATTCGATAAAGTGATATTGTACCTATCTTAAAAAATAGTAAAAAATTCTAAAATATATAAAATTTGGTCTCCAAGCATATTTATTATGAAGATCATGTTGAACGGTTCGGATTGACTGTTCGGACTTTGAAAATAGAGATAAAGGATGTGGAGCATATTGGAGCACAAAAATAATGGTGCATTTGAACCCTCCTCATATATATATAGGAAATTGCTAATATGATATGCATAGCATAGAGGGCCTCCGTGCTACGGCTTAATATTTGAGTTTTCAAAATTCTAACGGTCGATCCGAACCGTTCAACATGATCTCCATATGAATATGTACTTGCAAACCAAATTTTACATTTTTTAGAAACTTTTTTACTATTTTTTTAGATAGGTAGAAAATCACTTGATCTGAAAATTCTGTACCATTCAGATCAAGTGTTTTTCTACCTATCTAAAAAAATAGTAAAAAAATTCTAAAAAATATAAAATTTGGTTTGCAAGTACATATTCATATGGAGATCATGTTGAACGGTTCGGATCGACCGTTAGGATTTTGAAAACTCAAATATTGAGCCGTAGCACGGAGGCCCTCTATGCTATGCATAGCACCGTAGCCAACTCCATATATATATATATGAGGGATCCAATTACACCATTTAATGGTGACACATCTTGACACCATATGTTGATAAGTCATTTTTGCAATTTCAAAGTCCAAACAGTCGATCTGAACCGTTCAACATGATCTCCATATTAAAATGTGCTTGGAGATCAAATTTTACATTTTGAAAGAGGAGCCGCATTTAAAATGATCCTAAAAGAATTAAATAAAATTTTGATTTTCTTTAGAAATATGAATTTTACGTAGCATGGTACTGGACGATCCATAGGTCTCTATAGGAACCGAAAACTTTTTCCGATTCATTTAGGATTATCTAAAGTAACCGAATATTTTTTATTCTTTCTATAATATTGAAATATAGATGCAATTCATCTAATAGTCTATATTAATTTATAAATAATTTATATAATAAAAATTTCTGCTCTCCTCTATTGTTCTCCAACCACTACACATCAGCTCTTGCTCTACTCGGGTACCATTTCTAATTTCTTTATCAAGACTGATGGGTTTATCCAACTACTTTCTTACGTGATTTAGTATAAATTCATTGTACCATTTTTTTGTTAAAAAGATAATTCAGTCTGGATGAAAATATCTACTTAATTACCGGTGGCCGCACGATTATATCTTGTAGACCAATTCACATTGCTTCCGTAGTGTATTTCCTATTAAGAATTTTTTAAAGAAGAAATAATTTTTTTTTCAGGATTTCTGTTGTACTGTTACGTACATTGGCATAAATATATATTATCTTTTATATAAAATAATAATTCTGGATTTGATCCCTTAACTTTAAAAATAAATTAAATTAGTTTTTTAATTTTCATTTGCACTAAATTAGTTTCCAAACATTTTCTACAAAATTAAGTTGGTCTGTAAGTTTTAAATTGCATCAAATCAGTCATTTAACTTTCAAAAAATATATTCCTCAACTTCTTTTAAATTAATCAAATTAATCCTTTTAACTTAATTATTTTTAAAAATTTGAAGGATCAATTTGATTTATATAAAAGTTTATTATGTAGTCAAAATAGATTAGTGTATAAGAGCGTGTATTTGTACAAGAAATAATGCACACCAGTCAGTCCAATCCAACGACTGAGGCATTGACAACTTTATATGGAGCCCCCGAATCGTTTTAAGTCCAATTTTTTAGCCCTTAGTAGGAGTGTTCATCGGATCCAGATCCGGTTTAATCATTTTTAAAATGAATCGAAAGTGTTCGGAATAAACGGTTTTATTTTTTCGGTTAAATGGATAGGTTTGATTCATTTTTAAAAATTGGTTTAACTATTTGGTTTGGTTTGATTTAGACATTTTTAAAACCGGTTAGACCGAACCAACCGAAAGTTTTAAACATGTCCCCTTTCCGAACCAAACATTTACAAAAATTCAAAAATTACTGTATATTTTTTGGTTCGGTTTAAAACCGGTGAGATCGAACCAAACAAAATTTTTAAATCCATTTTAAAATAAATTTTTAAATTCATTTTAAAATAAATTTTTAAAAATATATTTTCATGATTAATCTTCTTATTTCGGTTCAACCGAACAAATCAAAATTTTATTTGGTTTGTCTGTTCGGTATTAATTTGTGTTTATTTCAGTCGGTTTAGTTGTATTTTTTAAAATAAAATTTCAGTTTGCCAATTTTTGTTTGATTTTTAACTAAACCAAACCGAGAAACACCGAACACCGCAGCCTTACACTTCGTGGTGTGTTAATCGCTATTATTTTAAATATTTAGGAAATAAAAAATTAATTGTCAGAAAATAGATTGATTCCCTTTTTCCTCAAAAAGATCAAACAAAAGCTCTGTTCTAGATCAGAATTGATCGAAACTTTAATTTAGTCTCTCCCAATTTAAAATATTGTGCGAATTTTTAAATATAATATAGTTTGTTGAACCGGTATGAATATAAAAAAAATTGCACGATTTTTTTTTAAGAAACAAAGTAATAGGCTACTAATAGCGCACGTTTCACGTGAAATAGTAAACAAGATATGGTCAAATCTCACGTGAAATAGTAAACAAGATATGGTAAAAAAAAATTAATCTTTTTTTAAATCAAATAAAATTATCTTTAATTTCTAAGATTGTAAACAAGATATGGTCAATACATGCATGGACGTAATCAGATTTTTTGTCAGAAATAGAAAAAAATCTTTATGGACCAAATTATCAAATTACAGATTTTAAATTACAAAGTACAAATTACTAATTGGTATCGAATTAGAATTGCCTTAGCATTTTAATTACCAAATTAAATTGTAGACTCGCAATTGAAGAGAAATTGTGAGTAATTTCTGAAACAGTTGGTACTAATTACCAAAGAAAATTGCAGATTTGCAATTCTAAAAAAACTAGGATTAGAGACTTCGAGTTCAGAGGCAGTACTAGTGAGCACAACAGCAAAGGGGAGAGTTCACAATCGCCTATCACAATATTGCCTCTGCATCTTCGCGATCTCCTCCGTATTTGTCATCTACGATCGCCTCAGAATCGCCTATTTCTCCATCGCGATTCTTTCTTTGGACAAACGGGTAGCGTTTCAGGTTAGCGGGTTTGGGTTTAAGTGAATCGAGTTTGAGTAATGCTAGGAATTGTATTGGGTTTGAGTGAAGAGGGTAGCGCTAATAGCCTGCAGAAAAAAATAAATAACAGTGCACCACGCTAATTTCATTTTAATAAAGCGTATAACTTGGTAATCTAAGTTAATTAATAATATAATATACACATGCATCACTGCTTGCTTAATTATATGCGAAAGTTCCAGCAAATTGTTTGATGCTTTATAGTTTTTTATTCAATAATATTGAAAAAATAGCAAATCCGGGTGAGAATTGTGCTCAATAAAAATGAGTACAATACAAGAACCCTAGAAAAAAATAAAATAGAGAAAAAAATTACAATTTTAAACCTGCGGATGTTAAATTTTCTCCTTTTTTTTGTATATTTAAATTTTAAACCTGTGGTGTGTACATACTTTGACATTCACATCAAGGTGTTAAATAAATGAATGGAGATATTAGTCAAATTGCACAGTTCTCTTCTACTTGGTGTGATTTGACAAAATAAACAGCTAATTCCAGAAGAATTGATAGTACCCCACTAGTTGGAGAGTCCGGATCCCCTAAAGTAACCCAAATTTTGAGTTTAGACGTGTACGGTGCCTATTCGGTGGTAGCGCAGGGCCCAGTATTATTTGTGGGGTCCAAGTTCTTTAAGATTCGTGTTAGAGCATCTTGAACGGTTTGGATCAAAACTCAAAAATTGAGTTACTGCACTGGATCTGAACTCCTAGTTGGATAGCAATTTCCATGTGGCAGCATTAATTGAATAATGAATAATAACAAGATGTATATCCTCAAAACACTATTCCCATATAATGGCAAAAACTTGAAATTTCACTAGTCTAGACGTATGGCTATGTGGGCCATACTGCAATATTTATTTAATAGCACATTGGAAGGAAATATATTCACAATCATATTTATTTAACAACCATAATAACCAACAACATACTTATCAAAATAGAAATACAAATATATTTTACAGTTTAGATATGTCATCATCAAATTTGACATACTTATATATAGTTTAGTTACTTAACAAGTGTAAATAAAACTTGACGTTAATTTCTAAATCATCGATAGATGACAAACCGGTTTTCATAGTGTACCAACTTTAATATATATATTCTCTCAAAATTAGAAAGAATATATCTATAATTTTAATACTTTTTATTATGATAATTATTACACCACTTGCTATGGTTTTCAAGTAAAATTTGTTGTCTAATTAAATATTTCTGCTAGTAGGTTGTCCACTTAATTACTCAAAAAGAAATTTTAACTAATACAATGGTACAGTTATCTTACGTTGAACCCATTCAGGCCCAAATTGGCCCATTAATCAGGCCTAAAACCTTGTCAATTTTATACGCCCCAAATCGAATTATTAATGAATCTCTCGAAAAGTTTTTAGGGCTCCGATCTGATTAATGAATCTCTCGAAAAGTTATGAGTGCTCCATCGAATACAAAAAATAACATTTCTCTCCTCTCTTCCTGAGTTTTGAAATATTGAATTGATGTTAATCTATATTATTTGATAGGGTAATAAATTGTTTAAACCGAACCCATAAATGCACATTAGGTTTTGATATTTTTTGCCCTTTAGGAAAGGTAGCCGAAATCATTAATATTGTTTTTATTTTTTTTAACAATAATGTGTACTATTCGAAAAAAATTCAACAAGGTCTAAAATTTATGATTCAGGTTTAATATACAAGTATACTTAAGAAATAGTTACGCTAAATTATATTAAATTACGCTAAATTACTTGAGTAGAAGGCTTGTTTCTCATATTTATCTTAAAAATTAATTTAGTGGCAATGCATGAATCTCTGTTTCACACGTGAAGGCTCGATCTCCAGCTTTCCTCTAGTAACAAAAAAAAAAAAAGGAACTGACTGATAACCTGAACCAAAGCCAATCTAAAACATAAATCCAGCCTGACTCAAACAAAGTAATGGGATCTGACTTGAGAGGAAAGTTGAACTTGGGTGTAATTAATGAAAAATGACCCCAATCCCTGTACCTACAGGATTTCTGCCCAGAAATCCAGAAATGGAAATTGACCCAAAACTCATTGAGATGGAGGTCAATTTTTTGATACATTTGCAAGCTATCAACAATACCAGAAGCTGAGAAGCAGCATCTTTGGCCACTATTACCTTCTTACTAGGCCATAATATCTAGAAAACTGACAATTTCAAAATAAACAAATTAAACATACAATTTTGAAATGGGTTGAGACTTGAGAGGCACTAAGATAAACTAATAAAAAAAAGGCTCGAGCCAGTTAATGTAGCAGGTGCAACATAATTATTTCTCAGTGGCGGTGCGCCGGTGCTTTAGTGAATTAGTATATCTTGGTCAAATTAAAATTAGTCTTCTCAAGAGGAAGTTTCTGGTATCACGTTTCAGTGTCACCAAATATCAGAATTCAGAATCACTCCATTTATACTTCAAAATTTAAAACCCAAATTGTTAATCTTGTTCTTTTTCATGAGAGATGCATCCACATATTGTATAAATTTTTCGAGTTTATATGGAGCAACAATAAGAGTTTCTTCTAGTGCATTTATTTCTGGCCTCCTGATCTAATATATAATGAACACTAAATATTATAAAATTTTACCTAGATATATCCCTCGTGAAAAAGAACAAGATCAACGGTTGTGGCATTTAAGAGGGTACAAAAAAGTCAAAAACTATGGCACCGGTTCCATTCTCTTTCAATCAGGCATGCAAACATGTCTGCATTGTGGGCCCCAGGGTCCTCTGGTTTCCAGTACCATCTGAAGTATTCATCTCTATCTTCTCTATTTGGAGTAAGTCAACAAATAATTAGTACTCACAGAAAACAATATTCAGATACCTTCTCATGACCTCCTTTATAAAATGCCTCTCTAGTTGAGAACTGTCATTGTGCAAAATATACAACCTCAATGGCCTCTGAAAATGCAAACCCTATCCGGACCATAGTTGAGGAGGTCCCCAATTGGCTCAAATTATACAGCGACGGCACGGTTGAGCGGTCAGTTCCGCCTGAGGTCAGACCACTCTTAACTCCTGTTGCGCCATACAGCGAACCCCGCAATGGCATCACAGTCCATGACCTAACTACCGATCCTCCAATGCGTGTGTATCTTCCTGAAACAAACGCTAGTCCAAGCCACCGCCTCCCAATCCTTCTCCATTTCCATGGTGGTGCCTTTTGTTTAACAAATCCCTCCTGCACTTTGTATCATGATTTCTATGGTAAACTATCGACTTCTCTACAAGCTGCTGCAGTACTTTCTCCCATCCTTCCCCTCGCCCCAGAGCATCGGTTACCCGCAGCCATTGATGCTGCTTTCTCGGCTATCCTCTGGCTCCGCTCGGTTGCCATTGATGAAGTGGAGGTGACACCGGTGGTTCAACGGTTGCGTGAAACTGGGGACTTCTCACGTGTTTTTCTTATTGGAGATAGTTCAGGAGGAAACCTTGTGCATGAAGTTTGTGCCCGAGCCGGTGCAGTCGGGCCCGAGTTATTACACCCGGTTCGAATAGCCGGGGGCATCTTGCTTAACCCAGGATTTGCTAGGTCTAAGCGAAGCCGGTCGGAGTTGGAGAACCCTCAGGACCTGTTCATGAACTTGGAGATGATTGACAAGCTGCTGACACTGGCGGTACCTGCTGGTGGAACAAAGGACCATCCGTACATGTGCCCCATGGGGGAAGATGCACCGGCAATGGAGGGGCTTAACGTGCCGCCACTTCTTGTGGCAGTGTCGGAGTTGGATTTGTTAAGGGACCGACAATTGGAGTACTACGAAGCCATGAAGAAAGCAGGGAAAGAGGTGGAATTGGTGATGAGCCGTGGCATGCCGCATGTTTTCTATCTCAACAAGTTTGCGGTCGAGGCGGATCCAGTTACCGGCGAACGGAGCAAAGAGCTGGTTCAAGAAATCAAGAAATTTGTTGAGTCTCACTAGCAAGTTTCTGATTATATCAGGGATTGAAGTGTGGAGTCAGGCGGATTCAAGTGCATGCACACATTTAATTTATATAAGATTTAGGTGAAGAAAATCATTTTAATAAACTGGTTTAAATCTGGACCGGTTTAAATTTGGACCGGTCTAAATTTGGACCGGTTTTTCTTCCTTTCTCTTTTTGGGCTGTATAGGTAACATTTCTTCTACTTTGGGCCTACTATGGGATTTTATATTTAAACTACAAAACTTGGTGTAATGGGCTAATCTATTATGGCCTGTATAAGCACTGGTTATAATTATTGTCTCGTCATGAGAATTTATATACATACTGAGAGAAACTGTAATTGGGTACTTTAAAAATTTAAATTGTAACGGATGAGACCAGTCTACCAAAATGGATTGACTTGTACTCTTCTTGTCAAGTAATGCTACGGTTGTAGTAGAAAATATCTTTTAAAAATAAAAAAAATGTGATTATATGAGCCGGAAAGAAAACAAAATGACATTAATAATTCGATCATCTAGTATTAGTTGTCTTTCTTATTCTGTTGGTTCACTTTAATCTTGTACTGGTTGTCTATCTTGTTTTTCTAGTCGCCTTTCATCTTCTTTTGGTTAGCCTTCATTGTCTACTTGTTATCTTTCATGTTCTACTGGTTGTCTTTCATGTTCTACTGGATGTCTTTCATCTTCTTCTAGTTGTATTTCTTCCACCTCTTGTTGTACTTCATCTTCATCGAATAGTCATTCATCTTGTAAAGGATGCATTTCTTGTTCTACTGGTTGTCTTTCATGTTCTACTGGTTGTTTTGGGCCTGAATGGGTTCAACGTAAGATAACTGTACCATTGTATTAGTTAAATTTTCTTTTGCGTGATTAAGTGGAAAACCTACTAGCAGAAATATTTAATTAGACAACAAATTTTACTTGAAAACCATAGCAAGTGGTGTAATAATTATCATAATAAAAAGTATTAAAATTATAGATATATTCTGTCTAATTTTGAGAGAATATATATATTAAAGTTGGTACACTATGAAAACCGGTTTGTCATCTATCGATGATTTAGAAATTAACGTCAAGTTTTATTTCACTTGTTCAGTAACTAAACTATATCTAATTATGTCAAATTTGATGATGACATATCTAAACTGTAAAATATATTTGTATTTTTATAGTGATAAGTCTGTTGTTGGTTATCATGGTGGTTAACTAAATATGATTGTGAATATAATTCTTAATTTCCAATTGGCTGTTAAATAAATATTGTAGTATGGCCCACTTAGCCATACCTCTAGACAAGTGAAATTTCAAGTTTGTGTCATAAAGTGGGAACAGTGTTTCAGGATATACATTTTGTTATTATTCATTATTCAATTAATGCTGCCACATGGAAATTGCTATCCAACTAGTGGGGTACTATCAATTCTTCTGGATTATTCATACCCAAGTACAAGAAAACTGTGCAATTTGACTAATATCTCCATTCATTTATTTAACACCTTGATGTGAATTCAAAGTATGTACACACCACAAGTTTAAAAATTTAAATATACAAAAAAAAGGAGCATCCGCAGGTTTAAAATTGTAATTTTTTTCTCTATTTTATTTTTTCTAGGGTTCTTGTATTGTACTCATTTTTATTCAGCACAATTCTCACCAGGATTTGCTATTTTTTCAATATTATTGAATAAAAAACTGTAAAGCATCAAACAATTTGCTGGACCTTTCGCATATAATTAAGTAAGCAGTGATGCATGTGTATATTATATTATTAATTAACTTAGATTACCAAGTTATACGCTTTATTAAAATGAAAACAGCGTGGTGCACCGACTCTTAAAGTACTGATCATTACCGTATGACTTAGAAGAGAAGAAATAGTAAGCAAGACAAATTGTAAAATCAAGATAAAAACATTAATTGAGCTGGATGTGAGCTATAAACAGCTTGACACATCAGTATAACCACGTGGATCTGACACGGTTTCTTTTTTACTTTTTTTCTCTGTTATTCTGTATTTTATTGCTAAGACAACCTTGGTCATGTTTACTATTTGAGGAGGGTTCCAATGCCTCATATTTTTCATACTTCATCTACCTCATACATTATATCTTTGTTTTCAAAGTTCAAATTGTCGATCCGAACCGTTCAACATGATACCCATACTAAAATATGCTTTGGGATGAAATTTTATATTTTTTGGAAATTTTTTACTATTTTTTAAGATGGGTACAAAATCACTGTTTTTGGACCGTTTAAAAAACAGTGATTTTCTACCCATCTTAAAAAATAGCAAAAAATTTCCAAAAATTATAAAATTCCATCCCCAACCATATTTTAGTATGGATATCATGGTGAACGGTTCGGATCGACAATTTAGACTATGAAAATGAAGATATAGAACATGAGGTATGATGAGGTATGAAAGGCATGAGACATGGGAACCCTCCTCTTACTATTTATATATTTCATTTTCACCCTTCCATTTGTCATATCTTTTTTATTGCATCATTTTTTTTTTCCAGTGATATAATTATATAGGAAGCTGCTAATAGTCCCTAGACACCAATCTCCGAATTATCTCTGAATTTACGAGATTTTGTAAACTTCAATACTAAATCATGTAAACCAATTTAACGAATCCTGCAAACATAACAACTTTTCATTACCGTGTGGTCCCCAATAACCTCCACTTTAACCTTCAATTTAACAACTTTAACTGTTTTGATTGGGACCACTTTTAGACATTTGACCAGGACCACTGAGACCACATCTAGAAGATCTCTAACAGCTTTTCATAGTAACTAACCGGAACCACTTTTAAATTCTGTAAACCTTTCTTCGAATTTTGTAAACTAGTTAAAAAAAATTTCAAAATTTTTTATTTCAAAATTTTTTTCCCAATTTTTTTCAATTATTTTGAATTTTGTAAACCTTATTACATAACTCTGTAGACAGTTTCGTTGAATAATGTAAACCGGTAAAAAATTTCAAATTTAAATTATATTTTATTTTAAATTTTTTAATTTTGCATCTAGATGCTTCTTTCAATTTTTTGAATTCTGTAAATCTTATTGCATAACTCCGTAGACAGTTTCGTTAAATACTGTAAATCCGGTAAAAAATTTCAAATTCTAATTTTTTTCGAAATTTTACTTTTTTTCAAAAAAAATTTAATTCTGCATCTAGATGCTCCTTTTTTGAATTATGTAAACCTAAATTATAAATTATGAATTTTATCTTTTTTGATGTGTTGCATCTAAAAATTACAATTTTATTTTTTAAATTCTATAAACCTTATTGTAAAATCCTATAATGTGATACTCTATATACATAACAACAACCTCAAAACACATCAATTATTTTGTCTGACAATGTGACATAATTATTATCACTAGAATAACTAAATAAGTCATAACAATATAAACAAATGAATTGCAAATAAAAAATATACATATTTTTCACCAAACATAACATTTATTACAAATCAATGCAAACATAAAAAAGTCTAACATAACTATCATTTAGCACCGCTTCCACCAACAACTGGCAATCCGAAGACACCGTATATTTTTGCTCCTGCCCCATTGATTTTACAAAATCCAATGCTTCTCATAATGCATAAATTTTGTAAAGCTCAGTCAAAAATTATGTAAACCTAATGTATGAATTCTACAAATCTAAGATGATTTCAAGTGTTTAAAACCTATAATAATATGTCAAAATTTTGTAAACATCAATCAAGAATTATGTAAACCTAATACAAGAATTCTATAAACCTAATGCAAGAATTCTGCAAACTATGAATTCAAGTACAAGCATGAACTCCCCTAATCATATCTACTTATGACTCTAACACGATATTTTGGTTTTAAAGGAGATCTGAAAATTTTGAAACTTTCTCAGGTGATACTAGAAACTTACTATATTTGATTTTTCATAGGATATCCTGGAGCCTTTGGCAATCCTCCTCCCGAGGCTCCCGAGGCTAGTGCATATGGGTCTTATCCTGATCCCTGATAGACACCTTTGCTCACATGTATTTCAATTGATAAAATTTCAGGGTCATATTTGAATAAAAGGAATTGGAGATATCAACCGAGCTTTTTAACCATGGATAAAATCAGTACCAAAGATGACTACTCCAAATGACCATTTTTACAAAATTAACAGATGGGACGCCTCTTAAATAGTATTTAATTATGAGCAGAGAATTGAAACAAAGGAAAAGATAAAA
This sequence comes from Carex littledalei, assembly GCA_011114355.1. Taxonomy (NCBI): domain Eukaryota; kingdom Viridiplantae; phylum Streptophyta; class Magnoliopsida; order Poales; family Cyperaceae; genus Carex; species Carex littledalei. Next base: position 4,788,930 of record CM022095.1, on the reverse strand, counting down.
TCTGCACATACACTTCCCAACCCAGTCGAGGTCTTCTCTAAACCCTCTGCTAGAAATCCCTATCAGCATATAAAGAACAAATTATTTACAATAACAAAGTATTCAAGTAATTCTGCGACAAAACCCAACAAAGATCGAGTTGACCCAAGTTCTGAAATTTAAGCCAAAGAAAACATCATGTATCCCTCAATTTTGCCAATTTAGTCTAATTACCCTGAATTGTGCAAAGAAATTGTTACAGGGATAAAACTTCACCAAACTATGACAGGTAACTTGAAGAGAAGTGACTAAATAGCAGATACAGCTGATAAATTTATAATAAAAGTGAGGATAAATTGAATAAGAATTACTAGAAAAATAATCAAGTGCCTCATCACCTATTCCTTAAAGATTTCTTCAATTTATTCATGTATGAAAAAATTTGTAAGGAAAAGTAATGGAGCTTCTATCCTAGTAAATGCAAAATCATCTAAAACAACTTTAATCCATAATTTTTTTTTTTTGTATATTGAAAGTTAAATTGAATTCTTTGAAATATTTTACTTAGTTCCTTCTCTTTTCCAATCTGTCGTTAAGTGATTACATTCTTATGTAGATAAATATTACATGATAATCAACAAATTTATGTACCTTACACAAACCGATAAATGCAAGAGCATAACTTATAGAATAAAACAGCTCCCTTAATTCCTAAAAGGTTAGTCAAATTATGTAAAATTAGCATATTCGACTCATATAAATCATCTAACCGTCACAGTAGTACCAACTCTTTCATTCTTTTTATTTTTCTTTACTGGAACTTATATTCGTCAAACCTTACCTCATCGATCAGATCCAACAAATTGAGATCTGAAATACAAGGCTTAAGCAACAAAGATCTATCTACTGAAACATCACTACGTGTAATAGAAACAAGAAATTCATGTTAATAAACAACAGTCTGGTATGATGAAACTTACAAATGTCTATGATGTTTCACTGAGGCATTTCATCAAACAATTAGAAGGCACGACTGTTCTGTTATTCAATTCCTCAAAAGGGAATTGTTACTGTTTATACCTTCAACAATAGACAATGCAAGAAACTTATAAACATCCAGTTGCTCAAATTAACTGTAGAACACCTTGTCAAAGAAGAATCTAATATCTTCCTTCTCATCCTAAATCAAAACACAACAATTAAACAGTAATCAAATATTGAATCTGAAAATCGTCTCTCTCTTATTAAATCTGAAAATAAATCAAACAAAGATTATTCTGCCGATATTTTTATTAATACCCCAAAAAAAAAGAAATTATGAAATCTGCCCTCATCTCAAAATTATTTTTAAAATTGCCCTAACCGCCCCCCCTTTGGGCGGTCCAGATCCATAGCAGACCGCCCATAGGGGGGCGGTCCACTATTTTTTTTTTTTTTTAGAGATAATATGAATATCAAGATGCTGAATTCTAACGCTAAAAATTCGGATTTTTTTTAAATATCAGTTAGATTACTTCTTTTAAGCATATTTATACTAAAATACGCTAAATTACTTGAAATTATGTTAAATTACGTTGAGTTAGACTAAATTACGCTAAAATACAGTAAATTATGCTAAATTACATATGAATAAGGACAATATCTTCACTGAAAAGGCGAAAAACGACGACGAAACTTCAAACGGTCATAAAACGGCGCTCGAGTGTCCGATTTCAGCAAATGACCACTTTTCAGAAATTTGCGAAAATACGCATGCGTCAGTGACCACTACGTCGTTTTTCGAAATTCAGAATTGCCAAAAAACTAAGGGAAGAGCCTCAAAACTTGAGTTGAAGTTTCCGATTAAGATTTCATTTCTATTATTCAATCTAAGTAGCTCAGTAAATTAGTTACATAATGAACTTGTAGAATACCAAATTTTACTATTTTTGAAATTTTTTTACTATTTTTTATGATTCATGAAAGATGGCACATAATCGGTCTACTTTAGCATAATTTTGCATAGTTTAGCGTAATTTACCGTATTTTAGCATAATTAGCGAAGTTATTGTTATTTAGCGTAATTTAAATTAATTTAGTGTAATTCAACGTAATTTAACATAATTCCAAGTAATTTAGCGTATTTTAGTATAAATATGCTTAAAATAAGTAATCTAACTAATATTTAAAACAAAATTCGAATTTTTAGCGTAAGAATTCAGCACCTTGATATTCATATTGTCTCTAAAAAAAAAATAAAAAAAAAATAGTGGACCGCCCTCTCTCTGGGCGGTCAGCTATGGGTAGTGGACCGCCCCCCTTCTGCGCGGTCTGCTATGGATCTGGACCACCCAGAGGGGGGGCGGTTAGGGCATTTTTAAAAATAATTTTGAGGTGATGGCAGATTTGATAATTTTTTTTTTGGGGTATTAATAAAAATATCGGATTATACTGAGAGTAAATAATCGTGAAATCCTGTAATCTCGAATAGGAAATGTGATTAAAGCGAGGTTGTTTTTATCTCCTTGTACAAACACTCAAACGGGGCGTAGTTTGTTTGAATGTGATGCTCCTGCATTAATTAATAAAATATAACGTTAGCATCCAATTGAAACAAAAGGAGAAAAAGGAAAATAGAGAATTATTTCTTTCAGTTGTAAACAAAATCAATTCTATTACATTTAATCCACTCAATGCAAAATTGGCACATGGAGGTCAAGTATTCAACTGAGCTTGTAATTGTCACACTCCAGATTTTGATCACTCGGAGCATAATTATAACATCATCATTGCATTTTTTCTTGACCCATTAACCTACGTTGCCAACAAAAATGAAACAAAAATAACAAAACGGAGTCAGCTACAAGCTCAGTAACCGGTTATTTAATGACGCGCTTTTATATAATTGGCTTAATTTAACAACCATTCAACAAGCCGGATTAATCCACACAAATATATATATCAAATTATGAATGCATATTTAACCGGCAATAGCACGTCGGTCTAGGTTATGCGTAAGACAAGTCACATCATTTCCAACCATCGAACCCGACTGTGACCAGCATTCCCTGCATATCGGTCCCGACCACGACTAGCGGCCCCCGTGTATCGGACAAATCAAAATCCAACCTCAGACCCGCTATCCCGTTAAATATACCATCATAATCCAATATGCAATACCAATATCCAAATCAACCATACGAAATGAAAACACATATTATAGAGAAGTCTAGTTACCTGATAGTGAGATCTTTAGAATTTCAAATCAGATTGCAACGACATTTTTATTATCACTGCGACGTAGTCGGAATTTGAATCAAACATTGATAATTGATATCAAAACTTGAAGAGAATATTTGTTTTGTTTTCTTTCTTTCTTTTTTATTTTTGTTTTTACTCGGATATCAATCAGAGAGAAGAGAGAAATGTGTCTCGGATATAAAATAGGGAAGCAATTAATTGTCCCCAAGCTTCTTTTTCTAGTTTTTTCTCAAAAAAACTGTCATTTAACTTGCGCGAATACTGTAAAACTCTATAACCAATACTGTAACTTCAACAACAAATCATGTATAATAAGTAGTTTAAAATCTAACAATCCAAGTTAGTTGGAAGTGGTCCCCAAGTTAGTTGCAAACAGTTAGCTACTTGCAAAAATACTGTACTTCTGGCTATACTTGAAAAATTGACGGCTTCTAGAAGGTTTCAAAAACAAACCACTTCTCAAATTTGAAGTTATTTACAAATAACACCTAATTAATTTTTTTGCATCAAAATTAAAAAAAAAATTTCAAAATTAAAATTTTAAATTTTTTTTTATAAAAATAAGACTTACATACTGTAAAATTAGCAGATGCAAACTATAAACTGCATTATGTAATAAACTGCATCAATACTGTAAACTTACTAGATAAATACTGGAATTTTATTAATTGTTATACACTGTCTAATGCAGTTTATCAGTACAACTGTTGAACAGATCCTGTAACTATGATTAACCAAAGTGAATATTGTAAACTGTTGCACATATCCTGTAAAATTGTTATATATATCATGTAAAATTAGCATTTTACAATATTTAAGTCTTATTTTACATGATATAGATCCATATATAAATATTAATAATTGTTATATGTATTCTATAAAATTGTTATATGTATCGTGTAAAATTGTTATATATATCCTGTAAAATTACACATATCCTGTAAACTAAAGTAAATACTGTAACCAAAGTGAATCATAGTTAAAACTATCTAATACATAACCTTTACACCTGACTAATACATCATGTAATAAATTGCATCAATACTGTAAACTTACTAGATAAATACTGGAATTTTATTAATTGTTATATACTGTCTAATGCAGTTTATCAATACAACTGTTAAACAGATCCTGTAACTATGATTAACCAAAGTGAATACTATAAACTGTTGCACATATCCTGTAAAATTGGTATATGTATCCTATAAATTGCATCCATATTGTAAATTGTTACATATATCCTACATAACTTATATATCATATAAAAATATTGCATGAATCTTGTGAAATAACTTATATATCCTATAAAACTGTTAAAGCATTTCAAAAATGCAAAACTTCAATACTGAACAATTAGATAGATCCTGTAAACTCAAAAATACTCTATAGAACCTTAAAACCTGATTGATAAATCATGTAAACCTAAGAGATAAATCATGTAAAATATTGTATAGATCATGTAAAGCTATTAGATAGATCCTGTAAATAGATGTTGTAAACTAAAATTTTCAAATATTGATCGAGAGAAGCGCGATTTGGTCAAGACAGTAGCGATCGCCAGAGAAATCGAGAAAGTATACAGATTGTCGATTTGAAGAAAAAAACAAAATCAACCAATCGACAATTGCATGGTGTCAAAAGTCAAAATAGTGGAAAATCAGGATCTAAATTTGAGAAAAAATTAATTAAAAAATTGAAAACCCTAGATCCTTCGAAAAAATCGAATCAATGACAGAAAATCTGAGAAAATCAATCAATCATAACTGGACCAAAGTTTGAGATGCAATATCGCGATTGTATGATTTTGAGGGCTGAAATTGAAGGAAAATCGAAGCCGTGGTCTGAAATCAAAACCACTTCGATATTCAAGAAAATTGAGGTCTGAAATCAAAATTAAATCGGCTCCGAGAGGGACGAAGCTGTAGCGTGACACCACCGCTGTCTTCTTCGTCGTCCAAGTGGTCTAGTACTTTGTCGCCGTCACTGCCGTCGACAGGTAACTTTCTTTTTCTTCGCCGTCACTCGCGCGTCGCTGCCGCCGCCGAGGGAGCAATCAAAAGATCGGAACGGGAGAAGAAAGAGATCGGAAAAGAGTTTGGGTAAAAGTTGAAGAGAGAAAGAGATCGGAGAGATGAGGGATGGTGGTTTTAGAAAGTGGGGACCGCGTGGACGTTTAAAACCTGTTGAAAGTACATGAAAACTGTTGTGGAGATAATCCGGAAATGGAGAGCTGGGTATCATAACCTTTTCTCATAAAATAGAGAGAGAAGGGAACCGAGATATTTTAATCTGTATATATAACGAAAGGGTAGATCGAAACGATGCCTTAATAGGAAGGGAGAGCCTAGCTATCCCCCGTCAACCATCCCCCGTTTCATCCCCGTCAGTTGCATTAATTAAGTGGGGGACCGCATAACTGTCAGCGTATTTTAGGAATTTGCAGAAAAGTATTCATATGTAACACAACTAGTATTCATCCATCTATATGAAGGTATTCACATTTGCAATAGAAACATATTTGGATATATTACAACAAGAAAGTAGGGGACCACAAACAACATGTGTGGGGGACCGCACAACTGTCAGAGCATTAATTAAGTGGGGGACCGCATAACCGTCAGCGCATTAATTAAGTGGGGGGACCGCATAACCTTCAGCTCATTTTAGAAATTTGCAAAAAAATATTCATCTGTAACACAACTAGCATTCATCCATCTATATGAATGTATTCATCTTTGCAATAGAAGCATATTTGGACACATCAATCACTCATCTTTTACACGTTTTTAGAGATGGATTTTTTTTTCTCCGTTCAATCTAACCAATATTTCTGACGATCTGTGAGGAATTTTGCAAATCTAAAACCACGAATGTCTTCTACACAATTTTCTCTTTCAAATGAGATCCATAATGACATACTTTCGAGTTGTCCGTTGCACAAGTATTCATCTCTCATCGAGCAAGTATTCATCATCGTCGTGTAAGTGTAAATAGTTAATGTACCAAGAGTATTACAAACATATGTGCATACCTCGATTAATTTTACAAGAGCAGCCGAATAATATTCATCCATAAGATATCAAGTATTCATACATATAAGTTAAAGTATTTATACCTAAGATATTAAGTATTCATCCATAAACGTTGAAATATTCATCTCTAAAACATTAAGTATTCATTCATACACCTCTAATTTTTTCAAAATTTGTTTTTCTGTCATTTCTTAGTACTTAGTACGCACTGGTCTAATTCACCATTAATGAAGCTTTGTTCTTTGCAAATAACTCGCTACTGCATGAGGAAGAGGAACATAGACATGACGGATCTGACCCGGCGGTCGACAGTGATGGATCTAACCCGGCGGAGGCGGAGGTGGGAGAGAGAGGAGGCGGAGGTGGGAGGTGGGAGGCGGAGGTGAGAGACGGAGGTGGAGGTGGGAGAGGGAGGCGGAGGCCGAGAGGGAGAGGTGGGAGAGGCGGGCGGAGGCGCAGAGGGAGAGGTGGGAGAGGCGGGCGGAGGCGGAGGCGGAGGTGGAGAGGGAGAGGTGGGAGAGGTGGGAGAGGGAGGGAGAAAGAGGAAAGAAATAAATGGAGAAAATTGGATAATTAATTTGTAGGGCCATTAGGTAGTTAGAATTTGTAATTATAGTTAGAAAAAGATAGTTAGTTAGTTGGAGGATGAAATGGGGGATGGATAGATGGGGGAAGATATAATTACCCTAATAGGAAATGTGCATTTATCAGGAGTTTAAACAATATGTAGAAAAAGACTGCTTCGAAACCGTGAATTTAAGATAGTTATTAAATAAAATTGTTATCATATCAATATGTAGAATGAATCAGAGGTTTGCGCCTCTTTAATTATTTTTTTTCTTTAATGAACGGTTATATGATAAGAAATTTGTTGAAATAATGCTTTAATTAGATATTATAATTTTCATCTTAGTCTTTAACTTTACAAAATATTATAAAAAGATATTTAAATGTCCAATTTCGGTTAAATCTTTTTTTTTAAATAATTTATATATTATATTTATATTTTTACGAAATGTTACCAAAAGATTTATAATTTTTATTATATTATGAAAAAGTTTTATAAGTATATGATATTTCATCCATATAATTCAATTACTTTAGCCAGGTAATAATTAAACTAAACAAAACGAAAAGGAAATTTCACATTTCAGCGTCGATGCAACCTTAGACATGCAAATGGAACGAAATAAAATCAAATGCACACAATAATCCAAAGTTATTCAGCCTTTGCTTGTTAGATAGGTAACGGAGCCTCTCACCAGATCTCAGACTCCACAGAAAACAAACAATACAAAGGGGAAAAGAGCTGAAATTTTTAAAGTTAGCATCCCAAAAAAATAATAAATAAAAAAATCACGGTTTTTGGGCAATTTTAAATCTACCACAGCCTCACCGGTGTTCTGCAGCTCCATTTACTGGGGACCGCAGAATGCCGATGCGGACCCTGAAAAGGGGCCACATAATGCCGGAGCGGTCCCTGAGTCCGCATAATGCCGGTGCGGCCCCCAGCCTATATAAGGGGTCCGCTGGTTTTATTTTTGTATTAATTCAAAGAAGTTTCAATTCCTTCAACCTCGGATAAGTTTTTTTTCTTCTTTTCTAGTTTTAATTTTTAATTTATAGTAGTAATTAGATTTAGGGTTTAGGTTTAGGTTTAGGATTTAGGTTTAGAATTTAGATTTAGGGTTTTAGAATTAAATATTAATTTAGGGTTTAGAATTAGAATAGGATCAAAATTTAAATAGAATTGTACCAAATTTTAATTAGAATAAGACCAAAATTAATTGTTTGAGCACCAAAATTAAGACTTGTACCAAAATTAATTAGGTTTATTTTATCAAAATTAATTGTTTGAGTTAAATTAGACTTGTACCAAAATTTAATTAGGTTTATTTTACCAAAATTCCCATATTTGACCAAAATTGGTACCAACACTAATAGAAAAAAAATTATCAAATACAACATGGCATCTAGTAGAGATATACCGTCTTCCAATAGGGGTGTACCACCTTCCAGTAGAGGTAGACGCCACTCTCCAGGCGGGGTCGAGGGTTCAGGAAGAAGAAACAGAGGATGATTTTTAGTCCTGATTCGTAGGCTTTGACTTGTAGTTTGTTAGATGTTTTGTCAGATATTGGACACTTATTTGTTAGATTATGTCACTTATTATTTTGTGTCTTTGTTATTTTTTTTTTTTTTTTGTTATTTGTGTTCATTATATCATTATCTTGTTGTACACAAAATAAAACCGTATGCAGGGCAATACTTATTCAAACGAACGACATTTCTAAAAAACGATACGACAAAAAATATATCAATTAAAACAAATTTTAACTTAAACAAATAAAAGTATTTTTATAACAAAAAACACAAAATAAATTACAGATTTTAGTCTTACACAAAAAAAGGGGAGGGCCGCACCGGCATTATGCGGACCCAGGGACCGCTCCGGCATTATGCAGCCCCTTTTCAAGGTCTGCATCGGCATTCTGCGGTCCCAAGTAAAATTGCCCAAAAACTGTGGTTTTTTGGTTTATTTTTTTTTTTGGATGCTAACTTCAAAATTTCGGGGAAAAGAGAAAATCAAAAGAGAGATAGTGGGAGAAAGAAGAGAAACCTGTCCGCCAAAGGAGATGCGCTCGACGTCGATGGAAACAGAACCGCTGGATGATTCCAGCGGTGAGCATGGTGAGTGCGGCGACACGGTGGTCGATAGGTGCTCTCTCTGCTAAAGCCAGTAAGGTAGTTTGGAAGTGAGAGATCGGAGATTGGCATTGGGGAGAGAGATCAGAGATTGCGAATGAGGAAAGTTTATAAAAAGGAAGGTCGGGTAGTTAGAGTTTGACAGTTTGAAACCGTGTGAAAATGGTGGGCAGGGATTTCACGGGGATAGAAGGGTGGGGGACAATATTTTTTTCTCAATTATATATATCCAGAGTAGAACTATCATGTTCTTAAGCCCACCAAGTTTTTTCTTAAGTTTAACTTCAATATCTATCATATTGATTTTAAACGATTAATTCAAAAAACCGATCTACTTCACTAGTAATGTGTTTACATACAAAATTTATAAATTTTCAAATTAATTTAGTATAAACTCAAACGATAAAAAAATACATAAGTTAATTTTAATGTATTTATTTTTTAATATTGTTTTACTACTTGACTTCACAGTATTCTTTTTCGGAGACTCTCGGCTATATACCTATATATATATATATAGCACCTTTCGAAAATAAGAAGGAAAAAAAAAATATAATGTACTCTAGATTTGATTTCTTTCCCCCTTTTTTTAAGAAAAAAGGAGAGCAAATTGGAAAGTAGTTAGTTTAAATAAACGCAACACACATAGAGCCGATATTTTTATTAATACCCCAAAAAAAAAAATTATCAAATCTGCTCTCACCTCAAAATTATTTTTAAAAATGCCCTAACCGCCCCCCTCTGGGCGGTCCAGATCCATAGCAGACCGCCCAGAAGGGGGGCGGTCCACTACCCATAGCTGACTGCCCAGAGAGGGGGCGGTCCACTATTTTTTTTTTTTTTAGAGACAATATGAATATCAAGATGCTGAATTCTAACGCTAAAAATTCAAATTTTGTTTTAAATATTAGTTAGATTACTTCTTTTAAGTATATTTATACTAAAATACGCTAAATTACTTGGAATTATGTTGAATTACACTAAATTAATTTAAATTACGCTAAATAACAATAACTTCGCTAATTATGCTAAAATACGGTAAATTACGCTAAACTACGCAAAATTACGCTAAAGTAGACCGATTCTGTGCCATCTTTCATGAATCATAAAAAATAGTAAAAAAATTCCAAAAATAGTAAAAATTGGTATTCTACAAGTTCATTATGTAACTAATTTACTGAGCTACTTAGATTGAATAATATAAATGAAAATCTTAATCGGAAACTTCAACTCAAGTTTTGAGACACTTCCCTTAGTTTTTTGGTAATTCTAAATTTCAAAAATCAACATAGTGGTCACTGACGCATGCGTATTTTCGCAAGCTTTCCGAAAAGTGGTCATTTGCTTAAATCGGACACTCGAGCGCCGTTTTATGACCGTTTGAAGTTTCGTCGTCGTTTTTCGCTTTTTCAGTGAAGATATCGTCTGTATTCATATGTAATTTAGCATAATTTACCGTATTTTAGCGTAATTTAGCGTAATTAAAGTAATTTAGTGTAACTCAACATAATTTAACATAATTCTAAGTAATTTAGCGTATTTTAGTATAAATATGCTTAAAAGAAGTAATCTAACTAATATTTTAAAAAAAAAATCCGAAATTTTTAGCGTTAGAATTCAGCATCTTGATATTCATATTATCTCTCTAAAAAAAAAAAAAAATAGTGGACCACCCCCCTCTGGGCGGTCTGCTATGGATCTGGACCGCCCAGAGGGGTCGGTTAGGGCAATTTTAAAAATAATTTTGAGATGAGAACATATTTGATAATTTCTTTATTTTTTTTTTTTGGGGTATTAATAAAAATATCGGCACATAGAGACCCATGTAATTTCTTGTGTTTTACCTGTTCAAATTCAATAGTTTCTTGGAAGTTGCGATATGACAAATAAAAAAACTGAATTAAATAGGAGGTACTAATTGATACACCCTAACAATACCTGACCTGGCCTCCATTTATGATTTTAATCTTATCATAATTCAGTCAATAGTTTTGGTTTTAATCTTATTTTAACTGCTTTTGCTAATAAGACTTGACAATTTTCATATTTGTAATGAACACCCAATATTTAAAGTTTGAGCAAGAATGACTAAATTGCCCGGGATAAAAAAAATTTCTGTCCCTCAAATTATCATACAATAAAAAGGAATATACTTGATCGATTTAGATTTCATAGATCACTACTCAAACCAATCTAGCTAATTAATTCTTCTGAAATAATTAGGTGCTGTACATAATAAGGATTTGATATTTGCAAAAATGTTCATATAGTTCAGGCAACAAATATATTTTTTCTTCTGTACCAACTATCAACCAACAACAACAATTATTGGAAGGATCCGAATTAAACAATTTCCTTTCCAAATCATTAAGAAACATAATTCTCTTTAGAGTAGTCTAGGAAAAAAAATATATATTCTGAGACATGAATCGCGAATTGGCCAATGTGATTTTCAATTGAACAAATTGCAAAACTGCATTAAAAAAATATAGCAGGCTGTGTACTTTCAATGCACGGCTATAATTTAATTAATTTAAAAATATTTAGAATTTGAAAAATCTTACAGTTGCATTTATCAAAAATTAATCTGACCATAAACTTAATTAAAAGAATGTCTTAATTAAAAATTAATGATACAACCAATGCTTCTTATGAGGCGACATAGCAAATTCAAGTCGGTTAAAGAGGTTATCATGATTCTTTCGTCAACAAGTTATAAGAAAATACTTGCAATTAATGATTCGTATCTCCGGTGCGACACATTGAAATAAACCTAAAACAACTAATTATTCATGGTACGGATGCCATACAATCAGTTGATCATTTTTTTTTTCTGAAAATAAATTTTTTATCACTTTTGAAAAAGCACAACTATAGTGAGTGTGATCTATTTTCCCACTAAGTCATATTTTCGGGTTTTCTTATGTGATATGAAACATACGTACAACTATAATATTATATTTAACTTTTCTTTCAATATATATATTTGTCATCATCAAACCTTGATTCTGAAATATGAAAAAATAATACCAACATTTACATGAATATCCTAGTTATTTTTCTTTTGATAACACATCATTTTCATATGGTACTGTAATCGTGAAGCTTGAAAATAATATGAGATTTTGTTTCAGAACTAAGTTTATTTTTTTTAACATATATACATCTTTCATTTTATGTGGAACCAGAAAAGAATGGGATATATTAACCACCTTTTTTTATATGAGAGTATTAACAATCAAAATAAAAATTAAAACTTTACAAATATTCTATATACTTGAAATAAATTGTGTATCGAATTAACTTGGTGTAAATTATAATTGTTAGGTTGTCGATCAGGTGACTGCAAAATAGAATCTTAAAAACTTTCAAACAATTTGCTAGATGACAAGTTTGTTTTCAAATTGCATCAATTTGATACATTATGTATTTGAACTATACAGAAATTTTTCTTTACTTTTTTTATTTTATTTTGCTTTCAATATTAACCTAGCCATCCCCTAAATATTTACGTGTATTGAGTTGATTTGTATGAAGTTGTCTATATATTATGAACAAGCCCACTGCATTGAATAAACAAATAGACAAAATGTAGGAGATACTTAGCAATTCAAAGTTGATCGAATATTATATTTGAAAATGATAAAGGAAAGACTAAGCCAAACTAGGAATATCTACCGATAAGATGAGAACAAAGTATCAACATCAGCCCCATAACAAAATATTAATTTAATTTCAAGTGGTTTTCTCCACATCAGTTCCTTGATTGGCACGGAACTATAGCTCTTCAAAACCTCGCTCTATTTAACCTTGCCTCCTCTTCTATTCTCTACTTTCTCTAATTCCTCTTCAATTTCTTCAAAAATCCTCTTCTTCTTGTAATAATACAAGAGTACACAACTACAACCTCCTCTCACTTTTTCTCTGCAAAGCTAATAGTTCTTGGTAAATTAGGGTTTTAAACTAATGCAAGGATCAAATTGGTTTGAGATGGCAGCGGCAAACAATGAAGAAGAGCAATTATATTTACCTCCGGGCTTCAGATTTCATCCGACAGACCCTGAAATCATCGACAAATACCTCTGTCGGAAGGTAGCAAACCCTAGATTTACTTCAATAGCCATGGGAGATGTAGATCTCAACAAGTGTGAACCCTGGGAGCTTCCAAGTAAGTTCTTAATTAATTAATTAATTTGCATAATTTGCTTTCTTATAAGAATTTTCAATTATTTGACTTATTCATGGGGTATAGTTATTTATTTTCATTTTTTTATGGTTTGTATACTTAGTCTCTAATACATGCATGCTTTGCTGTGGCAAACATTTTGTAGGCAAGGCTAAAATGGGTGAAAAAGAATGGTATTTCTTCGCCCAAAAGGATATGAAATATCCAACAGGGACGAGAACCAACAGAGCTACAAAAAATGGCTATTGGAAGGCAACAGGAAAAGATAAGGAGATATTCAGCTTTAGAAATTTTGGAAATATTAACAAAAGGGTCCTTGTTGGGATGAAAAAGACCCTTGTTTTTTACATGGGAAGGGCTCCAAAGGGTGACAAAACAAACTGGGTCATGCATGAGTTTAGACTTGAAGGCAAATCGACCAACTCCGCCGACTCGAAAATGGTAGCAAGGGTAAGAGAATTTAATTTATGCATAGTTCAAATAATCTTAGTATAGATTTGCTATCAGTTTTACTTTTTCCCTTGTTATTTTGATTCTGGTTGGCATGCATGAGCTGTGTCAAAGTGTGAATACTTCTTTCCAGTTCTCAAGTTGTCCTGGTCATGAAAACGATGTTTTAAGTTTGTCTATTTAGTACCTTTCAAAGTATTATTCTTTATTCGGCTTGACTTCTTGTGTTATTTATTTTTTAGTTTACAATATGCTCCAATTATGTTTTTATGAAATTACTATATATTTTCTGCCCGAAACATAAATCTATATATACATTTAGTTCGATATGTCTTTACCAATAATTAATGATTCGCATATATCTATGTGTAGTTTACCTAAATTTTTTATAGTGACAGTTTACCTAAAATTTTGATTTTCTATAATTTATCACAGGATGAATGGGTGGTATGTCGGGTCTACGAGAAGAAGAACCCTAACAGTAACAGGACTAGAGATGAACCAACGGAAACAGATCTATCCAACTCATACGATGACCAAGAAATTATGAATTTATTAACCGATCCAACCAACTATAATTCAAACGACATATCAGGTTCAAGCGTTACTACAGGTATAGAAGCAAGCAGTGCACCAATAATGCCTAATTTTTCAAATTTCTCTGGCATGACGGGTTTGATGACTCAAGCAAACCAGGTTCTTCTTCCAAATAGTTTCTCAAGCAGCAGCCAAGTTAGAATCAACCAACCTTGGGTTGACAATCATGGATTTGACAACTTAGGGTTGATCCCAGGCCAAGGAATGGCTAATTCAGTGGTCTCGCCGATGAATAATTTTGAAAGATACCAGTAGTTGTACGTACTAATAGTGATACTTTTGGAATATTAAGATAGTGATTGTTTGCAGGATTTTTTGGTTTATGTAATTAAAGAGTAGAAATATGTTACTTGCGATATTTTATTAGGGCAATGGGAGTTTGGCTTTTGAAGATTTACTCCCAGTTCACATCTGCAAGTGCCAAGTAATTAGTGTTGTGCACATTGCCATTGTAACAGTTTTTTAATTTGTTATATATATATATGTAAATGTTTTGTTTTAATTCTAAGGTTTTATTTATGAATCTAGCTTGTTGGTTTAACTTTAATTACAATTTATTCATTATTCTGTAACTGAAATTTACTCTTATTAACTTTATGTAATTCTTCACTGAACTAGCTCATTTGTCATTAAAGCACTCGCTAATAATTATGCGTGTCTTTTTTTTAAGGTTAGCCAGCGAGACGCCGGTAACAATTGTATTAATAAAGAAAATTTTATGTTCAGAAACTCTAGTGCGCGCTAATCTTAATCTCCTATAACTTTGTGTGCCGAGATGGGGCATGCAGTAGCACAATTGGCTAGGAAAAAAATGACTTAAGATTGTGGCTACCTAAAAATCGAGAGTTCGAGCCATGCTCACTACTTCGCAGCTTCTGTGAAGATTTCAAAAAAAAAAAAAAAACTGTTTGTGCCTAATTACACTAGTGAAAAAAACTGTTTGTGCCTAATTACAACACTAGTGATTAAAAAGTGTGGCTATAAGCGCGTCTTATGTAAAGCATCGATAACATGCATGCTTCTTCTGAAGTGCGTAATAATTAATGTAGTTCTTTAAATCACATAAATCTTTACAATATTTTGTATTTTTTCTATGCATCACAGTCATGTCTATCATTTTTAATTAATTAACTTTTTTTTTTTTTTGCTATATATAATTTCTGGTGATGTGAATTTGTGACAGTCAACTTCCTTCAGAAAAGCAAATCCATATTTTTTTTCCCAAAGAAACTTTTGACTCGGTTAATTAAGTTTATACCACAAATTATTTGGTGCACAATAACTTTTTTTATTCTATTAATATTCAAAACATAAAATTTTAATGACGAATATGAATCATTGATTTTGATATTATTCATGAATGATGAAGCTGTATAAATCTATATAATATTATGATCGTTCATATTTTATGAGATTAATACATAGACTAAATGACTTAAAGACTTCTTCTCTCTTTTTTTTCTCTTTTTTTCTATGGGGGTAAGGGTCACGGATGCGGAAATATATATATTCGTTTCTCATCATTATGAATGTTTATGTAGTACACTGACAGCCGCTGCAGTATTTTCAAAAAAAAAAAGAATGTTTATGTAATCTATATATAGTAATAAAAAATAACGAACATGCATGATGAAATATTTACCATAAATTTACATAGAGAGCGTCAAAAAGTCTTCTGTTAGGTAAATCCAAAAGTCAAAAAGGGGTTGCAATAGGATAAACCAATGATTTCCGTACCGGACTACTACTTAAGAAAAATGAGATTTTAGTTGCACAAAAAGTTGTATAAATATAAACTTTTTTGCAATAATAATAGCGGAGGCTGATCAGGTGTGCTGTCAGCTGTGTGCAGACCCACAAATGTTGAAGGGTCAGACATGAAATCATAAATTTGTAAATTGTTGTTAAAGTTAAGATAATAACTGTAAAAGTTTGAAGTACATGATATTGCCAAAATGTGAAGAACAATTATACTATTTCATTAAAACATGTGTTAGTGAATTATAAAAAGGTGTACAGTTATTTGGTTGAAATTTGTAATAAAATATAAATACACTAGCTAGAGGCTAGAAGAATTTCGCTTTCCATCTCGCTCCTATTACAAAAGCGCGTGCAAATGCAGTACACAAATAGTCAAAAAAAGTGAACATGCATAAATTCAAATTACTTATATTTGAACATGATTTTTAATCTTGGAGCAGAAACTTTTTCAGACGACCTTTAGCAGAGATCTCAATATATTATGTATGTAATTAATATGCATGAGAAATTTGGTGAATTGAGAATTTAATATATATTATGTTGGGAAATTTTGAAGCTCTAATAGCATAGTTATGAATAATTTGAGAGGAAAGTTAATTATGTTAATTTATTTTATAGTGTTTGATCAGATAGTATGTGGAGAGAGAGCACACAAGTTTGCTCTTAATTAAACTTTTCAATTCTCTCTTATTATTGGTTTGCTTGATTTCTTCATTACATTTGAAGTTGCATTCCACCTCTATTTATACTTACTTTTAAAATTACTAGATTCATGAAATCTTAGCCAAAATATTTTAATATTATATTTCTGCATCCTATTATTTTTATTCTAAATATTTATGAAGAACTAAAAAGTTTATGGACTCTCTAGAATATTTTTCTACAGTTGATTTTATCATACATATATTTGTAGACTACAAGATATATATTGTTTTAAGATATTGTATATTTTAACAAATTTCTAGCTATTCTTATTAAATTAAGTTTAATCACTCAACATATTAGTACCATATATATATAGTAACTAAAACGTACTGATATTGCATGCTGAAAATAATGTAACTGAAATTCTTTGGTACTGCAAGTATATTCTGTTATTCCTTTTTCATTTCTCATTTATATTCTATCCTCCTTTTTCTCCCCCTATATATAAGCCAATAGACATTAATAAATAAATAAAAGAAAAGTTAGACTACGTCAATGAAAACATGAAAATTAAAACTAAAAACTACATAATCAGAGAAACTGGCTTTGATCTAGTGATAAAAAATAATAGCCTTCATGTGAAATATCGCAAGTTCGAATCCGGACAGAGGATTCATTATGAATATTTGATAATATTGAAAAGCTAAAACCTCCATTTTTCTCTTAAAAAAAAGAATAATCAACAGCATATATTTTGGTATATAGGCTTTGCAGGCGCCAGCTCGTTTCCTTCCCTGTTTAAATAGACAAGATTTTGTGCAAACAAGCGCTGCATGCCTCTATCACCTCTCTATATGCCCTCCAGCCATATCAAGCAGAGGTACTGCATCAAGTGCTGATCCTTGTACAGCTCAGATCCTTAGACCAATTAAGTTGGTGAATTTTAGATCCATGTACAGCGAAATATAGTTGGAATTAAGCACAAGCATAAATCATGCTACAGTGGATTTTTTGTTTTTTGTTTTGTTTTGGTTCCAATAACGATATATATTCACAGCAAAGTTTCTTATTCTGTGCCACAAAAAGTAGTATTAATTAATGTTATTAGATGTTAGGACGTATTTTGTTTTGAACCAAGGATTTTTTTTTTTAAAAGACAAGGTCCATCATTCAAAAGATGCAAAGTTTTTCGTTTATATTAGATTAAAATTAATGATCTATATATATATAGCTATTCCGTTATCAAATTATTTCTATACAAAAAAATCCCAAAACTCAAATTTCAACAACTGGGACATTTTTTTTTTTTTGAGTAAAGGTTGTAGGTCAATCCACTCAACTATTTAATATCTACAAAGAATTGCTCATTTCAGATTTCGAACCTACGATCTCCACACACAGAGCATTGCCTTTTCCACTATACCAAAAGCTGATTCTCAACTACTGAAACATATGTTAATTATTCTTTTCATTATTATTTAACAACCGAAAGTTCAACTAAACATATGTTAATTATATATTGATTTTGATACATGTACAAACAATACGTTCATGTTTAGAATAGGTGAGTTCTCTATTTGTTTTGTATAAGATCTAGGGATAAAACAATCTAACCATTAAAATCTACCCCTTGAAGTGGTAATAACTTGATTAAAGTACACACTTTAGATTTTGTGAAAATTAAAACTATATTTAATTATTCATATCATAAACATAAAGTATCCATCTTGTATTTAATATATACTAGCTGAATTTGAATACCATCTACAAATTATAGTCCATGGTATAAAATTAGACCAATTCTAAGTAATATAATAATGCATGTGGCTAAACTATATATAAACTAAAAGGGTGATGACTACTCAGTTTCTTATTATTTTTATGTTGAGCATGATTTTCCTATAGTTCATGGTATAAAATTAGACCAATTCTAAGTAATATAATAATGCATGTGGCTAAACTATATATAAACTAAAAGGGTGATGACTACTCAGTTTCTTATTATTTTTATGTTGAGCATGATTTTCCTATAGTCCATGGTATAAAATTAGACCAATTCTAAGTAATATAATAATGCATGTGGCTAAACTATATATAAACTAAAAGGGCGATGACTACTCAGTTTCTTATTATTTTTATGTTGAGCATGAATTTCCTATAGTTCGGTTAAACTTTTTTAACAAAAAAAAATTATTTGGAAAGACTAAGCCTTGATCACTTAAAACCTTTCAAATTTTCAACCATACAAAATTTCAAATTATTGCCACCTCAACTATTGATAGCCTTCCGTGATAACGATCTTTTTAACGGAACAAGTGGCTGCCGCCAAACAAACCAGAGAAAAAAGAAAAAGAAAAAATAACTAAAATAAAGATAAATCCGCTAAAATAACGCGTTGGTAATTAGGAGTCTATTTGCACGTGCAACAATTAAGAACCCAATACTTCGTGACTTAAAATTTGTCCGCAATTTTGATTTTAAATTTCAAATAAATTTACCGTCAATTGTCAATACCTTCTTTTTCCTTACATTTTTGCCGACTTGTGTAATTGCAACTTTGTTTTGAATCTAATAATGCTTCAATTGGTTTTTAATTTTGACTAAAGTTACAGTCAATTGTCAATACCTTCTTTTTCCTTATATTGTTGTCGAGTTGTTTAATTGCAACTTTGTTTTAAATCTAATAATGCTTCAACTTCCGTTGATACCGTAAACATTAAGTTTTTGGTTTAATGACAAAGACATAATATTTTTATATGAAATATCGTAAAATTTGAAATCCGAATAAATTTTTTTATGTATATTAAACCGTTGGATGGTTTAATATCCAACCTCTTCTAAAAAAAGGAAAAAGGAAAAACTTATATTAGTACCAAAAATTAAGATATTGAGGCAATCATGCATGTTGAAATTAAATCAAGTCAATGAGTTGGAAATTGGCGCTTTCAACATCTTTGAATTTAAATTGTTGGTTGTCATTTCTAGGTGCAAATTTGAAAATGACCACTACTACATCTGACTATCAGATAATTAGTTCACGGGAGAAATTTGGGTCCGATGGGCATCGGACCCAAAGTGGGTTCGATGCCCTCGCTCACCGTCCGATCTGCTTTAGGATTCGCGCCCGCAACTTTTACGTCTGTTTTAAGATTCGTGCGCACGAATCTTAAAGTGGATCGGACGGTCTCCCAAAACCCATCGGACCCAAGCCTTTCTCTTAGTTCACATGCTAAAAAGTTCAGTTTGGAAGCTATCACCAAATTCTCCAAAAATTTAAAAAAGGTTCAGTTTGGAAGCTATATCCAAATTCTCCAAAGTGAAATAGACCTTACTCCATTATTGTTTCTTGATTCAAAGTATGAAGTAGATACCAACAATGACATGTTTCCTTTAAACCCAAAATTATAACATGTGGCGTATCATTTCTGCAACCCATTGGTTTCTTTGGTACCGACAATTTGAAAATCATCACCTTATGTAGCAACTTCCAAAAAACCTTTATGTATCACACTGTAGTAAGATACAAAAGCACAATAAATTAACACCTTTAAAAGAGGCCGTAAAGTGTGACCAACCTCGCCTAATAGTGCTACAAAGAATTATGACTGATCAAGCAAGAAAAAAGGTTCTCTTTAGAAGCTATTGCCAAATTGAACTAGGCCATCTGGTCATGTATTATTTGATTAAATAGTACATGAAAGCATGCATAGTCGTATGTTAGGCTCTTGCATGAAGTACGTATGCTAATCTTGAGTGGTAGTGATGTGGCCCCATTTCCATCATGTATTTTGTTGCGTCTTCATTGACACATGATATGTGACTACATTGAGAAATTAACACTTTTTACCTTCAAAAAGGAAATATCAGTTCCTTTCTTAGTTAGTATATTTGTGGTCAACATTATTATTCCTTCTACGTTATCTTTATCTATTAAAGAATAGCCAAATTAATAGCCTTCCTAAAAGAAGAAAGTTCATACTTTGTCTTTTATGAACTTCTTGTTAATTATGTAATGAAACAAGTAGCAAACTGTTCTATCTCAAGCAAAAAATTATAAATTCAAATGATAAACTCAAGTAATTGAGAAAACACAAAAGTTTCTCAAAAAGAATGATCAAATAAGAACTCTCCTTTGTATCCTCTCATCACAGCACATTTTTTTTTCTTTTGCGACGATATTTCAAATCTAAATTTTCAAGTGATAAACTCAAGCTATTGATATTGTTCTATCTCACAGACTATACTTACGCAGCAATAATTATAAATTTGGGGATTCATCTGGTACATGGTCAAAAAGTGAAAAAAGAAAGGTAGACATAATTAATTTCAACTGCAATTTAATTTGATTTTGTATTAAAACTACTCTAGTAATATTTTTTTATTTATATGCATTGTTAATGAGGTAGTATAAGATCCATTTTTCAATTTGTTATTTAGAATTTTAAAACTA
The DNA here is from genome assembly GCA_011114355.1 of Carex littledalei. Lineage (NCBI taxonomy): Eukaryota > Viridiplantae > Streptophyta > Magnoliopsida > Poales > Cyperaceae > Carex > Carex littledalei. The sequence goes on along the minus strand of CM022095.1, from coordinate 4,767,884 downwards.
AATCAATAAAGCAACAGATTGTAACATAAGGATACGTCAATAAACATTGTTATTGGATCCATCCTGTTACAATATAATTAATATACCTATATATCAATTTACCAAAATCTAACCCAGAACCTGCAAATATATCTCATGGAATTGAAATATGACTGTACTAAAATTGGTTGAAATTAAAGTCAGGACTCAAAACTTAAGTCCAATAAAATCAGCAAATAGGAAAAAAATATGCTATCATTTCAAACACAAAGCGGCCTAAACCTGAGAAAAACGTAACACGAGATGCACCCAAAGTTTGACTAAACCATTATCCAAACATGGTCCAAACAAATTAAAATGATTCACGCACAAGATAAAAATAAACTAAACCAAGCGAACCAATTTTGTTGACCGAAATGGTCTCAAGTTCTGATAATCACCAAACGAAATATAAAAATGGCCTGGCCTGAGCCCAATGACTTGATTTCGGTGCTCAAAATAACCTGAGCCCATAATCCAAATGATTTGAAAAGTGAGATGAGACCATAATTTGATCTCATAAAGATTTGACAGTATAGGTGCAACTACAATTGCTACAGTTATTAATGAACATTACTATAATAATCGAAGTATTTGGTACGACACGTAAAGATTGAAAGTAGAGGAGCAACTAAGCAAAAATAGCATTAAGAAAATTAATTGTATAGTCATGTGATTTGGTACCAGGAACTGAATTACAAGCCGGGAGATGATACAAAACAATTATTAAAAAAGTTCAAAATATGTGAAGGTTTTACATAATCTCTTATTCAAAAGGGGCATTGAAAAAATCTAATGCTAAAATCTGAAAAATGTCTCATCTTAGACAGTGGCACTTTTACAACAAAACCAAAAACCATTGTAAATGGTCACAAGGGGGCAAAATATACATATCAACAAATAAAGCATTCAATAAACCGAGCCATTACCATCTCTCACTAGAGATGCCCTCTACAATTGCTTTCTCTGGAATCAAGCTATTCTTGGGGTGTTTCAAATCTTGAAGGGGTGTCAATCCCCATCATACAGCAGAGACCCGAAATCAATATTATCAGCAATGTTATTGCCTGAAATATTATAAAACAAATAATGCAAATACCAAAAATTATTAAAGGGTCATTTGCAGGGTACACCAAAAAATGCAGTGCGAACCATAAGTCCGACTTTGGTTTTTCAAGTTCAAAAAGCACCAAGTAGACATAACTACTGATCATGAACTTGGTATACAAAACTCAGCATCTGGATTGACATTAGCCATTTGGCTTTTGTAATTTAGGAGAACACTTGTATAATTCTGGAAACTTCTAAATGATATTGTATTATGTAAAAAATATCTCCAAATTGTTGGGTGCTCTTTGCATATAATACTAAAAATGTCACAAAGGTTGACTTACAACAAACAATCCTTCAAGAAGTGAGGCCTTGAGTTTGCATACTTCATCACATTTTGTTGTTTTAGATGAACTGCTGGCATTGGTTTCTTCAAGAAACCTAGCCAATGGTGTGTGAGTGCCATGCCGACCGTGGCTGTATGGCTCAGAGACATAAAGGAACGTGTACCTGGCACCAGACTTCTCTAACAAGCTCACAAGTTCTGACAAAATCTCACCTGATTTAAACCATAAAATAAATGAAAATTAGTATAAAATAAATAAATAGCACTTGATCTTTAACATATTTGAGTCCTGTATGATATTTTAGAACCAGGGAAACCTAACTTCTCTCTTTTTAAAATTTTATTTTGACACTATATCAGCGATGGAGATAAAAATACAAATAAGGAACAACAGTAATAAAAAAAAAACAGAGAACATAAATCAGCCCAGTATGGCCAGGTATACTAGTACAGTTTACAAGCTGACATCCAACTATTGAAAACTGGACTTTTGCAATTCACACCCAATTTTGTTGTCTAATATATCTCATATGAGGAGGGTTCAAATGCCTCAATTTTTAAAACTTTAATAACTCAAAATTTAAAACTTAAAATGCCAAAATAAAATCGTTAGATGTGATCTATGTCATTTTCTCTATATGCACATAAAAAATTATCACTTTTCAATTTGTTTTTAAAGTAAATCAATAAGTTGAAAAACCAATGTCCAGAAATTATCCATATCAGTGTATTTTTAAAAACTCTTGATAACAAAGTTGAAATTTCATAATCTTTTACAAGCTCATAGATAAAATGATGTAGCTCATATCTAACGGTTTATTTGACATTTAAGTTTTGAATTTTGAGTTATTAAAAATTTTAAAAATGGAGGCATGATGGAGGCATTTGAACCTCCTCATAATTTGCACTTCATACCCAGCATTTTCAATTGCAATAGGCACCCAAAATTATCTTAACATGTAGATGCACTATATCAAATATCTTAACATCTTTTTGCTAACTCTAATAAAAACTAGTCAATAACAAACTTGGGAGAGTTAACACAAAACAGTTAAGATAGATAATTACTTTTGAGTAGACCACAGTTCTGGTGTTTGTCCACTAACAAGAAAAATATTTTCATAGCAAAATGGGTAATATAACAAGTACAATTTGGATAAAAGAAAGTTGTATAAATAAACCTTTTTAATCGAGCTTTACCTTCTAATTTACCACCGTTTAGTTCCTTGAGGCCGTCATTACTATACAAAATGACATCTGTTTTCTCCTTCTCGGTCCTTTCCATAGTGTGAGCAACATATTCCTGAAATTCATTTTCATAGTTAAAAAACGAATCCATATTATTTCAGAATAAACTGGTCCCCTTCTTTTGCAATTCTGAGTCAATGATATTCCATATTTAAGGAACAAAGTGCATTGTTCCAAAAGAAGCTCATAATCTGTTATTCACTTGATATATTATAAATTTTAAATAAAAAAATTTCATATGATATCCCTACAAAGTTAAATACATATAGCAATGAAGCGTGCTTTATAAGTAAATACCTGGACTTTATCAATGTCATTGATTACAAGGCTATCACCAAAACCCTGGCCACATTTCTCAGAGAATTCTGTTACCAATGCATTTTGTACAGTTTCCTCTCCGTTAGATGTAGCCACATAAGGAAAAGCCATTGAAAAATTGGAGCTTGTAAATGACATCTGAGACACGTCAAAAGAAATACATAAAACAAGTGTCACAACTAAGAACCATATGCCAGTAAGTAAATAGCAGCACTGGTACGTAGTGGGGCTGGTATTCTGTTATTTCCAAGTCAATCTGTGTCACAACTAAGAACCATATACCAGTAAGTACATAACAGCACTGGTATGCAGTGGGGCTGGAATTATGCTATTTCCAAGCCAAACTCTTCCCAAAAATCATGCACTAGATAACAGCAGTGGTACTTGCCTACTTGGTACTATGCCTGGTACTGTGCTGCTTTGTAACCAAATTCTTGCCAATAGAAAAAATGAAGTGGTAGGAAAACAACCCCCAGTACTGAAATCCCGCACCAACATACCTGATTTAAACTTGTTTAAAACTAGAAGAGAGAAACATCATTACCAATAGTATAGGTATTTACCTTCAAGGTCTCTGTGAGTATGGGATCCTGTTGCTTATTTTTAGATAGGTCTGACGAGTGCAACTGCAAGATATCAAGTCAGAATAGAAACAAAAGAAAAAAACTTATATTGAAACTTAAAAGAAAATAAACAAAACACACACACACACAAAACACAACACAAGAGAAGATAAGTACCTTTCTGCCGATAAAAACCAGAGCAAGATCCACCTTGGCATGGCCATTCTGTCCAGTACACTGATAGGAAATGAGAAAATATAAGCCAAACAGTTTGAGTGAAATATATTTATAGAAGTTTGTGTTTTTGATGAAAGAAATCATAGTATGAAGATATTATAGTATCAAGCTACTTTAATATATTACGTAATAGGAGGAGTGTACTCACAACTATATTTGACCAACCGGCTTCATCAAAGACAGATTTGGCAAGATCTTTTGAGGAAATTGTCTGGTAATTAACCAAATCTTTAGCGCCATCATAAGATAATCTGATAAAATGAATAACAATTAGTTAATACATGATAGTTTTGTTGTAATTTCTGTATTACTTGTCCTCCCATACAAATTGATTGCACTTTTAAGTGGTCAAGTAACTAAATAGCATACTGATAGTCTAAATAATTACAGATCGAGCCCCCAGAAGGATACTCCATTGACTGCTCAGATTCCAAACTGAGAAAAATCTTTCAAGGCTATTTATTCGAATTATGAAAAAGCATCTCAGGTTGAAACCAATAACGAACAAATCCAACTCAAAATGCAGAAGTTCGCAAACTAATCAAATAAGATAAGTACCCATAATCGTGAGGGGTCCAGAGAAAAGCTGGAGCTGTGGTAGGTAATGAAAGCACTTGAGCAATTTGAGCTACCATTAAGAAAATCCCCATTACTTTACCTGCCTTTGTTCCCTCCATCCTGCCCAAAAATTGAACGAATAAATAGGCGAAATCGGTCAGATCTCCAATCTAATTTCGACAATTGTACGATCAGACCTTTGATTAGTTCAAACGAGATCAAAATCACAAACCTGGAGAATAACGATGTGGTGATCAAATTCAAGTTCAATCGCTTCAGCTTCGAATCTTCTTGGTTTTGCTGAGAACAAATCTCTCCCACACGACGGGGCCAGAGGGTTGAATTGAATGAAAGAGGAATGGCAAAGTAGTAGTTCTGACAAAACTCGGGGCCATTTTGTTCTGAAGAGGCGTTGAAACATAAGAAACACAAATTGGCATTATTGAGCTTTACTTGGGCCCAATTCTATCTTTTGAGTCCAAAATTTCTAATGGGTTTTATGTTGGGCCCAATTCTACCTTTTGAGTCTACAGTTTCTAATGGGTTTTATGTTTTGGCCCAATTCTTTCTTTTCAGTGCAAAGTTTTTTTTCCGGCTTTCTCTGTATTTAATTTTTTTCAAGTAGCTACCAGCGATTTTATTTTTTGGGATATTATACTCAAGTTCTCCCCTCCAAGATATCTTCTTCCAATTATTTTTATCTAACTTTAAGAAAAAAAAAACTGAATAAGAAATATATATTTATTAAGTGAACATCATGTAATTGCTATGTATGCATTATGTAATAGCTAAGTGTGTAATTTAGAGGTTATTGGAATAATAAATGTGGATATTTGAAACACCAAGCTGAAATAATTAAGTGTAAATTTCTAAGATTCTGAATGATGAGCTTGAAACTAAAGAGAGATGTCAAAATTATTTTTACTTGATCAAAATACAATACAGTTGTCAATAAATATATATTTGACCGAGATAGGAAATTGTATATTTTACAATAACCACGAGTGTATTTTGTAATAATTAAATGTACATTCTGAAATAATGAGCGTGGATATCTAAAATATCAAATGTACATTCTGAAATAGTCAAGTGTGTATTTTTCAGGGTTCGAAAGATGAACTTGTAACCACGTGTGTATTTTGTAATCATTAAATGTACATTATGAAATAATGAGAATGCATATCTAAAACATAAAATCTACATTTTTAAATAATCAAGTGTGCACTTTTTAGGGTTCCAAATGATGAACTTGAAACTAAAGCATCTGTCAAAATTATTTTCACTTGATCAAAATGCAACTGTCATCAATTATATATTTAATGGAAATAGGAAAGTGTATATTTTACAATAGTCACGAGTGTATTTTGTAATAATCCAATGTATATTATGAAATAATCAAGTGTGCATTGTTGAGGATACAAATGATGAGCTTGAAACTAAAGACAGTTGTCAAAATTGTTTTCACTTGATGAAAATGCAATACATGCAGTTGTCAGCAATTATATATTTAACCGAAGTAGGAAAGTGTATATTTTACAACAGCCACGAGTGTATTTTGTAATGATTAAGTGTGCATTTTTTATTTCTAAAAATGAAATAGGAAAATATATACTTTACAATAGCCACAAGTGTATATTGTAATAATTGAGTGTGTATTTTAGATATCTAAAAATCAAATAAGAAAATGTATACTTTACAATAGCCACAAGTGTATTTTGTAATAATCGAATGTTCACGTTTAGATATCTAAAAATATATATTGTCAATATTTGGGAGACAAGTTTGGATTTGTCAGATCCGTTACTGTTTGTTTAGAAAGAATTACAACGACTTCAATCTCTACTCAATTCCAGTATTGGTAGAGGCCAAATTTCATTGACAGCAGCATATGATAGAAATGGAATTGTGAAGTTGGGAATTTCATATACTTGCTAGTACAAATGTTAAAATTAAGACTTCCAATTTGATGTCATACACATAACAAGCAAAAAATAATATCTACTTTGAGATTAATTGTGTTTATGCTGCGAATTATTTTAAACCTCATGCATGAGACCAAGGCATGATTATGCCCCTTTTGCTCTAATTTTTTCTATGAACTTTATTTTTTACTTATGAAAAATTAATTGTAACCTTCTAGATGAAATAGTGATGTAACCATATGCATATCTACATATAAAACTACTAACATTTTTTCTGGTTCTTGCTAGCTGCCAAGAAAGCACTTCTTAAAGATCCTCTCTTGTAAAGTAAAATAGTGCTTTTGCCAAAGCAAATGCACTTTTGAAACCTAACCAAGTTCCAATCAAATGCCTGATATATGCCATCTTACATCGCATAACACCTTCACATTATTGCAATAATCAACCTCAAGATTCTGTCCCTACAAAAAGTTGATATGCATTTTTCCAACATATGTAGTTCAAGCCAATTAGACATGATTTTGGTGAAACATAACAACTTCATTTTTGTGCAACCCCAACATGGTCTAACAACTTCACCTTTGCACCTTTTTCAGTAGAACCCCACAACATACATGCCGTACCAATCCACAAACAACGGTTCCACATCCTCTGTTGCAATGCATTACATTGGTCAGATCTGAGCCATTGATTTTAGATCACTGGCCCAGATGTGTTGCTGGGAAAAACAGAGATTGGTACATGTTTTACCCTGCAAAACCATAAGATAACTGCCTCCATATAATGAGAGAATGATGCTTTGCTAAAGTTGGAAATATAATAAGCAAAACTGAGTTGAATTCACACCAAATCAACATACAATGTGTGATATTTGTTTCTGTACATGCCACCATTTAAACAGAATAATGCTTTTGGATATATTATAGATTGTAATAACAATGTTCCTTTTCTGCTCTGTCATCAGATATAGTTATTTTCAAAATAATAACACATAAGTTTTTAAATGAAAACAATATACAGTATGCCATTATGTACTTAATTATTCAAAAGTATTATGAGTGCAAAACATTTACCATTAGACAAGATGCTATAAAAAATAAACATTATCATGTATATATAGAGGTCACAAAGAGGTTACCAAGCCAATCATATGTTATGACTAACCCAATCGATGAGCAAAGCACAACCAAAATCAGGGGCTAGATTTGTTGGAATGGTACAATCCATTTCGGCTCAGCTAAAGTAAACTGCAAACATTTTTATCAGCAATAAGGGTAGTAAATATTATACGAAACCAATTTTTAAATTTGTCAAGACTATTTATGCATTTTAAGCCTCAACTAAAGTAGCTAAACACTAATTAGCTGCGCTTTTGGGTACAAATGATCCAAAACATTACTCAAAACTTGTTTGCTCCTTTGTACCACTCATTAACAAAAAGATGAACAAAAACAACAAGCACTGTTCAAGTATCTAACCAAAATTGTACTTCTAAGATAATTTTCTCCTTGCTCTCTCATCTCTCTTGATCTCCTTCACTTCTCTGTATAATATTGCATTCTCATTATATAGCACGAAATTTACTTCATGAATTAAACATTGATATTAAATGGATCCAACACCCATAAAATCAATGAACGGCACAGTCACCTCGTTCTCTGTATCATCCGGAGGCAATTGTGCTGCCAAGACCTCAGCCTTGTTGAAATTGGTACAGGGTTCTGTACCAGTTGACATAAGAGAATCACTGAGAACTCCCATGGGAGTCAATCTTTCAGCATGACCTGTAAAACAAAAAGAAAGCAAAATTAGAATAATTCTTATCTTTTTTTTTATATCAAATCAAATCTTTTTCGTGCAACAATATAAAATGTAATTTAAGTAATAAAGAAAAGAAAAAAAAAGTGGTCTGCTCAATTGTAGATGCATGGAGAATTGAAAATCTCTGATAGTCTCAATTCAGATTTCATTAACCCAAAATCTGTATTTAGAAGATGTATTTTGAGAATTTTCACGAATATATGTGAAACTTCCCTTGGAAACGGAGAAAGATTAAGTCCTAATCTAAATACATATTCAAAATTCCAATAGATAAATATAGAAAAAGATTTTACCAAATAGTATCAATCTCTAACCAACGAACAACCGAAATCAACATATTGTAATCCTAAAAGTATATACTAAGAAAAAACTGAACAAACAGAATACCTTGAAAGAAGCTGGAACTGAGAGAGAGATCGGTGTTAACAAAAGCTGGTTCGATATTACTAGCAGTTACAACTGACTCGCCGCTACTCGAGCTGCACCCGATACTCATCTGCCGAGCATGACACCCGACATATCTCCAGTCTATTTCTCTCATCCTTTTTGTGCCGCCAGCTTCTTCGTCTCTCCTCTTTCTCGCCATTAACACGTGCCACTGGTTTTTCACGGCATTGTCGGTTCGGCCAGGAAACAGTTTTGCAATCAGAGCCCACTTTTTTCCATATATTTCGTGCGCCGCAAGTAATTGCTCATCCTCAATTTCAGTAAAAGCCGCTTTGCAGATTCTCGGGTCGAGCTGGTTGTGCCACCTCAGCCTACAACTCTTCCCTGATTATGCAAAAGCAACCAAAATCAATTCAAATTGTACACAGAAAATAAAAATAAAACACTTAAAAAATTGCTTGTTGTCATTGCTACCTGTTCGACCCTCGAGTTGTTCAGCGACTAGATTCCAATTCTGCGCGCCATGCTCTGTGACTAGTCGCGTGAGCTTTTCATCTTCAACTGGAGTCCAGTGGCCTCTGGTTCTAGTCTTTTTCTGAGAAGAACCCCCGACTTCGTCATTATCGCTTTCGTTCTCTATCTCATGCAATGAATCATGCGCCTCCATGATCTAATACCGGATCTTTTTCAATCGAGAAAGGGGTGATCGAGGCGGTCGATTTGTGAGAGAGAGGTTAATTGGGGGTTTAATAGGAGATAATGCGGTGCATGGACAAGTGGTTCGTCTAAAAAGAGAAACCGCTGGTGTAGCGTACTGCTTACACTGCACAAAAAAGAGGGAGAGAAGAGAAAGGTTTTGAAAATAGAAGGAAATGAAAAAGAAAAGAAAAATAAACAGGAATTCAAACGGACTTGTGTCTCTTTGTATCATCCATGCCTACGGTTACTTCTAACTGGCCGTATCCATTTTTTTGTTTGTAGTACAAGATAGCGAATCGGTTAATCGCGTACTCAAAATTTGTACATATAACTGGAGAGGAGTAGAGAGGCGTGTGTATCTCTAACAAACCCCACGGGAATTATCCCTTGTGGCATCGTTTGTTCTAACTAATTAAAGTAGTAAATCCTCGTAAAAACGGAAACAATTTGGCGCTACGAGTCTTTTCTATTTTTGTAATTAGTTATGTAACTATTTTTTCATTTTGTTTTTGTAGTAGTACATTTGAGTATAGCCAGTTCATTGTTTAACCGAAAAATAGACACGCCAAACGCTAGATAATTCCTTCGTTTTATTATGGAGGGCATAATTTGACAATTATTATTTTAATGATATTACATAAATATTATCTCTATAAACATGATGAAACTTGATACATGTTTCACTCGTACATCAAACGACTTGTATTATCAACGATTTAAAATTCACGATCTTTAATGTATAGTCAAACGATACTAAAATTATATGAACTTTAATTGTGAAGATTTATATTTGTTCAATAACATATATGTAAAAAGTATTTAAATTTTTTATTATATTTTTTTTAATTAACTGTTAAGTTCATTAAAATATCACTGTCAAATAATTCTTTCTTTTTATTATTTTATAAATGAAGTCCAGCTAATGTCATTACATTATAATTTTAGTCTAAGTTATAACAAATCAGTTTTTGCTATTTCAAAGTCCAAACAGTCGATCTGAACCGCTCAACATATTCTCCATTTTAAATTGTACTTGGAAACCAAATTTTAAATTATTTTTTTTTACTATTTTTTTAATAGATACAAAATCACTGTTTTGTTTTCAGATAATTTTTTATCATCCAAAACAATAATTTTGTACTTATCTTAAAAAATAGTAAACAAATTCCAAAAAATATAAAATTGTCTCCAAGCACATTTTAATATATATTGAGATCATGTTGAGTGGTTCGAATTGACTGTTCGGACTTTGAAATAGTAGAAACTTGCTCGTCTCAGGCTGAAATTACAACTTTATAACATTAGCCGGACTCTATAAATGTTTTAAACTTTGTAATCGGTGTGAATTTGCAATGTGCACATTGCTATATTATTTGATCAAAAGTTAACTATTTAGATTATTTGTTAATTGATACTCATTAAAGCATATCATTCATAACTTAGGACTAATGTTCAGCCGAAAGGTTCATACTCTCAACCTATAATTGGTGTTCTAAATTGCGATAGAGACACAAATAGTTACAGAATAGACAATTATGGATATGCTATGTATTGAAAACAAATTTTATTTAATAATCATAAAAATACATGACACTTAGGGGAGGGATTCAATTTACTATTGAACCAAATGGCTAGAAAGCAGAGTGAAAACAGTATGGATAATATCAGATTCGTATTTGAAAAATTAGATATGAATATTCGATATCCGAATATCCGTATGGATATGAATACTGATATAGTTTTATGTTTCAATTATTTGTATCCGAATAGTAGATATATAACATATTTAATATATATTATGAAAAAATTATGTTATTCACCATTATAATTAGATAAATATTATGAATTTTAGTATTTTTTTAATAATTTTTATATTATTTTAATAAATATCCGATCCGATCCGTATCCGGATCCGTCTAATATCCGCTCTGTATCCGTATTGAAAAAAGAAAAAGAATATAATATAGGTTTACCACTGTCAGCTCCGTTTTCACCCTAATGACACTTGTTAAGAAAACTTTGGTAACCAGTTTTGTCATCTGTGGAGCAATTTCTACCCTTTAAAATTGGGGAAGATTCAGAGTTGGAACGGGAATGTTTTAAACATGTGATCTACACCGTTGCTTTTTGTCAAGTTTCTGTAGAAATTGATAGATGAGATTTCCCACCTCATTTGAGCTATTTTAGCGGTGACGTAAACTGTGTAGTTGATTGTGTAACGGATATTATTTCAAAGGTTTATGAGTTCAACTGGCGGGCATTGAGGGAACACGTCGTGCAACTTAAGGCCAGGGGCGAATTCTAGCCATTAGATGGGTTCCCATTTCCCAACTTCCCATTAAACAAAAAGTATTGCATCAACCGTTGGATTCGATCATTTATTGGTTTATATTTGTTTTTGTTTTTCGTCTCTAGAAATTTCTACGGTTATTGTAAAATATATTTTTTTCAAAAAAAATATATATTTGTGTGAATTGCAAATTTTTAATTCTTTAGTTCTTAAAAAAAATTAGGAGGCTTTTAACCAAGAAAATATTTGAATTTATTTTAATGTAACTTGTGATGCGAAGTAAATATCGGTCCTTAATAGAAAATGTTTGTGTATCACAAGAAACAAAATATTTTCACATACATCTTTATTTTCTTAGATTGGATATATTTTCAGCCAATTGTTTGTTTATTGTTTTTTTTTTTTTTGTCAAACCGCCCGTAGGCATTGTTTATTGGTTTTTCATATTCATCTATATAAGTAAAATATTAATTTTAACTTATCTTTTTCCCTTAAATTTATTAGCATCGAGTAAATACGAACTCACTGCGAGACGGAAACCCTAATGAGACGCAAACACTAATGCTAATTTGGCAATCAACCAAACTTACCTGTTTTTCCTAAAAAATATTAGTATCAAATTAAAATAAATTTCCCACGTGAAAAAAAAAACAAACCCTAATTTTAATTTGGTAGTAGACCAAATAGTATTATTTATATTTGGTCAGTAATTAAATTACGAGGAGGATTCAAATGCCTTCATATTTTAAATCTCCATTATACCTTCATATTAAAACTTCTATAATATAAAATTTTAAACTCAAATGTGTAAATAATATAGCTAGATATGATATATATTATTTATTTTCTGTGTAAGTAATAATTATGATATTTCAACTTTAATTTTATTAGTATTGAGAACTTTATTTTATCTGTATTGTTTTTTATTTTTTTTTACAAACAGCTCATAGGCATTCCAAAAGTTGTATAGTTGCTTGTGTAATGCATCATAGTTGCCGAAATTTTATTTATACCATACCTTAAAAAAAAAAAAAAAACCAAAAAACTATTCTTTTTTGGAAATTTCGAAATTCACCACGGCCGCACTATGCCGGTTCGGACCCTGTTATTATTTTTTTTTTATCAGAAATGTATAGTTTGAATAGGATTTTGTTTTGGAAATTGTTTAATTGTTTGTGTTTCAAATATCGTTTAATCTGAAATTTTTGTTCGTTTGTTTGATCAAATATAAAGAAACATTACTAATAAATATAAATGAACCATATAAAGAAGCATACAATAGAACAATACTAATGTTATCGTACATTATAAATACGTCTAATAAACTGAAAATAAATAACATTTTTACGAATACAATTAAAAATAGATAAATATTCCATCCATTGATAGACTCTCAACCTGCAAATATATGAAAATAATGACTGTTAAATCTGTTTGTTTCAATATTTTATTAAAAGTTGAAATTGATTAGTAAAAAAATAAACTACCTCATACACCTCGAGCAGCTCTGTTCTGTCTTTCCTGTGTATCTCGGCCGGCTTAGTGTCCTCTTCTCCTATTATTTAGTACGTCCATCCACATCGGAATTCGATTGTGTCGTCTTCTACCCAAAGAAACATTTTTATCCTCTGGAACAAGGACCGGGCCCTCATTTTCAGGCCATTCCGACTGATTTTCATACACATGCCATTCAGCCCTCCATGTGTTGATCAGTGTTTGGATGTGGTAGTAGTGACTTACAAAGATGCTAGGGTCTATGCCTCGGAGACGACTACTGGAGGGTCGGTCCCTCTGAACTAGGGCCCGACTACTAGACGGTTGGTCAATTTGGACAGGGGACGGACTAGAGCCGGATGAGTTACCCCGACTACAACCCTGGATTAACCTCATAACTGGGTTGGAACGCCGGGCTCTAGTAACCTCCACATATAGGTCAATTATCTTGTATGCACCCCCAGAAAAACTCATGATTTGGTTGTACAATACCTGCCAGACTCCCTCATTCTGAATTGGAAAGAGTTGGAACTAGGTTTGTGCTGAACTAGTTGGCATGCTAATTTTGGCCTCAATTTTAAGGTCATACTGACCATGATCCAACCCCAAATTCTGACACGATTTAAGTCCCACATAATTAGTACCCGGCAATACCGGAATCACAGTAACATGTCAGATACTATAATAAACCCCATTAGGACCTGTTAAAACATCCCCACCAGTATAGATGGATACCATAAGAGCCATTTTCAATCCAATACAGAAGAAACCTAAAATTAATTATTAACCTACTGAAAATAAAAAAATAAAAAGAAGAGAAAAAAAAATTTACAGATCAAAGACCTAATCCAGGAGAGAGAATGTGTGAGAGTGTGAAATGAAATTTCCCTGGAATTGAGCCTATAAGAGAACAGGGTCCGCACCAGCATTGTGCGGCCATGGGTCCGCACCGGCATAGTGCGACCGTGGTGAATTTCGAAATTTTCAAAAACGATGGTTTTTTGGTTTATTTTTTTTTAAGGTGTGATATAAATAAAAATTTCGGTCATAGTTGTTTGTGAGTAGAACTAGGGTGTTCTTAAGCTCACCAAGTTCTTTTGTGAGCTTAATTCAAAAATCTATTGAATTGACTTCAAACGATGCATCCAAACCATTGAAACTGATCAACTTCACGAGTGATGCGTTTACATGTCAAATTTATAAATTTTTGAATTAATTTAACGAGCGGTCAAAAAAAGATGGTTTATAAGTTAATTTTAATGTGTTTATTTTTTATTATTTTTTTACCACTTGACTTTATATTAAATTAGTTCGAAAATTTAAAAACTTGACATGTAAACTCATCACTTGTGAAGTAGATCGGTTTCAATGATTTAGATGTGTCGCTTGAAACTAATTTGATGAGTTTTTGAATTAAGCTCACAAAAAAGCTTGATGAGCTTAAGAAGACCCTAGTTCTACTCGTTGTTTGTATAGTTGTAGAGTTGTTTATTTTTATCTGTATAGTTGTTTGTGTAATTCATCATAGTATTCCAAAAGTTTATGGGTCATCTGGCGTGCATTGAGGGAACACGTGTCGTGCAACTAAAGGCCAGGAGTGTATTCTAGCCGTCGGATGTGTTCCCACAAGACAACAGCCAACAGGTATTGCATCAACCATCGGATTCGATCATTTATTGGTTCATATTTGTTTTTAGGGAAATGTTCTGGCTCTCTGAGACATTATATCCAAGCGTGTTCCATAATTAGTTTAATTAAAAAAAAAATTCAATTTTGATTGACTTTCATTTTCAGCGCTTATATTTAAATTTTTAAAGTTATATTTATAATTTTTTACAATGATACTCACAAGCATTTAAATTCTAAATTTAAGTAGTTTTAACTCCTAACTGCTTTTGTCTTCAAGTCAAAAAATGAAATATTTTTTCACCTATTTTTTTATATTTTTCTCAGATCATTCTCGTTTATTTTCCCGACGACGCGTGATGAATTTTGCTAATTTAAAAATACGAACGTTTTCTACTCGATTGTATCTTTCAAATGAGATCTATGAAGAAATACTTTTAAGTTATTTTCAAGTCGTTTTTTTAAAGTAAAGCTTATGAGCACTTTAATGTCTCAAGCGTTTAAACCTCAATCTACAACCATTTAAACCTCTGATGTCTATTATTTAAACTACTACGTTCAAGCGTTTAAACCTCTGATGTCGATTATATAGTATCACGCGTTAAAACTTCTGTCTACAACTGTTTAAAGTAGTTGTGTCGAACATTTAAATAGTTTCCATGTCATATTTAAAAGGTTGTAGACTGAGATTAAAAAACTTAAGAATTTAAAGTGCTAATGGGCTTTACTTAAAAATAAAAAAAAAGACTTGAAAATAACTCAAAAGTATTTCTTCAAGGATCTCATTTGAAAGAGAAAATCGAGTAGAAAATGTTTGCATTTTTAGATTCGCAAAAAATTTCAATGATCGTCGGGAAAATGGACGACAATTATCAGAGAAAAAAAAAGTGGCTGAAAGAAAAAAAAAATTTGGCTTGAAGAAAAAAGTAGTTAGAAATTAAAACTATTCAGATTTAGAATTTAAATGCTTACAGATAGAGAGGTTAAAATACTTGCGAATAGCATTGTAAAAGATTATAAACATAACTTTAAATTCTTGGATATGGGTGCTGGAAATGGAAGTTAGACATTAAATACTTTTGAGGCGCGCTCGAAAATTTGTTTGGGGGACAATTATCAGGCTCCTTGTTTTTATTTTTGTTTTTTCTTCTCTAGGAATTTCTATTGTGTGCTTGTGTATCTGATTATGAAAAAAAAGAATATTTTTCAAATAATTAAGTAATAAATATGTGTGTGACTTGCAAAATTTTAATTATTTATATTCTTAAAATTAAATATATTTTGGGTGACCTTTAAAGAAAAAATAATTAATCTGCCTGTAATTTAATATTATTTGTAATGCGAAGTAAATATTAGTGCTTAATAAAATAAATGCTAGTATTCATCTTTATCACAATAAAAATTCATCTACATCTTTATTTTCTTAGATTGGCTATATTTTCAGCGAATCGTTTGTTTTATTGGTGTAATAAGTATTTATTGGTTCTAGTATTCATCTATAATGGAAAGATATTAATTTTAACTTACCTTTTTTACCTTCAAAATTATTAACATCGAGTAAAACAAACCCACCGCGAGACACAAACCCTAATCTTAATTTGATAATAAACAAATAATTTTATCGTATTTGTCTAGTAATTAAACGATGAGGAGGGTTCATATTTTTTTTACGTCCATGATGCCTCAATTTTTAAATTTTAATAATATAAAATTTAAAACTTAAATGTCAAACTAAAACCATTATATATGATATATATTATTTTCTCTATGTATATGTAAAAAAAATTACAACATTTCAAGATGTTTGATTTTTCAACTTATTATTTCATATAAAAACAAAACCAAAAAATAATGATTTTTTTACATTAATAAGTAATTAGTTGTTTTTAAGATTTATGTTAATTTATAACAGACGATTTGAATTTAACCTGAACTCTTGAGATATCTGTGTAGATTGGACCTCGATTTTTAGGGAGTCCGTATCCCCTAAACTAATCCAACTTTTTTAAGTTTTGATTCAGACCGTTTAATTAGAAATTCGATCTGACCCGTGGTGGAATACACGGGATTTCTTTAAAATTCGTATTAGAACTGATCGAACGGTCCGAATCAAAATTCAAATTTTGAATTGCTTTAAGGGTATCCGAATTAAATAGAGACCATCAAGCTAAGTTAGGACAAGAGGAGCTCCATGTTGTCTTATAGAAAAACTGGGCTGGATTTTGGATATTGTATTTTGGAAAATATCCAATCCAGTAATAAAGCCTGTCATCACATCGCTTCATTTCTCCGAATATTATTTCTCTCGAAAAAATTAATTTCGAAAACATTTTATGAAGAGTCCGATTAGTATAACATTATAATCATTTCAACCAACTTCAAAATCTATTGAATCAACTTCAAACGAAAAATTCAAACCATTCAAACCAATCAACTTCATTAGTTGTGTGTTTACATGCATAATTTATAATTTTTCGAATTTATTTGGTATCAAGTAAATCAGTCAAATGTGAGAGTTTTTAAGTTAATTTTAATACATTCATTTTTCAACATTTTTGACCAATTGACTTGGTACTAAAATAACTCGAAAAAATATAAAGTTGGCAAGTAAATGTATCACTTATACAGTTCTACTGGTTGTCTTTCATCTTCTTCTGGTTGTATTTCTTTTACCTTTAGTGGTATTTCATCTTCTTCTAGTTGTCTTTCATATTCTACTGGTTGTCTTTCATCTTCTTCTAGTTGTCTTTTATCTTATAATAGTTGTTTTTCATCTTCTACTAGTTGTCTTTTATCTTGTACTGATTGTCTTTTACGTTCTACTTGTTGTCTTTAATCTACTACTAGTTGTATTTCATCATCTACCAATTGACTTTCATCTTCAAGTTGTATTTCATCTTCTAGTTGTCTTTTATCTGCTACTGTATGTTTTTCATGTTCAACTAGTTATTTTTCATTTTCTACTAGTTGTCATCCATCTTCTTTTAGTTTTATTTCTTCTATCTCTAGTTTTATTTCATCTTTTTCTAGTTGCCTTTCATATTCTACTAGTTGTCTTTCATATTCTACTAGTTGTTTTTTCATCTTCTACTAGTTGTTTTTCATCTTATACTAGTTGTCTTTCATCTTCTTGTAATTGTTTTTCATCTTCTTCTAGTTGTCTTTAATATAGTACTGGTTGTCTTTCATTTTCTACTGATTGTTTTTCAAGTCCTACTCACTGTCTTTCATCTATTATTTGTTGTATTACATCTTCTTCTAGTTGTATTCATCTTCCCCTAGCTGTCTTTCAATGTGTACTGGTGTCTTTTCATGTAATAATGGTTGTGTTTCATCTTATTCTAGTTGTCTTTCATATTCTACTAGTTGAGTTTCATCTTCTTCAGGTTGTGTTTCATCTTCTACTAGTTGTCTTTCATCTTTTTCTTATTGTTTTTATCTTCTATTGGATGTTTTTCATTTTCTACCGGTTGTTTTTCATCTTCTTTTAGTTGTATGTATTCTTACTCTAGTTGTATTTCATCTTCTTCTAATTAACTTTCATGTTCTACTGGTTGTCTTTCATGTTCTAATGATTGTCTTTCATCTTCTTCTAGTTCATCTTCTACTAGTTTTCTTTCAACTTCTACTACTTGTTTTCATCTTTTTCTAGTTGTCTTTCACCTTATTCTATTTGTCTTTCATGTTCTACTGGTTGTCTTTCATCTACTACTAGTTGTATTTCTAGTTGTCTTTCATATTCTACTGGTTGTCTTTTATGTTCTAATGATTGTCTTTCATTTTCTTCTAGTTGTCTTTCATCTTCTACTAGTTTTCTTTCAACTTCTACTACTTGTTTTTCATCTTCTTCTGGATGTCTTTCACCTTCTTCTAGTTGTCTTTCATCTTTTACTGATTGTCTTTCATATTCTACTGGTTGTCTTTCATCTCCTACTAGTTGTATTTCATCTTCTTCTAGTTTTTTTTATTTTCTACTAGTTGTCTTTCATGTTCTACTATTTGTCTTTCATCTTTTTTCTAGTTGTCTTTCATTTTCTTCAATTTTTCTTTCATCTCAACTGGTTGTCTTTCATATTCTACCAGTTGTCTTTCATGTTTTACTAGTTGTCTTTCATCTTCTTATAATTGTATTTCTTCTAACTCTAGTTATATTTAATTTTATTCTAGTTGTCTTTCATGTTCTACTGGTTGTCTTTCAACCTATTCTAGTTGTCTTTTATCTTGTACAGGTTGTGTTTCTTGTTCTACTGGTTGTCTTTCATCTAATACCGGTTGTATTTCATCTTCTTCTAATTGTTTTTCATATTCTACTAGTCAAGTGCCCGTGCTTTGCAACGGGGAATGAAATGAATAAACTGATTTTTGATGATATATAGAGTACTTTGTTTTATCACTTAATTACTTGTTTTATGCTTGTGTAAATGGTTTGTGGATGAGTTTCATTACTTGCAAACTTTCTGCTCGTAATGATTCAACTAAGTTTGTACAGATAGTTTCATTTCTGCTAGTACAAGAATGAATATATATCAGCAATTGTTTGAGAATGTGTGATCCAAAGCTTCTGTCAGTAACAATGGCAAGGAAAATTTGCAAGGAGGCCCTTGTATTTGCAGATAATAACTCATCCAAACATTCAGCAACCTGGCTGATAGCGCCGGTACTGCTACGAGTCGATGGAATTTCACTTGATGCACCGCAAGCTCTACTTGATATAACTCAAAACTTGAAGGGCCAATTTGATAGTATCATTAAAAAAGGACCAGCTTGAAAGTCTCAAGGGAACTAAACTGAATTTAGGTGTAAACTTGAGATTTTTTAATTAAACGCACTCCTTATTCTTAGTTCACATGTAAACTGGAAGCCTCATGTGGTTTATTGCTTAATCATAATGCAACAACAATGTTGGTTCATCTCGGATTCGCAATTGCTGGTATAAACTTTCACACCGGGCAAATCGTGTCAGCATATTTGTTGAGTATTTTAGGTATAGAATTTTTGTACTCTTTAGGCTTTTAATATTTATAAACCTAGTACTCGAAAATATGGTTGATTGCAAGCGCACAACCTAATCTTTGTAGTACTTTAGGTATCGATCCACAGGGAGATAAGAAAATACTAATTTTTAATAAAGAAAACTACTATTAAAACTAAACTATAAAAGTAAAAAGGGAGATTTTTGTGCAATTTCGTTTTTAAGGAAAATTAAAGGTTCGTAACAAAAAGCGATTAAAAGTTGATTGTAAATCAAGTTTGGAGAAGTCTAGGGGTATTCGGTCTACAATCCCTTGCTAATTCTATCTACTCGGTTTGTTTAAATTCATGTTTGATATGATAAGGTTTCTAACCTAAGATGTTACCCAGGGTCACTTTCGTGATTAAATAACGTGCCTAGATCACCTAGACCATGAAGCTTAATGTTAGCCTATCATATCCTAGATATTGGTACTTCACGATTAAGTCTTTCATACCAACATGCAATTCAATTCAAGGGGTCCTAATTAGGGATTTGACTTCACGATTAATTCTTTCACCAAACTCTAACCTTAATTCCTATAGTTCCGGTTTGGATGTCAAATTTGATCAATTCTAATCCAAATCCTAAGGTATTTGTGATCACAATTTGTACTATCCTATATGATCCTAATCTACTTTGAGTCTAAAAGACCTAAGCGGGATAACTACAATTCAAGCACAAATCATGCAACATCACAAAGAATAAATCACAGAAATTAACATCAAATCAAACAATCATAATAAAAACTAAACTCCGAGTAAGATAAAATTAAATAAGTTCATGCTACATGACCTAAACCCCTAGAGAGGAAATCTAGCCTCTCATGGGTGCTTTAACATCCACAAGAAAATACAAGATAAACATGGTAAAAACTGAGAAAATACGTAAGAGAAAAGAATACAACCAATCTCCTAGTTCCTGCCCAAGTTCTTCCCTTGTCGCTCAAGCAAAACCTCAACTTCTTCCTTCTCTTCCTTTGAAATTTGTCGCAACTTTGATCACCGCCGGAAAGTGGAGCAGAATAACTTCAATTGAGCAATGATGAGCAGTGATCCTTTCTCCTGTGGTCTCCTTAGCCTTATATAATATTTTCTGAACTTGGAGATCAAGTCGTTTTATTTTCGGCGCCCACTAACTTAGTCATTTTCTGAACTTGGGGATCAAGTTGTTATATTTTCAGCACCCACTAAGCCTACTAACTTCTATATTTCTAATTCTGTGATTATGAACTTGGAGACCAAGTTATTCTAATTTTGGGGCCCACTAAGCCCACTAACTTTCCATATTTAGCAGTTTTTCAAGCTGATGCGGCCATTGATGCGGCTGTACAAAATTATACATTCCGAATTTGGATTTGTTTCCTTCATGAAAGTTGTATATCTTTTTGTCCTGGTTCCATCAAGCTTTGAATCACCCAAATTGGAGTTCATATGACCAAGATATGGCCAAAATACGAACTGTGTGTCGTTGAGTGCGGCCAGAGTGCGTCCAGTGCGTCCGCACTGCGCTCGGACTTTTCTGTTTTCATCTTATGATGGCTGAGTGCGGGTGGCTGATCCGTACTCTGTGTCAGTGCGTCCGCACTGGGCTCGGTTTTCTCTGTGTTGTGCTCTGAATTTCTGAAATTCAAACGGGCATAACTCATGATCCGTAACTCCGTTTTCAGTGTTCTACCACTTTTCGGAAAGCTTGCGAGAAGATCTACAATTTGCTCCATTTCCTGTAACTTAAATAGACTTTGGCAGTAACTTGATTCTTGGATATATTTCATTCTATTTTCTACTAAAATATAAGATATTTGGTGCTATTATGTGGTAAAAATCAGACCGAACATGTATATAATTTAGGCCTATCAATATTCAAGTAGTGGAATGGAGGGCATATTTGGAATTGGTGCAAATCTCAACCTTGTTGGTAACCAAACCACTCTACAACTGCATGTAGAATTGGTGCAAATCTCAACCTTGTTGGTAACCAAACCACTCTACAACTGCATGTACATACCTAGAGAGGAAAATGAAAGAGCTAATCAACTTGCTAATCAAGCTCATTCTCAGCAAATAACTTGTGTTGGGCACAATTATCCTCTCTTTTAGTTGGGAAGACAGTGTTCTTTCTTCATTTTACCAGTATAGTCACCAGGATAGAACTTCAATTTTAGAATGTATTAATGTTAGAAATGAACCTGATGTGATATGTACCTGATGTACCTGGATTCCGGTACGTCCTCTTATCTATCATTATTCTTGTCTTTTTATTATCCAATGACAAATTGTCAAGTTTACACTATACAAATACATGATCTCTTCAAAGACTGATCTACCACAGTCGAACATGTACTAACCCTACTACTAAAACAAAAGCAAAAAAAAATGATACATCAAGCTAACACACCGCAAATTAGACCAAAATCAAATATCTCGTTTCATACTGTCTTTTTTTGGCCAATTGAAAGCACGTAGGCCAACACAATAAAACCCAGGAATACATTGTAAAGTCTGATCCCATGGACCAGAAAAAAGAGCTTAGAAAATTACATTGCAGGGACTTCACTCTTTCATGAATTTTAATGTCTCTATACCAGTCAAGCACTTCATACCAGTACTGCGCTTCGTACAGTCCGAATGTGCTCCCTTCTCTGATCATGGGGTAGGTGTAGGTGAACACAGTTAAACACCAAAGCACGCTTTATATATGCATAAAGAGAACTATGAAAATAATATTGATTTTTTTGGGATTACTGAGGCTGGATCTCAATGAAGATCCACTCAAGGAGTGGGTCTCCAGGACAGTAGAAGCTTCTGGAATAGCCGAAGAGGTACAGACTGAAGCGGATGGATCAGAGCAAATTGGAGGGGACGATACACCGCAACAATTTTTGATTGAATAAAAGTAGGCCGCGATTATTATATTAGTAAATATGGGACTAAATGTGAACTCTGCTTGGTATTTTCTCGCACGTGGTGCATTTTTACCGATGTATTTTGATGATGGATGGAAAATTAACTGGTTATTAATTATTTATTTCTTTTTTGTCTGTCAATCTCTTTCTTTCGGAATAGTTTTTTCCTGTTTTTTATTTTTTTGTGTTTTATTTTATCAAATGCATATATATTTTGTAACTGACAATCATGTAAGCTAAGAAAATTAGGCATCACCCCAGAACGAGAGAGAATTCATTCATATCCAAGCTGGAGTAGTTAGACCAGCTGACCCCTCTGGTACTGAATTTGATAAGTACTGGTTGTTTCCAATCGGATAATGGGACCTCACACGGCCATCATCACAGATACAAATTACAGTAAAAAGTTGCGGCAGATTTGGTTGATTGCACAATTTGTACTCTGGCGGGAAAGGGGCGCACGCATATTTAGAGATTGCAACAAAGACGTGCGGGAACTGGCACAGCAGGTACAGGACCAGTTGAGGTACACAGAGTTGAGGGAATTCACGTAGCAAGACACAGTGAGACTGGTACAGGGAGGCCGGTACTGCCCAGGTGTGGTACTGGCAGATAAGCAGTCCATAACACTGACGGTACGATGCAAGAGAAACTGGTACATCCAACGAGCTCAAGGAAATAACAAGATGGCAGATCCGAAAATTCAGCAGTCCTACCTCCTTCTCTTTTGTTCAGAGCCGTTTTTAATTTTCTGTATTTTCATTTCCTTATTTCAATTTCTTAAGCTCAAATGTTTTGAGCTCATTTGATCTTTTTCTTTCTGTTACAAACTCCTTGTAACTCTTTCATATTAATCAAATGGCCTGGGGGCTTGACCCTTATTTTATTCAAAAAAAAAAAGGCAAATATTCCTAAATTCAATTATTAGTGTTTTATTACATATTAATGAGAGTTGGTGGGTGTCAAGCAAATTGTCTAAACTTTTCTGTTATTGTCAAGAAGATGAAATAAGATATCACATGATGATGGAACATATATGCTCACTATGTGCAATACAAACTGTTTACTGGACTAAACTGAAATTGCCAAGTTGTTTTTTGTTACTTGGTCATTTATAGGCGCTAATCAAAATTTGAGTATGTTGTTATTCTTCTTTAGCATAATATGACATACTTATTATGTATGTGCAGTTCACTGGAGCCCTTTATTATTATTATTTTTTTTTAAAAAGCAAAAGGATTGATTTATTTTCTCAAAATTCTGAATATCTGAATATTCGGCTAACCTATTCAGTCTAAATTTATTTTTCTTTTTTTATTAAATCACACAATCAGCACTTCTCAGTTCTCACACAAATGGTTATGGTACAAAATCACCCAATTTGAGTTACGCGGAAATTCACCTGTGGAAATATTTAGGAGAGATCGAAGAACCAATATCAGAAAGAAAAAAGAGGAAAAAAAAGGAGACGCGCCTTAGATCTGGTTCAAGCTTCATTTGGTTGAGGTTTGATTTGGTTCAAGCTTGGTTCAATTTGGGGTTGCAAGGGCCTTTATGCAATTCTTTCTTTGAATCGGCCTTACATCTGGGCCCCGCTGCTCAGTCACGATTGAGATCGAGAGGGTTAGGTTTCCGATCTGGGCCCCGTTGCTCAGTCGCAATTCTTTCTTTGAATCGCGCGATTGAGATCGAGAGGGTTAGGTTTCCGATCAAGGCTCAGTTGCGATTCTCCTTCCTCCGGCTACGGCAGGCCGAGCGCCGACCACCATTAAATCATGTTTATATTATCAACTTAACATCTTTCATTCATTTTCTTTATGTTCTATCAAAGCAGGTATCGATACCCAAAAAAAATGTAGAGAAGACGTAAGGAGAAAAGAAAAAGAAAAAAGACGCATCAGGAGGAAAAAAAAGTCAAAAACGCGTGGAGAAAAAAAGAAAGAGATAGATTAATGAAATAATTATTATGTAGTTTTTCATGTGGCAGGTATGTTTCTAATTAAATTTAGATTTCTATACGCTTGACAACATGAAATAGATGCATAAAATCAAATTTTTTTTTCAAAGGCTGAGACTGAGATGCGTTTTGATGAGTGGCTGAGATTTATCTAATGAACGGCTGAGTTTTTGTTTAGGTGAATAGATGGTTGGAACCTAAAATTTTTAAGGTGATATTAGTAGTGAGGATAATAGACGGGTGGTCCCCTTTATCCGTAACAATTCGTTAATACCTATTTGGGTAATTGCCAAGTAAATGCATAGTTGGGAAAAGTCAAATAGTCAATGCACCCCCAAAATTGGGCGAGACACTGCAATGGATGCAGTTTAAAAAATAATCGGTGCCAACATACGCATTTAGTTATTTTGACAAGTGTGAAATCATGTCTCGCATTTCTTTTCTTCGTTATCAAAATCTAAATAATCAATTCTAACTGTTGTTCATAATATTCATATTAATGTATTTGAATATCAAATTTTATATTTTTTTAAATTTTTTACTATATTTTTAGATAGATACAAAAAATTTATTTTAAAAAAAATTATTAGACCATTCAAAAAATTAAACAATAATTTTGTACATATTAAAAAAAGATTTAAAAAATATATATAAATTTTTGGTTTCCATCATATTTTAATATGAAGATCATATTAAGAAATTTGAATCGACTGTTTAAAATTTGAAAACGAATATAAGACACAATTAAACACAATAGTATGGAGCATTTCAGCCCACCTCATAACAAATTAATTAATTAATCTAAGACAATATTGATATCTGATGTGCCTTGTCTTTGGCGAGCAACGTGATGACATGCCATTAGTTTGATTACACAAGAATGAAAATACACGAGTGAAGATATGGTACTAGTACTATGTTTAGTGCGGATTGATCCGTATTATAAATTAATATTTTTATTTTTAAAATTTTAACAGTTGATTCAAACCGTTTAATATGGTCTTCATATAAATATGTACTAGTAAAATAAATTTTACATTTGTAAAAATTTGTTTACTATTTATTTAGATGGGTAGAAAATTATTGTTTTTGAATGATCTAGAATTTTCAGATCAAGTGATTTTCTATCTATCTAAAAAATAGTACAAAAACTCTACAAAAATATAAAATTTAGTTTATAAGTACATATTCATATAGAGATCATGTTAAGCGGTTTGAATTGATCGTTAGAATTTTCAAATTGAAAATTTAAGTTAATAGCGCAGGTAAATATGCGTTATGCATAGTACCATAACCTCACTCATGTCCATTTTTTTTTTAAAAAGAGAAGGAACAAAAATACACCGTATTATAGTTAGCATGCCTACAATAAATATTGATCTTGTGGTCATACAAAATATTGATCTTGTGACCATACCGTGCAACAAGTCGTGTGGTCTCAGGGCCATGCACATATTTTTAGAAAGACCCATTTATTTGTGACTCGCTACACATGACAATGCATGGACCAACGTTCAAACTTCAGGCCACGATGAGAGTTTGAACTCCTTTTGATTAAATCTACAATATCAATTTTTAAGTTGAAAATTTCTTTCACGTCATTAACTTTTATATGTTGAATCATATTTTTCTCTATTAATTTGTCCTAATTAAATAACTCTTATTTTTTTCATATTTATGTATCCTCATCTAAAAAAGAACATATGTTATATATATATTTAAAGAGCAATGAAACTTTTAAATTATTATTATTATTTGTATTTTCTATAAAGGAATCGTGTATTTAATTGATTTTTTATATTGTAAAAATTTGATGAATGCATAAATTGTTTATAAAAATTATCTCATTTTAAGAATCCATTTTTCTTCTATAGATATTTTCTTTTCTTTTTTAGAACAATGCGTACAAAACAACCCCTAGTTGACAATTGATTAAATTTCTTTTAGTGGTATGCATAATTAGTTACATCAAGAGAATTCCATTTTATTAGTATATTAATATTAGCTTAATTAAACTCATGATTATCTTAATCCTATACTAATAATACCTCAATTGAAACTTTATTTTTTTTGCCCTTTTCTCATCAAATAATTTGGTATTTTGGTTGCATTGAAGAGATACTTTTTTTTTAAAATGTCCCTTTGATGTGTTCTTAAAATGATGTCAGCCATCTTACGTGCATATTAACAACATGACGTGTGAAAGCTGTAATTGCATATTTTTTATTAATTCATACTTCGGAGTCTAGCTGGAACTACAAATTTAATACAATCATTCACATTCAAGGTAGTTGAGTGTAAACTAGGAAGCAACAGTTGCACTGTAATTTCTTACTGCATTTATATATATTTTTCTAAAACATCTTAAAAAAATTTGCAAAAAATTTGAAAAAAAAACTATGGAGGGCAAAAAGTATTTTTTCTTTTGTATTTTTTTAATCTTAAATACATCAAATCACCATATAATTTTTTTTCAACTAAAAGTCAATCATTTCCCATTATTTCTTAGGCATCAGCGTCTGAGAGTTTCCCTATCCCAATCTCTCTTGGAATTCGAATCCACATCTCTACCGTAGAAAAATATATCACGACTATAAATCCGTAGTCTCGGTAAAAAACATCGATTACGATTAGTAATTAGCCAATCAAGTTTGGATTAAATCGTCGCTCAATGATTAAATTCATTACTAGATAAACGAGTTGTTATTGACTGATTATTTTTCATTGACCTAGGAGCATGAAGAATCGGGCAACAGAGTTCTCTCCAGTTCAAAGCAATGGAGATTTTCATTAGTGCCAACCATAGTGAAGGAAATTCATTAGTCATATTACCAGTTTTATCCCGGTATGCACGCTATAAGAATCTGCATTATTTGTGAGAGTAAAAATAACTATTGCTGAGAGTAAGTCGACAAAATTTTTTATTTCCGAGTGTGTTGCTTTCACCGACAAGAGTATCCGCGACAATTCTGACAACAAAAAACACTTTATCCTCACATATAGTGACATACTCTTGTAGTACAACACGATATCATGTCATGCGTGTCGCGTGATGTGTCCATTCACATGACATGTCTCCTTTGATCGAAAATAACATAACATGACACGTCAACACGTGTGATATGTTCATTCGCATGTATTTTTTTTTTATAATATAATTTGACATGATGTGATTAAATTAGGACGTATTAATCATACCACTTACACTTTTTCCTTCACTAATTGCCTCACCGTAAGAATATCATACAAGTATATATGCCGGATTTCTTGTGAAAATATATTTAGTTTTATCAAGTGCTCGGTTAAATACTATCGTCACATAAAGCAGGATATGTCCAGTATTGTATAAAATTGAGAGAACTAAGCGTCAGGATCTTTCCAGGAAACTCTGTTCCTTTTTGTTTATAATTAAAAATAATATATAAAATGGACGGACTTCACGTCTTCACCTACTCACTATGCAATTTCTTCACGCCTAGTCCGAAATTTGGCGCCACAGACAAACTAAAGCAAAGCACACTTGCACCGTTTCTCTATATAATCCTTATCTAAATGCCTAAATCCAGAATGATCTTTCAGTTTACTAACATTTCAGTACACATCTTTTACTCAAAAAAACATTTCAGTACACATCATGCTCTCATACAACAGAAGCATTTATCAAAAAATGATGCACTGTTGCACCTTACAGTTCATGCTGTTTATTTTCTCTTCTTTCAAATCTATGTTACTCGGATACTCCGGATTGGGGTTCGTACCCGTATTTGAAAACATTGCTCAAAATGGTTCTCTCTTTTTGAAAAATGATAGAGAAGAAGAGCCTATTTTAAAAGGTCCATGCGCATCATTCGCATTGAAAGAAGAGGTTGAGGTTAGTTATGATGATGTTAATATAGTTATGAAGAGATTAGGTATGATAATTGGCAGTAAGTGCCAAAATCAGAACCTAATAGAAGAGGCTAATGTGCTGTTAGAGGAGAAGGTAGCTAGTGTGGAGGAACTGAAAGAAGCATTTGAGGTTTTTGATATTGACAGGGATGGGTTCATAACTCCAAATAAATTGTGGGTTTTAATGGAAAATTTGGGGTTAATTGAAGACATGAGATATGAAGATTGTCAGAGAATGATTAAAGTTTATGACATGGATGGTGATGGAAGAATAAGTTTCCATGAGTTTAAATGCATGATGGAGAATGCAGAATAAGCAGAATTTTCATTTTTTTTTTTATGTTTTCCCTTTCTTTTCAATCTTGCATTGTACATTTGGAATCCATGTATTACTCTAGGTGGGGTCGGGTTCTAGTTGGATCGAGTTGGATTCAAATCGGATCAGATCCAAATCAGTTTGACTTGTTTGAATTATCGGGTCGGGTCAGGTTTAGATTGGATAACCCATAGGGGGTGTTCAGCAGGATGGATTAAGAGATTGAGACTTAAGAATTTAAGCTCTACTAAGGAACTCACGTTCGGCAAGTATTGAGGATTAAGAATATCTATTATAATATTAAAGAAAAAGTAAAAGACTGTCTTGCCCATCACATGATTATCACATAAGAAGACTATTAATTCTGTCTTCTTTAATATAATTTCAATCCACAAATAGAAGAATATTAATTAATCAAAGAAGTACACGCACTGTACCAACATTATTCAATGGAAATTTTCATTAATTTTATATTTAGAAAAAGAGGATAACTAAGCTACAAGTACAAGACTAAATTGTCATTCAACAAAAATTCATTTTGTTTCTCATAATGTTTAAACAGGAATGTCCTACAAGTTGCTACATTTAGAATCAACTACTGATCTTTATTTTATTTTTTTCTTTGTTTCTCCTTTTTGTCTTTCATGTGTTGAAAAATATCTAATCCGAGGTTTCAGTAGTGAAGGTGGTGTAATTAAGCGTTAAATTATCAACATTTCAACTACCATACTAATCAGGTACAGTACGTGTACTAGTATGTAGTATGTACCAGCCAGTATTCATACCTTAATTGACAGTAAAAAACTCGAAAGCAAAATAACAGAGAATATTCCCTCATCTTTTATTACTAACACTATTTATAAAAACATGCAGATTATTCATTTCATTTCAATCAAAATAACATGCAGATTATTCATTTCATTTCAATCTCAACTCGTAGTTTTCGAACTTACAGCCTGTGGTTCACTGGTTGGCTCTGATTCAGACACTTCAGCTTTGGTTACTGATTCAACCTCTGCTTTTATAACTCGAAAGACTGCTAGATTCGTATCACCTGAAAATATAAAAATTCAAAGCATTCATATATCCCAGTTCACAAATGTGTATTAAATAATATATTCATTCAAGTACTTCCGAAACATGCATATACCATACTATGTAGATCTCAGACATTAAGCAGTCTGATTGTGCATACATCAGAACTTTCAAAAATGCAACAAGGAATTGATCCAATTAAGTCTCAATTTTTCAATGATACCTCAATCAAGCTTCATATTTGTCCCAATTTAATTGCAATTTATTATAAATTTTCATAAAACTGTGTAAAGCGAGGATGCTAAGGATGAGGCTGAACCCAGAAAAAGCAATCAGAAAAGTCATCAGGATAATTGTTCAAATACCAAATATTAAGATACTGCCAGGTGGGACCGGTGTAACAGCACCAGGTCTGAGCTTCATTTCATTGACAAACGTGCCATTTGTGCTATCTAGATCAGTGACCAGTAACATTCCATCCTTCTTGTCTAGGCGAGCATGCAGACCAGACACTGCTCAACAAAAAAATAAATAGTTGGAGTTTACTAAAATATAAATGGAAAAACAAGAAACTTCTTTTTGTCAATTTTTTTCATATCCTTTAAAAATGTCAAAGATAAAATATACGCTTCAAGTATGATCCTAAAACTAAAAAGAAAAAAGAAAAAGAAAATATCCTTCCTCTCCCTTCCTGCCCCATATACTTAACTGAGCAAAATTTAATCCAGATTTGCCATATATCTTTGCTACAAGAAAAAGGAGAATTAAAAGAGTAGCATTGTTACAGTTTCCATTTTAAAGTGCGATATGAGATATTTGTAGTTTTGCAAGGGTAAAAATTATGATTTTGCTGTCTTATATCACTAAAATTATTTCTACTATCTTGTATTGAGGTATGGGTAAGTGATACTACAACAACCAACCTATGCTTCTTTTTGGATTGATTTCGGGGATGCATTTTAGTTACTGGAATTTCAATTGTCGATATGAACAAAAAAGGGAAAAAAAAACTGAACAAATATGTTATTCATGAAAATTAGGAAATAAACATGGAACCCGTGTGAACAATATTAAAGATCAGTGATCATTAAATTAATAATCCAATACCAGTAGCAACAGGAAGTACAACATCTGCTTTCTCTGGGACCCGACCAACAATCACTGAACTCTGCAATAAAAAAATGAGTTAAAATCTAATAACAAAGGAGCAGTGAAATTTATTTCATCATTGAAAATAGCAAACTTAACTGATGCTATTTCAAATGCACCTGGTCGTGCAACTTTATATCCAATGTGGCTGAAATCACCATCTCCTACATTAATTAAAGTCCAAGATGTAAGTTATGAATAGTTAACTAATGCTATTATAAGTTCATACTGTTTAGTTGATACCATTTGTTTGTGGTAAAAGAGGCAAAAAAAATTTCACCTGCCAAATTATTTTAACAAGATAAGAATTTTGAAAATTGAAATTCAGTGAGTTTTTTATAACAAAGAAATGATAACAATTTCTCTTCACTAGTTCAAATAAGGGATCTTCCCTCAGGCAAATGATCAATATTGAAATTAAATTAAATGTTATGAAATCTGCAAAAGTGAAAAGAACAACCTATGGGCTCAAGAATCCACCTTTCAGACGAACCAGCCGAGGAACTGTTGCTAGCCGAGCACCTCAATCCAGTGCGTCTCCTTCCCTTCGCCAAAACGAGGCTCGAGACTTGATTATGCACCGAGCTCTTAAAACAGATCGGAGAAGCACAGAATGAGTTGGTAGAAGCGAGAGAGGGAGAGCAAAACGAAGTGGAGCGAAGAGAGCATCTGGGGCTGGCGAAGTGCAGAGATGGAGCAACTCTCGCCATTGTTTCCATTTTTAGTTATTTTTCTTCTTAATTTTTCCGGAGGGACCGTAACGGGGTTTTGTTTGTTTTTCTGGGATTTGTTTGTGGATGAAAGATGTAAGGCCGAGAGAGAGATTGACTTCTACATGAATCTAACGGCCGTTATTGCATCTAGATCAGTTCAGTACAAAGTTAGAAAATCTATCGAAAAATTGACGGCGGGGATGTCCCGTGTGGGAGAAGGCTGGCGCCAAACGACAACGGTCAGATTTTGGACTCAGTATCTGGGTCCCACGGGTCCCTACGCGGCTCGCTTTCGGTTGTCTATCAAATATTGTTTTCTTGAAGATGTGGCATGTGCAATTTACAAGCCTAGTGGGCTTTCGATATGGTATGGGCTTTTAAATTGCGTGAAATTTACTAGCGTAGTGGGCTTTCGGTTATTTTTTAGCATCGGCCTCTCATCCATGTGCATAAAATTCAATTTTGCCTACGGGCTTTGATCAAAAAAAAAAAAAAAAAAAATTCAATTTCAGCAGCTTTCTTGCTTTTTATTTGTTTTGTAATTTTCTATTCACCTGTCAGTGATGGAAAGATACACCGACGAGATGTCGGATCCAGATCGATACCAAAACTTTTTTTATTATTATTGCTCAGTATTTATTAATTGTCTAACTGCATATCGTTCCAAGTTAAAACATGATTTCATGGGAACATTTAATATATAGTTTTTTATGATATGTTGATTATAATAAATTGATTTATTCAACATTTTATATAGTTTTTAATTAGTATTTTTTGACAAAAATTGAATTGTACAATATTATATATTATTTTATTTAATTAATAATTTATATTTTTTTTACCAATGGGATCAAATTTTTTTTATATTTTATGATATTAGGTAATAATGTGTTTAATATATTTATTTATTCGTTTATATTATTGGATTAAATTATATAAGCTATCAATTTGTTCGATAATTATCTATTATTCGTTTCAATACCATTATCTTAACATATAACAATAGAGTATTGGTGAGACTAATATTGAATTGGTAAGAGTTGAATACAGATAAGACTAACTTAAATTGAAATAAGAATAGAATACAAGGCAAATTTTATAAGAACATGGATATGAAAATATCTCCATCCAACCTGTAGTGTATCCATTAAATTAAGTCTTAATAAGTAATTTATTTCTAGTGATGATATCTCAAAAGAATTAGACCCTTTCTTTTTTCCTCAACAAAAGAAAAATGAAGGGGGAGAACATCGCCCGTATACTTTGAAATTACTTATATTTTCATAATAAAACTCATATTATCATATTGATCACTTCTAGATTTTAAAAACTCACAAATTTATCTAATTTATTGCATTTTATTAAAACTCAATAAAAAATTATTAAGTTCCCATTTTACTCATTATTAAAAAAATAAAACCGACCCATACTAGATGCCATGGCGATGTGTAAGAGAAATATTTAGGTTTTTATTAGGCCTATTTGTGAGGACAATTTCTTTTACTACTTATGATGTCTACATAGTAGTAGTTTGGCCTGAGTATAGAAATGAATCATCGCTCACAATTTAACTAATCAGAAGACTTAATATTTCTCTCACACAGGACATAACATTTATTTTTTCAAGATAGGGTAAAATAGCAACTTTATATATTTAAAATGAGTTTAATAGAAAAAAAACTATATAAATTGAGTAAATTTGTGAGTTTTTAACATTTAGAAGGGTAATATGATATCATGAACTTTAGAAGAGTAAATACGTAATTACGAAAATTTTGAAGGGTATATATGGAAATCACCAAAAAAAGAATCGGATTGCAAGTTGTTGATTCTAATGAAAATTTTGAAGGGTATATATGAAAATTACGAACTTTGGAAATTGCAAGTTGTTGATTCTAATGGGGGGTGTTCGGCACTATACGAGGATTAAATTTTAAGTGGAGTTAATGAGCACTTATTTGATAGAATCGGATTAAGAAAAAGGTGCTAAGTAGGCAAAAAATGTGCTAAAGATACTTAATTCAAGAGAAATTGTGCCTTAAGAATTGGGGCAAGAGGGGCTTTAGCTTAAGAATTTGTGCAAAAGGAGCAAAAGTTAATCCTCACTAAGGAGAGGTTGTTCAGACGGATTAAGCTTCTAAGGAGTCTAAAGGAAGTCTAAGGAGTCTTAAGGAGGGGTTGTCGAACACCCACAATAAGTTTTAGGAGGAGATCCACTTACAATATTCTATAATTATAACATCTTACAACATGATTTTTTAAAGTCCAAATAGTCGATCCAAACCGTTCAACATGATCTCTATATTAAAATGTGCTTGGAGATCAAATTTTACATTTTTTTTGAATTTTTTTTACTATGTATTAAATATTTTACAAAACTGTTGTTTTCAAACCATTAAATTTTGTACCCATCTTAATAAATAGTAAAAAAAGAGCAAAACTAGAGTGTGATGTGCTCACCAAGAAAGATTGGTGAGCACACCTCCAAAAGACTATCGGATTGACTTCGAACTACGAATCCAAACCGTTGAAATTCATGTACTTCGTGAGTGATGCATGTACATGCAAAAAATTTAAAGTTTCGAATTCATTTAGTACATGGTCAAGCGGTCAAAACAATGAACATTTTATAAGTTATTTTTTAAATTGTTTTATGTATTCATTTTTCATCATTGTTTTGACCGCTTAACCATGTACTAAATGAATTCGAAACTTTAAAATTTTTGCATGTACATGCATCACTCACGAAGTACATGAATTTCAACGGTTTGGATTCGTAGTTCGAAGTCAATCCGATAGTCTTTTGAAGGTGTGCTCACCAATCCCTCTTGGTGAGTACATCACACCCTAGTTTTGCTCGTAAAAAAATTCAAAGAAAATGTAAAATTTGATCTCCGGACACATTTTAATATAGAAAATGTAAAAATATAAAAACGTATAAATGTATAAATCATACACCAAATATTTTGTATATGAATCATCAATATAGCAATACTGTCGTCTGATAGTTAAATCGTAATAAAATTATCTCAAGGAAAAATTATTGTTAAATCGAGATAAAATTGTGACGTGTACAAACACTTGCATGATTCACAAGCCAGTATAATATTCTTGGTCAAGAATATTTCTATTATATTTTCTTGGAACAAGAAGGTAGGGATTGGATTTTGTCCAGAGGCTTTGGTCAAAATCTCATCCAAAATCAAAGCTTAAACGTCCGATTTGCATTGAGATTCGTACAAACATATTTAAAAATTAATAAATTTAAATGAATCCTTAAATCTAAATGTTTATACAAATTTTGATGCAGATCGGACGGTTTAAATTAGACTTTGGATGAGACTTTGTGCAAAGCCGTTTGTCCAAAACTCCCACCCAAGAAGGTAACATGCCACCATCACAATATTTCTTATTCCCGCTTTCAGATAGTATATAGTTGATTGAATTCTTTTACGAAAATACCCCTCCAAAGTCCTAACTTAATTGGTTTATGTTTTTAATATGCTGGTACTCTATACCCGAAATGATTTGACCATTTCTCAGCCAAACAAAGAGAAGTAAAAAAGAAATATGAACCTCTCAATCACAGTCCAATCACTGTTCATAGGTCTTCTCTTCTCGTTTCTCCTCTACCTTTACTCCAAAAATCAGCGATCCATCAAGAAACCCACCATCCATGGCCTCAAATCCTACCCAGTTATCGGCCACCTCCCACACTTCATCCGAAACAGCCACCGAATACTCGACTGGACGACGGAGATCCTATTACAAAGCCCAACTCATACCATGGGATTGTCCACCATCGGTTCGATCAGTGGCATCTTTACTGCTAACCCGGCAAATGTGGAGCACATGCTCAAGCTAAACTCAATAAACTACCCAAAAGGTGAGAAAGCAATCTCAATTATGGAGGATTTTCTCGGTCATGGCCTCTTCAACTCAGATGACGAGGACTGGAAGTGGCAGCGAAAGACTGCCAGCTATGAGTTCAATAAAAAGTCGATGCGCCACTTTGTGGTTGAGACAGTTCATTGGGAGATTTCAAACCGTCTACTGCCAATTTTGAACCAGGCTGCAGAGAAAGGGGTTAAGATCGACTTGCAAGATGTGGTTGAGAGATTTGCATTTGATAACATTTGTAGGGTGGTCTTTGGGGAGGACCCGGCGTGCCTCACAGAAGAAGGGTTCAGTGGTACCAGTTCAATAAAGGATTTTCTGGCTGCTTTATCTGATGCACAGGTATATACAATGATTTTTTTCTTTTGGAAAAAGAAGCAGCTAAATTCCTGTTTCATTAGAAACCATAAATATCTTACAATATTATCCTAACTACTAAAATTAACTGCTTCTCCCTATCACAACACAAAGGGATACTACTTGGCCTCAGCTTTGTTTCATCCAGAATTACTTCATAGACAGAATAGGCAACTCAACCATTCCTAACTGGTACAGGGGCTGCATATTACCTATTCTAATCTTAGCTTGTTAATTTTGCATCCTAGGCCTTCTAAAAAACTAAAGTACTGTTTCCTACTTTAACTGTATCTTGCTACTGTTATTGCACGGCACATATAAGAGGATAATATCCATGGTTCGCAAAATAAGAATCGGAATCGGGTGAATCGGTTGGATTGTTGAATCATTTATATACTGATACCAATACGAAGCCCTTGGATTGTTGATTTCCTCTTGGATTAACACCTACAAATTTCATACAGGACTTCTCAGCAGCCCGTTTGTTAGTACCATTTGAAAATGTATGGAGGATCAAGAAGTTCCTCAACATTGGTACAGAGAAACGTCTGAAAAAAGCATTATCCATTGTCCATGGGTACACAATGAACATCATTCGTTCACGTATGATGAAGGGAATGGAATTAGATGGTAGAGAAGATATGCTTTCCCGTTTCGCATCCAATAAGGATCATAACGAGGTTATGCTTCGAGATGTTGTAACCAACTTTCTCATTGCCGGGAGAGAGACTACTTCTGCAGCTCTTACATGGGTCTTATGGCTGGTACTTTTTATTGCTCTTTTTAGATGGACAAGCTTTGTAGTGGCAGAATTACTTGGCTATAACTAAAATGTTTATCATTTTGTACCTAAATTTAAGGTATCAACAAGGCCAGATATAGAGAGGAAAATTTTAGATGAGATAAAATTTGTACGCACCTCAAACAGTATCGCATCCGAGACATTCAATTTTGATGACCTAAGAGACATGAATTACCTACATGCAACCATCACAGAGTCAATGAGGCTATATCCGGTCGTACCTTTGGAAAAAGTATCATGCAAAGAAGATGATGTGATGCCAGATGGAACTGTTGTTGGGAAAGGATGGTTTGTTTGGTATAGTGCATACGCCATGGGTAGGTTGGAGGATATTTGGGGCAAGGACTGCATGGAGCTCAAGCCGGAAAGGTGGCTTGATGAAAATGGAGTTTTCAAACCTGAGAGTCCATTCAGGTAATGTATTAACCTAATAAACAAATAAAAGCTAATAAGAATATCTTGTGGACTAATTAAGTGTTATGGTAAATAATTATAGTTATAAATATGAAACTGGACAATGCTAGAATCATATCGTTAGCCTGAATTGAAAAGGGACTATATCTAAAAATCAGGGTTTATCTAGTGATAAAGACAATGTTCGAGATCGCATGTGCGAATTCCGAATGAGAGATCCCATGTGGATTTTAAATAATTAGATGACTTGACCACCAACCTTTACTAAAAAATGAACTAAATCTGGAGCATTCATTGTAGGTATCCGGTTTTCCATGCTGGGCCGAGGATGTGCTTGGGGAAGGAAATGGCCTACATACAGATGAAGTCAATTGTGGCGTGTGTGCTTGAAAGGTTTCAAATAAGGGTTTTGGGGAAGGATGGAATACCTGAGTATTTGCTCTCTTTTACTCTCAAGATGAAGGATGGTTTACCTGTTCAACTCACAAAGAGAGAAGATTAGTAAATGTTCAAAATATAATTGAAATAAGAAATCATTGGAAGTTGGAAGATGTTGCTTCTAAGTGTTACTAAGTTTTAATTTATTTCTAGTGATGCTATCTCAGAAGAATTAGACCCTTTTCTTTTTCCTCAAAAATAAAAAAAATGCACAAGTCAATTCTGAAGAAATCATTGGAAGT
Source organism: Carex littledalei (assembly GCA_011114355.1). Taxonomy (NCBI): domain Eukaryota; kingdom Viridiplantae; phylum Streptophyta; class Magnoliopsida; order Poales; family Cyperaceae; genus Carex; species Carex littledalei. Next base: position 4,730,183 of record CM022095.1, on the reverse strand, counting down.
TGGAAGCTGTTGCTTCTATACGTCGTAGTAAGTTTTAATTTGTTTCTAGTGATATCTGGCAAAAGAGTTAGTCAAAACAGCAAGATATAGTAAAAGAACTTGAAAAATGAAAATTAAATTAAATTAAAGAGTGTCCGTGTTACAAGAATAGGGGTATTTTGGTACTTCTAAAGAATTAGTAGAGTGACATTGTTACATTTACCTTTTAAACTGGGGTAAATTTCACTGGAGGTCACTAAACTTTGTCCTTTGTTACAAATTGGTCACTCAAGTTCAATTTGTCCCAATCAAGTCACTAAACTTTTCATTTGTTCCAATCAAGTCAGTCTATAACTTTTCCGTTCAAAATACTAACGGAATATGCCCATTCCGTCCAAAATGCTAATGGAAATATGCTCATTCCATCCAAAATACTAACAGAATGAGCATATTTCGTTCAAAATACTAATGGAATGAGAATATTCCGTTAGTATTTTAGACAGAAAAATTATAGACTGACTTGATTGGGACAAATGAAAAGTTTCAGTGACTTAATTGGGATAAATGAAAAGTTAAGTGACTTGATTGGGACAAATGAAAAGTTTAGTGACTTGATTGGAACAAATCAAACTTGAGTGACCAATTTGTGACAAAAGACAAAGTTTAGTGACCTCCAGCGAAATTTACCCTTTAAACTGCCATTTGTGGTATTTATAGTTCTTGCAAGGGTAAAATTATGACTTTTACTGTCTTATATCACTAAAATTATTTCTCTTGTTTTGAGGTGCGGGTAAGTGATACTACGACAATTCATTTTAGTTACTGGAATTTCAATTGTCGATATGCACAGAAAAAGGAAAAAAAACTGAACAAATACATTATTCATGAGAATTAGCAAATAAACAGGAAACCTGTGTGAAAAATATTAAAATTAGTGATTATTGATCATTGAAAAAATAATCTAATACCAGTAGCAACAGGTAGTACAACATCTGCTTTCTCTGGGACCCGACCAACAATCACTGAACTCTGCATCATCAAAAATTGAGTTAATAACTAATAACAAGAGCAGTGAAATATATTAATTTTATTTAATCATTCAAAATAAAAAACTTAACTCATGCTATTTCAAATCCACCTGGTCGTGCAACTTTATAGCCACTGTGGCGAAAATCACCATCTCCTACATTAATTAAAGTCCAAGATGTAAGTTTTGAACAATTAACTAATTGGAGTAGAACTAGGGTGTTCTTAAGCTCACCAAGTCTCTTTGTGAGCTTAACTCAAAAAGTCATCGGATTGGCTTCAAGCGACGCATCCAAACCGTTGAAACTGATCTACTTCAAGAGTGATGAGTTTACATATCAAATTTATAAATTTTCAAACTAATTTAATATAAAGTCAAGCGGTCAAAAAATAATGAAAAATGAACACATTAAAATTAACTTATAAACCATCTTTTTTTTACCGCTTGACTTTATACTAAATTAGTTCGAAAATTTATAAATTTGACATGTAAACGCTATCACTCGTGAAGTAGATTGATTTCAACGGTTTGGATGCATCGTTTGAAGCCAATTCAATAGATTTTTGAATTAAGCTCACAAAGGGGCTTGGTGAGCTTAAGAACACCCTAGTTCTACTCAACTAATTGATGCTATTATTAGTTTATGCTGTTCAGTTGATGCCAATTATTCTTCAATGACATTTTTTATAATACAGAAATGATAAGAATTTTTGTCTCTAGTTCAGAGATGTGATCTTGATGCAGCATTTGATCGATATAACAATATTGGAATGCACTTGAATGTTGTGAAATTTACAAATGGAAACAACAGCCACAGAAGTACATGAAAGAATGCTCCCAATTGTAACTCCTCATTTTACAATACCTAGAACCATTGAAAACTGCATAACTGAAATCTTAAAGAATGAATTTCACCACAAGTAATAAGTAAAAAAGAAAAATTCAGAAAATTAATGGAACTCCCTTTTGTTGAAAATTGGACGTATTGGCAAAAAGTGAAAAGAACAAACCTATGGGCTCAAGAATACACCTTTCTGACAAACCAGACGACAAACTGCTGCTATCCGAGGCACGAAACTTGATTCTGCACCGAGGTCTTCAAACAGATCGGAGAAGCACAGAATGAGTTGGTAGAAGCGAGAGAAGGAGAGCGAAACGAAGTGGAGCGAAGAGAGCATCTGGGACTAGCGAAGTGCAGAGATGCAGAAGATCTCGCCATTGTTTGCATTTTTAGTTCTTTTTCTTTCTTTTGTTTTTCTTCTTATTTTTGCCGGAGGGAGGGACTGTAATGAGGTTTTCTTCCCTTGTTTGTTTTGTGGGATTTGTTTGTCGATGAAATCGGGGAATCGACTTCTGCGCAAATCAACAGCTTCAATTGCATCATTATCCGTTCTTTACGAGACTCGATAATCTGTCCAAAAGTGGACGGCGTGGATGTCGCCCGTGGGCCGTGGGCGACAACGGTCAGAACTGGGTCTCGGTTTCATGTTTGACTATTTGACTCAGTATCTGGGTCCCATGCGACTCGGGTTTGGCTTTTTATATAAATTAGAAATGTTTGTTTTAATTATATTTTTTCATTTTTTATTTTTTGCTATTTTCACCGAGGGTTTAACCGAAATTTTTATTAATCGAAATTAAAATAAAAAGGATCATTTTGGAGGAAATTTCATATATAGATAGAACGTGTTGGTTTGTCCCGTCCCGTGAGACGGGACGTGAAATTTTAACCCGTCTGGATACTGATTCCTAATCCACCTCTCTGTCTTGCTAATCAAATTATCAAAAAATGAAAAAATCAGAACGGTAAATTCAATTCCGTCCGACCACGAAAAAAAGAAGAAAAAATCGAGACGTTATGAATTGTCATGTGCCTGACTGCATTGGCTAACGTAGTTGAATGAATTTGCTCAATTTTTTATCAATGCTCAATTTCCTTACGCCCAAACAATAATTAATTACTTCTTATTCCACTTTTGATAAATGCTCAATTTTTTCTTGTTCGGTGGTCAAAGCGGGGTCAATGCTCAATTTTTCCTTATGCCCACAATAAGAAGTAATCAAAACATGATGCTCGGACGGGACGGATGCCCGAAAACAAATGATGTAGGGCTTTAATCAGCCCGAAAACAAGGTACTGCGCTTAATCGATAGAAAAGACAAAAACCGTAGCTGACGGGAACGGGATGAAATGCATTACACATAACATTTTGGTACAAAAGTGAGGCAACGGTGACATGTATACGACGACGGATCGATCCATTTTATGAAGTTAATATTTTTATTTTCAAATTTTAAACAGCTAATTCGAACAGTTAAACATGATTTCGGTATGAAAATTACTTGAACATTAAATTTTACATTTTTTAGAATTTATTTACTATCTTTTTAAATAGATAAAAAATCACTAGTTTCAGTTGGTTCTGGATTTTTAGATCAAGTAATTTTCTGTCAATCTAAAAAAAATAGTAAAAAGTTCTAAAAATTGTAAAATTTAGTCTCCAAGTATATTTTCTTCATAAAGATCATGTTTAACGATTCAGATTAAATTTTTGAAACATAGAGATATGGATCTATAGCACGGGTCAATTCTTTAATATTTATATTTTCATATCCTCACTCTAGGTACAAATATACATCTACATGTACTGAACGCAAGAGAAAATTCAACCAGGATTCCAATTTATTTTATCAACCAAGCACATCTCGTTTGATAAATCAGATTTGAGCTTCAAGTAGGATTGGATTCAGATTTAAAGAATTCAGTAACTTTTGTCATGTAAAACTACTGATTTACAGAAAATGGCCACTAAAAAAAATGCTCGAACATTTTCTTAATGAAAATTCAGTGAGAATTTAATCCAGTTGTACTATCCTATCACTAAAAGACCCAATTTTTTTTAACCTCTAGCATAACACAGGAAATTATTTCCTCGTGACCTAACTCTACCCACAATTCATCATAAAGAATGAAATCTACAACCTAATCTGAAAAAAAAAAAACAGAGATTTTAACCTTTCAAGGTCCAAGGTGCTCTACTAAAACCCATCAATAACAGGGAACTTGCCATCACCACCACTCTCCCTCAGTGCTCTCCCAAACCTCTGGTACCGTCTCAACCGATTCACCTTCAGCCTAATCGCCGGAACCTTCCTAGCCAGTGCCTTCCATATCATTTGCACCGCGTCATCACTCTCGCTCGGGTACCGGTACTCAAAGTACTTATCAACCTCCTTCAACCTCTCCCACATTGCACTCCATCTCTCTTTCCCGATCCCCTTAAGCAAACCCATCAAATACCCCTCCTTGGTCGCATCTGCTGCTCTGACAAAAATGCAAAATTCAGAGTAGTCCAAGACGTCTTCAAACGGGAGCTCGATGTCGTCAGATATTATGACGGGAACACAGTGCGAGACGATGGCATCGAAGAGGCGGTTGGAGGAGGGGGTATCGCCCGCAATGTTTAGGCAAAACTTGGAGCCGTGCATGCCTTGGCTAGCTTTGTTTATGCCGTTCGCTTGGATGCTACCGAATGCAAACTCCACTTCCTTTTCATTTCTTAGCAGGTAGTACAGTTCCTGTCTTATGTTCCCTCCCTGCAAAATTGAATTTTTTGAAGTAGAACTTAGGGTTATTTGGATAAAATTTGTAACAGATTTTATGCTGCTTAATTGAAATTTTTAAAGACATCAAGAGAATTTTTTTTTGGCAAATTTTAGCAAGCAAGTGCAATATGGTCATTTCCTAATAGATTTTTTTTTGACAGTATTATGAACCACCGGAACAATTGAAACACAGAACTGGTAACTGTCTTTCAATCTTCGCAAGAATGTTGGCCTGTGGTTACAAATTTGTTGGATTTTTCAATAATCAGTTGACAATTAGGAAAGCATATTATTTATAGATTTCAAATTTTCTGATCTTAATTGTTGAGAAAATCTTGCAAGATTAAACCAAAAATGGAAAATTATGGAGAAGAGGTGTAACTGTCTTAAAGAAAGCCAGAAAGGCCAACAAACATTAGGTGGACACTTGCATTTATGAACTAATAATTACATAATATTATAGGGCGTGTAGGTACCAACATAAATAAACAAACTTGTTCTTTTCTTTCCTTCTAAGCATTATTTCCTTCTAATCAAAGTCACATCTACATTAATTAATGTTATTTATATTCCATATCAGTTTTTTTCCAAAGAATAGTAATGAAATGCCAAGGGTACCTAGAAATGTGCCGAATGTAAATAATTATACCTAAAATCTAGATTACAAAATAGTAAAAATATTTACCTCTTTCCTATAAATTGCACCTCTGAAATAGAGCAGAGTAGGTCGATCATCAAACCCAGCTGAATCATTTACGTATGTTTTTGCTAAGTGCTTATAAGGCGCAATGATATCCTTCTCCAAATTGGCCACATTCGGGTTATACCTTCCGAAATCCGACAGAACAAAAACACATGGAAACAACACCGACCTCGCATCCAACATGCTATTTGGGTGGTGTGCCAATATGACGTGGTCCCTCCCGTTTGACCTCTTATACTCTTCACGACTTGTCACGTACTTAACCAAATTTTGTTGCAACTTCTTATTTTGGCTAATTTTCTCCAGCGGAATTACCTTTGAGTACCGATTATAGCTAAGAGATGAGAAGAACGGTACAAAAATTAGGTCAGCTTGGCCTGGGTCAGTGACTCTGACAGCTGTGCATGGACTGCGCCGGGCCGGGTCAGTAGAGGACAAAAGATCTAATGTTAGCCAGTATTCTATGCTATGTTGTAAATTTAACCCTCCAGGATAATTGGGAATTTTCCTGCGCAAATCAGGCCAGACTGAATCTCTATCAGGCTTCCAATCAAGGAGCCCAAAGTGAAATTCTGGGGGTAAATCATACATGTAAAGCTTCAAAATTGCATTGTCTGGGTTGCAGATTGTTAAACTCTGCAATTGGGTCATATTTCTGAAATAAGAATCACCAGTTTCATAAACAGAGAGCGCCTTCTCACTAGGTAGGAGGTTTCGGTCAATGATGTGGGGACGACCGGTCGATCCGAGGTACAGCATTGAAGCAACGACCAGGATTATTGCCATGGCGAACCAGATAAAGAGGGTTTTGCGAATTGCAAAGCCCAGTTGAGGGTTTCTTTCAGCCATGGTGATAGAAATGGAAGCTCGAAATGCGCAATTAATGGCATAAACGACCAGTTAGCTGAGGTCGGAAAAGAAAGGAACGCATCAGATCATCAGTGAAATCTCAAAACAGGAAAAGAAATCCAACAGTAGAGATCAATACAGATAAATGGCCTGACTTGAAACCTTTTCAGTGAAACGCTAAATTTGGTAAATTTTAACCTTTCTATAGTAAAAACAGCTGTCTCACTGTCTAACTAGAAGCGATTCAAACCCGCGACTTCTTCATCGTGAAAATCGCCGTAAGAAAATGAGATAGATTTTGTACCTCGATCGAATTCGTTTTCTTTGATTCAACAATTGAATTGAAGGCCTGCATTGGCAACGAAGAACGAGAGAGATCGCATCTTAGCGATCAAGCCAATAACCCGATAAATTGTAAGCTGGAAGAAAGAAAACAAAGGTCAAAAAGAGAAACAAAGGGGAACAAAGCGAGAATAAACAGACTCGGTCTGGGTCGACTGTATTACTCTTTTCTCTCTCTGGTTTGCAGATCTGATCTCGCCTCCAATACCCCAGAGTTCTCTATTAATTTATGTACCAAGTTACTGATCAAGGGTCCCACGAATTTGAGACTCACTTTTGTACGGGCCTCAGTTATCATCGACGTGACACAGAAAATGCTACAAAGAAAACATGCACAGAATTCGTGTACTTTGTCACGTTCTGGTGGGGACTAGTGACTGACAAATGAAAACGCCCACAAACGGACTGAATAATTGCTTCGTCGCTCCGACTTTTTGCACGATTGCAGATAAATTATTTAAATAAAATCCGAAATTTTCATTTATAACATAATAAAACAAAATAAAACAAAACACTCAAATTATGGAGAATTCCAGAAATACCCACGCTGCCAAACTGTTTTACGGCTCCAAAAACTGAGGACGCCATGCGGCCCTGCGGCCCAATCTAGAGGCTTCTAAATGGAATAACAACCCCTTCTTATTTTTTTACAAAAAATTTATTAACGACATAAACTAAAAAAAAAAAATTGTTATATGTACCAGGAGAATTGATTTCTAGATAACTTCTGAGTTCCAACTCAACTTTTGGGAATTCCAATTTCTCTGTACCACTTCTGTAAAAAAAAAAAATGAGCCGCTATTTTATTTGGAGGCCCCTAGGCAGCAGGGCCAATTGGCAGCTCTCAATCTTTGAGGCCGCTAAATAGTGTGGCGGCCTGGATAAAGTTCGAACTCCCACCAAACGGTGGTGTTTTGGTTTATTTTTTTGTAATTATGGTATAAATAAAATTTTCGGAAATAAAATATACTAAATTGTTAAGACATTAGATTAGAGAATCTTGGTACTGGAAACCTAAATCATAAACTATACTTGTTATTGGGTGTAGATTTTAACAGTAACATTTTGGCTCATAATAATCAATAAAGGAGGGTTCAAATGCACTATGACTTTGTGCTCCAATATGTTCCACATTATTTATTTCTGTTTTCATAGTCCAAACAGTCGATCCGAACCGCTCAACATGATCATCGTAATAAAATATTCTTGAAGACCAAATCTTATATTTTTTAGAATTTTTTTACTATTTTCTTACATAAGTACAATATCACTTTTTCGGATGTCCGCAATCTCCTTAAAACAGTGATTTTGTACCTATCTAAAAAAATAGTAAAAAAAATTCTATAAAATATAAAATTTGGTCTCCAAGCATATTTTATTATGAAGATCATGTTGAGCGGTTCAGATCGACTGTTCGGACTTTGAAAACAGAGATAAAAAATGTGGAGCATATTGGAGCACAAAATCATGGTGCATTTGAACCCTCCTCTAATCAATATGATTGACATACATCTTTTAATTGTATATATTTTTCAATAATCTTATTATATTAATAAACTATTTATGAATTATTTATTTTACAAAAACTCAAACATAAAAATCCAGAAATAAAAGCTTAGTGAAGGATGTGGGATGTATGAAAAAAAATTGAACTCCTACATATAGAAGAAATGAAGAATATATCATTTTGAATAACAACTATTCCTCTCATAATTGGCAACAAAACTCTGTAAACAAAACAACAAATAAAAATATTCAAGCTTAATTTTTTAACTGCTATAAATGTAACAATTTTGGTGATGCATAAGTTTTCGTGTTATGTAGTGTAGCAGTCTAATTCTCTGTAATTATCTGCAAACAAATTAGATCCTTGTATGATAAAAAACAATAGATTTACTAGTTTTTTGTATAAAAATTAGAGCTTTTTGAGTTTAGGGTTTAGGGTTTAGAGTTTAGAAAAAAAAAATTAGAAAAAATCAGTGCACTACTACAAAAAAAAAAATCAATCATACATGACACATCATACACGAATTCGAGAAATAAAAAAACAATAATATCAAAGTCACATAAACCCTTCACGGAGTTGGACGACATTGATCTTAAGGTAACAAGTTGTCATGGTTTATGTGCTCCGTTGAGTTGTTATTTACAAATAATTACAGGAAAATTTAGACGGCTACTACATAACACGAAAAATTATGCATCACCAAAATTGTTACATTTATAGCAGTTTACAAATTAAGCTTGAATATTTCTATTTGTAATTTTATTTTGTTTTTGTTGACTTAGTTTTGTTGTCAATTATGGAAGGTATATAGTTGTTATTGAAAATGAGCTAGGTGTCTTTTATTTCTTCTATATGTAGGAGTTTTTTTTTTCACCCCACATCCTTCATTAAGCTTTTATTTCTGGATATTTATGTTTGAGTTTTTGTAAAATAAATAAATCATAAATAGTTTATTAATATAATAAGATTATTGAAAAATATATACAATTAAAAGATGTATGTCAATCATATTGATTATTATGTAAGGTTCAAGAACAATTTTTCACTACTCCACACAAGTAAGATACAATCTGATCCAACTAAAATTAATAGGTCTAAACGATCTCATTTTGTGAATAAAAAATTTCATATAGGGCGTTAGCATTATTGTAAAATTGTAATCTCAATTTTAAGTCCATTTATATAGATCTGCAAGGCATGATGTAATTATTTGCACCGTTAGAACTGGAACTTCTCTTTTATCTCAACCTTTCAAATAGCCAATATAATTTAAAGATTTGAATAGTTTTCTTTATTAGAGTCCAAATGAATTTTTTCTCCCACCTCAAACGCTGCATGAGTAAAAATGTTGTTGTTAAAATCTGCACCCCTCAACTACTGTCAGCTTTTCAAAAAAAAAATTATGTACCCCTTATTGTTCGATTCGGTTGGAATTAATTTAAGATTATTTAACTATTAAATTTTTCTATTTTTTATTCTTGACTATTAATTTTGCCATATCAGCACTTGGTGAAGACCTATTCAAGTAAACTAAATATTAAGCCGTTAAATTGGATCATAATATAATTAAGCTGAATTATAAAAATAGCAACAATAATGGTAGCAGTGAAGATATCAGTATATGAACTCCTAATTTATATAACATTAAGATGGTTGAATTTGTAAGCTCCTAAGACATGTCATGTTAAGCTTACAACTAAACATTTTGATCTGCTTTTATATATTCATTTGCTTTGATCAATTGGTCTCTATGTTTCTATTTATATCTTCTCATTTAAAATAAAATATGTGTTCATGTACTTAAGATACCATTAATCTCTTAAATTGAAATAATTTTTTGTATTTCCCTGTTGATATTCTCACACTAATAATCAAGTTGTTTTCTATTATAAAAATTTACTTGTTCTAAAAATTAGTTGAATTCAAAATATTTTTTAGAAATATTTCTTTTTTAATTTAGTGCTTTCATCATCTCCAAAAATTTAGCATTTCCTTTATATTTCTTTTTTGCTAAAACTCGGAAAACAATCTTAATTCTACTAATTTTCATTACTACTGTCTAAATTCCATTTTCCTGAAAAGAGAAACAAACTAAGGGGAATTTCACTAAGATTTTTTTTTTTTTTCAAATCCTTTCATGAGGTTATATCACTATTTTTCTTAATGAATGGTGTTCACCTTGAGTTGTTGTTTCAACGAACATACTATCATATTATATAAGTAAAATAAATATCCTGTTGCAGTGAATTGACTAATTATTTGAAATATTAGATAGTGCAGCTGCAATACTTTTTCAAATCAACTTGAAATTTAAAATAAAGTGAAAATAAATTATAGATATGTTCTTGCCTTATAGATGAGTTGTGTATCAATTTGCATGTAAATTAATTTTTATCTTGATATCGATCAAGTTCTGTTAAATATAGACCGTTGCTAATTTTAGTAATTTAATAAACGGTACAATTTGCATCAAATTTTATCATTTTTCGTTTGATTATTGTCAAAATTCTCATCTCACTTATTAGATATATAGTGACGATCATTTTTATACGAGTAGAACTAAGGTGAGCTGTGCTCACCAACGGTTTTGGTGAGCACACCTCCAAATAACGCATTTTCAAAGTTCAAATAGTCGATTCGAACCTTCCAACGTGTTCTTCATATTGAGATGTGCTTGGAGACCAAATTTTATATTTTTTGAAAATTTTTTACTATTTTTTTAGAATTTTTGAAAATCAGTGTTTTTTGAATTTTTTTTGAATTTTTTTTTATTTAATAAAAAGCTGATGATTTTCAAAAATTCTAAAAAAATAGTAAAAAATTTTCAAAAAATGTAAAATTTGGTCTCCAAGCACATCTCAATATGAAGAACACGTTGGAAGGTTCGAATCGACTATTTGAACTTTAAAAATGCGTTATTTGGAGGTGTGCTCACCAAATCCGTTGGTGAGCACGTCACACCTTAGTTCTACTCTTTTTATACAATCTTAAATGTACTTTAGCTTCTTAACTTGACGGAATTACTATTTCAAAAGATATACGAACAACATGGTAATAGTAAATAACTTAATAAATGTAGAATCGCTATTGAAGAAATCATAACTTAATAAATTTTTTATTTCTGCTTCTGATTTCTGAAGGTGTTTCACTTATATTTTATTAATAAGAGTTGGAGTTTATAGGCAGTGGTTTAGTTTCACTATGTTGATTATCATCAATTGTGATTTGAAAATTTTAAATTTAATCGATAAAATATTATTTATATTATGAGTAAGGCTATATATGGTACTATACATAGCGTGCATTAGTTCGTACTATGGATTAATATCTTCATTATAAAAATGTTCAAACAGTCAATATGAACTGTTCAACATGATCTCTATATCAAAATGTACTTGTAGATCAGATTTTATATATATTTTTTAAATATACTATTTTTTAGTAAAATAGAAAATCACTTCATCTAAAATTTCTAGACTGACTGTTTAGACAAGGAAAATTAAAATATTAATATGTAGTACGGCCAGTACATGCTGTGCATAGTACCGTAACCTCACTTTAATATTATATTTATATCGTGCATGTTAAAAATGATATACTTTGATGCGAATTTACTATTCTATTTGAAACTTATAAATGTCTTTGTCTATGAAAAATTAAATAAAATTCAAGTTGCTGGATACACAACCGATTTATAAAAAACCAACATCATGTCTATGAAATTTTGATCCACAACTGATTTACAAACCATCATCTTTTTCAATATTCCAATTTCTTTCAAGCCTTAATTTGATAAAAATATTTGTAAAGGTTATTAAAACAATTTTTACTAAAATCTCATCCCTTTCAATAATTTTCGATTATTAGTCTAGTGAGGGTTTCCTACTTTTGGTAATAATTTATTCCCTCAAACTATTACTTGAAATGAAATTTTCATTTGCTAGTATCGACATCTTTTGATCAACCCCTATACAGAGAGCGCGAAATTGAGAAGAGAGACGGAAAGATATAAATCCAAACCAAAAAATATAAGAATGAGATCCAGTGCTCTTCAAATCTCTACTATTCTCTACTTTTCTCTCTATCTCTCTCCTTTGTCTCTCTCCTCTTTTTCTCTCTCCTCTTTAAAGAGAGAGAAAAAAGGAATAACAGGATCTTGCTTTTCACTTGAGAAAAGCAGCTGATGTTGATCCAAAAATATATTAGTTGATTCACTTTCTAAAAGAGATAATTCACAGAAAGAAACAGCAAGAGACTCGGTATTTTACCAAAAAAAAGAAGATTGCTTATTATAATCGAATGGAATATCAACTCCGTCAAATACCGGATCAATAGTTTACTGATCGGATCGGTAAATTAACCGGTTTCTGACCTCTAATTTTAAGAATTCTCAAATGTCCTCACTATTAAAAAAATAGAATAGAGAATTAAAAAAATATTGCAAAATCCAAAACAATTTGTTTATCACTTCATATTTTAATCTGCGTTGGAATAAATTTCGCAAACTTTATTCTAGATTAATTTGAAAACTCTGAAAATCTGTGATTTTCAAAACAAATTATGATAAATTTGAAAAATCATTCACACCGATTAGGTTTAAGATAATTTTACTATGTTTTATAAAAATGTTTTGCACAAAAATTTCAATTTTGGTGAGTTTAAATTTTTGGAAAAATTTCTGGTGTGCCCATCTAAAATTTCAAAATAGCCAATTTCTCCATGAATACATCATAATATCCAATAATTTGTATTTCTTTACTGCGCAAAAGAAATCAAGATATCCAACGGGGCTGATTTAAATCATAGCCTTATAAACATTCCTTAAAAATGCATAGACCTAATGCTGTATAAACAAACAACAACAATGTAATCAGCAATGCAGACAACAACATTCATATTATTTTTTTTTACAATACACTAATCAAATTTTACCACCAGACGACCAAATTAATCCCGTAAATGAAGCTTGCTATCGTTAAAAGAAATTTTTCCAAGTTCCAATAATGAATTAGATACAAATTGGGAAGAAATCTACGGATTGGAAAGAGAAAAAGAAAGATCGATTTAATCGCGCGTGTATCGGGCATGCGTGTTCTTAATTCCTCCAAATCCAAACCAAACATTATTAGTTGATTCGCTTGCCAAAAGTGAGAATGCACACAAAGAAAAAAGAGAGATTGCTAAAGGGGAAGTCGTCAAAATCTGGTAAAAGAGGAATAAGAAAAAAGGAGAATGATTGGATTAATTTATGGAATTCTAGAATTATACTGGCAAAATAATTCTTGGCTTGTGGTTTGTTTACGATCAAATCAGAATTTTATTTTAAATAATTCTCGATTCTAGCTCAGCTTGTCACGAGTGAGTTCAAACTTGACAACTTGGCTCGTGCTAGCTCGGCTTGTTTCTTAATTTGTTGAAAACAAAAATGTAATTTTTTTTTTTGCAATTATTTCATCATTCCTCTGTGTTCATCATGAGAAAATAAACTATTTTTTCCAACTCATAATCTATGTGCGACTCACAATATTAAATTGATAAAACTTGTTTAACTATGTATGACTAACAACACAAACAAACTGCTAATAAGTTGAATCAACTTGTGATTGGCTTACCTCGATTTATTTTGACTTGTTTATAGTCCTGTTCTCAAATGTCCCAGTCCCAAAACTCAGAATAGATAATTAAAAAAGAATTGCAAAATCCAAATCAATCAGTTTTTCCCTTGATATTTTAATCTGAGTGGAAATATTTTTTTCTCAAACTTTGTTCTAGATTAATACAATATTTGAAAACTTTTGGAAAACTTTGATTTTCAGAAACAACTGATAAGTTTTACAAAAATTATTTCCACCGATTATGATTAAGATAATTGATTACTATGTTTATAAAAATGTTTTGAACCAAAATTTAAAATGTGTTTAACTTGTGTAGAAGTAATGTTATCTGTGTAAAAGATCGCATGTTTACAATTTGAATGAAAGATCTCTTATAAATAGTAATGGGTAGATAGTTTGACTTCAATCCCTTACAAAATAAATAAATAAATAACTTGTCTAAATTTTCTGTAGCGCCACATGCACTTTTTCTTTTCTTTTCTTTTTCTTTTTCCAATTTTACTATTGATTGGTATCTTATTTTTCAAGCATGAACGAGAATATAAATTCAGTTAATTAAGTTGAGATCTTGTGCTAGCATATATGGAGAAAAGAAGGATACCTTTCATCGTCATTTAATTGTAATATATTTATTTCCTATTCTATTTGGCCATTATATCTACATTCGGCTAAGATTTGTTTAATTATTCAAATAAAGATTACATGTTATATATTTTGTAGATTTCTTTTCTATGTTTGGCAGCAATATAATTTGTATTTCTTAACTGCGCACAAGAAATCAAGATATCCAAACGGGGCTGGTTTAAATCATAGCCTTAATTACATTTCTTAAAAACGCAGAGACTTAATGCTATATAAACAACAACAATGTAATCAGCAATTAATGCAAACTATAACATTCATATTTTTATTAATTTTACCACCAAACCAGCCAAATCCCCAATAATGAAGCTTGCTATCGTCAATGCAAATGCGTCTTCTCCACATGGTGCGTTCTACTTGGAAATTGATGAGAATTGTAATGTTGGTGATATGAAATGGAAAATCAAGGGGCTGACAGGAATTGGCGTGAAAGCTCAAGCACTGTACTACAAGGGAATATCACTTGATAATAGACATGAGCTTCTTAAAGATCTTGGGATGCAAGATGGCGACCACATTAGTTTAGCTGCCTTCCATACCTCATAGCTCTAGCACCGGCCAAAAAAGTGATAAAAAAAAATGAGATTAAAGGAGCTAAATAAGTTATAGTTTTTTTTTTTTTTCTTTGAAGGTTAGCTGGCGAGTCGCCGGTAACAATTGTATTGATAAAGAAAAGTTTATTTACAAGATCTAAACTCCTCTCATATCTCAGTATACCTAATTACAACACTAGTGATTAAAAAGCGTGGCTATCTGCAAGTTATACACGAAATAAGCCGATATTTTTATTAAAACCCCAAAAAAAAAAACAAATTATCAAATCTGCTCCCACCCCAACTTTATTTTTATTTCTACCCTAACCGCCCGTGGGCTGGGCGGTCCACTTTTCCCACCTGACCGCCCAGCAGCTGGGCAGTCCACTATGCATATCTGACCGCCCAGTGGCTGGACGGTCCAGTTTCCATAGTTGAGCAGCTGGGCGGTCCGCTAGTGTTTTTTTTTTTTTTTTTTTTAGAGAGAATATGAATATCAAGATGCTGAATTCTTAACGCTAAAAATTCGATTTTTTTTTGTAAATATTAGTTAGATTACTTCTTTTAAGCATATTTATACTAAAATACGCTAAATTACTTGGAATTATGTTAAATTACGTTGAGTTACACTATATTAAGTTAAATTACATTACATTACGCTAAAATACAGTAAATTACAATAAATTACATATGAATAGGGACGATATCTTCACTAAAAAGGCGAAAAACGACGACGAAACTTCAAACGGTCATAAAACGGCGCTCGAGTGTCCGATTTCAGCAAATGACCACTTTTCGGAAAGCTGGCGAAAATGCGCATGCGTCCGTGCCCGCGATGCCGAATTCCAAAATTCAGAATCGCCAAAAAACAAAGGGAAGAGCCTCAAAACTTGAGTTGAAGTTTCCGATTAAGATTTTCATTTCTATTATTCAATCCAAGTAGCTCAGTAAATTAGTTACATAATGAAATTGTAGAATACCAATTTTTACTATTTTCGGAAATTTTTTTACTATTTTTTATGATTCGTGAAAGATGGCACAGAATCGGTCTATTTTAGCGTAATTTTGTGTAGTTTAGCATAATTTACTGTATTTCAGCATAATTAGCGAAGTTATTGTTATTTAGTGTAATTTAAAGTAATTTAGTGTAACTCAACGTAATTTAGAATACCTTTCCTATGTTCCTATGTTCAAGTAATTTACACTAAATTTAACATTAATTACTCCGAAATACACTAAATTGTAAATTACTTGAACATAGGAACATAGGAACATAGGAAAGGTATTCTAAATTACTTGAAATTACTCGAGCGCCGTTTTATGACCGTTTGAAGTTTCGTCGTCGTTTTTCGCCTTTTTAGTGAAGATATATCGTCCCTATTCATATGTAATTTACCGTATTTTAGCGTAATGTAATGTAATTTAGTGTAATTTAACTTAATATAGTGTAACTCAACGTAATTTAACATAATTCCAAGTAATTTAGCGTATTTTAGTATAAATATGCTTAAAAGAAGTAATCTAACTAATATTTACAAAAAAAAATCGAATTTTTAGCGTTAAGAATTCAGCATCTTGATATTCATATTGTCTCTCTAAAAAAAAAAAAAAAAAAACACTAGTGGACCGCCCAGCTGCTGGGCGGTCAGGTGGGAAAAGTGGACCGCCCAGCCCACGGGCGGTTAGGGTAGAAATAAAAATAAAGTTGGGGTGGGAGCAGATTTGATAATTTGTTTTTTTTTTGGGGTTTTAATAAAAATATCGGCGAAATAAGTTAATAGTTTTTTTTTTTTTTCTTTGGAAGAGAAATAAGTTATCGTTATTGTAGTATTTGGATGGGTGAAGAATAGCTACTAATCCGTGTTAGCATTAATCCGTGTTAGCATTATTCCGGAATGTTATTTTGTGTTTGGGTTGGTAAATAGTCACTATTTTTTGTTGAGCAAAGTTAGAGTGTGATGTGCTCATCAAGTGAAGTTGGTGAGCACAACTCTAAAAGTCTATTGGATTGGCTTTAAACGACGAATCTAAACTGTTGAAATCCATCTACTTCTTAAATGATGCATGTATATGCAAAATTTTAAAAGTTTCGAATTCATTTAGTACAAGGTCAAGCGGTAAAAAAATATTGAAAAATGAATACACTTATAAAATAACTTATAAAAGGTTCATTGTTTTGACCGCTTGACTTTGTACTAAATGAATTCAAAACTTCCAAAAAAATTCATGTACATGCATCACTCATTAAGTAGATGTATTTCAACGGTTTTGATTCGTCGTTTGAAGACAATCCAATAAACTTTTGGAGTTGTGCTTACCAACCCTTTTTTATGAGCACATTACACTCTAGCTTTGCTCTTTTTGTGTTTGTTTTTTAAAAGTACCTCATCCAAACATACCACTAATTCAACCAACTATTTTTCATTTTTAAATTAGCCAATATTCTCACTAATCCATTCTTTCATCCAAACTTATTTTATAAGAAAACTAGTTATTGGGGTCCAAGATATTTGAAATGTTTTGAGCACTATAGCTATCTAGTATTACTTTAATGAATTTCATAATTAACATGTTATTCTGAGTTTCGTAATCCTTGTACGTCTGATTGTAATGAAAGTTACAAAGTATCATATTGCAATGAAGGCTACATTTTGTTAATTTATGCTTCATAAAAATTGTTGAATTTTATAATTTTTTAGTCATGTCACTTAGAATCACGTTTAATATTGACCGTGTACTTTATTTTTTTCTTTCTTGTTTGTCGTGATTTTTGCGGATCTACAGTTTCTGCTCGCTCCATTTTTTTAACAAGCTTAGTATCTTTTGGGGTTTAGGGTTTAGGGAGAGAAATTAATTCACGTATCGGAGAGAACGCATTTATCTTTTCTTTACAAATCAAACGAATTTGGGGCTTGTTTTTGTAGGATTGGGTTCGCAGATTTATTTGGCGGCCCTCCATTTTTGGAATCGCAGATTGGCTTGGCGGCCTGGATAGTTTTGGAAATCTCTCAAAATCAAAATGTTTTGGTTTATTTTTTTTAATTATGATATAAATAAAAATTTCGGCACACTCACTATATAAGGTTTTTCAATTAATTTTTTCCATTATAACCAAGATGATTCATTTGGGCTGACCTTCATTAAATATGCTTGTATAAATGACGGCTATGAACGCATAGTAAAAAAAAATAGTTCTCTTAATAATTTTTTTTTACCTTTTCTCGCCTCTCTCCTCGGTATTTTTTTTATATAAATTGGATAAATTTATAAAGAAGGGACCATCTTATTTCTTTAATTTCGTTTTACAATTTTTAGAAATTTTTTTTGCGGTTATATATTTCTTAGTCCTTACCTGGGTTTTGATTTCAGCAATTCAGCCAAAATCTTGATTGAGGAGGTTTTGATCTCTTGCCATTTATTATTTACCTTGCCTTTCCTTTATTTTGTCAAACAAACAGATTATTCTGTTTTTATCATTATTTATTATTAAAGATTGATTTATAACATCCTCAGCAACAATGAGAGGTCTTAGTTGGCAAATATGAATTCCTGAAATATCAAAGAATAATTATTTTGGTACCCGCAGTTGAGTACCCGCATTGTACCCGCAGTTGATTTCTTTCCCAATTAACTTCCATAACGGTATAACTAACTTTGTCAATCATTAAACTATCTTGAAAAACGTGTAAAAGATGAGTCCAGTTTTTTTCTTTAAATACTTGATATCTTAAGTATAAATACTTGATGAATTATATATGAATATTTGATATCTTAGGTATGAATACTTTCTATTTTGTATGAATACTTTTCATATTTGAATATTTGATACTTTGAAAAACGTGTAAAAGTATGTCATCATGGATCTCATTTGAAAGAGAAAATTGTGTAGAACATGTTCGTGGTTTTAAATTTGTAAAATTCCTCATAGATCGTTCAAAAATTGATTAGATTGAACGGAGAAAAAAAAACCACCTTGAAAAACGTGTAAAAGATGAGTAGGTATTGTGTCCATTTTTTTTTTAAATATTTGATATCTTAGGTATGAATACTTGATGAATTATATATGAATACTTGATAATTTAGGTATAAATACTTTCCATTTTGTATGTGAATTAATTTAAACCATGAATGTAGCACTGGTGGTGTGATCCACGTGACTTTTTGGTTGTGGTCCCCAATGCAGTCTGACATTCAGTAATGGTCCCCAATGCAGTCTGACACGTGACTTTTTGGTTGTGGATTTTTCATATATGTAGTTCATTGTATAGATATAAATACTTGGCTTGTATAGATATAAATACTTCACAATGTTACTATTAATACTTGTAAAACAAAATTACAGTTTTAACAGTTTAGGTCCCCAAAAACAGTTATGACAATTTAGGTGCGGTCCCCAAAAACAGTTATGATAGTTTATGTGCGGGTACAGTGCGGGTACTCATATCAGCTTCCAATATCAAAAGGTCATATTTAAGCTTCTCATTCTTCATTAATTTTGAAATTTTCTTTTTACTTAATTCTCTCTGAATGTGTTGACTTGATTTACTGATTCATTTAATTTGTGCTTCCATGATGTCTTCATTGTTGAAAAGTTAAGTAGAAATGTAGAATAAATTCTACAGCTCTAATAAATAAAACCCTTAGTATGATTTATGTCACATTTTCCAAATGAAGATAATAAAAATCTATGGTATGTTTATTTTATTTTGATGGAAACAAAAATCATGGAATAATTATGTCCATAAATTATCAACATCCGTGTTATTTTTAAATCGAAGGTACATGAATACTCATTACTAGAAAATATGCAACATAAAATATCCATATATAACAGTTTATTTAATATTTGATTTCTAAAATTTTAAATTATGTAACTTAAAATGCAAACATAGGTAAGATATAAATATAAAGAGATCAATCTTTCTCATTAAATATTGTTTTCTTATTAACAAAAAAAAGGCAAGATTTGAAGCCGGCCATCTCAGATCATTACATTGGTGGTTTCATTTTTTTTTCCAAATAAATTGGGGGCATTTTTATGGCCTACTGACTGATATGCTTAAAAAAACAGAACTTTTGGAATTATAATGGACCTATTTCTCCTAAAATATCCCTCAAAATTTTTTGGGTCTATTTTAAAATTAAAATAATTACACCAGACCAATAAGCTACACCATTATGCCACACCAAATCAAGAAACCTTCTCCCAGAAATACTGAAGGTAACAAGCTTTTGTCTCTTTGCTTTTTGACCGCCTTTCCCATCATGTCAAAGAGGCGAGAAATGTGACGCATTCTACAATTGAATCTCGCCACGTGGCCTCGTGCAGTGTACCATTGCTCAGTTCTCACATGCCTTCCCTGACCTCTGTTCTTGCTTATTAGGTTCCTCTTTATTACAACATTTAATTCACCTATTACTCTCTCTATAAAAAAAGTTCACCACAGGAGAGATTTTGTGCATTGCTTCTCTTCTCTCTTCTCTGTAGAATCTCTCCTTTCAATGGCTAGATTTTTAATTTTAGCATTGTTGTTCTCGTTTATTATATTCACTTGTGTTGCTTCCTCTGAGGTGAGTTTCAAATTCACATGGCTTCTCTAAATTTTTTATTACTCATTTTGTTATTGTTACTGTATATTTTTACTTTATTTTACGTAGGTTGTGGGTGGAGCTGGGTATGACAGGCTCAGTGAAGAACAAGTGAGAAGTGCTCAGAAGGTAATTAATTAAAGCTAGAGACACATTATATTTGATTAATTACTAGGTTTTGAGTTGACTAATGTTTTTATTTTTTTTGAATTTGTAGGGAAGAGATGGACAAGGAAACCTGAGAACATCTCGTAAGTATTTTATATTATTTATTTCTTTATAAATGGAATTTTGCAATTGCATCCCTATAACTCCTACATTTGGAAATTTATTTAACAATGAACACATTCTTTGACATGAATTTGGTAGTAAGAAAACTTTACTCAGCTTGTAGAAACACATTCTATTTTTTTTTGTGCTGTATTTTAATGAAACCTTCCGAATTAAGTTACAAAGGTAACTAGTTATACTAAATCAATTTCAAGACTTGTACATCTGATCTTGAGCTTGTATCTTCTCTTTACAAATAAATGTGATTTTGATGCACCACGTTTCTCTGTTTAATTCCTTGGATGTATTTTACAATCATCCATGCAAAATATTACTAATTCACTTTTGGTTACTGGTTACCTAACATGTGCAATGGGCTTTAAAGAGTGTAACATGTTTTTTTCTTTGAGAAATATTCAGTGTAAAATATGAAAAAAAATGATTTTTATTATTGCTGAACGCCAATTTTCTTTGTAGAGTGTCCTGGTGAATGCACAAGGCGGTGCTCGAGAACTCAATACCACAAGCCGTGCATATTCTTTTGCCAGAAATGTTGCCGAAAGTGCCTATGCGTGCCACCCGGCTTCTACGGCAACAAGCAAGTTTGCTCCTGCTACAACAATTGGAAGACCAAGCGCGGCGGTCCCAAGTGCCCGTAGTTTTTGTTTTTGGTATTCTCGGACGATATATATTACCATTAGCATATGATTATGTGGTAAGAATAGTTTTCTTATTAGTAGTATGAGGATGAGCAGTTCATGGAAGTACCAGGTTTTTTTTATTTGTGAGCCGTTTGAAGCCATTTGAGCCTTTTTTGTTTTGGGCTAAATTGTGCTGTTTTGGGCCCTTTTTTGTGCTCTGCAATGAATTTAGCCCAATTTTATTTAATTGTGTTAGCATGCTATTGGACCCACTTGATGTGGATTGAGCGAACTACTAAACATGTAATTCTTAGATGCTTGTTTCCAATTATTCAAAACGCAAATTAATTTCACTAATCCGTTCAGGAAATTTTTTATGGAACCGGGAGTGTCTAATAGACATAGGACTAAATTTGGTCTGATATTTTGTTGGAGCCATTTGATTTGCATCATGATTTGTGCGAGCAATTTTAAATTTTGTGCAACCAATTTTAAGATTCGTGAACAATCCTTATCTGACGATTGAGATTCATTTTATCGTTACCTCATTTATTTCAGCAGTGCATATAACCGACTGTATAACGAGTGGAAAGTACAGCATTATAAAAAATACAACATTTAAAAAAAAAAAAAAAATAGGTTACATACCAAACCGTTCAAACGTGAAGCGGTCTGGTATTAAGAGTTGACTGTTCAAACGTGGGGCGATTTGGTAGTGAGAGCTGACTGCCCGCGTTTTTTAATTTTTTTTTTATGTGGAGGCCAGATTTGCTATTTTTTTTTAGGGTATTAATAAAATTTCGGGATCAATCTACTCATTATCAACTTGCACTAGCGAATTTTTTATCCAGAGTTTACAAAAGAAAAAAATATTAACCAATGACATAAAATCAGAAAATTTTCAAAAAGTAGCAAAAACGTTATCGTTGACAGGAAAAAAAATTGAGCCGCTAAAAAAACAGCGTTTTACACAAACGCTTTTAACGACAACGTTTTACCCTAAAATAAACATCCAAGTACAAAAATTAAATTAAATATTGTTTGTGTTGAGATGAAAAAAAAATGCCATTAACAACGTCTTACTCTTAAAACACGCTGTCAAGAATATATAATAACATTTCACTTTAAATTTAACATTATTTGAAAAAAAAAAATTGAAGTAAAACATTATTTTTGTGCTGAGGTAAAACATTAACAGTGTTTCACTTCTAGAGAAACACGTGTCAATCACAAGCAAACAAAAAATGTTTTCAATGACAACCTCTTTTCTATATTTCGAGATTTTGTTGATTTGATAGCATAAGTTAATTTAATGTTTTTTTTAAATGCTTTACATAAAAAAAAAATCAACTTGTGCTAAGCCCCCACACTCCTTTTATTTTGGAGGGGACAATGAATTGTACAACTTGTGCATATAATAGTGATTTGAAAAGATAATATTTTTATTGTTTACTAAATGCTCTAATTTAGACAAGATAGATGAATGGAAGGAAACTACCATTGTCTGCCTATTATATGGCAAGATTTGATTGCCAACCTTTCTTTTTTTCAGATTCAATTGTTTTTTATTTGGAAAGAAATCACTCTGTTTTATAAAAAGAATATATAAGGAATAACTTTATATTTTGAATTAATTCTTGAGAAATGTTCTGGTCTCCCGAGCCATTATACTCGAGCGCGCCCTCCAACTAGTTTAACAGAAAAAGCCTTCCAATTTTGCCTAATTTCTATTTCCAGCGCTCATATTCAAGTTTTTAAAATTTTATTTATAACATTTTACAATACTACTCACAAGCATTTAAAAATCTATCTGCAACCATTTAAATTCTAAATCTGTATAGTTTTAACTCCTAACTACTTTTGTCTTCAACCAAAAAATGAAATATTTTTTTCCCCACTTTTTTTTTCTCTGATCATTCTCGTCCATTTTCCCGACGATCCATGATAAATTTTACGAATCTAAAAATACGAACGTTTTCTACTCAATTTTCTCTTTCAAATGAGATCCATGAAGAAATAATTTTTGAGTTATTTTGAAGTCATTTTTTTAAAGTAAAGCTAATGAGCACTTTAAATTTTTAAACTTTAGTCTACAACCATTTAAACCTTTGTATACAACTGTTTATAGTTGTGTGAAACATTTAAATAGTTTCTATGTCAGGTTTAAAAGGTCGTAGACTGAGGTTTAAAAGCTTGAGAATTTAAAGTGCTCTTGGGCTTCACTTTCAAAAAAATAAAAACAATGACTTGAAAAAAAACTCAAAAGTATTTCTTCATATATCTCATTTGAAAGAGAAAATCGAGTAAAAAACGTTTGTATTTTTAGATTTGCAAAATTCATCACGGATCGTCGGAAAAATAGACGAGAATGATTAGAGGAAAAAAAATGAGTGAAATGAATCTTTTCTTTTTTGACTTGAAGACAAAAATAGTTAGAAATTAAAACTATTCAGATTTAGGATTTAAATACTTACATATATAGTTTTAAATGCTTACGAGCAGCATTGTAAAATGTTATAAACATAGTTTTAAATGCTTGAATATGAGAGCTGAAAATGAAAATTAGACATTAAATACTTGAGGAACACACTCAGAATTTATTTGAAGGACAATTATCCGGCTCCTTAATTCTTCTCAAAAGATCGGAGCACATAATTTCCTCCGTAATACAAATCAAAGTAATGTCTGTAACTGTTTTGTAAACTTACTATTTGCAATGAAGATGGGCATCTTCAGATATTGCTATTATAAAAAGTTGACAAAAATATATTTATTTTTTTGGTTCCTTGCCGTGCTTCCCTAATAAGTTATATCCACCAAATCGTTTCTCATTTTGTATTTTATTTCTTCAGTTTGTTTTTAGATGTGTTTAAATATAAACGGTTTGGTTTTCTGATTAAATAGATTGGTCGGTTCATTTTTTTAAACCGATTTCATTATTCGGTTCGGTTTAGAATTTTTAAAACTGGTTGAATCGAACCGATCAAAATTTTTAAACTTGTCCCCAGCTGAACCAAATATTTAAAAAAATTCAAAAATTACAACATAATATATGATGATTGGTTTCGGTTTAACCTGGTTTTAAATCATCTTAAAAAATTAAAAAATTTAACAATTTTTTTATTTTTATAATTAATCTTCTTATTTCGGTTTCAACCGAACAAACCGAAATTTAGTTCAGTTTGTTTGGTTCAATTTTATAAGTTTATTTTGGTCAGTTCGGTTGTATTTTTTTAAAACCAAATAAAATTTTAATTTACTTATTTTATTTCAGTTTTATTTGAACCGAACCGATAAATAATTCTATATCTAAAGTTTTCTTAAGAGAAGTTTCTCATTTTTTTCTTTTAGTTTTAATTTCATTTTCATTTTTATTTTCTCTTCTTTTATACTTTGTAAATCTCACCTAGGTTACACCTCAAAACTCTAAAAAACCTGTAACTAATTGTCGATTGCGAAATCACATTAAACCCGATGTAGACAGTTATCTACTTCTGAATTTAGAAAATAGAGTATAGGTTTATATATAATTGGATTGTCGATTACTTCTGAAAAAATATTTGTCTACTACTGAATAACTAATAGTCTGAATTAGTTCATTTACAGTAGTTGTATTAGTAAAAAAAAAATACATACTCTTAATAAAAATTGTAGCTACTCCATGTCAATTACGGTTAATAGGAACTTGACTCCTGTTCTTAATAAAAAGAAATTAATAAAAGAAAAATAAATTGTCAGCTAAGTCTACAAGCTATAATTAGATCTCAGAAAGTGCTAGTGATTTCCTACTGTTTATCACTTGGAGTTTCACATGAATCAAATTGGCAGTTGCAAACTACTGGACAAAAATGTCCCTTTACAAGTGTCACTCATATGAGTAAGGGGACAAAGTACCGTATCTCATTTGCGTACCAATCAAATTAGGAAGGATAATGGATCACAGTTGAGACAAGATAAGAAGGAGAAACAATCAATGTCTCCATGAAATGATATAATGGCCTGATTTGATTGCCACTCGCAATTCTTTTCTTGAGTTAAATTTTCTTTTTCTTTTAAAATTTTTGTTTTAGGGTTGAGCCTCCATTTTTGAATTAGAGATTAATACATAACCATTTAACTATTTTTGTTTTACTTGTACATATCCATAAATAAACTCCTCATTTGGATTTCAAATATGCAGTTTCTTACACAGAGAGCATTATACCTTAGTCGCTAAATTAAAGACCGATTCTTGTTAAGTTAGAAATTTATAGAACCATTACTTTGAAAAGGTAACAATACTTTAATATTTTGTAAATATTACAGCAGCGCTTTGTCAGGAATAAAATTATTTCATGTGTCAATTTACAAAGTTTCTTAATGTTATTGCGCCAGAAAGCGTTCTGATTAAATACAATATCCCCTTAAGCTTTAATTCTGACAATCAACCCCAAAAATTTCAATATTAAAAAAAAAATACCCCATATAACTTCCTTATATCCATGACCTAAAATTTGTTTTGTTTGTCATGTACAAGAAATTATCAAAAGTATCAAGAATATACATACATACATATATCAATGTATGTTTTTCTATAAGCCTAGAAAATGACATTTCCCAAACTAGAAATAAAAGGAAGATAAGATTCCCACTAGTGTCAATTCATTGCATCTCTAGTAAAATTTGCTGCCTAATTAATACTAAAAATATTAAACCCATATAAAAGTACTTTTTGTTTGCAGTTGGCCGTTGCTTCTCTGGGCAAATATCCTCTCCGGTGCCGTAAAAGATTCCCTTCACTTTACGGTTTGAGATTAACTCCCAGCCGGTTTGGAATTTGGGCTGACGGAGGGGGCAGTATTATTGGGCTTTGAGATTCATGCCAAGTTAAAAAGAACGGTCTAGATCAAGTAATTGTAAAAGATTTCCTATTACGGTACCGGAGGTGATGTGAATTCTGCTTCTCTAACCATGTTTGTTAAAAAAACTAGGGTTTGACTTTCATTAGTTATGGAAGCAAAATATTTCTGTATCAAATATGTACATGATATTTAACTACTTTATTATGCAAAAGCTAAATAAAAGCGGTGCTTATATAGGGAACCTACAGCAATAATTTTAGAAAGCAAATATATTGATATTTTCAATATTATTATAGCTGCTCTCATTTTTAGTATCCAACTTAAATAACTTTATGATTCAGTTTAAACTAAGGGTTCACTTTGTTACTAGATGTTAACCAAGTCTTTTGGTCAAGAGAATTAGTTTTTTTTTATCAAGTGGTATAGACAATGTCCTCTGTCACTACTACAGAAACATTGAGTATATACAGTTAAAAAATTAGGTTATATACGGTTTTGCAACCGTGTCCGCAGGAGTCGTGTATGAAAGGGTTGGTAAATTGTACACAGTTGTAGAACCATGTATCTTTTTCCAAAAACAATCTGAGTTTTTCGCCAAAATATTCATACATGGTTTTAAAGTAAAAATCTTGTATGAAAACACCAATCATACACGGTTTTAAATAAATTTAAAACCGTGTATAATTCATATTTTAAAAAAATTCTAATGAAACTCTAGATCAGAATTCAAAATACTACATTTACCAATATACCAAAAATACTAAACTAAATTTCAAATTACTATAAATTTAAACAAAACACATACCCAAAGTACTACATTTACCAATATAAACAACATTTACAATTACATTACACAAATTGTTACATGAACAACATTCTAACTAAAATGAAAATACAACAAAAAAACCCACTAGATCCGAGACTATACATTTACAGAAACAATACCTAAGAAAAAGTACGGTAAAAGGAGTACAAAATAAAAAATTAGAGAGAAAAAACTTAATTGAAAACTTCAACTTAAGTTTTGAGACTCTCCCTTTGTTTTTGGGCCTGAAAAATGCAAGTATGCTTATAGTGCATAAAAGTTGTAGTCGCGAGCTTTCTGAATTGGGGTAGAACGCTGAAATCGAACACTCGAGCAATGAGTTACGCTCATTTGTAGTTTCTTCGTCTTCGGTTGCTTTTTCGGTGAATATATCGCCTCCTTTGGCCTACCCCTCGCCCTAGCTTTGCTTGTTTAGAAGAGATGCCTCAGAGAAATACATGTATATGGAAGAGATGTTTAGAAATAATAAAAATGTCTTAAAAAAAGTAGATAGAGAGGCATTATAACAAGAAGGCATAGATCCATGGCGTGAATTTTTTTGTATTTCTTTCATCACATAAAGTTTATGAAATAAAACCGTGTACAATTACAGAAGCATTCATATACGCGCGTCCGAAAATGTGCTCCCACATTCATACATAGTTTTTAGTGAAGAACCGTATACAATTGGTTCCAAGTTTAATAGAAATTATGAAAAAACTTGTATGATGTACAGTGTATAATTAGTGTTTTTGTAATAATGCATGTGAGACGTCGCAAGTTTAAAATTCAAATGAAAAATCTCTAATTATATTAAATAGTCAGATAATTTGACCTCCAACCTTCACTAATTGGAAAAAGATGGAGCTTTGAACAGGTTTTGACTGAGTGAAATAATATATGTATTTAATGATTCAGTTTAGTAGTATTTTATTCAGTTTATTGACTTGAAGGTCCAATTAATCTAAAAAATTCATCATAATTAAACCGATTCGATCACTATTAACAATTAATATTAATAATAACCATAACAATAAATTTAGCATCTTGAACATTATCATAATATATATATTTACCCCATGTTTGAAATTATGACATAGATATGGTACAAATTGTATAAAAGTTAAGTTGGTTTAAAATGTTGGCTGTATGTAATAATCTCAATCTGTTATGACAATTTTGTGGCCCTTTTTTTCTGACAAGGTGGACATCCCACAGTGCGCATAGCATAAATTTGTGCAAAATTGTATTAAATTGACGATGCCGGATACCTTTATTCCCTTGTTTGAAATGACAAGTGCTAATTATGTCACATTTCATTTCATATGTACTTCTTACAAAATAACAAAAAGATAGAATTCTCTGGGGTCACTGGAATTTGTTCTCTCACAATCTACCTAATTTAGTAACAGTTTTTTAATTGAGGAGAATTCAAATATTTTATTTTTTTGTGTCTCCATTATATTGTCATTTTTAGAACAACAAGTCTAATATAATTTTAAATTTTAAAATTTAAATGTCAAAATAGAACTATTATATACACACGTAAAAGATTATGATATTCCGATTTATTTTTAAATTAGTATCAAGAGCTTGCAAAAATACACCGATGTGGATAAAATCTGAATGTTGACTTTTCAACTTATTGATTCATATAAACCAAAACCGTGATAATTTTTTTATGTGCATGTAGAGAAAATAATATAAATTACATCTAACGAATTTAATTTGACATATAAGTTTTAAGTTTTTATTATTAAAAAATAAAATAAAACATGACAAAGACACAAAAAATAAAGGCATTTGAACCCTTCTCTTTCTAATTAATCATTAGAGTTATAGTTTTAATGTGTTCAGATAAAACATATTAAAACCAAAAACTTAAACTGAAAAAAATATTTTATACGTACTTGAATATAGACCACATCGTTTACCCAAATAATTTAAGCCATGAATTCACAATTTAATTTTCAATTTCCACAAGCTATGACATTATTGCGATGATTTTCAAATAAATTTATATTTAAAAAATACATCTTTTCAATAATGTCGACGCCCTGTGTTTATTTTCAAGAAACTCCGTAAAAATATACAAAAACAATAAAAAAATTGCACTTTCAGCAACCACGGATTTCAAGTTCTTTTTCCTTCCAATAAAAATTGGAACTCTGGATAAAAAATTATGCAATGAGCTAAGGGATAGTTGTCACCATTTTTTTTATCAACAATTAATTAAGCATTGAGCAGATGAAATGGTATCGTAGGCAGAGAAAAGTACTAAACATAAAAACAAATTATAAATAGGGTGATTAGAAAAGAAAAGAAAAAGGTTGACAATATGGATGCTTCAAAAGGGGAAATTCATTTATACCCCTAAAAAACTTCAAAATTGCGTATTCCCTCTCTAAACTCCATAATATCATATTTACCCTTCTAAAACTTCAAAAAGTCACAAATTTTAACCATTTTATTGCCTTTACTATTAATACTCATTATAAATTTATCAAATATTCATTTTACCCTCTATTAAAATATAAAAAAATATGTAACCTATTTAAGAAAAATATTAGTCTTCTAATTAGTCAGTTTTTGATTTGTCTACTTCTGATGTATATACAATGACATTTATGTATACACTTGTGGATACGTCAGAAGTAGAGAAATTAACCATATACCATCGGAAATCGACAAATTAGAAGACTGTCATTTTTCTCAAACAAGCTACATATTTTTTATTTTCAAAATAAAGGGTAAAATGGATATTATATAAATTTTAAATGAGTTTTGATAGAAAGACATTAAAATGGGTAAATTTGTGAGTTTTGAAGTTTAGAAAGATAAATATGATATTATAAACTTCAGAGGGGGGCTACGTAATTTTGAAGTTTTTGAGGGATATACAAGAAATTTCCCCTTCAAATTGTATGCATTTTGTACTCAAATTGGTCATTGTACAGACTACAGTACTTAAGTATTATGTATAATATTATTAAATAGCCATGCATACGCAGGTGTATTTTCCAAAGAAATCTAACTTGTTTCAAACAAATAAGAATTTTTTTATATATAAAAAAAGGTAATTTTAAGGAAATCAGAAAATTAGTCTTTTTATTGAAAGATAGGTACAATTTGACTGAGGTATGAATATTCAAATATAAATTTACAATTTATGCACTTTTGGCCGCATATCATGGGAACTGCATTTTGTGCACTAAAAATGATAATAACCTATAATTAATATTATTTTCTATTGCCGTATAATTTTTTTTGTAATAGTTATCAGGAAGATTCTCATCTTATAATATTTCATCGTTTAAAAAGTCTACGTAATAACAAAAAAATTCAACACCTCGTCAAATCATTCATACTTAGTTACATCAAAATTGAAGAAACCCAGATTCTCATTGAATGAGATTATTTAAATATAGCCCAATATTCTACAAGAAGAATTCTATAATAAAGCCTATGCAATTAATTTAATTTTTATTTTTCTTGGGCATGATGTCCAACCACACCAGAAACTCCACCAAAATTGAAATTATTATTTATTACAACTCCTACCCTGCGCCCACCAAAAGAAAAAAAATATGAAAAATTGAAAGTAAGTTGTTGGATTGATATAGATGCTCTAATAATGACTCGCTACACAGACATTCACACCATTCTCGCCATAGAAAATACTTGGATTGGTACCCCAAATTCAACAAGGGATTTCTACATCAACCGACCAACTTCCCTTTCATATTTCCAAATCGGAGATGAAAAAATTGACGCTAGGTAACAATATCCTATCAAATTTAGATATTGGTTTCTGTAATAATGAATACCATATATTATTCATTAAGCAATGCAATGGCGCAATCAAGATTAGGTTGGCCATTTGGTGAGATGGGGATTAAAGTGTCAAAATCTCTCGTCTTTTTTTGGTTGTCAAAAGTGCTTACAAGCCATGAAGAGGAGCTATCGTTAGTTGCTACATTTTGTGCTCTCTCTCTCTCTCATTTATTTTATTTTTCTAAATTTTATACCTCCTGGGCTCTTGGATGAACCGCTCGTTTGATTGATCGTTTGCATGATTAGACATGCCAATTTTCAGTCGATTTGCCAAATCAACTCGTGTTAGATCCGTTTGGTATTCTTCGTTAAATCTAATTTTTCTTCTGATTTTGTACAATCGAATTAATGAAATTCGGAGGCTAGACTTTTATTTAAATGAAAAATGCATAATCGAATGTAATTATATATGTTTTTTGTCCTCATTGAGAAAGACAAATGGGTCATATTTATGTTGTTGATTGCTTAATTGCACAACACTCAATTGTCCTTATGAAATTCCCTTATTTTTTTGGAAAAAAATTATGTATATCTCTCAAAAATCTCGAATTATGTATTTCTTCATGTATAATTCATAATATCATATCTACCCTTCTAAATTTTTAAAATTACCTAATTTATTGTCTTTTCTATTAAAACTCATTTTAAATTTATAAAGTACTCATTTTATCCTTTATATAAAAGAAAATAAAAGTATGTGGTATGCGTAAGAAAATTGTTCGTCTTCTAACTGATCGATTTTTTATAATTAATAATTAATTTATCTACTTTTGACACATATACATTGACATTTAGATATATGGTTTGCATCATAAGTAAAAAAAATGAACTATTTGCTCTTAAGATCTATCAATTATAAAACTACCTATTTTTCTTAAACTTGCATTTTCTTTTTGTTATTTAGAGGTAAAATATGTACTTTATAAATTTATAACGAGTATCAATAGAAAAGTATACGGGCAAACACACTTCACTCATGTATTTACAAATTAAAATTAAAATTCATATTTTTCTGAATTTTATTCCAGTGTCTACAAGTCACCCTTGTAAACCTTAACCTTAATCAACAACATGTCATATAAATCAAATTTAAGACCGTTGGGTACGCATTAAATGCTGCCTTAATTAATTAATTAATAAATCAATACTTGATCGCCGGTTGGATGACTGTTCACATAATCCCATGAAGTCAAGCACAAACAGTACATTGTACGCATGAACAACTTAAATTCGTTGAATACCGTAATTCTTCTTTAATTATTAAATATTTATTCTTATTATCCGGATGGGGATAACAGATTTATTTGCGGATCGGGTTTACCCATTATGGAGATCCATTAACACCTAGATTTCAGGCACAAATGGGCCAAGGCCACCGTGCGGTATGGCCCACCACATAGTGACAGGCCTAGCGGCGTTCAAGAATTAAAATGATAGCTACAAAAAATGTGGATGGAGAAGAATTAAAAAGCGAGCCGACACGGCGACACGAGTGTCCTTAGTTTTTGTAAGGTCCATGTACTCGGCGTATATTGCGGTCGTAAATTTCTAATAAGTTCTTTTTTTTTGAAGATTAATGCAATTGTTGACATCAAAATAATCTAAACGAAAAAAAAATACAGTTATAGATATAATTTTCATCGCCTAGATAAAGCATACATTAAATTTTAACACAATTTCAAAGTCAATTTTGTTAGATGTCAAACGTTGATAAAATTGAGTCGTTAACTTTCATAAAATTCATTTAACGTACATCAATTGGTTTACAATGTATACCAACTTTAATACATAACAAATCTAATTTTTTTAATAATATTTATATATTTTTAAATAAATATCCAATCTGTATCCGTATTCGTTCATATCTAATAATTTTACCACTATCTGTTCCCTATCCGATTCGTTTTCACCCCTATTTTGACCTCAACCTAATATTACAAATGGACCTAGGCCCAAAATAACAATTTTTATAATTTTTTGGATTTCAAAAATCCTTTCTGATACAACTATTTTTTGGATTTAAAATAAATTTATTGATGGTTTAATTGTAAAATAAATTTATTGGAAATATGAATGTTGAGCTGACGCCCCATGGAGAATTACAATTTCCGGCGTACAGAGCAATTTTATTGAATTGATTGTTTGTGTGGAGTCTATGGACTATGGCCTGGCCGGATCTAGGACTAGACTCGAGTCTAGGACCAGGCACAATTTTTACAGTATACTTGGCACAATTTGCACAATTTTCCCACAATTACATATGATATGTGTGTTTAATTTCTCCGGAGGAAAATAAAATGTAGTGCATGCAATTGCAAGCCCACTTTTGCAGTATCCAACGGCCGCAGCCGCTCTCTGCAATTATTCTTATTGCATTCTGGTGAAATAGTTGCTTTGGATCTTTAATAATAAAATATAATAAAGAACAAAAAGGACAGACATAATTTAATCCACACCCCGCCTTTAAATCAAAGTAAAATAAAAGGAACATTGGCATCTTATAGTCAGTCTACTTTGTCATATGTACGTGTGATTCAAGGATCATGTCGTTTGAAAATTGAAAATTTATTTCTTAATACTTTGAAAATTGAGTTATGAGAAGAAATGGGTTTTTAATTCTTTTCAAGTGGTTTTGTAAACTTATGATATGAGATTCCACACTATATAAATATTTGATCTTGTCATTTGTTAGACTTTTTAAACAATTCTATAGAATTTGTAGAGAGGAAATAATTGCAAAAATAAATTGTTTCATGTCATGGAAGAGAAAGTAGGTCACAAAATTTAATGTTAGCAATAGGTTGGTATATATAGTTGGCAACATAGATCTGTGATAGTACAATCTATTCTACAATTACAATTTTTTTTTGTCAATGGATAGAAAATACTATTGCTTTGGTATATTTTTATTTTGCAAGCTCACTTTCTGTTATTTTGTTTCAGAAATAGAATGAACTCAAAATCACCTCATGCATCAAACTAAATAATTGCAAGTATAATGTATTCTACAACATAAATATGCATCTGTATTCCCGAGCTATTTAAGTTATTAAAACAAAATAAAGAACAAACAGACAATGGCAATATAAAAAATTATCAATTGCATGTTCATGATAGCTATATTCTTTAAATCTTTGGAAATCATTCTGATATCACTATCAGGAGATATTAGATCATTTCTTATTTGTAAAAAAATAAGAAAAAGTACAACAACAATAATAATGATAAATAAATAATAACCATTTAGAAATTAAAGTCAAATGAACTGATTTAGTTCCCTCTTTTTCTCCCACTTATTGAATTGTAAAGAGAAGAGAGCATCATTTCATAGATTTGCAATCATGAGTTTTAGAGAAAGAAAAAAAAAGAGATGCATTATTTAAGAAACAACCCACCAATCTAGCCGACCCTAGTGCACCTCATTTCTATATAAATCCGACCCAATAAGTGATAGAGATGTTGAGCTACCTCCATTAGATAGCACCTCCTCTCTCTTCTCTCTCTTAACCATCTTCAATTTACTACACCAAACAAGCAAAAAAAAAAAAACACCAATTTCATAGCTGATCAGATATCAACCACCATAGCTGCTCAAATTCACCAATTCATCTCTACATATGGGGCTCCAACAAGGTCTGAAGAAGACCTATGCCAACGGGTCGGTGACCCCGAGTACTCGTTCGGGTCAAAAGGAGAAAGTGGTCACATACAAAGAGTGTATGCGCAATCACGCGGCAAATATCGGCGGTTACGCAGTTGATGGATGCACTGAATTTATGGCCTCAGGTGCTGAAGGCACACCGGCTGCTTTTGTTTGTGCTGCTTGTAACTGCCACCGGAGCTTTCACAAGCGAGTGGTGGAATCTGATGCCGACTCGGACTCATGCGACTGTTCCTCCATCTCCACTGCAAGCCGATGATGATCGAACGAGATCATGTTGTGAAAATTGTTTAATTTCCCGTGAATTTTTTGCTACGATTCAACGAATTATGCGAGTTAATTAATTAACTGATCACACAAAATGACCTATTGGATATGGGTTATTTAAGTTTGCTTTTTTGTGATCTTTTTTCCTTGAGATGTCATGGGTGTCTTGTGTTTTGTTTCTCTTTCTTTTTTTTTTTCTTTTTTTCCCTCATTCAATATAAAGAAACTTGAATGAGGAGTATGCTTGAGGTGTTGTGAGAGCATATTATAGGGGTGTTAATTACACAATCATTGTCATGAAAGATTTGGTAAATTAATTAATTTAGTTGCAGTTGTAAAATTGATCTTGAGATTTTGAAGGCGATTGATTGATAGAAGAAATTAATTGTATAAAATGTGGCAGTGGCCAGGGAGAAAATTATTCCTGTTGAAAGCTCTGTAATTATTTTTCTTCAATTCGGTTGAATTGTTCTCTTCTAAGAAATGGACATGTCATTAATTGGGTACTGTAACATTGACAAGCTTGTAGGAATTCTGAAATAGTGTGTGTGTGTGTATATATATATATATATATATAGTGTAGAACTAGGGTGTTCCTAAGTTCACCAAATTCTTTTGTGAACTCAACTCTAAAACCTATCGGATTGACTTCAAACGACGAATCCAAACCGTTGAAATCCTTCTACCTTACGAGTGATGCATCTACATATGAAAATTTTAAATTAGTTTTGCATAGAGTCAAGTGGTCAAAAGGCGTCCAAAAAATGAATGCATTAAAATTAATTTATAAACCTTCTAATTTTGACCACTTGACTGTATACTAAATTAATTCGAAAGTTTAAAATTTCACACGTAGACGCATCACCTGTAAGGTAGAAGGATTTCAACGGTTTGGATTCGTCGTTTGAAGCCAATCCAATAGATTTTAGAGTTGAGTTCACAAAGAACTTGGTGAACTTAGGAACACCCTAGTTCTACTCTCTCTCTCTCTCTCTATATATATATATATAGGATTTTAAGTTCAAATAGTCGATCTAAAGGGCTTGGTGCATTGCAATGTATATGTCATCTTGTACATTAGACTACAAATTGTTAGATTTGAAGTTCATATAGTCGATCTAAAGGGCTTAACATGTTCTCCATATCAAAATGTGCTTGGAGACCAAATTTTATATTTTTTGGAAATTTTTTACTATTTTTTTAGAATTTTTGAAAATCACTGTTTTTCAGAAATTTCTGGACCATAGAAAAACAGTGATTTTAAAAAATTCTAAAAAAATAGCAAACAATTTCCAAAAAATGTAAAATTTGATCTCCAAATACATTGTAATATGGATATCAAATTGAACGGTTTGGATCGGTTGTTTTGAAGTTTTGACCAACAATTTATAGTCCAATGTACAAAAAGGTATATACATTGCAATGCATCATAGCCCAACTCTCTCTCTATTCTATATATATATTTGTTTGTATATGTTTCTTTTTGTAATTTCAAAAATATAATTATGGTTCTGTGTTGTTGCTCTGGATTCATATCTGTAACTTGTTTGCATTATTTTATCAATAAGAAAAAAAATTCAGTGATGCAGTATATATTCACGTTTTAAATATTATTTTTTTGAATTTGTTCAGTATTATTTGAAACTATTGATCCTAATAAAATTAAACGAACATGGAGAACTATAAATCTGATATGTAAAGCTCAACTCATGAAATAGTTCGAAACCAACGGTTTGAAATTATAAAAAAATATTGAGAGAGGTTAAAGTACTATGCATAGCACAAATTGGTCCATACTATGATTCAATATATCCGTTTTCAAAGTCTAAACACTTTGTTCAACATGATCTCCATATAAAAATATACTAATAGATCAAATATTTCATTTTTTAGAATATTTTTACTATTTTTTAGAATATTTTTACTATTTTTTAGATAAGTAGAAAATCACATGATTTAAAAATTCTAGATCATTCGAAAGTAGTGATTTCTACTTATCTAAACAAATAGTAAAATAATTCTAAAAAAATGTAAAAATAGTTTGCAAGTACATTTTCATACGGTGATCATGTTAAACTATTCAGCATTTCAGATCAACTGATTAAATTTTAAAAACGAAGATGTTAATTCATAGTACGAACCAATATATCTACGCTGTGAATAGTACCATTCGTGAAAAAATGGGATGCATTTCACCTGTTTTCATTTCTTTGTGGAAATAACAAATAACATGAAGAATTTTAACAATTTTAGAACTGTCAAATTATTTTCATAGTTTAATCTAGCTACTTCAATTTTACATCCTGCAACAGACCTTGCAAGCTAATTGCAATTGCTCATGTTTGCATCATCCATGCGATTTATCTTTAATTTCAATTTATAAGATTCATTTAATATTTTCGTATATTTTATGTTATGTTCCTACAATCGACAATTATAAATGTCAACATAACAATTTACAACAATATCGTCAAAAAACTAAGCTTGCCAAATTAACAAATATTATGTCAGCTGAGTGAGCCTATGGTGCTATGCATAGCACGGATGGGGTCCGTACTACGACTCAAAATTTGACTTTTCAAAATCCTAACGGTCGATCCAACCGTTCAATGTGATAACCATATGAATATGTACTTGCAAACTAAATTTTATATTTTTTCGAATTTTTTTACTATTTTTTTAGATAGGTAGAATTTTGATGGTCCAGAATTTTCAGAAAACACTGATTTTTCTACCTACCTAAAAAAATAGTAAAAAAATTCGAAAAAATATAAAATTTAGTTTGCAAGTACATATTCATATGGTTATCACATTAAACGGTTGGATTGACCGTTAGGATTTTAAAAAGTCAAATTTTGAGCCGTAGCACGGACCCCATCCGTGCTATGCATAGCACCATAGCCTCACTCATGTCAGCTTTTGTAATTGATTTAAAATTGAAATGAAGATGCTCTAAAATTTCAATAATTTTTTTGAAAAAACAACACATGACGCATCTCAAAGATGCAAATTAGCCTTGTAAATTAGATGTATTTACAAGGGGATGTATCCTTATATTATGATAAATACGTCTTATTTAGGAGAAATGCGGCTCCAAGGGTAAATTTCAAAATGTATTCTGCATTTTTTATTTTTTGAATTCAATCAGATTGTTAATATTGAAATTTCATAGAAATATCTTTGGTTTAAGGTTAAATCCTCTCTAAAAATTAATATGATCCAAATACTTATCCGTAATTATTATGAATATTTTATTCTCATTCTTTACCAAATTCCTATAATTAAATTTGGAGGAGGGATCCACGTACAATATCCTATAGTTACAACATCTTATAACATTATTTTTCAAAGTCTAAACATGCAGTCGATCCAAACCGTTCAACATGATTTCTATATAAAAATATGCTTGGAGATCAAATTTTACATTTTTTTTAATTTTTTTACTATTTATTAAGATGAGTACAAAATTCAATGGTCTGAAAATAGTAGTTTTGTAAAATATTTAATAAATAGTAAAAAAATTAAAAAAAAATGTAAAATTTGATCTCCAAGCACATTTTTATATAGAGATCATGTTGAACGGTTTGAATCGACTGTTTGAATTTTAAAAAATAATATTGTAAGATGTTGTAACTACATAATGTTGTAAGTGGATCCCTCCTCTTAAATCTCATTGGCAATTAGGGATTCTAATTATGGTTGACCCACATATTCATCTCAAGTAACTTTTTTTTTATGATTAACCTTAGTTTTTAAAATTATAATTTCTTAAAATATTAACAAAACGTCCAACTAATTAATATTAAATGGCAGAACACATTTTTTAAAACTAATTATGTTTGCATGGTTGCTTTTGGTAAAGAATCTAATACTACATGTTGTACTGACATGTCTATTTTTTTTTTGGGGAATAATATTGCAGTGTCTCTGAAGATTCCCTTTTATAAAATTGAGAAAATGCGAAGACATCGGCGTGAAGATCGCTATCTCTGGTGTTCTCACATAGAAAACATAAAGAATTAAAGATGCATCTGATTATTAAATTTGGATTTGGTATTTGTTAATTATCTTATCTTGTTATCAAATCAGGTGCTGCCATGTTGTGCGCTCAACTTTTTGAAGCAATGCATGCCTCGCATTATATTTTAAAATATAAAATATTCAACGGTTACAAATATTAAATAGCAGAAAAATCAAGGTCGTACATATTTATTATATATTTAAATATTCAAAATTTTGCCCTAAATATATATATATATATATATAGAGATAGGCTATGGTGAGTTGTGAAGTAAAACGTCGTTTTACTTCACGCCATATTTTCATTTTGAAAATTCAAACAACCGATCCGAACCGTTCAACTTTTTCTAAATATTGAAATGTGCTTGGAGACTAAATTTTACATTTATTTGAATTTTTTTACTATTTATTAAGCCACTTTGAAATCGCTGATCCACTGTGAACAGTAAAAAACAGTAAAATTTTCTGGACCACCGGATCAGCGATTTTCAAAGTGGCTTAATAAATAGGAAAAAAATTCCAAAAAATGTAAAATTTAGTCTCCAAGCACATTTCAATATAGAGAACATGTTAAGCGGTTCGGATCGGTTGTTTGGATTTTCAAAATGAAAATATGAGCGTGAAGTAAAAATGACATCTTACTTCACAACTCACCATAGCCCAGCTCTATATATATATATAAACAATTATACTTCTATTACTCGCATTTTTTGTATGAGGTAACTTAATATTCTAGGCTCCCTTTAAATCTCTCTGAATTGGATGTCATAAGATAATTAATATTCCTGATATATTTAAATGTTCTTGAAGCATTAAGCATATAAAGAAAAATAAAACATTGATTGTGTCTACCTTTTGTTTTATTACTTACTCCGTTAATTTTTTATTTTAAAAAAGACATTAAAAAAAAAGTTCAGTTGACCGCCATTTATGCATATGTCATGTAAGAGGTCTAACACGTGGATATGACATGGAATGCAAGTAAAATATAAATAGAGATTTATCTAATTGAAATTAAAGATAGCTGGCTTCTAATGCCAACAAGAAATATTGATAGTTAACTTATGAATTTTTTTTTAATTTTTTGGGCGATGAATTAGATCATCAAATTGACAAATTGCAATGATTTATTGAAGTACTGAAGTCCCCTTTGGAGCAGAGTATTCTTCCTTGTATAAAATCATATTTTATTCCAAGAAATATGTAATAATTTTTCCAATTTGACATCCATAATAAAAAACGATCTTAGTATACTCCAAAAGGTGCTAAGTCACTCCATGATTTAATTTTTTTAATTATGTATATTAAAATTTAATTGAATTTTCTTTTTTAATTAAGTATATACTTCAACTCTGTTTATAAAACATTAAATGTTTGCTTGTAACTAAGTAGTTAAAGTTGCTAATTATAGTTGTGGGAGAACTTAACTTCAAATTCCACCTTCTACGTTATACATTTTTTCATTTTATTTTTCAGCCTTCTATTTAAAATATCTAGTTCTGCCCCTGCCATAATTGTAATTTTCTTCTTTATTTGTGATCATTACACGGTAAATATTTCTGACTCCTCCATTATGTTCAGTAGATTCAAAACACATAGTGCTAATTACATATGTATTGTATTTTACTGAGCAGATACCAATATAAATACATATATTACGTTAATGTCAACATTCAAACTCAAATCCGCACTAAATGAATATTGATGAAAAAGGTAATAATTGACGAATATGGGTTCGGAATAGATAAATAAAGGATAAACTATAAATAATTAAATATGCAAGACCGATAAAAAAAAATAAGACTTTCATAATAATATTTAAAATGGTAAGGTATATATATTCCAGAGACAATATATGCCGACATTTTTATTAATATCCAAAGTTTAATACAAATTAATAAATATACCCGCAGTTCAAGGCAATATCGAAATCTACCCAAACCGGCCATTTTCTGGCCGGCCATGTACCTTCCCTAAGCCGGCCAGAAAATGGCCGGCCATGTACCTTTTTTTTTTTTTTTTTTTTTTTTTTTTTTTTTTTTTTTTAGAGAGAGAGACACTATGACGATCAAAATATTGAAATCTAACTCTGAAAATTTGAAATTTTTGTTTAAATTATTTGTTATATTACTTCTTTGAGGAGGGATCAAGTTACTGTTAGTAAGTAATAATCTAGAAGTCAACAATACGATAATTTAATTATATAAAGCTTTGTTCATGAATTGAATGATTAATAAAATATCATTTTGTTCTTTGAGTTTTATCGAATTATGGATCATTTCGGCATTCGGATTCGAAATGAGTAGAACTTCATAATATAGATGATAAATACTCTTAATAGTCACTGACCGAGGTAATTAGCAAAGAACACTAATTACCCAATTAAAGGTTAGTATGTGGATTAAATGATGGTTAAGTTTTACTGACCATAGACAAGGAGTTGTCAATTTAATCACATAGATACATGTTAGAGAACATGATATTTGACAGACCCCGAATGAAACATTATACGGAATTGTGTTCGTGTCATTAATGCTTTCATTCAGTGTTAAGTTCTACAGTATGAGGTATTCATCTTTCCTAACTAAGAGATGTGTATGTGTGATTGTTACCTAACGCTATCTGTAAAAAGTAGCTATAACGGTAGCTCTTCGGTATACATAACTTAGCTGAGGTAGTGATGGTCTACCAAAAGTACTATTGTCCCTCGTATTTATTATACGAGTTATAGTGTCACTGGGCCCCTTGATAGAGTAAGAATATCTGCTAGCAGTATGAATACAAGAGTAATCATATTTGATAATCTGCTCAAGATCAAGAAAAGATTAATTTGCAAGGATGACACAAACCTACCTTGAAATTAATCTGACAGCTATGAGACAAAAGAATTAACACGAGTAAAATAGTTTACTGGATCGTGATATTGTACTGTACAGCATCATCTGTGTAATTGGATGGTCATGATGCGTTTTGCCAGATGCCTCTCATGATTATAGAAGTTAAAACGGTTTTAATTCTATTTACCAACATAACACAGATCCTATCGGGTCACACCAATAGGAGTTAATCGGAGAATCTTATTGATTGATTATAAATTGATTATGATCAATAATAAGATGGTTTATAATTAATTATACTTGATATAATTATATTATAAATGTCATGTAAAAATGACAAGCAAAAACATTGGTTAATTTATAAACGTGTATGACACGTTGTATAAAAGTTAACCGGTTAATTTATAAACGTGCATGACACGTTGTATAAATTACCGAAATCAACAACCGCAAGAAATATAATTATTCAGAATAATTATACGGATATTAGTTGTGTTCGGGGCGAGGGCATTCTGGTCTTTTCAGATTCGTCCTTATCCGCATGACACGTCATCGATCCTATCCACATGACATGTCATCAATCCTATCCACATGACACCTCACCCCTAGGTGGCATGCCTTGTCATGGGGGTAGTTTGGTCTTTTCACAACATTTCAAAGGCTATAAATAGAGGGGTAGGGGTAGAGAAAAATATAGAAATCTGATTCGACTCGATTCGATTCGGTTATAATATCTTTCTCTCCCAAATAGTGTTGCGGTTTAAACGAAAGTTATACGTATCTGATACGTATTATCTTTTGAGTTGTTGAATAGTGTTTACGGGATTTCGGTGAATAGTGTTTTCCCGAAAGTCGCGGTATTTCTGTTTTGCTTATTAGTAAAATCAGAATAACTGCCGGTCGGGAATTCTGCTATTTCGTCTTTTTCCCGTGAATAGTGTTTTTGCGTAATACCGCGGTTTACGGTATTTCTGGCAAAAGAAATAAACCGCTCTCTAGTTAGTCCTGGTGGATAACCTATAGAGGCACCATATGTTTGGTGCTCCGAGAGAAGTCATTGCTCCGAAAGAAGACATTGCTCAGATCCGGTCTTCTCGCTCGGTCTGCATTCCAATTGTAATTTGGAAACAAGGTATAAATGTTATATAAATTTATTTACTTGGTAAATAGATTTAAGTTTTAGAAATCAATTACGGGAGTAGATCTATAAACTGATTAAAAACAAGTAAATACGGTTTTACTACTTTGGGTCTATAAAGGATTAATCTGGTATGTATCTCTCGGTTATTATCCGACATACTACTTAATCTATGATCTGAATGAGTAAAGTTTTACTTACGGTTTTTAATTTAAGAAAAGGATTGAACAGGTATGTATCTCTCGGTAGATTATCCGACATACCACTTCAATCCTTTTGGCTTGAGTTAGAAGTAAAATTTTTATTTTACGGTCTTTCCGCAGCTTAAGCCTAATGGCTTTGGGTAGCCTCAAAACCCTACAGTTACAACAACTATTTTGTTCATTTTCAAAGTCCAAATCGTCGATCCAAACCGTTCAACATGATTATCTAAATAAAATGTGTTTGCAGATCAAATTTTACATTTTTTTGAATTTTTTTACTATTTATTAAGTATTTTACAAAAAATAGTCATATTCAGACCATTGAATTTCTGACCGGCTATGTACCCTTTTTTTTTTTTTTAGAGAGAGAGACTATGAAGATCAAAATATTGAAATCTAACTCTGAAATACGATAAATTTTTGTTTAAATTATTTGTTATATTACTTCTCTGATGTATAATTAGCATATTTATACTAAAATACGATAGATTAATTGAAATTATGTTGAATAACACTAAATTATGTTAAATTACGTTAAATTACATTAAATTACGTTAAAATACGGTAAATTACGCTAAAATACGATATGAATAGGGACGATATCTTCACTGAAAAGGAGAAAAACAACGATAAAACTTCAAACGGTCATAAAACGGCGCTCGAGTGTCCGATTTCAGCAAATGAGCACTTTTCGGAAAGCTTGCGAAAATGCGCATGCGTCTGTGCCAGCGATGCCGGATTCCGAAATTCAGAATCGCCAAAAAACAAAGGGAAGAGCCTCAAAACTTGAGTTGAAGTTTCCGATTAAGATTTTCATTTCTATCATTCAATCCAAGTAGCTCAGTAAATTAGTTACATAATGAACTTGCAGATTACCAATTTTTACTATTTTTGAAATTTTTTTACTATTTTTTATGATTCATGAAAGATGAGCAAAATCAGTCTACTATAGCGTAATTTTGTGTAGTTTAGTGTTTTTTTTTACTGTATTTCAGCATAATTAGCGAAGTTATTGTAATTTAACGTAATTTAGTTTAATTGAACATAATTTATTGTAATATAGTGTAATTCAACATAATTTCAAGTATTCTAGCGTATTTTAGTATAAATATGCTAATTATACATCAAAAGAAGTAGAGGAGGGATCAAGTTACAACAACTATTTTTTTCATTTTCAAAGTCCAAATTGTCGATCCAAACCGTTCAACATGATTATCTAAATAAAATGTGCTTGCAGATCAAATTTTACATTTTTTTGAATTTTTTTACTATTTATTAAGATGGGTACAAAATTCAATGGTCTGAATATGACTATTTTTTGTAAAATACTTAATAAATAGTAAAAAAATTCAAAAAAATGTAAAATTTGATCTGCAAGCACATTTTATTTAGATAATCATGTTGAACGGTTTGGATCGACAATTTGGACTTTGAAAATGAAAAAAATAGTTGTTGTAACTTGATCCCTCCTCAAAGAAGTAATATAACAAATAATTTAAACAAAAATTTCAAATTTTCAGAGTTAGATTTCAATATTTTGATCATCATAGTGTCTCTCTCTAAAAAAAAAAAAAAAAAAAAAAAAAAAAAAAAAAAAAAAAAAAAAAAAAAAAAAAAGGTACATGGCCGGCCATTTTCTGGCCGGCTTAGGGAAGGTAC
The DNA here is from genome assembly GCA_011114355.1 of Carex littledalei. Lineage (NCBI taxonomy): Eukaryota > Viridiplantae > Streptophyta > Magnoliopsida > Poales > Cyperaceae > Carex > Carex littledalei. The sequence continues at coordinate 4,685,615 of CM022095.1, read as the reverse complement.
ATGGCCGGCCAGAAAATGGCCGGCTTGGGTAGATTTCGATATTGCCTTGAACTGCGGGTATATTTATTAATTTGTATTAAACTTTGGATATTAATAAAAATGTCGGCAATATATGCTACATCACTGAATTTTTTAAAATTGATTAAACAATGCAAACAAATTCCAGAGATTTTAATCTAGAGAAACAAAACAGATCCTTAATTAGAATTTTCAAATTACAAAAAAGAAAAAAAAAAACTTAAACAAAATCTTAAAAGAGTTGAGATTAATTAACAACAATTTAACTTCAAAATGTTGACAACGGCTTCTCAAATAAAATATAGAAGTTTAAAAATATTTTAACTGTCGGATTTAAGAATTATAATCTATTTCATAATTAATAAGATTGTCAAGTTAATATTTGATGAATGGGACCTAATTAACCCTAGAAATACATTCTTCGACATATAGTAAGGTTGAGAATATTTTGTTAGTTGCCCACGGCACTGATTAATGATTATTTCATACGGAAATTTATTGAAGGTTTTGTAGAAACAATGGACAACGCAATTTAGATATTGTGATGAATTTAGGGATGCATCCAGACTTTGAAATTTATGTATTTACTCAGGTGCACAAATCTTGACGATGATTGAAATAGTCCATGTAGAGCTTCGAATTGAATTTGACTGGATCTCCACGGAACTCCGCCCCACGCCTACCAATTGAAAAGGCTCGTAATTAATGTGGCAGCAAGCTGCCCGCATGCACTGGAACAACCAACCTATTATTTGAATTTTCCTTTTTTTTTCTCATTTATTTAGAAGAAGATGGGCATATGATATCTTTGTCAAATTTAGTTAGAAATGACAATCTGACGAGTCCGGCTGGATTTGGATAAAATCATGTTAAATTTGGGTTAATTTGTTGGGAACGAAGACGGATGTTTGAGCCCAATTTTGTATCACAGTGGTTTGAGATTACATGTTCATGCTGTAGAGCTTGATTTTAGCTTTTTAACTAATGTTGAATCATTTTAAACGGAATTTGGAACAAGTTATCGTTAAAATACCGATAGGGTACAGTGCGGTCTACATGTGCGGTTGTGGATGCCTCCTCAACGGAAGAATTATCAATAATTTGGCCACAACCACAATTGTGCGGCCGAAATTACGGGTAAAAAATTGATTGAGTCTAGGGTTTTGATTATTTTTAGATACTTACACTAAATTTGAAGTTATTATTTATAGTTTAGTTTCGATAAAGTTTGATTTAGGGCCGACAACTTAATTAATTTGGGTTGGATTATTTTTGAGTAAAAAAATGTCATTTACATGATAAAATATTGGGTTATATTTTGAGTATCAGGTTAATTTTAGTCAATATTGGACTAATATCGATTGTTTGGAGCCCAGTTTTTTTAGATTACGGGTAAAAAAACAAAAAAAGGAGTTCGAATCATCTCGGATTCGGATTGTTTTGCATTAAGAATTGTTCAAGTTGTTTCGAGTTTAATTATAGTCAACTCATATTCGAGTAAAGTGAATTCAAACTAGTTTAACTTTTTAAATTTAATGAATCTGATCTGACTTAAATTCAGGTTTAATCGGGCAAGTTCTTATTGTCGAATAAAAAGTCAATAAGCATGTTAATTCTCTTCTCTTGATGTCACACTCCAAATACAGGCATAATAGCCTGCCGCGTATATTTATTAAAATATATGCACAAGACAGTGGATCTTTTATATGCATTACCAATAACAACATTACATATTAACCACAACCCAATATTTCTTACAAGATTTATCTGACAGAATACAACAAACTATGTTTTAGAAATGTTTCCCGCATCATGTCAGTTTCAACAACCCAAAACCCCATTTTTATGTGGTCATGTTGTCATATGCAATCCAAAACCGTTTCTCTATATCCATGTAAGAGTGAGGCTATGGTGCTATGCATAGCACGGATTGGGTCCGTGCTACGGCTCAAAATTTGACTTTTCAAAATTCTAACGGTCGATCCGAACCGTTCAACATGATTATAAAATGAATATGTACTTGCAAACCAAATTTTACATTTTTTCGGATTTTTTTACTATTTTTTTAGATAGGCTGTTTTTGGATGGTCCAGAATGTTCAAATCAAGTGATTTTCGAAAAAATAGTAAAAAAATTCGAAAAAATGTAAAATTTGGTTTGCAAGTACATATTCATTTTATATTATGTTGAACGGTTTGGATTGACCGCTAGGATTTTGAAAAGTTAAATTTTGAGCCGTAGCACGGACCCAATCCGTGCTATGCATAGCACCATAGCCTCACTCTCCATGTAATAAACTTGAAAATAACTCAAAGGGTGGGAGGTGAGAAATAATAATAATATTATCTCCCAGTGCGAATTTGCCACAATCAGGCCACTGGACTTGCAATCAATCCATATCCAGAATTAAATCCTCGCAACTTGACATTATCAGTTCAATTTATATATATAAATGAATGCAAATGCTCAATCACAATATTCAATTGAATCTCAACTCACATAATCTCAAATGAAACTCAACAGAGATATATTTGGTTTAAACTCAGATTATCAGATATAGTAACACAAACAGATGACCCACCAACTTGTCACACGGGTGGCCAAGCTAAACCCACACCTGCCAATACTTAGTACCCTCCAATGACCCTCACATGATGTGTTTAGGCTTAAACCGTTTAATAAGGCCTGGTTAATAGTCAGATAATATTTCACATGCCATATACTCAGAGTTCGTAATTTCCAATAAATAATCAAATTTGTCATTATCCCATACGATAATGACCCACGAACAATAGACGCTAAATAATAGTCACCATAATCTCCTCAATAACCGGTCACTGTCGTGTGATCGTAGAACACAATAGCCGCTCACAATGATGTAACCGAAGAACACAATATCCGGACACGTAATGTGACCGTAGAACACAATAACCGCTCACTATCATGTGATCGTAGAACACAATATCCGGACACGTCATGTGACCGTAGAACACAATCCCTCATCCCAACCGGTACTGGGAAAATTCATTGAGGGCCATCAACCTAATGCGCATATAGGATCTAGACCAAAGTCTAGTCATTATACTAGACTTTGTAGAACTCAACACACACAATACATTAGTGACTTTCAATCATAATTGACAATAGGAGATAATACCAAACGACAATCCATACAACACGATGATGGGTCAATAATATCATATATAATCCAGTTATAATTTGATTGGGCTATGCACATGATGCAACAATTCAAAATATGCAGACAATAATTCATTTAACATGACAAATAAATAACAATTTAATTCTTAAAAATATAATATCAAACAAGTCTAATAACCCCACATCTGATATTGTAGACAGATAGAACGAGAAGTTGCTGACGATCGACTACGTATTCGTGCGAATTTCGTCGTCTGAGATCATCTCATAAATTCTTTCTCCACGCCGAATTTGGGTTCCACTTCTATCGGCTTTGGCTTCTTCTTTTTTTTCTCTTTCATTTCATTTTTTTTCTTTGTTTTCCGTTTCCTTCCTTTCTTTTTTTTTTTTTCATTTTCCTAGGTTTCCATTTTTTTTTTCTTTTCGTTTCATTTTCGGTTCTAATCCGAGAGATGATTAGAGATATATATATATATATATATATATATATATAGGACATGGCTAGCGTGCTACGCGTAGCATAGAGCACTCCGTGCTACGGCTTACTTTTTGAGTTTTCAAAATCCTAACGGTCGATCCGAACCGTTGAACATGATCTCCATATTAATATGTACTTGTAAACCAAATTTTACATTTTTTAGAATTTTTTTACTATTTATTAAGCCACTTTGAAAAAACACTAATTTGTACACAACTGTAAAATCTGCTGGACCATTGGATCAGCAATTTTCAAAGTGGCTTAATAAATAGTAAAAAAATTCTAAAAAATGTAAAATTTGGTTTACAAGTACATATTAATATGGAGATCATGTTCAACGGTTCGGATCGACCGTTAGGATTTTGAAAAATCAAAAAGTGAGCCGTAGCACGGAGAGGCCCTATGCTACGCGTAGCATATTAGCCAAATCCTATATATATATATATATATATATATGAGATTGGCTAATGTGCTAACGTTATAACTTCGGCCGAAGTTATAACGAGTCGTTTTTGCAATTTCAAAATCCAAACAACCGATCCGAACCGTTCAACATGTTCTCTATATTGAAATGTGCTTGGAGACCAAATTTTACATTTTTTGGAATTTTTTTACTATTTATTAAGCCACTTTGAAAATACTGATCCGGTGGTCCAGAAAATTTTGCTGTTTTTTACTATTCACAGCAGATCTGCGATTTTCAAAGTGGCTTAATAAATAGTAAAAAAATTCCAAAAAATGTAAAATTTGGTCTCCAAGCACATTTCAATATTTAGAAAAAGTTGAACGGTTCGGATCGGTTGTTTGGATTTTAAAAACTAATAAACGACTCTTATAACTTCGGCCGAAGTTATAACGTTAGCACATTAGCCAATCTCTATATATATATATATATATATATATATATATATATATAGAGATGAGCTATGCTACTACGTGGAGTAAAACGCGTTTGTACTTCACGCCGTATTTTTATTTTGAAAGTCCAAACGACCGATCCGAACCGCTCAACATGATCTCCATATTGAAATGTGCTTGGAGACCAAATTTTACATTTTTTAGAATTTTTTTACTATTTATTAAGCCACTTTGAAAATCTGAAAATCCGGGTGAACAGTGAAAAACAGTAAAAAATTCTGGACTGCCGGATCAGTGATTTTCAAAGTGGCTTAATAAATAGTAAAAAAATTCTAAAAAATGTAAAATTTGGTCTCCAAGCACATTTCAATATGGAGATCATGTTGAACGGTTCGGATCGGTCGTTTGGACTTTCAAAATAAAAATATAGCGGCGTGGAGCACCAACGCGTTTTACTCCATGTAGTAGCATAGCTCAATTATATATATATATATATATATATATATATATATATATATATATATGTTAATTTCATTGGAGAGAGGTTACTAGGATGGCCAAGACAGGAAGCGCATCTGCTGAAATCCGAGACTGGTAATAGTAATCCTGAAATCTCTGTAATTTGAATCCAGCCGTCAAACTGTTCCGAGATGCGTGCAAGAAAAAACCAGCTGTTTCGAGATGCGTTCTCGGAAAAAATTCGATGGCTGAATTCGGATTACAGGGATTTCAAGATTACTGTTCATTGGTTTCGGAATTTCAGCTGATCCGAATCCGCCAAAACAGGCCGCGTGGCCTTAGTGCCACGTCGGTCTTTTTTATTTTTTTATTTTTTATGTTTACACATCTTATGAATGAAACCTACAAGTTTTCTTAATTTTACACTTAAACCCAATATTGTTTGAAAGAAGTTTAGTTAAACCCTTATGTTTTTCTGAATTGATGAATAAAATCCAATATTATAAAAAAAATATTAAGATTTTCGAATATTACACTTGATATGCAAACGTAGCAGTAGAACGAGTGTGACTACACCGTATCTTTCACTTTTTCAAGTCGACACCACCTAGAGAAGTGTGCAGCCGAGAAGACACTGAATCAAATCGAACCGAGAACTGAATCAATCGGACCATGACAGTCACCATTCAGACGTCCAATGTTTAAATTATGAAGTGATACATAGCTAAAACAATATTCTTTGTATTAAAAATTCGGTAGAAATATTATTTATGAATATATGAATTAAAAAACTTGAATCTATTTTTATTTAAAAAAATTATGAAGTGATGTGTTTATTTTGATTTTGACCAATCGTTTTCCATTGTTTGACTCATCAATATTATATGCAGAAGGAACAACCATCGAATGATATATTAAATATCTTTCAAGACTAGTGAAGCTTGATGTCAATTTTTTTAGTCAAGAGGGTGACTATAGTTGGTAGTTTGGTATATTTTATCTTAATGTGCTATTAAATTGGTCAAAGCAAATACTAGCCAAATGTCAAATCAATGAATCATGTTGATATGAACGGTATATTTTAATGCAAAATTAATCAGTGACAAGACCAATACTATCCAAATGTCAAATAATGTACCGACAACCTGTCCCGTTTTATCCGGATTAAATTGTCACCATGGGTCCATGGCCGACATTTTTATTAATATCCAAAGTTTAATACAAATTAATATTTATGCCCAGAATCTAGTCCAATATCGAAAAATGCCCAAGCCGGCCAGAAAATGACCGGTTTACTCCCCTCCTAAGCAGGCCATTTTCTGGCCGGTTTACTCTTTTTTTTAACCCGCAAAAAACCCTATATATACCCATTTTTCTCTCTCTCCTCTCACAATTCTCTCATCTCTCAACCAAATTCTCTCTTCTTAGAGGTAATTTTTTTTTTATCTAATTTAATTTTTAATTTATTTATTTTAGGGTTTAGGTGTTAGAATTTAGAGTATATTGTTGTAATTTAGTGTAATTAGTTAAGTTGACCAATATTTAATGTATTTTGGTCATTTTTACCATAATTAGGCTGATTAAGCGTAATTTAGTGTAATTAGCTAAGTTGACAAAAATTTAGTGTATTTTGGTCATTTTTACCATAATTAGGCTGATTAAGCGTAATTTAGTATAGTTAGTACAGTTGACCAATATTTAGGGTATTTTGGCGTTTTTTACCATAATTAGGCTAATTAAGCTTAATTTAGTGTAATTAGCACAGTTGACCAATATTTAGGGTATTTTGGCCTTTTTTACCATAATTAGGAAAATTAAGCGTAATTTTACCGAAATTAGCACAGTTGTCCAATATTTAAGGTATTTTGGCCTTTTTTTTTATCATAATTAGGCTAATTAAGCGTAATTTTAACGAAATTAGCACATTTGTCCAATATTTAGGGTATTTTGGCCTTTTTTACCATAATTAGGCTAATTAAGCGTAATTTTACCGAAATTAGCACAGTTGTCCAATATTTAGGGTATTTTGGCTTTTTTTTACCATAATTAGGCTAATTAAGCGTAATTTTACCGAAATTAGGTTATTTTAGACATCAGGATGCCTAGAGCACGGTCTACCCCGCTTCCAGTAGTGGACGAGCCGATCAGTACCAGCAGCACGGAGCACATCAGTCCTCTCCTGTGGATTCCCCACAGCGAGCACCGAGTCTCACTGGCTTCTCGTGAGGTACGTTCTTTTTCTTAGATTTTCTTTAAATTTTGTTGGGTTTAAATTTTATTATGTTATCACCATGCGAATTACATTTTTCAACGCAGGACACGGGTCTTTTAGATGTGAAGTTGCGGTGCGTTCACATGCACTACTACGATATGATGGCCCCGTACCTCATCAACCTGGGTCTCTACCAGGTTGTGGACATCGTGCGGACAGAGAGAAGCATCATCAATGATCTCTCATCGCTGGACTGGTGGAGCGATGGCGTCCCGAGACGCACACGTTTCACATGCCATTCGGAGAGATGACAGTGACTCTCCAGGATGTGAGTGCTCTTTGGGGTTTGCCTATCCGTGGCACACCCGTCGGCGGCGTCTCTGACAGCACCAAATTCGGGTGTTATGTCGAGGAGTTGTTGGGAGCTGATCCGGACTATATCATTGGGGACAATGGGAGGTCCAAATTTCATTTGCGGATGACGAGATTACGACAGCACTTCAGCACGGGTCTCTCGGCGGATTCCACCGAGCTGGAGATTCAGAGGTAAATTTTATAACTTGCTTCTATTAATCAATTTATAATACGAGGATTCTATTAGCATTTTTATATGTTTTGTATTGCAGATATACACGAGGCTACGTGATGGACCTTTTTGGTTCTGTCATATTTCCTGATTCCAGCGGTGACCATATACCGATGATGTATCTCCCGCTGCTGCGAGACCTTGAGCAGCGGGACCGTACAACTGGGGTGGGGCTGTCCTGGCGTATCTGTATTTTCACCTGTGCCGTAGTAGTGAGGTAAGTCACCAACTCTTAATTTAGTATAAAGTATTTAATCAATCAATCCATCAAAATACACTGACGTGTAATGTTCTTGAAAATTCAGCCGAATGTGAAGCAGATGTACGGGCCGGTACTCTTGCTTCAGCACTGGTCGTGGTCACGGCTACCAGTGGGCCGTCCTATCCCCAATGAGGTGCCGCAATGGGGAGAGCCGAGTATGTGGATATGCCCGGCATACGGCAAGAAGTGGCACGATGGCCACAACTACTTGGATCGGACCCACGGTGCTACTGTTGGGATCAGGTCAGTCCAGTCAGAGATCCAGAGTTTGCATCCGTTCTTGTTGAGTGGACGCCCTACGAGCAGTTGTACCTGGAGAACCTCTTGCCGGGCAATGTGGGTGACCAGCAGGAGTAGGAGATGTGGTTCTACCGAGGTCCACTCATACACTTCTGGATAGTGGAGCACCACTACCCAGATCGGGTGCTCCGCCAGTTTGGTCGACCGGCGTTCATTCCCGCAGACCCATCTTTGCCTAGGTCCACGCACAGAGACCTGCACAGGTAAGTCGTAGTCTATTGTCAAATTTCTCATATTACTTGATAGTTTTGTATTGCAACTAACGTCTTCCTTACAGGATGAACCACCGAGGACGGCTGGATAAGGACTGGAGCACACATTTTGATGCATACTACAGGAGGGCCCAGTTTCCTCAGCAGATAGACTTCTATCATGAGCCAATGGGATCATTCAGACCCAGGGAGATCCCCAGTTGAGGTAAGATACTTGGTACATGCAGATCTGCATGGCCAGTGTCTATCTGCAGGGCGATTACGGTGCCCATCTCCGCGACAGGATCCAGAGTGATGATGGTTACCATCCCAACGGTCATTCATTCGCTCGCCAGGTAAAGCACCTAAAACTACATAGTTTTTCTCTAACTTAATAGTTCATTAAGGTTTGATTTGACATGCCAATTTTGTTTCAGCTTTTGTCGGGGATCAAGGAGTGCGCTCATATGATCTCCACAATGGGCAAGAAGAACTGGCGATATATTGGGTACCGCATTCTCAAGAAAAATGCAAATGCGGTTGAGGATGCGGGCACGGTGGGAAGATCGTCACGATGCTGCGAGACGCCGGAGAGAACATCAACTGGCGTGAGATAGATCCGACCGAGCCTGACCAGGGCCCGATTATTGGACAGGAGATGCCACCTTCTCCCGATTCGCATCCAGAGTGGGACTACCATAATTGGATATTGTCCAACGTTGGGTGGCAGGGATGGTACGACGAGCATGGACGTCCGGTGCAAACTCAGGTATGTCATACTTCAGTATCTGTCAGGTTTTAATAAATTTCTTCATTCAGATCAAATTTAATAATTTATGTGTATGATTGCAGGGTCCGACAGAGATGCCGCCACAGCCACCACCTGCGGAGACCGATACTTCTGAGTACGAGTCCCACTCGTACAGTCTTCAGGACTTTAGGGTATACGATGAGGATTTCATGTCGGCACCGTTATGGCCCCGATATGGCACAGAGATGCCGCATGATAGAGAGGCTAGTGGTAGCGGGTCGCATACTCAGTCCGCCTTTGAGACTGAGTTCGCCGCATCTATCTTCAGTACACCTCCGCCAGTACAGACTGTCTCCCCGGGCGATGCCATATGGGATACTGCCGAGCGGATACGCAGGTCTGCTGATGCCCCAGATGAGGCCGAGAGAGACGGAGCCTGGCCGCGCTGGCGCCGGGCGAACGCCGGAGTACCGCCTCAGCGATGGTCCCCCTCTCCGTTTTAGTTGTATTTTTACTAGTTTTGTACTATTTATATTTGGTATACTATTTATGTTTGGTATATTTTGATTCTCCTATATTTCGGTTCTTTTGTATGTGTGCTTTTATGATACTATTTTTATATTTTACAGGTAAAATAAATTATCATGATAATGCTAAACATAAAATATTACAACATTAAAATAGTAGTACAACATAAAAAATAAACTGAAAAATATTTAAAACAATTGCATAAGTGCGTTAAATAGCAAAAATAAACTCATCAAGATTAAACCGACATTTTTATTAATATCCAAAGTTTAATAGAAAATTACGGGTTTAAAAAAAAAAGAGTAACCGGCCAGAAAATGGCCGGCTTAGGGGGGAGTAAGCCGGCCATTTTCTGGCCGGCTTGGGCATTTTTCGATATTGGGCTGGATTCTGGGCATAAATAATAATTTGTATTAAACTTTGGATATTAATAAAAATGTCGGGGTCCATGGCAACTTGAAAGGTAACTGATAATTGTTTTTTTGTTGACTTTTTGTATAGATTATGTGACTAAAATAAAAAATTTAAGTATAGTGACTCGTAAAGTTAAAATTAGGGGTGTCGGTACAATACGGATAAGGTGGAAACATTTTTATACTCATACCCATTAAAAATTAATCTTATTCATATCCTATCTTTATTCATTAAGAATTGATCTTACCTTACTTTACCCTACTCTTATCAGTTAAAATTATCGGATAACAAAACGGTAGCGGATGAATAACGAATAATACTAATATAATAATTAATTTTATTATTTTTTACAAATAGACCATCAAAACTCATTCATTTCACACATATGCAATCACATTACTAATATAAAAATCAAAATACAAATATGCAATCAATTCCAACTAAATTATTTTTTTATCAAAACAAGAAAATTCAAAAACATGAATATCTTTTCAGACAAATTCAATTATTTAATAACAAAACATGTAAATAAAAGTAATATGATTAGCATTTTTCTTATAACAAAAATCATATACTAAATAACAAAAGTACATAAAAATTATTGCTCAAACTTTATCATATGATCATACAAACAAATAATAACATCACTAATTATTACTAAAATATTATAATATAATTTTATTTTATATAATTACCCTATTGGTAACGGGTACGAAATAGCCCTTATCCGTACCCTTACTGTCACACCCCGAGACAACCCGCCACGTATTTCTACGTAAGACATATGCACATCACATACATTATCAATAACAATATAAATAAAGCCACATTTATTTCATAATAAAAAGAGTTTTAACAAACGATCACGACAGACATGGCTAATAACACAACACTGCCATTCCCGCTTGGTCTCACTCTTGTACTTGCTCGACTCCTTCCTCTTCATTATCTGGAACCCACATAAAAGTGGAATGGATGAGAAATCGAATGTTTTCTCAATGCGGAATTTAGTTCTAGCCCAGAGCTTATAAAACCTTTACTTATTCTCACAAATATGAATATACATAATTAAAATGCGTATGCTTCTTCTAATGCAATGCATATCTTATCATTACTTACTACTTTCATTTACTTTTAAAATTCTATTAATCTATTTCGTGTGCCTCACTAGACGGTGAATTCATATGCCGCTAGGTCTTGGCGGTGATAGGACCGCTTCCGCCTACAATCACGTCCGTGACAGGACCGCTTTCGCCTACAGTCACGTTAACGAGGGGTCCAGTCGAACACTAGACCCAATGTATACATCCCAATATGCAAGCATATCGGCCCCTGTTCAGTTTCCTTGTTCGTTCATGTCATGCACTTTTATTCAATCACAATTCATACCATGCTCAACACATCCTATTCATGCAAGTCCATTGGTCAATGTATGAATCCTATCCTTTCATGCAATTTATTTATGTGCTACTCAAGTCATACGAATTGTTCGAAAAACAACATGCATAATTCCAACTAATGCCATGATAAATAAACAATTGAATGACAATAGGCAAGTAAGATAGTTTTATAAAGTCTAGGAAACCCGCACCTGATATCTGAGTGAATCCATGATCGTCTCTTACATCGCTTAAATCTTTAAACGTGAAATCTAAAACATAAACATACATTTAATTAATAATGTTTGAATCCAATTTTTGTTTCCTAAAAACCCTTAGTACAATATGTCATTAATCCTAGTTTACTATTTAAGAAATTATCAAGGATCTTAATTTGACTGTTTTGATTAATCACATATTAGATATTATACTTTTTTTTAATTAAAAATTCTGACAACTTAAATTCGGCTTAAAATACTTTGATATCTGATCTCTGTTTAGTATTACGAGAATGAAAGAAATTATAACTAAAATAATTGATTTGTTTTTGGTACCTTAATCCCTAACATAACTGAAAGTTTGATCAGTTATAATAAAAAGAATATCCAATTAAATAAAAGAATAAATTTAGATCTTATAATAACTAAGAAAATTATATTAATAAACAAAGATTTCAGATTATATTATAATTTCAAAGAAAATAATATTCAATAATAAAGAAATTTCCAGAGTTTTAATAAACTTAAAGAAATTACTATTTATCAAATTATATGATCTCGAATAAATACTAAACTCAACACATTAAAAAGAAAGTTTTCAGATTTTAAATATTATTTCTGAAATTCTTAAAAATAAAGAAATTTTCATATTATAATTAGATGTACTTCTGAATTCTTATAATCTAAGAATAAAATTTATTCTAATTAACGTATCCTAGTCAATCAATTTATGAAATAAAATAATGAAAATTACTAGTACCTTTAGTGCAGAGATTTCCAACGCAAGGGAGAAGTTCAATTCTTTTTGACAAAATAAAAGAGTGTAGTTTGGGTTCTTTTGGATGGTTGTGAAGTAAGAGCGAGAGAGAATGGAAGATAATCAAATAGATTAATCGGATAATTAGATGGGATTGTGTTGATCATTTTTCTGAATTTATTGGATTGTTTTGTGTCTTAGTCATGGGTTAATCGAAATGCATACGACATGATTAATCAAAATATATAATAAGAAAGGGGAGGCGGCAGTGACAAATAAATGAACCAAAATTACTTTCTCCATTGAACACCGATAATAAAGGAAAATATATAATTTCAGCAATTAATTATCATTTATATTTTGGAAAGAATCTTTTGACATTGCATACTTGGCATTTTTCTTATTGGAGAGAGCTTATTTAGAGGAGAATTAAGGACCAGAAGATTCCGTCTCAGATTAAAACTTAAATATATTTTCATTTGATCAGATAATTAATCTCAATTTTACTAACCGTAAAGTTTAATGAGACAAAATTAACAATGAAGTAATATTCAGTCATTATGAAATTTTACGTTTGATCTACAATTTTAATAGATAATATAAAAAACATACGATCAAATATTCATGCTTTAGAGAAAGAAATAAAAATAACTACTCTATTATTTTATTTCTTTTGTTTTTATATAAACAATTATATTGATTTAGAAGCTTTATTTTATTTTAATGTCCATTCTTTAAATTACGTGGTGTTACACTTATCCGTTTAGTTAACGAAAAAAAAACTTACCCATACCTGTCTTATCAAATACGGTACAGGTAGGGTAAACAGGTAAAAGGGTAGCATTGACACCCCTAGTTAAAATAATTCATATGTGTTATAGAGTAAAACTTGGTGACCTCTAAAAAATTACCTCAAGTAGTCAGAAGATTGATGGTCACATATACTGTACTCAACAGTAATCATTATTAAAAAAAAATTATTATTGTTTTTTAGCTAAGGTCATCTCTTCCGTGCAAGTAAATGAGTTCCATCATTGCACGCTAAATTAATGGTTACCATAAATGGAAACATTACCAACATTTCTTTTTTGAAGCATGAATTCCACCGACATTTCTAGATTTGAAAGCCCCATTTTTTTGGATTGGTTGCAAATAAGTACAATCAATAAAAGTAGGAATTATTTCAACTCTTTTATGAAAAAAAGAAAAGTTGAAAGACACACTAAGGACCTGTTCGGAAGCAATCTCACCTGTGGGAATTCAAGGAATTTTGAGTCTTGTTGGAAATCTTTCCATTTATCCATTCGGCTGTATTTTAATATGAAATTGGATATGAATTCTTATTTCTATTCCCATTTCTATATTATTTTGTGGGAAAAAAATTATTTGATCAGACTCAATTGTTTGTAACATTTCGTAAAAATATAATAGTGATATAATTACTGAATTAGAACATTTAAAATTTATTTTTGTAATATTTTATAAAGTTAAATACATATATGAAAATTGTTATATATAATTAAATTATTTCAACAAATTTTCTAGTATAACCGTTCAGAAAAAAATTGAAGAGGCGCTAGACGGTGTCGGAACAGATTTTATCTGATAACAATTTCTATTTAATAATTATATTAAATCCACGGTTTCGGATCAGTTTTTCTATTTGTCATTTGAACTCCCGATAAATGCACCTCTTCTAATTAATGCACCATTTCGATTATATATAGAGATTAAAATATCAGAATTTATAGACATCTCTTCTCTCTGTGTTCTATATCCGAGACACTTCTCTTCTCTCTGATCAGTTGAATTCGAATTCCGACTACGTCGCAGTGATTTTGAACTGTCGTTGCAAACTGCTTTGAGATTATGAATATCTCGCTATCAGGTTATCGGACTTCTCTATAATCTGTGTTTTCTTTTTGTATGGTTGATTTAGAATTGGTATTGCATATTGGATTATGATGACATATTTAACGGAATAGCGGGTCTGAGGTTGGAATTTGATTTATCCGATACACGGGGGCTGCTAGTCGTGGTCGGAACCGATATGCGGGGAATGCTAGTCACAGTCGGGTTCGATGGTTGAAAATGATGTGACTTGTTTTACGGATAACCTAGATCGACGTGTTATCGTCGGTTAAATATGCATGCATAATTTGATATATATTTTTGTGGATTAATGTTGTTAAAATTAAGTCAATTATAGAGAAGCGCGTCGTTAAATAACCGGTAACTGAGCTTTGTAGCTGACTCCATTTGTTATTTTTGTTTTTATTTATGTTGGCGACGTAGGTTGACGGGCCAAGGAAACGTGCAAGGATAATGTTATTTCAAAAGTAGTTGACTCCATTTGTTATTTTTGTTCTCATAATTAATCTCATGCGTACTCGTACCTATGGGTTCCCACTTTTTCAAAAGTAGGTACTCATCCCGTGTAATCCCGTGACAAACGAACAGACTCTAAGGTTGTGGTTCACAATCCGTTGTATAATAAAAAAAATAGAGGAAAATAAACAAGAGAGTCAACCGAGTTCACCTTCTCCACATTCTAATTAAAAAATGGTCCAAATGATTAAATTCTACATGGAATTCACTTTCTCTTCCTCTCACTCCCCGCCTCTCCCCTCAAAATATTCGATTATGGAGTAAGCAACTGTCCTCAGTTAGAGGGGTCAAACTCCTATTACCCTCTCTTCCCATTCCTTTACTTTTTTTTTAAATGATTGGTGGAGGTCTAGCCTACCAGCTTTCTTTAAACCTCTGTTTATATTAGAGAGAATTTCACTACTTCGTGAATTTCGAACCCATGATCTTTCACATGAGAGTCATGTGTCTTTGCTACTAGACCAAAAACTAATTCTCTCCATTCCTTTACTTTTAATACCAGTATTATGAAACATGCCCTAAAAAAAAATGTGCATCATGAATCGTTACTTCGCTTTTGTAAATAATCTAAATTGTTGCAAACATGTACTAAACAAAATTTCATGATGTAGTGCTTTTTTAGGACCACATTAATTTCAAGCCCAAGAATCATGCATCTAAGTTCAACCTACCTTGCCTGACTTTTGGGTCTTGAATAAATTTCTAAAATATATTAAAAATAAAGAATATTATCTTCTTCTTTTTTCTAATTTGTGGAGCCTATCGTTGTAAAATCCGCACCATCTATTTGAGATCAGAAGGTCTTCATCTGACATGATTTTGTGCTGCTTCCAAAATTGGTCCAAAGGCTCCTGATTTTTTTTGTATAGTAGGCATAGTTATGACGTCACGTGCTATGATGTAAGATGGGTAGCTAGCATAGTTGTCAGTTGTCACAAACTTATTTTGTTAATATTTTAAAATATTAAATTCATACAACACGTTTGAACTTTGAACTATTAATTTTATTGTTTTTCACAAGGAATGGCTCCGTATGGAATTTTATTTATTTTTAAAATTCATTACAAAAAATCCCAATCATTTGTAAAAATAGGCAAATAAAATTTATTAAAAAAATGAATTGTAGGTGTTCATGGTTAAGAATTTTATTTCATACAAACATATTGAATAAATTATAAGATTTTGTATAGACACGTCTCATGAAGAAGAAAAATATGAATATGTAAGGATTCATCGTTTGATTTAAAATTTTGATATGTTAATAAAAAAAATGTGCAATTTATGAGGATCTACAATAAAATTTTGATATGTTAATAAAAAAATGTGCAATTTTAATATGTTAATAAAAAAAATGTGCAATTTATGAGTAGAACTAGGGTGTTCTTAAGCTCACAAAGTCTCTTTGTGAGCTTAACTCAAAAACCTATTGAATTGGCTTCAAACGATGCATCTAAATCGTTGAAATCGATCTACTTCACGAATGATGCGTTTAGATGTCAAATTTATAAATTTTCGAACTAACTTAGTATAAAGTCAAGCGGTCAAAAAAGATGGTTTATAAGTTAGTTTTAATGTGCTCATTTTTCATCATTTTTTACTGCTTGACTTTATATTAAATTAGTTTGAAAATTTATAAATTTGACATGTAAACTCATCACTCGTGAAGTATATCGGTTTTAACTGTTTGGATGCGTCGCTTGAAGCCAAACCGATGGGTTTTTGAGTTAAGCACACAAAGAGACTTGGTGAGCTTAAGAACACCCTAGTTCTACTCTCAACATATTTTATCAATTTCACAATGAATTAGTGCATATTTCAACCTTAAATGCCACTTTATCAATCACACTTCTACAAACCAATATTTTTCTATTTACAACTTTGCATCACTTAAAATTCAACAATTTAGTTAACAAAATGTTGGCATACAGTAGACAATTTTTTTCTTGATTTAGATTGGATCTAAGATCCATCAACCGGTTGGCGTTTAATTTATTCACAAGCCCACCATGTTATTTCTAAGTGGCATCCCCTACTCTTTGTGCATATTCCATATATTTTCTTGTAATATAAATACACCTACTAGTACACCTAAAATTAGGTCTTACTATCAGATTTCAAACCAAACAATTTAACATGGCCAACCTGGTGGAACAAGACACTTCTTTTCTTTGGGACCATTTTAGTGGAAACAAAAGGGAAGAAAAGAAGATGAAATAAAAACAACTTTATAAAAAAGAAGAAAAAAATGCAAGGTTTTCATGAGCAAGTTGGGGACAGGTACAATGCATGACATGGATTTCACAGAGAAACAATAAAAAATTATGAATCAGTTTTTGGACCCCCTAAAGGAATTACAATTACATGGTGTCAGTGTTTTTGTCACACCATGTAACGCTCACATTCGCCACAGAGGATCTACAATAGATATTGTAGTGTAGAGAAGACTTGTATAAAATGGACTGGGCTTTGGGCCTTCTAATTTGAATACAGTTTAGGCCGAACTAAAGAGCTAAAAATACTAAACTCTCGTTTTTCTTTTTTCTTTTAAATTTTAATGCATATTGTTCTGTTTTAAAACTCCAAGCGATTGTAATATATTTAATTTTGATTTCAATTATATTGAGTTTGAACTTTGCGTAATCGTGCCTGAATTTTCTTTTAGTTTTGGCATTTCTTCAGAGATTTTGTAATTTTTTTTGAAAAAAAAGATATATAACCCGTTTCATTAAAGAAACTTAAAAGTATTACAGCTCCTAATATAATTTGCTCTTACAAAGAGGCAAAGAGCATACCTAGATCTATCCAAGATCTCAGAAGGATGCATGAGCAATGTTTAAGCTCACAAGCCTATACAAGGCAATTAACAGTATCAGTTTTAGTACCACTGACAGCTTACTTTTGGCTATGTTTTTTTTTATGGTTGGCATAAATAATGCCAACAAATGCATTGATAGAAAATGTTTATATACAAGGCCCTAGGGTTACACTTATACAGCTAACTAATATATACAAAATTACATAAATGACCTCCCTATATTCACACTGAACATGTCCAAAGAACAATCTCCATAGCCGTATCATTGATGAGGCTATGCACTAATTTTCTTTTGTTAGAGAAGAGTTTTCTATTCCTCTCCCGCCAGAGAGCTCATGCTCCTGCCGCTCAAATTATACTCCAGCGCACCCTTTGTCTCAGTGATAGATTATAGTGTCCCTGAATCCAAATCTGTAGGATTCCTCCATCATTCCCGATCGCAATGTTGTGATGAGCACCCAAGCCCCTCCAAAATCCCCTTGCGAAGGGGCATTCCCACATGATGTGATCCCGCGTTTCTGTCACGCTGGAGTCACATAAGTGACAACCCGACTGAACTATGCACCCTCTCACCATAAGAACTATATGTGTTTGGATCTTATTCTCCAACTTGAGCTATAAGAAAATTCTGACCTTCATAGGAACCTTAATTTTTCAGAGCCTTTGTTGTGTCGAAGATCTGAACCCCTGGTCGTGCATAGTTGCATAAGCTGATGCATACGAAAACCGACCCGTATTGGTTCATCGCCAAATGATTTCACCTTCAATCCTATCCACGGAATTTTGTTAACTATGGATCTATTAGTTTTGATTCTATTGGTCATTAATAGAGATTTTGTAATTAGCTAGAATATAATAATTAGAAAAAATATGTTGGAGATAAAAGAATGAAAATCAGTGGGAGATGCATAGGATGATTAGATGAATATGTGGAGACTAACAAGGAAGTAGTACTTGGGGACATTTAGAAATGTTACAAGAGATGGGCTATATAAATCTACATAATACTCGTTGTAAATGAATATGTTGAATGTTGAATGAATGAAATGAAATGAATTTTGTTCTTTTTATGTTTTCTCTGTATATAATTTATCCATCAAAATACTTATAATATCACAAATTATATATTTCGCTGCAAATTATCTCTAAATCTTCTCAATACATGATCCATTTCATTAGGATCATGACAGAATTTCCCAAATTATAGTCAGATTCTCTCTGAAAGGGTCATTTACACATTAATTTCTGTATTTAAAAAAAAAAAAAGATGGTTCAATCCCTAAAATTTTCCTTCTGCTGACCTCTTATCTCATTACCGACCCTCAATTTTTCTCTCAAATGTCTTCTTGGCATCCTATACCATCGTGTAGATTCATCCATCTAACGGCAACCTCCGTTATGTTTTGAGTATTTCTCATTTTGTTCATAACCTCCTTTTATTTTCATTTCTTCTTTGCATAATTGAGAATCCATCGTGTTGTCAAGAACAACCGTCACGTGTAATTTTGGTCTTTCGTGCATTTCATTTAGTTATTTTTATTAATATTTTTGAGGAAAATATTAGTTATTTTTATTAATATTTAATAAGTTAATTAGTAATTACATCTAATTTATATTAAATTTATGATGAATTTTTCTCTATTAATAAATTTTACGGCAGAGTGAAGTAGTTAATTAATGTGCCATGCTGTGTGTTCTAAAAAAAGTTGGAAACTCAAAATATCCCTATCAAACTTTGCACTACTTGGGAGTAAAAAGATGGTGTGAATTCCGACTATAGAAATACTTTAATATTTTGCATATACGGAGAAACATTGTGTCTATACGGATCTAAGCATTGCTTGGGGTGGCTTAGCCGTCGCACCTATAAATTATAATTATGCATTTTTGTTCCTTAAGTTTGTAATTATTACAAGTATGTATATCTTTTAGCTTTTCTGATAAAATAAAATTACACTGCAATAACTTATTTAGCCCCTCCCGCCCTCTACTCCAATTTCAATTTTCTAGTTCCGCTTCTGTCTATATTCTGTCTATATTGTAATATTTTTGTGCATACCAGTCATATCTACCACACGAGCTGATTTAAGCTACCCAATTTCGTTGAATGTCTGAATCATGTCACTGATACGGTAATACCTGATTGTTATCAGTCAGAAAAAAGAAAACAGGTTTAATTAGTACAAATCTTCAGTCTGAAAAGTGTAGGAAAGGAGAGGTAAAAAGACTCTTCAAGATAAAGGAAAGAAACTAGATCGTCCTTATCCCCAGAGGCGAAGGAGCTAACGTGTAACAGGGGTAGGCATTTGCCTACTCTTGAGAATTTTTTTTGTGGACCGGACTTTTTGTTGGACTTGCCTACTTCTGAAATATTGAGTTGCATACCCCTGATCCAGAGCCCAGCAAGAATGGAGATCAATAAAAAAAAGAAAAGAAAAACTAAACCTCTGCTCTGCTTAGAGCCTGAGACGCGCGCCTGTGCGGGATAAAAATGAAAAATTTGGATCGTTGCTGCGCGAAGGAGAAAGAATCGTCGCATGTGCCTGCTATCCCTAGCCGCCTACTGGTACTGCTGGTACATCTTAAATTTATTTTTAATTGGTTCTGTCTCAGGATCGGTTTATGTCAAGTATCGGATGCTGTGTTTCTCATTGAGAATCTGAATGTTTGAATTCAATTAAGTGGAGTGTTTGAATTTATTTAGTAATTGTTTGTTAGTACCAATTTAGTAATTGGTTGTGAGAATGATCATTGTTATTTAGTAATTTTATGATCATTTTATCAATTTTCATGCATGATGCATCTTAATTTTATGATCATTGTACTAATTTTATGATTATTGTACCAATTTTAGTAATTTTAGTAATTATACTCAATTGTTATTGTACTTATTTTGTGTAGTTGTTATTTAGTATTAATTTTAGTAATTGTTTATGAGAATCTGAATTTTGATTTTGAATAGCAAGACCACAAACATAATAAATAGTTAGATGTGGATCAAGGATGCCAAATGTCAAATTGAATCAGATAAAAATATTGTCAGTCTGCCGGATGAGGATTTAATCTTACTAAAAACAAGGTGCTAAGCAATTAGGTGAACAAATTTAATAAATTTAATAATTGACTATTTGACTTGTAGGTAATATTCAGCATGTTTTATGGAAACAACGGCTCAGAATTGCATATGAATCCGCCTAAGGTCTTTAAATTTTGTTATTGTATCCTTCAAGCAACAATTTGATTCATATGTCATTGATGACCTGATATTTGTTTGCATTTCCTACAGGATTGGAGTATCTTCACAAGATGTGCAATCCACCGCTAATTCACAGAGACGTAAAAACCAGCAATATTCTTTTTAAGTAGCATGAGTTGGTCTCTCAAAAGTAGCATGGGTTCGGGTCATTGCATTTGACAGCTTCAGGTATTGGGGCATTTTCTTCATGGATGATCCAGTTGCTTGTCTGGTTGAGTGGTTGATGGTTATACTCAGTTCAGATTTGAGTTATAGTTTATTTAATTTACTTGGGTTCAAAGCGGATTAGTTACACGTCATCAAATTATACAGAAAAATAAAATACCTTTGGTGTTTAATGGCACAGTGCCACTGGTACGGTACTAGTAATTACCAGTTTTCTTCTAAATTATGTTTAATGGCATATGAAATTTTTTGATGGCACAGTGCCAATGGTACCATTTCTATTTTTACTACATTTGAAATGCTTACTATTTTTTTGAATTGTGTCTTGAACCCGAACTCGAATCCGAACCCGTCAATTTATTCGAATCCGAACTTGACTTTAGTCTACTCCTGACTCAAATCCTAACTTCGCCACTGCTTGTCCCCTAATTTCTTCTGATGATATAGTCGGCGCGGAGAGGGTTCGAAGACTTCAAGGAGAAGTGCTCCCTTTTTACTCCATTCTTCTCGTACTCCGGACAGGTACAAGAAAGTTAGCAATGAAACCACATAGAATTAGAAGGTTAAAAATATGTTTTTCTCATAGAAAATTATAAACTTAATTATGATATAAAAAATTATAAATTTATGTCTTATCTTAAAATTTTCTTTAAAACATGCTACACTTTAAAAAATATATATATTTAAAAATATACTTAATATTCAAAATAATTATAAAATTATATTTGATCTTAAAATTTTGTCCAATCCTTATAGACATTTGTCTCTGTCCCTGAAAAGTGCAATGATGTCAGTGGACTGAGGGAAGTGCTGGTAAATCCGCCTTTCAAATGAAGTGTCTGTAGATACAACAGGACTAGAATTAGAGTGTTCTTAAACTGACTAAGTTCTTTTGTGAACTTAACTTTAAAATCTATCAAATTAGTTTCAAATGACAAATTCAAACTGTTAAAAATCATCCATCTTACGAGTAATGAATTTACTTTTGAATTAATTTATTATAAAGTCAAGCTATCACTCTGATAATCTTTTTGGCTGTAACGAACATTATTCTATTTACGTTAACCTAACTAGTTTGAAAAAAGTGAATGGTCAAGAAGCATGATAGCGGCGCTTTCTCAAGAAATTTCCAGAATTAATTGCTGAGTTTGTAGTTTGGATAGAGGTTTGATTTGCTACGGAGCATTTTTATACAAGTCACGTTATGTACGTGGGTGATAAAGATTTGTTGAATTAATTTTAGAGCTGTTTTTAGTTGTTCCAGTGGCGCAGTGCACGAGTGTCATTATCTTCCAAGTTTCTTTGTATGTTACTTTTTGTAGTAGAATCAGGGCTCATCTTAAGCTCACTAAAAGTCCTTTATGAGCTTAATTAATTCTAAAGTAATCAAAATGATTTCAAATAACGAATCCGAACTGTTGAAACCAATCTACTTCACAAGTGATGCATTTACATGTCAAATTTATAATTTTTAACTTAATTTAGCATAAAGTCAAGCGGTAAAAAAAAAATGAAAAATGAACGCATTAAAATTGACTTATAAACCTTATTTTTATTACTGATTGACTTTATAATAAATTATGTTGGTAATTTATAAATTTGACATGTAAATATATTACTCGCGAAGTAGATAAGTTTCAACAATTTAAATTAATTATTTAAAATCATTCTAATAAATTTTAAAATTGAGCTACCAAAGAACTTGGTGAAGTTAATAACTCCCTAGTTCTACTCTTACTTTTGTATTGGTTTCTGGTTGTACTTCTTAGGAAAGATTATTTTATTTTGATTGTTTAAGATTCTTAAACAATATACTTTTGTGTTTGTGGCCTTTGAAAATGAAGGCAGGTGGAATTAGTTCTAAACTCTCGGGCGGAGCAATGGCGAAAAGGTTCGCCCTCCCTACTGGAGATGGCTGGCACTTGGTCACAACCCAACGGCGACATTCTCGGTACGCTACACGAGGCAACAGGTACGCTACCCCCCCTTTTCACTGGCGACAGCAAAAATTTAATTACGATAGGACACGAAACCAGCGACAGTACACTGTAGCACAGAACGCTTACCGTCGTCAGCATAATCCTAAGCCTAGGGAACCACCATATCGCCTGCCGTACCTACAGTATCACTATTCCCGGCGAACCCATAACCCCCCACGCCCCCTCTACAACCTACTGTCCCGTCTATTCCCCAAGCACCCCAACCCTCACCACTACCCTTTCCCCTCCCACCCGGACCTTACAAATACCACTTACGGTACCACGCACAACTCACACATTACAAACCCAAACCCACACCACCAATCCGCCATGGTTAAGAACAAGCAACGAGGCTCCCTCACCGGGCATACCCCACCGGTCCCCACTCCCCCACCACCACCACCGGCAATCCCATCTCTCATACCCACCCCCGCGCAACCTACACACCCGACAGGCCCCTATGTTCCACCAGTGTCGTGGCACCAGTCGGCTTGGAGGTTCTACATGAACCAGAACCTATGGACCTTCGCTACCCCCCTGGAGGATACGGGCACAGAGCCCACCTTGGCCTCTGAACACATCCCCCTTCCGCTGTGGCCTAACCCAAACCACCATCTCTGGCGCGATCGATGTTACAAATGCCTAGAGGTGGGACATGATTAGACCGACTGCCTAAGTAAGGACCGGGTATGTGCCCGCTGTTGGACCTCCGGCCACCAAGCAAAAGAATGCCGTCACACACCCATTGCCAAGCGGCAACGCTTTGACCCGTTGCTCCCTAGAGGAAACATGGGGGAAGCTGATCTCCCTCCCAACTGGCCAGAAGCAGCCATGATCTTCATCCCGGAAACACAACACATCAACAACACTAACAAGGAACTCACCCGGGCCATTGTCATTGATGCCCGGCTTCTGCCGACACACGACTATGACATCGTCCAATCGTTGTTA
Source organism: Carex littledalei (assembly GCA_011114355.1). Lineage (NCBI taxonomy): Eukaryota > Viridiplantae > Streptophyta > Magnoliopsida > Poales > Cyperaceae > Carex > Carex littledalei. The sequence goes on along the minus strand of CM022095.1, from coordinate 4,661,491 downwards.
ATGCAGGCCTACAACACCCCTATCCCTCTACCACTCACCCACTTGGCTGACGCACGGTGTCTACTTCTCTTAGCTCTAGGCACGGACCGTGACCGGTTCCTGCGCGACCACACACACAAATTCCAGGAATATGGTCTCATCCCGTACCCGTGGAGTTTAGCAAATGATGCCACACCCCTTGGCCTTCGATACAAAGCTTGGATCGAACTGAAGCGACTCTCGCCCCACCAGTGGAATCTCGATCACCTAATACCGGCGGTTAGCACATTCGGGGTAGTTCTCGAACACTCCACAATGCAACATGTTGGGACCCTACACAAGATGATGGTCATTATTGTGCTACCGGACCTTGCAAAACTCCCCAAGTCAATCATGTTCTGGGAACGGGGCATGCTCAAGGGCATCGAAGTGGTGGTGCATTCTTGGCTAGAGGAGCCGGTTACCCTTCCCCCTATCGTTGACACCTCGCTGCCCGATTCACTGTTTGAGATAGTTCGTGCAAACAATCTTAAAGTCACAGCAGACCAGGGCAAATACGCGGGGGACACCGAGTTAATTTCCTTCGACTTCCATACGCTCTTCGCAATTTGGGAAACCATGCCACCGGGGAAGCCAAAGGATGACATAGAGGCCAACCTGCGCAAAAGCCCCCTCTATTTACAAAAAGAATTAGCACGGGTGAAGGCAGCACAGCAAGCCCCCCTCGGCACCTGACTGAAACCGACGGCGGGGGTACCAGCGCTTGCATCAGGTCAGGCTAATGGACGATCAGGGGGGGGACTGGAGGGACCATTTCTTTCCCCCACGGGAGAAAATGGGGGGGGCGGCTAATTCTGAGGAGCATTTATTGTGATTTGCCTCCCACCCAGCACGCGGATGTCACTGGCACCCTCAAGGACGGGCATGCGCTGCCATTGATTGAACCGGCTAGTTCGGGTACAAACCAGGTGAACAGTGGTAGGACCCCAGGCCTATCGGAAATAGGAGAATTTGAAATTCACGCTCCTGGCCGCGGACTGCACACGGGCCCATCATGGGCTGATATGGCTGAACATGAGGCCCAAATGTTAAGTGAAGGCCTTGATCTGCAAATCATTAAAGCAACCCCTGTGTTAGGGTCGACTGGACCACTAACCACAACTGGGCCGATAGCCGGCTACAAGCAGAAAGGCAAAGGCCCAGCAGCGGCCTCCAGTGTCACTCCAGGCAAACGAACAAGGAAGAAACACACTAAACCCGTTCCTGCAACGGACCTAAGAAGGTCTGTTCGGATCCAAACACAGGGGCCCGTTAAAAAATTATACACCCCGAAAAAAGATGGGAAGGCCATCGCGGGTCCGAGCCGGGCAGGGGAGTTGGCGAAAACCGTTGAAGATGCCGCAGTTCTACAGGCACTGCTAACGAGACAATAACCACCACCCCCTACTAGAGGACCAAATCCTCCGTGTTAACCTCTACTATGGTACAGTGCTGCCGGAGGCCGGTCCAGTCGCGCCAGGTGGTGACTCGGCTACCAAGGCGAGTACTGACTCGGCTACCAAGGCGAGTACTGACTCGGCAAACAAGGAGGGTAATGGCTCGCTTGAGGGGTCGAACGTGAGGGCTACGGGTACTGACAACATCTAGGAAGGGCTCACCATCTTCCTTCCTGCCATGGAAGAAGAACCGTATAAAGAGCCAGAGGAGGAAGTCGGGCCCGTAGAGTCAGAAGCAGCGCTGGCCACACCTACTAGGGACAGTGAAGTTGAGGAAGGTGAATCTGTGCTGGATGGCTACGACTTCGAGGAAGATAAGGATCTTCTAGATGAAGGAGACGAGGGAGGCGATGCCTCTGCCTAAGTCTCCCTGTAGTTTACTCTAATCCGTTTAGGAGTTTTTGTGGTTTGTGCAAGTGTTTAGCACCTTATCTAAAACTTTTGTAACTCAATGATGTCAAACGAACCAAATGCAATGGAATTTCAATTTAAGATACCTTTTAAAATCCTTAATTGGAATGTGCGTGGGATTGGTGATATTAACAAATGTGCTGTGATTAAGAATAGTGTAATAGATGCAGATTGTGATTTAATTTGTTTCCAAGAGACAAAATGGAGTGAACACTCAATATTTCGCGTAAGACAAGTGTGTCCTCTAAGATTTAGGAACTATGTCACACTTGATGCAAATGGCTCAAAGGGGGGATTTTACTCGCGTGGAGTGAACCCTTTGTTGCCCAGCAAACAATTATTAAAAATTATTCTGCATCAGTAATTCTAGAGCGTGGAGATTTTAAATTTATGCTAACATCTGTCTATGGGCCCCAGAGCGATCAGGAGAAACTGATCTTTCTCGATGAGATTAGGCGACTCAGGAATGATTTGCTCTGGATCAAATTGGGCGATTTCAATATGATCTGGTCACACGCGGACACGACCGCACCCAACCCCAACCTCGGTATAATGTTACAATTCAACAATCTCATCCATGATCTAAACCTTTTTGATATTCCTCTTATTGGCTGAACCTATACATGGTCGAATAGACGGCCAAACCCAACCCGACTTTCTCTAAATTGGATAGAGTCCTCATTACATATCACTGGAATGCCATGGGGGCTTCCTTCTCCCTTCACGATGCCCCGCAAACCGCATTGGACCACTCTCCAATGATTTTGCATATGAAACCACATACCCAGCCGGGCAGAAGACCTTTCAAATTTGAGAATCATTGGCTAAAGCATCCGGATATCGCAGCCATTGTCCGGAATGCATGGACCACAGGGGCAACCACCATTAATACGACTAGGAGGCTACAGAGTACGGTGCAAGCAACACAGAGAGCGCTCCGGAGTTGGGCTACGGATACATACAAAAAGCGCGATACCTACCTGCGCAGAACCAAATGGGTGGTACAACAGTTGGACCATGCAGAGGAGGTAAGGCAACTGAATATGGGTGAATTCCAGTTGCGAATTTCACTAAGGGCACACATTTTCAAATTAGCAAGTGAGGCAGAAGAGCAATGGAAGCAAAGATCGGGAGCGAGGTGGCTCAAGCTTGGTGACAACAACACCAAGTACTTTCATGCGGTCGCAAATGGCCGGAAGAACATTAACACAATTTCACTTATAAATGAGGAAACAGGACAACCGACACCCGCGGATGATCTTAATTCGGTAATCTTTACTCATTTTCAATCACTCTTCGGTGCTACCACAGCTAATCGTCCACCCTTTGACTTAACGGGAAGAGTAGGGCCACAATGGACGACCGAGCTATCCCACCTGGATAATGAGGTCACGGAGGAAGAAATTCGTGGGGTGGTCCAAAGGTTAGCAAAAGGTAAAGCAAGTGGGCCTGATGGTCTACCAGCGGAATTTTACCAAACCTTTTGGGATATTGTTGGGATGGATGTGACCGAATGTATTCAGAGTTTCTTCTCAGGGAACAACATAGGTCCCATAAACAGAGCAACCATCACTCTGGTGCCAAAGAAACGGGGGGCCTCGTCCACCTCGGATTACAGACCAATCAGTGTGATAAACACGTCGGCAAAAATCATTACCAAAATAATGGCAAATAGGCTGCAACCCCATCTCGAGAGATTGGTATCCAATAACCAGACTGCTTTCATTCAGGGAAGATCCATCATGGAATCATTTGCGGTAGCAAGAGAATACCTTAATTTCTTCCACAAGTTAAAGATACCCTCTATCCTCTACAAGGTTGATTTCGCTAAGGCATTCGACACAGTCGATTGGTGTTTTTTAACCAACTTGTTGGTTGAGCGAGGCTTCCAGCCCAGATGGATCTCGGCGGTGTTGAGCATCTTAAGGACCTCCACCTCAGCGGTTAAGGTGAATGGCAAACTTACCCCTTACTTTAAACATAAGAGGGGCTTGAGGCAGGGTGACCCGCTATCCCCCATGCTATTTATACTACTAACGGATTCCCTTAGGTGGTTTATTACAAACTCTATACCAGTAATGCACTCCCCCATGGTAATACCTCTGAGGCCAATCCAGTACGCGGATGATACAATAATTTTCACAGAGGCACACCCCACATCTCTCAAAGTCCTGACAAAAGTCCTACACATCTTTGGAAGGATTACCGGACTTCAAATAAACCTCCAAAAAGGTAATTTTGTTCCCATTGCGATTCCAGCGCGCCTCGTGGGAGTGGTGGAGCGGATACTATCATCCCAAAGCACGAGTCTACCGATCAAATACTTGGGCCTACCATTATCCTTTAGGAAACCAACTAAGGCGGACTTCCAGCCGCTGATAGAATCAGTCCAACACAGATTGGCGACATGGCAGTCAGCATTTCTATCTTATGGGGGTAGACTGACTCTGATCAAAGCAGTACTTATGGCCCTACCGCTGCACTACATGCAGGTAATCAAGATCCCCCTCGGGGTCATTAAACATATAGATAGAGCACGAAGGCAATTTCTGTGGAGAGGAAATCAGACGTGTACGGGTATCAACTGCCTAGTAAGCTGGGACCGAGTATGTACACTCAAAGAAAATGGAGGAATGGGTCTCCTGGATCTAGTGACACAGAATCAGGCGCTGTTGACCAAATGGCTTTGGAAAATAGACCGCGATAGGCAGGTACACAAGCCATCGAACTGCTATATCAAGTACGCAACTCCAGGGAGCTACAACCAAGCCAGCGACATTCATACTTCTTACGATCCATAGTGGGACTGCTCCCATTATATAGGGCGGCGGTTCGATCGGGGGAAATGGACCGCGACGGGATACGGGGCCCGGTCTTTTGGAATTGGACAGCACACGGATTGTTCACAACCTCCTCTACATACGCCATGTTGCACAATAGTGGGGTGCTTGATCAAACGAACCTAGTGCTATGGAAAATAAAGGTCCCAACAAATATTAGAATATTCCTCTGGGTGGCCGCGCAACATAAACTGCTAACACAGGCAAGTTTGAGAAACAAAGGTTGTACGGTCCATATTGGGTGCCACCTATGTGGTAATACGGAGATAGAAACAATCGCGCTTCTCTTCATGGGCTGTGAATACTCCCTTCGGTTATGGCGATCCCTACAGCGTAGACAACCACAGGGAAGAGCACACAGGAGCCTGCAAGTCTTTTGGTGGATCCACCGCCTAACTATAATGGCCACAAACCGAGATAAATGGGACATTACATGGGCAGCAGGATGCTGGGCATTGTGGAAGGAGCGCAATAGAAGATTGTTCACTCGCAAGAGCATGAGGGTGGAGCAACTTCTAGACCACGCCAAGCAAGATATTAGGAACTGGAGTATAGTTAGATGAGGGGTCGGTACACGGGGTACTACCATATTAATTAGGTAAAACAGGGGATGTAATTAAATAAGGATGTGTGTTTGTAAATAACTTTTTAATCAATCGAATTGTCAGCTTTGCTGACCTTCAAAAAGAAAATGAAGGCAGGTGACCTTGTTGAGGTCAGTATTTTCTTTTAAAAAAAACATCAATTGTTTGATTAAGATTGAATGGTTTAGAATATAGTTTGATTAAGTATAAGAGGGGATTTTTTATAATATGATGTGAAACCTGAGTAAAATTAGGATGTTTTTAACTTCATCAAGTTCTTTTGTGAACTTAAATCTAAAATCTATCGGATTGGCTTCAAATGACGAATTCAAACCGTTGAAATCCATCTACCTTGTGAGTGATGTGTTTACATATAAATTTTTTAACTTTTCGACTTAATTTAGTATAAAGTCAAGTGATCAAAATTATAAAGTTTATAAATTAATTTTAATACATTCATTTTTTGAACATATTTTAACCACTTGACTCTATATAAAATTAGTTCGAAAATTTAAAATTTTTGTATGTAGACGCATCACTCAAAAGGTAGATAGATTTTAACAATTTAAATTTGCTGTTTGAAACCAATTCAATAGATTTTAGAGTTAAATTCACACAAAAACTTGGTGAACTTAAGAACACCCTAGTTCTACTCGTGAAACCTTCTTATTTTGATTGGATAACTTACATATATCACCAATCCACCATGACAATCCTCTGTCATTATTTTTGTGGCAGATGTTTAGTCTAGATGAAATATAAGGTTTTAGACAATTTTAACTATTACGAAAAGAGTCTCTTATTAAAAACTCCACATTCAAAATGCGATCTTATGCATGCTCTACGTATATCACATGACACAATAAACGATGAAAGGTTGATGCAAGTACCAACTCAAAATATGAAAAAGACAAAAAATCATGTAGTAAATAAAAAATATAATTAATAATTTGAAATGAAAATATTTCACGTGGATATTGCGGATAAAATATTAGTATATTTATAAAAAAAAAAAGAAATACAACGAGTAGAACTAAGATGTTCTTTTACATCTTCTTTGGATGGAGAGTAGAGGAAGGAAAGAAAGATGAAGAATAGAAGGGATTGGAATGAAATAGAAAGGAAGATTAACATATTTAATCTATTTATGTTTGAATGATTAATGAGGAAAAATAAATTTAATTTTCCTTTCCGTCTTATTTTTTGTTTGGTTAATTAAAATTTAGAAGGTTAATGAGAAATTTGATAGCTGTTGTAGATTTATGACAAAAAAACTTGGATGATAATAATATATGTAAGATATAGGATTGGACATTTGTGTCATTTTTTTTGAAAATATAGACAACAAAATTTCTTTCAATCCGTTACACCCCAAATTGGAAGGAAAATTGATTCTATTAATTATAATCATGCAAGGTTAAACCTTTCACCTCCGACATAATTTTGTCAACCAAACACAATTTGAGAGAATTTTTTCTTTTCTTTTCTTTCAATTCCCTCCCTTCCTCTACTCTCCATTAAGTTCACCAATTCTTTAGTGAGTTTAACTCAAAAAATCTATAAGAATAATTTTAAACAATGAATCTAAATTCTAAACTGTTGAAACTGATCTACTTCATAAGTGATGTGTTTACATGTCAAATTTATAAATTTATAAATTAATTTAGTATTAAATTCAAGGTAAAAAAAAAATAGATTTATAAGTTAAATTTAGTATGTCCATTTTTTATGGTTTTTTTACCGCTTGACTGTATACAAATTAATTAAAAAATTTATAAATTTAGCATACTAAATGTTGAAAGGTAATAAAAGCCGATCATTAATATAACTAAATTTTATGCGCTCCACTGATCGCTACATTATGTTGCAATTATACTGGCCGCAGAGGATCTAGATAAATATAATTGAGAAAACTCGTTGAAACCAGAGCATTGAACCATCTTCTCATAAATTTCTTTCCCACATAGGTATTGAGACCCGAGCAAGGAAGCCCAAAAATAATACCCAAAATACCCCTACGGTAATCGCTTAATGCCTTAATCTAATCTGTGACAGCGATCAATCATGTCATGAAAAGTTAAACACACTCAATTACCAGCTAATTTCGCATCGAGCGCTCTTTTTTCGTTTTTTCGCGGGAGCTCGCGAAAATTCGAACTACTTCGAAATCGATTCCACCAAAATTTCAGAATTTCAGATCTCCCTCCATTTCAAGAAGAAAAGAAACATTTCACACTCTTTTTCTCTCTCTCCTCTCCTCCCCCACCGAGAAATTTCTTCTCAGATCCTTATTCCATGTATGAAAGATGGTGAGATCGATAAAGGCTGAGTCTTTCTACTCCGACCTACGAGCGGCGGCGGCCGCCTCCGCCACCTCGCCGCTTCTAATCTTTCCCTCAGCTTCTGACACCGACTCGCTTTGCGCGCTCAAGATAATAACTCACATTCTCTCCACCGATTCGATTCTCTTCTCAGTTTACCCCGTCTCCTCTTTCGCCGATATAGCCAAGAACTCTCTTCTTTCTTCCAGCAAAGACCAAACCCTCTGTCTCTTGCTGATCAATTGGGGATCCAGCCATGACCTGAATCGAATCTTGGACCTGAGACCTGAAAGCCGTACCCGCGTTTTCGTAATTGACAGCCACCGCCCGATCCATCTACACAATTTGAGCGAGCAGAATGACCGAGTGGTGGTTCTCTACACAGCTGATGACGAGAATCAAGCTGATCTGTCATATGATTTTGAAATCTCGGTTGTGGCGAATTGCTCCACTCTGGATTCAGACGATGAATTGGAGGAGGATTCAAGTTCTGACAGTGAATCTGAATCCGATTCTGATTTGGAGGATGGGGAAGGAAGGAAGACAAAGCGGAGGCGGGTCTCTGAGGAAGCTGAATCTGACCCGGTAAGATTTTACAGAAGGCTCAAGAGAGAGTACTACAAAATTGGCACCTTTCATGGTAAGCCCTCTGGCTGTTTGCTGTTTGAACTCGCACACTCTCTCAGGAAAAGCACGAATGAGCTACTCTGGCTAGCATGTGTTTCTCTCACCGACCAATTTGTGCATGAAAGGTTGACAAATGAAAGGTACCAGGCCTCAGTCATGGAATTAGAGCAACACATCAACAGTTATGGCAACTTAGAATCCGTAAGTCAAATTAAGTTCAAAGATGGGACAATAATCAATGCACCTGAAAATTCACGGATAGCCTATGAAGATGAGCCAAAGCTGATGCTGCTCCGCGAATGGAGCCTCTATGATTCAATGCTCAATTCCTCTTACATTGCAACTAAATTGCGAACTTGGAGCGATAATGGGTTGAAAAAGCTGAAGCTGTTACTTGCCCGGATGGGGTTCCCATTAATGGATTGCCAGAAGAAATTTCTGTACATGAGTAAAGAGGTGAAAACTAAGATGCGGGATGAGTTTGAACGGTTTTTGCCAGAATATGGGTTAACAGATCTGTATTACAGGAGTTTCATGCGGGTTCATGGGTTTGGATTCAAATTGTCAGCTGCTGATGTGGTTTATGGTGTGACAGCACTTTTAGAATCAAAACCCGGTAATTTCTGGGATGCATATTCAGCATTGTCCCTGAATAACTTGGATAAACTGAAAAAAGGAATGAAAATTGCAATTGAGGTGCAGATGGCTATATTAAGTCAAGGTAGCAAGGCAATAACCAAAAGTGGGTTTATTCGAAGTGGGCGCAAGTTTAGGTGGGTCAAATTGGAGGATCCAGTTGATGTGGAGAAACTAGGGCATCCTCTGGCTTTAACAAAGTTTTGTTATTTCCTGCTGGATGCTTTGAAAGAGAGAGGTGCAAAGGTGAAGCCACTAATTTGCTGCTGTATAGCCAAAGAGAAAAACCGAGTTTTGGTTGTAGGGGTTTGCAATAAGCCCAGAATTGGGGCTGTGAAAGGGAATGAATTTGGGGCTGTATTCAAGGCTGCGGCTCAAGAATTCAGTGCAGAGAATTTTGAGGAGCTATTTGAGAGTTCTTGCATTGTGATTGATGCCTTGGCACTAGGGTCCTTCATGATACGATTAACTGAGATGCTCTGAGCTTGGATTGATTGCTGTCTAATTGCTTGGTATTTAATTTCTGATTTGAAATTTACATGTTTTTTTTTCTGAAATTAGAGAAATGAATTGGTTACTAGGCTGGTAGCTTCCCTTGACATATATGTTTGCTTTCTATTTCTTTTTTATTTTCCCATGTGTACCATTTGCTTGCACAGAGAGGAGCATGGGCCATCGGAGGCCTGGTTCCTCCAACCCTCCCCTGTCCTTTTTCTCTTGTGAAATAAGAGGTCTTACTGGTTTGATTACTGAAGCAAAGTGTTTTGTACTGATGTACACCCTTTCAAATACATTAGTATTAGTTCTAACAATCAAAACTTATCATGGGTGACCCTATCCTCAACATCTACAGTGTATGTGAATCCAAAAAGCAAATTTTACATTTTACTCCCGAACATCTTAACAAATTAGCTAATCAAACACAAAATCCAACTTCTGAATCTTAAGCGATTGTGCCTTCTGGCTGTCGTTGCTTGTCATCCAATCTCATGGTCTCCTGCTGTTCCTGTTTAAGCAACTGGTACTAAAAAGTCCCCAGCAACTCGTGTGATGTAAATGATTAACACTTACTAGTACTGTTCTCCACTTCTCTTCCTTGTTTTTTATTTTTTATTTTGTTTTATCTCCTAATGCTATTATTCATGATTAACATCAGCCATACTTTAAATATCATTTGTAATCCCTAACTGGCCAGTGTTTGTAAAAGCAAGGTTTTAACAGTCTCAGCACTATTGGTTGAAGCTAACCGTAACCAACATGACCCTTCTGTCAGGAACGTCATTGCAACTGTAGGAGACTAGCAAAAGTAGGATTTTTCAAAGTAGGAAACTCCTTTACCAGAATATCAGACTACAATTACTCTCCGAATTGTTGTACAAATTGAAATAAATTGCCTTCTAAGTTTAATCAGCCTGCATGAATTAAATCAAATCAAACTACAATTACTCTCTGAATTGTCAATTTCTTCAGAGTAGCAGAACAGCTTTTCCATCTATGTTACTTTAATCAGCTCACATGAATTAAATCAAATCATCAGTTAAGTGGAAGCATTTATCTTTTAAAAGGAATGCTGAGCATTAAATCATCATTTTTCTCGATGTTTGATATAATCTCTGGAGTAGTAAAAGGGTCCCCTTTTTGTGCTTTGAATATTGTAAATGAATTAGAACCGAGACACCCATTAGAAAGATTAGAGCGAACAATGAATTAACTATAATATAAATGTTTTATTAGCCAACAATCCAACTATCAAAAAACCAGATAGCCAAATCTGGAGCTGTACTGCATGTAGTATATGTGAAGTACCTGATTGCTTATCCTATCTCAATCAGCAAACACTAATAACAATTCACAACACAGACTATATTTTACTTATGTTATCTCAACAGTGTTTTATTTTTGGCATCAAGATCTACAATATCTCATACAACTGTGATATTTAGCTGGTGTATGGTGAGAAGGTAATGCCAAAACCTTCCGCAATTTGTAAAGACAATTAAACAGACATGGTATAAAGAATATGGTATTCTCTTTCAGATCAGCTGCCACTGCCAGTATACCTGTGCAGTATAACAGTTAAATTTATACTTGAGCTTCAAATGACCTAAATTTTTTGCATTTACCATCTTGGAGAATTAATCTATTTCGCTCCAACCAGAAAGCCCATAATATAGCACTAGAAATTATCTCAAAGCTAGTTTGCTGTATGCTATCCAAATTGGTAATATAAATCCTAACTACAGTCTCAAGTGGAGAAGGAAATTCACAACATCTAATGGGACTGTCAAATGGGACCAGCCATCATGAAAAATAAACAAATTAAAGAAAGTTGTGCCAGCTAGGCTTTCGTAGGGTTCTCATACATTTGTCTGTTTATTATTTCAGCTTAGTTGGGCTTTTGCTTAATTGGGCTTGATCTTATACTGAATCTTTATTTAATTTTTTAAGTAGACCTAATACTGAATCTTAAAAAAGATGTATTGTGCTCCACTAGTGGTATAAAAAGTTGTGTATTGATTTAAAAGGCTGAAGATGAAAATTGAGAAACAAAGAACTATAGATTCTTCTCTCAAAATTGAGATGTATTGTGCTACACTTTGTGGCATAGTGATGCAAGTTTTACTGTTTATCAAACAGTTTAAAAGCTACAACGATCTATAATTGACGGTGTTTGATGAAATATCACATACATAACTAGAGTGGGAAAAATGGCACGACGGAGCTGGCTCCATCACGGAACGGCACGGCACGCGTGTCAGTTACGTGCCGTGACTCGCGTGTCCCATGCTGTGACCATTCGTGTGTCGTGACCATTCGCGTGTGTTCATCTTTTGAAACTTTGGCACGGCACGGCACGGCACGTGAAAGATTTAGTCACGGCACGGCACGTCAAGTAGTCACGTGAGTCACGTGTAATTAGAACCATTAGATATTGATTTAATGGTGTATCTTGAATAAACTAACATAAATTATAATTAAATGGTCACGCAAGTCACGCGAGTCACGTATGGTCACGGCAGGTTTGGGCACGGCGTGACCATTCGCATGCCGTGACCACCGCTTGATATTTTGGTCACTGCACGGCACGAGACCAAAGTCACGGCATGGCCCGGCACTGCACGTTTTTTCCACTTTATACATAACTATGTAATTTGATACACAACCAATACAAAAAACAATAACATGTTTATGATTCTTTCTAATTTTTAAACAGTTTTATCTTAATTTTAAAATTAGTATCAATATTAATAACATAATTATTGTCAAAATTATCAAATTACTAACCATTTAAAATTACTCGATTATATTTGGTACTCAACAGTGTTGTAAAAAACGTCCGTTTAGGCCGATTAATCGGCCAATTAGTCGTTGGCGGTGACCAAACCGTCAAGGATTTTTCCTACTAATCAGCCGATTTTTTCCAATTATGACTGATTATTCTCAGTTATTTCTGATTAATTGCTTAGCGATACCCTATCCGTCCGACAAGCGCATACCGTTATTTACAACTCTGTTACTCAGTACAACGACCGCCACTTTGCATGGAAAAGTAAATATTGAATTTACTTTGTCACCTTATGAAATTTTAAATTCCCTAATTCCAACCCAATATTCAAACGTCGGTTCCTAAGGTGAAAGATGAGCCTTCCCTCTCCACATTTATCAGTGTCCTTACAAATTCTGCCAAATATCAAAATCTGACAAGTTTAGGACCACTCTAATTAATCCGTACAATTGGAGAGGAGCCGAAGCCCTCTTGAGAACGGATCCGTATCCTCCCAGGTACCTGACTCAATCAAATTAAAAGGACGGCCCAGATTAATCCCATATGGACCAAACTCAATCATGTGCTTATGGAGACTGTAGAGGACTTGTTTTGAGATTCGTGCCATGTTAAAATAACCATCCGATTATAATTTGCTTGAGTCAGGTAACCTTAGGTGATGTGATTAATGAAGTACGTACCGTGGTGTAATTAATTCCATCATTTAGCAAAATTAATGAAGTACGTACCCAATTGGGCTGGTCCCTGATTAATTAATCCTGAAAATTAAGCTGCACATAGATCTAGATCCTCCCTCAATGAAAGCCAGTAAATCATCTAGCTAGGAGCTGAAACTGATCACATAAATTTTACTGAGAAAGGAAAAAAATAATAATAAAGACAGTGAGGTGGCATGTTTTAGCCCTCTAGCTTATAATAATTCCTCAAGCAATTTGCATTTAGTGCACGTGGTTTTATAAATTCTGTATATTTTTTATTTAATTCGGCAAGTTTAAAATAATGAAAGAATTAAATTACACCTATTTCAATATGTTAAAAATTACTCTTTCACAATTTCACTCAAATAAAATAATGAGGTGGAATATGAAGTGGCTAAAGTGGGTATGACTGCATATTTGTATTTTAATTATACTTTTTTATCTTTTCATAATTCCACTCCGTTTGTCCACTTTTCATCACAATTCGACACTTTTAAATTTTTTTGCCTTGCCGAATATGTCCCAATTTTTTTTTTTTGAAGGAATTTGATTTCATAAATCGATAAAACTAATCCAAATAAAATTCCATGTGTAGTTCATACCTGATTTATGTTAGTATTCAAATCATACAATGTTTGAATCAGGGCAGATGTATTCGTCGTGAATGGGGTCGAATTAAACCCTTTTTAAAATTTTTTTATTTATGAATGATTTTATATATAATTTAGAGTATAATGTTATGGGTACTACAAAATTGATTTTCATTTTCAGTATAAAAATTTTATATGATTGACCTCTATTTACATTTGATCTCCATAAATACACCTAGGACAGATCTCTACATCTGTTTGTCTCTTTCAACAATCAAGGTCACAATCATTGATTGTCTTCTTTAAAAAAAGAACAAATAATTAATTGTCTGGTACCAAACATAACTAAAACTAAATGATAATAAATAATCCGGGTAACACAATGATAATAACTAACAAGGAAAATTTCATATAGACTCTTCAAAAATCTCGAAATTGCTTATTTCTCTTTCTAACATTCATGATATCATATCTATCCTTCTAAACTTCACAGACTCAGAAATTTATCTAATTTACTGTATTTTTATATTATAAATCATTTTAAATTTATGAAGTTCTCATTTTTATCTTTTATTAAAATGAAAAAAAAATATGTAGCTTGTGTAAGATAAATATTCAGTCTTCTAATTGAATGATTTGTGTTAAAAAATAGTTCATTTTTTTACTCGTGACGCACGCACAAGCGTATGTTAAATACCACTATGTATGCCAAATGTCTTTGGTCCTAAATTAAAAAAAAAAAAAGAACTTACGTAGTCCATTAACTTTATTTTAAATATTTTAAATTACTTCTTGAACTTCTATTTGCGTCAAATTGGTCTTTAAACTTAAAAAAAAAATCAAATTGGCCTATAAATTTTCATTTACACCAATTTGCTCCTAGAATTTTTGGATGAGAATTAGTTCTACAATTTCGCTAAAAGAAATAATTTTGACTTGAACTTCAATTTAATTACATTGGTCCTTAAAAAATTAAAAAGAGATTGGTCTATGAAATGTCATCTATACTAAATTGTGCGTTGAATTTTTTAGAACAAAAATAGTTAGCATCTCAACTTCGTTTAAAAAATTCAAATTAATGTTAGTAATTTTATTTACACTAAAACTAACTTGATTTTGTTTCAAAAATTATTTTCGGAGTTTATAAAACTCCGACAAAATTCGGTCTAAACAGGGCGGGAGGTAAGTTGGGGAAAGGGGGCTAAGCGAGTTTTTCATTTGTCCTTTAAATTTTTAAATTTTTATAAGAATTAATACTATTTGTCATCTTCATAATAAAATTTCATGATAATTATTCAGCTTGAATTTTAATATTTAGATTATTCTTTTAGCAAAGTTCCAAGATGAAAATTAACTCATGGGTTTCAATATATTGAAACGGGCAGTTCATCTGCCTTTTATCAAAAAAAAAAAAAGTTCCAAGATGAAAATTTGAATTTCCCTTTGTCTAAATAAACACAGATTTTTTTTTTTATATTTTGAATTAAGTACCGAGTTAAGAAGGGTCAAGGTGTTAGCAATCTGCAAGCAGGGATGAATTAATTGAGATGGGCATCTTTACTGTGCGATTTGCTGGACCATGCAATGGTTTGATGCAAATAGTTAATTCTTCTCTGACCAACAACCATTCATTTTTCTTGTGATGGTTTTTGTCATGAAGATTAGTAGTTTGAGGTGATTTTAATTTTGCAGCATTAGAACATATTATTAAGGCCAAAAAATTGAATATAAAATTATAATACAACATAAACCTTTTACCCTAAATCTTAAGAACGATAAGTTGAAATTAAAGACAATAAGTTAAATAATAAAACTAATAAACTAAGAGAATCTATATCCCTGCAATTCAAATTAGTTTCTAAATAACTGTTAATCACTTTTTAGAAATTAAGGTCTCTAAAGTTTTAAACTCTCACATTCCTAAAATTAATTTTTGAGTTTCTATTAAGTCACGTTAGCAATATATTAAAAATGAGAAATAATTTGAGCCAATTATTTAGCCAACGTAGAGTTTATAAATAGTTTATTAATAAAAAACTTTCCTGCATAGTTTCTAAATAAAAAACTCTTCTACATCTCTGAAATTGAATTAGAAACTGCCATTTCAAATTAAAAACTTTAATAATAGCAGAAATGTAGATGCTCTGTATATGAAGACCGCTAAAACGAATAACCAAGCATGCAGCTTTCAATTTGGTCGGACTATTAATTGTTGGACCATTGTTGAAGCAGTGCGTATCAAGGTTCAAACTCAAAATTTGAATTATTCTAGGATATTTCAAATTTCAACCCGTTCTTGGCTGCCGAATATTTTAGTTACCATTTAAAAAAAATATATACAAAATTGCACATATACGAATTATATCTATATCGGTTTTTATTTTTTAAATACAGATACATATACGAATTAGATATTAGACGGATATGGATACGGATCAGATCAGATATTTATTAAGAAATATTAAAGTTCATAATAGTTATCTAATTATAATAATGAATGATATAATTTTTTCATAATATATATTAAATTGTATGATATATATCGACTATCATAATACGGATGATTGAAACGTAAAATCATATCAGTATCCGTATCCACACGGATATTTAGATATCCATATCGGATATTATCCACTCCGTTTCACTCCTATCACGAGCACTCTAATTTCTAAGAGATAATAATCACAATATTAATGACACATTTATACGTATACGCGCGTAATAATTTCAATGGCACTGTTTAGTAATAAAGTGGGCATAAATAAAATCTAGGGTTGCAAACGGGTCGGATAATATCCATTCGTATCTGAATCAGTATTCAAAAAGAAAATATGGATATCCGATATCTAAATATCCATACAGATACGGATACATATATGGTTTTGAATTTCAACTATCCTTATCCGAATAGTAGATATATATCATATAGTTTGATATATATTATGAAAATATTTATATATATATCTACGGATATCCGATATCTGATCTGTATCCGTACGTATCCGTTTAATATCCGATTCGTATCCGTATCCGAAAAATAAAAGCGGATACGGATATAGTTTTACCACTCTCCGATCCGTATCTGATCCGTTTGCACCCCTAATAAAACCACATATCACTGCACACTAATGAGCAGTGTTTTAAAATGCGGCCGCATGGACCGCATATGCTGATATACGGGTGCAAAATTAAATATGCGGCACATGGAACCAAAATTTAATGTGTTATACTGATCGAATCCAAAATCTCAAATTTTAATATGCGTTATGCAGCTTTATAATTGTTGCATACAAAATTTGTTGTTTATGCGAAAAGCAGGTTTAATTATAATTGTAAAGCAACAAACATGTTTGATTATTATGCAAAAATTTATTGTATTTTTCACATACAATAAGACACTTCATACTGTTTATGTGGAAATAAATTTAAATACACGCATATGAATATGTATATATATGAATTCTCATTTTAAAATCCGCATTAAAATCTGCATATGCGGCCGCATACCTCATATGCGGTATGCAGTGGCCTTCCGCATGCATGAACAAAACCGTATTTTATAACATTGCTAATGAGTAATGATCCAAATATTAAAAGGGCGGGGGTATACAGTTATTAGCATTTATGGCGCATGGTGCATGCCTAAAGTAATCCACACTGAAAATAACACAAGCAAGGTCTTGTTGTTTTGTAATTGTTTTATAATTTATAGTCAAACAAATAAAGAAAAGAGAGGAGCCCAATGAAATGTTTACAATATTAGTTATCTTGGACGAACGGTTGGAATAGATCCACCTCGTCATTTTCAAAATGGGAAATATTTTAATGATTTGCAATTATTGATTTTGAAAAGGAAGCATTTATTTTGAGATGGACTACAACATAACCTCAATGAAAATGGCATGTAAGCTGACATGTCCTTACAACTCTCAATATCACCTAGCGACAACAGTGCATATTATTTATTGAGAGAATTGAACTTGCCTGTTTTTTGTGTGAATAGTTATTGCAAATCATTAATTACATGAATGTATAGTTTTCTATTTGGAGAATGTTTATATATCCTATAATGAAAATTACATCTCTTTTTGTTGTGTTTGAAAAAGTATTGGGGAACTAGTTTCTAATTGAAGTCCCAGTTCATTGATAATTAAGTTACTGATAGCGGAAAATTTGTAAACACAACTGAGACGGTGAAAAATTAAGAAGAACTGATGATAGGACCAGTACCAGTGGTTTGGTACCAGTCTTATTGGTATGATTTCTTAGTAATAGAAATCGGTGGGTTTCCCCCACTTTTATTCAAAATAAAATTAAGAAGAACTATTTATTGAAAAAATAGTAAACAATACATGATAATTATTTTTTGAGTAAAAATAGAAATTATTAATCCACCGAAACAAAATAGTCAAGGTTTTGAGCTAAAACCTTTTACAAGAAAGTTGAATTGCTCAAAACATTCGAGCTTCCAAAAAAAGTACTAAAGAACAAAAGTAAAATCAAAAGAAACAAATACAGCGAAAGAAAAGAGCAGGAAAACCAAAAAATTAAAATACCAGTAAAAACCAGAAAGTGATCAGGAGTATAGAACTAGCTTGCAAGATTTCTGAGCATTGACCAATCTGTTCGCACTTCTTCAACCATTTCCATTATTTCCTTCTCTCGATCTGTAAAATGCGAGAACATCTTTCTCTTTAAATTATAAATTGGGAGATCAACAACAGCTCTTATCATTAATGAAACTAAAGGGAACTCACTCATTCTAAACTTATCATTAAGCTAAGAAAAACACAAATTCATTCTAGGGAAAATTTCTAGTGTACCCATGGAAACTTTTAAAATAGCCAATATCCCTTTCCTCAAAAAATAAATAGCCAATATCCCCATGAAAACATCTTAATATCCAATATCCCCATACAAATTAATCATTCTTTCTTTTAACCCCTTCTATTCATTAAATTTTTTTTAGACAAATTTGCCCCTTCCTTTTAAATGAAGATGTCCATTTCTACAACAAGCTTTTAAAAAAAGTGAAGAAAACTGAGAAGCCCTTAACTGATGAGATTATTACATGAACACGACCTCAGAAAGCTACCATAATCAAAATCGTATGTTAGATTGTGTCATTATCTCTCCATCTTTGAGCGACCGATGAGATGAAATTCTCAAACGAAATTAACCCACCCTGAGTTCACCTTGTATCTCTAGCTATGTCTCACTCTCTTCTGTTTTCACCGTGACTCTTAATTATATCCTTCTCTCTCTGTTTTTTTTTTAAATAATTGGCAGTGGATGCTAATTTTAATTACACCCTTCTCTCTCTTGCGCGCTCGGTGTTGATCAGCTTTTTTTGTGAGAGAGAAGCTCTTAGACAATACTAGCGAGTATGCATTACATACCAGTATCCAGTGAATTCAAATAAAAGTAAATTCTCCTACAATATATTACAGAAGGCAACGCATTTAAAAATTCCTAATCAATTAACTTGAAACAAATGGAAAAGTATGCATTTTAACTCTACTTAATTTCTTTAAAAAACCTAAAAAATTCCTGGTTGAGAGTCTCTTCTATCTTCAAATTGATGTTTCCGTATAGGTCTTGAGTTGCCTTGGGATGACCGACCTGATGTTTGAGCCTAGTTTGCCATTACAGTGCATCGTTTCCTTCTAACCAAGTAATCCGTGCTCTCAGTTTTCTCCCTGTTCCAGTGAATGAAATCAAAATTAGTAGTTAGCAATTTTCTTCAATTTCTTTGGAAGCTTGTCGTAGACGACTTCTATTCAATCATATTGCTAATTTAAATGGACATCTCCATTTATTTAAAAGGAAGGGGCATATTAGTTAAAAAACAAATTTAATGAAGAGAAGGGATAAAAGAAAGAATGATTAATTTGTATGGGGATATTGGATATGAGTAGAACTAGGGTGTTCCTAAGTTCATCAAGTTTCTTTGTGAACTCAACTCTAAAACTTATCGGATTGACTTCAAATGACGAATCCGAACTGTTGAAATCCGTCTACCTTACGAGTGATGTGTCAACATGTAAAAATTAATTTAATATAAAGTCAAGCGGTCAAATTAGAAGGTTTATAAATTAATTTTAATGCATTCATTTTTTGAACATTTTTTTACCACTTGACTCTATACAAAATTAATACGAAAATTTAAATTTTTTGCATGTAGATGCATCACTCGTAACTCGTAAGACAGACGAGTTTCAACGGTTCATATTCGTCATTTGAAGTCAATATGATAGGTTTTAGAGTTGAGTTCACAAAGAAGCTTGGTGAACTTAAGAACACCCTAGTTCTACTCATTGGATATTAAGATGTTTTCGTGGGGATATTGACTATTTTAAAAGTTTCCATGGGTACACTAGAAATTTTCCCTTAATTGTACTATGTCCTTGATGAGTCCAAAATGGTACTACTACTTTTAAAGATTTATAAACTCTAATTTCTACTTACGTTCATATCACAAGCATATGATCCTACCGTGTCGTATGATTGGGGTGTCGATCCACGAGGATAATGTATTAGATTTAAACAATTTTTACTAGTCTATGTTATCGGGTTTTTTAAAGTTTGAGGTGGTGGTGATAAATGCAATCAAGGTATTATATCTAGTACAGGTTAAACAATAGATAGAGAGCCTCTAGGGTTCAGGTTTCTTGTCCTTCTTAATTATGCAAAGTACAAATTTCGATGTTTTTCTATGTCGCATGTGGCACTGTCACCGTCACATGCGGCATGGATTGCCCCACAGCTACCTTGCATGCAGCACTGTCACTACCCGCAGGGCGTGCTGGGTGTTTGTTGATGGGTAAAATTGTGATCAGACTAATAAAATTTATAATTTAGTTTGCTATCGAGTCAGATTACAAGCGCATAATCCTATCGAGTAGTATAAACTAGTGTCGATTCGCAGGGAATAAGGTTTAAGGTCTTGAACGATCAGATCTCAACATTTTGAAAGGCTAGACAAATCTGAAATTTGAGAGTTGTTGTTTTGATCTTTAGAATTACTAAAAATACAAAAAGCAAAGTAATTAGAAATAAAATGATAGAGTGAATTCCTAGGGTTTTGGCTTACCATCGCTACTCAATCCATTTCAATAAGATCTCATTCGGTATTTGGTTTTCAGATGTTGTTTGAAAGTTTCTAATCCAATTTAGTGACTGTCGCTTTCGCCTAACAATCACCCTACCAATCAAGAGATCCCGTTAAGAATTGTCTCAATTGGTGCAAGGAGTTCTGTGATTAGCCCAAAGATCTCAGACTTCACTTAACTAGGTTCCTCGTTTGGTTTTATTGGGTGTTCTCATGGTGAGGCACGACAATGCGACATTCGTTTACGAATGTCGAGACTCTCATGTATACTTTTGTTGGTCCAACTAATTGTATCTCCGGTTAAGGTCTCCACCACTAATCTAATATTTTTATTCTCCTTATCCTAACTCGGTTAACCTAATTGTGTCTATCTTTCCAGGTGTTGTCAATACCATGGCGGACTAGGTCTAACAAACGAAATCAAGTAAGAAAGAACATAAAGCGCAAAAGCAATCAAGCGAACAAAAACAATTTCAAATATCAAGTAAAATTATATTAAAACTTCATGAGTAACAAGATTTACTGTCTAGCTCTAAAAATCAAGAACTTAGCCTTGGAATGACATGATTATTTATTATAATAAAAACTAGCTATTATAAAATTTGCAAAATATGATAAAACATCAGCAATATTTATTTGGATTTCGGTCATTACAATGCATGATATTCTCCCTTCTAATTAGCCTTTTTGAATATTAATATCTTGAGAAATCTGACCATGTGTTTTTTATGTAATATTGTCCAAATTAGCCGCACAGAACATTTGTGGGGTTTTTCCCCCGATTTCCTCTTTTTGTAGTAGTACAAAAATACAATTAATAAATTATTATTATAGGCTGTATAAATGCCGATATTTTTATTAAAACCCCAAAAAAAAAACAAATTATCAAATCTGCTCCCACCCCAACTTTATTTTTATTTCTACCCCAACCGCCCGTGGGCTGGGCGGTCCACTTTCTGGACCTGACCGCCCAGCAGGCGGGCGGTCCACTACCATTATCAGACCGCCCAGCAGCTGGGCGGTCCGCTATAAAACCCTATAAAAGAGCTTTTTCTCTCTCCTGATGAGCACAGTGTTCATTCCCCAATCCCACAAATTTCCAGAACCGAAAGAGAGAGCTGTCAGGCGATTTTGAGGTATGGACAGTAACAAACGAGGTAAGAAAGCGAGCAACCGAGATCGTGGCGTAGCGAGAGAAGGGTCAATTAGTGATCGAGGTAAAAATGAGGAAAAAAAATACAAGTGTCAAATATGTCGTGATTTTTTTAATTGTGAGACATGTAAGCTGGAGGAATGGAAGAAACGACATGTTCAGTATGAAATTTCAGACGATGACTTTGTGGAAAACCCCTACGGCTTTGGTTTGAAAAAGAAGAAAGTTGATCCAGAGCCTCCAGCATCGGACGATAAGTTTGTTCCGTGTACTGGTAAGGCTACCACTTCGTCTGCTGTGACTGATCCAGATCAGGCAAACTCTGATGATGACTTTGTTCCATGCACTTTCAAGGCTCGTTGTAAGAAGTAGATTTTTTAGATATTTATGTTGTAGAATTTTAGAAATTTATGTCGCAGACTTTATTTCATTAGTTTTGTGTTTGTTTATATTTTATGTTGTTACTTTTTGTATACGTAATTAAGTAATAAAAATAACAAAAATGAAGCATATAAAATAATCGAGGCAAATAAAAAATTGCATAGTTCACAAACTACCAATTAGAATAGTTCACAATATACATCTAAAATAGTTCATAACATAATTTAACAAAACTTGGTAATCAGCGACGACGGCCGAACAAACTCAAAATACGACGTCTGGGTCTGGGTGCAGCTGGTTCTGCGGCACTACCGGATGTCTCTCCATGGCTACTACCGGTTCCTGGGCTTTCATGAGTGCGGCGGCTACTACCGGTTCCTGAGCTTTCACCCCTGCGGTGGCTACTACCGGTAGCCTCAGCAACAACTCTATCATTTTCTCTTTCGTTGGCTTCGTTAATGGCATCTGCATTGCATTCCAGTTGAAATAAAATCAAAACAAAATATAAGTAAACAAATAAAATATGTTGGTGTATAAAAAAATATAAGTAAATAAAAGGAATCAACCGTACCTGCTCGCTGCCTGTCAGTTGTTGAACGGCGGGCCTGATGTCCCATTCGCCTACCTTCCATCTCGTCCATGTTCATTACTTGACGCTTGTGGGGTCTTCTTCCTTTTCTGATCCACCCGCTTGCGGGACAGACTTTATCACCAACATAGGGCAGCCACTGATACTGGTTGGGATAAGGATGGAAAGATGCACCCCAAGTACTCGCAAGGTAATCGGTATGGTACATGTCTGCGACATAATCATCCTCAGAGAAGTTTCTCTCTCGGCACACCGCCATAACATGAGAACAATGTAAGTGGGCCAACTGGATTCCTTGGCAAGTGCATGTTACAGTATTGTCAGGTGCAAAAATAACAACATACTTGAACATCCTTTTCACAAACTCCATAGTCCCATCCGGTCTACGGCCGGTTGGAGCAAACTCATTTGGACAGTGCACTTCGAATTCCAACTGGTTATCCCCGTACGGGACAACTCTCATAGCTGCACCTTTCTCCCTATGTTTCCTTAGTTTCCCCTCCACCCTTGTTGAAAACGTTTGATTCCTGGACAGTAATTCAGAAAATATAAGTCAACAAATAAAAACATACATACCTTGGCAAAATCTCTGAATAAAAATATACATACCTGGACAGTAATTCAGTTGCTTTAACACGCCGTGCAACAAACCATGCATTTAACTTGTAGAAGGTGTCCTCCACAATTGCTGCCACGGGCAACTGCCGGCTCTGCTTGAAAACAGCATTCAAGGACTCAGACCCATTTGTGGTCATAATTCCCCATCGGAAACCTCCATCACGGGCTTGCAATATCTTCTCATATCGAGGTTGCTCAGCCAGATCGGCAGGATTATTTTTTCCAACCTTGAGTAAGTACAAATTTGCCTTTGGACAATACTGAAAAAAAAAATTCAGATGAGAAAACGTTTGATTAAATAATTCAGAAAATATAAGTCTGTGAAAATATACATACCTTGGCAAAATCTTTGAACATCTCTTCCACCCTTCTCGGCTTCTTCTTCTTGGCACCAATTCTGAATGTATCTGCAACCCATTTTCCAGATCTGCAGTTCTTGTGTAGGTTGTCTGTAACATGTTGCATACACAGTCTGTGCACACATTCGTCGTTCGCTGTCGACCACCCAAAATCTGGGCGATCAAAAACATATTTGATTCCTTTGTGCTGGTCTGATATGACACAAAAGAACCGATCGCCAACCACTTGTCTTCTTACGAACCTCATGAAAAATCCCCAGTTTTCCCCGTCCTCCTTCTCAACAATTGCAAAGGCCAAAGGCAACAACTGGTTTTCAGCATCATATGCACATGCGATCAGCAGTCTCCCGTCGTAACGGCCAGACAGGAAGCATGCATCCACACTGATGACCGGTCTAATGTATGGCACAGCTTGAATACATGGACCGAACGCCCATGCTATGGCCTTGAATTGCACCGCGTTGTCGACATCCCGTACGCCTATATTCCAACATTCAAAGACAGTGCCGGGATTTGTACTTACTATGGCCTGCAGCAATGGTGCAAGCAAGTTGTATGAACCATGCCAGCTACCGAACATTTGGCAAATCGCAAGTTCACGCCCTCTCCACAACCTGTTGTATTTTGGGACGACATGCTTGTAAACGCGTCTGACATGTCTAGCCACCTCCTTAAGGCTCATCGATGGGTCATCCTTAACGTCATTCTCAATTACATCGGCAATAAGTGAAGCCGTAAGATTTGCATGGTCTTTCCTTGATGACGCAGCCTTGCATGTGTGAGGTGGTTCACACTTCTTAATAATCCATGCCTCGCCCTTACCCACAGGGGTTGCATAGAGACGGAAGTGGCAATGCTCTTCGTCTTTACAAACAATTACTAACCTTCTTCGGTCCCTTTTTTCAGTTATGCACTCCCAGTTGCCGTGAACATGGACCTCATGTATTTTCTTCACAAGTTCATCTATGTTGGTGTAAACCTGCTGCGGAGCAAGCTCTTGACTGTACCTGACACGCGGCCCAAAAAATGAGATGTCTGCCTCTTCAAAAGCAGTGGTATCGTTGAATGTGGGGCACGGATGCCTATCTGTCCGACCTCTAATCGGAAATCTGTCTTCCTTAGGTAAATAATCTCCATCACCTTCTGACAGGTGATCAGAATCCCAATCCCCTTCCCATTCGTCACCTGTTTCCAAATTTCCTTGTGGTACGGCATCGAGCTCAGCATCAAGGTCAAGGTCTCTCCGGGTAGCAACGGGTGACACTAAAGGTATTGATGGTGGTACAGATGGAAATCTGGGTTGGATTGGGGTTTCAGGAGGAGGTGGTGGTGGTGGTGGTAGATCGGTGGTAAAATCAGGTACAAAATTCTCATAAACGGGTGATACGGGCGGTTCATAACTCGAGTGGCGGGGGTTGTCATACCTCGAGGGGTGGGGGTTGTCATAACTAGAGTGGCGGGGGTTGTCATACCCCGAGTGCTCACGACCTGAGTTGTCATAACCCGAGTGATCATAACTCGAGCTGTCATAACTCGAGTGACGCGGGTTGTCATAACCCGAGTGATCATAACCTCTATTTTCCCTAGATGTTCCAACCCCGGGTTCACGCTGAACTCTCCTGGAATATAAGTCCATTACCATTACCCCCTGTGTCTGAAAAGTGTTGTAAACACTCCTCCATACCGACTCATCAGTTATTGGAAACCTGGTATAGTAAGGTCTACCACCACTTACTGTGTTAATCCGGGTAGCTAAATCTATATCACACCGGTTGGGGTTCACACCAATTTTTTCATACACTATTCCCTTCAGTTCAACAAATGAGGTATTTTCATTTACCTCAAAGCCGTAGGCTGCTTCCTTGGTGTACTGTGCTCCCTCTGCACCCCGGGTAAACTTCCCGCCCACATACAGTGCAACCAACATATTTCCGTGCTGGAATTACTGTTCTGGAAACACTGTGCTGGAAATACTGTGCTGGAAACACTGTGCTGGGATTACTGTGCTGGGATTACTGTGCTGGAATTACTGTGCAGGATTACTGTGCACAGATTACTGTGCACAATCGCCTCAAAATCGCCTCTGACGGCTCTCTCATCTCTCATTCGATCGGTTCTGGAAATTTGTGGGATTGGAGAATGAACACTGTGTTGCTCAGGAGAGAGAAAAGACTCTTTTATAGGGTTTTATAGCAGACCGCCCAGCTGCTGGGCGGTCTGATAAGGGTAGTGGACCGCCTGCCTGCTGGGCGGTCAGGTCCGGAAAGTGAACCGCCCAGCCCACGGGCGGTTGGGGTAGAAATAAAAATAAAGTTGGAGTGGGAGCAGATTTGATAATTTGTTTTTTTTTTGGGGGTTTTAATAAAAATATCGGGTATAAATGACATCGTAGTTTAAACGGCGAGGTGTATTAATTATTAGAGGATCACGGTTCAAAGCTTCTGTTATAAAGAAAAATAAGAAAATAAGAGTGTAGGAGCTCTTGAGCCTTCTTCATTAATAAAAAAAAATTACTTCAATACTTCATTCTCAAATAAAAATATTAATTTTTATTTCAGAAATTCAATTAACCAAAGATAATATGAAAATTTAAATAAATTAAGTTTTGACTTTTTTATCACAAAATTTTATAGATTGGAAATTGCCTGGTAAGTTGTAGCAAGTGTTCTTTATCATTTAAACATATTCATATACCAAGTTATGTATAATTCAAAGTCGTTTGACCACTCATTATAAAAATGATCTGAATAATTCAACAATT
Source organism: Carex littledalei (assembly GCA_011114355.1). Lineage (NCBI taxonomy): Eukaryota > Viridiplantae > Streptophyta > Magnoliopsida > Poales > Cyperaceae > Carex > Carex littledalei. The sequence continues at coordinate 4,635,051 of CM022095.1, read as the reverse complement.
TGCAAATATTCTAAACAGCTAAATTTTTCAAATTTTACTTAATTTTATACATGACCTGTCTAAATGATACATCAGTAATATTAATTCTGGAGATCAAATGAATATTTACAAGAATTTGTTTAATCCGCAAGATAAAAAATGACTATTACTGAAGGTTAGTCGACATAAATTGTTATTTCAGAAAGTATCGCTACTACCGACGGGAGTACGTATCTTTGAGAATGTAGACGTTGTTAAGCACTTTTACTCTCACGGATAACACAAATTATTATAACACTAACGAGAAGCCTAGAACTATATATCAACAAAGTTAAAGAGACAAATCAAGGTAGATCGAGATGGAAAAAAAATCACAAAATACAAACCAAAAAGATTTGTTTTTTAGATTCAATTAAATAAAATGTTACGAGGTATTCAACTGTATGTTTTCTGTTAAAACTGACAGATGCAAACGACAGAAAATGAATTTTCTTGGAATCTACCGTGGATATCATGAAACAATTCAAATTTGACCGTCAGTTGCAATGCATGCATTTAAGGAAATAAATCTGCTGTGATTCTAAAAGAATCGCAGGACTCTGTGATTCTAAATCCACCACTTCATTTCTTAGAATGCAAGAATCTCAAAAACACTTATTTTTTATGCACGAATCTTCAAACAAATGAATGGATGGATTTGAAATAACAGGTCCTGTGATTCCAAAGAATCACAGCATATTTGTATCCTGCATTTAATGGTTTTAGCCCACACATTCTTGTTAGATTATACAAACAAAAATTTTATCACGGATAAATTTTGTAAAGTAATAACCATATTTTCATGCTCAAAATAGTTCAACATGAAGTTGTTGATTGATAATGACTGGCAGACATACAAATCCACAGTGAAAGCAATAAAAGCAGCACCATAAATTGTACATATAAAAGCACAGCATTTAAAGCTGAAAGATACATCTGTCATACATTATACATTACATATTGTTAAGTAATTAATTATGTATTGCCCATACAACAGTGCTTATCTTTATCACTATCTTTTCTTACATGTCTCATTCTTTCCTTGTAATAATCTCTAGGTATCTATCATGAATTGCATGGGGTTCTTTTCATGCCATGCATAAGTAGTGCAAACAAAAGCAATATGTGACTTAAAGAAGAAGTTACTAGAAGCCTAAAACATATCTGTGGATAAATCCATTAAATCAACTTGACCTCCAGTGCTTGGCTCATCAAAAAGCCATTTCTCAAGTTGAGAAAGTGAACCCGGTTTGACCTCGTCAAACTCGGTTAAAACAGGCTGAGAAATAGTTGAATCCGAGTCGAAACGAAGCAAGGGTTCGATTCCTTGATGGTTTAGACAATAGGAATTGATCAATAAATCAGTGCCTATTACTTCAGTTTGGTACTTCTTTTCTTCACTGAATGAGTTTGCATCAAAACTTGGACCAGAATTATTCATGAAACCTTGTAGAAGCTTGGATATGTTTTCAGTGCTGGATGCATAGAGAGCTGCATTGTTGCTATTAGTGCAGAAACTAGGGTTTGCCGTGCTCTTAGTTTGACTTGTTTCTTCAATAAAAGATTTGGATGTGGCTTTGGGAGCATGACACGTGGAGGAAGGGTCAGAGGAGGTCATATGGCTACCAGTACTGGTACTACTAGAGGCTGTCAGAGTTTGATGTTTGTTTAGCTTCTTCTTCAAGTGAGTGTTCCAGTAGTTCTTTATATCATTATCAGTTCTTTGTGGAAGGTAAGAGGCTATGGCCGCCCACCTGTGATGCACACAGCATAGATATATATAATTAAAGGGAAATTAAATGTAGCTTTAGAAACCTAATTTATTGTCGCCTATATAATTATATATATACATAAAATATATACTTGAGATGATCAACTCGATCGGTTAATATTAATGTACAAACAGTACGTAATTTAGTGCACTTGATTCGATTTCACAATTGGTTATCATGGCATTCTTAAATTGTACAATGTAAATGTAAAAGATGTTACTCATTTATGACTACAGTTCAAAAAAATTCTTAGGTTTTATTACAATATTAAAAATATGACATTTAAGAAAACGAACAGTACTCATTATACATTACTTGTTGCTTAGTAAAATAATAGTTATACTGTACCACGGTACGAGTGTAAACTCTTCATTGAATCAAAGGTACTTAGAAAAAAAAAATATCAGGTATAGCACATCTAATACTTTCATACTAAAATCATAATATATATATCTGGGTCTTTTTAGAATTCTTGAAAAGTTGAAATGTTTAACATATATAGAATACATGAAGTCATGAAGACACTAGTACCTGTTACCTAGCAATGATTGCAGATGAATAATAATCCCTTCTTCATGTGGGGTGAAATTCCCTCGTTTGATTCCTGGCCTAAGGTAATTGGTCCATCTCAGTCTACAACTCTTGCTACACCTCATCAAACCTACAATAAAGAAAGAACTGATCATCACTCAGTTTATACAGTGCACAAGATCATATAATTAAAGAGCATTGCCCCAAAGGTTGGTATATATATTGCCTCCATTAAAGCACCTCTCATCCCAGAAAAAAAAATGTCAAGAACAAAAAAAACTAAAATTAAAATAGTAATAAAAACAAAATCAAGAATTCTTAGTTTTGATATGATAAGTGTTCTTTCTCATTGTAATATATATGTGTCGGTGTGAGCGAACTATTGTGCGCTCGCACGTGTGTACTGAGACAAGGAGAGGGAAACATCAAACATGTATATACAAATTACCAGTGTTAGTAGGAACAGATCTCCAATTGCCAGGTCCATGCTCTTGTATATATGACACCAAAATTATATCTTCTTCAGGAGTCCAAGGTCCCTTCTTTATCCCTACCTTGTCACAACATGGAGGCCTCCCCATGGATCCAGTTATCTAGCTATAACCTCAATTCAATCTCTCTTTCTCTCTCTCTCTCTCTCTAGGTCTTGTTAGTGTTTATCTCTATGTTGCCTCTCCTTTGTGTTTTCTTTTGTGAAGACCCTACAAGAGTCTCATGAGCAAGTGAGAAGGCATATATATAGGATGACTTGAATGCTAGTGGGCTTTCACTTTTCCTTTTCTGTCATGTATCATCTACCTCTCTGACCCTTTTGCACCTCCTTTTCTATTACAGTTCCTTTCACTAAGTCATCTGGCAAAAGGATGAAAAAAAAATAATTCTTTCCAAAAGTCAGCTGTCTTTTATTTTATTTTTGTCTTTAAAGGATTTACATTGGTAAATATATTTGGATTTATTGACAGAGACTGATGGATAGTGAAGGAATTGAGATTTCCACACAATGTCAACAAGAGAATTTTTAAAATTTGTTTAGTAAAACTTGAAATTACGAAGTACCGTTACTGGTCTATGATCTAATGCTAAAATAATGTCTTCTTTGTGACAGGTCGTAGATGGAAGATCTTTTATGTATAATTAAAAATAAAATTTTGCTTCTCATTTTTATCTTAAAAAATAATTAGATAGCTCTGTACGAATCTCTATCTCACGGATGAAACCAACCACACCAACATTTCTCAAGAAGAAATAAAAAGAAAAATATATAGAAATTACGACTTGGCATGAAATTACCCCAACACAAATCATGGACAGTGCACGTAAAGTGAACACAAATAATGTTTGTACAGTAACCAAAAGAAAAAAAAAATAATAACATGGACCACTGTAGGGACTGTTTGAAACTTAAAGGACCAATTTTTTCTTTATGTGTTTCTTTTGCTTGTACAGATCACAAGATTCCAGAGTAATGCCAACCCCAAAAGGTGAAAGTTTACGCTCATTTAATGCAAAGGATCCTTCTTCATCATCTACCAAATTTTGCACCGTACAAATTTGAGAAAATAAGCCCGTAAAAAATTAAAGACCTTTGTTTATATACCCACTTTCATGTACAATTAATTAATTATTTCCTATTTTACAGTACTGGACCAGGGGTGAAAACGGAACGAATACGGAGCGGACAGTGGTAAAATCATATCCATATTTTTTTTAATTTTCCGGATGCGAATACGGATTGGATTGAATATTTATTAAAATAATATTAATTATAAAACACCAAAATTCATAATATTTATCTAATTTTAATGTTGAATAACAATATTTTTTCATAATATATATCTACTATTCGAATACGGATAATTGAAATGTAAAACCATATCAGTATCCATATCCACACAGATATTCCGATATCGGATATCCACATCTAATTTTTCGAATACGGATCGGATATTATCCATACCATCTTCACCCTTAGTACCGGTGCAAAAGGCATAATGTTGTTAATTACTAATTTATTTTACAGTACTTGCTCTTGATAGGGGTTCCACATGCCCTTTTACTTGCTCTATTTGAGCCATGAAAGACTCGGGATTCGGACCTCTCTAAGAGGCCAACCCGAAGTCATACGAAAAGCCCAAGTTTTACTAAACCGGGCCCCAATAAAACGGCCTCAAATGACCTAGCCCGAAAATAGGCTTGAGCCACCGACATACGGGATAGCCGCAGAAACGGCTGGCATAATTGCCCACGTCCCAGAAACGGCTGACATAACTGCCCACGTCCCTCATAAACCGTCCAGGATGGCAGTTATGATTGGACTATATAAGGCAGGAATTTCCATTAGACAGGGACCGCATTTTTTGCTAGGAGAGATATCATACAAGTCAGAGTCCGAATATCTCCAAACTCCCCCGAGTTCTCAACTCGATCCACACTTCGGCCTGCCATTCCTTGGCAGGACGAATTCAACCCAATCCACCTTCCATATGGCCTCATCTTCCGAGATTGGACGTATCAGCTCTAATTTTAATTCTTTAATTTCGTAATTAGTAAAAATGGCCCATTTAAAATTTCGTACATGCATGATTTTATGGGTATAATCTTTCAATTACGAAATTATTGTTGATCACTGACTCTCAACAACTACCTTTTTTCATGCACTCCGCTTGGTTTGCAATGCGCAAAAACAGTGATACTAATTAACACACCCAGTAGTCAAGATTTGCATTTTTTTTTCTTTCTTATTAGAAATTTTCTATTTTTCTTTTTGTAGAAAAAACCCCATATGCATCTTCATTACATTAAAAAGGTACAAATAGTAACAATATTTTTTTTTTCAAAAAAACCACATAATTAAGACACCGTATATAAAATTAAAGATAGATGTAAAAATAAAGTTATAATGAGAACCATGTCAAATGTAGTGACCAGCATGCAAGATATTGCTCTCAGGATGGCAACATGGGCGGAGCCATATTTTAAAACTATGGGTTTCAGACACACACTGATGATCAGTCATATAAAATCTTCATGCTAAAAATGACTATCAATTTACAAATTACAATATCTATGACATTTTACTCTAAATTATATAAAAAATCATACATAAATACTATTTTTTTTAATTGAAGTCAATTAATCTCCATTCATTCAACTTAAATCCGCCCATGGATGGGAAGTCGTATTCAAAATCAAGTGCAGCCATTGGAGATGATTTGAGAACTTGAACTCTCATATATCTCATTCTAAAAAAAATAGCATTAATTATACAAATTATTCAAGAAGCATCAGGAGAAATTCTCTAAGCAAGGGGGATGAATTCACATGACTTTTTATTTTTCTACTATGATATTGTTTTCTAGATGGAGTTTAGATCCGGATTGTCCGATCAGAAAATTCGGAATATAATTCAATAAATTTATTTGACAATTTGAGGAGTCCTTTAAATATTCATGTCAAAGCTGATCGGACGGTCCGGATTCAAACATAAAATCTGAATTATTGTAAAAAAATATTCATGTCAGAGTTTAGGATCGGTCACTTCTTGCTTTTTGAGCTAGGAAATGTATTTATTTTATGAAAAAAATGTTTCATCACATTAAATTTTTATTGGATGATTTATATTATTTGATTAGATTGTTATGTTATGTTATTCAGATTTTTAAAATTAAATGATGATGATATAAAAGTAAATTTGTTATAATTCATTATTAATTAGTAAATATTTTCTTACTAAAATTAATTAGTTTTAAAATAACAACAAATATTTTCTACTTATTATAATTTTATCAAATGATACAAATTAATTACTATGTTTTACTCATAATATATACTTTACTGAAGCATTCTCTTAATTCTATTATTTATTATTCAAATTATTTTTTCATGGGCTGAACATGATGTGATGTTCCACTATTAATTATTTTTAATTTACTTGGTTGTTTCCTGGACATCGCCCGGTTAAAAGTTATATATGCTTTAAGAAAAAATAATTTTACTATATAGTTTCTATAAAAATAATAATTTTTATTCAGAATTTTTTTGAACAAAAACAAATATATTTAGATAACATTCAAGACATATACAATGATAACAACATGATTAACCTTGCAGTTATTTCAACAGAAGAATACAAAAAATATTGTATTACTTTAAAATTTATATTGCATCTTAGACACATCAAATACATATTTTAAAGGAGTAGTTCGATCAAAAAATGAGAAGAGAGAAATTCAATCAGATAAATATAGAAAAATAACATTAACCATATAACATTGTTAAAAATCTTTAAATTGAAATCATGCTTTATTGAAATTACTAAAACTAGTCAGGGTTCTATATATATAAAAAAAAAAAAGGTTAAAAAGCATAAATTAGAACGACGCATGCTTGCTCAAGAAATTCTGAACTGGTTGATTCCCAATCAATAGACAGGATTGACAAGCACTAATCAATAACATGTCGGAAAAATTCAGCATAAATTCGAAGAAAATATGAGAAAATTCAGATAAGAAAGAGAAGAATTAAGTTGACAGCCCATATGGTATTAATAAATGGCCAATTGGCAGCGAACCTGGTATATTAATTAATTTGTAATAAACTTTGGATATTAATAAAAATGTCGGGCATGTGGCCGTGTAATACATGGTATTAATACAGGGGCCATTGGCATTAGGCCCTGTACCACTTGCAATGGGCAATAGGAGCAATACAATTATATTATACATGTGATAATAATGTGCATTGGATTAATTTGGAAATTGGGCCAATAAAGCATGATGTGCATTTAGTACAACAAAAATAAGGTGGTCGGACCTGCAATTTTGACATCTCTGTGTCACAATTTATGAAAATTAGAGGCTAAATTTCCATTATTTTATCTCAAAAAATTAAGGTCGGCTAATTAACACATCGTAAGAAAAAAAAAACAATTTCGGACTCATCAACCACTTTTATTAAACTACACGTGAAATTTTTACAATTTTAACAATTATAAATTATATATAAATTAATTATATATAATTTACACTAGAAAAGAACACGAGTGAGGCTATGGTACTATGCATATTACGGATTGACTCTTGCTATAAACTCATATTTTTATTTTCAAAATTCAACTAGTCAATCCAAACAGTTCAAAATAATCACCATATAAAAATGTACTTGAAGGCCAAATATATATTTTTATAATTTTTTTACTAAATAATACATTTGCTTTTGGATGGTTTCAGAATTTTCAAATCAAGTGATTTTTTACCTATCTAATAAAATAGTAAAAAAATTATTTAAAAATGTAAATTTCGGTCTACAAGTACATTTTTAAATGAAGATCACGTTGAACAATTCAGATTGATTGTATAGACTCTATAAACAGAGATATGAATTCATAACTTGCATATTACCATAGCCTCACTCAAAGAACACCAACGTGGCTCAATATGATAAAAGTAGTGATTAGCGATTTTCCAAGTGTATAGTACAATCTACAATGTATGATTTCTTCATTCTTTTAATTTCCTAACAAATATTTGTGACTACTTTAATCAAGCTTCAACACCAATTTCCATAAAGCCCAAATCACAATATTCAATAACTAAGCAATTCTAGACATCCTCCGAATTTTTCTATTTTTGTTTCTATCTTACATCCCACTTGTAAAAAAATTCATTGGTTTAATTACATTTTGTTTATTATGTTCCCTGCAAGTTAAAAAAAATACAAAACAAAAAGTGTATGTATTTACTATTTAGCAATGAACAAATAATTTATCACTTGTCACATTTTTTTTTCTATTGCTTTTATCTCTAGTTGGAGAAATCTTTTCCTTTCATTCTTTTGTCATCTTTTTTTTTTAATTTTTTTTTTGTTTATTTTAATATTTGTTTTTGAAAGGTGTAGCAAAAATGTATCTGCGTTGTAACGCAATCAATAGAAGCTTAGCAGGTGAAGTTGTGGGGTATTTACAGTCAGATTTAACTTATCTTTGTAAAATGAACAGCTAATTGTTTATGATTAATTCAGCTAATTTGGGCTAATTTTTTTTGAAGGAAAATAAGGGTCAAGCCCCTATTTGTTGTAATTTGAGCTAAATTACATAAATAATTAACTAAAGAAACCAACGCCTTTTAAATTAAGCTGCGTTACTATTTTGCTTATTTAGTAATTCCAATCACAAACTGACAATTCTTATCATGCTCCTCATGCATGAGAGGTGGCTGTCACCATTTGTGTGCGCATTTGGTGAGGCTCAAATTTGGTCCTGCTTTTAATTAATTATGATAGCTTCATTTAGCTATCTCCTGTTTATTGATGTTCATTGATATTTTCATGGAACTTTGAATGAAAATTAAAAATAAAAATTACTGTGCCCATATAAAACAGTTCGTTCTGACATTGCCTAAAGTTTCTTTGCAGGAACTTAATTAGGATATCTCATTTGAGAAGGGACATATATATTTTGTGGCTATCGTATTTATTTCAAAACCGTGATAACTAATAAAATGATTATCAAAATAAAATTATAAATTTTGTGGATATGTATATTTCAAACTTTGAAATTCAAATATCAAATCAAAATTATTGGTCTTGTTTATTGTCACGAGAGATGCATGCACGTAAGTTTTACGATTTTTAGAGTTCATTCTATACTAGATCAAGTGTTAAAAAATAAATTAATCTACTTAACTATAATGGATTAGTTTTATTACATTCATTTTTATTACTTCTTGATCTAGTATAGAATGAATAATAAATAACATAAATTTCACGTGAATGTGTCTCTCATGAAAATAAACAAAATCAATAGCTTAAATTCAATATTCGAAAAACTTAAATGAAACAAAATAAAGTTGCGGCATCATTCAAACATGCGAAAAATATAAAGTTCTTCAATGATTTTCCTATAAAAGAACTGTAAAATGCATTTTTCCTATTTACAAAAACAACATGTAAAATTCAAAAGAGGACCAGATTGCGCTATTTCGTCCTGATTCCTTCTCAATTGTCTGAAAAGTACAATAGGTAGGACTTATTAGTTCATCAATAATTAAGGTATTAATATTTAGTCATGCTTTTGCTATCAAAAAGGTCCTTGTTTTTGTCTCTGCACTGGTGTGAGAATTGTTTTTAATTTTTTTGTCCATCTTGATTTTTAAATTAATAACAACAAGATCCTTGATTTCAAATATTCTTAAATTCAGAACTAATGCTTGCCTTCAAACATCTATTTTCAAACTTAAGCAAAAATTATGAATGAAAAACCTTAAATACATATGTTATTATGTTGTTGTGGATGTATGCTTTCAGAAATAGGCATAGAATTGTAAAACATTTTTAAGTCTAGAAATAATTCCTGGTGTGATCTCTTTGTCAGGAAAAGGATAGTTGTTTTGTTTGCGGTAGTACATGCTTTCTCTAGGTGTTTCTATGTAAAAGGTACAAAACAATCTTTGCAGGATGGATAATTCCTCAAAAAACAAAGGTCAATAGAGACCAAATAAGAACCTTTTGGGTCAAATTTTGGGCTTGGCTTAGATTTATGGGGACATCTCTCCGTTCATTAAGGCAACAAATATGTTACTAACAATAAAGATGGAATTGACACTGTTCCTGCTTTTAAATAGAATGTACCATATAACACACCCCGTCACATAGGAGGTTTAATTTGTAGACACATAGGAGGTTTATTGAGAAACATCACTTGTCTGGTACAAATTATATTAAAGTGAGAAAAGAAATAAATTGTAGCTTTCCAGTCTTTGCTCTAGACGACAAAAAAGAATATATCACAGATTCGAAATCTGAATGAATGATCTTATATGAATATTAAAATTTAAATGGCTAGTAGACTTCTATCTTTTTCTCAAATAAAAAAAAAGCAATCGACGGTTAATAGAAGTTTATAAAGTTATAATTTGTAATAGTCACATTTTATATTGATGGTTAAAAGAAGTCTTCATGCCTCTTAAAAAATGTAGATTACATATTCCGTTTGGACTGAAATATTAAAAGCAATGTGGGGGACTTGAGCCATAAATCATTTTACAAAATATATATAATTTGTGATGGAGGCCGATAACAACAATCAAAGGTTTGGACAATGATTGTTAGATTGACAAAGAGAATAAGTGCATATTTTGTCTTATACAATCTTATGTCCATATCAAAAGGAGAAATGTTTCATACTTCAACTAATTGATTGCTCGATTGCACAAATCCATATTGATGGTATCAATTTTCGTTGGTCGTTGCAACCTTAAATTTTGTAGTTCAATAAAAAAAGTGTTTGTTGAACTCGCTAGTAACATAGTAACAACTCTTAAATCTTGATTCTCTTTTTTTTTTCATTTTTAGAAGAAATAAGGCTAGTAGGCTTTTGATATTGAATCTTGGGTCCTGCGCATATTATCTTGGATATCACCAAGAAAATTTAAACTCTTCCATTATCTTTATGAAGCCGATATAAGAAACCGTCGAAATCATCTCAGATTGGTTACTTCAAATAGTATAAAGAAGTTTCTATTGAACCATCTAGTCAGTCTGGAACCTTCCAATTCCCTTATTAATGGAGAGGAGATGAGCAGTAGTAAAAGAAAGTTCTAGGCTCTTTTTGGGAGTTGTTTTTTGTGTAGAATAAATTTGTATTTGTTTCAGGAGACTAATGTGATAGAACAAAATAAATAAATAACAAACAGACATACAAATAATATTTGTTCAGTTACTAAAACCTCAGATAATATTGAGCTTTTTGTATTGAACACTTGGCAGTTGCCAGTTTTCAAAATCAAGCTACTAAAGTGGTCATTGCTTATTGGTCTAACCACTGTAAAATCTAGTAAACAAAGCAAATGTGTATTATTTGACTTCTGTAATTTAACAAGTGTACAAACTTCATAGATGAAGCCAGCAATATTTGGTTAAAGAGGAACACAATACAAGGAATTCAAAGTCATTTAAACCCATTTATATACACAACCAACGTAAAACAAATAAAGGTTACTCACTCTCATAATCCTCCTCATCTCCAAATGAGAAGACTGATGCATCAGCTGCAATAGCCTTAAACTCACTCATGCTATTGGAATCCAAATTGCTCGTATGATCTGGCACAGAAGTTGAGACAGTACTTTTGCCACTCTCTCCAGTTGTTGTCTCAACTGGAGGGGAGGCATCAGTTGATTTTACAGCACTATCCTCCTTCTTAAGTGTGATTTTCTCGAGGGCTTGCGACACATTTGATGTGCTTGAATCCTTTCCATGCTGTTTCTTTTCATCAGATTCATTATCTGAGAAAACATCATCTTTGTTCTCTTGAGAAGTCGTTACTTCTTTGTTGGAAACTTCAGGAGTTGTAGGATTTTGAATTGAGGGGGTTTCTCTGGTGCTGGTTGTATCAGTGTCAGGTTTTGGGGTGGCAGTTGCTGATGCGGGCGTTGATGATGCAGGTGCAGGTCCATTATATTCTACAAGAACAACCTCAACTTCAAACCCTGGAGATGGCAATTTTCTCTGCAAGAATAAAACAAACAATTAAAAACAATGGAATCACTTTCAATTCCTATACTTTGCATGCCCGTTATCTCTTAGTCAGTCCAACTATTGTATCAAGTACACCATCCTGAGTTCTAAAAGTTTACCTATTACATTGAAAATAATATTTCGGTTTTCTAGCCTATATATTGAAGAGTGAGGGTATGGTGCTATGCATAGCGCGGGTTGGTACGTACTATGGATCAATATCTTCGTTTTCACAGTTCGAATAATCGATCTGAACCATTCAACATGATTCCCATATAAAAATATACTTGCAGACTCAATTTACATTTTTTCAGAATTTGTTTTACTATTTTTTTAGAAAGGTAGAAAATCACTACTTTTGAATGGTCCAGAATTTTTACTCTTCTATCTATCTAAAAAAATAGTAAAAAAGCTGCAAAAAATGTAAAATTTGATCTCCAAGTACATTTTCATATGGAGATCATGTTGAACGGTGTAGATTGACTGTTTAGACTTTGGAAAAAAAAAAAAAGGAGATATTGATCCATAGTACAGACCAATCAGCGCTATGCATAGTACCGTGGCCTCACTCATAATTGAATGATAAATGGACATTTCTTGTTCTATAGTTGGTAGCATCCAAACAGAACTGACACTGCAGAAGAGCCATGATAGGAGAAGTTAAGAGTACATATTCTCAAAATTACACACCTTGTCAAAACCATCTAAATCAGTTGTGCCCAAGATTGTTCTGTTTTCCATCATTGTCGTATTCAACCAACTGCACAAAAACTAAAACATAAGCATTTCTTTACAAAGTAAGATGACACTTATCTTTCACAAATCCGGTTCAATTAATAAGAACCATTATGTGGTTTCCACAAGGATGATTAAAATTACACAGAATTAATTTACTATAGGCATAGTTCCTCTGAAGATAACACTGGGTTGTGCTTCCTTAGTTTTAGTCTGATACATTTGGTGCTGGTAGGAGGATTGGGGGTCTGTACCAGTAACCACTAGAGTAAATGTGGCTCAAGTATTGCAGGAAGTTGGCTGTCATATCATATTGCTTCAGTTGAATATCTTGAACCGAGACATGGAGCAACATATTTTCAGGTAAGGTTTGTCTGATTAAAATGGTGTTTATTTTCCTAAAATGGAAACGGGTAATGAAGTTGACTACTAATTTTGAATTAAAATTAAATTTACTTTAGGTGCTTGAAATTGTTGCAGTTAATGTAATAGCACTATTAAAGTGCATGGCTTGAACAAAAATTTATTTGTAGTGGTATTGTTTTCAGAAATAAGAAAGATCATAATTTGGCGACATATTATACCAGTACCATGAAAAGTCCAAAACAAAGAAAATAGTTAAATAATGACACAGTCAACTTAAGAACACAGCTTGCCATGAATTTGTACAGAGTACAGACATTTACCATTAAGATATCTGTTTTGTTGTATGCTTCTCTAAATAAAGCTATTTATTAACAAAAGAAATCACACCAAAATATATATCACATACAATGATATTAATTTCTGAGGTTAATATTTCAAGCAATTCGATCCTGGAGAATCACATTTTTTTACCAACAATATTATACCAGTATCAAAAATTTGATAACAACAGAAGTAACAGAAACTTTTTAAAGGAGTCCAAGTACTTACCAGTAGAAATCTCCTTGACGGTCATGAAACTGAACTTTGAAATCACCTGCCACTTCAGCTAGACCTGGCTCTCCAGGTAAAGCAAACACCATGATCCCCTTTTTAGGTGCATTAAACCAAAAATCCTCAGGCTAAAAATATAACATAAAGATAAATTAGTTTTAAGTTTCGACTTCTAACCAGAGATAACTAAAAGCTCTTAGCCTCTTAGTTACAAAATAAAGCAGATTAAGATGCATACCATGAGATCTTTCGTCCTAGGATGTTTCTTCGTAGAGAAAAGAACCCCTGTCCGATCAAATAAACGATATTTTTTTTATACGGAAAAGAAATAAAACATAGAATTGAGAAGGGAGAGGAGAAATGACTAGGGACTGCCAATACCATTATGATTTGAGATAGTGATAGAAGGCCTTATCCAGTATGGGCATTTATGAAGACGAAAACCCCTAAGCATGCACCTGAAAGATAATGTATGATCAAATCATAAACCAATCAAATCTTTACAAAAGGCAATAAAAATTTATGATCATCATGGAAAATTGAGAGGGAAGATTTTATTTTTTTTGTTGTTACCGGCGGCTGGATGGGTTTTCACCATTGAAGTAGGTCAAAATGCGCTCAAAATACTTCACATATCTCTATGAAAAATAAAGATAAAAAAAGGGATACTTCAATAGGTTATTCTGGGTCTTTCGTTATTGTAAGAAAAAGCAAATGAGCTGAGAAAAAGACACTAACAATCTGACTTGGTAGAACAAGGCCTTTTCCATCAATACACCTTTTCTGATTGTAGTATTCCATTGCCTCCTCAGCAGTAGGGAAGAACTACATTTACATAAATTACATGTATATTTCCTCTGGTTATCAAAATAGTGATCACTTCATGTGCATCTATGTAATAAGAATATTATTCGCTGTTCATCAGTATACCCTTTCTATCTATAGCCAAACTATCTGGCAACCTTCACAAATGAAGAAGATAATACAAATAATGCAAAAATACCAAAACTTCCAGATACTAATTAGTAGAAATTTCCTGAACATCTGAGAAAAATGAAAAGGTTGCATGCTCAAAAAGGAGCATCAAATATGGCCTTACAGAAAGGGAACGTATCTCATGTACCATTGGAAAACAAGCGACATATCCGAAATGACCAATTTTTCCTTGGAAGTTGTTATTTGGACATTTCTTTCTAAGGTTATAATTGACTGAAAAGCTTTGGGATAGTTTGAATTTCTTATGCTCTTAATACCATAGAAGATAGTACTCAAATTGCGGAAATGTATATCAAATTCTTCCAATCAATATAGTCTAAATAGCTAATATGAACATGCTTTAATATTACTTAAATTTACCTTCAAGTAGAGAAGAAGACTAGAGATCATGAGGCCTGTCCGTGCCATACCGGCTTTGCAGTGAACAACAACAACATTTTCAATATCCTCTTTCAGCCATGAGTAGGCACTATGACAAAATGATATAACAAGTTGGATTGGAGGGCAATTATGGTCATCAAATGGGAAACATGCTACCTGAGAAATAAAACAAACAGGATTATAGTCAATACACCAATGTCGATTTAAAAATTAGCAGCAAGCCCACTGTTATGACTTTTATCAAAATTTCAAAAGGCCTTTCTAGTATTTGCAAAAGAGTACCTAAACTTTTGAGGTAATAAAATGATACACTTAAGATTGACAACACCTGCCGTTTCAACGTAGAGGTGCAAGCGGGTTGGGTAGGGTCCAGGTACTAAAATATTTGGACCCTTACTACAAAAGTGTTCAGTTCTGAATTTTGATCCTTAAACTTTTTATTTTAATCGGATTGGGTCCAATTTTGGATATTACGTCTAACAATGGTCCCTTTGCATCTAGTAGTTTGGGTCCAGGTAGATATTAATATCGGTTGAGTCCGGGTCGGTTCCGAATTTTGATCCATAACTTCTTATTTTAAATCAAGTTGGGTAATCGAGTAAAAGTAGCACTCTAGTTTCGAGTATGTCATAACTGAGGGATGATGGCAGAGTTAGTTTCTTAGGATAAGATAAACTTCTATTATGAGATTCTTTGAGTAATATTTTGGAAGTCATGTCAAGTGATAGATTATATCTCACGTACATTATGTTGTTGACAAGATCAATAATATATTGCTACAACATGTTTAACTTTTCGCATTGAGTTATTCTTAAACCAATTGTTATCTAAGAGGCCTTGTACCGCTAAATGATAACCAACTGCACGAAAAAAATTATAGAAGTTTTTAACAATATTGGGTATCTTCAGGAAATACTGGAAAAATAGTGGGCTTTTTTGCAATTATCAATAATTTGGAAACTTCATTGCAAAGCACATAAAATTAACATGATACTGAATAGTAGAAGAATGAAAAAATATGTTATTGCTCACCTTTCCCTCCAAGAGGGAGGCATCATAAAGCCGTTCAGAGCAAAGATTATAGACCTTGTACTTACCCTGTAAAGAAGTCAAGATAGACATATGACATAGTGATATATCAAGATTATGCGGTCACCTTTATTATGTGATAAACATGGAAAATTTCAATCCTAAACAAGAACTAATAAGCTCAAGGATAGATCCAGATAACCATTTAGAAGTAGGGCAAAGTTCAAAAGTAGAAAACTATCGTCAACATATTAATTGTACATAGAAACATATTAATTTCTACAACACAAAGTATATCTAAAGTTTAAGCATAGTTCTGCAATTTTTCTTCCTGACAAACTTATTTTAATGTTTTATTCGTAAATCAGGCATCACGAAAGAAGAATTAAAACTATATTCCGAGCTAGAGTGGGGCACTTCTGACCCGAGGGCCTTTTTCTCCTCGCCTGATAATAATTCAAACAAAAGCAAAATTTGCACAAGAAAAAGTCAAGTCAACAAGACAACTTTCCCTAACGATTCCAAATAGTAATCACTAAAAAAAATGACAATCAGGAAATATTTTAAAATTAACTCATTCATAGTATATATTGTGATAGCTTCTGCATTGTTTTGTTACCTTCGAATGGATCCAAAGAAATTTTCAGAGACAAACAGAGGATGAAAGGTTCATTGCTAATCCAACAAAAATCATCAAAATCAATGGAAATGTGTAAACAAAGTTTAACAGAAATACCTTATGATGTGTCTCAAAGAACTTTATAACTTCTTCCATGTGGTTGCGATAGAACCCCTGCATTTTTCACATATTTCTTCCCGATACATTAAAATGCACAACAGCAAAACCAATCCAATTAGAAGTTTCTTTTTAGTTCTCCATTACCTCAACATATCCAAAAAAGCCTGAGCTCATATCACCGGCAGGGAAACCCATTGCAATTATGTTTTCAGTTATATAAGTCATATCAAGATCAAAACCTCCTTCCTGCCATACAAATAACAAAGTCAATACATTAAACAAAATATCCAACAGCTGCTTACCAAAATCTGAGATTTTAGTTTTGTCTGTTTACTTCTTTTGAGTTAACATTTTGATTTTTATTTCGGATTCAGTTTCATACTTTCATTAGATTTTGTCCAAGTTTTTGAGCTTAAATCAGGTCGTAGACATTAATTTCCAGATAAAAATATATTAAAATCATTATATATATCAAAGAAGTGCCATCCAGGGATGCCCAACAAAATCATTGGGCCCATTCCGCAAACCATTGAATAGAGGAAAAGTGATGAAAAGTGGAATACGGAATAGGCTTCAATTCCTCGCTATTTCGGTCATGTTCGGTTCATGGTGGAAGAGGGGAATAGTGAAAGAGTATTGGTAAACGAGCCAATTTTATCTCTTGGAAAAAGGCCAATTCCTCTATTCCATTTTTTCCATGGAATAGGGAATTGGCTCATAGAGGAATAGAGGAAGAACCAAAGTGTAAAAAGCAGGGGTTTAACTGCAAGAGTTTAAACCCAATTCTACTTTTCCAATTCCAGAAATCCACTCACTTCTTTTCATGTTCGGCGGGAATAGAACCTTTAATCCCCTCTATTCCTCTTTTCCAGGCTTGCCGAACAAGCCCATTATAAATAGATTTTGTCCAAGTCATGTGCCTTACTCATTTAGTCCAACAAAACCCCTCATTTTATGTCATTTAGGTCAAGCTGCACAGCTTTACCAGGGAAGTCCCTAAGGTGCCTATACAGACCACTAATAAGATGGAATACCAGCTTACAGCCAACAATAGTAGTGCTCTAATGGAAACAATTGAAAATTTGACTCAAAATTGAACAAAATATAAAATGACATAAGGAAACAAAATTCACAATCATTAACCTGGTATCTTCTTTTGTTTTGAGAGACCATATGCCGTGCCTTAACCTGTACTGCTTTCACTGCATTTTTAGATGTGTCAACTATACCCTTTGTCAGAGTCCCAAAAACACCTCCATTTGGTGCACCAGAGCTTGTCCCTTCAGCACTGGAGTCCTCCGTTTGTACGCCTTTTGGAGAGAGGCGAAGACTGAGACTGCTGGTCAAACGAGAAAAGGTTGACTTTCCAGTTGGCGAATCCTGTGGGACAGTGGCCGGCGGCTGGGGGATCTTGAGATTCTTTGCCCATGAGAATATTCCAGGAGTTTCCTCTTGGGTTCTAGAAGGTCCTTCTTGCTTCTCAGGAGAGTGAACTGGAGGCGAGGTTGACGGTTGTTCAGTTTGTTGTTTTACTTCCTGTTGTGAGTTCTCCATGATAGATATGTAGGATTGGTCTGTTTGTTAAAAAAGAATTACACAGAGATATTACTACAACAACACAAAATTGGTGAATTAACCTGGATCAAGGATAAAAATTGATCCTTGACTCAAGCTGTAACACTAACTAGTATATCTATTTAGTACATACACTACAACTCAGTTCCCTTTTATACAGGATTGCACACCAAAGCATGAATTTGTGCAATCAAGTTAAATCAACAGCAAAATTCAAACGAAGCATGCTTTACCTTGCTAGACCCCCCCCCCCCCCCTTCTCTATCCTATTGTTTGAGAAGCACCTTAATTAAAATTAGGACCTCTACAATATCAAGCCATAGTCCGTTGTTGTTTCCATGGTTTCGAAAATCTATCTATCTATCAGCATCCCAGGATCTAATTATTTGCGTGATTTCCCAAACCGAATAGCCGCTTTTTGAGCTAAAGAACGCTTGAATAAGAAGAGACTCACCTTGCGTCTGTTTCCTAGTGACCGATTCTTCAGATTTAATTTTTTACCGAGGAGGATGCGGTTTACGATCGGAATTCGAGAGAGAAATTTGGGATATCAGAAGAGTACTTTCGCTGATTAAGAGGAAGAAAGAACATGGATATGTTCGGGGAATTCGGATCCAGTGGGGTACCCTGCAATGTGATCAGCATCGTTCTTTCTAATCTAGCACGAATCTTAAAGCAAACCCCTATGATCCAAATAGGTACCGGAATTATTTTGGCTTGGCTGGAAACTCAGTCGGCCGTGCGGTAAGGATGAGTCAGCATCCTCTGCATTAACGCACCGTTTGGGTTTAGCTTCGGACCGTCCAACCAGAATCCAGCCAATCTGGAGTAATGCAAGGTGCCTTCACATTCGTGCTAATTAACGGTTCAGATCTAAACCCAAAATTTTAGTTGACTCAGAGGAATGAGGATATCCTTCCTATGTCGGGTAGGATCCGATTATTATAAACAGGCTGCTGAGGAAAAATGATTTGGGCCGTTGATTTTGTTTGTTGGGCCATCTATTATTATTACTCTTTCATTTATTTAGTTGGGCTACAATTTTTGGGATGTCTTTTTTATGTTTCGAATTTACTTACAAATTTAAAAAATATATATATAAATTATTTGAATAAGTATCATCTCTTAATGGAATATTACAACGAATGCTTATATAAATTTAGTATAACTCATGTTCGAAATTGCAGGAATAAATTACTTTAGAGCATCTCCATCTCTGATATTATTAGAGTTTCTAATATGAGGTGGCAGTTTCAATTTTAATTTTAGAAATGTGAGAGAGTTTCTTATTCTAGAAGAGTTTTTTTATTAAGAAACTATTTATAAACTCCACGCAGGCTAAATAATTGGCTCAAATTATTTCTAATTTTTAATTTATTGCTGACGTGGCTTAATAGAAACTCTAAATTTATTTTAGAGATGTGAAAGTTTAGAAACTTTAGAGGTTTAGTTTCTAAAAAATGATAAACAATTATTTAGAAACTTATTTAGTTGCTGGAATGGAGATGCTCTTATAATGAATAATGAACGAGTTGCTGGAATGGAAGATGCTCTTATAATAAATAATGAACATTGAAAATTATCACTTATCTATTTTCGAAAAAGAAAACTATCACTTTATCTTATCAAATTTTCGTATTTTCTAATTTCTTTATATTTTGTCCATGCTGACGTGACCTAATTAACAAATATATTAAATATTATTTAATGAATTCAATTAGAATGCATTACAGTGCATTATGTGTGTTTATTAATATTTTTAATTAATTTTGTGCACATTTGTGATCCTAAATTCTCCAAAACTAACATATATGCTCTCATATACTTTCATAGTTCCATTCGCATATAAGTCGTAACTTTTTTTTATTTTCTGCAAAACAATTCAAACTTTAAAAAGTACACCCCAAAAAATTGTTTTGAAATGACAAACTTTGTTAACGGGTAAATGTGATATCTTATCAAGAAAAGAATTTCCAGAAGCAAAGAAATATCTTATCAGACGGGTATGAGTAAGAAATTTGTTTTGTTAGCTTATTGGGTAAGAGTTATTTCATACATGTTACCCACTAGGGTAATTTTATTTATACTTGTAACTATAGAATTTTATTGATAAAATTGATTTATCCCACATTGTATATAGTTTTTAATTATTAATTTATGAAAAATTGATTTAATATTTTATCATTTTATTTAATAATTAATTATATATTTTTAAATAAAGGATAAAAAATTATAATTTTTTATATTTTGTGATATTAGATACATGATGTATTTAATATATATTTATTTGTTACATTTTTGGATTAAATTATATATACTATCAATTTATTCAATAATTATCGTTATTCGTTTCGTTACTCGTTAACTTAATAGGTAAGAGTAGGATATGGGTAAGACTAATTTTAAGTGCATATGGGTATGAAAATGTCTCCACCCGACCTGAACTGTACCTATTGACAACCCTACTTCGGCTCCAACTGGTATGGGTTACAATTCTGATTTAAATATTCAGTATTTATAGCACAGTAACCAGATCAATGCTGGGTTTGTTTCTGAACAAATTCTGGTAAATAATCACGCATTTTTGGGAAAAGAACAATTAATTTTAGTTGAGGATTTCCATCAAAGAGGTGTCATTTAACCTTCTGATTATAGCTTAATTAGCAAAAAAATGGAAAAGATAAAGAAACGGTATTTAGTACGAGATGCTTAGATAGATACTTTGTTAGAAACAATGAAAGAGAAGAAAAATAATGAAAGAAGACAGACAAAACCTTGCAAAAACAAGATAGAGAAAACAATTAAGAAACTTCTTGTGGAAAGGGTTAAACTCAGATAGTACTGGTATTCATTAAGCCCACTGGGAACTTGTGTGTAGACCTAAAATGCTTTCAGGATTTGGGATCATAGACATTAAAACATTTAATGATGTTATAATAGCAAAATGGTATTGGCAATGGATTAAATCGGAAAGGAAGCTATGACAAACACTGTTTTTGGCAAACCAAACAGATTCTAGAAAGATTGATCTGCTGAAATGCAATTTCTTTCAAAAAAATAGTAATGCTGGTTATTCAATTTTGTGATTGTTTTAAAAGGGTGATAAGGGATGGTGCAAGAAGGAGACACAATTAGGGACATGGATTTCTTATGTGCAAATACCCCACACTATATTACTTGATTTAATCCCATTGGATTAATTATACTTAAAAGAGTTTTACTTTCATATATACCAACCATTTATTTAACTTTTATGTAATTTTTCTACTTCTTGTTTTTCAACAAATCTAAGGCTCAAATGTACCAAGCATATTTTTCTTTTCCTTTTTATATCAGTTTTGTTAAACATGTTTTAGTTCAAAACCTGAACTTAGTTTGCTAGAAATCAATAAATGTACAGTTTTATAACATACGAAGAGCCATCTGTAGATGTTCAACCTAGGGTTCTTCATGATTGATGTCAGGACTCAGGAATAATAACACCGACATTGGGCACGCCGATCCATTTTGACTTCTCGAGCTCCATTCCTTGCTCTTTCTTCTCGGATTTGGTCTTTTTAGTATTCGCTACAGCAACGCCAATTTCTGAATTTAGTCCATCCGCAAATTGGCACTGCTGAATCTAATACTAATTAAAAAGCCAGATTTGTGAATTAAACATTCAAAAAGAGGAGAGAAAATGGAGCAAAAATAAATTTGCGAATTACTTGGAATTTTGGAGCCAAGCGGGAATCTTTTGGGCTTGGGATTTGTAGGGTGGGTAGACTGCGTCCAAATCGGCTGAAATCCCAAGTCCAATTTCATGGTCTGAAATCCGAACCTGGGATTTCAGCGGATTCCAATTGGGATTTGGGATAGGCTAGGGTTTCATTTCCGACCAATTTCAACTTTTCAAGCATATCCTCATATATTATTATTATTCATAGAAAAGTTCAAGCATATCCTAAGATTATTATTATTAAGTAAAAATGACTTGCATTTGTTAGTTTACTGAGCAACAGCACGCGATTAACTCCTCAACAGCAAAACATAAAACTCTCGATACGGATTCTATTTTATGTCAAAATTAAGATTTTAACCGTAAATATAGATAAAATTAAACCAACATTTAATTTAGTAGAGATAATGTCCTCCGCGTGGGAGGTAACAAGTTCAGAATCCAGATAGAAATAGTTGAGGACTTGACTAAGTAAAATTAAGAACAACGCCCTTTTGTGACAAACAATTTCTCGAATTATATATTTTTACGTCACCTCAAAATTTTAAGTTTAATAGAACCCATTTATGTTGCCTTTTTTTTTGTAAAACAAAATCTCCTGTTTCCTTTACCTATGAAGAACTGGCGCTATTGAACTTCTGAGAAAGATTTATGACGTGCCACGGACAAAATGAATTGACAAAAAGTAAAATTGAATCATGATTGACAGAACAGATTCTGATTTTCCTTTCTAATTTAATAAATTATTCTTGTGAATATGGAAAATCTAAAATTTGAATGAGATTCAGACAGGCAGTCTACTGGTAGATCTGTACCGGTACAGCATCTGGTCATGATTCACACCTTCATTTCTATTTATACATCATAAAAAACCAACAAATGTTCTTACATTTTTCACAATTCTACTTTTGCAAAACTTCAGTCTGATTAAGACAGTGAACCAACCTTCCTCCATCACTTTACCTCCAACATCTTAATGTCATATGCGTATTGACTGAGTGCCACCAAAAGCTGCAAATAATTTTTTTTATTAGATCAATAATTCATAAACCTATCAATTATTAAAAAAATAAAGATTTTAGAAAACATTACCACCAAGCCCACTTTGGAACATTAGGGGATGTAACCTTTGGATTCTCGACGGCTCCTCTTCTATCAACCAGTGGAGGAATTGACCGTAGTCGCCATCAACACCATGTAAATAAACAGCTGACATGCCTACCTTCTCAAACCAAGACCGATATCTCAATCTCAGATATCCTGGAGTCAGCATATCAGGCATGTCATCAGTTTATTTACAGGACAACTACAGTCATATTGTTGACAAATTGTTAAGGCTTAATGATTCATTCCAAGTAGTCAAATTGTTGACGAATCTTTGCCTTCGCTTCACGAAATCATCCCTAAATTTTGCAAGAGGCAAACTGTAATTGAACAAAATTTTGTAGAAGTATCCAAATGTAATATGTACAAAAAAGTTCAAAGGCATTAAAAGATAAATGGAAAAACACTTGGTTATATCCTTACAACTAGAAAAAGGGTACCGTTTGAGAATTCCAGTGATTATAGATCCTTTTTAGAGGAACTACAAACAGTGGATGTTTTGGGCAAAGGAAAAAAAAACTGAAATATTATAAATAGTTTGTTATAATTACATGAGCAAAAAAAGACCAATCTCAGCGAAACAAATATATGTAAAAATATAAATAAAAGAATGAAATTTATACTAAATTTCGAAACTTCAGCAGAACTTTTAGAACTTCAATTTTCCAAAAGAACTCGAGAATAAATCGGTAAATTGGTTGAGACATTAGCTGGTAAGTTCTAAGTAGTAAATGAAAAGGTACATTTTATCAAATGCGAGAGAGAGAAACTACCAACAGCGCCAGAATTGAAAATTCAATTTTTTTGTTAAATGCTATGACAGATCATAGAGATAGAAACCGCTAGAACAAAATACGTATTTAATGGAAACCAAGAACATATTCAAGCTTGGAAAATAACAAAAGAGAAAAAACTAAAAAACACAAAACACAAAAGAAGCAACGAATACAGATGTTATTTGTTTGTGTAAAGCTCGCGTGGCCATCATCGCTCGTCTCTTTGGATCGAGCTACGACCGCAAGCAGTCGTCATCACGATCGTTCAACCACCGATCAATCGGCACACCAACGCGACACGGCGAGGAGCTACCATCGAACCCAGCGGAGGGTCCGGACAGCTGTCTCGACGCTGCGTGGTGAATCGCGATCAGGCGGCGATGCTCGCTCAGATAAGATCAAGTATGTGTAAGAAACCCTAGGTTTTGCGAAAGAAGGGTTTTATAGAGGAGAACAGCTTGGGTCCGATGCCCATCGGACTCAAATTTGGGTCCGATGATTTTACAGAGGAGAACAGCTTGCGAAAGAAGGGTTTTATAGAGGGGTTTGTGGTGATGGGTTTGGGTTTGGGTTTGGGTTTGGGTTTGGGTTTGGGTTGGGCTATGGGATATAGCGGGTTTGGATTGGATCTTTGCTGGACTGTGATCTATAGCCGGTTTGAAATGGGTTTGGGTTGGGCTTTAGCGGGTTTGGAATGGGTTGGTATGGTATTAAAGTGAATTAATGAAACATCTACATCTACAAGGAATTGATTGGAGCAAAATTAACTTTATGCTTTATTTGAAACAAAGCTAAAAATTTAGGAAGCTAAAAACACACTTTTCTCCATGAAGATTAGAAGAATGAACTTATCTTTCTTGATTTATCCAATTAGTAGACAATTTAATTTCAAATTCTTCTTTAATTAATATGATTTGATAGTCAATTTTGTTTCAAGTTAGATATCAATTCCTGAAATGATATTTAATAACACTTGGGCTTATAAGTATTTTTACTATTTTTGGAATTTTTTAACTATATTTTATGATTTATGAAAGATGGCAAAACATAGCTTAAAATAAAAGAAAATTGCTAATGTTTTAAGCTATTTTTTGCCATCTTTCACAAATCATAAAAAATAGTAAAAAAAATTTCAAAAATAGTAAAAATTGGTAATTTACAAGTTCATTATATAAACAATTTACTGAACTACTTAGATCGAAGTTTGAAGTTTATACAATAAGTTTTTGAAGCCGTAGTACGGAAGCCCTTATGCTATCCATAACACCTAAGCCTTACTCGTTAATAGAACCCATTTATGTTGCCTTTTTACTTTTAAAACCACACTTCCTGTTTCCTTTACCTATGGTCCATGGAGAACTGGCGCTATTGAACTTCTGAGACAAATTTATGTCATTTAGTTCAAGACAGATGGTTTGAATTGACTCTGACGTGTCACGGACAAAATGAATTGACAGAAAGTAAGGGCCTGTTCGGCAGTCTAAAGGGAACGGGAATGGAAATTTTTGAATGGCCGAAACACTGTACGCGTGGGCTGAAATTGGCGAAGTCTAAGTGAATTTTTTTATTTTCCCACGCGCACAGTATTTGGCCGAACAGGCCCTAAAATTGGATCATGCAATACAAAACAGATTTTGATTTTCCTTTCTAATTTATTCGATTATTCTTGTGAATATGGAAAATCTAAAATTTGAATGAGATTCAGACAGGCATTCTACTGGTAAATCTATACCGGTACAGCATGTGGTCATGATTTGCACCTTCATTTTCTTTTTTCTTAATAAAAAAAAACCAACCAATGTTCTTCCATTTTCCCAATTCTACTTTTGCAAAATTTCAGTCTGATTAAGACCTTTTGACGTTACCTAATGAAAGGTTACCTAATGAAAGCATTGGACTTAATTCTTATCTTATCATTTTATTCCTTATCCCCAGCTGATCCAATTCTTATCCTCTTGGACCTATACAGCACGGATCAGACGGTATTTACATCCATTTAGCCTTGACAAAAAAACTGACAATACAAATTTTACGGATAAAACGAGTGAGAGAATGAGGACTCTAGCTGGCCCCCCTCTGTTTCGGTTTCAGGATATACCTAATATAGGCAGTTGTTATCAGTATAAAAAACAGTGATTTAAATTAGTTCTAAAAACATCAAATATTAGTAAAGTCCAAGACATAATCAAGATGAACACCAAGCTGAGCATTACCGTTGCATTTCTTCTCCTCAGTAATGTCCTTTGTATGACACAAGGTAATCTTTGTTCTGGGAATAATTGTACTGTTCTGATTTTATAATCATGTTATTTTGTAAGGATTTGGCCTACTAGGCGTCCTTTGATTAGGTATCATGATTTAATCTCCAAGATGAACTTACATATGGTACCAACCTTCAATAAAGAACTTATATATGGTACATTCTGTTGTCGGAAATATAATTCTGAAGAATTAAAACCTTTTAGTGTGTGTATCAATTTGTATTTTTTTAATGCAATTACTTGTATATATGAAATAATCCATATTTCATAACAAGCTTTATTCGGCCTGTTTCAAATAGTACAATTTATAATTTGTCTTTATGAGTCAAAATTTTAGTGTACAAACTATTAAATTTTAACGAACTTAAAAGTAATTTTTACCACACACACACACACTCGTGTACAATGATCGAAAACCAATATAACATATATAGAAGTACCAGACAAATCTTCTCTTGTATCTCAATGCTTGAACAGATGTATGATATAGAAGCTCATATTTTGCTATTTGTTTTGAGTTTATAGGTCAGGGGACACCGGCACAGGGAGAGGAAAGTGGGAGTAAGATCTTCATCCCGGCACTTTGCATTCATGATTCATGTGGCGATGTTAATAATCCCTATAGTTGTTACTGCTGCGCAATACATAAAGGCAGACCTTGCTACCCGGATCAGAAAGAGTGCTGGTCGAAATGCCAGTAAAATTCTATTTCTGCTCAAGTTTCTGACAAGTGAGGATGGGCATATATGTATTATCATCAATTAGTAACTGATTTATTTGTGCGGTGGCTTTAATGCATGTATGTTTAATCAGTATCAATTGTGTGCTTAATTTATAAGTGAGTTGTAATCGATTGCTTATCAATTATGAAAGTGCTCATGAGCTTAAACAAGACTTAATTATATGACTCTTTTTATCATGTAATTAATCCAAAGAACACTTTCACTTGATCATGTGGAGCACTGGAATTTCAATTTGACATATTTCTTTGCCGTAAATTTTTTATATATATTGTTCGGCATAGATTATGACACTTATACAATTCAAAATTATTTGAAGCCTAACATTAAACCGCGTTAAGTTGGACAAGCGTATGTGTTGAATATTATCAGTAAAAGCTTCACGACCGGATTCTTCAAGATGGACAAAAATAGTTTAAATAATGGCTTATCATTCTACTGAGCTTTTCACGGGCCTCGAATATATAAATAGCGGGTCGAATTTTGGGCCACAATTTTGCTATATTGGAAACCAATACAATTTCAGCCCTGAAAATTAAGAGTGGGAGTAATTAACTATGGTTTTAAGGGGGCGTTTGGTTCGCGCTATAGATCATTCCAGGGAATAGAAGAATTCCAGGGAATGTAATGCCTGGGAATGTCATTCCAGGAAATGTGTTATTACCGTGTTTGGTTCGTGCATGGCTATTGCTTTAGCATTTTAGAAAATTTGTTATTACCATGTTTGATTCGCGCATAACTATTGCAATGGCTATCAAGACATGTCTTCACTATTTTTTAATTATTAACTAAATTTTGTTTAAAAAAACTTATGTAAATCAAATAACTAAATTCGCATAACCAAATAATAAAGATAATTCGTTTCAATCAGATAATTAAATTTAACCAAATTTAATATTATAACCAATAATCAAGTACAAAATAATTTACTCATTAGTATGTAATAATATATGGAATGTTACATTACTAACAAATTATCTATTATTCAAAGTTAAATCTTAAATCAGAAATCAAATTATTATTCTTTTGATTCTTTCACACACAACGTCATAGTTTTACACATTCACCCTCAAAACCTTCAAAATTATCTACCTCCCTCCAATTTTTTTTCTTTTTTGATTGAAGCCTGTAGGCATAGGTTTAAAATAAACTGGAGGTTTTACAAATAAATCCTAACTTACAATAATTGAAAATAAAAGATCTACCTAGACTACGAATCATAAAAAACAGAAAATTAGAACACTACATTTACCAGAATCTTATTACAACTACTAAAAAGGGAAAAAAAAAAACTTCTGAAGAGTGTTCAGTAGACCACTGCGTCACACATAGCAGGGTTAATTTTACTATTTGCTCTTGGTGCCAGCATTCTATTGGAGTCCCCTGAACATTTCTTGATCTTCCCCAAGCACATGCATGAATATACATCCAAACGGAAAATCAATCACCGGTACAGTGAGTGTACCGTCCCTGTCGAACGGCGCCTCTCATCATCGCCTTGGCGTGTGTGCTTGTGCCAACCAACCTGAGAGAGGTGCGAAGGAGGCGATAGGAATTGGAGAGGGAAGGCAGAGAAACGGGGAGAAGGAGAGGGATTGGCGACTGGTAGAGAAACAGGGAGAAGGAGAGGGAAGGCAGAGAACGGGGAGAAGGAGAGGGGTTGGAGAAGAGAGAGGTTGAAGGAGACGGATTGAAAAAATAAAAGACTGCCCCGCTGCATGTGATTTCCATCGACCGGGAATGAAGAAATTCCGTCTTTTTTTTGGCTATCGTAATAGCCATAAACGAAGACATCGGAATAGCATGGAATGAAGTATTACCGTACCTATTACCTCCGTGATTTTGCCAAACGGAGTAATCACTTTCCAGGGAATTAGGATGGCAGGGAATCATCTTTCAAAAGTTAAAAACGATACAATCTTATACTGTAGTAGTTTTCAGGGCGTATTCTTGCTGCTTCCTTTTTCAGAAGTTAGGCTGCATATAAATTTGGAAATGGTCTTATTTGCATCCATGTGAGTTTTAGTAATTGTTTGTTGAACATTTCATCTGTAGATTCATATTCGAAAGAAATATTAATAATTGACTGAGGGTTTAAATATTAAAAAAAAAATTCATTGTGCCTTCGTTTATAGAATTATAATAATTTTAAATTTAAAACTTAAATGTCAAAATAAAATTGTTAAATATGATCTATATCATTTTCTCTATGCATACATAGAAGATCACGGCATTTCCATTTTGTTTTGATTAGTATCAAGGATTTGCAAAAATAGATGTGGAGCTAATTTCTTGACGTTGATTTTTCAGCATATTGATTCATATTAAATCAAAATAAAAAAATGATACTTTTTCTATGTGCATGTGGAGAAAATAATATGGATCACATCTAACGGTTTTATTTTGACATATAAATTTTAGTATATTTGTTATTGTAAAATTAAAAAGTAAAAGCATGATGGAGACATAAAAAATAAAGACATTTCAACCATGAACCCTCCTTTTTATATTTTTTTGTATTCATTTTTTAGCCATAGTTTCAATATCAAATTCGGTTTTGGAATTAGTTGCACTCTGTTTGCTTTCAATTGATAACTACAACTCAAGCAGATGTTTCAATGCTCAGTCAATGCAAATTTTAATTAGATTAATGCCAAATTAATTATAATTTAGCTTAATTTAGGTTATCACATCTATTATTTTTCACTGATAGTTTGATTGGAGGTCATAGGTCATTAAAACTTGGCATTCTTTTACATTAGAAAAGGAACTTTTACTGTGAAAACTTATATTAACTAGTAATTCAAAATTTTGAAATATGGATGTCAAATGTGCCCTGGATCATTTGCAAATAATCAAAGTACTTGATAATTCCAAACTTTTTATACATACATTTATAATTAATAAATCTCAGTAGTTGATTTTTACAAAATATACTGGACATTGTGTTATGTAAAAAATATAGGCAAATTCTTCTATGCACTTAAGGACCTATTTGTAAAATAAACATATTTTCATTTTCAAAGTTCAAACAGTCGATCCGACCGTTCAACATTTTCTCCATATTAAAATGTACTTGGAGGTTAAGTTTTACATTTTTTTGAATTTTTTTACTATTTATTAAGATGGGTACAAAATTCAATGGTCTGAATTTGACTAGTTTTGTAAAATACTTAATAAATAGTAAAAAAAATTCAAAAAAATGTAAAATTTGACCTCCAAGTACATTTTAATATGGAGATAATGTTGAACGGTCGGATCGACTGTTTGAACTTTGAAAATGAAAATATGTTCATTTTACAAATAGGTCCTTAGGTGCATAGAAGCATCCCTCAAAAATATAATGGATATTGTCTTAAGAAGCTCTACAAATATGTTCTCTTACAACAGTTAGAAAGAGAGCATATTTTGTTTTAGGAGAGTTTCAATTACATCATGACAATGTCAAGATCAAAGTATATGCGTCAAAATATTATAAATATTGGAGCCGTTGTGTATAAAATCATGTACATAAAAAACGGTTTTGTAAAAATTGAAATTTCAATTACAATTTGACAATCTAAAAAAAATTGAAATTTCATTCAACATTTTTATAAAATATGATGGGAATTGGTGTATATGACTTAAAATTTCATTGATCCGATATTAACGATTCTTAATGTAAAATTAAATAATATTTAAATTAATTGAAATCTAATTGTAAGCTATCTATGATTCTATATATGGAATAACAAATAAATTTACTTTTAATTTTATTTTTGTTGAATTTCTTTAATTCATGATTAAGATTGTCAAGATAACCATTACAAGTGATTCTTCCTCAATTTTATATATATATACAGATATATAAATGTTGATCGTTACGTAGAATAAAACTAATGATTCCGATTATCATGAAAATTTAAAGTGGAATAATCAACACAAAAATAGTATTATCCTGTCCTGTTACAAAAATAAAAATGGCGATTTGATTTTTTTTTCTTGATATTTTAGTCTTTTACAATCCCAGTCATGACCAACAGAACATCTATCAATTTCTTTGACCTCATAACAACTTAATTAATTATAAAATCGGTATAAGTGAATGGTGTACTTAGGGGTGTCAACGGGTACGGTAAGAGTTGGGTGGAAGCATTTTCATACCCGTTACAAATTGTTCTTATCCGTACTCTACTCTTACCCGCTACAAATTATCTTACTCGTACCCTACCCTTACCCGTTATGGTTATCGAATAATGAAACGGTAGCGAGTAAATAACGGATAATACTAATATAATAATTATTTTTATTATTTATTAAATAAAACATTAAAACATATACATTCATTTCACACATGTATAGTACTTTATTGAAAAAAAATTTGATCATGCTAAAGCAAGTAAACCAATTAAAGTACTTTTTTTAATGCTTATTAATATATATAATATATATAATCTTTTTTATAATTACTCGATCGGGTAACGGGTAGAAATAGGTTTTACCCGTACCTTTACCCGTTTAGATAACAAAATTTTTTTTTTTATCCCTATCCGATAAGTTTATAAAAAAAAATCTTATATGTACTCAACTTATCGGATACGATACAGATTGACTAAACAGATAAAATGGTGCCATTGACACCCCTGGGTGTACTCCAACTAAACTGGAGAGGACATCGTCATCCCTGGAATCACCATGGAGCACTCACCGTACACGTGTCTCCAATCTATTCGCTCACAGTTTTTCCTACTTCTTGACCGTTTGTCAAATTTACTATTTGACATCTTTTAAAAATTAATTTAAATTTGAAATCAATATTGAAATTATCTATATTATTCATATATTATCCGTAAAATATAATTAGATTTGGTGTATGTTTTTAGTAGTTTGAAATTTCAGTTGTTCGAAATTAACCGTTTTTTATGCATCACTAAATAATATTTAAATTTTACGAAATTTAATTGTTAGACTATATATATGTTCAACAACTTACTTTAAATTAAATTTCCAACTTTTAATTATTTTATTCCAATTTGTTTCAAAATATATTATCTAAATAATCATTATCAAATGATCCCTCCTTTTGCCAAATTACTCCTAAACTCTTGCCCGGCAACTAGAACAGATTCATTTTATGTTCCAAAAAAATAGTTAATCGATTTTGTTTAATTTTATTAATTAATTCTATGTACGAATTGATATTGAATAATTTGGACAAACACAAGTAATGGCACAATAATTTTGGTCGGATTGCTCATATCAAGCAATGGTTTGTTAGTGTTGGTGTCCTAGACCCAGATCATATGTATGATATGTTTAGTTTATTAGTGAATGATTTTATCATTTTGTATCTTGAGTATTCAATTAGTGGATCATTTGAGTTGATGACTTAAATTGTAGAACTTCACAATAAATAAATTTGTTTACTCTTAAATGTCCCTTATTTTGGCAATCAGCAAGGTACACTGGTTGACCATATAAGATAAGTGTAGTGATTAGATGATGGCCATATTTTACAGGTTATACGATAAGAAGTTATCGATCTAATCACACATGTGCATACATGGAGATGTATGTCACTGGACAGACCTAAAAATGAAATATCATATGGATTATGTTCTGTGTCATTGATATTTCATTGTGTCTAGAATTCTTTGGTTGAAATATTTATTTTTCTTACATAAGGGATGTGTATTGTTGGTAATATCCAACGCTATCTTTAACCAGGAGTTATATAGACAGTTACTGCAGTGCATATAACTTATGCAGAAGAATGATGCGTATCAAAAAACCATTGTCCCTTATGTGTTAATATAAGCGATGATATCTCTGGGCCCCTTGATAAAGTTTGTATTATGTGCATGCAATATGATTATATGATAATCATATCATAATTAAACTTAAGGAAATCAAGAAAAAATAATTGGTAAGGATGACGCATTCCAACCTTACGATTATTTGGATATCATGAGGCAAGAAATTGACACAACAATATTTTAATGTTACAGGGATCGTGATTTTGCATTGTGCTTTTTCATCCACATCATTTGGGTAATCAATATACCATGGCTAGTTGTATCATTGATTTATGGAATTAAAATGTTTAATTCCATTGCCATAATGATGGGATCCCATAAGGTCACACCATATGAAAGATTTAAAGAAAATATATTAATAAAGCATATGTGATATGTGTATAATATGTGTTATGTTAATTATAAGGAGTTATAATTAATTTGTACAAATTATATGTTATTAATATATGAACAATTTTTATGACATAGAGATGTTGTAAAATAATTCTAGTAATATTTAAAATATGTGTGACATATTTTAAATGACTTTTGACACATGAGAGATGCATATAAATTAACATAGAATATTAATTTATATGTTGACTTTTAATGTATGGGATTATGGACTTAATTAAATATTAATATGATTAGTATGTTTAAGCCCAAAACCCAAATATATGCTGGGGAGAATTGATTAGTGATGGCATGATTTAAGGAATATTTAAATATGTCATTAAACCTAATCAATTTCATAAAAGAGGAGAGAAATTTCGGGACAGTTTTTTAGGTAACTTTGAACAGGAATTTGAAAGGGCAAACATTAACTATTCTGGACGTATGACCTATGTAATTTGAAGCCCTTTGAGTCTAGAATCCAACAGAAAAAGTTTCAAGTCGTTTGGAGTTACCTAGAAGAAGATATAAGAGTTTTAGTACCGAAAGGTAAAAAATTCTGTCTATCATCTCTTGGCCGAAATTTGTTCTTTTCTCTCATTCTCTCCCATTTTCTCTCATGTGTTGAGATCTAGAAATCCTCTAAGAATTTTTCAGAAATTAACAAGAGGGTTAAACTAGAATTAAGGTTCTACTTGTTAATCTCTTACTAGCCTTAGAGATACAAGTATTTCTTTAATCTTTCGGTGGATACCTAAGGAGGCTCGTCATTTGAAGGGCTAAAGCACAACCACCGTTGAAAGAGAAAGGGAATAAGAAGTTGCTAAGCGAGACAACCCTTCTTGATTTGATTTGGAGATCAAATCTAAGGTATTATGTTATTCTCTTCTTGATTAGACTAATTAAGATTGTTTCTTGCACTTACAATAACTAGATCGTTTGTTTTGAGTCGAATAAATTTTTTTGTTTTATTCCTTGCTATCTAAGCATCAAAACTTTCATTTTTCATATGCACCGTTGGCATTTTCAAGAACAAAATATTTGCCAGATTTTGAAACTTGGATCAGATAGTTGTAGATGAATATTATAATTAAATCTTTTGTTGTAACTATTCAATTTAACTTGTATCTTCTTTCACAAAATAAATTCCATCTCTTGAATGCCCTTTTTTATACATAGATTTGTAAGAGAACTTATTATTATGAAATTCTTCATGTCCATCCATTTAGAATTTGTATCCTCTGCATTAACGGAACGTGTATTAACAAATCTGGACCATCCGATTGAGATCCACACTAATATTAAAGGGCCCAGTACGTTATAGGCGTGGACCAGATTAGCTCCGATTCTGATGAGACGGCCGAGATACATTAAAAAATTAATGCAGAAGATGCGGACTCATAAGAGCATCTACATCCCAACAACTCAAATGAATTTCTAAATAACTGTTAACCACTTTTTAGAAATTAAGGTCTCTAAAGTTTCTAACTCTTACATCCCTGAAATTAATTTTAGAGTTTATTAAGCCACGTCAGCAATAAATTAAAAAAGAGAAATAATTTGAGCCAATCATTTGATAAGTATGGATTTTATAAAT
Organism: Carex littledalei; assembly: GCA_011114355.1. Lineage (NCBI taxonomy): Eukaryota > Viridiplantae > Streptophyta > Magnoliopsida > Poales > Cyperaceae > Carex > Carex littledalei. Next base: position 4,600,481 of record CM022095.1, on the reverse strand, counting down.
AATTTCTTAATAAGAAACTTTAATTTTAAATAAGAAACTCTCCTACATCTCTAAAACTGAATTAAAAATTACCACATTAAATTAGAAACTCTAATAATACCAGCGATATAGATGCTCTAAGACTAATAATGCATTTGTGTGTCACTTAAAAGGCAAATATGGAACAAATGAACAAGTGTTAAAAAGTTGGGAAGGCTCCTGAAAAAATGCAAAACAACTCAGCGCCGTGAAATATCTGCCGAAATTTTTATTAATAGAAAATAAAATAAAAAAATATCGACATTGAAGAATATTTTTGCTGGAATTTGAGATGTAGCAAAACGTGATAGTCCATAACGTTCAGGGCACTGTAGCTGGATGTTATCAACCATAACGTTCAGTTAATCTGATCGCTAATGATCTCTAATTAACAAAAAACACTGTAGCTGGACGTTATAGACCATAACGTCCAGCTACAGTAGTTTTTTTCAAAAAAATCGCAAACTGAAGCAAGCAAAAAAACAAAAACACTGTAGCTGGACGTTATGGACCATTACGTCCAGCTACAGTGTTTTTTGTTAATTAGATATCATTAGCAATCAGATTAACTGGACATTATCCACCATAACGTCCAGCTACAATGCCCTGGACGTTATGGACCATCACGTTTTTACTACATCTCGAATTCCAGCGAAAACATTCTTCAATGTCGATATTTTTTTTTATTTTCTATTAATAAAAATTTCGGAAAATATCTGCTTGGCCTCGGTTTACCAAGACGAATTTGCATATTTTTATGTGGTAAAATTGACTAAACCCGGTGCATATGTACTGTATTTGTTTCAGTACTGCAAATTCGTAAATTGAAATGGATACGGTTAAGCAGGACTGGTAAAATTGGATCCGATTCTAAGAGCCATATATGATTTGGACTTCAATTCAATATTTCAATTAGATTTTATATTTATTTTCTTTTATAAAGTCAAACTAATTGAACCCGATACAACTCAACTGTTTTTTTTTTCAGTCTCGAGCTATTTCATATAATCTAGTTTGGTATTATATACGAAGAGCAAAGTTAGAGTGTGATGTGTTCATCAAGAAGTGTTGATAAGCACAACTTCAAAAGTCTATCGAATTGACTTTAAATGACGAATCCAAACCGTTTAAATCCACATACCTCCAGTGGCGAATCCAAGAAGGATTAGGGGTAGGCAAGTGTCTACTTCTGAATTCGAAACTTTTTTAAGACCCAGTAGTATTTTATATTTGTGCCTACCTCTGGATGGATATAATGCATATCCCTGAATTTAATTCACGGTCCAGTAGAAGAATATTGTGTGGAAAAGAAAGTCAGTCCAGACTGATTCACGTAAAAGAAAGACAGAAAAAAGAACGTAGTCCGATTCATTCATCTACTTAGAAGAATCGTTGATTTGTTAGGAAAAAAAAAAGGTCCGCTACTAAGGATATAAATATGTACCATGCCGTGACTAGTCACGTCCTAACTTGGATTACGTGTTGTGTCGTGATCAAATTTGGAAGGATAGTCATGGCACGTGAATAGTCAAACACATTAATCACGCCATGATCACACGTGATGTGTCCAAACGTGACCGGTCACATTTGTCACGTTTACCTATTTTTTTCATAATTTAGGTTAGTTTATTTAAGATTCAACATTCGATCAAGTAACGGTCCTAATTACACATGACTATGTGTTGTGCCGTGACCAAATCTTTTGTGTGACATGCCTTGTCGTGCCAAATTTTCGAAAGATGGTCACGGCACGTAACCGGCACACATGTCGTGACAGAACTGTATCGTGCCGTGACGTATTCAGTCATGCCGTGACTTTTTTAGATCCTTAACCACTACTCTTATCCAATTCCACATGAGGAAAAAAATTATACTCTTGTCAATATTTTGTGCCTACCATTAATCAAAATTCTAAATCTGCCCCTGCATACCTCATGAGTGATGCATGTACATTTAAAATTTTGAAAATTTCAAATTTATTTAATATAAGATCAAGCGGTTAAAAAAATAATAAAAAATAAATACATAAATCAACTTATAAAATATTTTATAAATGATTTATTTTTTTTACCTCTTAACTTTGTATTAAATAAATTCTAAACTTTCAAAATTTTGTATGTAATATCACTCATGAAATAAATAGATTTCAACCGTTTGAATTCGTGGTTTAAAGACAATTCGAAAGACATTTGAAATTATGAGTACATTTAGCTTTGCTCTATACATGAGAAGGGACACGAATTCAATCCAGTGCAGTACTGTAATAGGGAATCTTTTACAATTACCTGATCTGGACCGTTCTTTTTAACTTGGCACGAATCTCAAAGCCCAATAATACTGCCCCCTCAGTCAGCCCGAATCTCAAACCGTAAATAGCTAATTGTAAAAGAGAATTCTTTTACGGTACCGTCGAGGATATGGATCCGAAGGGACACTTTTCCCGGCAGTGCTGAGAATTGCAAATTTGCTATACCTAGACGAGAGCGGTCCATGTGATCCAAGTTTAGTCAACAGTTACAATTTAAGAATATGGTACGCACGAGGCGTCTCGCTAAACGGGCCAACGGACCAGATAGTTCACGGCGCTCAATCGCCCATTTGCTTTGCTTTTCTTGTGAAACGAGTCTTCCAACTTCCCAAGCATTATTCCAAATTTGCCCATGAAAAGGAGTAATCGGCGAAGCCGCCGGTTATGTTGAAGAATGTGATGATTGAAATTTAAATCTAAATCGGGAGAACTTTATGGAATTTTTTTTATAAATCATAATTAAATTTTTTTTTTTTACGAAATCAACATGATTATTTTTTTTTTTACAAAAAACATAAGAACCGAAATGCCATTTCGGTCCGGTCTCCTTTTTGGATTTTCTGTGGTACTGGTTTCAGAAGTTTTCATATGAGCCGCCACAGATAATCTAAAAAGGGAATTGGATCGAAATGTCATTTCGGTCAGGAATAAAAAAAAATAACGGACCGAAATGACATTTTGGTTCTTATGGTTTTTGTAAAAAAAAAGTAATCGTGTTGGTTTTGTAAATTTTTTTTTTAATTATGGTTTATAAAAAAAATTCAACTTTATGTATATATTTCAAGATTCTAAATAGCGATTATAGCGGTACATCGGAGAGACAAAAAAAAGTTATTGTAAATAGCGTAGCTATAGCAGAAGCTATCGTACATAGCGTTTTTTTTTCAAAATTTATATTTTATATTCCTACTAATTATCAACATGATCAATATTAGAGAATTGAAGTAACAACTAAATGACAACTAATTTAAGTCTATACTTTTTTCAATCATACAAACAAGAAGAAGAAAAAAGGATCTACAAGGTAACATTATTTAATAGTTCATACTTCATAGTATTACAGATTATAATAGACGAAGAGTAATTAATTTTACAAGTGAAATGAAGTCAGTATACTTATTTGAACATTTTATATATTATAATAATCAAAATCAGCTTTCAATGAAACGAAGAGCAATGATTTTACAAGTGAATACTAGACGAAGAACAAGTAAAAGAAAAAATTAATATTTGAATATTTTTCCGATATAGAATGAGAGACTAAATCACAAATAAGAACACATAGTTCAGTTTAGCATACTTATCATAGCAGACCATGTAGCATCAGAAATAGAAACAGAAGAACAGATGCCCTTGTAAATCGCAAAAAAAAACCCATGAAGCATAGCGCGTAGCGGTAATAGCGGTCAGCTATAACGGTTGTAGCTGAATAAGCGCACTTTTATCTCATAGCTTAGCTTTTATGGTCCGAAAAAGCTACAGCGTAGCTATAGATGCACTCTTACTAGCTATTTAGAACACTGATATATTCAATAACTTTTAAATAATATATTTTTTCATATAAATTTTATAATATCATACTTATTTCTTAAAATTAAAAATTTACAAATTTATTCAATTTATTGTCTTTTCTATTAAAACTCATTTTATATTTATAAGATTCTCATTAATTCTTTATTAAAAAATAAAAAAAGTAGTTTATGTAAGAAAATATCCATCTTTCTAATTTGTTTGTTTGATAGTGTAAATAATTCATTTTCCTAATTATAATGTATACATAAATATATGTCTAAATGTTATGTGTATGTGTCACAAGTAGAGAATTAAATGATTTATTTGCTCTCACAAATAGGTCAATTAGAAAACTGAATATTTCTCTTACACAGACTGCATATTTTTATTTTTTTAAAAGAAAAATACGTGATTTTATGGTTTTTAAAGAACATGCATGAAATTCTTCCAACTATTTAAGATATATAAAATCGTTAAATAGTTTTAGTTATTATATTAATTATTATGAACTTAATTGTATAATTCAAATTATTTATATTTTTACTTAATAGTTCCTCTAAAAGTTTGTGAAACTTTCCTAAAAGAAATTTACAGTGCTCCAAAATCTGGTAAGCAAATACATTTGCATTTCATTATATGGATATTTTATATAATTAATTCATGCAAGTACCAAGATTGCTTTATTAAGATGCAGCCAATGGTTTAGGCATGCTGCTCCAGCCTACACAATTTCAAACCATCCACTCCACATCCACCACCATGATATTAAATTGTGGTAACTTCTCTCTGATAAGTATAATTAATTAATTAATTAAACTGAGCAATGTCTCACATGGTTGCTTCTGCTAAAAGCTTCTTGCTCCAATCAATGAGTTGCTTCAAAAATAAATTATTTCATTTTTTATACACAATTTAACAGTTGTAAGAAGAGGAGAAACGAAGACTTTCTGATATCAAACAAAATCTTTTACAATTTTAAAATAATAAAAGTAAATTACAAAAATGACCCTGAAAATATCACTCGTTTATCATTTTGATTCTTTAAGCTTCAAAAGTATCATTTAGGATTATGTTCGAAAGAGAGAATTGATGACGGCTCATTTAATATTCTGAATAATGATTTACAAAAATTAATTTTGTTGTTGTTCGTGAGTATACGAAAGGAGAAAAAAAATTCATGCTTTTGTTAATTTTAAGTACAAAATAAATGACAAAAACATAGCTGATTATATTATGCATTTGACTAGGTCGAGAATAAATAAAAAATTAAAAGAAGTGTTCGGAGAAGCTAAAATGGTTAGAGAAGAACATGTGTAAATACTAAGAAATCAGTGTACAACATAATTAAGATCCTAAGAAAATTAAAAGACACTTAATGAACTTTAATCCGAACTTGTCAAACAGCCTTCTTGGCACTTAAGATATTATATTAGTGCTAAATAAAAAAATCCGAGCCAATAAAAGAAAAGAAAAACAAGGTTTATAAGCCTTCTTGGTATTTGGGTTTTTGACCCACGAGCTTTCATGAGCTGGCTCGACTCAGCGAGTCACGAGCTACTTTTTAAGCTCATACTCTAATGTTGGCTCGCTCATGACTCGCTCGTTGCCAAAATGAGCAAGCCATGAGTTTGATCTAGCTCGGACCGAACTGGTTCGTTGACAACTCTAATCCAAAGTGTTGGATTTCCGAAGAACACCTCCACCAAACAGTGCTCCAGTGGAGAGTAAAAGACATTTTGTTAATATTTTTCCACCCTTCACCGTAGCAATGCTTCGATGAGATGCTTTTTGGAAATCCAACATTTTAGGTACTTCCTTCATTTAAATTGATTTGTTTTTTTCTATTTAAAAAAAATAATCCCATCACAGTGCTATAGGATTATTATTTTTTCAATTAATTTATTTCATGAGAACCGCTGTCATGCTATCTTTGTAAATTTCGTAAGTTCCTACTACCATCACAGTTAATTTCATAACAAGTCGAGGTATGTGGGCCCGCCCCAAGATGACCGCTTATCCAATCCAATCTTGTGCTCCCAGAAAAATAGACGAAAAAGAGTTCAAAATAGACAACTCAAAAAGACAAAAAAGTCGGTCGAGGAGAAAAGAGAAGACAGAAGCTGAGGAGATGAAGAAAATTAATGGATACAAAATAATAAAGAAACGAGGGACAAAATTGAGAACTAATATCTGTTGTTGGAGTGGCATCATGGGAAATTTTGAGAATGAAATCCACACCGTCCGATTAAAATCCGGATTAAGCCGAATCAATTTAAAAATTCACAAAATGTCATGACTACTTCTCTTGCTTGAGATGAAAATATTATGAAAAATCATAAATCTTAGAATAAATAAAAATAATAAATAAAGTGTGCGAGGTGAGAAAATCCTTCCATTGATTCTTTATTTCTTAGAGTATTATTATTGAACATATCCTCTTCAATGAAGTTCAAATTCTTAAGTTATTAATTTCGTAAATATTTGTTATTAAAAAACATGATTTTATTTTAAATATTGTATACTATTTTTTTATCTTTAAAATAAGGGGGGAATTTCATGTGTACCCATGAAAAATTTCGAAATTACTTATTTTCTACTCTAAAATTCATAATATCATGTTTACCCCTCTAAATTTCGGAAACTCACAAATTTATCAAATTTATTGTCTTTTCTATTAAAACTAATTGTAAATTTATAAAGTTTCCATTACCTTTTATAAACAAATAAAAAGTATGTATTTTGTGTAAGAAATTATTTAAGTCTTCTAATTAGTCGATTTTCGAGAACAAACGGTTCATTTATCTATTCGTGACGTATATCTAGTGACATTTAGGTATACGCTTATGTACACGTCCCAAGTAAGAAAATGAATAATTTTTCCTAAGAATGAATATTTTTTTTAATTACGAGTAAAATGGGTACATTATAAATTTAAAATAGTTTTAAAACAGAAGATAATAAATTGAGTAAATTTGTGAGTATTTAAAATTTAGAGGGGTAAACATGATACTATGAATTTTAGGGGGAATACATAATTTTGAGATTTCTTTTTAAGGGCATACATTAAATCCCCCCCTAAAATAGGAGATATCTCGCTTCTCATTTATTGTAAAACTGTAAGGTACACAAGTTATTACAAAATAATAAAGGAGATTTCTAAATCTTCTGAGTCAGAATTGAAAAGTCAAGGATTTGAAAAATATATATGGAAAGACGGTTCGTTTGTCAGTATCATGAATTGGTAAAACATATTATTTCAATTGTCAATTGACTATATGTTTATCCGAGTTAAAGTTTGGTAAAGTATATTCTAAAATATATGCTTTAACCTGACTTGGTTAGGTTAGAATCAGCATGAGTCTACTTGATCTCATCACATAGTGAACAATTATTACTTTTTTGTTTGTTTGTCAGAATGTATCAACCTGCTCACTGTCAAAGAAATAAAATTAATTGTATTGAAAAATGCATCAAAAGAAGTAATCTAACAAATAATTTAAACAAAAAATTTAAATTTTTAGTGTTAGATTTCAGTATCTTACTCTTCATATTATCTATAAAAAAAAAAAATTTAAGGGTACCGGCCATTAAATGGCCGGTACAGATATTTTTAAAAATAATCAGAAATCGTGGGTATATTTATTAATTTGTAATTAACTTTGGATATTAATAAAAATGACGGTGCTCACTGTCAAAGAAATAAAATTAATTGTATTGAAAAATGCAACATGCTGTCTTTTGTTCATTTTCTCAAGAAAGCACAAATGAAAAATTTGAAAATAACAGAACTATTGAATAAGTAAACTGTACTTCATGAAATAATATATTGCACTAGTATAAGACTAAGATACATAAATGAGGTATTGGTTGAACTAGTAAAATACATTGTGAAAAAAGAAAAAAAATGAATTATCAGGAAACCAATACAAATACAATGTAATATAAGAGTATATTTATCCTATTATTAAAAATAATAATTTCTTAGTCATACTAGTAACTTTATCAATTACCTCTTACATAATGTCAAATTATCCTTTTGTCATTACATCAATCATAATTTCAAATATGGGTTCCATTTAATATTTTAATACAACCTTGTAATTATCCCTACAATTTGTAAGATTTATTTTAGTAATCTTTATAAAATAAGTACCTTATTAAATTATCAATCATCTTTACAACAGAAATTATATCAGATACTTATTTGCCATTAGGATTGCATCCTTTTTTTTTTTTTAAATAAAGTTACAATTGTGCTTTTCGTCAAAAAAAATACCTGTGAGGGCCGGAGTGCAAAAGTTTCAAAATTAAAAAAAGTTAAGGGGAGAAAGTGGAAGATTACCGGGTTTATAAATCCAGATCCATTTGGGGGTTTGTGAAGGAATGCTTCTGAGCAATCAAATCAAACTCTGAATAGGAACAGAAAAAGAACAAAACGAAACAGAGAAAACACAGGAAACCGAAAGCGAGTGCAATCTAGAAGTGCGTTTCTTCTTCCCTTCTCCTTTAATTTTCATTCTATTTTTTTCTCATTTTCCAAGACTCTTCTCCATTTCCTCGGCCCTCGGGTTTGACCTGAACCACGAGGGATGCACGTGCGATTCGTCAACTCCCATGGATACATCGCTTTGGATGTTTTTCCTTTTTCATTTCTATAAAACGGTTTTTTTCTTCTCTTTCTTTCGTTCGCTTCTCTGGTTAACTGGGATTTCGATTTGGGTTTTGATTGAAGAGTTGATTTGGTGCATTTACAGAGTGCAAGGTACCTTTTCAATGCATTTGTTATCAAAATTGTTTTCTTTTATAATTTGAACTATAGCAGATTGATTTGTTTTTTTGAAAATTGGTTATTGGTTACAGTTCGTTTTCTAAAAGTGATGACTTTTGGGGCAGTGAAAATATAGTAGAGCTGTTTTGAAGATTTAGATTTAGAGGTAGATAGCTGATTTGAAGATAGTTCAGTACCAGAGTGGCAATTTTTTGGATACTGATTTTAATAACATTTTTGTTTTTCGGTTTCAAAAATATATCTGAATTGTTTTTCATTTTTTTTTCTTTCTTTATCGTCATGTCTGATGTGTCTTGTTTTGGGACTTTTTTTTCTCATTTTCCTCTGTACCAGTTCTGTTCATGATGGTGTACTATAATAAGGTGATTTTATTCAAGTTTGACTTTTATTTAAACCAGTTGTTGCTCTAATTCAGTACTTTTCTTAATGCAGGTGTTTGTTTTACTCCAGTGAGTACTTCATATATTTAAATCTGCAATTTGAAAAGAAAGAAGGATTTCTAACTAGTGAAATGGCATTGAAAGATGAAGCAAGAAAGAAGGTACATTATTTCCATGTATCCAACCTGAATTTTTAGTGTATTTATTATGCTGTCATAATTGATTTTAAAGTTTGGTAATGCAGTTTGCTCTTTCAAAAGTTTTTGGGAAGAAAGAGAAAAATACTGAGAGGAAAAGCGATGACTCAATCTTATCTTCTGGTTGGTTCTTAATTCCTTGTTTAATTTTCCACCTTTTATTGAATTAAGAAGTTCCATTTGCTCTAGTTTTTTCCATCCAAACTTATAAGCCTAAGAAGAAAAGAAAAGAAAATAAAACTACACCTCTTTTTAGTTTAGTTAGTCCCGTACTCTCTAGTGTGCCATTTTAATTGTATATTCTATAGAAATAATCAAGTTAAAACAAAGTGAGATGTTTCCTAATTAATTTCAATTTCAGTGGTTTTGTCCATATTAACTTACAATTTTCTGATATTTAACTTCCATTGACAGCTTATTTTGGAGGGAGCCCACTTCATTCACCATTTTCTTCTCCCAGGATTTTCAAAAGCTTAAATGGTAATATTTGATTTTTTTTTTTTAAATTATCAACCTTTTCTAGTTTCTTAATATATTCTTATCCACTGAGTGAAGAAAAAAATTAATTTTATTTCCATCAATATATGCTAATCAGATGGTAATATATTTAGCGACTTCGGCTCTCCGAAGCAAGACTCTGTACATACCGAGGCTTTCAGGTACTTTCATGTGAAACTTCCTAATTGACAAATTTTACTTTATGTACTTCTCTGTATGAATTTCTTTCTTTTTCTACAGAATATTTGTCGCAACTTGGAATGTAGGTGGAAACCCTCCCCATCCGGGTTTGGACCTTAATGATTTTCTCCCGTCAGATGATCACTCTGATATATATGTCTTGGGGTATATAACACTACTAATATTTTATTTTAATCATACGGTTTTTTTCTTATTTAGTCTCCCTCCGGTTGTTTATTTTCTGCATAAAAGGTTCTCAGTAAGAATAAAGAGCTGAATATTAGAATATTTAATCAATTAAGGAATCCACAAGTGGTAATCGTATACGTTGTTGATTTAAATTTAGGTTGTTTTTTGTAATTATTAAGTTTTTCTCATATGCTATTGGTAATTTTTTATAATAGGTTTCAAGAAATAGTTCCTCTAAATGCAGGAAGTGTCCTGGTAGAAGACAATGAGCCAGCCATGAAATGGCTTGCTTTAATAAACAAAGCACTAAACAGACCTTTAAACAACAATGATCCCTCCATTTCGCCATACTTCCACCATTCTCCATTTACAAAGTCAAACTCCCCTCATTCGAGTCTAACCACACTACTCTCACTTGACTCCGGTTTAAACACTCCCAACTCTAGTATCTCTAGATCTTCTCTAAAAGAAGCGAAGCGAAGCTTTAATATATCACATGGTATACGGTTGAAATCGTGCAATTGCCCCATGGGGATGGCCCACAGGACAAATAGACAATCATGTTTCCTATGCAAGAAGCCAAATATGAGCGTGAGCGACTCATCAGAGGAGGAAGGAGGAGATGAAGGTTCAACCAGTTTTACAGCTGATGATTTGGATTTCTCTAACACTTGGAGCCATGAGAAGTATTGCCTTGTTGCAAGCAAGCAAATGGTGGGGATTTTTCTTTCTGTTTGGGTGAGGAAAGAGTTGGTCCCACATGTCAGCCATGTCAGGCTTTCTTCAGTTGGCCGAGGGATCATGAATTATCTGGGTAACAAGGTACTGTTCTTGATGTATTGCAACAGCTTTTATTTTTATTTATATTTCTGAATCTGTCATGTAACATAACTTAAATATTTCCAATTTTGTTCAGGGATGTATATCAGTGAGTATGTCAGTACACCAAACTAGTATCTGCTTCGTCTGTAGCCATCTGGCTTCAGGGGAAAAAGAAGGCGATGAATTACGGAGAAATTTGGATGTCATTGAAATCTTGAAGCACACACAATTCAAGAGGAAATGTAAAAAATCCGGCCGTAGGATTCCTCGCAAAATTTTAGATCATGAGTAAGAATCAAAACATTTTTTTTCAACTATTTACATCTAAGCCATTTTAATAGGAATTTCCAGGCTGTTCTGTACTTACACATGCTCCTATTACCACACAAGCGAAGAAATTGGAAACAAAGTAGAAACCTACATTTATTTTATTGTATTTTTGCACTGAAATATTTTAGTTTTTTTATTGGTGTAGTCGGGTGATATGGCTAGGAGACTTGAACTACCGAATTTCCTTGAGCTACTCTGAGACGAAACAGCTCCTTGAAGATAACAACTGGGATGTGCTTTTCGAAAATGATCAACTCAAGATAGAGAGAGAAGCTGGGCGTGTGTTTAAGGGGTGGAATGAGGGAAAGATTTATTTTGCCCCCACATACAAATACTCTAACAACTCCGATGAATATTTAGGAGTCATGGGTATATCCAAGAAGAAAAGAAGAACTCCAGCCTGGTAAGTTGACAAACAGCACATCCGACATGTACATGTTTCTTATTGAGATTATACCAATGTTAAGATCAAGGATATATTGTACAGGTTTCAGTAACATTTTTGAGTTAATTTGGGTATAATTTGAAATCTCAGAACCAATTGAGCTGACTCTGTAGGAGCCTAAGTTTTGTTTCTGTCAAGTTTCTGTGGTTGGGGCTATCATGTTAGGATTGTTATATATTGTTAAAATTTAATTTTAACTAAAATAAATATTTTTTTTGTTATATTTTTGAGATAAATCTTTTGGTTAATTATATTGTTAGTGAAAAAAAAATTATAAAAAAAAAACCAATGATTCCAATTGCAAATCCTTTGATTCATGGAATTTGGATTCACTAGAAATTAAGTAATTTTTGACATGCCTCAGGTGTGATAGAATACTATGGCATGGTGACGGGATTGTGCAGTTATCGTACTTCAGAGGGGAGTCCAGGTTTTCTGATCACCGGCCGGTTTGTGCTGCTTTCATTGTAGAGGTCGAAGTGCTCGATTCAAAATTGAAAAAGCAGTTGTCTACTCCTAACATGAAAGTTGGAGCAGAGGAATTACTTTCATAGCAGCAGTTTCGTTTGCTAACAAGGTACAATTCCATCAATTATTATATTAAAAACTTGCTATTTGATAAACATAACATATTTGCAGCTCCTTAAAACAACATTTAAGTAGTTTTAATGTATTTATGTATTTCTCTGGTATTAATAGGTAATACGACGGGATAAAGACATACATGATTGAATGCCATTCAAGGCATGCATGCCAATGTAACAAATCAAATGTACAGGATTCTTTACAAATAGGAATTGGTAGAACAAAATTGGTTCTTGGTGCTATTTTTTTCTTTTTCTAGAAATGGGGATTTACACACTTAGGCCATATTCTTTTTTCTTAAGTTATACTTTATTACATTGCATAGCTGGCACGAGGAAAAATATTGTACAGTGCTAACCATTTCTCCACAAATTTATCTTCTAAACATTTCTCACAAAATTTTCATTCATTTAAGAATATATATTCTTATGTCGTTATACAACTATCTCTTACGTCAATACACATTTTACATAGTATTGATAAATACTTGTCTATTTCACTTAAAACACAATTATTAACAATTGTTATGTGATTTTAACCAAATCAAAATTCATTTTGACAACTGTCAATAGGTATTTTTCTTATATTCTAGACTTGTTTTATTACTTTTTAAAATTTACAGTTGACTATTGCTCAATGAAACACTCAAAACTTGCACTAATGTATACTTCACTATTGCTGCAAAGAACACTTAGTTTACATTTTAAAATAAAAAATAGTGCGAAATTGTTTTAGAGAACAAGACTTTTAGGGGTGAAAAATAGTGTAAAATCATATCTATATTTGTTTTTAATTTTCAAAATACGGATACGGATGCGGATGTGGATACGAATCAGATCGGATATTTATGAAAAATATAAAAAGATTATTATAAAATACTAAAGTTCATAATATTTATCTAATTATAATAGTGAATAAAATAATTTTCACATAATATATATTAAACTATATGGTATATATCTAATATTCGGATACGAATAATTGAAACATAAAACTATATCTATATCTATATCATACGGATATTCAGATATTGAATATCCACATCTATTTTTTTGAATACGGGTCGGATTTTATCCGCACCATTTTCATCCTTAGATTGAAGACTATATTATAACATTTGTATTGTCATAGCATTTTTACACATTTTTCTAGTGCAAGGATAAAATAGAAATATAGAAATGTAAAAATTTAGGAATGACAGGGAACCAACGAATTGGATTAACGATTAAATAAATTAATTTGTAAGGATATAACAGCTTGACATTACGATTCATTCACTTTTTTTTACTATAGGTCCTTCAAATTTCATTTATTTGGTAGGCAAATTGAAACCCCCAATATTAAAAAGCAAAAAGAAGGGATGGGAATGTTGATTTGAATGACCGGAAAAGACCTTTTATTTTAGATTTTTTTTTTTTTTTTAAAGAATCAGAATCATGATGAATTTTTTTTTTCCATAGCATGGAAGGAACCGCACCAAATTTGCGGTTTTTTGATGCAGTTTCATAGTGTGGCACAACACTACGAACGAGTATCCTCTCCAATATGTGTAAAAGATTCTCTTCACTTTACGGTTTGAGATTTATTTCAGCCACTTTGAGATTCGGGCTATCGCAGGGGCAGTATTATTGGGCTTTGAAATTCGTGTAAAGTTAAAAAGAACGAACCAGATCCACTAATTCTAAAAGATTCCCTTTTACGGTACCGGAGAGGATGTGAGTTCCAAAGCTACACGGTTGGTCATACAATAATATATTGTTCTCCACAAGAAATTGCAGATGATATGCAGTTCTTTAGAATTATTTCCTGCATTGGAGAGGGGCCAGAGCATAAAAAAATTGTATCTTTGATGTGGTTCTTTGTGAATGAAAGTTTTAGTAGTTGGTGAACTAGTGACGACTGTGGCACCATAGTAACAAATGAATAGCTCGGGTTCGGTTCGGTGGGGTCAAAAATTCGTAATTTGAGTATAATTCGGAAATGATTCGATACAATAAGGAAGCAAAAAAAAAATTGGCGTTTTTTTCGCGCTTTTCTCGCGAATAATTCGTGATTCGCGTTTTATTTGCGAATAAAACGTATTATACGTTTTTTTTAGTTTTATTCAGAGTTCGGTTCAGAAAAATAAAAAAAACAAATAAACGTGAATTATTTCGCGAATTAATCGCGTATATTGTTACTATGCGTGGCACGATAAGAATCACATCAAATATATGATTTGCTATTTCTTTCCTGTCATTGAAAAAACTTTGCCATCTTTCTGACTTCTTCAGAATTTTTTTTCTAGAATAGAAAAAGACATCTTCAACCCATTCAATATTTTTGAAATGTTGAATGTAAAATTATAAACTGGGAACTCCCTTTTGTTTAGATACACAGGAAAACAATGAAAAATATAGAAATGTGAAAAATAAATATGAAAATATGGAAATGTGAAAACTGATAAAAATATTTCGAATTCATTTTGAAGATAGACATGATGTTACCATTTAAACATTAATATTTACCGAGGCAGAGGCAGCAAATAAGCAAAATTTGTTGCTTACATCAATTGTTCATCATATTTTTCAATTGATCGGATCAATGGAAACAATTTTAAGAAAATCAATACTAAATAAATACAAAACGCTATACGGAATCCTATAAATCTTTTTATGCAAAGACAATTTTTTATGCTGATACTACATGTACAGAAGATAATCGTGTCATAACAGAAAAGCAAAAAATTCACACAATTGTGTTGAAAAAGTCATCTGTATTTCTTTATTATTAAAATAAATAAATAGTATACCTAATCGTACAATATGTGGATATTTAATTAATGTATATTAGACACGTAATTAGTACTGTATTGTACTTTTCTATTGTATAGGTGCTTCGAACTTTTGATTCAATATATGAACAAAAGTGCTTTGATTAGTTTGGCATTTTAGTAATATCTGTATATTTTTTTTCGTCATTTTGTTGGTCTCTTTTGTTCTTATGCACACTTTCGTCATTTATTTGCCCAATTGCTTAGGGGAGCTGCTACATTCAGGGCATAAATTTAATTTTTGAAAGCAGCGAGAATTTTGTCTTCTATATACCAGTTTTACCCTTCTTAATAACCTTTCTATTTTTTTGTTTCTAATTAAAATCTGCTTTAATTAGGCAAGTTAATAACTGGTTCCAATTTTTATTATACGAGAAAACTAATTAAAAATATATGAACTATTTAACTAATAAAAAAAAAAATCAAAAGATCACAGGAATCTCATGGATGAAATTATCCTGATTTTTTTTTTATTGGTTAAGTAGTTCATATTTTTTTTATTAATGAATGCAATTCATTATCATATTTGGGAAATGTTGAACTTGTTAGAACCGACGAAAACCATCATCGGCCACCGCAGGACCATCTGTGTTGAATATAAACTGAAGTGCGGAAGCGTACCTTAATCCTTGACTGTCTTGTGCATGAGAGAGCCACCACCGATTCAGATCTTCCAGAATATCAAGGCTCTTTAGAGAATTCCCTTTGTTTCTGCTTTCTCCAAAGTCTCTCATAGTTCTCTCTAATGGGATAAGAGAAATGAATCTAAGATCTGCCTTGTATTCTGGGGACCAAATCATAATATACAGCCCAAGATACCCTTGGCTGTCTAATGTGGTAATTATTCAATTTAACCCATCATAAAATTGAATATTACCTCTTAAGTTCTACACATTAAAGGTCCACACCCTATATGACACATTAATGCTCATAAATTATATAACGCATATGACCACTTTTAATTGAGCATAAAATTGACAGTATACAATACAAATTTATTTTTACATATTAGTCCAATGTTAGATTAATTATCCAACAATCTCCCACTTGGACTATATGTGAAACCTTATAATTTTGTATTGTTAATAACCGTAGTGAGCTCAACTTTTCTGTCATTACCGAAATGTGTCCCGAACAATTCCGTCCATCAATTATATTAATATAGGATCAAAGTAGTTTTTGCCACATTTATTCGTAACTCAACCAACAATGGTCACATATATTGACATAACCAAATGACATGAATCATGATGTGGATGTGTAGCATGAAAATTTCACGTAATGTGATTATAACGTGCCTATTTCCAACTGGTCCACCCTTACATGAGATCAACCTTAATAGAGTCAGAATGTGAATAAACTGAAACTTTATTTCTGCAGAAATATCCTTAAACTTTAAAAACTGAAAACCGCATATGTCATACAAGCATAATTACAAACTCCCACTAAAATCTGAATATCCTCAAAAATTGAAGATCTTTAGTTTGACATGACACCCATACGAGCAGCATGCTCATGAAACCTTTTGGGTGACAATCCTTTAATATGCAGCTGCAAGCAAGGAGTTTGTGCCATTATGCTCGATAGACAACTGTCCATTCTGAACTCTTTCATTTACAACTAAGAACATGATCTATATTCTTTGACCTTATCAAGTTTCTATTATTGGAATATAAAACTGCCGGGTTATTATCACAAAAATAACTTGAGTGGTGTTTAACTCCTATTCACTTTTGCAGCCATGTGACAAACTTTCACAGTTATATTCCCCAATTAGATACCTCATACACATGTTATAACATGCTTTATTGGCATCTACCAAAATCGAAATCAGTATACCAGATGATCTCAAACTTTTCTGATATTCGATATGTGAGTATGTAGTTTTTATTTTCCATAAAAATAATGCAAGACCCTTTTGGCTGCTATCGTATGGTCTGCTTCTGAATTACTTTAATATCACTTTAGCATCCCTATTATGTACGTAATATCTAGACACGTACAAACCTGAGCATACTTCAGACTTCCTACTACCGAAACATAGGAAATATTCTATATTAATTTCTTAAAATTATTCTTAGAGCACTGATTGAGACTAAACTCGTCTCCCTTATTTATAGATATATCTCTTGGTTTATTTTAATGCATGCCATCTTGTAAACCTTTACGGTATAGTTCTTTTGTGACAACCTGAGAATACATCGAGATTGCTTTTTATGTATTTTTATACCTAACACAAAAGATTCATCATCAAGATCATTCATCTCAAAAATTCATAAATAGAAATCTCTTGATGTCAAGCAACAAACATATATTGTTAGTGGCAAGCAATATGTCACTGACATATAAAACCAAGAAAGTAACATTAATTCCACATAAGTTATGGTATATGCATTCATCAACTAAATTCATCTCAAAACCAAACGAGATGATCACTTGATGAATTTTGAATACCATTGTCGATAATATACTTGATTGAGTCCATAGATGGATTTCTGAATTTGCAAAGCATATGCTTTAGATCTTATGACTCAAAATTTTATGGTCACACCATATAAATCATATCATCAATACTACTATTGAGAAATGACATCTTAACATCCATCTAATGTAACTCAAGATATAAAATGCACCTTTAATGTCATTATTATCATGAAAGACTTTCAAAGTAACCGAAGAGAAAGTCTTTTTATATCCAATGTCATTTTTTCTATGTGAAGCCATATGCGACTAGACGTACTTTGTATTGCTCCCACATTGCCATTCAAATTCCATTAAAACCATTGAATTTTGTACCTTATGGCAAATGAACAATATCACAAATATCTTAGCCTTTCATGAACTTCATCTCCATATCATGACATCTACCCACTTTACCTAGTGGATATCCTTAATGACACGTATTTTTGAGGTGTTGAAGTTTGCTCTTCGTATTATCATCGATTATTGTGTCTTGAAACAAAACCAGGATCGAAATCCTAAATAATGTCAATAACACCTGTGGGAATATTTACATATTCCTCATCGAAGATAAAATCTTGAATAAAATTTCCCCTCGCAAACTCAACATCTTCAAAGAACTTTGCATGTTTTCTTCCAAAAAAAAATCGACCTTGTTGTGGGATTATAAAACTGTAAGGTTTTAATTAAGAATATAAGCTGCAATCTTAAGTTCTTATTCCAAAGTAATAAAGAAATATAATGTTCACCTGAACCGTCATATCTACTATTGTATATAACACGACAGTCAAAGCTGACACTTGAAATCCTTATTATGAGTTGATTCTCAATGCCAGCCTTATAATTTTGAACACATCCAAAAACTATGATTTCTCATAAATGTGATAAATATAGCCATAATGAAAATATTTGTCTATGAACATAATAAAATAATGTATCTTTTTCTAACATCTGTATGAAAATAGTTCACTAATATCTGAATTTTATTAGTTCCAAGACATCCTGAGACTTGTTGGCTATAAATCGCCTCAAATTGGTTCGTTTTATCTTAATACAATCAACACAAATATCAAAATCTATGTTATCCAAATGCTCGAGAATTCCATTCTGACACAAGTCTTTATCTCCAATTGGGAGATATAACTGAAACGCTTGTACCATAATGCAACCAAAATTCTCATTGCTTTACTTTATTAACAATTCAAGTACTTAAATGCAATGACTCCTTATATTAAGCAATTATGTCTTTAGAATTTAGATTATTATAACCGAAAAAAAACTTAGATCCAACCAATTTTGAATCATGAAACAAACCAAAATTTATATTTCTAGAATAACAAGTAAATCCATACTTGTACATAACAAAAATAAAAATTAAGTTGCGTCCGAAAGACAAAAAACTATAAATGTTTCATTGAGATTCAAATAAAATCTAATCTTAAATAATAATCTAACTTTCTAATTGCTTCAATTTTAATATTCTCGTCGTCGCCAATATAGATGTATCTTTCACCATCACTAGGCTACGGCTACTCAAACAACATTGCATAGACACACTGATGTGAGTTATTACACTAGAATCTATCCACCATGTGTGTCTAAGTATCAAAGTTAAATTAACCTCAAAACAAACCATATTAATAAGCATACTTTTCTTGACACGCAAAGCATGTCAAGTACTGAATTGCTTAATCATTTATACTTTCCAACAATTCAAAAAAAACAACTACTACCATCCAGTTTAACCGATTTCTTTTGTTGTTCCTATTGAGGTGTTGTATATGCAGCTACCATACTCTTATTTCTTATATGTATTCCTTTGACTTTATACCTTACTGAAAATTTGATTTACTAAGATCGTATGATCAACTTGAACTATTCGGTCTTAACAAATCTATTTTCAATAGTTGAAAGGAATTCATAAGCCTTAACTAAATTATTCGTAAAAGTGCCCCTAAATGCTTCTAGAATATTCCTTTATTATGATCATATGACACATGCAATTTGACTTCTCCTACTTTTCTTTCTCTCTCTTAAATTAGAGGTACTCATAACCGTAAGTATTGGAGAATCTATCCTTAACGCAATGTCAAGATCCATAATTATTAGAACTAACAATAAGTTCTTTCATTCCCTTAAATTTGATGCTAGAATTGATATTAACTAAAATTAGAACAATAAACAAACACTACATACTCATTAAATATCCATATATAATAATAAATTCAAATAAAGGTAAACCCCACTACCTCAATATATCGGTTCCATTAATAAGTTGTCTTTGGACTAAAATATTAACTTCTTATGATATCTTGGCGTAGTAATCAAGCACTGATAATTAAGTAACATGTCGAACAATTAACCTTCCTTTGGGCCGATTAAATTGATCACACGTAAAAAACCAAACAATCATCACTGCACTTATTACCACAAGGCGCACATGCAACTTTAATAAATATTGGTCTTCCTTTGGGTCGACGAATATTTACACTCATTACATGCACACAATAAAACCTTTTATATTTTAAAATAAATTAATTTCAAAAGGAGAGCTCACTTTGGCGAGGTGCGATTGAAACCAATCTATTTTAAAATATATAACTTTAATACCTTTTATTCGAACTTAAAATTATATCCAAAATCTAAAATTACGGTTTAAACATAAATCTAAATCCATCCTTAATTTATTAAGAATCAAATATATATTTTTCCTCTTTTGATTCTCGATTGCCATATGGATTTAGTTCAACCGTAATTAACTTAATTCTTATGCTATACCAGAAATATACATATGTAGTGGTATCTCAATTAACAGCGTACTTGAATTTTTACATCTTATCACCAATAAAGGTGTATCTAAATCCATTTCCTTTCGCTGAGTAATTCTTTGTTCCACTCATAAATGTATATTTTACCATGATATAATTCAAAATCTAAATTCATCTCAACTTTATTAATTAAGAATCAAATACACATTTTTCTTATTTTGATTCTCTATTTTCATGTGAATTTAGATTAATTATAATCATCTTACTCTACATTGAACTATACTTAATAACTTAATCAAGAGGCCTAACCGAATTATCCAAAAATGAAATACCGAAATTACTTAAATTAAATTAAGGCTTAATTAAAATATTCTTAAATCAGGGCCTTAATTAAACTCGGCTGGTGCATATGACCAAAATTTGGTATTTGCGCGGTGTACCAAAACAAATTGGCACTGAGGACCCTGCTGGTCCACGCACGGTGTACATAATAGGGTTTGGTCTACATTTAATCATGCGTTTGCGCGGTGCACAGGAAAACCCCTCCTTAAATTCTGAATATGGTGTACGCATGGTCTACGATGAATCAACGCGAAAACAAAACTGTGCGCTGGTTCATCGCGGCTCACCACAATCAGACGTTTTTATGCGCGGTTACCGAACCGATTGGTCGCGAAAATTGTTATGTGCTGGTTAGACTCGGTCTATACGCGGTTCATGCATCTAACACAGATAAAAATGGCGATTTCAAGGTTCTGGACAGAATTTCAAGAACAGAATTAACCAAATTAACAAATCTAAAATCGCCAGTTAATCAGAAATTCAACCATATATCATAACTGTACCGAAAACAACAAAAAAACTTCTTTCAAACACAGAGCGGCTCTGATACCACTTGTTAGAACCGACGAAAACCATCATCGGCCACCGCAGGACCATCTGTGTTGAATATAAACTGAAGTGCGGAAGCGTACCTTAATCCTTGACTGTCTTGTGCATGAGAGCGCCACCACCGATTCAGATCTTCCAGAATATCAAGGCTCTTTAGAGAATTCCCTTTGTTTCTGCTTTCTCCAAAGTCTCTCATAGTTCTCTCTAATGGGATAAGAGAAATGAATCTAAGATCTGCCTTGTATTCTGGGAACCAAATCATAATATACAGCCCAAGATACCCTTGGCTGTCTAATGTGGTAATTATTCAATTTAACCCATCATAAAATTGAATATTACCTCTTAAGTTCTACACATTAAAGGTCCACACCCTATATGACACATTAATGCTCATAAATTATATAACGCATATGACCACTTTTAATTGAGCATAAAATTGACAGTATACAATACAAATTTATTTTTACATATTAGTCCAATGTTAGATTAATTATCCAACAGAACTTACTTGTCTTCGTTAAATAGTAAAATATGGTATAAATTTGCATTGTTATCCCTAATATGTACATATATTAGGCCTTGCTAGTACTAAGCAATTATCCTGATTAGTATTCGTTTACAATTTTCGTGACATTTTTCTTAATCTTGGGTGTTTATATTTATTGTTTCTATTTCTGTTTGGCATGGTATTATCTCCCTGCAGTGACAGAAACACAATCTACTTGAGAGAGGAAACTTTGAAAATCAATATACTATTATATCTTCTTCTATCATAAAGGAACTACCTTCAATGTTTGTAATTAAACTACTGTTTGTTAAATGTAAATGGGCTGTAAGCCGTTTTTTTTATAAAATAATAAATAAAAAGAGAGCTACCTTCATGTGCTGCTTTTGTTCTGACCTGGAATAGGCATAATTCTAGCCCATAGTATAACAGCTAAATAAGTTTGTAAAAATCTAGTGAAGCCAAAAATTTGCCTTTGATCTAGTAGCAAAGATATATGGTTCTCATATGGAATGACATGGGTTCGAAACAACAAAGTAGATAAATACTCTGTAATATACACAGAAGTTTGAAAGTGTGTTGGGTAGCTTAACTTCCAACCCATGATTTCAATAAAAAAAATCTAGTGAGGCCAATTTGATTGATGTCATACTTAGTTTTTTCAAGTTGTAATAAATGAGAAAAAAATGAAGGTACCATGAGAACAATTGGGTTTATATTTTCATTTGTTTATTCATGTCTAGATATAGCTGCAATAAATGAGTATTGGACAGAAAATATGATACTAAGAGTGAAGAATAAATTCTCTACCAAATAATTTATGAGTAGAAGATATTGCAGCCTTGTTGACTTTATTATGCAATGTAAACAGATCTGGTGTTGCAAATTTAAGGACTGTTGAGATAAGTAATTAGAATTTTCTGGTCGAATTATATACGATTACCGAAATAACCAAAAGTCTATTAAAATGTACCATGGTTGCTCATTTTCATGTAAAAAGTTTTTATGATAGAAAGGTTATTAAGAAAAATTGGGACTGGTTATTAACTTTCCTAATTAAAGCAGATTTTTATTAGAAGCAAAAAATTAGAAAGGTTATTAAGAAGGGCAAAAATGGTATATAGAAGACAAAAATTCTCTCTGCTCTCAAAAACTAAATTTCTACCCTGAATATAGCAGCCTCCTTAAAGTAAAGAGTCGACCCGCCTTGAACTGCCTAAATTAGAAACAAATATTTCATTTATTTTTATTCATCCTTATCACAAATTTTGGGACCTACAGTTGGTCATGCACCTTGGTTTTTGATGGCCTCTAAATCGGAAATAAATCTGCTGTTATTCTTTGGAAATAATATGAATCTGTTATTCTGATCTCAATTGTTTAAACTTTTTAACGTGCGAATCTAAAAAAAAATAAGTTTTTTATACACGAATCTCAATTAAGACTAACAGTTGACAACGGAATAACAGATTCATGTTATTTTAAAGAAATAACAGCAGATTTATTTCCCTCTAAATCAAATCTACTGTTGCAAAAGGGGACCCTGGTTTTGAGATTTTCTATGGCTGATTAGGGGTTGGTTCGTAAACTCGAAATGGTCCTCATGTTCACACCGCATTATTGATACATTGTCATTCATTTTTTAATAATCGGCCCGATCCATCTCTTTTCTTTTCAACAGGAAATATATTTTTCTATTTCTAAATAAAAAATCTCCATATAGCAGAAACAAAATAGTTCATGTCGAGTCGAGTCAAATTGTATTCGTATTCGACATCACTCAATCTTGTGATAATGTAAACGTACATGGAACATGTTTTCGATGAACTTTCTCACCATTGTACTGAGAAAAACAATAATATTTTTTTTTTTCATACGACTACGAGTCTCCTTTTATTATTGGAAAATAAGACAAAGTGAATTCTAATATACGATATAAGATCATTTTTTATCAGAACTCAGACGGAATAAAATCTCATATTACCGGTTGGATTTAGCTTACCCAATTTCTCAAGTATCAAGTTCAAAATCAATACAATAATTCAGAATGAAAAAAAAACAAAAATCGTTGGATGCTAAGATTTATGACAAAGGAGCTTGATCCTCAACTCAACTTACAAATATTATGCTTTTGTTCAGAAATTTATTTGAATATCAGTCCAGGTAAAATATGTAATTACCTTCTAACCCATATATTTTTGCATACAGTTTTCAATTTTATATGTCATGTAAAAAAAAAATAGGTAAGGCAAAAAAAATTATATATTTTGAGAAAAGGACTGATGGATGAGAGAGACTTCCAACTTGCATTCATGATAATAAATTTGAGAATTGCACGGGTTACATCAGAATAAATCCAAGGTCAGGCCCGGTTTTGGTGAAACTCAATGGGCCCCACGAAACATGTTGGAGAGAATTAAGCCTCTTTCCCGTTTACTGTTTCATATCAGCCGAAAGAAATGAAATTGTCGACAAAGGACTTGTAATTATTTGTAGGGGAATGATTCCCCAAAATATGGATATATGAAAGATCCAAGCATCGATTTGACGAACTTCAAAGCAAAACTTGTAGTTGTAGATCCTACCTACCAAATATTGATATTGTGCCATTCGGACTTTGTACTAAAAAAAATGGTGGGGAGAAAAAAAAAGAATGTTGTTTTTCTGTAGAGGGTACATGACTCCACAATTAATTACCATAGCATCAAATAACGCGTTAATTTTATGTGCACGCAAAACTTAATTAGCGTGCCGCTCAATACCGCGTTGATTAAATGTCTATAGTAACTTGAATTATGATCCGACTGAGTTGTATGCAAGGTATCTGCCTACATTAAAGGGGCCAGGCCAGGCCTTTTTGGGCCGACTATAAAGAATTTACAGTTTTATATGCATCTTTCTGAGCCCAACACTTTAGAGAATTGACCGAATTTGCATTACGTCTTATTTAATTCTGAATAGTTTTATTTTATTATCATTGTTACAAAAAAAGATTGTAATAGTTTCTACAAGATATTTTTTTTTAATTAAGTCAGCAGTTGTGTTAAAAAATTAAAATGCAACAAATTGTACATCGTTCATATTTGATAAAATAAATTCATACATAGAGTTAGCTATTATTCTGTCAAGTCTGAACTTCATTTTTCAAATTAAAAATAAACAACGTATATTTTTTATTAAGTTTTTTTATTCTATCAAATAAAGAACCTTGTAAACTTTATTTTGTATATGATTAACATTTGAAATACAGAGGAAAATTCGGTTGTTATTGCTGTCCTCAAACACAGAATTTTTTTTTTGGTTCATTTTAATTGCCGGATGGCATGGAGGCTTATATTTGGTACTAATATTGTTTGTTTGATGCTAAGATGTTTGTTTATCAGCTACTTTGCTACTATACATAGCCAGCTTGCTCTTGTACTATACCCGTGTAGTACCAATAAGGTAATGCTGGCAACATACTGCATCAAGTCAAATTAAATCAGAACAAACCAGTAATTCAGGCTATATACGGCATGCATTCAACTTAAAATCAGAACAGGCCAGTTTTGCATTGTACCATATCAACTCAATTTAAAGGGAAAGATTCCATTCAAAGTAACCAGATTCATGAAAATACTGAGTAAAGATGTTCATACAAAGAAGGGGCCCATAAGAAAAAGCTACATGTTAAAAGACAAACAAAGCAAAATAGAACTAGGCAGTCAATGCATGACTCCAGCTTAACTGCACAACTACACATTTGTCTGAAATGAAAGCAACAACAATATTTCCTCGGCACACAAATGTAATAATACACCCCAGCATAAACTAAGACTAGTTTATGTGCAAACATGACGTCTGAAGATGTCCAAGTTACAAAAGATGAAATAATTTACCATTCTGAAATAAGAATTGTGATTTGGATTATTCAAAATTTACCATTCTGAAAGAAGAATTGTAACAAAAGATGAGAAAAATAGGTAGTGAATCAATCTGGGACCTAATAATCTGGCAATAATGGAGTCATTCTAACAATACCATATGTGGTGCATAACACTAAAGGAGATACTGATAAGTAACAAACAAGTCACAGGACAAAGACTGATGGTTACTATATAGGCTATCATCACCTGATCACTAGATAGCCAGAATCTTTTTACTCAAATCAAATAATGACATATCTTGTAAATAATAATAGGTAGAAAGAAATAAACATGCAAGTAAAACATTATAATATAAGTAGAACTGTCTTTGGCATTTACTGGAAAAATGACGAGTCTGGCCCCAAATCACTATTACCAGTAGTGAATTGATTTGGCTCTGCTGATGCTGGTGGGATTTGTACCTCATGCGATGCACTTTGTTGCAGTTCTGATGCTTGTGGAATGCTAACGTTTGGTTGGCTCGGAGCAAGGGGACCGTCAGGTGGTCCAGTCAGCCAGACAACATGTTCAAAAACTATTGTTTGGTCACACCATATGCGCAAACTTTCTGATGATCCTGACAACACCTTATTATCATGGAGAATTATGCCATATACATACCCCTGCATATTTGCTTCTTCCATGCCCTTCTTGAAGCATTTTTTGATGTAGTCGTGATGATGCTCTAGTTCCATCTGAAGCGACTTCCCTCAGTCCAGTCTTCAGCTTTTCTTTCTCGTGACTTTGGCTCTCTCTTCCATGTGCTGTTCAGATGATTTGTCGAACATCTCCTGGTAGAATGCCAGCCTCCTCCATATTTTCTCCTCCATCTCTTCTTCTTCACGGGGCATTGATTCATCAGAGCTAGAATCAGTGTCGTCATTGTCCCAGTTGATATCTATTGACTCTGAAGAATCTTCCTCTGGTAGGAGGGTAGAAGGTCTGGCCGCTGATGGAACAGCCGCATGATATTCTGGCAGGAGAGTAGAAGGCGCAGCTGCTGATTGAACAACCTCATGATTTTCTGGTTGGAGAGTCAAAGGACCGGCCACTGGTGGAACAGGCTCATGATCGGGAGCAGGTGCATTGGTTGGGCTTTGTGAGCTCTGCCCAGGCAAAATAATGCTCTTACCTTTGTCCATACCTGAAAGAAAGTATTGCATATGTGTACTTGTTAGATCAAAGTTATTATTTTTAATATCCTATCAAGCAATAGAAGATTGAATAAGTGCTTATTTATAATTTTTGAAATTCAACTATTACAATTTACAGTTAGACTTTCAATTTTCAATGCTTCAGAGAAATTGCTTCTACTCCTGGAAAAACGGAAATCTTAAGATACTAGAAATTCCTTGCTTCTAAGCTGTGTTATATTACAAATTTCTTATGAAGAAATTTGAGAAAGTATATATATTGGCAACCAACTTTATGTTCCAACTGTACTCAGCTATATTATAATTTTTGTAATCTGAAGTATGTGTGGTAAAGACGAGGGATAAACATCGAACAAAATGTGCGGTAAATCTCTCAATAATGGGAAATGAAAATAAAAGAAGAATAAATTATTCAAAATATGTGTGGTAAAGATGAGGGATAAACATCAAACCTTGGTTTGTAGTAATAAGAGCAGAGGAGTTGGTAGAGCCGTTTAAATCGTTAGAGACCGTTGGAGTCTAGGTAGAGCTGTTATGGTTTCTGTAAGAGCAGGAGGCCTTTCATAGACTTTATAACCTAACAGCAGGCCTTGTATAAGCTGCATAGGTTCGACTTATCATATCGTGATTACATCCATACATAAACATTTGCTATTTCTACCTAGGATATTATATAATTTTAACCATAATGCTTTCCATTCCTGTGATCGTTATCCAGTGACATTCCAATGAACACATCTGTGGTTCAGTCTGTATGTCTATATTCCTGTGCAGAAATGTGGAATAAAAAAAAAACATAAAAATTACAAGAAAATCAAACTTTGAAAAGCCATCAGCCGAGACAGACAGGGCACAAAAAATGCTGCTGCCCAGGATCGAACTGGGGACCTTCAGTGTGTAAGACGGACGTGATAACCACTACACCACAGCAACTTAGTTGTCTTATTAGTTGACTACTTTGTAATTTTTATGATAAAATTTAAACAAAAAGTGCCTTGGATATGTTCCCGAGGCGAGGCACCTTTGCTTATACAATTCTCTTCTCATAGTAAAACAATTCAACAGGTGCAAATAACCTCCGAGATTTTTATTAATATCCAAAGTTTAATAGAAATTAATATTTATGCCCAGAATTCTGGGTTTTCGGCAAAAATGTTCAAGATGGCCGGCTTACTTTTTTTTTTTAGACACTATGAAGAGCAAGATAATGAAATCTAACTCTGAATATTTGAATTTTTTTGTTTAAATTATTTGATGAGTGAGGCTACGGTGCTATGCATAGCACGGATTGGGTCCGTGCTACGGCTCAAAATTTGACTTTTCAAAATTCTAACGGTCGATCCAAACCGTTCAACATGATTATAAAATGAATATGTACTTGCAAACCAAATTTTACATTTTTTCGAATTTTCTTACTATTTTTTTAGATAGGCTGTTTTTGGATGGTCCAGAATGTTCAGATCAAGTGATTTTCGAAAAAATAGTAAAAAAATTTGAAAAAATGTAAAATTTAGTTTGCAAGTACATATTCATTTTATAATCATGTTGAACGGTTCGGATCGACCGTTAGAATTTTGAAAAGTCAAATTTTGAGCCGTAGTACGGACCCAATTGATGCTATGCATAGCAACGTAGCCTCACTATTATTTGATAGATTACTTTTTTTAATATATAATTAGCATATTTATACTAAAATACGCTAAATTACTTGAAATTATGTTGAATTATACTATATTAAGTTAAATTACACTAAATTACATTACATTACGCTAAAATACGGTAAATTACGCTAAATTACATATAAATAGGGGCGATATCTTCATTGAAAAGGCGAAGAACGACGACGAAACTTCAAACGGTCATAAAACGGCGCTCGAGTGTCCGATTTCAGCAAATGACCACTTTTCGGAAAGCTTGCGACAATACGCATGCGACCGTGCCTGCTATGCCGGATTTCAAAATTCATAATTGCCAAAAAACTTAGGGAAGAGCCTCAAAACTTGAGTTGAAGTTTCTGATTAAGATTTTCATTTCTATTATTCAATCTAAGTAGCTCAGTAAATTAGTTACATGATGAACTTGTAGAATACCAATTTTTACTATTTTCAGAATTTTTTTACTATTTTTTATGATTAATGAAAGATGGCACAAAATCGGTCTACTTTAGCATAATTTTGCGTAGTTTAGCGTAATTTATTGTATTTCAGCATAATTAGCGAAGTTATTGTAATTTAGCATAATTTAACGTAATTTAGTGTAATTCAACATAATTTCAAGTAATCTAGTGTATTTTAGTATAAATATGCTAATTATAAATCAAAATAAGTAATCTAACAAATAATTTAAACAAAAAATTCAAATTTTCAGTGTTAAATTTCATTATCTTGCTCTTCATAGTGTCAAAAAAAAAAGAAAAAGAAAAAAGAGTAAGCCGGCCATTTTATGGCCAGCTTGGGCATTTTTAGCGAAAACTCAAAATTCTGGGCATAAATATTAATTTCTATTAAACTTTGGATATTAATAAAAATCTCGGAAATAACCTGCTCGATGAAATGCCCGAATCTTACACCAAACGGAAGCAAATTCAAAATTTCCAATGTGAATTAAGGAATGCCACCTCCAAACGCTGAAGCATATCTTTTGTTTCCTTCCAAAATTTGGAAATATGCCGGGAATCATATCTCAGTAACACTGAATTATATATGCCAGTTATAACTTTACCATTTTTCTTGAAATTTCAAATTTCAATTCATCCCCCCATTCCATTTTAGAATGGTATATGTAATAACAGAATATTATATAACAATCTAATTGCATTTATGTTAGAATTTGTACAGAAATTCATGTGCATGCACCACATTGGCAGCTAATCATGGATTACAACTATTTGGATCAACATAGATTTATTGAAATTCATGTGCATGCACCACATTGGCAGCTAATCATGGATTACAACTATTTGGATCAACATAGATTTATTGAATAATAAGTATCCTACATGGATAAACACATGTACTTGTATCGCCATACAGGTGTACGTACTGGAATCGCTGTAATGCATCCAATTGCCGAGCATAAAACAATGCATATTTCAAACTAATTGTAATACATAAAAAGTATCCAATATTAAGCAATGAAAGTTACCACCAAAAGGGGGTGCACCATATATTTTCTTTCCCTTCCTAAATGTTAAGCAATGAAATTTACCACCAAAAGGGGGTGCACCATGTATTTTCTTTCCCTTCCTAAATGAGAAACTATGCTGTGCACGATCATAAAACAATGCATATTTCAAACTAATTCTAATACATAAAAAGAATCCAATATTAAGCAATGAAAGTTACCACCAAAAAGGGGTGCACCATATATATCTTTTCTTTCCCTTCCTAAATGAGAAACTATGCTGTACACTGAAATATGTAGACAATACGCCAGTAATAACTTTTATCATTTTTCTTGGACACACGAGTTTACGGTTGGTACGCCTCTCCTATTTTAGCAGCATATTATTAGTAACATTATAACAAAATATAATATTGGTTTGATGTTTTTCTTTTTTTGAAAATAAGGGTTTTCATTAACCCCGGCCGACATCTTTTTCTTTTCATATACATCTTGCATAAATTGAATATGAGTCTCACCGTAGAAAGATGAAATATAACATCACGTGTGATACGATATGAATTAAATGCTTTTATGCAGGGGCGGAGCTACCATTAAGGAATGGGGGTCAATTGACCCCATTTATTTTCAAAAATTTTGTATTTATGCCTTATTTTGTATATAGTTTTAGAGTAAAATGCTATGGGCAATGTAAAATTGAACCCTATTTGTAGAAGAAAAAATTTATATGCTTGACTCTCATTTACGTTTGGCCTCTATTGTCTTAAAATCTGGCTCCGCCCCTGCTTTTATGTTATATGCTTTTATAGTATAATCACGTATATGGGAATAAAACCGGTAGCTGTCATGCATTAACTATTTGGATAACTTATGTTAGGAATGGCTGGGTTTATATTTGATAATATTTTCCACAAAAAAGGGCACTTGTTACATGTTAAATCAAATATGCTTGCTGTAAAAGTAATAGGCCATGATCTTCTGAGGAATGGAATTATATATTACAGCTATATTAGACGCTACAATATATATGTGCTCTTTCAATTTTTTTTATCATATTAATTAACTTTGTTGAAAGACCAAGATTAACCTCTGAGTTAGCTTACAATAAGATTAAATGCATGCTTCTCCATTCAAAATATTATTACAGAATAAACAAAGAAAAAGACGGAAAACTACATAGCCTAGTTCTTCCCTAATGAGCGGGTGCACGTGCATTTGTACAGAAGAAAGAAGATAACACTACAGAAATTAACAAATCTGAACAACACATAAGTAAAAATTAAATAAAATTAAGTTTCAAAGAATGAGCTACATTCAGAGTATTGATTCTTCTTTTCAAGATTCTTTTTTACACATAAAATAGTACACAATGAACATTTTCCAAACTCCTTTTATGGTTTACATATGCTTGAATTCCTTGCGGTAGTTGGCCCATTGGTGGCACTGTGATTGGCCATCCTTCTACCATAGGTCTCCACAAATGCAATTGCCTCATCTACGGGCATGTCAAGATGCTCTCAACAATATTGCTTTGCCTCTACTACCAACGCCAAACTCCAGAACTTCCTTTCTTTGGCGTTCATGCGTAATCGCAAGTGATGCAATTGCTCCATGAGATTGTAGGGCCCTGAGAAGTTGGGAGACATCGACTTTATTATCCCATCTATCACTGCTACCTTCCATTTCTTTCTTAGGTCGTGCGGCTTTCTGAAAGGCAGCAGTTCTTCATCCCAGTTAAGGTATCTCGGCCTAGGAAAAATGACAACTAGCTGGTTTACGACATGCCTAGTTTGTCTTGATATTGGTATTTTACCATATTCTTATTTATGTAAGTCTATGGAGGGTGTGTGTTTGGGGGTCCCGAGGGGAGGGGGAAGGGGCTGTGAGCCGGGAGGTGGAGGTTAGACAGACGTTTCTCCTTCTTCTTTTTTCAAGCCAATTGTATTTCTCGGTAAATGGTGCGGTCTAACAAAACATTCATGGCTCTTTTATATGATTTTAAGACAATTCTTCCTCTGTGTTAATCGAGGTGGGACTAATAGAAAAAACGGGAGAAATAGACCGGATTGCAATGTTTGTTGCAATTAATATATATACCTTCTATATTTCTAAATGTTCTTCGTTACATTACTTTAAGTTGTTATATTGTAGTTACTATATCTATACATCGTCTGAAACTTGCAATTTCACAACACCTGTTGTGATATATCCTGACCACCAATTGAATCTTGTAAAAGCTATGACTGAAACATTGGAATGAGCCTGGAAATTTTGATTTTTGATGAAGAATGGAGATAATATATACCACTTTGAAATATCTGACTTAATTCTTTCTGATGGCCATCTAATGATGGAAATGTGGCATAATTATAGTTGGTTTAAGAATCATTATTGAACCTTCAGGAATTAAGCATATTCGACTCAACTAGTAAACTATTTAAATTTTCATTTTACTTAACCTGAATCTCAATTCAATATGTTTTTTAGGGTAAGCCTGATACATGTTTTTGAGGCTCTCATTGTTTAGTTTTGTATGTTTATTAATTATTAGGATAATTTTTCTCCTTTGTAATGATAACATGTTTAAAATCCTTTGTTTTGTAGAATGTTGTGAATGCTATGACCTTAATCAATGATTTTTAAGCATCGCTTTTATTATAAAAGTGTGATTAAAAGAAACGCTTCATGATTTTCTAGAGTTAGATTCAGAATTTCAGGTCACTTATTAGCTCTCTTTATACAACTTCATGGAGAAAATTGAAAGGCCTATGGACTAACACATGTATTAGTTACTGAATTGGGCTTTGGGCTTTCCCTACACAAAAATGTTTGATTGGTTGGGCTACTTCTCTCTCTCGAGCCTCACTCTCGCTCGAGAATAAAACCCTAGATCCCCTCCTCTCTCTCCTCCAAACCTGGTTAGCTCTCTTCCCCTCTCTACCAAATTCCACCGGACACCACACCTCTTCGCCATTTCTCCCCTTGAGCTTCTTATTTTGCATTATAGGATGTCACTAGACCTTGCAACCAAGCAAGCGAGGCTAGCATTGAGCCGAGCAGTCAAGCTGTCGAGTAGATTTGAGTTTGACGCCTTTGACAACGAGCTTAAGCCCGCACAGAATGTAATCATTCCAAGAAAACAGAAGGCATGAGGTAAAATTAAGATTTGTGGAAATGACGAATATAATCATCAACAAAGATCAAGATGATAGCCTTTTGCAAAATTGTGAATTATTGTTCATAATTTACTGTATATGATGTAAGGCCCTTATGCTATTGTGTAAGTTGTGAGTAAGACTGTGTGAGGTCTTTATATCACATACTGTAAATTATAACCAGTAGAGAACTGTTACAAATTTTAACATCATCATGCCCACAGAAAAACTCATGTCCATAATGACGGTTCTCATTTGTAAAAGTGGATTAACTACTATCTAGACGGGACGCTAGTTTTTTTTTAATCTAAGCCATCCCGATATCCATCAAGCCAATAAAATGTAGTAGGTAGTCCATCGTTAGTCGGGATCTTCACTGTGCTATATGAGGGCCTTGACGAACATGGTTGAGATGTATTCTGTTTTTTTCTCTGTAGTCCACTGAAGTTTCAAATATCAAAGAGGATTTAATTCTTTGGAGGTACATATTTTTCTTATAAATATCAGTCCATGAAATATTTACTTCGTCTAGCGGCCAGCATCATGCATTGGTCCCAAATAAATGTTATCTGGTAGCTCAAGCCCAGTTTTAATAACTAAACAAAATTTATTATAGACCATGGACCTCTTTAGTGTTTTTCAGCGAAGTTGAATAGAAAGAGCCTAATATATGATATAAATCTTACTCTTGTGAGGCATATTAATTTTATATCGCAATTATGGTTCAGAGATATGTCTAAACAAAAATAACATCAAAGTGTGCAAAGAAAAATAAAGGCCAGTCAACATCCCAAGTGTCGGCGCCACGAGTAGTTTTCCAAAACCGCATATGGATTCAACAATTATGGATTTCTGATTAGATATATGAAGAGTGATAATGGGTGGAGAGAACATAATGGATGGAGATGGTGTGATATGTTGCCTAATGCTGATGAGAGGTGTAGAGAAAATGAAGGTTTTGGCTTACTCGTTAAGAGTCCAATCAACAGTGAAAAATTGCACGGTACTGAATTTCTACTGAATATATTTTTATTTTTTAAATTTTGTATTATTTATCTTTCATATGTATTTAGTTTCTTATTTTAGAGAAGTCACGATCACTAGAATTAGAAAATTAATTCGACATGGAAAAGATAGGAGTGAAAGGAAGAGGAGGTGAATGCCCGTTATAAAATTTAATGATTTTTGTCTCTTCTGAATCGGAATGTAGATGAGTTGAAGACTCACAGTGTGTTCAACCTTTCCTTCTCCTTTTCATTACACACCCTGTTGTGCTCCGCCTGTTGTGAAGAACAACATAAGAATAAAAAAACTTAAATAAGTTGCCCCCATCTTTGTCCTCTCATGAATTCACTCAAATCTACTGCACTCGGACCCCATGTGGTTAGTGTCGGAACCGGAAAATTGAATTTATAGGAGGTTTGTCCTCTTAACACTCCCCCCCCTCCTCAATACTTCCGTCCGTGCACGCAGTTTTAAAATATAGGAGTATTTTTAGTCAATGAGAGAAAGAGGGAAATAAATCTGCTGTGATTCAAAGGAATAACAGGGAGCCTGAAATTCCAAATCCATCCATTAATCTGTTTTGAGATTCGTGCATAAAAACTATTTGTTTTTGAGATCCGCGCATGAAGAGAAATGAATGGGTAGATTTTGAATTGCAGGCTCCCTGTTGTTCCTTGGAATCACAGCAGATTTATTTCTGAGAAAGAGAGGGGCAATCATGTGTCCCTAGGACAACATATTTTCTTTAAAGAATAAAAATGAAAAGAAATATAGCAGAATGAAACTTCACAAGAATATTTGCTACAATATATACCAACCATCATAAATGTCCTCAATACAAGGTCTTCAATTAATAGCTAAAATGCGCAATCGGACAATTTGCTTGCGATCAATATTCACTTTAAACCTAAGGGCCTCGACGAAGAATATCTTTGATCTTCTTCAAACAGTGTAACATGCAGGTTAAAATGGGGAGGTGAACACTAAACAAATTATAGGCAAAGTGGCATAGTGGGATTTGTATACATTCTTTTTAATAAAGAAACACTCACAATGAAAAAAAAATGTTTTCTATTTTTTCTTTTTTGAATTGCACAGATGTACTCAGGGATAGTTGGTACCCCAAATCGGGGCTATTCCATTGGGCGGGAGATGCATCTACCTTTAAAGGAGGTGCCAGCTCGAGCTTCATCGAGATTGTGTGTTCCCCCAACAATCCTGATGGTGCCACCAGACGTGCTGTCCTGGACTCGGAGGCCAGCAAGCGGGTCCATGACCTGGCATACTACTGGCCTCAGTACACCCCGATGCACGGCCAGACCAACAACGACATCATGCTCTTCACTGTCTCCAAGGCCACCGGGCATGCCGGCAAGCAAATCAGGTGGGTCCTGGTGAAGGATGCTGACATAGCACGCAAGACGATCAAGTTCATTGAGATGAACTCGATTGGCGTCTCTGCCGACTCCCAGGTTTGTGCCGCACGCATCCTCCCGGTTGTCTTTGACAGCTATGAGCTCTCAGCTTCCAATGGTGTCAGCAGGCTCTTCCACTTCAGCTGGTGCCTGCTCGCTGACAGGTGGTGGCGGTTTTGCCAGGCTGTCAAGGAGTCAGCACACTTCAGCCTGCCCTAGTTTCCATTGGAGTTCTGTGAGTTCACAAAGGAACACAGATACTTACCCTGGTATGCACAAAATGTCATTGTCAATCTAAGTTTTTGTCCTTGTAGAATTTATTTTTGCATCAAATAAAAAGAAAAAAGAAATGAAGAAGTAACTATCTAAGGATGACTGTTCACCACTTTTGCTGGTTTGTTTGGTGCAGCATTTGCGTGGCTGAGGTGGGAGTGCGCGACGACGAGAGCATCAAGGACTGCGAGGGCTTGTTCAAGAGCATCAAGGTTCTGACTCAGAGCGGGAAGCATTTCGGTGCGGGGCCTGACTATGTCCACATCAGCATGCTTGATAGGGCCCGCAACTTTAGGAGAACGCCTGATCAGAAATTCAAAAGTTATTTTCTCCAAGTCTGAAAAACCTCACCATTATTCAGGAGCAGATTTAGTGATAAGAACAATCTGAATACTTGTGATGCAACGGGGATGGACACTTGCTATAAAATGATTTTCTTGTCTATTATGCTATTATAGATTTCAAGAATTTGTTTTTTGGTAACACTTATTTATTTTATGATTTTTTTTTTTTGAACTGGTGATGGCTGTAAAAGATGACACTGTGAGTAGCTTTGCTGGATGAAAAAAGTGAAACAAGTGGTAAAGCAAGGACAGGACTGTTGCAAGAACTTGGCCAGAACAAGCACCATATGTTAGGTACATTATCACATCTATCTATGCCTTTTATTTTTGTCTAGTCTGTATAAAATATGTAGTAATTTTGGCTATATCCTATGGTAATTGAATAACCAGATACGTATTCTTTATGCTAAGGCTAATGTACTAACATTAGCTGAATTGCTAATGTACTAACTGGGTGACACAGTGGGCTGCCTACACATTCATACCAATAAAGAACACTAACAATGAACAAATGTTTTATGTTTTTTTCTTTTTTGAACTGCACAGAAGTACTCAGGTGCTGACTTGGAGCGGGGAGCATTTCGGTGCGGGTTTTGCAAGCCTGCGAGGGTTTCTTCAAGAGCATCAAGGTGCTGACTCGGAGCGGGAAGCATTTTGATGCGGGCCCTGAGTATGTCCACATCAGCATGCTCGACAGGGCCCACAACTTCGATCTCTTTGCCGACAGGATCTCTTCCCTGGGTTTGGGTTGATAAAATGGGCATTTTGGGTGTCCAACGGGCGGATTGGTACTGATAATTAAGTGCCAATTGGCAAATAACGAGAGGGATTAATAAGAAAGTCCTGTTGGACAGGTACAAGTAAATACTGGTTAGTTTTGTGTATAGTACGTAGTAGGTAGTAGGTACATTTTATTATTTTCAAACACATGAACAATTACATTAGGCTTCATTTCTTTCCCTGAAAGATAAATTTTTTAATTTTCTCATTGTTTTGCTTTCTTTCCCGGAAGGAAGAACCTAGATTAATCATTTGCTCGTGGCTGGAAAATGGAATATATTGTTTAAAAAATTACTATAACTACTTTGATATGAGGAGCAGTTAAACCAAGTTCTTAAGCTTACCATGTAGTTACTGAAATGAAGAACATAACCAACATGAACGAAAGTAGTTGACGATAACATAACTGCAACATAAGCTACATTTACAACATCTGAAAAATAGTAAAATACTTTATCGTGCTTGAAACTACTCATGTATATAGCAGATCTAGGCCTAAATTCTCATTTCCACCCCAGAAACCAAAAATATAGATCCAGTAGTAACAAGGTATTTGCAACATTTAATTTTTCCAACATACAGTTCGGAGGTCTCTTTCACATTCGTACCCATTTCATTAACGAAACAGTAATAATGTTATAGAATTACATATGGACAACAATTTGACCATGAGAATATGAGATATTAGATATGAGTCTCCTGCATTGAATAAGTAGCAAGAACATCTACTAATGTATAACATGTTTACATTTGTAATCTTGCCAGGACCACAAATTCATAGAATCATAATCCACAAAAATGTGAAGCCTCCCTTTGTCCTCTCTCTCTCTCCTTTCTGGGAATACAACGACCTTTGCCCTGCATACATGGACCGTTACAGCACAATATTCTGTCCACTTCCTTAATGTCCAAATCTCAACAGCTATTCTCCTTAAATCTATCCTAGCCGGCCTGCATGGCAACACACCACCACACAATCCCTAAACATAATATCACATTTAAACCAACATTGTCTATATAAGGCGTTATCACTCTAATTAATTAAACCAACCTTTGGAGACCAAAATATAACATCCAACATGCATCCTTTCTTCCTCCTATCCCTCCTCCTGCTCTCCTACAGCGCCTCAGCTCTGCAGGATGACTTCTGTGTCGCAGACTTGTCAGGTCCCGACACACCGTCCGGTTACGTATGCAAGAAGGTTGCTGATGTAACAGTAGATGACTTTGTGTTTCATGGCCTCGGTGTGCCAGGAAACACAACGAACATTATAAAGGCTGCCGTTACACCAGCCTTTGTTGCACAATTTCCCGGTACCAATGGCCTGGGGCTGTCAGCTCTCAGGCTAGACCTTGCACCGGGTGGTGTTATTCCGCTTCACACACACCCTGGTGGTTCAGAGCTTCTCATTGTTACCAAAGGAATTATCGTTGCCGGGTTTATCTCCAGCTCGGCTAATGCAGTATACATAAAAGCACTTAAGAAGGGTGACACCATGATTTTTCCTCAAGGACTCCTCCATTTTCAGGTAAAAAGATTATTGATATTATCTAACTAATTGAATAAATGAATGCATGACAGTGCTGAACTTTAATTTGTATTCACCAGAATTTAGAATACTTATTTAGTTGTTTGGAATAAATTTAACTATTTTCAACAATATACAGTGCCACAGAATTCCAATGAAAAATGGTTCTATTAGTTTTATTCATTGAAAAGTAGGACACGCAAACACATGCCAGTCTAAAATATCTCTTGTTTTGTTGTAATGTGGAGCGTAACTTTGAACTTATAATTAGTGATAATTATCCTCAGCTGTTGCTTCAATTAATATGTATTAAATCATTGTACATATGCAGATAAATGGAGGAAAGTCGAATGCGAAAGCTTTTGTTAGCTTGAGCAACCCAAACCCTGGTCTCCAGATTACTTCGTTTGCACTGTTTGCAAACAGTCTTCCATCAAAAATAGTTGAGAAGGTTACCTTCCTTGACGATTATGAGGTGAAGAAGCTCAAGGGTGTACTTGGAGGAACAAATTAATCGTTTGTCGAATTGTATTTAATGAATTAATCTCTTTATCCTATTATGTGGTTCGTCGATCATTGGTACATGTCATTGTTTATTGCCAGCTTAATTTGTTGAAGCCCTTGTTGTGATAAGATCTCTGAAGAAATTAACGAGTCAGTCCTGTTCTTTCATGCACAATTTGCATTTACTTCAAAATATTCCGTTCCTTTAATGAAATATTATGTTTTATTTACCAGAGAAGTTAAGTGTTGTATACGATTAATAATTATATATATATATATATATATAGAGGGACATGGCTAGCGTGCTACGCGTAGCATAGAGCACTCCGTGCTACGGCTCACTTTTTGAGTTTTCAAAATCCTAACGGTCGATCCGAACCGTTGAACATGATCTCCATATTAATATGTACTTGCAAACCAAATTTTACATTTTTTAGAATTTTTTTACTATTTATTAAGCCACTTTGAAAAAACACTAATTTGTACACAACAGTAAAATCTGCTGGACCATTGGATCAGCGATTTTCAAAGTGGCTTAATAAATAGTAAAAAAATTCTAAAAAATGTAAAATTTGGTTTGCAAGTACATATTAATATGGAGATCATGTTCAACGGTTCGGATCGACCGTTAGGATTTTGAAAAATCAAAAAGTGAGCCGTAGCACGGAGAGGCCCTATGCTACGCGTAGCATATTAGCCAAATCCTATATAGAGAGAGAGGGGCTAATATCAAAGTGGTATGACCAAGGTCTTGGTGCTACCAATTAGTTTTTGCGATTTTAAAGTTCAAATAGTCGATCCAAACCGTTAGATGTTCAATCTATATTAAAATCTGCTTGGAGATCAAATATTACATTTTTTGAATTTTTTTTACTATTTATTAAGCCACTTTGAAAATTGCTGATCACATGGTCCAGAATTTGGTTGCACTGTTTTTACTGTTCACCCGGATCAGCAATTTTCAAAGTGGCTTAATAAATAGTAAAAAATTCAAAAAAAATGTAAAATTTGGTCTCCAAGCAGATTTTAATATAGATTGAACATCTAACGGTTTGGATCGACCGTTTGAACTTTAAAATCGCAAAAACTAATTGGTAGCACCAAGGCCTTGGTCATACCACTTTGATCTTAGCCACTCTCTCTCTCTCTCTCTCTCTATATATATATAGGAGTTGGCTACGGTGCTACGCATAGCATAGAGGGCCTCCGTGCTACGGCTCAATATTTAAGTTTGCAAAATCCTAACGGTCGATCCGAACTGTTCAACATGATCTCCATATGAATATGTACTTGCAAACCATATTTTACATTTTTAGAATTATTTTACTATTTTTTTTAGATAGGTAGAAAAACACTTGATCTGAATTGGTACAGAATTTTTAGATCAAGTGATTTTCTACCTATCTAAAAAATAGTAAAAAAATTCTAAAAAATGTAAAATTTGGTTTGCAAGTACATATTCATATGGAGATCATGCTGAATGGTTCGGATCGACCGTTAGAATTTTGAAAACTCAAATATTGAGCCGTAGCACGGAGGCCCTCTATGCTATGCATAGCATATTAGCAATTTCCTATATATATATATATGCACTTGCGAGACGATTAATTATATATGCAGCTAGGACGTATGATAGGCGATTTGAAAACCTTTTGAAGGTACAAAACTTACAGAAGAATAATATTAGAACCATAATTTCATATGATGAAAAAAATACTAATGTTCAAGTGCCAGGTTAAATGTAAACGTTTGTATATTTCTGGCCAAGGCCCAACGCTTTGTCTTAGAAACATTTCTTATACTTCTGGCCACCTACATATGGAGCAAGGATGCCTAGTTGGTAAAAAAGCATAGCTAGCCCAAACACAAAATA
Source organism: Carex littledalei (assembly GCA_011114355.1). Classification (NCBI taxonomy): domain Eukaryota; kingdom Viridiplantae; phylum Streptophyta; class Magnoliopsida; order Poales; family Cyperaceae; genus Carex; species Carex littledalei. The sequence goes on along the minus strand of CM022095.1, from coordinate 4,559,732 downwards.
GTAATTGGGCCTAATTAGCCCAAACATAACATCAAAATTTGCACACCAATTGGATCGTCTGTAATTTAAAGATACAAGCGAATCAATTCATGAAGCAATCATCAGCTCTAATTGGCCTCAAGATACTGCTTGTTCACGTATACAAAACGCCATAGAAATGTTGAATACAGAATTAAAATATAGACCTCTTATATGTATCAATTGACATAGAATAAACCCAAAAAAAGAGAGCACATGTAACTTCAATGCATTCACAGTAAGGAAATGTTCATGGTAATATTTCATAAAATTTACATTGATGTTCCTTTATTTAGATAATTTGTCAGACCACATATTACATTTTCTTGAGCGATATTAGTTTTTTTTATAATAAAAATGGGGTAAGTTTTCCACTTTAAATATTAAAAATAAGAAGAAGAGAGGCATAGATGCCCATTTGCATTAGCAAAATGATAGTCAAAATTACACAAGCACCATCAGCAAAAACCTGTGCCCCCCACACCAGCTTTCTAAAACAAACCATAGAAAAGGGCAACCAACAGCATTACAATTTGCTAAACAACTACTTATTACAAACTATAACTTGCCCCCAAATAACAGCTAAAAGAAAATCACAAAAGCAGCTACTCAGTCTCATCAGTATGAGCATCCCCATCCATCACCACCATCTCAGGAGCTTCAGCCCATTCCCGCAGCGGAATTTCTTCAACCGCAGCAGGAGTCCAAGTCACCATCTCTTGCACCACTGCATCCTTGATGTTTCCTGACTAATATTGAATTAGAGACAAAATTAGAAAGATCATAGAGCGATTAGATTTAGGTGCTACCCCTGTAAAACAGATATCATTGCGATGTTTCCAAAGCGACCAGCATATTGCACTTATTACTATTAGAATAGCTGTCCTCTTTTTAGAAGGTAATGATTTTACATACTCTAGAACATCATTAAAGATTGCCAATTCATAAAAACATCCTGGAAAGTCCCTATCCAGAACCAAGTGATTTTGACAAAAGCATATTGAACAAATAAATGCTTCGTAGATTCGGCAGCACCACAAAAATGACATTGATTAGATCCTACCCAGCCCTTTTTAATCAATCTTTGTTTAGTAAGAATTCTTTTATTGGACAAGAGCCACATAAAAACTCTAATTTGAGGAATAGGTATTTTCCACCATATCGCATAACTATCAGCTTGAACTCCTCTAAACGCAAGAAAAGCATATAAAGAATGTACAGTAAACTGGTTAGAAGAATTCCATTTTCAAGATATTCGATCTTGTGCATGGGTAAAGGCTGTTATACTAATTAATCTCAAAATTTCAGTCAATTCAGCCGCCAAGACCCCTTTCCACTTTAAATATCCGCAAGAAGATTTTAGCCAATTTTAAAAAAATCCTAGGCGTATTAGTTATTGAAATTTATTTATATTTAGTATAGAAACTGCAAATAAAATTTAATTTTAGTCAATATAAACCAAGTAAATGACATCCCAAAAGAGACATACTTCATATAGGTGCTCAAAATATCAATTATCACGAAAACTATTTTTTTTTTCCGAAATCAATACCGATCGATTGGATCAAAACAAAGCGGAAACCTATACACTTCTCAAGTAAAGAGAGTGTGATTCTTAAATCTGTTCATGGCACAAACATGTCCAAATGACGATAACTAAAATATATGAGGTCTTAAAATGTCATTTTTAGCTTGAAATTAAAAGTGTTTAATACTTGCAATTTTATTGAATTCACGAACTATACGATATTCAAAGATACATTTTTCATGAGCGTTAAAGATGTCAATAGCATAACGTATAATTTGTCAGCCTAAAAAGGTGGATGATTTTGTAAAAATAAACTTAAAGAAAAGTATTAACTAGATGCATATTGTTTCTTATGATAAATATGCAAAAATGTATATTAGAAAAAAAAGATAGATTTTATAACCTATTGTTATGATTTTCAACATATATAAAACAATATAACTTTTTCAAAAATATAAAAGGTGCAATCTAAAAACAAAAAACAAAAAACATCTATTAAGATTTTGTTATGTAAATGATACAAATAAGAATATGATATACTAATGTTTAATAAAAACAAATTTTCAAATGCATAATAAGTTTCTCAAATAACCATCGGCAAATACTCCAGTAGTACATGATTTTAGATTCTTAATTAAAATTTATATGACAAGTGATATTCAACTTCAATTATTTAAACCTTCAGTATACATTGGGTTTCTACTTATAAACCCAAAAAATTGTAACCGATCATGGTTAATGAGAAAACAGGATACTAGACATCTGTTGATTTCCTCAAAAAACCTTCGGTATACCTTGATTATAGGGATTGGCCCCACAACCACATTTTGATATTAAATCTTGTTTCACTGTGAAGTCCGAAAATAGTTATTTATTATGTAAGTTGCATGTATGAATAGTAGCTATAACTAGTTTTATTTGTTACATATAAATATATCTACTATTATGACTAGAAGGTTTATTTTCATGATAATCATTGCTAATCATATCATAATTGAGTTCACTCCAATATTTTAAGTAAATTGCATAAATTATAATAACTTTGAAATTATAATGAGATTTATATTAACAATAAGTCTGGCAATATTAAAAATAAATTATATTATTCTTCATTTTCAATCCAGTGTGAAGTATATTGAAAATATATCACAAATTAAGGAGTGTGACAAATAGGTACTTAAAAAGTAAAAATACAAAAGAACATATCCACACATATATCATTATTGTTCATGCAATAGTTGTCTGATAAGTCATTATGAAAAACTATTGAAGGGAGTATATATAGTGTGAAATATAGAAATAAAGTTTTAGTTATTTTTCAAATTATTGACAAACATATATAGCAGAAATCCACAGTTAATTATTGTTGTGATCCATCATTTTAATACTGCACAAACCATTTAGATTAAAAATCAACTCTATTAAGTAATCAGACTGTCATTGATGTGATCATTAAATTGACCATTAAGATCATATAGCAATAAGAGTGACTTGTAGATGCAAAATTCTATGGTGGAATAATTTTATGGGAAGCTAAACACTAGTCTAGAATTGAAAAGGTGTGATGTCAATAATAATTAATATAATCAAAGGACAATTCATGTATTAAGAATATATATAGTTCATGTGATGGTTAAAATTACTCTCTAATGTGCACAATTTGATTGTTCAATTAACATCTTAACCATTTTAATTGGCAAAATCATCAAGATAAGTGTCAATTTGAATTCATCTGTATAAATTTTAATGTGAATCAAACAACTAAGACAAGACATTGGAGGGAACGTTGAAAAAAAAAAAAAAACCGTTCTTTTTCCAAAGATATTGAATTCAAATAAAATTATGACTATATCACTTGTGCATACGGAAAAATGTATAACAAATTAAGTAAAATAAGGAATCAGAGATAATGATATATAGTGTATTTTTCGTTAAAGTTTAAATGTGAAAAGTGTACTAATAAACAGTTAAATATAACATTAATGCGACAAAAAACGAACACCAATTCTTTTTTCACCGACAATAGTAACCATCTTACCTACCAATGCATTATTATCAAAATCAAACTATCATGAGAAATAAATTGTCATCATAAAAGAAGGTGGTACAGTGGCATTTCCCCTCTCAAGTCATGCTCTCAAAGTCATGATGTTGTTCAATTCTGGCCTCAGTTGTCATGAAAAAAACAAATTAGAATCACAAAAAAAAATAATATTTTTTTAACTTGATAATAGAGTTACAACGGTCTTGATAATTGATGTATATCTTGTCATGTCAAAATATGTACTCGCTTCTACAGTGTGAGCACAGTCTTAATGAGACCCGGTCGGATCCTTCATTTGTTAGCTTTTAATGCTCCACAAGCAAACAGACAAAAGCAAGAGAATTTTCTGTTGGTAGAAAATATTAAAAAAAGAAAGAGAAAATAGAAAGAGTATCTGTGATTCTTCATGAGTAAAACGATCTGTATGGACGAAACCGATTCAAAAAACACTCAATATTATACTAGATATGGGAGACACCAATCCTAACCACTTCTGTTTTTTGTTTTTAATTTTCTTTACTAAAATATAATTTTTTTTTTAAAAAATATATAAAAAATCTTAAAATTTTGATATAGTAAAAAGATTCTATATATCTAGTTTCTTAAAATTATTTTTTTTAGATCGGTTTCGCCCATACAGATTTTTCTACTCATGAAGAATCACAAATACTCTTTCTATTTCTCTCTCGATCTTTTTAAATATTTTCTAGAAACAAAAAAATCTCCAAAAGCAAATAAAAAACAACATACAAAGATATTGTCTCGTATCTCTGTAATTTACTTAATTGCACAAGCGCTGCAAGTTTAAATCTGCCAAACCCAAAGAAGTATATGGAGAGGCCAATTTGTATTATTTTATTAATTATGAAATTGAATGATATTAAGTGCATTGTTTCTGGAGTTAATTAGCAGTTTAAGCTAAAGCAACAAACTGAAAACCAAGTTATTTTTTTAAAATTTTCAACTAATTTTTTAATAATATGTGTTTGTGGATCATTTTTATTTATGGTTTGCATTGCAGAAAAAGTGAAAGAAAAATTTATTTACAATTTGTTAAATAACAAATGTTAACACTTAAGTGGATAAAATGTCTGACAGTTTCAGGTGGGAGATGGACATATATAGGTGACAAATTGCCAGCTGAACATTATCAAATCTCATTCATGATATGATCACAGCTCTGGTTAGCTTCTGACAATCTGATGGTTAAGGATTGTAGCTTATTTTAATCTGAACTATTTATCTCTATTTACTGTTTCTGTTATATTCAATGAAATATACCTACGGTTTCGTCATAAAAAGAAAAAAAAAAACTCCAATTCCAAGCTCTTACAAAGGCCTAACTAAACGGCTAGTGAACAGCTTCAGTCATTCATCTGGAATTATGGATGGATCGTACGGTCCATGTTATCTCCATTTAGAGAATTTTTATTTATAGAAAATATTTTAAAATAAGATAGAGAAACAGAAAGAGTACTTCTGTTTTTTTATGCATAAAAAGATCAGTAGAACTTTTACCGAACTTTGGGTTGGTAAAAATTTTCACCGATCCAATTTTTTTTTATATTTTTTTCCGCAGTCAATGGTTTGAATGAGAATAATGATGATATTTTTATTTTTATAAATTATTATAAATAATATAGAAAAATAGATGGAGTATCTTAGAATTTAAATGTATTAGAAATACCGCAATATATAATCCGAATTCAAAGTATGGACCGGGATCAATGGCTCGGATCTAAATATTTTTATTTTCCAACAACACACCAAGCACTAATATGATGAAAATATTGGCCACAAAAAATCTGGCTTGAAAATGTTTGAATCCGAACCATTGATTCCGGTTCAAACTTTGAATCTGAATCATTAGTCTCGGTACTTCTAGTGCATCTAAAATTTAAAAAAAATTATCTATTTTTTATATTATTTAATAATAATTTCTAAAAAAATCTCTACATTCTTCATTCAAACCAGCGGAAAAAAAAAAGTTGGATCGGTGGAATAGTCGGTAAAAATGATTATGAATCCATTATATGCATAAAAAACAGAGGTATTCTTTCAAATTTCTCTCATTTTATAATATTTTTTATAAATAAAAATTATCTTCCATTTTAAGCTGGTGGGGTGCGAAGCGTTTTCTGATTTTCAAACTGTCTTCTGTGACAGTATTTTTTTCAGTTTGCCATGCGCTAAGCTCCCCTCATATTCAACGTTCAAGATGCATTTCCGGGAAGATGGCTGCCCAACTTTTCCCCAATAATTTTCAAAGGGGAGAGATGGGTTCTGATAGCCATCGGATTAAACTTCATTTGAATCATCCTATCTGTGTAGAAATTCACACTGACGGTTTTGATTTACGGAACAATTAGAATTAGTGTCAATTTGAATTCATTCGTATGAATTTTAATATGAATCAGACGATTTAGTTTAGACATCTAATGGATTTTCGTATGATGTTTGTTTGAAAAAAAAAAAACGTTCTTTTTACAAAGATAATGAATTCAAATATATATATTTTTTTTATAAAAGACATGAATATGCCCGTTTCATTAGATGAAAATTCAAATAAAATTATAAATGTGTCACTTGTCACATGGTGAAATGTATAACAAATTAAGTAAAATAATAAATTAAAGATAATGAGATATAGTATTTTTTTCGTTAAAATTACATGTTAGAAGCAAAGGTAATATTTTATGTGTGGAAGTTCGCATATTCGAAATTCAAAAAATTAATTATTTTTAAATATTATATAGTTAGATAGCTTGACCTGATCCTGATGACCGCCAATTTTTACTTAAAAAAATTACATGTTAGAACTTTACAAATGAACCGTGGGATACTTAGATATAACAATAATGCGACAAAAACTAATTTTATCTTTTAGGGGGCAAATAGGCCGTAGGCAATGCGACAAAAAGCTGATTGAACAAACCAACCAACACCAATTCTCTTTTCACCGATGATGAGAATAAATTGTCATCATAAAACAAGGTACTTACCTCAAGTCATAATCTGTTGTTCAATTCTTGCACCAGTTGTCATCCAATCATTCGGTGACTCGTACTGTGTGAGGCTGTGACTGTGAGCTCGAAGTTTGAATGGGACCCGGATCCTTTGTTTGTTACTTAGAGACAATATTTGCACAATAGCTGTAATTTACTTTACACTAGGAAACAGACAAAAGCAAATAAAAAAAGATAACAGAGAAAGAGATTGTCTCGTATCTCTGTAATTTACTTAATTGCACAAGCGCTGCAAGTTGTAATTGCCAAAGCGAAAATAATATATAGAGAGGCCAATTTGTATTATTTTATTAATTATGAAATTGAATGATATTAAGTGCATTGCTTCTGGAGTTGTTAACAGTTTAAGCTAAAGCAACAAGTTGGAAATCATGTTATTTCTTTTAAATTTTCAACTAATTTTATAATATTATGTGTGTGTGGATCATTTTTATTTATGGTTTGCATTGCACAAAAAGTAAAAGAAAAATGTATTTACAATTTGTTACATAACAAATTTTAACACTTTAAGTAGATGAAATGTCTGACAGTTTTGCTAGGTGACAAACTGCCTGCTGATCATTATCAAATCTCATCCACAATATGATATGATCACAGCTATAATTTTTTTAATAAAAAAAAAAAATATGATCACAGCACTGGTTGGCTTCTGACAATCTGATGGTTAAATCCATATGTTTCTGTTAATCCTCAGACAATGGTTTGAATGAAAAGAATGATGAATTTTTTTGAGAAATAATTATTAAATAATATAGAAAAATAAATAGAGTATCTTAGAATTTGAACACACTATAATGACTGCGATATAATTTTGGATCGGTAAAAGTTCCATCGATCCAATTTTTTTTATCTTTTTTATTCCGCAGTCAATGGTTTGAATGAGAAAAATGATGATTTTTTTTATTTTTAGAAATTATTATTAAATAATATAGAAAAATAAATTGAGTATTTTAGAATTTGAATGCACTAGAATAACTGCGATATAACTTTGGATTGGTAAAAGTTCCACCGATCGAAACTTTTTTTATCTTTTTTTTCACAGCCAATGGTTTTGAATGAGAAGAATGACATTTTTTATTTTTAATAATTATTATTAAATAATATAGAAAAATTAGATGGAATGTATTCAAATTAATCTTTTTTTCGCAACCAATGGTTTTGAATGAGAAGAATGACAATTTTTTATTTTTAGTAATTATTATTAAATAATATAGAAAAATTAGATGAAATGTCTTAGAATTTGAATGTACTAGAATAACCGTGATATATAACCTGGATCCAAAGTTTGAAACGAAATCAATGGCTTAGATCCAAACATTTTTATTTGTTTTTCCAACAAACCACCAAGCAGCAATATGATGGAAATGTTGGCTACAAAAATCCAGCTTAAAAATGTTTGAATCCAGAAGCATTAATCCCGGTTCAAACTTTGAATCTGAATCACTAGTCTTGGTCCTTGTAGTACATCTAAATTCTAAAATATTTTAACTATTTTTCTATATTATTTAATAATAAGTTCTAAAAAAAAAATCTCTTCATTATTCGTTCAAACCAACGACTGTCGGAGAAACAAGCGAAAAAAAATTGGATCGGTGTAATTTTTACTGATCCTTAATTTTAATCGGTAAAAATTCTTCTGAATCTTTTTATTCATAAAAAAGAGAGATATTCTTTCTGTTTTCTTTTTCTCTTATTTTACAATATTTTCTATAAATAAAAAATTCTCCTCCATTTAAGCTGGCCCACCACATGCGAAGCGTTTACAGATTTTTGAATTGTCTTCTGTGGCAGTATTTGATGTTGTATGTTGTGTTTCATATATTTTTTCAATTTGCCACGCAGCCAACGAGAATCATTAGATAGATTTGTACACATTTTTCAGAACAAATCAACCGTAATTTTCTGATCATTCGCTTCCTAACTTTTCTCCACCTCTAAAGGATATAAATATTTTTATTTAGATAACTATGTTACATTGGAGTCCATATCCTCGATGGTACCGTAAAAGATTTCCTTTTACAATTAGCTATTTACGGTTGAGATTAACTCTCAGCCGGTTTGGGATTTGGGCTGACTGAGGGGGCAGTATTATTGGGCTTTGAGATTCGTGCCAAGTTAAAAAGAACGGTTCAGATCAAGTAATTGTAAAAAATTCCCTATTACGGTACCATCGGTGATATGAATTCGTTACATTGTAGAGTACTACTAGCTACAATAATTTCTAAAGGAGGGAGAAGGGTTACAATAGCCATCGAATTAAATTCATTTCAATCATCCTATTTGTGTCGAAATTCGCACAAATAATTTAGATTCATTGAACGGTTGAGATAGGTGTCAATTTGATTTCATTCGTATGAATTTTAATATGGGTGAAACTTTAGTTAAAAATTAAAAATTTCCATTTCAAATATATTTGTCTAAAATCTCTCTGTAATATTTTCTAAAGTTGAGGACTAATATGAAAATTCTCATATTTAATTAATTCATTGCAGTTTTATGTCGTGGTAATTGTTCTGAAATATTAAAAGAAGCGCCATTTAGTAACCATTCACTTATCATTCTCTTATAAAGGAAATCATAATATCTCTTTTGTATTCGATTTATTAAAAAGAGAGGTACTCAACCCTATTGAATTTCTCCTTCAATTTTGATCCGTACTGGATATTGCGGAGATATCGTCAGTTGTTTTCATGGTCGTACCAAAGGAGCAACAATCCCGGATTATTTTGGTTGTGGTTCCATCTTGCTCAATTAGACGGAATACGCTTAAGGACAAGTCTTGTGCACAATTCAAGTATTATTCTTTCAACTTGATTTATTTTTAATTTAGTATATTTAACTATTCTTTTATAAAAAAAAATTTAACTATCTGATGAAAATTTATTTCAACAATCAACTTAGACTAGACATTGGATGAATTTCGGTCTGATTTTTGTTGGGAAAAAACCCCGTTCTCTTTTCAAAAATATTGAATTCAAATAAAATTATGATTATATCACTTGTCCCATGGCAAACTGTATAACAAATTAAGTAAAATAATAAATCAAAGATAATGAAATATATTGCATTCCTTTAAAGTTTGAAGTAGAAGTGTGGAAATGAACCGTTGGATATAACATTAATGCGACAAAAAGCAATTTTTATTTTGACAAAAAGCTAATTGAACAAACAAACCAACACCAATTATCTTTTCACCGACAATAGTAATTGCAATCTGCCCCACCAATGTATTATTATCAAAATCAAGCAATCAAACAATGATGAGAATAAATTGTCATCATAGTACAAGGTACTTACCTTCTCAAGTCATGATCTGTTGTTCAATTCTGGCCCCACTTGTCATCTAATCACTCGGTGACTCATACTGTGTGACAGTGTGAGGCTGTGAGCACAGTCCAGTTTCAATGGGACCCGGATTCTTTGTTTGTTAGCTTTTAATGCTCCACGAGCAAACAGACAAAAAGCAAATAAACAAAATATAACAGAGAAAGAGATTGTCTCGTATCTCTGTAATTTCCCTAATTGCACAAGTGCTGCAATTTTGCAACTGCCAAAGCCAAAAAATATACGGAGAGTCGGCGATGACAATTTGTATTATTTTAGAATAAGGTTTAAATATAATCTCGTTTTTGGGCTCTAATTATATTTCACATTTTTTTTTTTCATTTTTATAGTCCAAACAATCGATCCGAACCGTTCCATATGATCTTCATATTAAAATGTGCTTGGAGAGCAAATTTTATATTTTTTTGAATTGTTTTACTATTTTCTTTATAGATACAAAATTATTATTTTCAGAAGATTATTGACCATCCAAAACAATGATTTTGTATCTATCTAAACAAATAAATAAATTTCCACAAAATATATAATTTGGTCTCCAAGCATATTTTAATATGAATATCATGTTGAGCGGTTCAAATCAATTGTTCAGACTTTGAAAATAGAGAAAATAATATCGAACATGATTGGAGCACAGAACTAATGCTGTATTTTAACCCTACTCAGAAGTTTTAAAATCAGTATATATCAAAATTTATGTTGAATTTAATTTGACTATCCAATATTAATTCACAAGGATTCGAAAGTTCAAGTGGTTGAATTCTCTTTCAAACCAATATTTCGACAAAGTTGGGCATATAATCCAATGAAATTTGATTGAATTGGAGTGAATATTTGCATCCAAATTTGATTCGTAATCAAGAAATACACAGAAAATAAATTGTTTTTTGTGATTCGAAATTTGACATCTTAATTTATTAGTAATTAACTTTTCTGAAACAATAATCTTAATAATTAACAAGTTAAATACTTGATCAATTTTAATTTGTGCATTTGGGATTGATCATATAAGCACAAGCAATGTTTATTATTTGTGATGTATTACTGCATATAAAAAAATAATTATGAGATAAGTATAATTCTCAAGTGTCCATTCGGCATTCACCTCTTGACATATTCAATTTAAGTTGTTTAATATATTTTGTATTATTAGATACTTCGATAATTAACTAAACCTAACTTGTTAATTTTGACATACATTAATGAAAATTATGACTGTGCGATCGTTTTTTTTAAAATAATTTTGAACGCATTACTTCTAATAAAATATTGTTCTAGTAAAAAAATAACTAGTCCTTTTAATATTTGTAACATTTTTTAATACATATATTTTGAATTCTCAAGACGTGTCTAGTAACGATACGGAAGTCACATGGATGATCATCATTGCACTTAAGTGTTAAATATAACAAAAAATATTATAAGAAAGTAGCTAATTGTGTACAAGAATAATATTTTGTTTGAAGTAACTAGTCTACTGTTAAAAACACATAGTCATCCAATTATTTTTTAATTATTATATGTTAAAAGACAACTAGCTTAACGTTTAAAATATCTAGTTAAATATTTACATTACAATATATTTGTTAAAGAATTAAATATTAATTTAAGAAATAAGCTCAACACATTTCCCACCTAACATGTTATTTGGGAGATGGATCCTTTGACATAGATGGTTGACGAGAAACATTTATCTTTAAGAAGGCAACCAATCATTTGTCATACAAGAAGTTAATTGTAAAGAATTAGCCACCAATAAATGTTAGTATTGCAACAGTGGATAGCATGCGCTCTTTAAATTTATTTACAGTGCGCTCAAATTGTTTATACTTAATCACAGCCGTGGTTAAAGTGTTAAACAAGAAAAAGGCGAAATTTAAACCCACATGACAAATGGGCTTTTATGGCTTTATGAATTTAAGAAAACAGCAATTATACAAAAGTACCCATTGAATTTTTATTATATTAGAGACAAAAATTGTTTGCAATTTCCATTTAACTTTAAATTCTGTCAGTAAATGGATTCCCTGTCACGAGCTAGCTCGCAAATAATTTTTTTCAGACTAGTAATTTTCATTTGCAAATATCAGTTTTTTTCTTTTTGCTCAGAAGACCAGTCTTAAAGTCCATATATGTTATTATTTTCTTTTACAAAAGCATAACAAATGAGGGGAGTGAACAATTACTTTACGAAACAGCTCTATCTTTTGACAGTTCCACACTTCCACTGGTAGTATTAAACAGAAAGTATCACAAGGTGTGGAGAAGAGAAAGAGACACTCAGATGAAAAAAAAATACACATTTTTTTAAGTGAATTTGGAGTTAAGTCACTCAACTGTTTTAACATCACAAAAATATTAATTCGAATTCTTCATTAATTCGGATTCCCAAAAACATCCAATGCAGAAATTGAAGGAAAAAAAATCTACCACATTACATTACTAAGATGGAAATTAAACATCCATTCATCGTTACAAAGATCAATCTAAACTAGTTAAATAAAATAAGCAACATTACAAACAGGTTTCAATTTTGGATCCACATTACTTCAAATTGGGATACCGGCTCAAAACATGGACCAAGACATCACTTTTAGACAGCTCCAATCATTGTCTCATTGATGCTATGAAGAGCTACTTTTTGTAGCGTCAAATCTTATCTGTTTCTCTCTGCATTCATTGCTACAGAATGCGCTCTCTCCCCTGCATCATATTCATGTCAAGAAAGATCACTATGTAATTCAATTTTGGACTAAATAAATTAATTAACTGGAAACCTGAGCTGTACCGTTCATTAATTTATCCATCTATTAAAGATATTGACAGAGATGGTTTCACTTCATGTAGTGCACTGGTCATATACTTTTTAATTTTGTCTCTATTAACTGCGCACTGCATGAAGTTATACTAGCTCTGTTTGTATCTTTACCCTATTTGTTTGTTAGCATCACTATTAGTTTCAACACTTTTAGCTCTTTTGTTAAACCCTTTCAAGTTTGTTCTTTCTATGGATATCTCAACTGATGTTTAAAAAGAAAATAAAAAAATAGCAAAAGAAAAATGACAAAGAAGTTGACTAGTACTATCTCAAATTGGGCACTAATTTGTTTTCCTAGAACCCAAAATGTGCCATTTCAATATTCCATATGTCATTCTTTAAAAAATGGTTCCATTTCACCAAGCATGATGATTAGCATATTTCCAGTCCATTTTTTGGTCAGAAGTACATGCATTATTGATCATTGTCTTTTGAATTTGTATATTATCTTTGCTCATTTGTGTGTGCACTACTATATTAATTAACACAAAATTAGTTGAAGGTACACTGTCATCTGGAGAAATATGATAAATGCATACATTGAATGTCAAAGCAACCCCAAAAAGGCTATTAAGTATAACACTTGATTGGATCAAAAGGGTGACCAAAAGAGTTTACAAAACAGAGAATGATTACACTCAGTAAACAAGTACACTGGCAGGGAAGCTTAAAATTCTAGCCACAGAAACATTAATTGAATCAAAAGATAGTCAAAAGTTATATAACTCATCCTCTTGAAAGGATTAATAATTGCAAAGCACAGAGCATGCAAGAATTAATGATAGTGCTCTTAATAATTGCAAAGCACAGAGCATGACAGAATTAATGATAGACTTTTCTTTTCTCCTAAAGTAAATATGAAGAAAAAGGAAAATTGTATGCCCCTATTATATATTATGATGTATATATATATATGCAAACTACTTTTTTCGATTGAAGCAAACATCTTGTCTGATAAAGAAATAGAACTCATAAACCAAAATCACAATTGGAATATTTTTCATGATAATATATATGGCACCAACACAATCATCTTAGTTTGGAGAAGATCCAATCATATGTAGCTTCTCCTTTGGTGGTATTTCATAATATCATTTTCACACTAATTTAAAATTGTAGTTGTATACTAAAATACTAAGGATTAGTTAGTAATTCAAACCTGTAGATATAGATATCACGCTCCGACCCGAGTGATCGCCCGCAAATCCCGCAATAATGCAAAAAATTAAGGGGCTTTGTGATCTCTTCTCCCTTCAAATAGCTGTTAATATCCTTACATAACACATTCTTTCCAGCCATTGAAGCTCCTTCAACTACTTTATACTTAACATTTTCGCCGATAATTTCGTCAATAATGTCACAACTCATATCTCTCCTGCTTGTTGTTCTTGCGATAGCAGCCGGTGAAATCGGGCTTCTACGAATAAAATCCTCTGACATAGTTTTCATATATTTTGGAGGAGGAGGAGGAGGAGAAGAAGAACCCTAGTTGTCTCTGTGAAAGAGGCTTGTTTAATTAAGAGCACAAGGTAGCATGTAATTATACTAGTATCCTTGTCATGTGGTAACAGTGCAAAAGCTAATGATGGGTTTTGTAGTTTTCCAGTTTAGGGAAATGAAGTACTATGAAGGCTTGCTTGTGCAAGACGCCATTATATAGCTACTTAAAATAAATAAATAAATCCCAGTTGAGGTCATTAGGTTTGGAACTTTGGATAATTTGGTGTGATCATGAAATTTACAGATACGCCCCTCAAATATTAGTTTAATTTTAATGCATTGGCCTCCATTAATAAAAAAATCGCTAGGCACACCACCAACATAAGCAATTTCCTCTGAAATTGCTCATTAAATAAATTCCAAACGAAGTCTTCCTAGCTTATCTTCCAAATTTTTAATTGATATATACTTTTTTCTTTCAATGTGGAAAGTGATATATCCGACATTTTTATTAATATCCAAAGTTTAATACAAATTATTAATTATGTCCAGATTTCCAAACTTTCGCTAAAAATATCCAAACCGGCCAGAAAATGGCCGGTTTACTCCCCCCCTTTCTGGCCGGTTTACACTTTCTTTTCTTTTTTTTAAAACCCGCAAAAACACCTATATATACCCCTTTTTCTCTCTCTCCTCTCACAATTCTCTCATCTCTCAACCGAATTCTCTCTTCTTTGAGATAATTTTTTTTTTATCTAATTTAATTTTTAATTTATTTATTTTAGGGTTTAGGATTTAGGATTTAGGTGGTAGAATTTAAATTATATTGTTGTAATTTAGTGTAATTAGCTAAATTGACCAATATTTAGTGTATTTTGGTCCTTTTTACCAGAATTAGGCTAATTTAGCGTAATTTTACCGAAATTAGCACGGTTGACCAATATTTAGTGTATTTTGGTCATTTTTACCATAATTATGCTAATTAAGCTTAATTTTACCGAAATTAGCACAGTTGACCAATGTTTATGGTATTTTGGCATTTTTACCATAATTAGACTAATTAAGCTTAATTTAGTGTAATTAGCACGGTTGACCAATATTTAGGGTATTTTGGTCTTTTTTACCATAATTAGGCTAATTAAGCGTAATTTTACCGAAATTAGCACAATTGACCAATATTTAGGGTATTTTGGCCATTTTTACCATAATTAGGCTAATTAAGCGTAATTTGACCGAAATTAGCACGGTTGACCAATATTTAGGTTATTTTGGCCTTTTTTACCATAATTAGGCTAATTAAGCGTAATTCAGTGTAATTAGCACAGTTGACCAATATTTAGGATATTTTGGTCATTTTTACCATAATTAGGCTGATTAAGCGTAATTTAGGATAATTAGCACAGTTGTCCAATATTTAGGGTATTTTGGCCTTTTTTACCATTATTAGGCTAATTAAGCGTAATTTTACCGAAATTAGGTTATTTTAGACATCAGGATGCCTAGAGCACGGCCAGTAGTGGACGAGCCGATCAGTACCAACAGCACGAAGCACATCAGTCCTCTCCTGTGGATTCCCCACAGCGAGCACCGAGTCTCACTGGCTTCTAGTGAGGTACGTTCCTTTTCTTAGATTTTCTTTAAATTTTGTTGGGTTTAAATTTTATTATGTTATCACCATGCGGATTACCTTTTTCAACGCAGGACACGGATGTGTTAGATGTGAAGTTGCGGTGCGTTCATATGCAGTATTACGATATGATGGCCCCGTACCTCATCAGCCTGGGTCTCTACCAGGTTATGGACATCGTGCGGACAGAGAAAAGCATCATCAATGCTTCTCTCATCGCTGGACTGGTGGAGCGATGGCGTCCCGAGATGCACACATTTCACATGCCATTCGGAGAGATGACGGTGACTCTCCAGGATGTGAGTGCTCTTTGGGGTTTGCCTATCCGTGGCACACCCGTCTGCGGCGTCTCTGACAGCACCAGATTCGTAGGTGATGTCGAGGAGTTGTTGGGAGCTGATCCGGCCTATATCATTGGGGACAATGGGAGGTCTAAATTTCATTTGCGGATGACGAGGTTACGACAGCACTTCAGCACAGGTCTCTCGGCAGATTCCACCACGCTGGAGATTCAGAGGTAAATTTTATAACTTGTTTCTATTAATCAATTTATAATACGAGGATTATATTAGAATTTTTATATGTTTTGTATTGCAGATATACACGGGGCTACGTGATGGACCTTTTTGGTTCTGTCATGTTTCCTGATTTCAGTGGTGACCATATGCCGATGATGTATCTACCGGTGGCCACAACTACCAGAATCGGACCCATGGTGCTACCGTTGGGATCAGGCCAGTCCGGTCAGAGATCCAGAGTTTGCCATCCGTTCTAGTTGAGTGGACGCCCTACGAGCAGTTCTACTTGGAGAACCTCTTGCCGGTCACGGTGATTGACCAGCAGGAGCAGGCGATGTGGTTCTACCGAGGTCCACTCATACACTTCTGGACAGTGGAGCACCACTACCCAGATCGGGTGCTCCGCCAGTTTGATCGACCGGCATTTATTCCCGCAGACCCATCTTTGTCGATGCACACGCACAGAGACCTGCACAGGTAAGTCGTAGTCTATTGTCAAATTTCTCATATTACTTGATAGCTTTGTATTGCAACTAACGTCTTCCTTACATGATGAACCACCGAGGGCGGCTGGATAAGGACTGGAGCACCCATTTTGATGCATACTATAGGACAGCCCAGGATCCTCAGTATCTGGACTTCTATCACGAGCCAGATCCGATTCTGCAGACCCAGGGAGATCCCCAGTTGAGGTACGATACTTGGTACATGCAGATCTGCATGGCCAGTGTCTATCTGCGGGGCGATTACGGTGCCCATCTCCGCGACATGATCCAAACTGATGATGGTTACCATCCCAGCGGCCGCTCATTCGCTCGCAACGTAAGTCACCTAAAACTACATAGTTTTTCTCTAACTTAATAGTCATCAAGGTTTGATCTGACATGAAAATTTTGTTTCAGCTTTTGGCGGGGATCAAGGAGTGTGCTCATGGGATCTCCACGATGGGCAAGAAGAACTGGCGATATCTTGGGTACCGTATCCTCAAGAAAAATGCAAATGCGGTTGAGGATGCCGGGCACGGTGGGAAGATCATCACGATGCTGCGAGACGCCGGAGAGAACATCAACTGGCGTGAGATAAATCCGACCGAGCTTGACCCGGAGCCGATTATTGGACAGGAGTTCCCACCTTCTCCCGATTCGCATCCAGAGTGGGACTACCATGATTGGGTATTGTCCAACGTTGCGTGACAGGCATGGTACGACGAGCATGGACGTCCGGTGCAGCCTCATGTATGTCATACTTCAGTATCTGTCAGGTTTTAATAAATTTCTTCATTCAGATCAAATTTAATAATTTATGTGTATGATTGCAGGGTCTGGCAGAGATGCCGTCACAGCCACCACCTGCGGGGTTCGATACTTCTGATATGGAGTCCCTCTCGTACAGTCTCCAGGACTACTACGGGATATTGGATGATGAGTTCAGCTCGGCACCGAGGGTACCCCGATATGGCACAGAGATGCCGCATGATGGAGAGGCGAGTGGTAGCGGGTCTCATACTCAGCCTGCCTTTGAGACTGAGTTCGCCGCATCTATCTTTAGTACACCTCCGCCAGTACCGACAGTCCCTACGGGTGATGCCAGATGGGATACCGCCGATCAGATACTCAGGTCTGTCGATGCTAGTGTGGAGACCGAGAGAGACAGAGTCTGGCCGCGCGAGCGCCGGGCGAACGCCGGAGTACCGCCTCAGCGATGGTCCCCTTCTCCGTTTTAGTTGTATTTTTACTAGTTTTGTACTATTTATATTTGATATATTATTTATGTTTGGTATATTTGGATTATCCTATATTTCGGTTCTTGTGTACGTGTGCTTTTATGGTACTATTTTTATATTTTACAGATAAAAAAAATTATCATGATAATGCTAAACAGAAAATATTACAACATTAAAATAATAGCACAACATAAAAGATAAACAGAAAAATATGTTAAACAGCAAAAATAAACTCATCAAGATTAAACCGACATTTTTATTAATATCCAAAGTTGAATAAAAAGTTTGAAAACCATCATCTGGAGTTTCAAAAGTTTGAGCTTAGTCAGAAAACCATCATCTGGGGTTTCAAAAGTTTGAATATGAAAATGTGATCACGCCTTGGTTGTAATTAACAAAAAAAAAGGCTGAAATTTTGTAAAAATAAATAAAATATGAAATAATGCAATTAAGTCAAAATTCACCCTTTATCTATCATTTTACTTTCGAAACGTATCATGTTATAAATTATTTTGAAAAAAAATTCTATTATAAATCGTAAGTCGTAAATTATAGAATGCCGTATATCATGTAGTTATAAGAGTATATGTGCTATATTGTTTTATGGCAAATTTTTCTGTGGACTAATACCCGACATTTTTATTAATATCTAGAAGTTGAATAATGCGGGTTTAAAAAAAGAAGAAGAAGAGTAAACCGGCCAGAAAATAGCCGGTTTAGGTGGGGAGTAAACCGGCCATTTTCTGGCCGGTTTGGGTATTTTTAGCGAAAGTTTGGAAATATGGACATAATTAATAATTTGTATTAAACTTTGGATATTAATAAAAATGTCGGGTGATATATGGACAATCAAAATGTAAACTAATATATATAAAAAAAAATTGCACTCATTAAACACAATTTGCTTTATCATAAATTTTATATATTTTGAGTACCACCGGACCCTGAGCAATTGTTGATAAACTAATCGAAAATTAAATTTTTTGAATTGCATGATAGATTTAATTGTAACCCTATGTACATAGGCTATGAATAATCTAAAAATGTACTTTCTTATTTTTAATTACTTTTTCAGTTGCTACATTGTCAAATAAATGTATTCTTGTTATATTCCAACCTAGTGATGATTGCTTTCTAGTGTCGGAACTTCTGTACATTAAAAACATTGCCGCTCAAAAATGGTATGAACTAATGTTCTAAATAGCGATTATTGCATCATCACAGAAAAGTTAAAAAAAAGTTATCACAAATAGCGTAGCTATAGTGAAAACTATCCTAAATAGCGTTTTTTTTTTTTTCAAAAGTTATATTCTATAATTCTACTAATTATCAACACTATCTAAATTCTCATAGAGCAATAAGTTATTCCAAATTGATTAAGAAATTATTATATTCATATTGAACCAGTGCAAAGTCCAAATTCTTACTCAAAATATCCCTAGTAATATCATAAACTATATATTTTTTGTATTAAAATTACCTAAGCATCATGACATAAACTAATTAGTTTTTTTCTATTCAAAATAACCTAAGCATCATATTATAAATTATCTATAATTTTATATTTAAAAACAAAAACAACCTGGGCCTTGAAAAATTCAGTCCTTAAAAGAAAATTTAGTTTGGGCCTTGAAATAAAAGCCTATGTAGCATAGTGCACGCTATTTGTGCTACACGCTACGCGCTATAGCGGTCATAGCTGAAATAATACACTTTTATCGCATAACGTAGCGTTTAAGGTTCAAAAACTCTATAGGGCCACTATCGATGCTATAGTGCACTATTTAGAACACTGATATGAACAGATCAAAAACAAAGGATTTCTTCATCATGCATGTTTTATTATGCAAGGTAATAAGCTATCAATAATTTGTGCATTTATATAAATGAGATATTTTGGGTCTACTGACCCAAGAGTATTGATACATATATTCAATTCCATATGGATCCAAATATATAGCATATGGTCGTTTTTTTACTTAGTAATTGTTTCAAGTAATATATATAGATGTTGGCTAAGATTAAAATAGTAGTTTTTAAATTTTAGTGTTACTAATTCGTTTTTGCAGTTTACAAAGTTCAAATAATCAATATGAAGTGCTCAACGTATTCTCCATATTAAAATATAGTTGGACCAAATTTTATATTTTTGGAATTTTTTGACTATTTTTTATGAATTTTTAAAAATTACCGTTTTTCAGAATTTTTATATTTACTTTTTATTATTCAAAACAATGATTTTCAAAAATTCTTAAAAAATAGTAAAATATTTCCAAAAAAATGTAAAATTTGGTCTCCAAGCACATTTTAATATGAAGAACACATTGAGCACTTCAGATTGATTATTTCAACTTTGAAAACTGTAAAAAATGAATTAGTAGCACCATGACTTAGGAACTACCATCTTGATCTGAGCCAACCTCTCTCTCTCTATATATATATATATATATATATATATATCTAACGTGC
Organism: Carex littledalei; assembly: GCA_011114355.1. Lineage (NCBI taxonomy): Eukaryota > Viridiplantae > Streptophyta > Magnoliopsida > Poales > Cyperaceae > Carex > Carex littledalei. The sequence goes on along the minus strand of CM022095.1, from coordinate 4,539,179 downwards.
TTCCTCTAGAACTTCAGCGATATGCTTCCGGGGGCATATCTTAGTGTTTGATGTTCAAACAACAAATACAAACCGTTAGATGTGATCTCTATATTAAAATCTGCTTGGAGACCAAATTTTACATTTTTTTGAATTTTTTTACTATTTATTAAGCCACTTTGAAAATTCCAGATCATATGGTCCAGACTGTTTTTACTGTTCACCCGGATCTGGAATTTTCAAAGTGGCTTAATAAATAGTAAAAAAATTCGAAAAAATGTAAAATTTGGTCTCCAAGCAGATTTTAATATAGAGATCACATCTAACGGTTTGAATTTGTTGTTTGAACATCCAACACTAAGATATGCCCCCGGAAGCACGAGGCCGAAATGCTTCCAGAAGCACATTAGCCATACTCTATATATATATATATATATAGAGAGAGTGGCTAATATCAAAACGTTTGTTCCTAGCCCCCGGTGCAACCAAGTTGTTTTCGGGTTTTCAAAGTCCAAACGGTCGATCCGAACCGTTCAACATGTTCTCTATATTGAAATGTGCTTGGAGACTAAATTTTATATTTTTTGGAATTTTTTTGCTATTTATTAAGCCACTTAGAAAATTGCTGATCACATGGTCCAGAATTTAGTTGCACTGTTTTTACTGTTCACCCGGATCAGCAAATTTCAAAGTGGCTTAATAAATAGCAAAAAAATTCCAAAAAATGTAAAATTTGGACTCCAAGTATATTTTAATATAGATTAAACATCTAACGGTTCGCATCGACCGTTTGAACTTTGAAAACCCGAAAACAACTTGGTTGCACCGGAGGCTAGGAACAAACGTTTTGATATTAGCCACTCTCTCTCTCTCTCTCTCTCTATATATATATATATATATAGAGTTGTGCTATGGTGCATTGCAATGTATAGCCCTCTTGTGCATTGGACCATAAACTGTTGAATTCGAAGTTCAAACAGTCGATCCAAACCGTTAAATTTGATATCCATATTAAAATGTGCTTGGAGACCAAATTTTACATTTTTTGGAAATTGTTTGCTATTTTTTTAGAATTTTTGAAAATCGTTGTTTTTCTATGGTCCAGAAATTTCTGAAAAACAACGATTTAAAAAAATTCTAAAAAAATAGTAAAAAAATTCCAAAAAATATAAAATTTGGTCTCCAAGCACATTTTAATATGGAGAACATGTTGAGCCCTTTAGATCGACTGTTTGAACTTCGAATTCAACAGTTTATAGTCTAATGCACAAGAGGGGCTATACATTGCAATGCACCATAGCCCAACTCTATATATATATATAGGATTTGGCTAATATGCTACGCGTAGCATAGAGCACTCCGTGCTACGGCTCACTTTTTGAGTTTTCAAAATCCTAACGGTCGATCCGAACCGTTCAACATGATCTCCATATTAATATGTACTTGCAAACCAAATTTTACATTTTTTAGAATTTTTTTACTATTTATTAAGCCACTTTGAAAAAACACTAATTTGTACACAACAGTAAAATCTGCTGGACCATTGGATCAGCGATTTTCAAAGTGGCTTAATAAATAGTAAAAAAATTCTAAAAAATGTAAAATTTGGTTTGCAAGTACATATTCATATGGAGATCATGTTGAACGGTTCGGATCGACCGTTAGGATTTTGAAAACTCAAAAAATGAGCCGTAGCACGGAGAGGCTCTATGCTACGCGTAGCATATTAGCCAAATCCTATATATATATATATATATATATAGAGGAGGGTTCCAATGCCTCCATTTTTCATGCCTCCACCATGCCTCCACTTTTAAAATTTTAATAACTCAAAATTTAAAACTTAAAAGTCAAAATAAAACCGTTGGATATGATCTACATCATTTTATCTATGTGCTCATAAAAAATTATCACATTTTGATTTTGTTTTTATGTGAATCAATAAGTTGAAAAATCAACGTCTAGAAATTATCCACATTAGTACGTTTTTTACAAGCTCTTGATGAAAACCAAAACAAAATTGAAATGTCATAATTTTTTACACGTGCATAGATAAAATGATATAGATCATATCCAACGGTTTTATTTTGACTTTTAAGTTTTAAATTTTGAGTTATTAAAGTTTTAAAAAATGGAGGCATGATGGAGGCATGAAAAATTGAGGCATTTGAACCCTCCTCATATATATATATATAGATGAGCTATTGTGCTTTGCAAAGTAAATGGGGGGTTTACTTCGGGCCATATTTTCATTTTGAAAATTCAAACAACCGATCCGAACCGTTCAACATGTTCTAAATATTGAAATGTGCTTGGAGACTAAATTTTATATTTTTTGGAATTTTTTTACTATTTATTAAGCCACTTTGAAAATCGCTGATCCACTGTGAACAGTAAAAACAGTAAAATTTTCTGGACCACCGGATCAACGATTTTCAAAGTGGCTTAATAAATAGTAAAAAAATTCCAAAAAATGTAAAATTTAGTCTCCAATCACATTTCAATATTTAGAACATGTTGAACGGTTCGGATCAGTTGTTTGAATTTTCAAAATGAAAATATGACCCGAAGTAAACCCCCCATTTACTTTGCAAAGCACAATAGCCCATCTCTCTCTCTCTCTCTCTCTATATATATATATATATATATATATATATATATATATATATATGAGTACGGCTAACATGTTTCCTCTAGTATATCAACAATATGCTTCCGGCCTCCAAAATCTATCGAATCGGCTTCAAACGACAAATTCAAACCGTTCAAACCAATCTTCTTAACGAGAGCTTCGTTTCCATATAATTTTTTTTTAATTTTCGAATTTATTATCTATCAAGTCAAGCGGTCAAAATATGAAGGATTTTGTGTGCATTTTAATACACTATTTTGTTCATTTTTTTTTACCACTGGACTTGATAGTAAATAAATTCGAAAAATAATATATATGAAAATGAAGCTTTCGTTAAGGAGATTGGTTTGAACGGTTTAGATTTGTCGTTTGAAACCGATTCGACAGATTTTGAAGACCGAAAGTATATTGTTGAAATAATAGAGGAAGCGTGTTAGCCGTAATATGTGTTGTAACTCTAATTTGTTGTAACTTGATCCCTCCTCTATATATATATATATATATATATATATATATATATATACTGCGGCACCAGTGGAGAAATTGATGAACCACTGACAGGCCATAGCGTACGAGCTATTTTAGTTTGATGGAAGTACTACTATACTTATTTATTTTGTATATGAGATTTGAATCTTGAAATAATGATCTGGAATTCACGGATTAGTGCTTGAGCACTCATTATCATGATCGTGACAATTATATTTATTTTTTGGTGCTCTACTCAATATTTTATTTTATTTTTAATTTAGAAGACCGGCCTGATTATAGAATTCAGAAGTCAACACGCACTGATTGTGTTGACTTCGGTTTTTCTGTGGCAATAACTTGTACAGCCACCTATGTTATAATCAAGCTCTTTAAAAGTCTTTTCACAGGGTTATTTTTTTTTTAGGAAAATTAAGGGTTATTGGCAATAATACAATGCAATTAACTATTCTACTAATGTTCATTTCGTCCTAAGAGATATATACAGGTGCAATGATCATGAATCCCATATACTAATAATTTCTAGTAACTTTTTTGAAGGCATTATCTTTGCCACTAAATCAAAAGCATCTATAAATTAAATTTTATTCTCTTTCGTGATAATGCGATAATAATTATCTTTAAAGCTTATCAAATCAATTTAGTTTCTCAAATATATATCACCAAGCTAATATTCTTGTACTGTTATTGGCTTATTTGTGAAGTGAAAATTTTAATGCTTTTGTCTCTGTTTATTTTATGCATTTTGAGTCCTTGACAATACATTAATGTACCAAAGAGTTCGGGCCATAAGAGATCCAGGTCAAGTCACTCTAAAGTACAATTATTTGCTCTCTATCGTTTTGCTCAAGTTTCTAGGTTTTAATTCCAATATAATTTTTCAGATGTTTAACATAAACAATTCCCTTGTACTTTTTAATATATATTGGTGGCTAAGCTCCTCAATAACTAAACGGTCATTGGTTGTTAACAAATTGTAAACTAAAGAGATTAATTATATCTTTTTAATTTTGAACTTGACGACTAAAACCATCATAGTTTCAGTTAAGTAGCTGGGAAACATGAATTTGAAAGTAAACAATCTAGAAGGTTTTTTTTTTTATCTTTTCAATTTGAGTTATTGCAAAAAGAATTTAGACCATACTATTCGTATTCACACGAACATTAAAGGAGCTCCGTAAATTTTCAATTTCTACCGGATTAATCCGGAATATGATCGGACGGTCTAGATTCCAAACTCAAAATTTGAAATAATGTAGAGGATACGAAACTTGGCAGAAAATAACTGCAAGTGATGGCGTGTTCTTCTTATGAGAGCACATACACTTTTCCTATGGAGTTTTTTAACCTCTTATTTTGTTATATTAATAGAGAAACTATGTTATAATGTTTATCAATTTATCATAAAAAAAAATTTAATAGTGAAAAAAATTATGATATTATGTATAAGAAAAGGAGCCTTCAACATATTATATGTCCAACTTTCTATGTTTGCTAGCAAAATATAACATGTCTAAATACAACATAAATGACCTGAAATCCTGAATTCAAAAGGTTTTGAGTTGAATCTTTTGATAAACAAATATATATGGTGAGAAATTTTAATTTTAATTTTAATTTATTTTTTTTTAGAACCAAGTCTTGCCTTTACCTAGTGGCTGGACATTGTGGAAGATGTGGAGATCACATGCTTAAATTGAGTGTTCGTATTAGAAGTAAGTTAAAAAGTTTTGATCGTCACCAGAACTAAATAAAAATAATAGTCTTCAAAATATACACCCACTTCATATATTATAGTTCATAATTTCATTAAAAATATTCGGAGAATACCTCCTCCTATCTCCTAGAAGCCGAAATTTTTATTTATAACATAGTTTAAAAAAAATAAACCAAATAACCATCGTTTCTGAGAATTTCGATTTTCACCACAGCCGCACCGGCATTATGCGGACCCATTTCAGCGGAGCCGCATAATGTCGATGCGGACCCTTAAATGAGTCCGCATAACCATTCTGCGGACCCATTTTTTTTTTCAAATTTTGAACCATTCCGCTGAAGAGAATATTTCGGCTTTGAACCCAAAAAAAATATCTTACGAGTCCAAAGTGCACAAGAGATATTTTGTGCACTTTGAAAAAAAATATCTTTCATAGTCCAAATTTTTATTTATAACGTAGTCCACCTACACAACCCCGAATTCGCGCACAAAAGAATATTTTAGATTGATTCCCTAATTAGTGGATCTGGACCGTTTATTTAACTTTGCACGAATCTCTAGAAGCGTAAAATATATAGTGAGACCCACCGTTATTAACTTAAAATCTCCAAATACTCTCATATTTTAATTATGTGGACCTCCTTAAATGTATTTTCAGCTATATATATATCCTATATATGATCATAAATTTATTAATGTTTCATTTCTAATCATGTTAAATCTTTTATTCACTAAAATATATTTTTCAAAAGTGGAGAACTGTCTGATTAAAATTGCACAGGTTCAATTGAACAAGTAATTAACATCTTGAAGAATTTTGATAACAAAGATGCTGTACTTTCTTTATATTTTAACAACACAACTTTTATTATTTGTTTCTTTCAATTTTTTGCACAAAATATCCCTTCAATTGGACTCTTCTCTTGTTATAAATAAAAATATCTTACATAGTCCAAAGTGCACAAAATATCTTACATAGTTCAAAGTTTTAAAATATTCAAACTTTGAAATATCTTACATAGTTCAAAGTGCCGAAATATTCTCTTCTGCGGAATGGTTCAAAGTTTGAAAAAAAAAAAAAAAAAAAATGGGTCTGACTGAAATGGGTCCGCAGAATGCCGGTGCAGCCGTGGTGAAAATCAAAATTCTCAGAAACGATGGTTATTTGATTTATTTTTTTTGAACTATGTTATAAATAAAAATTTCGGTCCTAGAAGAGTATGGTGGGTACTTACTTTTTTTTTTTTTAATTTCCAGGATTCATTATACTAAAGTCTTTCAATTGGAGCGCACACATCACTAATTATACTTTTCTATTTTATATAGAAAAGAAGAAGCAAAACAATAGGCAGGAAGAAAGCAGACACTGATAGGTCACTACATATCTACTAATAAAACAAATAAGTCATAATCTGATTTAACATGCTAACTAATCCAGATAAGCGCACACCAAATTGTTAATCATTAGGTTTTTCTTGTGCAGGACCCACTTGTCAGTGAAAATCGTCAATTATGAGATTTCGGAAAAATCATCTGGGCCGTACGTATCATGATGAAATTGACAAGATGGTTAAGATATGACCAATAATTCTAGATGTAAAATTCACTTAAAGCTGATTATAGATATTTGGCGTGTTTGGCAAGTTTTATTTTCATCAGAATATATAAAAGTTTCATTTCAATCAAAAATATTTTGAAAGCATTGTTTTGCAGAATATTTTTTTATGTCATTTAGAAAATATTTCTCAAACACTCTTAAGTTTTTTTTTTATGTCTTATATCCCATAGTCAAATCTTAATGTAACTATGTAAGCCATAGGGCGCAAAGGGAGGAACTAGAAAATTTTGATTAGGAGAGTGAAATTTAAAATGCACAATGTGAAGGGTGGGATTTGAACTCAAGTCAAATTAACCACAAAATAAAGCTCTGACCACTAGACTACAAGTAAACATCTAATATTTATGAGAATTGCTAAACTATATAAAAATTAAAAATAAAAATAAAATTCAAGTAAATTTCAATATACATGATTAAAATTTTATGGTTTTCAGACATCTTTATGATTCCAATATACTAGAGTGTTCAGACACCTTTATGATTTTAAATTTTTTAATTATGTATATTAACATTTAGTGGAATTTTATTGTCTTAAATTATTGTATATAACAATTTTATTGTCTTTAGTGATTAGAATTTTACTTTACAATTGTAGAAGTTTGTATTCAAATTTTCAAATATTAAACATTTTACATTTCAGTTTTCTAATTTAAAATATCTAGTTTCGTCTCTGTATAGACCTCTTTTCAGGTGTCAATAACTTCATTCACATAAAATGTCCCAGTCCATTAATTGAGTCCACAATTTTATTTTTGAATGAAAGACCCGTAGGTATGATTGCATTAAATCAAAACAGAGTTGTTACATAATTAATGCCTACGCTAGAAAAGAAGCAAAGCAAACAGTAGCAAGAGTGAAGCCCTGACTACTGATCTAAGTGCCTAAATATGAAAACAGATAACAACTATTTCCTAAGAAAAAACATCCAAACATGAAACTAAATGAAAAACTAAAGACAGTGCTTCTCTAACATGGCATTGTAGCTTTGTTCCCTGTATTTGCTGGTAAGAGATTGTTCTCCTTCCATCATTTCTACTTCCCTTCCTCAAACAACTAAAAATTACCATTTAGTCCCTGGTTCCTCCAATTGTGAAATGTTCTTGGTTAAGTGTCAATTGCAGGGCGAAATTCAACGTTGTTACTTCCCCAATTTCTCCTTGGTAAGACTGACCTGTTTTCCTCTCCCAGTTTGCCATCTGATTGAGGCCACAGTGTATCATATTCTTTTTCTATATCCCAATATGGCCATAAAGGACAGAGCAGTATCATCCACAGCTTCTTGATCAAACTTATTTCAGTCACTATTTTAAATTTATGTGGTAGAGTATATGGGATCCGTAAACCCACAGTAACTGAGGGTACAATTAAGAAAGAACATTTAGATTTAGTTTCAGTCTGATTTAAAAATATTTGATGTCTATTATAAATATAAGGGGTCTGTTTTGAGATTCGTATCAGAATTAAATAGTAGTTTATGTAACTTGAGGGAATACAGATTCGGGCATAGGAGACCAATTAGGAAGCGGGAGCAGCCCGCATGAAACTTTTAAGTTTCGACAAACCAAGTATGCACAAATTTTAATGTGAATCGAACGGTTCTGAATAGATATCAAAACGAATTTGATCCGACACACATCAGACAACCCCTACAACCCTTAGGCTATTAGGGCTAATATGGCTAATATTTTGTCCTGGAAGAGCATTTGTCTCAGAATATATCGGCTTGGGACAGGGAAAAAGCGAACTTTGGATTTTTTTTCTTCTTTTCTTTATGTGTGGCTAATATTTATTGGGACAATTTTGTCTTGAGCTCATCTGAAACTTAGATGCTGACAAGATTCACACAAAAAAAAAAAAAGGATTCTCTGGTATAATTAATTTTCGTAGTTGTATAATGTAGTTTATATAATATTTTGGCACCGTATAATTAAATTCACATGCTCGTTTTCAAGATTCGCAAACTAAAGTTCTCACCTATTTTTTTTCTAACTGAGATTTAATACATTGTTTGCGTTTACACAATTTGGTAAATAGTTATGAGTGAGGCTATGCTACTGTGCATGATTCGGATTGGTCTGTATATGGTTTAATATTTTCAGTTTCAATTCTATACAGTCGATCTGAACCGTAGTAGCATGGTTCGGATTGCTCTGTATATGGTTTAATATTTTCATTTTCAATTCTATACAGTCGATCTGAACCGTTCAAAATAATTTCATATGAAAATCTACTCCTAATTTAAATTTTATATTTTTTAGAATTCTTGTACTAGTTTTTAAATAGGTTGAAAATCAGTTGATCTAAAGATTCTAGACCATTCAAAAGTAATGATTTTCTACTTATCTAAGTAAATTGTAAAATAATTCTAAAAAAATGTCAATTTTATCTTGATGTTGATTTTCATATGACAGTTATGATGAACGGCTCAGATTGACTGTTTGAATTTCGAAAACAAAGATAATGGTCCATAATACGGATCAATTCGTAGTATGCATAATACTATAGCCTCACTAATATAGTTGATTTATAAAGGTAACATTTCATGATTCTATGATCAATCATTTATGGAAGCTGATATGAGTACCCGCAGTTGAGTACCCGCACTGTACCCGCATCTAAACTGCCATAACTGCTTGTGGAGACCGCAACCGTTTCCAAAACTGTAATTTGGTTTTACTAATATTAATAGTAACATTGTGAAATATATATCTCAAACACGACAAGTATTTATATTTATACATTTAACTACATATATGATATATAAATTTTCCTAAAATAACCGTACCCGCGCCTTTTTTTGAAAAATCCTCGCTTCGTACCCGCATTTTTGGACCACTCAAACGGCATGTGGGTACCACTAAAATTGTCAACAAAAAACGTTGACTTAGCTTATGTGTGGGTAATAAACGACATGTGGGGACCACTAAAAGTGTCAACAAAAAATGTTGACTTAGCTTATGTGCGGATAATATTTATATCTCTATTCTTGTGGTATTTATACTTACGAAACAAAGTATTTATAACTATAAGGGTGTGGTATTTATACTTACGAACTAAAGTATTTATATCTATATTACGTTGGATGAATAAGAATCTTAAAAAAATATTTGAGTTGAAATGTTGGAGACCTTTAACCAAAATGCATCATGTCATGGATCACATGAGCACTCTCTTTTTTATATGTTGGATCTAATACAACTAGTTTGTATGAAATTTTGGTCCAAACTAGATCATAACCAAGAGTTTTGGCAACATGAGCCAACTTGACGAAAATTGGGCCAAACCTTGATCGCATGGTTACTAAGTGGTAATGACATAACTTTTATACAAACATTGTATTGGATCTTGAGGAGTATATGTTATATGGATCACATGGGATTGCATGTGTACAAAAGACAATATGTATATATGTTGCAAATTGTAATCTATTAGTATTCTCTATAGTTTATATGAATTCATATATAATAATCGGCCCAACGGAAGTTTATTATATATTTTTCAAATAAATAATTTAAACCATATAACGTTATATTTAATAATTGGTTGTTATTAATTTTTTTTAACTTTAAATTGTAACTGCCACTTTATTAAAATGAATTTTGTATCTGAACAGATCAAGTATTTATATCTGAACACATCAAGTATTTATATCTGAACACATCAAGTATTTATATCTGAACTACCAAGTATTTATATCTGAACACATCAAGTATTTATATCTAAACTACCAAGTATTTATATCTGAATACATCAAGTATTTATATCTGAACACATAATAGACAATTACATCATCTTCGCAAATCAAATTGTCACAAACATCTCAAAATCCAGCAACACTGAAACACGATTGTGTATATGAAATAGAAACGACACGATATATCATTATTAATTCACCAGAACAAAAACAAAATCGAAAAGAAACAATATTAATCTAGCTGATCACATTTCAAAATCACCGATTAAACTTGTGAGAACCACACAAATCGCTTATAGTTTCGAAATTGTCTCAAAAATCGCCATCAAATCGCCTCAAAATCGCCTCAAAATCGACCTAAAATCGCCTCAAAATCACCGAAGCCTTCGAAAAAGAAAAAAACGGAGAGAAAGGAACATTTGAAATTCAAAATGGAATGTCCGATAACATTGTTAGTTAGATCGGTAGTTGTGAGGACCGCAACCTTACAGTTATGGAAGTGCGGGTACTGTAGCGCAGGTACTAAAATAATTATTCATCATTTATATATGAGGAGGGTTCAAATGCCTCAATTTTTCATGCCTCCATCATGCCTCTATTTTTTTAAACTTTAATAACTCAAAATTTAAAACTTAAAAGTCAAAATAAAACCGTTGGATATGATCTATATCATTTTATCTATGCACGTGTAAAAAATTATGACATTTCAATTTTGTTTTGGTTGTCATCAAGAGCTTGTAAAAAACGTACTAATGTGGATAATTTCTAGACGTTGATTTTTCAACTTATTGATTCACATAAAAACAAAATCAAAATGTGATAATTTTTTATGAGCACATAGATAAAATGATGTAGATCATATCCAACGGTTTTATTTTGACTTTTAAGTTTTAAATTTTGAGTTATTAAAGTTTTAAAAATGGAGACATGGTGGAGGCATGAAAAATGGAGGCATTGAACCCTCCTCTTTATATATAACGATCTAAGAATAATTAGATAAATAAGAATAATGATAATTAATTTATGATCAAATAGTTAAAACAATATTATTCTTGTGAGAGGTTATAGAGTTGAAATTCAACTGGCTTTTTATAAATATTTAAAAATAAAAGACTTGACAGTGAAACCTATCGTTATTAAACATAATAAATAATAGGATTTTTTTTATTGTTATTTCTAGTTTGACCGATTAGCGAGGTCCCCATATGTACCAACAGGGCCGCATTGAAGAAGGCATAATGGGGTCAATTGACCCCATTATTTTTAAATTTTTTTGTATTTATTTATGTTACTCGGATACTCCAATATAAGCTCCGTATCCGTATCGGACACCGATACGCGTCCGATACGACACCGATACGTATTCGATACGTCAGCTGGCGTATCCGCTTACGTGGCGTATCCTTACTCAGCCGATACGGTCGCCGATACTCTGTTGAAACGGCTGGATACGTGTGGATCGAATCCAAGAACCGTGTCAGCGCCCGTGAACCGCGTCCGCACTTGTGAGCATACATACACCAGCGCAAATGAACTTTTTTTTCTGCCCCGCGCATGAATCAAACCTGGGACTTCCTAGTTGAGCGTCAAAACCTTTAACCACTACACCAAAGTTTCGTTTGTGATATATTCTAGTAACTATAGTATTTAATATATTCTTATGTTAAGCCTTTAATTTTTTATACAAATTTGATTTAAGTTATGATTATCTATATACAATATATAAAATAATAAAAAATAATATATATAATAGACGTATCGTATTCTAGATTTTTGAAAATTGTCGTATCGCCGTATCCATATCGTATCCGATACGATACCTGTACCTGTATCCATGCTCTGCAAAAAAAATGTCACGGTACTGTATAATTGATCCCCATTCTCTGCAGAAAAATTATATATGATTGATCCCATAGTTCAAAAGTCTGGCTCCGCCTCTGTGTACCAACAACATTTTATTTGAGTTGTTTATGCGAGAAGCCCAATGAGTGAGTTTTTGTTTTTAGTGTGAGAGAGAGAGAGCGCAGTGTTGGGGTTTTTCTTTTAAATAGCGACGGCTGAAAGTGATTTTGTTGTTTTGTATTTTTTTTGTGTGAGAGAAATTACCGTTGGTTTTTTTTATAAAATAGCTTTTAGAATCTAATGTCATGTATTATATTCCGACTTGTGATCTTTTGTACGAAAAACAATACATATCTAAACATGTTACCAAGTGACATGAACATCGGATATTGATAAAAATATTGTCGGCATCAATTACAAGTCCTGATTCAGCGATGAAGCTACATGTAATGAATCATTCATTTTCTAAATTTTACAATTTTATTATATATTAAAAAAATACAGAAAAATACTGCAATTTAACTACCAAATTTTTGATGAAAATAACTTCTTAATTCCGAGAACTTAAAAATCTGCCTACGCCTCTGCCCTGATCTATATTTGAATGCATGTGCTCTTTCATCTATTCAGATTCTTGTTTTTCGCCCAAAGGCGTAAATAAGATGTTTTTTTTCTTGTTTGCTTATATTAGGTATAAATAAGTATAACACAAGACATTTTTTAATACTTGTTCTGACTAGCTGTACTTGCTACAATCACAAAATATAGAAATTGTAGATATCTTATCCATGATTTAAATAGATTGTGTACATGTATCAAATTTGATAATATCTAATTAAGATTCTTTTTTACATCAAGTGGATTAATTGAAAATGTAATGATTTAATTTTATCAAATATTCTATTGATGACTAATTAATTTTAAAAACAGTACTATCTTACGCAGTCAGCCCAACAATTAACTTTATTTTAAAAGCAAAACAAATAATAGTTATTTTAGAAATCCTCTAACATATCTTACATTGACAATTTTTTTTTTTTGATAAAAAGTCGAAGTCCATTTCATTGCAGAAAAAGTTAAGTTACAGAAACGTTTAACAGGGATATCTCGCAATCAAAATGATACACTGTACACAAACAGTCTTATACCTCATATAGGCGGAAATAAATTACATTGACAAATTAACAAATAATAATGACTCAATACAATACAATACCTTACATTGACAAATTAACAAATAATAATGAAACAGTACATATATTTAGCTTGTATCAACTATTCAAATACAGCTACACATAAAAATAGACAGGTGCCAACCTAAACGAAACAAGTCATATTGATACCAAGTTGTAAAAAGCTCTTGGGTGTGCACCAGTTATCCACTTCTGCCAATAGGAGAGCCACAGGTTTGACCGATTAGCGAGGTCCTCATATGTACCAACAGGTTTGAATTTTTTTTTATATTTATCTATGTACGTTACTCAGATGTCCGATACGGGAACCGATACGTATTTGATACGCCAGCTGGCGTATCCGCTTATGTGGCGTATCTTTATTCAACCGATACAGTCACCGATACTCTGTTGAAACGGCTGGATCGAATCCAAGAACCGTGTCAGTGCCCGTGAACCGCGCTCGCACTTGTGAGCCGCGCATACACCAGCGCAGATGAACTTTTTTTTCTGCCCCACGCGTAAATCGAACCTGGAACTTCCCAGTTAAGCGTCAAAACCTTTAACCACTGCACCAAAGTTTCATTTGTGATATATTCTAGTAACTATAGTATTTAATATAGTCTTAACATAAGCCTTTAATTTTTTTATACAAATTATGATTTAAGTTATAATTATCTAAATACAATATATAAAATAATAAAAGATAATATATATAATGGACATATCGTATTCTAGATTTTTGAAAATTGTCGTATCGCCGTATCGATACCCGTACTCGTATCCATGCTTTGTAGAAAAAATGTCACGATATTGTATAATTGATCTCCATTCTCTACAGAAAAATTATATATGATTGATTCCCATAGTTCGAAAGTCTAGCTCTGCCCATGTGTACCAACAACATCTTATTTGAGTTGTTTATGCGAGAAGTCCAACGAGTGAGTTTTTGTTTTTAGTGTGTTAGAGAGAAAGAGAGCGCAGTGTTGAGATTTTTCTTTTAAATAGCGACAGCTGAAAGTGATTTTGTTGTTTTGTATTTTTTTTGTGTGAGAGAAATTACTGTTGTTTTTTTTATACAATAGCTTTTAGAATCTAATGTCATGTATTATATTCCGACTTGTGATCTTTTGTACGAAAAACAATACATATCTAAACATGTTACCAAGTGACATGAACATCGGATATTGATAAAAATATTGTCGGCACCAATTACAAGTCCTGATTCAGCGATGAAGCTACATGTAATGAATCATTCATTTTCTAAATTTTACAATTTTATTATATATTAAAAAAATACAGAAAAATACTGCAATTTAACTACCAAATTTTTGATGAAAATAACTTCTTAATTCCGAGAACTTAAAAATCTGCCTACGCCTCTGCCCTGATCTATATTTGAATGCATGTGCTCTTTCATCTATTCAGATTCTTGTTTTTCGCCCATAGGCGTAAATAAGATGTTTTTTTCTTGTTTGCTTATATTAGGTATAAATAAGTATAACATAAGACATTTTTTAATACTTGTTCTGACTAGCTGTACTTGCTACAATCACAAAATATAGAAATTGTAGATATCTTATCCATGATTTAAATAGATTGTGTACATGTATCAAATTTGATAATATCTAATTAAGATTCTTTTTTACATCAAGTGGATTAATTGAAAATGTAATGATTTAATTTTATCAAATATTCTATTGATGACTAATTAATTTTAAAAACAGTACTATCTTACGCAGTCGGCCCAACAATTAACTTGCACGCATATTTTCCCAACAACTATTTTAAAAGCAAAACAAATAATAGTTATTTTAGAAATCCTCTAACATATCTTACATTGACAATTTTTTTTTTTTTTTTTTGATAAAAGGTCGAAGCCCATTTCATTGCAGAAAAAGTTAAGTTACAAGAAGGTTTAAGAGGAATATCTCGCAACCAAAATGATACACTGTACACAAACAACCTTATACCTCATATAGACGGAAACAAATTACATTGACAAATTAACAAATAATAATGACTCAATACAATACAATACAATACCTTACATTGACAAATTAACAAATAATAATGAAACAGTACATATATTTAGCTTGTATCAACTATTCAAATACAGCTACACATAAAAATAGACAGGTGCCAACCTAAACGAAACAAGTCATATTGATACCAAGTTGTAAAAAGCTCTTGGGTGTGCACCAGTTATCCACTTCTGCCAATAGGAGAGCCACAGGTTTGACCGATTAGCGAGGTCCTCATATGTACCAACAGGTTTGAATTTTTTTTAATATTTATCTATGTACGTTACGGGCAAACGATACATATTTGATACGCCAGCTGGCGTATCCGCTTATGTGGCGTATCTTTATTCAGCCGATACAGTCACCAATACTCTGTTGAAACGGCTGGATCGAATCCAAGAACCGTGTCAGTGCCCGTGAACCGCGCTCGCACTTGTGAGCCGCGCATACACCAGCGCAGATGAACTTTTTTTTCTGCCCCACGCGTGAATCGAACCTGGAACTTCCCAGTTAAGCGTCAAAACCTTTAACCACTGCACCAAAGTTTCATTTGTGATATATTCTAGTAACTATAGTATTTAATATATTCTTATGTTAAGCCTTTAATTTTTTATACAAATTATGATTTAAGTTATAATTATCTAAATACAATATATAAAATAATAAAAGATAATATATATAATGGACATATCGTATTCTAGATTTTTGAAAATTGTCGTATCGCCGTATCGATACCCGTACTCGTATCCATGCTTTGTAGAAAAAATGTCACGATACTGTATAATTGATCTCCATTCTCTACAGAAAAATTATATATGATTGATTCCCATAGTTCGAAAGTCTAGCTCTGCCCATGTGTACCAACAACATCTTATTTGAGTTGTTTATGCGAGAAGTCCAACGAGTGAGTTTTTGTTTTTAGTGTGTTAGAGAGAAAGAGAGCGCAGTGTTGGGATTTTTCTTTTAAATAGCGACGGCTGAAAGTGATTTTGTTGTTTTGTATTTTTTTTGTGTGAGAGAAATTACCGTTGTTTTTTTTATAAAATAGCTTTTAGAATCTAATGTCATGTATTATATTCCGACTTGTGATCTTTTGTACGAAAAACAATACATATCTAAACATGTTACCAAGTGACATGAACATCGGATATTGATAAAAAAATTGTCGGCACCAATTACATGTCCTGATTCAGCGATGAAGCTACATGTAATGAATCATTCATTTTCTAAATTTCACAATTTTATTATATATTAAAAAAAATACAGAAAAATACTGCAATTTGACTACCAAATTTTTGATGAAAATAATTTCTTAATTCCGAGAACTTAAAAATCTGCCTACGCCTCTGCCCTGATCTATATTTGAATGCATGTGCTCTTTCATTTATTCAGATTCTTGTTTTTCGCCCAAAGGCGTAGATAAGATTTTTTTTTTCTTGTTTGCTTATATTAGGTATAAATAAGTATAACATAAGACATTTTTTAATACTTGTTCTGACTAGCTGTACTTGCTACAATCACAAAATATAGAAATTGTAGATATCTTATCCATGATTTAAATAGATTGTGTACATGTATCAAATTTGATAAAATCTAAATAAGATTCTTTATACATCAAGTGGATTGAAAAAACTAATGATTCAAATTTATCAAATATTTTATTGATGACCAATTGATTTTAAAAACTGTACTATTTAGCGCAGTCAGCCCAACAATTAACTTGGACGCATATTTTCCCAACAACTATTTCAAAAGCAAAACAAAAGAGTAATTATTTTTTAAATCCTGTAACATATCTTACATTGACAAATTAATAAATAAAAATGAAATAGTACAGATATTTAGCTTGGAGTATGGCTAAATTGCTGCCGGCAGCATTCTGGCCAGGTGCTGCCGGGGGCAATTCGGTCATTTCCGGTGTTCAAACAACAAATTTTTTTATACAGATATGTTCTAAATATTAAAATCTACTTGGAGACCAAATTTTACATTTTTTGGAATTTTTTAGCTATTTATTAGGCCACTTTGAAATTGGCTGATCCGGGTGAACAGTGCACCAAAATTCTGGACCATGTGATCTGGAATTTTCAAAGTGACTTAATAAATAGTAAAAAAATTCCAAAAAATGTAAAATTTGGTCTCCAAGTAGATTTTAATATTTAGAACACGTTGAACGGTTCGGATTTTCTGTTTGAACAACAGAATGACCGAAATGCCCCCGGCAGTACCTCGCCGAAGTGCTGCCGGCAGCAACTTAGCCATACTCTTTAGCTTGTATCAACTATTCAAATACAGCTACACATAAAAATAGACAGGTGCCAACCTAGACGAAACAAGTCATATTGATACCAAGTTGTAAAAAGCTCTTGGGTGTGCACCAGTTATCCACTTCTGATCAAAGTTCATTTCCTTACCAGTAATGATGCATTCAATAAATTTTACAACAAAGCATCCACAATCCTCACGGACTACCCTGTTGTGGACATTTCTTAGACATAATTTGCCAACAATGGATCTCATTTCAATCCATTATATGTGCAAGAAAGAGTTTCATTCATGGAAATACACTTAAGGTAGAACCTTTCACCCTCTTTCTTCAACCAATTATAAACTTGTATCGATAATTTCTGAAAGTCAAATGCCCCAAGCACAAATTGATGTCCCATGCACAGCAGGAGAAATAACCATCAAAATTTAGCCAATTGTTCAGGGTCCAACAACTGATAGTGCAGTACAGAGAGACGAGAAAGCCTCTTCCATGAGTACAAACATCATCTGGATTCTAACAAATATATAAAAGGAGATTTTATTTTGTTTTAAATCGATGCTTATTAAACAACGAAAAGTCAACTTTTGGCTTCTGAACTATTGTACAGTACTTGCTTATATTTAGGTCCTTTGACATGGTTTTCAATTACTTGTTAAAAGTTATAACTATCAAAACCAGTTCAATACTATTATTTTGTCAATTATCACTTAAATTCAGTGCTGTGCACACACCTAGAGGATGATGATATGATGGTAGAGAAAGGCACACCTAGAATGATGATATGATGGTAGAGAAAGGGATCAAATAAACCAATTAAATACAGTATCTTCCCGATTTTTTATTAATACCCTAAAAAGAACTTAACATATATGCTCTCGGTTTCAAAAAATGCAAAATATGCCCTAACCGCTCCACAGTGGGGCAGTCCACATCCATACCTGACCGCCTCATTGTGGGGCAGTTGGCTATGTTTTTTTTATTTTAATTTTTTTTAGAGATATTTAGTGTGCATAGAATGATATGCTTTTATGTAAATAGAATATATGACAAATAAAATATATATGTGAAGCTAGAATAGATATTGTATAGAACTCATGTACCAAGAAAATGTACTCTTATTCTCTTTCATAAAATATTGGCAATTTTCTTTTATTTTTAAGCCATTTTGTGTCGTCTTTCATAAATCATAAAAAATAGTAAAAAAATTCCAAAAATAGTAAAAATTGGTATTCTACAAGTTCATTATATAACTAATTTACTGATCTACTTAGATTGAAGTTTGAAGTTTATACGATAGATTTTTGACTTACCGTTATTTTTCATAAACTTCAATTGCAGTTTTGAGATCCTAAACGATGTTTTTTTTGCAATTCTGAGTGCGCGGGATATTTTGTAAGATAAATCTTAGTTTAGGATTTAGGGTTTCAAAATCCATATCTCCTCGTCCCAAGCTTTCCGAAAAGTGGTTGAACGCTCAAAACGGAGTTTCCTACATAAAGTTATGGTCAGTCAAAGTTCGACCAAAGTTCGGTCAAAGTTAGTCCCCTCTCAGTTTGAGCTATTTTAGATAGATATATTCGCATTTCAAATTGAATGTACGTGATACATTTAGCTTTGAAATAAATCAAATAATATTTATTTATTTACTTATTCTTAATGGATTTTGGATTTATATTATATCAGATTTACTATGAGACCAATATAGACCAAATCAAACAATAAGAGTATCCAAAAAGATAGAAAGAAAAAAAAAATCATAGAAGCAGTGAAACTGAAATTATTCTATACATACTAAACAATCTCTAAAAAAAAAAGTCATAGCCAACCACCCCACAGTAGAGCGGTCGGACAAAAAAAAAAAATCATAGCCAACTGCTCCACTGTGAGGCGGTCGACTTTGGAAGAGGACCGTCGGCCACACTGTGAAGCAGTCAGGAGAATTTTTTTAAAACCCAAAGGCACATATGTTATAAAATTACGAACGAAGCATTACATTTAATTGAGGGGGAGCAAACAATACTTTCCAACTTATATTAAAGACTCATGAAATAATGAAATGAAATATAATTAAGACTCACCAGACCAGCACTGTCCAAAAAGTGCCAGTAACAAAATTGAAAATGATTCCTCAGGAATAGAGTAGATCGGGTAATCCATCAACAACCTGAAAAGAAAAACCAGGAAAATCAGAAATCTCACAATAAAAAAAAACAGGTTAAAAAAATGATGCCAGAACATATCAAATAAGATGAAATCATGTACCTCGGCAAAGAATTCTTTTCCCATGAGAACTTGAGAAGAATCATTCTTGACATCACCACGCTGGCATAATGTACCTTTTTTCGAACTTTCGGCGCCACAAGCAACCATATCAAATGACCATAAATGTGGTGGCACCATAACTATGGCACATGATCTGATCCATCCGATTTGAAATGAACAGGAATACACTTGCAAATTCTCCCCTCTTAAGAGACTGATTCCATCTTTTCTGATTTTTCTATTCAATTGAGGTTGGGGTGGATGTCTTCTTTACTCCTTTCAGTGCAGTCCCCTCAGGTATGATTTTGCTGCTCTCATATGCTCATTTAGGGTATTAGAAGAGAAGAAAAAAAAAAATGATGGGAGAACTTACTGTATCTATTAACAGCGCCATTCCCCAAAACTTCAGTTCTTACATTTACTACAAAACCCACAAAAGCATGTATATTTATGCACTAAGAAGTGTTAAGAAATAGAAAGATCCTAGAAAGAGCCTTTCATCTAATAGTCTTTGTCTCAGATCAAAATCTATCCCATGCAGACCTTTTAAATCTAGTACAAGTTGCTGACATTCCTTTCTATTGAAAAGGTGATTCCATCATTGCTGCGAGGATTCCCCAATTTTGTGGTGGCCAACCATGATTGTGCTGCAGGAATCAGCAGGGAAGCTATGGCAGAAGATATCTTGAGGTGTAGTGTCCTGGCAGAACCAAGTGTTATAATTTGTAGCTTTGATATGGAATCCAGCCAGACCAGTATATTTACTTTGCCGTTTCCTGAGCACTGGAAAAGAGGCTGCAGATTTTCTGATTGCTTCAATAGGTGACACTCTGTTAGCAGTCATAAAGATCATCACATATTCCTGGTCTCTGACGGCTTTGGGTAGGTTTAACCAGTAAGCTATTACCTGTTCCAATCATGTAGAGTTAAAAAGTATGATTAAATATATATTATAGGAAGTGAGAAACAACAATAATATAAATGTACCGGAAATAAAAAAATCAATATTATATTATTTTAGTTTTATCTGTCTGAAGACCGTGCTGTATATGGTTTCTTATCTTAATTGTTAACCAATTGAACAGAGTGCTAATGGAAACGTTGCTGGTAATGTATCATCATACATAAGATTCTTATGGTGTGGCCGATGCAGTTAGTTGATATGGAATTTTTTTTTTACGAATGCTTATCAATTATTAGCTGTCAAAGTCTTGAAGACCAACATTTAGTGGTTAGAATCACGATAACTATGTAGTAGTAACTAGAATAGTGACAATAAAAAATAATAAAGATGAAATTTTTTAAATATCACCTTCAAAACCTGTCTTTTCATAGTCCACTCAGGCCAAATAATGCAAGGCTTGAATTTTGCACATGTACTCGTGGAACCAGAGCCCTTTTATTTTATCACATTAATTTATACAATACTTTTACTGAATGGGATTTCTTGTAGAGCTACTACTCACATACAAAAACTATCTAACAGAAGGCAAGTCTTCACCTATTGAAATATAGATGTTACAGGGGAACTTCAATATGATCTATCACTCTCTTTTATCTCACTTTTTAAAATCTAAAGAATCAACAAATTCATCATCCTCAATCTATGATTCTAACCTTTGTTAGACCTCAATTTTCGATGGTCACATCTTTCTCGTCTTGCATCTGAGCTTGCAATATTGGTATTTCTTCCTACAAGTCGTTCAGTACTAACCGAGCTTGAGATACATCTACCCATATCCTGAAATGAATTCATGTTAGCATACAGAAATTGATTGCATGAAATTCATAACAAAAAATTAGGGAGGCGGCCCGAAAACTTTTCTCTAACATTGGTATAATGCATCATTGTTAGGTCTATTAATTAATTTAAGAAATTGGACCGGTCTCAATTAATTTAATCATCAAACTGATTAAGTTATGACATTGAGTTCCTATACTGCACATTAATTAGGTGCATGAATTACATTCATTCCATTTCCTTGCTTCCAACTATTAGCAACCCCTTTTCATTTATTTAATTTAAATTTATAGTAGCTATTTTGTGAGCTAATAATAAATTAAAAATCAATTTGACTAAGTTGGGCTTCACTAAACCATTCGGATGAGAAAAATATTAGAAAATTTACCAATCCAGCAGTTCAAGTACGTGATCAATTTTTGCAAAAAAGCAATATATTGCAGTTCAACTAAGAACGCTACTCTTGGTTTACCAGAAATTACAAACATTATTAATTTATACAGTCAGTTACATATGCAAAAATTTAAAATAACAGTAAAGTAAACAAACATGAAATAACGATACACATGGTCATATATGCTTCATAATTTCAAATAATTATTAGTTATTTCTGACTGCAATTTTGAATAACATTTATGCTGTGTGCACAGTTGGGAGAACTCTTTCCGTAGTGCCTTCTTGTATTTTATCTGATGGATTTGTTGCTACGTAGAAAATTTACAACACATAGTTGCTACGTGGCTTGTAAGATGGAATTTAAACTAATTTTAATTAATGGTAATTGTTAAAAGTTCAACTCATGTGTCAGATTTCTTGGGAAGGAGAGAAGCAACTGACGTCTAGGGCTGGCTAAAAAGTCGGTGGCTCGTGGCCCGCTTGATATCAGCCCGTGATTTGATCGGTAACAACTCGTTCGTTAGTGGACTGAGCTAAAACTAGCTCGCTCGTTAAAGACTCGAGCCATAATTAATGAGTTTGAGTTTGGCATGGCTCGGCACGAGTCAGCTCGATCATTAACGAGTTATTTAACATATGTAGTTTAATAGTTTAATCAGATTCATTCACTTCAGGTTGGGGAACTATGGTCTATAAATGTTATAGCCAGTGTTATGGTAATTGCACTTTGGACTATGTTTAATTTGATTGGTAATTTTGTATGGAATATGCGTGAATTAATTATAAGCAACCAAGTTAATTTGTATTAATTTGTTTGATTTGGTATGCATGAATTTATTTTGTGAACTATGTTTGTATGTATTTAGGAATTTGATATTTTTATATGTATGAATTTAGCTTGCAAACTTAATTTATGGTAGTTGATTTGCTTAATTGCAGTTGAATTAAGAGTATTCCTCAATAATTAGTCATATAAATGTTATTTTGTTTTAGCCATAATTGATAAGATGTGTTATGAAAATTTAAGACATAGCAGGAAAAAAATATACAAATTTATGAATCTGTCAAGGTAGTAACGAGCCAGCTCGGCTCGCTCGAACAAGCCACGAGTCAATCTTGAGCAGTAGTTTCAGCTCGGAACCTAAAATCCAAACTCGCTCGCTCAGCTTGATCCATAAACAAATTGATTACGAGTGAAGTTTAACTCGCTCTTTAGCAGCTCATTGCCACCCCTAATGTCCCACATAATTTTTATTTTTATTTTTTCTGATTCCCACAAATGATATGATGTCCCATTTTATTTTTCCTTTTTCGTTTTTTCGACAGATGATATGGCGTCCCATTTATTTTATTTTATTTTATTTTAGCACTGTTGTATGATGTGGTGTTCGGGAGGGATGTCATACTGTGTACATGCTTTCTCATTTTTGAAAATTTTCCATGTCTTTTCTCATTTTTTTTCTATTTATTATGAATAAAAATTTCGGTTGGTCCGGACTAGTGCACGAATCTTGAAAACGGATGAACGGCGTCGATCTGTATATGTGGTTTTCGGGCACCACAGCGGTTCCGGTCCGTTTGATATTTCTGGGGCGTTGCATTCAGTCATTTAGGAGCTGCCGCAAAGTTTTTGCCTCATTGAGCATTTTAGGTTTAACTATATTAGTTGGGCTTGAAATAGTGGGCTTTAAGCCCAACACGTTTTACCGATGGACAGACAGAGAGACAATAAAACTTTAATAATTTTTTTAATAGAAGTTACAGAAGTATCAATCAAGCTAAATTAATATGGCATGGTTTTCATATCTAATTCATATAAGAAACATATATTTAGCCAGTGAGTGAGGCTAGTGTGTGCTAGGCTCACCAAGAGAACTTGGTTGATACTTCTATTAGCAATTTAAACAATTTTACTACGGATTAGAATCTCATTACAACTTGTATTTAATCAATCAAATAATTATAAAGTAACTAATCAAGAAATCACCTTAGGTTTATATTTTAATAAGTAATTAAGTATTTGGTTAATACCATATTTATATTGCATATATGCTGGCACACTATTACTATTAAAGAGGATATATTGAAATCCTTAACAGTATAAGAAAAGGCTTCTAGTTGATTTCCACATCCGCCGGGGTTAGAATGCAAATATTTGTTTATTGCTTCTAACTTCAAGCGTTCATGTTGAAACCTCGTGAATTAATCGCCTTTGGTTGAAGCAAACGCAAGATTGTGAATATATATCTCCTTGACAGTATTGGGAAAAACTAGAAAAAATAATAATTAATTTTGTTTCCTTTTCTCTTTTACCTATCAGAAAATTAACATGCTATACTTAAACGCATAGAGCAGATGCTTCCCAAATATGCTATATATGTTTTAGGTTTTCTGTTGAGCACTGTTTTCTTTATTCCATAAAGCACAGTTTGTGGATTTGCAGAAAAAATAAATTACCATAAATTTGGTGAAACACGTCCGATATCTTTCATATAATTTGCTAAGTAGATATATAAAAGAAACATGACGCATACTAACCCGGCCGCATTACATATTTTACATGATTGAGCCCTATAACCATACTTAGAGAGATAAAGTGAAAGGATAATAGGATAATTCTTATCCAATTATGGTTAAAGTACATGAATAAAATGATAAGTCGATCTTATCCAATGTAAGAGTCGTGATTAGAGGTATTCTCTTATACGAACAGTTTATCCTATAGGTTAAGAGTTATTAGTCTTATCTCTATACTTTGATCTCCTAACCAACAGTCTAGAAATATATTTCATGTGTGTAGAATAACACTATCAGACTTATTTTGAAGTACATGTTAGATGCAAATTTGGACAATATTGAACCTTTACTTCGTTGGATATATCCTTGCTATGTTTAATAGGCATATATATGACGTGTAGTAATCATACTGATTTGTCATTTTACAAACTGGAGAGGAATTTAATTTTGTTAGTTCAATTACATAGCACACAGGTATTGTTAAAAAAAACTGTGTGCCTTAACTTTTTTTATTGTTCACTCTTCTCTTGCTATAAATATAAGATAGGAACACTGTTCAATTATACCAACCTTAGATCAACTCATTTAACATAAAAAGAGCAAGAACGAAGCTCATGAGTATGGAGAAACCTGTCGAAATCAAGCTTTGCGAAACCGAAAATAATGCAACGGTCAACAAAACTGTCGAAGAGAAGGTCAATGGAGAAGGTGAAGAGAAGGGCAACAAAGTTAATGAAGAAGAAACAGAGAAAAATATTATTCCAATCGAGAGCAAAGAAGAGAACAAGAAGATACAACGCACCGTATCTGAGACACGTTTGATATTTGTCTTTGATAGGTTTGCGCCATATTGAATGGAAGAAATCAAAGTTGAAACATTACAATAAATGTTGTCTTTGAAAGTAGAGTTGGGTTACATGTTGTGTTTTGCTATAATTTTATTGTGGATTGTTGTTGTGTGATTTATGTCTAAGTTGTATTGTTTCAGTTCAGATTAATGTTTATGTGTGATTTTGTTTCACTAATATATTTTTCTATAAGAAAATAGAGGAGGGTTCCAATGCCTCATGTTTTTCATACCTCATCTACATCATATGTTATATCTTCGTTTTCAAAGTTCAAATTTTCGATCCGAACCGTTCAACATGATATTCATACTAAAATATGCTTGGGGATGAAATTTTATATTTTTTGAAAATTTTTTACTATTTTTTAAGATGGGTACAAAATCACTGTTTTTGGACCGTTTAAAAAACAGTGATTTTCTACCCATCTTAAAAAATAGTAAAAATTTTCCAAAAATTATAAAATTTCATCTCCAACCATATTTTAGTATGGATATCATGGTGAACGGTTCGGATGGACAATTTAGACTTTGAAAACGAAAATATAGAACATGAGGTATGATGAGGCATGAAAGGCATGAGGCATTGGAACCCTCCACAAGAAAATAATATGGTTCCATCTGGTTTGATTTAATTTCACACAAGTACATATAAATTAAACCTCACCGTATGCATATATATGATCTAAGATAGTCATACACCACTTGAGAGTAGGTCCGATAGGCATCGGACCTACTTTGGTTCGATGGGTTTAATCACCGTGGATTTGCTTTAAGATTCATGCGGAATGCTTTAAACTTCGTGCGTGTCTGTTTTAATTTTCGTGTGCACAAATCTTAAATTAGATCGGACGGTTATAATGCTCGTTGAACCTAAAAGTAGGTCCGATGGACATTGGACCTACTCCGTTCTCGTCATACACATATTAAATAGGTATCAGATACAGATACACGTACAATATATAATCAGATATACCATATGGCATATATCTAAAAAAGGCATCCTTGACAATTATTTATTTTAATAATTTAAACAATATTCTAAAATAAAATTTAAATTAAATCCGAAATTTATAAGCATGATTTATAATATTCACATATCATGTATGTAAAATATGATGAAATTGCATATCAATTTAATTAATTGTACAGGATAAATTTCAAACGTTTTATATTAATAGTTCTAACATTACCAACCAATAATAAAAATTATATTCCTCATATCTAATGACATATCTACAAAAATATAATGAAATTTTGTAATTTTAATTTTTTTAAAAACAAAATCATGTATTGTCCAAGGATTCTCAAGTTTTTCCCTTGTTCTCTAATCGGATATGGATCTGATAATTGTTTGTGGTGATTTGATATTCAAATTGGGTTGAGATTTGGACTCGGCTGAAATAAATCAAGTGAAGTGAACATTTGGACATGTAAATGTTAAAGAAGAAACAAAGTTATGAATAATGACCTTGGCTCAGTTGGGTCCTGACTCGAAAAAGAATTAAGGAAATGCAAAATTGGAATATGAACTTGGACTTTGATCTTGATTATTTGGATACTGTTGGACTATTTAATTAGAACTTAGTTAATTGGACCGGATTCAAATCTAGACTTTGGTGAAACCAAATTGAAATAAGAAGGATTAACAAAATGATTCAATAATTGATCAAAAGATATCATTAATTGAAATGGATACGGTGGGAGTGGCTTATAAAAGTCTCTAATTACATGTATAAGAATTAAACTGATATTACAGGACACCGTATGATATCGAAACTAAATATAAGTATTGATTAGAATGTGTATAGTATTATTAACGTAGGCATAATTATGAGAAAGACTGATGAGACAGAATGATCAAGAAGAACAGACTGTTAGCGACCTCACCTGTTGCCCTACGATATCAGGTGCGGGGTTATTGGATTAGTCTGAGATTCATGATTAGGAATTAAATCGTAACTCGCTGTGCATTTTGAATAATTGATTGACTGTATTGATTGAACTGTTGCATCATATGTATAGCCCAATACAATTGAAACTGAATTACAGAGAAGTCTGTTGACTGTCATGTTGATAATGTTTATCGATTAGTTGATTCTTATTACAAATGATTGATTGAAACTACAGTGATTGAATTGATTGAATATTAAATATTGTAATCCTTGAACCTCCATATAGTGGAGAAAAATGATTAATATATTGTAAAGTCTAGTTAGCTACTAGACTTTACTCCAAAACCCTTATGCGCATATGGTGAATGGCCCAACTGAATCTAGTATCGGTTGGGTAGGAGATATTGAATAAATGTAAGTTATGATTGTAAGATTAATGAACTGTGGTAACTGTCTTATCAATGATTTTCTTTCCGATAATGACAGTATTGTAATATTATTTTTGTATTGTTTCTGTTAATAAATTATCAGGATAGTTAGAATAGTATAAGCCTGACACGACAAATATATGTTATGTGAAAAGGCAGACTGGGTTGTTGGATGGCGTCTGCAATGGCAAGTCGGATGGTATTTGTTTGTGTTATCCTACTAGAAATTGTAAAGTTAGAAAACCAAACGTTACTAGACTTTTATGGTTTAAAAGATTTAGACCCAAACTATTCTGATAATATCCTTAGAGTTCTGATTTATTTATGAAATTTTTGTTGTTCAATTGGATACTGTTATTGAGCATTTGCATTCGTCATTATAGAATGAACTGTTAGTTTCTCGTACGGAGATTTCATTATGAATATGGATTTCCTTCGAATCTAATAATCTGAGTAGCAACCAATTTATTATTTCTCACCCGTTTTCCCTTGTGGGATTTACAAGTTTATTAGACGAAGACAGAAACGCTTTTGGGATTAAATTGACAGCAGAGCCACCTAAAAGTATGGAGTTTGGGTTTATTATCTGACAGGATGCAGAGAGTGTATATTTAACATCATCCACTGTAAAATGTCAGATAATTATTGTAAATAAATTGAGATGTGGTAAAAAAATAATGGATGCTATTAACAATGCATAAAAAGATATATGTCTTATGTTACGTATATTAAATGATAAATAGACGTGATAGATTGTTGCACCTCCCGATCGAAGCGTGATAGTTGCGGAACTAACGAACTACACAAAGATGGAACCAGACCCCCTTCATGGCTCCATTTACAGATGTCCACTGAAACTAAAAAAGAAAATAAAAATTAACGAGCTTATTCAGTTATTCTATTCAATTAATTTAATTAATTTCAATACAAAGAACTACATATATATGTACGTATAATATCTGATCATATGATACACAAAACCGTATTCGTGCAGAGATTTTAAATGTCTTTAATCAACGATCTAATTATAACAACTCGATCTACGTACCGCTGCCTGCTTTTTTATTTGTCCAAACTTTTGGATGCTTATTGCTCACCTTAACCACAGATTTTGAGTTGTTCTTTATTTTATTTTTTCTGTTTCATTTCCTATATATATATATATTATCTATAGAGTTTTCGTCCCAAATTTTTATTAATATTAAAAAAATATATGAAATTTCCAAATCTACATCATGTTTGTAAAATATTTGAAATTTGTCCAAACCGCAAAATTATTTCCCGAATACAAGATCTCTTTCCACAAAATAATCTCCCGAATTCAGATATTGCCTTTCCGGAGAATTATTTTACGGAAATGCTAAAACCGAGAAATAATTTTGCGGAAAGGGAGATTCAAGAGATTATTTTGTGAAAAGGGGATTTGGCTATATATATACCCGACATTTTTATTAATATCCAAAGTTAATTACAAATTAATAAATATACCCAGGATTCCTGGGTTTTTCCAAAAATGTCCAAACCGGCCATTTTCTGGCCGGTTTCCTCTTCCCCAGAAGCCGGTCAGAAAATGGCCGGTTTTCTCATTTTTTTTTTCACACAAACTATTTTCTTCTTGTATATGATATGTTTTGTGATTATGTAGTGTAATTTTATTTTGTCATTGTATTGTAATATAATTTTCTTGACTATTTTTCTGGGTACTTGTTTCACTCACACCGACTCAATTTATTTTGAAATGCGCCAATTGGTGTGCCTTTAGTCTTTAAAGTACTTATTCTGTTGTTTAAAACACTTTTTCAAAAAAAAAAATTTTTTGTTTATATTTTATGTTGTACTATTATTGTAATATTTTCTGTTTAGCATTATCATGATAATTTATTTTATCTGAAAAATATAAAAATAGTACCATAAAAGCACACATACAAAAGAACCGAAATATAGGATAATCCAAATATAGCAAATATAAATAATACAAAACTAGCCACGATACTACTGAAACGGAGATGGGGACCATCGCTCAGGCGATACTCCGGCGTTCGAGCGGCCAGGCTCTCTCTCTCGGGGTCCCTATACCAGCATCGGCGTAGCTGCGTATCCGCCCGGCAGTATCCCATATGTACTCACCCCTAGAGACTGTCGAGACTGGCGGGGGTGTACCGAAGATGGATGTAGCGAGCTCAGTCCCAAAGTCAGGCTGAGTATGAGACCTGCTACCACTAGACTCTCTATCATGTGGCATCTCCGTCCCATATCAGGGTACTAGCGGTGCCGACATGTATAAACCCTCCTTGTATACCCCGATCTCATCGAGACTGCACGAGAGGGACTCGACATCCGTAGTAAAGGGCTCTTGAGGTGGTGGATGTGGCGGCATCTCGGCCGGACCCTGCAATCATACACATAATTTAGTAAATTTGATATGAATGAAGAAATTTGTACAAACCTGACAGCTACTGAAGTATGACATACCTAAGTCTGAACCGGACGTCCATTTGATGCCATTGGGTGTGTAACCATCATCGGTTTTGACCTTGTCACGTAAATGGGCACCGTAATCGCCCTACAGATATACAATGGCCATGCAGACCTACATGTACCAAGTCTTGTACCTCAATAGGGAATGTCTCGGGGTCTGAAAGAACGCATCTGGTTCATGATAAAAGTCTATATACTGGAGATCCGCCACCGTAGTGTAGTACTCCTGCAAATGGTTGCTCCAGTCTCACTCCAGTCGCGCTTAATTAGCCTAATTATGTTAAAAAATGCCAAAATACCCTAAAATATGGTCAACTATGCTAATTATACTAAATTACAACAAATTACCCTAAATCCTAAACCGTAAACCCTAAACCATAAATTAAATAAAAAAAAATTAAATTAAATAAAAAAAATTACCTTATAGAAGAAGAGAGAAAAAATGAGTGAGATGAGTGAATTGTGTGGAGGAGAGAGAAAAAAGGTATTTATAGGGTGTAAACGGGTAAAAAAAAATGAGGAAACCGGCCAGAAAATTGTCGGTTTGGACATTTTTGGAAAAACCCAGGAATCCTGAGTATATTTATTAATTTGTAATTAACTTTGGATATTAATAAAAATGTCGGTATATACCCCATCCGTAGACTTTTTCTCTCACAACTCCTATTTCTGAAAAATTCTCTCTCTCTCTTCTGTTTGACTGTCTCATCGAGCTGCTCTTCGGTTCGGGTATTTTTATATTTTTTGTAATTTAATATTTTATTAAATAAATTAGTTTAGAAAATAATAAAATAGTTTAGAAATTGGTGTAGAAAATAATTAAATAGTTTAGAAATTAGTTTAGAAATTTCAAAATAGTTTAGAATATTGTCCAAATAATTTAGAAATTCCAAAATGGTTTAGAATATTGTCCGAATAATTTAGAAAATTTCAAAATAGTTTAGAATATAGTCCGGATAATTTAGAAAATTCCAAAATGGTTTAAAATATTATAGGAATAATTTAAAAAAATTCAAAATGGTTTAGAATATTAGATTAATTTAGAAAATTCCAAAATAATTTAGAATATTTTCGGATTAATTTAGAAAATTCCAAAATGGTCTAGAATATTGTCCGAATTCCATACCCCTGTTATTAATCCATTTTGGAATTTTTGAAATTAATCTGACAACATTCTAAACTATTTTGGGATTTTCTAAATTAATCCGACAATATTCTTAACCATTTTGGAATTTTCTAAATTATTCCAAAAATATTCTAAATCATTTTAGAATTTTCTAAATTATTCGTACAATATTCTAAACTATTTTGGAATTTTCTAAATTATTCGGATGATATTCTAAGCCATTTTGGAATTTTCTAAATTATTCGGACAATATTCAAAACCATTTTGGAATTTCTAAATTATTTAGACAATATTCTAAACCATTTTGGAATTTCTAAACTAAATTCTAAATCATTTAATTATTTTCTAAAACAATTTCTAAACTATTTTATTATTTTCTAAACTAATTTATTTAATAAAATATTAAATTTCAAAAAATTATAAAAATACCTGAACCAAAGAACAGCTCGATTAGACAGTCAGGCAGAAGAGAGAGAGAAAGTTTTTTTAGAAATGGGAGGAGTTGTGAGAGAAAGAGTCTACCAATGGAGTATATATTGCCAAATCTCCTTTCCGCAAAATAATCTCTCAGGTCCCTCTTTCTGCAAAATTATTTTCTAGCTTCGGCAAAATTGTTTTCTAGCTTCCGCAAAATAATTTTGTGGAAAGGGGATCCGGGAGATTATTTTGCGGGAAAAGGCTCTGGATCCGAGAAATAAATTTGCGGTTTGGGTAGATTCCGAATTTTTTGTAAATAGAGTATAAATTTGGAAATTTCTTAGTTTTTTTTGGATATTAATAAAAATTTTGGGTTATCGTCATTTTGTTTCTCCTAATTAATTTGACATTTTAATCTCGCGATTAAACTTACCGAAGAATTAAATATTTTATCCTTTCAAAAAGTAGAAAGATTCTAAAAATTTCTAACACAAATACAATAACATTAATGCAATGTAATATTTTTTTTTACTACATATGCGATTTTCAAAACAGTACCTTAAAAATGAATTCAAAATTCAAAATTCAAAACATATTATGAAGACATTGACCAATTAATATTACAAAGATAATTTGGTCAACTAAAATATGTTTCAAGATAGTGAGAACAAATTGACAACCGAGCTGCTCATGGAGCTCTCCAATCCAACACTAGGGTTAATTATGTCCCTGCTAATGCAGCATTACGATCCTCCACAGAAGTTTCCGTTTGTTAATGGAGTGCCACCACCTTGGTGGCCCACTATATACACAGGAGAATTTCACATACATCACATACATCACATATACCCTTGTGAAGTATTTCACTCATGTTATAGACTCTAGTAATGCAAACATAAAAATTGGCTTGTATGTGTGCATTAACATACTTCCTTCTATGCAAACAAAATGACAAAAAAAAAAGAGACGATGGCATCAGTTAATTATGTATTAAGAAATGACACCACTAACACTAGTTGAACTAATTTTTGTGTTATTGCTTATGGTTGCTTATTTCCTGCAAAAAAAGATATTGCTTTATTGTCAAAAATTTATTCAAGGGAATCCAAATCGGCCGAAAAATGTGAGTTTCTATCATAATAAGTAAAAGAGTATTGACAAAATTAACCGTCTTTATCGTGATCGATTCTAAATCTCTTAAAGTGTGTCGACCTTCATGAGTAGGTTATAAAAACATGTGAATTTTGATATTGTAAAACTTTCTTGACCTTCAATTGAGAAACTACTTAAATAATAGGTAAAATCTCATGATCAAATGAAAAGATATGGTCTCAACAAAAGTAACTACAAAGCCTGCAAAGGAAAATAGAGGCCAGTGAACGTCCTACTAAATTAATTGAAAAAAGCCCAACAAGTGCTCATGGCCCAATTCTTCTCTTTACCGATGTATGAAGTTCCAACTATCTACAAGTGACATTTACTGCCATTAGGGTTGTAAGTTATATAGAGACAATTACTATTTATTTTCTATAAGAGGAAGAACAACAACAAAAAATAAAAACCATG
Organism: Carex littledalei; assembly: GCA_011114355.1. Lineage (NCBI taxonomy): Eukaryota > Viridiplantae > Streptophyta > Magnoliopsida > Poales > Cyperaceae > Carex > Carex littledalei. The sequence continues at coordinate 4,506,073 of CM022095.1, read as the reverse complement.
TGTCGACCGCGGCATACTTTTCCATAGCAACACAGGGATTCAACAATTATGGATTGCTTATTAGTCGACATGAAGAGTGATAATGGGTGGAGGACATGAAATTTGGTCTAATGCTAGCTGATGGAGGTTTTGGCTTATTCGTTAATGCCCTCTTTCAAATTGAAGGTTTGTGTGGTCCTGAATTACAACCATATATTTTCTATTTTTAGTTTATAATATTTCTTTTTCCAATATATATTTAGTTTTTTAACAAAATCAACAATAAAAAAAACTACAAAGATAAAACAAAACCCTTCGGTAGTCGTGAGTTCTGAGATTCAACGCAAATTTTGATTAATGTCTTTGGTTATTCTATTTTCATTTTTATTGTTTTATCACTTTCGGTCATTAAATTTCGACTAATTTGACATTTTATTAATTATCTCATAATTCAGCTCGGAGGTAGATTTGGTTCCTCTTGATTTGTTAGGCTAGATTACAATTTTATATCCTTTCAAAAAGAAAAAAGATCCTAAAAACAAGAGTTTTCCATCTCCAAGTTTCTAAAATATCATGTCTTAGAAATATGCAAATGACTAAACTTCATGCAAAAGTAGCCGTTTAAGCATTTTTAAATTTGATGTCAAGCACTTGAATCAATTCTTTTTAAACCATGCATATAAGAGACTGATATGAACAAGGTCAAAGCGCTAGCTATTGTCTTGCATTTGTACCGATTACCAAATATTTAGGGGATATGTTGTTTGACATAAATAATTCAACAACCAGACAACCAACACATTATGGATAAAAAATAAAAAGGAAAAAAAAAACATACACTTTTAAATCTGTGCCTGTGCATGCTTGTTTGACCTTCTAAATCCTTCACTCTTTTACAACATTTCTTCCCTCAATAGTCGATTATATGCAAGTATGCTTACAAAAGATTATCACTAGGTCTATTTGTGGCGGTCTTTTCATCATTTTTTTCACTCCATTTGTCTGATATACAGATAATTTTATCAATAATGTATAGACAATTCTATAAAGAAATCAAAATGTGTATAAACGTGTATAATTCTTGCATTCAGAGGCTTTAAACGTGTACAATTAAGGATAATACAAGCAACAACATTGTAATGACAAGGAATGTTCATCTTCATGAAAACCAGTAACTAAAATGATGACTTTATGCCAATATCTGAAATTCTTATGGAACTCTTGGAGATAAGATTAAGTTAGCTCTTGTTTTAGATTCATTATTTCATCAAATTTGTTACTAGAAATTTTTGTAACTTTGACTAAAATGTGCTGCACATCCAAGGCACTCTGATTGCCAGATTGTCGGTGATAGGGTACCAAATTTTGTTGTTGGTCTTGTCTACCTATTGGGATTATTTAATATGCACGATATAGCTCAACAAATATTGTAACTAAATTGCATCATGTTGTCTATCTGTTTGGATTATTTAACTAAATCTTGTAACATGCTTATAGAGAGTACAAAAATGGAAAAGCAGGACGATGAGGTGCTTGATTGTCTTAAAGCGGAAAGCTGATATTGCAATGCATTGAAGATTAGTGTAGAAATATTATTGTTCAATGTGGCAAGGATATGATGGATTGACAATTAAATTGACTAGCATGGACAAATATGGTAAAGGAAAGAGAAACAATGAGAAATTTCATAATTCCAAACAATACCAGAAGGGAGTGATGACAAATCTTAATGTTAGATGCTGTGCATGCATGCAATGCATAAAATTCAAAACCAACACGTATTTATTTGCGCCTTTTCAATGGGCTAAGCTAAATTTTGTCCCTCTATGGCTCTGTACTAATTAGCCAACTGGCATTTACTTTATGCATGTATCCTTTCATGGACTCTTACTATTTAAGCACCTTCCCTGCCCTGATCATTCTCTCTAAATTATCAGAGAAAAAAACAGTCTTACAGTGTATACCACCAATATTCCATAGCAACAAAAACTTGACAAGTTCCGTGTACTCTGAGCGCCAAGGAGCAACTTTGCAAGTTCTGTGTACCTCCAAAGGTTCCGTGTACTCTGAGCACCAAGAGCTGTACCTCCAAAGGTTTCATTTCTGTCTCTTTTAGAAGTCCAATCTCGCTACCATTGAATGTGCTGTCTTGGAGTGTCCATGATTTTTCTGTAGAAGTTAAGGTCCTTTTGTTGTAGCAACTAACTGTTGTCAGATTAAAATGTAAAAGGAGTTGCATTTTACTTGTTGTCGATCATCTCATTTGGGTTCAGAAAACCTGGAAAATATAAGCATCTAGTTCACCAAAAAAACTTGACATGCAATTAATATTGTCAACAATATTATATTGTAACTGAATAACTGATCGAGATAGCCTGCTAAATAAAATTGACATGTAATTTTAAGATTATACCTCACTACCAATATATAGGTGTACAGTTGAAGGATACTTCAGTACAAGCAGGATTTGTTTTTTTTTTTCAGCAGTCTTTTCAATTTGCAAACAACACATTCATATAGTTGTTGTGCCATAAGCAATTAAGACTTTTCTAGTGAAGTTTTAGTTTACTCATACTTGTGATAGTTTTTTATGTTTCATGGAGAACATACTTCAAAGCTTTATAACCAAAATTCTTATTTTAACTGGATAGACACTGATATTTAAGAATAACATTATATTGTCAGAGTATCTGGATTTTCTTAATCATGAGGTGCCCTTAAACATTTTGATAAAACTGGATAGCATTAGTGAAGTAAGCATTCAACTTGATAATTGCATTTTACTAAATACACATATATATACATAATAATAAATAATGCCATATATGCCTCTACTGAACTCTTTCCAAAGCATAATTGCGGTATATATATATTATCATACTTACACTAGTTCCTGTAATATTTTGCAACCAACCATATATTAGTACCATAAATGTGATATCTCACTATAGAAAAAAAATTGCAGAAACAGAAACAAGAACGATGGGAAGCAGAAGCAACACATCCGATAACCTTCTTACACCACCTGTGCATGCTAGCGACCAAGCAGAAGCTGGCCCTTCCACGTCAAGGCATCTAGTTGGCCAAGCACAACTTCCACAAATGACCACAAACCAGTCAGATGCTGGGCCCTCGACACAAGGCAACTTACTCGGGAGGAATTACAAAGGAAAATAGATAAATACAGTACAAGACTTAGAGAATATGCTGGGCATGGGACAGAAGACGCCAAAGGGAAAGAGAAAGCCCTCATCGATAGTACACAAAAAGCACACCAAAAAATTGTATCCCGTATGAACCAAACGATATTAGAGCAAATGTTGTTAATAATGGACCGATGCAATGCAAAAGGCTTTGCCTACGGAATGGTAACTGAAACCAGTAAGCCGATGACTGGGGCCTCGGACAATCTACGTGCATGGTGGAAAAGGCAAGCTAAATTTCACCAAGCTGGTCCGGCCCACATTGACCAATACTATAAAGATAATTTGGTCAACTCAAATGTGTCTCAAGATAGTGAGACCAAATTGACAACCGAGCTGCTCATGGAGCTCTCCGACCCAACATTAGGGTCAATTATGTCCCTGTTAATGCAGCACTTCAATCCTCCACAACGAAAGTTTCTGTTTGTTAATGGAGTGCCGCCACCTTGGTGGCCCACTACTCAGGAGGATTGGTGGGGTCAAACGGGCATTTCAAGAGATGAAGGACCACCACCTTTGAGAAAGCCTCATGGCCTAAGAAAGAAATGGAAGGTAGCCGTGATAGTTGGGGTAATAAAGTTGATGTCTCCCAAATTCTCGGGGCCCTACAATCTCGTGGAGCAATCGCATCACTTGCAATTACGCATGAACGCCAAAGAAAGGAAGTTCTGGACTTTTGGCAGTGGTAGTAGAGGCAAAGCAATATTGCCGAGAGCATCCTGACATGCCCGTAGATGAGGCAATTGCATTTGTGGAGACCTATGGTGGTGGCAGTAGTAGTAAAAGTGGACGTACATTAGTTAGTTAGTTAGTTAGATGTGTCCTTCTTGGCCTATGGTGGCTCTGTTCTATGTATTTCTTTTCCTTTCTTCATTTTCTTTTACTGTTGCTACAGTGGTTAAATTAAGTAAAAATGTTTAATCGTACTAGTCAATTAACTTTAGTCAAATTATGTGACCTCAATTTTTCAAATTTGATTTTGTTATGACTCTGAAAATATTTAATTTGATTATTTCTACAGTGAGAACACATGTTAATAACTGCACAAAGGAAATGTACACAATGAAATTACAGCACATATGACCTAAAGATATTTACTGTAACCTGATTAATCAAATTTGTGGCTTCTTTTTCTGCAACAAGTTGAAACAAAACCACAAATAACTATTAATGAACCTTCCTTTCATACCCCAAAAAAGAAATATGATATCCAAGATCGGTAAGAATTATTTAATAAAAATACTTTGGAATTATATAGTTACAACTATATATTGTTAAAGATACACAGAACCAACTGTAGATTACAACAGTATATGATAATTAAACTTAGCAATTGCCATAAATGTTATTTCCCAGAACAAACTTTATCATAATGGATGATACAAGCCTTCACTGCAACAAAAATTACATTTCACATGTCACAGTAGAGTATTGTAAGCATCAAATTTCAGTCTTTGCTGGTAATTGCAATTTAAAAGGACCAAATGACATCTAAAATTGAACAATAAATTGAAATAATAAAAGAACTTTATCACAGTGATTATTGATCATTTTATGTTTAGTGAATTCCATGTTATACGATAACTTCTGTACTTGAGTCCATAACAACTGAGGCCAAATTGCACACAAATATGCCTCATGTTCCAGATTTAGCCCCTGAAATTTATATTAAGAAATTTGATAATTAATTGTAGTGTCCCTTTACAGAATCAGTTCAATACATGACAAGATGACTTAACTAGTATAATACCTGATGTTTGGGACTGGTACATAATTGTTAGCACTCTAAATTAATTAAAAATAGAAACTTGAACTGTACAGTACTGGTAGCAAGTTATCCAAATATCAAATATTGTACCAGATGAGGCCACGGCATGGAAGGCGCCAAGCTCCACTGACATGTAATTAACCAGGGTTTTGGTCTTCTCTTCTCTCCTTAGCATGATCTCTGTATTTTGGATGCAGTTTTTTCTTCTTCCCTCTGTATCATCGAAAGAAAAAATAATTGAAACTCTTAAGAAATTACAAATTGTAAACAGATAAACTTGAACAAAAGAGATTGATGTGTATTTTACTATACCCTTGTTTTAACAATTCAATCTACACGGTATTAGTATCTAAACTTATTTCTGCAGTTTCCTAATATTTTTATGAATATCTTTATGCAAAATATGGCATAAAAACACTAATTGAAAATATCAACTAATAATTTATCAATAAGCACACTGACTTTCTAAACTACTGTAATTTCGTAATATTTTCAGAAGAAAAAAAAAACCACTGCTAAAATAAGTGCAATGCTAAAAAGGCTTCTAATATGTGAACAGTATATTGTAGAAAAAATATCTAAATAGATATATTAAATAGGGATAGTTAGCAAATTTAGATAGCAAAAATATCTGAATTGATAATTTGAAGAAATCTCAGATCATGCGAAGATAAAAGAGAGGTCGATGGTACCCTTTATTGTCCAAAATATATTCAAGTGATTCCAAATCCGCCACAAAATGTGATTTTCAATCATAATAAGTGAAATATTATTCACAAAACCGTCTTTATAAGTGGTTACAAAAACTTATGAATTTTGATATCGTAGAAATTTCTTGATTTCCAGTTGAGAAAATACTTAAATAGTTCGCAACTATTTTACAAATTCGGGGGAACTATTAGATCCGCATTTTTCTCTCTTGAGCGGAGCAACCCATGGCGCCTACCGGAGAATGGCAACTAGTCACCAACCGCCGCCGCAACTTCCCCGAACACTGGAGAATCCCAACCAACCGCCCACCCACCCAAACCCTTCCCTACCAGCCATACTCAGCCAAGCCCACCACTATGTCCTATGCTCAAGCTCTGCTCAAGAAAGTCCCTCCTTCCCCAACTTCTCAGCCCCCATCGCCAACAAACAGCTACTCTTCCTCCTCCTCAGGCTCTCATCTCAACTCCCCCCGAGACCACCCAAACCCCACCTTCTACGTGTCCCCGCACAGCCCCACACATCTCAGGTTCCCCCCATCCCCACGCTTTCCGGAATGGAAAGGTCGCTGCTTCCGTTGTTGCCGGAACGGACACACCAAGGATCGCTGCCGCAATAGAGCTCGTTGTGGTAAATGCTGGAAATCTGGCCATGTGGGGAACCGGTGCAGGGCCCCAGCTCTTGCTCCGGCAGCTCAACCAACTGCTCAATTACCAAAACCAACTACTCCGGCTCTCAGTGAACCTTCCTTTGATGAAATCCTGACAGGGTCTATCCCCCTGGTGAGCCCCTCCCTACCAGCTAACCGTCCCTTCAAAGCGGTTTGCTACATTCCTCGAGACACTGCATATTTCCGGGAGGTCAAAGCGCTCGAGAACGCTGTTATACTGGATACCCATGAACCTGACATGGAGCTAAATGCTGACACGGTTGCCAAGTATGCTACCAACACCAAGTTGGTTTCCCTAAACGAGATCTCAATAGCCATTCTTCCCCGTGGAAGATATCTCATTAAACTGCCGGCGGAAGTGGCTCCGGAGACCTTTATCAAAGCCACTTCGCCGGACCTATGGGATCTCGGCTTTACCTTCCAGCCTTGGTCTCCTCTTGACGAGGCTGCGATAGCTATCCCGAACTTCAAAATCCTCCTAGAAATTGCGAATCTGCCCCCTCATCTCTGGAGAGAGGAATACGCCATAACCGCAGTTTCCTCCTTTGCTACCTACCTGGGCACAATCTCTTAGCCAGACCCGGCGAACCTCAAACAATGGCTAGTGATCGTTGCCACCGATGATCTCTCACGAGTTCCAGAACATGCAGGAATAAGAATCGACGGTTTAGAACACCTGGCTGATATCAAGGCCCTCAAAGTCGTCACCGGCCCCATTTACCGTCGCTCTGACTTGCCGTCTGTGCCAAAAACATACACCCGGCCGGATTCCTTTGCATCCAGTGAAGAGGCATCAGATGATGGCCTCCCACATGAGTCTGATGAGGTCATTCAGATACCAAGGCGGGTCATGGAGGAATTTTGTCTTGGAAGAGACCCGACAACCTTACCACCGGCTATCAGGGCATACCTCGCCGGCCTTCGGCCAACAGACCTCACCACAAATCCAGATACACCGCTAATAGCCACAATTGATCCTTCGCCACAGGCTACAACAGTCAATCCTGACCGGCTGTCCCCAACAGTAAACCAGCTGCCTTCAAACCAAACCGGTGCGGTAAACCCCAAGATGACCCCTACTGTGGCGGGTCATGAATCAACAATATCTAAACCCGGTACCCCCGGAGCTATGATGCGGCACAACGGGCAAAATTCACGGGTCCCCTCTTCGAGTGACGCGTGCCCCCCACGGCCAGAGAATATGCGGGGTACACTGACACAACCCTCAGAACCTTCTGGCGGCGCACAAAGTTCTGTGCAACTGATGGTAGCGGACAAAAAACAAAAAGGGGTGCAAGCCGGATCTCCTGTTACAATATTAAGAAGAGAAACTGACCGAATGGGTTCTGCTGGAGGGCATATGGGATCCGCTACAGCCCAACCAACACTTCTAGAGACACAGCCGGCCTATGGAGCGCAATTGAGTCATGCTCAACTGGAGTCTCTCTCTCAGCACGTGACGCCAGTCAATTCAGCAGAGCAGGCACGGAATAGGCCTACACGTGGCCAGTCCTCATCCGAACTCACAATCCGCCAAATTCGATTAGGGGCAAGACAAAAGCGGAAGACCTTTGTTCGATCTAAACCCCTCCGGGCTGCTGGGCCTTCAAAGAAGAAAGCCCAACCGAAACCAATTCAACAGGTTCGGTCTGACTTTAATTCTGAAGGGCTTGTAGAGGTTCACATTCACCAGGAGTTTTCTCGGGCTATGGCAACCCAGTTGGGGGTCCAAGAAAATGACTTCATCCAAATAATTACTGAAGATAATGAGCAACGGGCCTCCAAGCCAGAAGCCACGGCAGCAAACAAACCTGAAGATTTACAAGGGGCCTTTAATTTCAATTTTGACCCATCTTCTGGTGATGAACTAGACTCCGAAATGGAGTTTTAGTTTTTTTTCTTCTCCCACGGTTGTTAGATGTTTTTAATTACTTTATCATGAAGATTAAAAAACTTAAAATTCTCTCTTGGAATGTAAGGGGACTCGGGGATAGTACCAAATGTAATGTGGTCAGGAATTGCATCAAGGAGTCCCGATGTGATATTGTTTGTTTACAAGAAACAAAAATCAATTCAAATGAGTTAGATTATGTCTCGCGAGCACTTCCTTCTTTCTTTGACAGACAAATAACATATATTAGTGCCATAGGCTCCTCTGGGGGGGTTCTTATAGCATGGAAAAGAAATTATGATCTTCTCAATTGTTGGTCCACCAAACACACCACCACAGCCCTATTGAAACAGAATAACACTGGCCAAATTTTTTGTGTAACTGGGGTATATGGCCCCTCTCAGATGTCGGCTAAATTAGAGTTCATCCATCAGCTGCGGTGGCTTAGTGCTCTAATCAGCGCACCATGGGCGCTCATCGGCGATTTCAACTTGGTCCGTTGGTACACGGACCGATCCTCAGACCTGAGCTGTTACAACCTAATGTCAGCCTTCAATGATCTGATCCGCGACCTGGCGCTCATTGATGTTAACATCTCCAACAGAACCTATACATGGAGTAGCAAGAGACCCGCCCCAACCTTCTCTCGAATTGACAGAATATTTCTCACAGATCAATGGCTGCAGGCATGCCCGAACACGACTTTAAAAGCGCTTGAAATGGTAATTTCTGACCATGTTCCTTTATTACTTGACTGCAGGGGACCACCGCAAAGGAAAACACAAAGGAGGTTTGAAAACACCTGGCTCCGATATGGTCGGGTCAGGGAGATGATCGCCAACATCTGGGACGTTTCACCTGCGCTGAATCAGGGAAGGGATCTGACAAATGATTTCCTGCTCAGGACAACAATAATGCATGATCAATTGGCGGAGTGGCACAAAACCAATTTTGGTCAGGCTCAGCAGCAGTTACTAGAATGCAAAAGACTAATCCTTCAGTTTGATGTAATAGAGGAGGGCATGGGTCTGACCGAAGGCCAGTTCCGAATCAGGCAGCAGTTGCGAGTGAGAGCATACGAACTGGCCAATTTCATCGAAGAAAGGTGGAAACAGCGGTCTCGATGCAACTGGCTAAAAAGTGGAGATAAAAACACGAGATATTTCCATTCTTATGCCTCTGCCCGCCTTCGAAGAAATGCTGTTCATTCAGTCACAGCTCAGGGGATACGAATTACCAATGGAGATGAAATTAAAATGGCCTTTTTTGAACACATGCGAAGCATTCTGGGTCAACAGGGTTCGGTCATTGCCTTCCAACCCGAAACCCTGTACCAGCCCATTGCGGATCTGAACCAGTTACAAGACCCGTTTACGGAGACTGAGATTCATATGGCTATCACGCAACTGGCAGCAAACAAATCCTCTGGTCCTGATGGACTCACTAATGAATTCCTCAAGGAGTATTGGGGGATCTTAAAAGGAAGTGTTTTACAATTCTTTCAATCGTTCTACTCCCATGAATTGGATATGACAGAGATTAATAAGGCTAATGTCGTTATGATTCCCAAGAAGACGGTACCTGAATCTGTCAGTGATTACAGACCCATAAGTGTCCTCAATCTAATCCCCAAACTCATCTCCAAGGTCCTTGCAAACCGATTGCGAACATGGTTGCCGGTACTAACCTCCCCGAATCAAACCGCCTTCGTTAAGGATCGACACATCGCAGAAACTTTCATTACTACAAGAGAAATTCTGCAACATGTCTACAGTACCAAAAGATCGGCCTTATTTGCAAAAATTGATTTTTCAAAAGCATTCGATTCAATCAACTGGTCCTTTCTTTTGGGGGTAATGCGGGCTAGAGGATTCCCCTCGAGGTGGATACAATGGATTAAGATCATACTAGACACATCTTCTTCCCGAGTCTTAATCAATGGGGAACAAACAGAATTTTTCAGACATAGACGGGGAGTTCGGCAAGGCGATCCGTTATCGCCGATGCTTTTCATTATAGCAGCCGATGTTTTACAAAGGATGGTGCATGGGGCAAATAGTTTACTACAGACTCCAATAAGCTCAAAGCTGAAAGACTCTATCATGGCTCTTCAGTATGCTGATGACACAGCATTGGTGGTCAATGGTGACCCATCAACGGTTCTCACTCTCAAACTGGTTCTCAGGACCTTCTCTAAGGTTTCTGGACTAGAAATCAACTTTACAAAGAGTTGTTTTGTTCCTATTGGCATGGGGTCACAAGAGAGTACTCTAACAGAGCTGCTACTGGGCTGCCAAAGATCACAATTTCCGGTAACCTACCTCGGCATGCCGCTGACTATAAACAAGCCCGGGAGACATCTATTCATCCCTCTTATTGAAAAAATAGACAAAAGACTGCAAGGCTGGAAACGGAAAATGGTGTCGCGAGGAGGAAGGCTTCAATTGGTCAAATCAGTTCTCTCCTCCATTCCTGTCTATTTCATGACATGCTTTCTCCTACCTAAGTGGGTAATAGATCGCATAGACAAGATACGAAGACATTTCCTATGGGGAAAGAATAATTCTGATGATAATGGTATCTCTTTGATTAATTGGCAAGCTGTTTGTCAACCGAAAAAATGGGGTGGAATGGGAGTAATGGACCTCGCCTGGCAAAATAAGGCACTGTTGCTACGCTGGTGGTGGAGAATTTACACCAATCATGATTCGCTTTGGGCGAAGGTTATCGGAGCGCTCAAATTCACGGTGACCAACACTAACATACCCACCCTCTGGTACGCCACTGGTACCTTTTTTTGGCGGCAGTTAATCAAACTATACCCACTTTTCCAGTGGAGCACCTCCTGGGAAATAGGTAATGGAGCTAATATCTCCTTTTGGTATGATAAATGGGATGAAAATCCGATACGAATTAGGCGAGCGCCAAGACCGAGACAGTGGGCAATTTCATTGCAGGAAGCTCTTCCACTCGTCAGAATTCTAGCTCCAGAGGTTGAAGTGAGGATACAACTCAATGATAACCAAGATCAAATGCACTGGAAATGGTCACGAGATGGTAACTACAGCGCCAGCTCCCTATATCGGATCATCAAAGGCGGGGGACGGCTTGGAGATCTACATTGCGGCCTCTGGAAATACAAGATACCTGCAACAGTTAAAATCTTTACCTACCTGATGCTCAAAGAAAGAATCCTCACTCATGATGTAATGGAGAGAAGAGGAATACAATGTGCCTTACAATGTGTCATCTGCCAAAACTGCCAACTTGAAAATGCCTCACACTTACTTTTTCATTGTGACTATGCAAAACGGGTATGGGCTAAACTAACGGCCATCTTGAGGTTTCGGGTGCTGTTTACCAGAAGTACAATAGAGGAAACCTGGTCTCTGTCACTCAAAAAGGTTTGCGGTAAGATGTTTGATGGAAAGAAGAAAGGTCCGATTGTTCTGACGTGTGCTTGCTGGCTCATTTGGTGCCAAAGGAATGCGAAGATTTTTCGGGGAAAACTAATACCCCCAGACTTGCTGGCCGGGAGAATAGTACAGCTAGCAGAGGAATGGTTCAGATTTTGTTGATTACTGATTCTGTGTTAGATTAGGAGGGTTTGCTTACTTTCCTGGTACCGAATTGTAGTATACTTAGGGACCTACTGAGGGATGTTAATGTAACTTTTCTTTACACTTGGTAGCCTCTACCAAGCTATCAAAAAAAAAAAGAAAATACTTAAATAGGTAAAATCTCGTGATCAAAAGAAAAGATATGGTCTCAACAAAAATAACTATAGGGTTGTTTGCAAAGAAAAATACAGGCTAGTTAATGCCCTACTAATTAATTGAAATAAGCCCAACAGTTGTTGATGGCCCAATTCTTCTCTTTGTTGCTATTAAGGTTGGTTATAGAGAGAATTATTTATAAGAGGAAGAACAACTACAAAAATAAAATAAAACCAAGGGTCGGCGGCGCTGTAGTTTGCGAAAGCAACACAGGGAGTCAACAATTATGGATTCCTGATTAGTCGACATGAAGAGTGATAATGAGTGGGGAGGAGCGATAATGGGTGGAAAGGGCGTGATATGTGGTCTATTGCTGATGGGTGTTTTGGCTTATTCGTTAAAGGTTTGTGTGTGGTACTGAGTTTCAACCATATATTTTTCATTATTTTATAATCTTTCTCTTTCCAATATATATTTAGGTTTTTAACAAAGTCCAACCAAAAGGACTAGAAAAAAGTTCTTTGGTATATATTGTGAATTGTGAGATTCAAGGCAAATACGTTAAAAGATTATAATTTGTAACCTTTCAAAAAAAAAAATAAGATCCTAAAAACAAGATTCTTCCAACTCCAAGCTTCTAAAATATTGTTTCTTAGAATTATGCAAATGACTAAACTTGATGCAAAATAGCACTTCGAATCAATTCTTTGTAGGAAACATATACGAACAAGGTCTTGCTTTTACCAATTACCAAATATTTCGGGAATATGTTATTTGACATAAACTAATTCAACAACCTGACGACCAACACATTATGGATCAAAATAAAAGAGGGGAAAAGCGATTTAGATGGAATAATAAACCTGGTATCGTATTTGCTTCAATTTGACAAAAAGAAATATCATACATTTAAGTAATTAATTTGGTAAAATAGCAAAAATTTACTTTCATTTAATCATCCGCCAAATTTGATTTAGAATCTTCCTAATTAATTATTAAGGACCATCTTTTGATGAGTTTTACATTTCAAATATTTTGAAATAGGTTAATATGGCTGTCAAATAAAGTTGGCTATAAATATATACTTGCTGAAAATTTTAATTTTTTAACACAATTTGGTGATAATAAACTTCTGTATCTTAAAATTTGCAAATCTGAAAGCAGCTCGTTTGTTTAAATTTTAAATAACCACTTAAATTTTGTTTTGCTTTCGTAATATATGCATAGTATTATATTATTTCTCGTCTTTCAAAATGCAGGTGCACTCTCGTCCTTCTTACACCACCTGCGCATGCTAGCGACCAAGCAGAAACCCTTCCACGTCAAGGCATCTAGTTGGCCTAGCACAACTACCACAAATGACTACAAACCAGTCAGATGCCGGGCCCTCAGACACAAGGCAGGTGCCAATAGGAGAGCCACAGATCCCGGACAACAACACAGGATCACCGTTGTCCTCCTCGCCTAAAACACAACTAACTCGGGAGTAATTGCAACGGAAAATAAAGAAATACAGTACAAGACTTAGAGAGTATGTTAGGCATGGGACAGACGATTTCAAAGGGAAACAAAACACTCACCAAAAAATGGTCTTCTACTCTTCCATATGCACCAGAGGATTTTACAGCGAATGCTAATGAAATTGGAACAATGTAACAGAAAAGGCTGTCTACAGAATGGTATCTGAAACTAAGCCTATGACAGGGGCTTCGGTGGAAGAGGCAAGTCATGTTTGATAAAATAGGTCCTGTCCAAATTGACCTATACTACAAAGAGAATTCTTTTTACACAAATGTGACTCAAGTTGACAAGACCAAATCAACAAGCAAGCTACTCATGGAGCTCTCTGACCCAACACTAGGGTCAATTATGTCCCTTCTAATGCAACACTGCGATCCTCCCTTCTAATAGCCTAAAAAATTATTTTTCAAATCTCCACGACCAAACTATTTTTTTGTTTGTTGCTCAGAACAAGTTTTGTCAATAGCATCAGTAATAGCCTAAAAATTTGAATTATTGATATAACAGTGAAGACGATTATAGAAAAGCATACAAAAGGCCAATAAAAGAGAAGACATCTGGAGCTAACCAAAACCGACCAAACCAAATCACACGCAAAAACACAACCTCACTGTTAGGCTAAGATAATTCACCCAAGGAAGTGATAAGAGGAAACGTCTCAATCAAAAGGCGCAAAATATAACAAATGCAACCAATTCAAGCTACAAAGGAGGGATCATTTAATGACAACAAAAAAAAAAGATAGGTACATCCATAAATAATATGTATCAGAAGCGTGTCGTTCATTTGCCCAAAGAAAGACTAAGTTTCTCTTTCTAACTATTCATTATAGCTTAAGATTAAAGAAAAAAAACAAATTATGCAAATAGATCTTGCAAATCGATTATATCAGCAAGGACTCCAGCAGCTGTTGTATCATTGCCTGCTCCTGCACCTTGGATCACCAGAGGCGACTTCTCATAACACCTACTGTATATCTCCACCTACAAAAGAGCCACATCTTTTTATGACTTCTCAAAAGTACAATTAGTGAGTGCAAACATACAGGCACAAAATGACTCTGTACCTGATTTAGTCCAGCCTGAATATTATGCAAACATTCAGGCCCAACCCGAACCAACCTGACCAGCCACAGTTAGCCAGGTGACCTGAATCAGGTCCCACTCAATTCCTAAACCTGACATTACCCTCTAAGACCAACTGACAACTTGAAAAAGAATCAACATCACTTATGTCAGAACTCAGAAATATGACCTAAATAACCAGTCCCGGAAGACAAAAGACCCAATCTGACCTGACAAGCCATCCCATACCTGATTAACTTCGTAACCTAAATATAGTAGAAATCTCAACACGAGAAGAGAATAGCATACCACATTGTCACTTCCTCTTAACCTTCCAAGTGCAGAATCTTTAGGGAGCTCCTGGATACCTACATTGCACCTGAAAGCAAATCCATTTTCAAAATTAATTTAGACAAGATAAACTGGAAGAGTCAAAGCAATGAAAAAGCAAAAGCAGTGAAGGTCAGAAGTGCCACCTTTTTTAATTTTGGGAAAATTAGGGCCTTACCTTTGAATCTTCAATTACATTTAAAATTGCTAGTCAAGTATACTATACAGTAACTTACCTTAAGTCTTGAATTACACATACATATCGAAGAACATTCCCCTTTAAAGAGGCTGTTGCGACTCTTTCTTTTAGTTTTTCATCTAAATGAGACAGACCCTTGGCAAGAAAATCCTCCGTTGACATTGAATCGGGACCGAATTCACTCGGATACAAGCTTTCTATCTACAGAAAGAAACCCAAGGAAACAAAGAACAGGTATCCTGATGTTAGACACAAATCCAAAAATAAGATTGATAGTGTCAGCATGGTTGTCTTGCAATATTATTAACCTTTATATCAGCCAAATTAATTCTCCAGCCAAGCAGTCTAGCAAGAATTAATCCCTGCGAATTTCAAATTGGAAATGTTACACTCACATCTTATTTTCGAGTATAGCATTTAGAATAAACTTCTGATTTTGAGACAGTCACAACTTAACATAGCAAATATATCTGTACTGTGAATGATATAATTGCAAAAACTATAAGATATAATGATGCTCAAAAGGAATATACTGAACCTTTCTAGCTATGTCCATTCCACTGAGGTCATCACGTGGATCTGCCAAAAAAAATTCCATCACATACATTTCAGTAAGCATTAAACTAAGATCGCGAATTTTATTTAAGAAAAACAGAACACCATAAGATTTATTAGTTACAACAAAGCAAAACAAAAACACTCATCAAAACAAACTTAAAAGATAAACAGACCATTATTTATTTGTCATATAACATCAAAACATCATGTAAAAGAAATATCTTATATAAGCCTCTAAAGCATGAAAAATATACCAGATAGCCCTTGTCTCCTAAGTTCTTTAAACAGCCCCAAATTATCACTCGAGTATTTTTTCTTATTGTATTTTCTTATTATTTATTTATTTTTTAAGAGGAAACTATCACTCTAGTATTACTTTAAAATATTCAAGGAACAGTTCTCTGGGTATCTGTTGAAGTAGATGAAGGGATAGCAAGACATAGGTTTTATTTCCAATATTTCATGGAATGCAGTATTTCAAATTTTCAGGGATATAATTAACAGATAATACTGTGCAGGGGTATAAGAATATTGACCTACACTCATTATGAAATCATAATCCAAACCTGGTTCGGTGTAGCCCAGACTCTTAGCAGCTCGAACAATTTCACTAAATGCCTTTCCATCTTCTAGTTCACTCATTACATAACCTAGTGTACCTATAAGCATTGGACTAGAGTGATTGATCAGGTAAAATAAATTAAAATCTTCTATTAACAGAATGTCAAAGCAGTAAATGAGTAACATAGTACCGCTTAAACTCCCAACAATACGAGAAATGGGATCGCCTGAGGATATAAGACGGGTTACTGATGCTATTACTGGAAGACCAGCACCAACCTGCAAATAAAAAATGTTTCTAACTAGTTATTTGTTTAATAATAATATTTTTTAAATGAAAAGAACAAAACACATTATGTGAATCCTTCTATTTTATATGCCACAGCAAGTATATAAACACAGTTCAACTTTTGAAAGAAAATGGATGTCAAACAACTCAAAGAGTTAAAGTCTGATAGAAATTCTTGTTTGCTTTATGGAGTGGTAATGCAATTTATACTATTTTCTTTTGAATATGCTCAAAGTTAAAACAGATAAAATCATCTTTCTAAAAGCTTACAGTTGATTCAAAACGGATTCGGCGAAAGTGAAAGGCTAGCTTTTCGAAATCCTCCTAAATACAAAGATATAATATATAAGAAAATAAAAAAGAAAAAATCACTTGGCTTAGAAAAAACCTAGAAATAAAAATCATACAATTGCACAAGTGAGTGGCTTCTTATTTGCAAGAATGACACAAGAGCCAAGGCTGGAAACATGTTTTAATACATCAATTGTCTCTGCACTTGCTGAGCAATCAACTACAGCTAAACCTGGCAATTATTAATTATAAGAGGATTAGATTGTAATATGAATTTATTATCATGAAAATCCAATATAATCATCGAATAACAATAATAAAGCCTACAGGATGTTTCTTCTGGATGTTTATTATCATGTCTAGAATGATTTTTTCTTGGACAAATTGTGCTATTCCAAGACCTTTGCAATAATCCGCCACAGCTTGAATTTGTCTATACTTCTTGGAAAATAATAGACTAATAATATTTGTTGGTAAAATTTAGGGTATAAAGAGATTATGTTTCCTTAGGTATGGGTACAGGGAAAGTAAGTATCCATATTGTTTCTAACTTAAACATAACCCTTCTACAAATATTGCAAAAAAAAAACGGCAAAAGGCAAATTCACAAAATAAGGGTCTTTTGACATTTGCAATTTAAGTTTCTTCTAACACCATTAAACACTTTTTTATTTCCTTTTAACACACAATGTTTGAGGATTTAAATATCTTCCAACTTATCCATCAACTCTCCAAAGTGTGTCAAAGTTAATTTTATTTTAAGATTGAAAGTTGAAATCAAACTGTTAGTTTGCTTTTAATTATTTCAATTTGGGTTTCTAAGAGATATGGTCAGTATTCATGGAATATAAATTCACACTTTTTTAATCTTGGATGTCATTTACAACTATTTCAAATATGTGCACATTACATGCAAACATGATAATATTTCAAGTATAATAAAATGCGTGTCATTTGCTGTGAACTCATTATATAAAGGTTTATCATAATTTCAGTAAACTTCTACAGAAACTTCACTTATATTTAGGTTTTATGGCCTTCTTTTCAGCTGACGCCACAACTTGTACATAAGCTAATCACGTGACTAACATATTTCACAAAAAAAATATTTTACCTGAACTTCAAGGTCAAAAGTATCATTGCAAAGTAGGTTAGCAAACAAGAAGGTATAACTACGAACCTGTAGTTCCACCAAGGCTACTAGCAGTAGCAACAATTTTTTCTACGGCTTCCTTTTCAGTGAATAATCGACAATGACCTGAAACCACACATATAAACAGTTATCAGGGAAAACTTGAAATTTTCTGTGCTGTTGACTGCCGTCCTCAGAAACTTGACATCTGTTCAAAGGCCCATCAAATTCATTACAATGTGTCAGCTATCCCTGAAAATGATTGAACACCATGGTCGGGCTTGCCAATTGATAGATCATAGTAGAACAAATATCAACATACACAAAACCAACTGAACTAATTCGTGTGCCTTTAACTCATTTGTGGGTCCAATCACTCAGTATTTAATTATCTAATGGGAGGGCCTAATTAAACTGAACCAGGTGGCTCAGCTAAACTAAACAACAAAACAAAACAAAAGTTTATTGGACAATTGGACAAAGCCAAAATCTGGGGGGCTTTGGGAGTTCCTTGCCGAAGAAAGAAAGTACCAATTACCGAAATAGGAGCTGAATTGTAAAAATATTGATTAACTTGTTTAGTGAGTAAAATGCATCTAATGGTAAACAAAAAAAAGTACCAAGATTAAGTGGGGATTTAAGGGGAGATCCTGCAGACTTGGCATGGCATATCGCCGCCAAAAATTCATCCTCCATCCCTGTCAGCATGATGTCATCTGACACCAGTAAAGATCTGCTATCAGATACACCCACCACTTTTATTACAATACCCTGTCAAATAAAAATGTTTACCAGATACTAAATGCCATCATAATATTTGTCATCTTTCCCGCAGATTTACTATTACCATAAAGAACCACTCTTATCACAATTTGAGACTTTTATGCCTTGAGTGGGCCCCTTTGACTACATTGGCTCTACATAATATGCTTTCATGATAGAAATGGAATTTCACTATTCAAAGGAATTCTTAGCTTCTTCAAAGGAAATGATTCAATAGTTCACCTTTGTCATGTTATTTGTGTTAATTAGACAACTAGAATGTGGTCAAAGATAACATTAGTCCCTAATTCTGTACTATAATACCTTCCTTTTCTAGTCATTAACGTTTCTCCCAAAATTAACTAGGACAAACAAGTGCATGTTTAGGCTAAAATGATATTAGAGAAGTTCTCTTCAATGGACTAAGTGCTGAATTGGCAACACTGCCTAGTTGTCTCTTTGAGAATTGAGAGAGGCATGGAGATAGGTATGGTACTTTAGCACATGGCACTCTATATATTAACTGTGTTCCTGAACAAAACCAAATAACTATCATAGTTTACAATAAATAAAAAATAATTATACATGTAGTAACTGGGAAGAGTTATTACAAACGGCAGGCAGCCATGAAATATGTGAAGGAAAGGTTGATGCTAAAGTTTAAGTTTACATGAACAAAATACCTAAAAATTTGATCTGGTTATGATGAGAAGCTACGAGGAACAAAACTTTTGCTTGGTTTTACCCTGGTTTTGACATTTGGCATTTCGATGTTAAATACCAATAAACTACAGTGTCTTAATTTGCAAAAAGCAAATAGATATTTTGGCAAAATCAAATGCTGAATTAGCGGCCACATTTAGAAAAAAAGAACAAAGAAGCTAAGAGAAGGAAAATATGACTACCTGTTTGTAGTGGATAGATCGGCAGGAGATGATGTGATGAAGGAGCTGGCGGCCGACGCCGCCGCATCCCAAGAGGATGATCGGTATGCTCTTCATCGATTCGGGCGATCGATCAAATATCCTTCCCAAGTTTTTGTTATCGGAAAAGAAAAAAAAAATATAAGATGGCTATCCACTGATAAATGAAATATCGGAGAGGGGCGGCGAACAGGAAACGTCGGCGTTCTTCCAAGTAAACAAACACTGGAGACTGGAGAGTATCAGTGTGTCACGAATGCGGGGTCACGACTGGGGGAACGATACTTTTTCTCTGGCGGTCTCTCTGTGTACATTGGTGTTGTGGATTCCGAGTGGAGTCCTGGAGCGAGTTCTGGACCGGATTTCTGCAAGGATGCTAAGGGCTAGGCCACGAAGAAATGGGAAGGAATTGCTCCACTGGTACGCTGTATTTAATCTGAAGGACCTATATTTAAACTTTTGCAATATTCGAGGGTTGTCCTGCAAATTTCTGTAATTTCTGTAACATGATCCTTGTTAGAGGGACCTATGTGAAAAAATAAAACTTAGACCATAACTTAAATCACAAACTCTAACCAACCAAAAAAATAACTTGAACCATAATTCAACTGTAAATCTCAATCAAATAACTAATATTAACCTCCCTTAATCGGCACCTCAACCAAACACTAGAGACCTTTTATGTTGCAGCTGGTTTGTTTCATAAATGGAGACTATCTAATATAGAGTCCCGCTAGTATGACATTAGTGTCATATGACACCAATTCCAAAATTTATTAAATAGACTTCAAACGACTAATTCAAACCGTTCAAACCGATTTACTATAAGATAGTACAAAAAAGAAATCGATTCTGTCCTACAATAACAAGTAACATGTGAACAAAGAAAAGTTGCATTTTCTAAACAACAATACATCATTTTCCTTCCAGCATTAACACATTCACTCGGGCAATTATCCTGGAGCAGATTAGTTCTATTCATTAAGAGCACAATGTTAAAGCTTTATACAAAATAGTAAATAAGTCCTAACATGGACATGCAAATGGACACAGCGTTCCATCAAAGGAGCTAGCGAATTAAGGCTAACCTAACTGAGAAAGTGAGACTAAATAACCCCTTTGTACACCACAGAAGCCTTTCTACTCTATTACTAACAGGCAGAGAAGGCTGACTCGGCAGCCTTTACAATCTCAGCATAATCAAAATGGAAGTTTCTGAAGGTCTTGCCAGGACGGTTATCAACTACTTTCTGTTCTGGCACCTTGGAAGTGGAACTCTCCGCTCCATCACCAATACCAGGTTTTGCTTTCCAAACCGTCGTGCCTGAAAAGATGTCAAGAAAGAATTTTTGACATTGTAAATTTGGTGCACCATGAGGGTACATCAAGGTCATTGAACCCAAAGCTTCTCATTCTGGATTTAAATATCATCTTTTAATCAAAAGAAAAATAAATAGGTATTTTTCAGTGTTTTGCTTGGAGGAGTAAGTGTTGCTAATGGGCACCTAATCGATATCAGGGCTATTTCATGGTGACAAGTTAAGAGCCCAAATAAAAAATATGCATAAAAAACAGTTTTATTTATTTATTTATTTACTTCCTGTTTGTTCCAACATTACAACCCGTCCAAAGAAAAATAAAAGAATAACGTACCTTTCACAGGTGGGTCTGATTTCCTAGCAATTAGAGCAGGTTCAGTGCTTAACCATGTTTGTAATGGCCTGAAAAGATGCAATAAGAGAGTAACTACAAGCAAAAAAACAAATGAAGGGATGCCTCCACAAAACAGAAAATATTGAAAATGTATTATTACATCATTCATATCATAAACATGAGGTACACTGAAGAAAGATAAACCCACAAAAAAGATAATGGACAAAAGAACATTTAAAATTAACACGGGAAAGTATACTAACTTCAAGAAAGGAGCGACCATGTAAAGCTTCAGGCCGTTTACGGAGCGAGTTATCATCTCATCACAAGCTGGTACAAGTTCGTCCAGTCTATGCCATGCTATTTCCTTTAACATTTGCATAAAAGATCATTTAATATAAACTAGAAGATTACAAATTGCTCAATTTAATTTAAATTTTAACCAGAATTCTGTTAGTTCGAACCAAACGGCCTTAACCAAACACTGAACTCCGAAAATTGCATTCAATTTTTCGGCGCAGCAATTCAATGTGTGCTGTAATTTGTACTGATTTGTTTTAAATACTGCATATATTTGATTCTGTGGGTCTTTTGGTTTAACTCGAAGAAAGATCTACTAATTTTGGAGCTCGACCTACTGAATATAAACTGATCATGAAAAAAAGTATTTTATATTTTTCATTACACTCCTGATGACCATAACCTATAAGTACAAAAAGGCAATGAGAGAATGAGAGAAAAGGCATGCATACACTTATCTCCTTTTTGGTTTGAGGGGCGAATGCAGTATTTGCACGAACAGACGGTATGATAAAAAGACGAAGCCTTTGTGTGCCAAGGTGTGTTTCTAGATGATCTCCCACTTTCAAAAGACCTCTAAGGTCAAATCCTGTTTCCTCCTCAACCTACAAAAAAGAATAATATATTGGAAGAATTCACTTAAAATGACAATGCGCAACTCAGACTAGAGCAACCAAAACAAACTACACAAAACCTATAAGACCATGACAAGAATGTCCAGATATCTTTCAAGAAATGGAGCAGAATTAAATTTAGACACATTTTGTTATTGAATACTGTTATAAGCCGTTTGCATTTCAATGCCAATTTAACACTTTATTTACGCTCTCATATAAAAGTTTACAAAACACATGTACTGTTGCATCAGTTCAGTCAGTATACAAGATCACAAAATCAATAACTCGACAATATGAAGACAATGCGGAACCCTCAAAAAAGTTGAAATCATAAAATAAGCCCTATGAAAGGAAACTGCTGCTTCAACCCAAAACAACTGAAAGTCTCTCTAAGCATTTTTAAATTTCAAACACTTACTTCTCTTATAGCAACATGATCATCTTCCTCATCTTTGCCTCTTTTACCTCGAGGGAAACTCCAACAAGACCCTGCCTTCCATCCTTTCACTAGCAAACACTATAAAAACAAGTAGATAATAAATTGTTAACTTTTATGTGCTTTGAAATTTTAAATTTTCAATCCTTGCCTGAATGACAACTATAAAGGAGCAGTGAGGAAATTTGGTAAAACTAAAACTAGCACCAATTCCTCCTGAACCAGGAACTATAAATTTGATAATTGGGCGGTCAAATCTAAAATAAGTTCATTTAGCTATGAAAACCTCAGGTATGCCACTACTAGACATCACATTATCACATACAACCCTACAAAGCATGAAATATTTACATAACAATCTCACATGTCTTTTTCAAAAAGGAAATGTGCACTATACCACATTGACCCTAATCTTCATGATTTTCTTTAGAATCGTCAACAATACCCCTTACCCTTCCTCCTTTATGCAGAGACAAAAGGTAAGCAAAAAGGAGTTCGGGATCTTTCAGAGTAGATGGGATGAGGAATACTAGGGACATAATTTATGGTTCTTTATGGGAATATGACATATTCCTCGTGCTCCCAAGGGTGTATACATGACATTTTACAGCGTAACATAAAATTATGCATCTTAATTCACTACTTAAACTGCTCACCACAAGTAAGAATAGCTCTGGCTATGGACCTATTTAAAAATATTTAACCATGTTTCTAATCACTAGCTCTTTGGTAACATTGCGAAATGCACCTAATTGAAGTATTTTTCCTGTGCAGATTATATTCAATCACAAGATCTGGTTTGTTTTAATTTGCACCATTATGTCTAACATCATAACATGACAAAACTCTTTATTCCAGGTTAATTTAGATTTAGAGGTCCCCATAATAGGAATTATCAACATCTAACAGGAAATACATTTTTCAATTTCATTAATTAAAAGTGAGGTGTTATTAACAAATATTTTAAACAAAATTTGGTCTCAGAAGCAGCGTGAAGATATTGAGAATTATCTGCCAATATAACAAAATTCTAGTGCTTATTAGGGAAAAAGAATCTTGAAAAATAAAATCAGATTTTATTTAGTAGACATACTCTCTCATTAGTATCATCCAAAATAATGGCTCCAGAAACGGGAATTGAGAATTTGTAGTCTGTAAATTCTCTGTGGATGTCATCAAGATATCTAATGTATGGCCTCAACTGAGCACAATTGTTGAACACTGTAAACAAAAGTAAAAATAAGGACATATGGATGAGATCAACAGGTCAATTAAACGGATAATGCAAAAACAACCAATGGCATTGTACTCTGGTATGGCGTGATAGTATCAGCCTATTTTTCACTGCACAAGAAAACATCAAAACACCTTCCATTTCCCTGCCAATTGAGAAAATCCCATGCGCCACTCTAAAGCATTATAAATCTTTTTGCACCCACCTATTGTTTCTTAATTGTTAGAGAGATTTACAAATGGTCAGGAAATGCTAACCTTTGAGCATCTTCTGAAGCAAAATGCAAAAAGAAATATTTCCCAAGTTTATAGGGTTTATGTGATAGTCTTCCTTTTGTGGATATATGTTTTGGCATTTTGCAGGGTTAGCAGAGAATACATGAAATCACACATGTTTTGGAGTTATTAGCACATATGGATGGTTTTGCATCTGTTACGATGCCAAATAGCTTCAACTAATGGCATTGTACTGGTATGGGGACATATAAATGAGATCAACAGGTCAATTAAACAGATAATGCAAAAACAACCAATGGCATTGTACTGGTATGGCGTGATAGTATCAGCCTATTTTTCACTGCACAAGAAAACATCAAAACACCTTCCATTTCCCTGCCAATTGAGAAAATCCCATGCGCCCCTCTAAAGCATTATAAATCTTTTTGCACCCACCTATTGTTTCTTAATTGTTAGAGAGATTTACAAATGGTCAGGAAATGCTAACCTTTGAGCATCTTCTGAAGCAAAATGCAAAAAGAAATATTTCCCAAGTTTATAGGGTTTATGTGATAGTCTTCCTTTTGTGGATATATGTTTTGGCATTTTGCAGGGTTAGCAGAGAATACATGAAATCACACATGTTTTGGAGTTATTAGCACATATGGATGGTTTTGCATCTGTTATGATGCCAAATAGCTTCAACTAAGAAGCTCAAACAGAAGATGTTTTTAAAAAAAATTAAAGTTGATCTCAGCTAAACCACCAAAACACATACTGTAGCTCATATGAAGGTCCCTTAGTATGTTTGAGTCAAAAATAATAGATTGGAAACATATTGATAGCACTTCAGCATGAAATGGCACCGTTGTGTGCCCTTTTCAGTGAATTTTTCCAATCAGCACCTCGATTTTTTTAGAACAATTGAGCTCCCAAATAGCACCAATTTAATGACTCGAAGAAGAAAACAGGAAATACAAGAAAAGAAAAGGGAGGAATAAGGTTGAATTATGATCAGATTTATAGGTTTAGAGACAGAGAAAGAACAATACTTAAGACGGTGAACTCCTTAAAGGAGAGTGATCTAAGAGAAGGATTTTGTTCAACCGAGTTGTCTTCGTAAAACCAATGCGCCTGTTCCATTAAAAAAAGGATTCGCTCGAAGGATTCCAGATCTTCTTTAGGTACATTCAACAAAAATCGGCTGGAAAAATAAGAAGCAAACAAATGCAGTAAGTAATTATTTGAGTATAGTATAGGCATAATCTGGTCAAAATGGGTCGACCATGTCAACCCACTTATAAATCGAATCAGGTCCGGGGATGGTATATTGGTATAACCCAACACAGAATTAGAGCCAGGAAAAACCAACAAAGGTAAATATCAAATTATTTCAGCCATAATCAATTAAAAAGATACAAAGCAAAAGAAATCAAATAGATACAAAAGAAAAGGTAGGTACAATATACCTGCACAGATCGTCTAGGAGTTCCTGAGAGGGGAGGCCTTTTGAGTTTGCACGGGTATTTCCAACCATTGCTCAAATTGTGAGTATTTACAAATGTTTCAAGAAGGAAAGCTTCTGTCGATTAGAAAAGCTCTTATCAGTACTCATGTTACCATTAATTACGACTTTTAACAGAAAACAGCACCTTTTTTAAGCCTTCTAAAGAATTCCAGTGAATAACTGAATTTGTTCAGTTCGGGAACGAACAATCAAATTCTTTTAACACTGAAGACTAGAAAAACCGAACGGAAAAGAAGAGAATCACCGATTTTCTTGAATCGAGTCGCTTCCTTCACAACAAAATAGGGGAACCTCGATGAAAAGGAGAATTGGAAGAAGTAATACCTGATATTACCAGATCGACGGTGAAGAAGCGGAGTTAGTGTAATCCCTGCGGCGATCAAAAACAGAGAAAACAAAAGGAGACGAAGGTAGAGCAGCAGATGGATGACGATGGTCGAGATTGCGGGGTATCGGGCGCGCTGGGATTAACGGGTTCGCCAGTTCGGCACCTTCAATAGAGATGCTTTGAGAGTTGAGACCAGGCTTCTAAATAGCTAGCTATATAGCTTTTTTGGACCCTAAAAGCTATGGCGCTATGGGGAATATATAGCTAGCTATCGGCGCTATAGTTAGCTATAGCTAGCTACTTAGTGCAATTGCTTATTTTTTTTAACTATACCGCTATAATCGCTATTTAAACCATTGGTTGAGACTATTCCGATTCCAGTTTGTTTCTTTCTACTTTCTACTGTTTTTTTTTTTTTTTGAAGAAATACTTTCTAGTTTCTACTGTTATCCACATAGTCGTACGGAGATGGCAAAAAAAAGCGAGAATTTCATGTATACCCTTTAAAAACATCGAAATTAAATCTTTTTGTTCTAAAATTCATAATATCATATTTACCTTTCTAAATTTTGAAAACTATTTTGTCTTATGACTAATCAGTTTCTGAGGACAAATAATTTATTTCTCTACTTGTGACGTATACATTATAGTATGTAAATATATGCTTATATGTGCATCACAAGTAAAAAAATAAACAATTTGCTCTCCTAAATGACTAATTAAAAGTCTAAATATTTCTCTGAAATATACAATATTTTTTTTATTTTCTAATAAAGAATAAAAATTGATACTTTATAAATTTAAAATAAATTAAGTTTGTGAATGTTTTAAATTTAGATGGATAAATATGATATTATGAATTTTAGGTGAAGAAATGTGTAATTTTGAGATTTTTGAGGAGGTCATGAAACCCTCCCAAAATAAAAATAGTAGCACGGACTATTTTACCGTCGGAGACTATTGAGTTCGATGGAATGGTCAGATCGGATTTCTATTGATAGTCTAGATTAAATCAATGTATTATTTATTACTAGTATTGTGTTCGTGTATTGTAACGGAAATATATTATAAAAAAATATAAAAAACTCATACAAAATGGTATATTTTTATAAAGAAATTTAGACTAAAAACAAATAATATTTCTTAAATGACATCTATATGTAAATAAAATTTCTTAAATGACATATTAAATGACATATATTTTTTTATCTTTTCGACATATTTTCATAAAAAAATCTCAAACAAAATGTTATATTTAACATTCCTTAAATGATATAAAACAATATAAAGAAATGAAGACATGACCAATCAATTATCAATCAATTCAAAAATTTCTTAAATGACATTTAAAAAATAGAAAAAAAAAATATAACCAATTAAAAAGATGATACAATTTATATGTGAAAAGTACGTGTAGTGAGTACATGTCTAAATAAATTTAGACTTCTACATGTAAAAAAACATTAAAAAAAAATGTATAGAATCAGAATATTTGATCGGAGAGTTGATGTTCAATCCAAAATTTAATCTTTTAATTAAAATCGTTGGTGAATCAGAACATTACGTGCTTAATATAAGAATAGAGATACCATCTCCGTGTAATGTGCTTAATATAAGAATGGAGATAGATCAACTTTAGAAAATGCATGGATAACTCATTTTGACACAATTGGAAAAGAAAAAGAAAATTATATTTTTACATTAAAATGATAAAAATGACTATATTAAAATTTTATAAAATTTATTAATTGACCACTTGATTTTATACTAAATGAATTCGAAATTTTATAAATTTTATATATATGCATTACTTATAAAGTATTTTGGTCGAATTTTTCGTTTGAAATCAATTTAATAAGTCGTTGGATCCCGTAACATCACATATCACTATATATGCATAGGACCGTAACCCGACTCTATATATACTCACACATTTCTTACTTCAACGCAGCCTTATAAAAAAATTTATTTAAGAAGTATTATTCCGCAATAAAGCACTGATTCAGATCTTTTTCAGAAAAAATAACCCTTCTAAATAAATTCGGGTCTTATTTCGATAGTTCTATGGTTCTAAACGCACACAAATTCCCTTCTCCTAACTCCGAATCCATATCCTGTGTATTAACACACCGTACCCGGCTGTTCTGAATATTTTACGCTCCTCCTCCTCGGCTATCAAGGTCAATGGAACCCAAACCAGGTATTTTACACACAGGAGAGGTCTCCGTCAGGGGACCCCCTCTCACCTCTCCTTTTTATCCTAACTGCGGACTCCTTAACGATATTTCTCAAAAATGCGGTACCGCTCATCCTCTCCAGTCTGCTTGCTGCCGGAAATTATCCAATATGCGGATGACACATTGATCATTAGTGAGGCCCACCTGGCCACTCTAAAGATAATTGCAGCGGTTCTGACCATATACACAGAGCTCTCAGGCCTTAAACTGAACCCCGGAAAATCTTCCTTCGTCCCAATTACATTACCCCTGAGCTATACTGAAACATTGCGTTCCATCCTTAATGCCACACCCTCTCAACTACCTATCACATATCTGGGCCTTCCACTGATGTTGGGGACTCCACGAAAGGCACATTTCTAACCAATGCTGATGTCAATCCAAAATAAACTTGCAAGTTGGCATGCGGGATTTTTATCCTATGGAGGAAGAATCACACTCGTCAAAGCAGTACTATCGGCGATGCCACTCCACTTTATGCAGGCACTCAAAATCCCGGTGGGAGTGATGAAAGTCATAGACAGGATGCGAAGGAATTTCTTATGGAAAGGCAACGATCCGTGCAAGGGAATCAACTGCCTGGTAAATTGGGAGACGGTTTGCATGCTCAAAGAAAACGGGGGATTGGGCATCACTAATCTTCCGGCACAAAATGATGCCCTCCTAACAAAATGGCTTTGGGAACTCGAACATAAACCGGCAAGATTGTGGGCGACGACTCTTCACAGACTCTACGGAGTCACACAGGCATCGCAGATACAGGCGTATGCGGATGATTCGGCGTTTCTGAAAGTTCTTACTTCCTTCGTTCCGTTTTACCGTTGCTCGGTGGAATCGACAAACGGCCTGGTCTGGCGTTGGTCTACAACGGATGTTTTCACCTGTGCATCAGCTTACAAAACAATCAGTCAAAGGGGTGTTCTATCCCACGACTACCAATTCCTATGGAAAACAAAATTGTAGCAAAATTTTGACTCAGGAGGTACTGCAGGGACGGGGCTGTATGGTACAGTCGGGTTGCCACCTATGCAATTCACTGGCAACTGAGACAACCAACCATATCATGTGGTCATGCTCTTATGCAAGACGTTTCTGGGGGGCGTTTTTCGCACACTATAATTTTTCTTTTCAGAGGGCAACAAATTTACAGGACGCCTGGAAACTGGCGAAGCCGGGTGCATCAAGGAGATCACGGGAGTTGTCAAATGTCCTCTGGGCGGCTGGAGCCTGGGCTTTGTGGAGAGAGAGAAACAGAAGGCTCTTCTCAAATAAGCGTAAACCGGTTATTATCTTAGTAAATGACACAACAATCGAAGTGGCTTTTTGGTTGCAGAGCGGTTGAACACAGGAAAGGGGGCATTACAGGACACGGGGGGTCCTTTTGCGCCTTGTTGGCAACTATTACAGCGAGATAGTGATTTCTTCTGATATTTCCTGTTTTAATTTTTTTTTATAAGTCAGATTGCCTATCAAGGCTGATTTGGCTCTTTTTTAGGTTTGATGTATATAACTCTTTTATTAATACCAATTCAAAAGTTGGCAGTACTTCACCGCCAACCTTCAAAAAAAAAAAAAAACACACCGTATCGTGCTATCAAAATTCAGACCAATTCAATTTACATCTATAACGTATTGAACATGTGGATTTTAATTAGAATTCAGACCAATCCGATCTACGTCTATAACACACGGAGCCTGTGGATCTTAATCAGACAGTCCAATATTTTAACTCAAAATTTGAGTTAACTCAGAGGATACGAATTCCCAACCCCCGCCGTAAAATAAATTTCGTGTGGGTTTGGTTCAAATAATTTATTTAATAAAACATTATATGAGCTTGGTTCAGATAATTTAAAGCAGAACACTGAATCAAATAATAATTGTAGCGCACATGTCATTGTCACAGTCGACAGCATTTAATTTAAACTAAGCTTATGCAAAATGGAACATGTTTTGCCGAAATTTTTATTAATACCCTAAAAAAATAGAAAATCTGCCCTCCATTATAAAATATTTTCCAAAATAACCTAAACGCCTCATGTTTAGACGGTCAACTCCCCATACCAAACCTCCCCACTGTGGGGGCGGTCAACTCTCTATACCAAACCGCCTCATGTTTGGACGGTTTGGTCTGTGTCCTATTATTATTTTTTAAATGTTATATTACGGGAAATTTTACAAAATGACCTACCTCTGAAAAAAGTTGGACAAAATACCCTCTCTTCAAATTTTTTGACAAAATAACATTGTGGGACCCACCAAATAAAAAAAATTCCTCTCCTCAGGTTACTCCTTATTTCCCAGTCTTTTCCCCTGTGGGACCCTCTTTGACCTTTTTACAGTCGTTTACAAAAGAACATTATTTAATTTCAATTTTCTTCCATTCGCAAGTGATTAAGGCTAAGTTTCATGAAAGTACAACTTAATAACTAGATGAAAAATAGAGGTATAAGTGAGAGCGCTGATGCCATAATCAGCCATAATTTTTGGTCTAACAAATTATCTTATTAATCGTAATTTTCTTTTTTGAGAAAAAAAATACAAAGTGGATCGTCGATTCAGCATCATTCTGACACATCACGCATCTGCTGGGCAGAACCCATCCCCTTCTTCTCAAGATTTCGCATGTCAGTATTAATGGTAATTTTAAACTTAACAAACAATGAATTTATACTAGCAATATTGTTTGTTTAAGAAGTAATATTTTATCAATGGATCCGCCTAGCTCTCTCCCGTGAACAATCCCCCGTTTCATCCCCCGTCAGTTGCATTAATTAAAGTAGTTAGTTAATTAGAATTTATAACTGTCAGTGTTTTTAGGAATTTGCAGAAGTATTCATATGTAGCACAACTAGTATTCATCCATCTATATGAAGGTATTCACATTTGCAATAGAAACATATTTGGATATATTACAACAAGAAAGTAGGGGACAAACAACACGTGTGGGGAACCGTACAACTGTCAGAGCATTAATTAAGTGGGGGACCGCATAACCGTCAGCGCATTAATTAAGTGGGGGGACTTCTAACTACCTTCAGCTCATTTTAGAAATTTGCAAAAAAAATATTCATCTGTAACACAACTAGCATTCATCCATCTATATAAATGTATTCATCTTTGCAATAGAAGCATATTTGGACACATCAATCACTCATCTTTTACACGTTTTTAGAGGTGGATTTTTTTTTCTCCGTTCAATCTAACCAATATTTCTGACGATCTGTGAGGAATTTTGCAAATCTAAAACCACGAATGTCTTCTACACAATTTTCTCTTTCAAATGAGATCCATGATGACATACTTTCGAGTTGTCCGTTGCACAAGTATTCACACCTCGTCATGCAAGTATTCATCCCGCATTAAGCAAGTATTCATCCTCATCGTGTAAGTGTAAATAGTTAATGTACCAAGAGTATTACAAACATATGTGCATACCAAACAAATAAAAAGTATTCATCCATAAGATATCAAGTATTCATCCATAAACGTTGAAGTATTCATCTCTAAAACATTAAGTATTCATCCGTATGTACTTAGTACGCACTGTTCTAATTCACCATTAATGAAGCTTTGTTCTTTGCAAATAACTCGGATCTGACCCGGCGGAGACAGATCTGATCCGGCGGTCGACAGTGGTGGATCTACTCCGGCGGAGGCGGAGGTGGGAGGTGGGAGACGTAGGTGAGAGACGGAGGTGGAGGTGGGAGAGGGAGGCCGAGAGGGAGAGGTGGGAGAGGCGGGCGGAGGCGCAGAGGGAGAGGCGGGCGGAGGTGGAGGCGGAGGTGGAGAGGGAGAGGTGGGAGAGGTGGGAGAGGAAGGGAGAAAGAGGAAAGAAATAAATGGAGAAAATTGGATAATTAATTTGTAGGGCCATTAGGTAGTTAGAATTTTGAATTATAGTTAGAAAAGTTAGTTAGTTAGTTGGAGGATAAAATGGGACATGGATAGATGGGGGAAGATATAATTACCCTTTATCAATATAGAAAAATTCTATCTAACCTGGACTCGAATAAGACAAGATCATATATATTTAAAAAATCAAATTAATACGAATCCAATCCAACCTGAGATTGACTCAAATCCATATCTATCCAAAACTGCTTCATCGAATCCAACTTGTATCTGAAGTAAGAAAATGATCTAAAGTTGAATAATTTAAAATCTGATGCGATGAGAAATCAATATATAATTTGTGACCAGATGATCAAAACTTCATTAAATTCTAAACCAAGCTTGAAAACTCTTCCAACCTGATTAGAATTCAAATCTAAGCTAACTTGAACCCCAATTTGATGCTAGAACATAACTGAATGACGCATGTTGTGAAATTCGACATAACCCATCGATAAAGGTTTTGTCACACCGATCGTGTGTGAGACCAAGAGAAGCGACAGAGGCAACAGGGTCTAGAGCGAGAGTGCACGACAGAAAACCTCATAGTGGCTCAGAGAGAGGGGAACATGTACACGCAGGAGAAATCACCCTGGGGAAGAGAGAGAGGAGGTGATAAGGAGAGAAAGGGGGCGGTCTTCCATTGTTGTCTCTAACTCTTAATAGAGGGAAGTGGTCTGAGTTTCTGACGAAGGAAGAATAAATAGGTCTAACAGAGAAAAGAATGCAACGATTATTATTCGTTAGATTATACGGACGTTGAACATTGATGAACTAAAATTTTGTGTTTATCTCATAAAGAGGGAAGGGAGGGAAACGAAATATGAGACCCACGGGGTTATTTTGTCAAGAAATTTTGAAGAGCACTTTTTTCAGAGGTGGGTCATAATGTAAAATTTTCCGTTGTATTACTATATTTATGTTAAAATTTTGTTATAATATTTTAATTTACTATTATAATTTTGATAATAATTTATGGTTATATTTTATAATTAACGATCACAGTTTTATTTGTTATAATTTTATTGTAGTTTTATTTGTTATAACTTTTATAATAATTTATGGTTATAATTTTATAATTGACGATTATAATTTTATTTGTTGTAATGTTTTATAATTTGTTATGATTTTATTGTAGTTTTATTTGTTATAATTTTGTTTAATGTTATAAATTGGTTTTGTTCGACTAAATAAACAACAAAACTAAATAATTTAAATGGTAAGTCTACAACATAAAATCTAACAATCCAAACATGAAATATAACAATCCAAACATAAAATACTACAAATTCATCTAACTAAAAAAAACATAAAAAACCTAACAACGACGGCGTCAACCAGGGAGATCCAACCTAGCAGGTGGACAACGGTTCCTGGGCGGCAGCTGATACCCCAACTGAATCTCCTCCTCCTCTTGATCATCCACATGCATCGGTTCCTGGATCTCCGACACCGCACTGGCCGCCCATGGATCCTCCTCCTGCAAAGATAATTGTGTACGACGGACCAAGGCGCTGATCCAAAGGCGCTTCAGAAGAAGAAAAAGAAGAAGGGGAGGAGGATGAGTTCCAGTATTCTGGGTACGTCTAGCGTCGCTCTATATTTACTTCTCCCAGCGTCCGATAGCCCTCGATACCACTGACAAAGAGGCAGTGAAGAGATAACCATAAACATTTGGAAATTAAAATGTGTTCTAAACTCAACAATAATAACAATTATTTATGTTGATTATTTTACATTGCAGGTATATTAGGGCGTTTGTGATGGACTTATGTGGTAGCGTCATGTTCGTGGATTCCAGTGGTGACGCAGTCCCGATTATGTTCCTCTCTCTGCTGAAGGACATTGAGAGGCCATCGAGGTGGAACTGGGGTGGAGCTGTGATCGCCCACTTATACAGAGGCTTGTGTCATGCTTGTCTGGTAAGTCTCTACTAATTTTGTAATTTTTGTATTACAAATATTAGGGTTGAATAAGTACCAAAATTGCACCTACTGTAAATAATTCAGGTGAAGAATAAGCAAATTGCCGGGCCACTTCTTCTACTCCAGCAGTGGTCGTGGTTGATGGACCAAAATGGTACTACTTACTTTTAAAGATTTATAAATCCTAATTTCTACTTACGTTCAGATCACAAGCGCATGATCCTACCGTGTAGTATAATTGGGGTGTCAATCCACAGGGATAGTGTATTAGATTATAAACACTTTTCACTAGTCTAGGTTCTCGGGGGGTTTTTAAAACAGGGTTCAATACCCTAAAGGTTTGATGCGGTGGCGCTAATTGTGCTAAGGTTAGAGTTAAACAGTAAATAGAGTTTCTCTAGGATCAGGTGCTCTCCTTCTTAATTATGCAAAGTATAAATTTCGACGTCTCTCTACCCCGCATGCGGCACTGTCACTATCGCATGCGGCATAGATTGTCCCACAGCTACCCGCATGCGGCACTGTCACTACCCCGCAAGGCTTGCTGGGTTTTTGCTTATGCGACTTGAAAGGTTTTCCGATCTTGCGATCGGCTTTTGGGCTATCAATTCTAAGTATTCTAGGCATGCAATTATCTTTCTCACACAAACACAATTGATCATTTCCTATTCTACCCCACAATTAAATATCCCAAAGACCCTACCTAATCTAGGTGTTTCCTATTATAATCTAAATGTACAATTTACGCTATCCTGCTAAGGGAGCCCACTGGGTTCTAACATTAGTCTTTGAACCGCTGCCAAGCCTCATTAGCCGAAGTATCTATAGTACTTACATGCATTATCCCACTCACACCGGCAGGGGCGGATCTAGGATTTCTGTCAGGGTAGGGCAAAAAAAATAACTATGCAGGGTCCGGTAGCTAATCGGATCTAAACATATTAGCTAATAGAATACTAAATAAAAAATAATTAATATGACAAAAAAAAAATTCGAATCTAAGCATGACATACATATAAGAAGTTCGCTAATATTATCCGTGTGTAACCGTGTGTTAACCTCTAACATGTATATGAAATAAATAAATGGAAAAAAAAGAAAGATAAAAATGTAAAGCAACTAGCAAGAAATGGAGGCATCCAGTAATTGATGACCAGTGAAGAAGAAATAGCAAAAGGAAAGAGAAAAAAAAAGGGGAGGTGCGTATCACAGCTGTTGCCCACCCCTTCCTCTCTCTTATTTAATTTTATTCGGGCCCACATATCCGAGCCAATCAGGGTCATTTATTTCTTTCTTTTTCGTGCTACGTGCGGTTTATGAAAACTGAGAAGTGTAAATATCTTGGCTCATGTGTTCCATATTCATGCTGATGAATCGTCCCTTCTTCTCCAAAAAATTATTCAAAAAATTAACAAAAATCATGATAAATGAAAAATCACAGAGGAGAAAAGGGAGAGCACGAAATTGATTGTCAACAGGGTAGGGCATTTGTTTTTTCCAGGGTAGGACAAGAGCCCAAAACTCAGTACTTCAAAACTAATTTCGAAAATTCAGGGTAGGGCAACTGCCCTACCCTGCAGTATGCTGGATCCGCCCCTGCACACCGGGATGCAATGACTAAGCACCTATTGGTATGTGGAGGGTCATTGGCATATAGTAGACAGAACTATGTATGCAAGGACTTAATAAAAAAAAATTTAAATAATAAAGAAAACTCAAATTAACATAAACAAAACACAAAATATGATTTATGTAAAAAGAAAAAAAAGAAATGAAAGTTAGTTGGTGTTGCAACGGAGAGGAAATAAGGAATCATATCTATGTTGTTATTGTCCCAAAAATGTTCCAATTCTAATTTCACATTAATAACGTAAATTTTATATTTCAAAAGCTATTAAGACGTGCTATTTCTGCTCTGTGTCATGAAGAATGCATGTATGGAAACAAAATGTGAAACTTCAGTTTCTTTCGTACAAGCTTAAAAAGAGAAACACTCAATGCATCTTGAATGAAACAAACTTTAAATTTTGCAATATCAAACTTGCAAGAAGTGATCCTGATTTAGAATAAAATCAACAAATTAACTTACGGCGGTGATATTAACATCATGTTTTCTTTTATTAACACAACATCTTCAAATATTTGAATTGGATGGACAATTTTGTCCCCTCATAAATATTACTGTAGCTGTCATATCTTTTTTTTTTGTAATGTAATTATATGGTATGGTCATTTATTTTTTAAGGTCGTATAATCATTTATTACTTGGTTGATTTTCATAATTGTTAGATCTTCTCTTATTATTTTCTAAACCTTTCAAAAGAGGAGAAAAAAATAAAAAATATCAAGCATTGAGCGACAGGAGAATAAACTAATATATTATCTTACTCTTTATTATTTTTGATAAATTCAATAAATAATATGGTATATGTATTTTTATTGATCCAGACAAACACAACTATATTGCTTGAGGTTTTTTTTTAATTATTTTTGTAGTTATGTACTTTTAAATATATGTGTGTTTAAATAAAATTGAATGAAACATTATAATTTCTGTTTTGCGGTTATTTGAATTAAACAGATGAAGAAGATGATAATATGATTAGACGAGATTGAAATTCAGTAATTCAATAATAGTGTTGAAAAATTGGAACAATTGCTTTTGTGGTGAAGAAAATTGAAGGGTCATATACTAAATATGAAATAGTAGTCTAATGATTTTATTGTTTAATTCTTGTACTTTTACTATAAGACCCTATTATATATATAGTAATAGATCTATGATTTTGATTTTCTCAAAAGAAAAATTAACTAGGAAGGAAAAAATAGTGGACATTAATATAAGAGAAAGATTAAATTTTAAAAGGAAATAATTAATGAAGGACAAATTTGTCTAAACAATTAAAATATTTGAAAGTGTTGTGTCAATAAAAAAAATTAGTGTTGTTAATATCAGCACCGATTAACTTAATTGCAAGAATCATTCATGATTTACAATAAAACCAACAATTCAAATTTGTAGTTCAAACCAAAAGTACATCGATCTTGAGGTGTACAAATATTCACCGACCAGACCTGATTTTACCTAAATTTTAGGATCACTCTCTTCATTTTTAGGAATTGTCTCCTATATATTTTACCTAATTCAAAGGACTTATTTGAGACTTGAGAGCTCCCTTGCCATGTTATAAATCTATTTGTCTCAAAGTTCAGGAAACTCAAGTGTCTCAACTAAAGCATGGAACTAAGTCTCTTGCTCATTGCACTAACCATATTCCTTCTCTTCGCCCTCTCTAAGCTATTTTTACCATCATACAATACTCCCCTGCCGCCGGGCCCCACCCCAATACCGATAATCGGAAACCTACTCGACTTGGATGACCAACCACACAGTTCGTTTGCCAATCTCGCAAAGGTCTATGGTCCTATCATGTCTCTCAAACTTGGTCTTACCACCGCCATTGTCGTCTCGTCACCTGAGATTGCACGTGAGGTCCTACAAAAGAAGGATGCATTTTTCTCTGCCCGATCAATACCCGATTCAATGCGCGCTTATAACCATCATGATGCTTCGATGTTTTTCCTTCCAAGCACGTCTCCTCTATGGAGACGCAATCGTGCCATTTGTGCCACCAATCTCTTCTCGGTAGGTAGCCTTGAAACAACTAGAGAGATTAGGGCACAAAAGGCATATGATATTATAAAAAGTTTTCGTAAAAGAGCAGGCCATCCTATATGCATTGGCGAAGTAATTTTTGACGGAATGCTTAATATGATCTCTAATGTACTATTCTCACAAGATGTGGTTGATATCAACTCCGAGTCACGGCAAGAGTTCAAAGAGTTGATTAAGGAATCCATCAATGAAAACCTAAAATCTAATGTCTCTGATTTCTTTCCTTTTCTAAGATTTCTTGATCTACAAGGTAGGCGGCGCAATGCTACCAGCTACTTTAGACAATATTATAAGTTTTTTGATGTTATTATAGACGCTCGCTTACAATACAGGAGTATAAATCGAAAAAACTATGGTGATTTCTTAGATTCCTTGCTCGATTTATTTGAGGAATCAAAGATTACTCGGCGAGAAATTCAAGTACTTCTTACGGTAATTTATCTTATTTCTTTTAACACTGAGTACATTTATTTCAGAGATTAACAGCTTATCACTTAGGGTATTCACAACATTGCATTCATAAAAGGTAAATCATTTCCTCAACAGGAAATTTTTGGGGCTGGAAGTGAAACAACCTCTGTAACAGTGGAATGGGCAATGAGCGAACTTCTCCACAACCCTGTTGCCATGGCAAAAGCTCAAGCCGAAGTGCGGGAGGCTTTTGCATCACAAACTTTGGCGGAACCAGATATAATCAATCTTTCATACCTCCAAGCAGTGATTAAAGAGGTATTGAGATTACATCCACCGGGACCATTATTGCTTCATAAGGCCATGGAAGCAGGAATTGACCTTGTTGGGTACAGAGTGCCGAAAGGAGCGAAGGTGTTAGTAAACGCATGGGCTATCGGGCGGGACCAACACGTATGGAACAAACCAGATGTGTTTATGCCTGAGAGATTCTTGGAGAAACAAATCAGCTTTCATGAGAGAGATTTTGAGTTCATCCCGTTTGGATCTGGCAAGAAAATATGTCCCGGGTTGCCTTTTGCTGTAAGGGTGGTGCCTTTCGTCCTTGCTTTAATGCTTGCCGAGTTCGATTGGATGCTTCCTGATGGAATGGAACCTAAAGATGTAAATGTCACAGAAAAGTTTACATCCGTGCTCGAGCTCGCTGTTCCCCTCCGTGTAGTGCCCATTCCAGTATATAACTGACATATTTAACATTACTTGATCTTGTAAATATTTAGCTATTATAGTATTATTGTTGAAAATATTATTGACAAATAGTAGTTGGTATTTTGGATATATTAACATAATACATTGCTTTGTTCAATACTGAAATATTAATTGTGCTAATTGACATCTAGATGTTCTAATAAATTTATCACATTATCCTGGATTTGAAGATCTGCCGTTGGGGCATGATGCGTGCACTGCTTAGTTTCTTTGCTATTTTATATTTGAAATTAGAAAGGGCTATGGTCTAGAAGGTACTTTATTAGTTTAAAATTATTTGTTAATTTTATTTAGTACTATTAACCTAATCACAATTTCCATACTGGCCACAATTTCCTGTTTCAATACACTACTAGAATCTCCGTTTTTACCAACGGTAGTAAAACGCATTTCCAAGTGTGTGAAGGGCTCATGGAAATAAATCGACTTTTCTGACACAATAACTATTTCCAAGAGGCAGCCCATGGAACAAGTTACGCATGGAAATAATTCATGCTTGCCCATGGAAATGTACCATTTTCGCCGTTGGAAAAAGTTTTGCATGACCCGCGACCCGCCAAACAGACCAAAAATAATATTTTATTGAAGGCCCATGGAAATAATCAATCACTTGCGCATGGAAATAAGTCTGAACAAACTGGATAGCTTTTTTCCATGGAATGCCGTTGGAAATGCTGGGACAAATGCGCATGGAAATGTTTTACAGATCCAGTTTATATTATTTTATTCCTGGACATATTTTTTCCATGGGCCAGGCCGTTGGAAATGTTTTGTTCATTCTGATAATAATATTTTATAGTGAAGGCTCATGGAAATAGTGGGACAAATGCGCATGGAAATGTTTTACAGATCCAGTTTATATTATTTTATTCCTGGACATACTTTTTCCATGGGCCAGGCCGTTGGAAATGTTTTGTTCATTCGGATAATAATATTTTATAGTGAAGGCTCATGGAAATAGTGGGACAAATGCGCATGGAAATGTTTTACAGATCCAGTTTAGATTATTTTATTCCTGGGCATACTTTTTCCATGGGCAAGGCCGTTGGAAATGTTTTGTTCATTCTGATAATAATATTTTATAGTGAAGGCTCATGGAAATAGTGGGACAAATGCGCATGGAAATGTTTTACAGATCCAGTTTAGATTATTTTATTCCTGGGCATACTTTTTCCATGGGCAAGGCCGTTGGAAATGTTTTGTTCATTCTGATAATAATATTTTATAGTGAAGGCTCATGGAAATAGTGGGACAAGTGCGCATGGAAATGTTTTACCGATCCAGTTTATATTATTTTATGGCTGGACATACTATTTCCATGAGAGCGCATGGAAATACTGGGAAAATGCGCATGGAAATGTTTTATTGATACAGTTTATATTATTTTATGGTGGACATACTATTTCCATGCGCTGCCGTTGGAAATGTTTTGGTTCCTGGAGACAACATCATTGTGTATATTTTAGATCTCCCTTTGAATTGTCTAAATAAACAAATCACAGCAGCAAGCAAGATTTAATTGTGCTAAATTGAAACATTATATTGAAAACTTAAATTTCGGTATTTGGAATAACCCTATATATGAAATTTTGATACAAAACATTTTGGCAGCAAGCAATATTGAATTGATAGAAAACATTGTGGCAGCAAGCAACATTGCCTCTTGTGTACTCCTGTAAATGAGGGTGAGTAAAATTAGCTTCAAGATTGCAGCAACTAATTAATCATGTTTCAATTCAATCTTGGTGTCCCAATTCCCTAGAATATAACAAAAAAATATAATGTAAAAATTCAAATGCAAAAAGTAACACATACATCTATTGCTTAACCAATTAATATTCTTGATCGGATTGCTCGGAATAATCGGATTCCCACGAATCTTCTTCATCATTGTGATACTCTTGCTCCATGTCATGATCTTCGTCATTTCCGTCCCTCGCCATTGATTGTGGTGCATTTGATGTTGTTGGCGGAATTGAAGTTGGATCGTCTACTAGTTCGAACTCGTCCGCTCCAAGGACCATTCCATCCCAATCAAAATCTCGTGTATTTGGTGCCGAGATTGGATTATCCGGCCTTTCTTCTTGGTAAAATTCGATGTTTGCATCGGCGCCCTCGTCACGAAACCTTGTTTTCGGGCTTACTTTCATCGCCACCCACCATGGGCGTCTATTTGCTTTTTCCGATGCATAAGGTAGGTAGCACACTTGGGTAGCTTGAGCTGCTAATACAAACGGCTCATAAGTTGCAAGTCGAGAAGTATGTTTAACCTCCACAATTCCATGTTCTTGGTCCACCCTTACACCGTTTACTATGTCGAACCAATCACACCTAAAGATAGCTACCCTTTGGGCATCATATACTAGCTCTATGACCTCTTGGAGAACACCATAGAAGTCGGTTGGTATGTCATTCTCCGATATCTCTCCTTTGATGCAAACACCGCTACTTTGAGTAGCCTTGTTCTGCCCATATGTTTGTGTGTGAAATCGATAACCATTGACTTCGTACCCATCGTAGAAGTATGCTTGTTTGCTAGGTGTGACTCCTGCCATTCGGATGTAGTCATCGCAATCTTCACGGGAATTTAGTACTTTTTTGCGTAACCAATCTGCGAACCCATTTTGACGAACTTTTGGCAAATCATGTGGGCTTGTGGCTACTCCAGAGTTGAGCATGCATGTATCAAACTCTCTGCACAATCCAACATATAAAGAAATTAAATGTTGGTAGATTATTAATAGATACCTTTCAAAACATTAAAATCATAATAAATTATAAAGATTGTACCCCATGTACTTCTCCGAGATCTCTGGACAATTGAGGACGACATAGGTGTGCGCAGCCTTCCAATCCTCGTCACTGAGAGGCCTCCGTCTTTCTCTGCCCATGGTACGGCCCGGAGTATCGAATATCGATAGATGTACCCCCGAAGACTCTATGTTAGATTTGTCTGCAAAATAGTGGGAGGAAAATGTACCAATTTCCTTGGCAATTGTAGCCTCGACAATTGAACCCTCAACTTGTGCCTTGTTCGTGACTCTCATCCTTTGTTCTTTGTTGCGCCTGTATTTGCATCAATGGTTTAGGGTTGTTAGGTACATGTCTAAGTATAGTTTACAAGTATAAGCAATATGTAAGCTAAATGTTCCGTTCTTTTGAAAAGAAAACAAACCTTTCACATGGATACATCCATCGGGAGCCCACAGGCCCACCCATTCTAGCCTCATATGCTACATGCACCACAAGATGCTCCATCGAATCGAAGAAACCAGGCGGGAAAATTTTTTCCGCCTTGCACATTGTGACGATGATACCCGCTTCTAATTGTGCCAAACGGGATGTATCAAGCTCCTTGGCACAAATCTCTCTAAAGAAGGCTGAAATCTCACATAAAACATCCCATACGGGATCCGGAACAAAGTCCCGAAATGCAACGGGGAGGAGGCGCTCCATGAACACATGTAGATCATGACTTTTAAGACCGGTGAGGGTGCAAGTGGTTAGGTTAACACACCTATCCCAATTCGATGCGTAGCCATCAGGAAACCTTACCTTCTTGAGCCATGTTAAAACAAACAACCCTCCTTTGATCGGGATTGAGTGCGAATGGTGCTTTTGGTTTTTTCAACTTTCCCGGGTTGGTTTCAGATGGAATTAGGTGTTGGTTGGGACGATCACAATAAAGAGCCAAATCCTTTCTAGCTTTTTCATTATCTTTGGTTCTGCCACCCTTGCCTAGAAGCGTGTATAACAAATTTTCTGTGAAGTTTTTCTCCAAATGCATCATATCCAAATTGTGTTGCAACAGATTATCTTTCCAATAAGGTAAAGTCCAGAAAATACTCTTCATTTGTCAATGGTGGGAAACACCATAACCTGGAATCTGTTGTAATCCCGACCCTTTATCCCATTCAATATCTGGGATCAAAGACACTATATCGAGCAACTGCTCTCCCGTCAATCTTGGTGGTGGCCCATCAGTCTCAACTCTGTCTTTTATGAAATTCTTCGTATCAAGACGGAATGGGTGGTCCGGAGGCAAGAAGCACCTGTGACAGTCGAACCAACATGCTTTTCCACCATGAGAAAGTTGAAAGGCCTTTGTCTTATCCATGCAATAAAAACACCACAACCGGCCTTTTGTACCCCACCCACATAGCATCTCGTAAGCAGGGTAGTCACTCACCGTCCAAAGTAGTGATGCATGCATCTCGAAGTTTTCTCTTTTATAACCATCCCATGTCATCTCTCCATGTAACCACAAATTTTTCAATTCGTCGATTAAAGGTTCGAGAAGAATGTCAATGTCCCGACCAGGATGCTTTGGTCTCGGGATTACCAGCGCAAGGAACATGCTATCTTCTTTCATTATCATCTCAGGTGGTAGGTTATACGAAAAAACAAAGACCGGCCAGCATGAATATGGAGCCGCACTCGAGTTGAAGGGCATGAATCCATCTGTGGTTAACCCTAACCAAACATTTCTCACCTCTTCGGCGAAATTGGCATGTTTTCGAGCGAAATGCTTCCAAGCCTCACCATCCGCCGGGTGCACCATAAACCCGGGTTTGACCCGCACACCCTCCTTATGCCACCTCATATTGTGGGCAGATTTGGCGGACATGTACATCCTTTGCAATCGCGGTGTGATAGGTAGATAACGGAGTATCTTTTTTGGAACGGGTTTTGCCTTCTTATTGGGTCCGGGAGGCTTGTATCTTGATTCGCCACAAACATCACACCGTGTCTTCTTCTTGTTATCTCCTTTGTAATATAGCATACAAAAATTTGGGCATACATCTATTTTCTGATGCTCCATGCCCATTGCTTGAACTAACCGCTTGGATTGGTAGAAATTTTCCGGCATTCTTTCACCAGAAGGGAGAGTGCTTTTAATTAGACCCATTATATCATCAAAACATTTTTGGCTCAATTGATGTTCCGACTTCAAAGCTATGGCATGTGTCACAACCGACAAGACGGTGTGTGTCTCGCATTTCAAATCCCCCACCGAGTTCACATTCCAAAGCGGTGTATTGGATGATTGCATCATATCGAAGAATTTTTTGGCAGCTCCAGCAGGTTGTACTTCATTCCAGTCAAATTCTTGACCAGCAGCATCCCTTACCATGTCACCCATTTGATCAGTGGCATTGCTCGTTGGTGGACTTGGTGGCATCGCTCCTGGATGTGATTCCCCGTGTTTGTACCAAACATGATATAGGTTACAAAATCCAAACTGAAAAAGGTGTAGTTCGACGGTTTCCACGTCTTTAGTGAAGAGGTTGTCACATCTTTGACACGGACACGGTATGCACTGCCTTCCATCACTGTCGACACTCACAACCGAAGGTTTCGATAATGCTGTTTCGAGAAATTCAGTCACACCAGCAATGAAATTGGGAGCAAGACTCCCATTAGTATGTTGTTTGTACATCCATTCCCGATCAGTGGCCATTTTACTAAACAGTTCTTGTTTTCTGCCAAAAATGAGATTAAACTATTATTTAACAGTTCTAGTTTTCAGCTCCAACCTCGTGATACAACCTCAAATTTGACATTTATCCTCAAATATGTTGGCTGAATAAAGAAGCAAAACTGAGCATTTGAAAAAGGAAGCAAAACTGACCAAAGATGACTTGATTCTGATAGAGAAGCAGAAATGAGCAATTTATTGTTCAGCTACCCCTCTTCCTTTATCCATGTTGCACTGTAGCCTTGATTCTGATAGAAGAATAAGCAGTTCATTTAACTCGTCCACAGGAAAACCCTAAACTCAGCTCATCACAGTAAAATTGAATGATTTGAAAGAATGAAGGAAAAAACGGGGACAGATATACCTGTAGGGGCTGCGACGGCTACAACCGAGTATCTGACTTGATAAGGTCACGA
This sequence comes from Carex littledalei, assembly GCA_011114355.1. NCBI lineage: Eukaryota > Viridiplantae > Streptophyta > Magnoliopsida > Poales > Cyperaceae > Carex > Carex littledalei. The sequence goes on along the minus strand of CM022095.1, from coordinate 4,461,391 downwards.
CAGTGGGAGGGGACAGAAAAACAAGGGCCCAGAGCCAACTAATGAGAGGAAGGGGACAAACAAGGTTAAGGTATGGCGATGGATTTCAAAAGCGAGGCGGCGGGGGCGATTGTTTGGGATAGGTTAAGGTATTTCTGTCGCTATACCGACGGAAATAGTGGCAACAATTTTTTGAGTAAAATCTATTTTTTGTTGCGTACCCAGATTGTACGCATAAATTGTAATCATTCTTTGGAACCAATACAACATAATAAGCTATTGTAATTATTAACAATGGCACAAATTCACAGAAATTTTTTTTCCACATAATAAGTCAACCATAGTATAAGTTCATCAGCTCCTTTATCTACTGAGGACCTAATTTAACCATAGCATAAGTTCATTCTTTGAACCATAGCAGTTAACAGATAAATACATCCTACTTTAAACAGTTGAACACATATGATGAGTATATATATTAGAATTATTACAATAACTAAAGAGTAGCAAGTCACAGTTGACATAGTTTTTTACTAGCAGACTCAAAACATTTAGGGAGTTGATGGTTGGGCATCTTCTTCGACTTCTTTGTGCCCATCATCAGCAGTGCCCGCCGACCCTGACCCCTATAAAACAAGGGAAAATATGAATAACTGCAATGATGCTTGAAAATGCAATTGCATTAACATATTAACTCTAGAGACTGAGTATAAATGGCCTTGCATTAAACTGTGGAGGATCAATTCCTTGAGCACTGAAGAGCTGTCCAAAACACCGTCTTATGAACTCATTGTGTTTTCTCATCTCGTCCATTTCAGATTTGTGGCGCTCTTGTTGAGCAGCTAATGAAGAAGCAAACTCCTTTCGTTCAGCTGCTAGTAAATGCGACACCTCATTCTCTGTGTATTTCCTCGGTTGTGAGTCAGCTGATGTGGCGGTGCTCTTTGTAGGGTTCTCAAAAGAAGCTTCAACTGTTTCCAACACTCGGGTGGCTTCTTTCGTCCTTGACTTGTTGCCAAAGCCGAATAGCCGGCCTCGCTTATCCTCTCCTTTGACAACCTCCTCCCACAGTTCATACTCTTTCTTTTTATCACCATGGACCGCCTTACTATTTCTGAAGCTTTCCTGCATTGGTTACAAATATATGTCAAGTCCTAATTCATATGTAAGGAGTATATTATTTGCTTATTGGTGAAAGGATTTTGCCAATGTCAATGCTATAAACGCTTACCGCTGCTGCCTGTGCACGCGTGTTGACGTACACCTTTCCTTCTTCCGAACGCCTCGTGTGTGTTCGGTCAAAAACATCCAGCAATCCCACCGACTGACCTGTCTCGGATATCTGAAATTTGTCCAATTTATATCAAAATATTGGTAAGATAACTAAATTTGTCCAATTGACATCAAGTACTGGCTTTTATTTTTTTTTTACATTAACAGAGAAATATTAAAATAGCATTGAAGGGTGTTTTTTTTTTTACATTAACAGAGAAATATTAAAATAGCATTGAAGGGTGTGTTTTTTTTACATTAGCAGAGAAATATTAAAAATTCACAGAAGGGTGTTTTTTACTTACCAGTGCTTGTACGTACTCCTGGATCCCGCCACATGGTATACCACGTCAGGTGATTTAGTTCTGTTCTCTCGGTTGGTGGTCGATATTTGGTCCCATTTTGTTGTCGACCAAATATCGCACAAGCTCTTCCATGCTTCTACGTTCTTGCACCATCTTGGAGGATGATTTTTCCACACCTCCTTATCTACTCCATGTTTCTTCTTACACGTGGCTCTTGTTTCTGTCAGTTCACGCGAATATGCTTCTGCCGCTATGTTTTCGAAGATATCAAGACAACGCTTGATGTCTTCCTCATGCCCCCACGAATACCTCTGCATGAACTGTTGTAGGATTAGCAACCTCGCCTTCGTAGGAAACATTTTGTACGACCTAAACGGTCCGGGTAAGTTCTCCAAAGTCAGAATCCGTATTGTGGTGATCACCTTTGTGCACATGGGCCTGGACGTGAACTCCCCGTCACCAACAACCAGCAGTTCTGGTCGGTCACCTGGTGCCACAGGGTCACGAGGCTTTGCAAGACCCCGCCCACACCGGACATCACTTTTCTCCTTATTTCTCTTTCTTTTATTCTGGCCAGCAGACACCTCAGATGCCGACTCAACTAGCTCTTGCCCGCAGGCTGCCAAGGCCTCACGACACTCTCTAAGGGGCCGACGCAATATGCACCTCCTACCGCCATCGTCAACCCCGGCATAAAAGTGTGGTTCGCTTGACTGACCATCCTGACATTGCTCGTCAGAGGGTTCCGATGACTGGTCAGCACAGCCCTGATTGGGAGAGAGTTCAGCACCTTCCCAATTTTCCATGTTTGGTGATCGGTTAGTACCATCCCACGAAGGCCATGTCGAGTCTCGGGTCGAATCTGGTTCTGTCTGAACCGGTGGCTGGGAATCTGGCCACCCGGCATTACTCTTAGTCTGTGACATATGAGGCATCTGCATCTCCACTACCGGAGGAGGTGACCATGAAGAACCCGTCTGAACAGCTGACGGTGACTGGGCAGCAGATTGCTCGGTCTGGATTGGGGATATGGAAATTTGCGGTGCTGCGGCTGCTGCGGCCTTCAGCTGCGACGGGTCTGCACTCCCCACTCCCCGAGGAGGTGACCGGGAAGACGGCGGTGGGGTAGCTGACAGTGACTGGGCAGCAGAAAGATCCTTCTCAGTCACCGGTGGCTGGGAAATTTGCGGTGCTGCGGCCTTGGACCCCGACGGGTCTGCACTCCCCACTCCCCGAGGAGGTGACCGGGAAGACGGCAGCTGAGCAGCTGACAGTGACTGGGCAGCAGAAAGATCCTTCTCAGTCACCGGTGGCTGGGAAATTTGCGGTGCTGCGGCCTTGGACCCCGACGGGTCTGCAATCCCCACTCCCCGAGGAGGTGACCGGGAAGATGGCGGCTGAGCAGCTGACAGTGAATGGGCAGCAGATTGCTCGGTTTGAACCGGTGGCTGGGAAATTTGCGGTGCTGCGGCCTTGGTCTGTGACGGGACTGCACTCCTCACTACCCGAGGAGGTCTTGGACCCATCCATATTAGAGCGCCCGAACGTGTTCGTACCATGCGGCCGTGCCTACCCTCTGATTCTTGCTGTACTTGCTTTGTGACAGACGGATTACTCGTAGTTTTCGGCGGAGGCCTTGGGGGCAGTGAAGCATTTGCGGAGCAACTCGGATTGAGTCTCGGGGATTTTCGTCTGTGCAAGGACTCCTTCGTGCAAGCACCACCATCCTTATCCATTTAATCTGTTAAATATAACACATACATTAATATTTATTTTTTCAATTAAACAGAAATTCTTTCTATGCCCTGAATACTAGAAATTATAAATTTAAGATAGCACTCCGCTATTTTATTGAAGTCTGACAAGACTATTTATTTGAAGTATGCATAAAGACATTTCTCTTGCCATTGATTTACAGAGGTGACAGTAACTACAGCTAGTTTTCAGAATATGGAAAGAACTAATTTAGTCTTATTTCAGATGCACAACTATAGAATGTATACAACTGTAAACATATACATATATACAAAGTTGAAAAACCAAGTTGAAAGAAAAAGTGTACTATATGCATGATAAAATCACACAAGTATGTTTTTTTATATAGCATCATGCATAGGACATAGTGTACTATATAGCAAGAAACAAAGAAGGGGACATAGCATCATGCATAGGACATGATGTAGTGCGCGGACATAGCATGTGATTTTCTTATATACTTATCACCCAACAACAAAGAAGGGGACATAGCATGTGAAAGCATCATGCATAGGACATGCACACAGAGACACAGTAATTCTCTTTTTTAAAATATATATAGTTCTCCTGTTTGGAATTATTATTGAAGCAAAAATATATATTATGGTTGTATACATCTTAGCCAAGCTCTTCCATGTCTCCCACTTACCTCAAATCTGTTTACAGGTTCCCGAAGTACATGCGCATTACACATAAAACTTATGTAAAAAATCAACTTTTTCGATAAACCAGAGGTTGAATTAGCAAAATGAAATGTTTAGTAATATTGTTGTGTCAGGAGGACTAAACTAAAATTGTTGTTTATAAACCCGTGTGCTATGTCCCCTTCTTTTTTTCCTATATGCTTTCCATGATAAAATCCAAGAAACAATATAGCAAAAGCACACAAGTATTTTTAATATAAGAAAAACCAAGTTGAAAGAAAAAGTGAGTGTGATACCTCGCATATTTAGTCTATTTTAGGCCTATTTTAGTACCAGATTCGTGCCATAATTCACCAGAATTATGTGCATTCCATTGTTATATCTTTAGAATTTGGTACTGCTGAGTGTTTGTTTGTTTTCTGCAGGTTTGGAGCAAAACACACGAAGAAATGGCGATTCACATGATGAGGTACGACCCTTACCAGGCTTGGTACGGGTCGGACCATACTTAGCCGTTTTCAGCTCTTCACGCCTGGTACGGCCAGGCCGTACCAAATTGGTACGGGCCGTACATAAAGGCGTCCTGACAGATTCAAATTTGGGCAGAGGCTATTTAAGGCGGGGAACTCTCCAGATTTCGTATCCAATTCATTCCAGATAGATCTGAGAGCTCAGTAGGAGAGAGAAAGAAGGCTAAGGAGCTGAAAGCAAGAAGGAAAGAAGAGGAAGAGGCAAAACTCGACGGATCTAGCTTCCTCCTCCATCTCCCTTCAATCCATGGCTATCTCTCTTCCTCTTATTGTATTTTTAGACATTGCTATGTGCTGTGAGTAGATCATTTTAGTTTCTAGGGTTAGAGATCGAATCTTGATTTGTTTTGACTTTCTTTGACTTTTACTTTGTATGAACTCTTTAGTTTGATTGATTGTGATTTTCATTGTTATATCTTGCTTTGCTTGCTGTGATTGTTGTATGATGTCCCTTTAGGTTTAGATCGAACCTATCAAGGTCATGTGATCATCTCAATCTCTCATCCAATTCAAGTACATAGGGTAGAATAGTTCGAATTGAAGCCGAAAGGTTGAATTCTCCTCTAATCGACAGATTAGAGGGTGCCTTAGACATCTAATCAATCAGCTAGGGTAGATCTGTACCAACATACGATGGTTGAGGTGTAGAAACCCTAAAAGGCTCTCAATTGCATTCCAATCTAGATCTTGATCCAACAAACGACGGTTGAGGGTTAGGAACCTTAGGTATGGTCAATTGAACCTTTCTAAAGAGTTTAGCACAAGGTACCAGCAAGGAAATGCATTCACTCGAACTGGTAAGCTCTGTTCTGGGAAGCCAGTACGGGTCTTACCAGGGTGGTACGGCCTTGCCTTACCAAGTGAGGTACGGCCTAGCCGTACCTACTTAGTACGGGCCGTACCACTAGAGGCAGATCAGAGATGAAGTCTTAAACCCTGGAAACGCCTTTTATCCATAATCAAAACACAATTTACATTTGTTCTAAACATTTTGTTACATCTTCTTCAATTGTCTGAATAGTTTGATTTGATACCTTAGGAAATTAAATACCAAACAAAACCCTTTCAACTTCTAGTTTTCAATCAAGTTTAGATAGAACTTAACCGAGTGATTAGCCGTCTCTGAGGATCGATACCCGATTATACTACACGGCAGAGGTTGTGCACTTGCATCCTTTACCCGTGGAGTGTTAACGAGGTTTAAAAGGTACGCCCTCAAGCGTACCGAAGCTTGCGTTGCACTTTGCTGCGAACAAGTTTTTGGCGCCGTTGCCGGGGACGGTAACCAATTGCTTAGTTAGGTTTTATCTTACTTAGTTGATCTAGATTTTATCTTGTATCTTTATTGCTTTTCTTATTCAAAAATACTAAAAACTGGCTTTTGAACCCCCCCCTGCGGGCAAATACAGGCTGACATACAATCTGAGAAGCAAAGGGCCCCTGTTCGACCAAACTCCTCCAGACTCAGCTGACACTGCTCAGCCACTCTCTGGTACGGCCCGCACAGACTCAGGTACGACCAGGCCGCACCAACCAGGTCCGACCCGTACCAAGACTGGTCCGACCCGTACCAACACACCAGAACCCGAAAAGATGGCTGAGGCAGACAACGAAGCCCGATTGAGAATGGAGGCAGAGGCCAGGGAAAGAGAAAGACAGAGGCGAGAAGAAGAAGAAGGCCGCATGACTGATGACGAAGCTGATGGTTTCATGCCTCGGACGCTGCGAGAGTACAACGTGCCGAGAGCTGGAGATGCAAGAGGTGCGATCCGGCTGCCACACATTCCAGGACAGCAACCAAACTTCAACCCGGGTGTTGTCAATATGGTGCAGCAGAACAGCTTTCACGGACTCGATCACGAGGACCCGCACGCTCATCTCCAGACATTCCTCGAGTGCATCACTACGATCAAGACCAACGGTGAGAATGCTGATTACACAAAGCTTGCTTTATTTCCTTTCACGCTTAGGGATAAGGCCAAAAAGTGGTTAGGATCTTTGCCTAGGGACTCTGTTAGGACTTGGAGGGATTTGTCCAAATTGTTTTTGACCAGATTTTTCCCTCACAAGAGGACAGCCAAGGTGAGACAAGACCTGACCAGCTTTAGGCAGATTTTTGATGAACCCCTGAATGAAGCGTGGGAGAGATTTAGAGAGTTGCAGTACTCTTGTCCCCACCACGGTTTACCCGATTGGCTTTTAATTCAAACGTTTTACGACGGCCTGAATGAGAGCACTCGTGCTTACGTGGACGCTGTTGCGGGAGGCGCGTTGATGTCAAGGGAGCCCTTAGAGGCTATGAGCTTGATAGATGATATGGCGCAGAACCAGCAGTGGTCCGGCCGCGACACGTCACGCCCACGAGGAGGCCAAGGAGGTAGCCAAGGAGGAGGCAAGTACGAGCTAGACCACATCACGGCTCTCACCGCCAAGATGGACGCCATGCAGAGGGCAATGGACAAGCTTAGTGTCAAGGCTGTCGAACAGCAACCTCAAGTCTGCGTCATGTGCGGAGACGAGAGGCACGCATACGAGCAATGCCCGCTGGTGCAGCAAGACGAGGAGAACGAGCAAGTCCACTCTCTCAACAACGAACCTTCTTTCTTCCCACGACCTCCCTTCAGTCGATCCTATTCCAAGGACCATGTTGAGCAGCAACACTGGAGGTCGAACCAAAACAACCCTGCGCCTTTCAACAACTCTTCGTTCAGACCCCCCTTCCAAAACAACAGCTTCCAAAGGCCGCAGTACAACAACAACAACAACTGGAACAATCGGACGAACAACAATGGAAACTACCCTCCTCAAAGCAACAACGATTGGAGACCCCAAGCTTCGAGCAGCAACAGCAACAATGGCAACAGGAGCTTCTACCAGAACGCTTCCTTTCCCAACCAAGGCAACCGAGCAGCTCCCTCTGACCCCTCAAAGTCAAATGCGCCTGCCGGAGTGGACGACTTCACTCACGAGCAGGGCAAGATGAATCAGATGATGTGGGAGCAGATGCAGAGCATGAGCACTCAAATGGCTGCCCAAAGCAAGTTGCTGGAGCAGCTGAGCCAGATGGTCACCTCAAGCCACTCTCGACCAGGGAAGCTTCCGGCTCAACCCGAACCAAATCCAAGAGAAGAGGCTAAGGCGATCACTCTGAGAAGTGGGACCCAATACGACGAGCCACCAATGCCAAGTGAGGGCACAGTTGATCCGATTCTCGACGCGACACCTGACGCGACCCCGACCCCTGAGTCAATTCCACTGAAGGAGGTTAATCCAGAACGAGCTGAGGTCACCCGGCCTCAAGCGAGTGCAGACTGCACCAGCTCGGCAAGACCTGCACAACCTCCATCCAAAGCGTCAGGTGATCAGAAGAAGAAAGGGGCCGAGAAACCACCTCCATACCGGCCACCTGTTCCATTCCCCCAACGATTGGCTGAGACCAGACTGAACGAGCAATTTGCCAACTTCGCAAACGTCATCAAGCAGCTGCAGATCACCATTCCTTTCACTGACGCTCTGACTCAAATGCCCACCTATGCCAAGTTTCTGAAGGACATTCTTTCTAACAAGAGAAGCTTAGAGGGGCACGCGACAGTCAAGCTGACGGAGCAGTGCAGCGCAATCCTGAAGAGTGAGCTACCTCCCAAACTGGACGACCCTGGAAAGTTTTCCATCCCGTGCACCATTGGGAAGGCGACGATCAAGAAGGCCCTGTGTGATCTAGGAGCGAGCGTGAGTCTCATGCCACGCACTATCTATGATCGCATAGGAGTGGGCGAGCTCAAGCCCACGAGGATGACATTGCAGTTGGCGGATTCTTCAGTCCGACTTCCACTTGGTGTGGTGGAGGATCTGCCAGTTCAAGTCGGGAAGTTCTTCGTGCCCGTCGATTTCGTCGTCATGGAGATGGAAGAAGACAAGGAAGTCCCAATCATCTTGGGACGACCTTTTCTGAGTACAGCCGGCGCGATTATTGACGTGAAGCAGGGCATCCTGACTCTGAATTTCGGGGGAGAGAAGGTGAAGTTCCAGATCGACCGTGCCATGAGATATCCGTCGCGATCTGAGACATGTTTCCGAGTTGACAGGACCGAGGAGTACCTGGCTGATCTAGTCAAGGACTACTTTCTCGACCAAGTCAACAACTCGCTGCGCCAAGACGCTGAATTCCTCTCAAAGTTGCCAAGCGAGGCGAGCGAGTCGATTTGTGCAGCAGATGCGATTCCTGAGGATCTGGAGGATCGTACATCACACTCTGAGACGATGAGTGAAGCGGAGACTGCCAAGGCCGACACCTCGACAGCACACGAGTCTGATCACCCAGATGCGACTCGTGTCAATGATCAGCCTGAGCGTCCGACTCCCGAACTCAAGCCTCTCCCAACCAATCTCCGATACGAGTTCCTCGATCCAGAAAAGTCTTGTCCCGTGATCGTCAATGCGAGTCTGAACCCCGATCAAACCGCCAAACTGCTTGAGAAGCTGCGATTTCACAAGGGCGCGATTGGGTACTCGATCAAGGACTTGAAAGGGATCAACCCAGCCATCTGCTCACACCGGATTCTTCTCGAGGATGATCACAAGCCGTCTGTGGAGCACCAGCGGCGACTCAACCCCAACCTGAAAGAGGTGGTGAAAAAGGAGATTCTCAAACTCCTAGACGCAGGCATCATCTATCCCATCTCTGACAGCAAGTGGGTGAGTCCCGTTCACGTGGTGCCCAAGAAGGGAGGCACGACAGTGGTGCGCAATGAAAAGGATGAGCTAGTCCCTACTCGTGTGGTGTCTGGGTACCGCATGTGTATCGACTACAGGAAGCTCAACAATGCCACGCGCAAGGATCACTTCCCACTGCCGTTTGTCGACCAACTCCTTGAAAGGCTGGCGACTCATTCTCATTTTTGCTACCTTGACGGGTACTCAGGATTCTTTCAGATCCCCATTCACCCGAACGACCAAGACAAGACCACCTTCACATGTCCCTACGGTACATTCGCATACCGTAGGATGCCATTCGGTCTCTGCAATGCACCTGCCACCTTCCAAAGAGCCATGATGGCTATCTTCTCAGATTTCATTGAGAAAGAGGTTGAGGTCTTCATGGACGACTTCTCTGTCTATGGGACCAGCTTTGACTCATGTCTAGCCAACCTCTGCAAAATTCTGGAGAAGTGCGAAGAAGTCAACCTAATCCTCAACTGGGAGAAGTGTCACTTCATGGTCCAAGAGGGAGTCGTCCTTGGACATGTGGTGACCTCAAAAGGGATTGAGGTTGACAAAGCAAAGGTGGAGGTGATCGAGAAGCTGGAGATCCCAACGAACGTCAAAGCTGTGCGAAGCTTTCTAGGACACGCTGGCTTCTACCGCCGTTTCATCAAGGACTTCTCGAAAATCGCAAAACCATTGACCAACCTGCTCATCAAGGATTCTGATTTCATCTTCACGCAGGAGTGTGTCGATTCGTTTTGCCGATTGAAGGAAGCCCTTGTCTCAGCACCCATCCTGCAGCCTCCAGACTGGACCTTGCCATTTGAGCTGATGTGCGATGCGAGTGATTACGCTGTGGGAGCCGTTCTTGGGCAGCGGAAGGAGAACAAGCCATGTGCTATCTACTACGCTAGCAAGGTGCTAGACCCTGCCCAGATGAACTACACGACAACCGAAAAGGAGCTTTTGGCTGTCGTGTTCGCTCTCGACAAGTTTAGATCCTATCTGGTTGGCTCCAAGATAGTGATCTACACTGACCACGCCGCACTCAAGTATCTGTTGAGCAAGCAGGATGCCAAACCTCGCCTGATTAGGTGGATTCTCCTCATGCAGGAGTTCGATATCGAAATCAGGGACAAGAAAGGAGTCGAAAACACTGTGGCTGACCATCTGTCCCGGCTTCGCTGGGAAGATGAGGGCTCTTGTAGCCTGCCAATTGATGACTCGTTCCCTGATGACCAATTCCATTCGATTTCTGCCATGGAGGAGATCCACTCGGTCGATACACCGATGCACGCGACTCATGCGTTGCAAGATCGGACGTTCCATGCCACTGACCGAGTGAACACCAAGTCGGCGCCCTGGTATGCAGACATTGCGAACTTTCTCGCCTCAGGAGTACTTCCTCCTGACATGTCATACCAGCAGAAGAAGAAGTTGCGATCAGATTCCAAGTTCTACTTCTGGGACGACCCCTACCTCTTCAAGATTGGCGTTGATGGCGTCTACCGTCGATGTGTGCCATACGACGAGACGCGCTCCATTCTTGAGCACTGCCACTCCTCCGCCTACGGAGGACACGCTTCATCCTCCAAGACTGCTTCAAAGGTCCTGCAATCCGGCTTCTTCTGGCCTTCACTCTTCAGAGATGCTAGGACCTTCGTCGCAGCTTGTGACAAGTGTCAGCGCACCGGGAACATCTCCAAGAGGAATGAAATGCCTCTCACCTCTATTCTAGAGGTAGACATCTTTGATGTCTGGGGCATTGATTTCATGGGACCGTTTCCACCCTCGTGTGGGAACGAGTACATCCTGGTGGCAGTTGACTACGTCTCCAAGTGGGTGGAGGCAGTGGCGTGCAAGAATGCGGACTCCAAGGCAGTGAAACGACTGTTCACTGACACCATCTTCCCTCGCTTTGGAGTCCCGAGAGCCGTCATCAGTGACGGTGGCAAGCACTTCATCAATCGCCAATTTGACAATCTCCTCAGTCGCCATGGAGTCACTCACAAGGTGACCACATCCTACCATCCTCAAGCCAACGGTCAAGCCGAGATTTCCAACAGAGAGATCAAGTCTATCCTGGAGAAGACCGTGGCTCGCACGAGGAAGGATTGGTCACTCAAGCTGAGTGACGCACTTTGGGCCTACCGTACAGCCTTCAAAACTCCGATTGGGATGAGCCCTTTCAAATTGGTGTACGGAAAGTCATGCCACCTGCCCGTGGAAATTGAGCACAAGGCATACTGGGCCACACGGGCCATCAACATGGACTTGCTCTCAGCTGGAGAGAAACGTATCCTTGACTTGCATGAGTTAGAGGAGATGCGTCTCAATGCCTACGAGAACGCGAGAATGTACAAGGAAAGGACCAAACAAGTTCACGACAAGCGCATCATGCCTCGTGAGTTCCATGAGGGAGACTTGGTCCTCTTGTTCAATTCTCGACTTAGGCTCTTTCCAGGGAAGCTGAGGTCCAGATGGTCCGGTCCATTCCGGGTGAGGGCAGTGTTCCCATTTGGCGCTGTGGAATTGGAAAACAAGGAGGGGCAGACTTTCAAAGTCAATGGTCAGCGTCTCAAGCACTACATTGCTGATCATCCCCAAGAAATGCGAGTGAGCTTGGATCTCTCCGATCCATCTCCAACCAAAGCCTGAAGAGAGAAGGTCGAGCTCGAGACCTAAAACGAGCGCTCCTTGGGAGGCAGCCCAAGCCATTTTTACCTGTTTTGCATCTTAGGAACAGTTAGACATGCATTCATTCTTCTTCATTGCATCACGAGCGGCTTGAGAAGTCACGAGAACGAGAAACGAAGATTTTTGAGGTTGGTACGGCTAGGCCATACCACATTGGTACGGCCTGAAAATTGACAGGTTGGTACGGCCCGTACCAATTTGGTACGGCCAGGCCGTACCTAGGTCAGGGAAGCGAACCGACGCCATAACTGCCGCATTTTCCTTTTTAAACCCGGTCCCGCCCCCCTATCCTTCCCCTTCTCTCTCTCCGCCGCACCTCCCTCACTTTCTCTCTCCTCCCTCTTCTCTCCCTCTTTCTCTCCCTCTCCACTCCTTCTCCATTCTCTTCTTCTATCCACACCCGAGCACCGACCCTCTCCTTCTTCGCACGGCCGAGCCGCACCTCACCGGTCCGACCCGCACCACCTCACCGATCCGACACGCACATCTCTCGGTTAGTATTTCTCCTTCCATTTTCTTTGTTTCACCCCATTTTCATGCTTCCCTCTCTTCCTTGCTCGGTTCTGCCCAATTTCTGTCAAAACCCTAGCTTGGTACGGCCCACCCGTACCAGATAGGTACGGCCCGTACCGATCTTCTGACCTGACACCAAACTGTACCAGTTTGTACCAATTAACCCTTCCCAGCCCATTTCTGTGTTGTGTACTCACCTTGTCTGGTTTAGGGGTTAATTGGTTGCAAAAATCTCCATTTCTGTCACTGGTACCAGTTGGTGCGGCCCTTACCAGCCAACACCAAAAACCCTAAGTTAGGTACGGCCCGTACCAGCCTGTGCGGCTAGGCCGTACCTACCTAGGTCAGGCCAGGCCGTACCAGCTAAGTCCGACCAGGCCGTACCTACCCAGTCAGACCCTTACCACCCAACGCCACAAACGTCTGAGAGATGCGTCGGCGATCCTCTCGCTCCTCCACACCCTCTGACGCCTCCATCCCTTCCGCCACTGGCCCGATGGCCAACGTCCCTCCTGCTGACGCCCCCACGTCATCTCATCACTCCCACCGGAGTGCGTCTCGGGGTGACTCCCGCGCATCTCGCCACTCCCAGGAGAGTGCAGCCAGGACCCCCACCTACTATGAGGGTGAGACCACATCCAGTGAGTCTCCATCCGTTCACCAGAGCCCACAGGAGAGCCCCCCTTACCATCCATCTGCTGACCAGGACCAGGGCTCTGACGAGGCCTCCGACCACGCCTCTGACTCCATGGGCACCGATTCGGCCACCTCTGATGCCACCCAGCGTGCCGACGCATACACCGCGGAGTACTTCCTCATTTCGACCCGACAGCAGCTCAAGAATTTTGAAATCCTTCTGACGAAGACGGTCAACAACACGAGGATTGTCGATTTCTCTGCTCTTCAGGCGATGGGCCTAGAGGACGAGTTCCGCCGCATCACCACCCGGGTCGGGATCACTCCAGCTTTCTGGGAGATCGCCCAGAGGGGTTACAAGAAGCTCACCTTGGAGTTTCTTTCCTCTCTGGAGCTCAAGTTTTCGCGGAACCACCACCCGTTCATCAGGTTCCGCATGCTGAGTGAGACCCGCCGCGTCTGGCTACATGACTTGAGGGAGTGGTTTGGCTTTGAGCCGAACCCGACTACTGATTCCCTCTCTTTCTCTGGGGAGTTGACGCGCGACACCTTCTGGGAGCTGATCTCTGGCGCACCAGCCGGGTCAGCTTTCAACAAAGCGTACAAGCAGCTCAACGTCCCACATCCTGTCATCCGGGTCCTGCTGCGTATCCTCGGTTGCACAGTTTTTGCACGTGGCGAGACATTCGCCCGTGCTAATGTTGAGGATCTGCAGCTGGTGGATCATATGCTGCGCCCCGACAGCACTCTCGAGCGGCCCGATCTGATGCTCGCCATGATCCGCCACTGGATCGACATCCAGAGGCAGCCCAAGCCGGGTGGCACTCTCTACATCTCGGCCTATGTCACTCTGATCGCCGAGCGCTTACACCTCCAGATCATCGGCGACGAGGAGTGCCGTAGCTCCCGGTCTCTCTCTCTCTCTCAGTTCACCACCTATAAGTTCATCGAGTCAGCAGCAGGACGCGATGGGCGAGGTGCTTGGGCTTGGCGCATGCCTGACCAGCATACCCGATACATCATGCCATTCCCGGTCACTCTCTCCTTCACTGACCGGAGCACTTGGTTTTTCCGCCGTCCGCCCCGCGTGCAGCCTGAGGTCCCACCCCCACCTCCACCTCCTCCACCACCACCGCATGGCGATGAGGACATGCTCGATGCCCCCACCTCTCCAGTCCAGGCTCCGTTTGTGCCGCTGCATCCTCTCTCTCCTCATGTGCCACCTTTCCCCGGCCAGGCTCCCCCCTTCTTCGAGCAGGTACATCCTTCACCCTTTGGTGCAGGTACCTCATTCTATGGAGCTGGCCCCTCCACGTACCAGACTGGCCCATCCACCTCTGCCTACGCAGCCGGACCCTCGACCTCCTACAGTAGACCCGAGTATCCCCCTCCTGTCGATGAGCCCACCATCCAGGATGTCTACCATCTGATGTATGGCATGCGTCAGGAGCAGGGTGATGCACTCTATGAGCAGGGTGCTGCCATTCGTGAGCAGGGCGCCACACTCCGTGCGCAGGGCGCCGCCATTCAGGATCTCACGCGGCGGGTGACTGGGATAGAGCAGCGGTTTAGCGACTGGCTCTGGTACGACCACCCTGAGGACTGATCAGGTTCGCTCTCTTTTCCCCGAGCTTCTTTTATCTCTTTTATCTTATAGTCTTGAAGCATTGAGGACAATGCTCAGGCTAAGCTTGGGGGGATTGCATTTGCATTTAGGTCATATTTACTTTATCGTTATTTTTCTGGCATTTTTTCATATTTTCGTGCATTGTTAGGTGAAGATTTGCGTGAATTGCTAGAATTGAGAATAACTTTGAAACGATTTAGTTGTGATTAGGATATACCTGAGTGAATTGGAACTAACCCATGATTGGTTATTGAACTACTTAGGTTGAGATGTTTTTAATAATGGAAACGATGAAACAAACTTAGAATTGAATCGAACGAGATTATTCGAAAAAACTGAACTGTGCCTTTAGGAATTGGGATTTTCAAATTAAGAAAGTTTGGAATATCCATTGGTATGAATGAATACCAATAGATGTGTGTATTCATGGTATGAGCAAACCAAAAAGAAATGAAAAAGAATAAAA
Organism: Carex littledalei; assembly: GCA_011114355.1. Lineage (NCBI taxonomy): Eukaryota > Viridiplantae > Streptophyta > Magnoliopsida > Poales > Cyperaceae > Carex > Carex littledalei. The sequence goes on along the minus strand of CM022095.1, from coordinate 4,446,263 downwards.
AAAAAAAAAAAAAAAAAAAAAAAAAAAAAAAAAAGAAAAAGAAAAGAGAAATGAAAAAAGATGGAGAACATAAGAGTACTGGCAATAAGCCTCGAATGGGCGCCTTTGAGCTCGTCTCCCAATTAGAAATAAAGAAAGAAAATTTTGCTCATACCAACACACTTCGTTCGCAACTTTCTTACCCTTAAGCTTGATTCAAGCTTGGGGGAGGGCAAATGAAAAGAAGAATCACCTTGAATAAAAGCACTGATTCGGAAAAAGAATGAAATTGTTTCGATCAAACCTAGGTAATTAGTCTTTCCATTGTTAGAAGCATCTCAAAATAAGAAGTTCAATTGACCAATTGGTGGAGTGAACCAAGGTTTATAAAGGGATATTTGAATTACAACCGAATCGTTTCTAGAAATTCTTGACTATAGCAAATTCACGTAGGTTTTCACATTTAGACTTGTATCTGCATTTAGATTTAGTTGACCAGCACTTTTACCCGAGTTTGAAACTTTTTGCTTGAGGACAAGCAAAGGTTCAGCTTGGGGGAATTTGATACCTCGCATATTTAGTCTATTTTAGGCCTATTTTAGTACCAGATTCGTGCCATAATTCACCAGAATTATGTGCATTCCATTGTTATATCTTTAGAATTTGGTACTGCTGAGTGTTTGTTTGTTTTCTGCAGGTTTGGAGCAAAACACACGAAGAAATGGCGATTCACATGATGAGGTACGACCCTTACCAGGCTTGGTACGGGTCGGACCATACTTAGCCGTTTTCAGCTCTTCACGCCTGGTACGGCCAGGCCGTACCAAATTGGTACGGGCCGTACATAAAGGCGTCCTGACAGATTCAAATTTGGGCAGAGGCTATTTAAGGCGGGGAACTCTCCAGATTTCGTATCCAATTCATTCCAGATAGATCTGAGAGCTCAGTAGGAGAGAGAAAGAAGGCTAAGGAGCTGAAAGCAAGAAGGAAAGAAGAGGAAGAGGCAAAACTCGACGGATCTAGCTTCCTCCTCCATCTCCCTTCAATCCATGGCTATCTCTCTTCCTCTTATTGTATTTTTAGACATTGCTATGTGCTGTGAGTAGATCATTTTAGTTTCTAGGGTTAGAGATCGAATCTTGATTTGTTTTGACTTTCTTTGACTTTTACTTTGTATGAACTCTTTAGTTTGATTGATTGTGATTTTCATTGTTATATCTTGCTTTGCTTGCTGTGATTGTTGTATGATGTCCCTTTAGGTTTAGATCGAACCTATCAAGGTCATGTGATCATCTCAATCTCTCATCCAATTCAAGTACATAGGGTAGAATAGTTCGAATTGAAGCCGAAAGGTTGAATTCTCCTCTAATCGACAGATTAGAGGGTGCCTTAGACATCTAATCAATCAGCTAGGGTAGATCTGTACCAACATACGATGGTTGAGGTGTAGAAACCCTAAAAGGCTCTCAATTGCATTCCAATCTAGATCTTGATCCAACAAACGACGGTTGAGGGTTAGGAACCTTAGGTATGGTCTATTGAACCTTTCTAAAGAGTTTAGCACAAGGTACCAGCAAGGAAATGCATTCACTCGAACTGGTAAGCTCTGTTCTGGGAAGCCAGTACGGGTCTTACCAGGGTGGTACGGCCTTGCCTTACCAAGTGAGGTACGGCCTAGCCGTACCTACTTAGTACGGGCCGTACCACTAGAGGCAGATCAGAGATGAAGTCTTAAACCCTGGAAACACCTTTTATCCATAATCAAAACACAATTTACATTTGTTCTAAACATTTTGTTACATCTTCTTCAATTGTCTGAACAGTTTGATTTGATATCTTAGGAAATTAAATACCAAACAAAACCCTTTCAACTTCTAGTTTTCAATCAAGTTTAGATAGAACTTAACCGAGTGATTAGCCGTCTCTGAGGATCGATACCCGATTATACTACACGGCAGAGGTTGTGCACTTGCATCCTTTACTCGTGGAGTGTTAACGAGGTTTAAAAGGTACGCCCTCAAGCGTACCGAAACTTGCGTTGCGCTTTGCTGCGAACAGAGTGAAACCAAGTATTTCTATTTTTTGGAGTAAACTCCTAATTAGGAGTAATTAAAGGCTGAACCAGCAGGAGATAGCTAAACAGTGGGTTAAACTCCTAATTTCTCACTGTGATTAACTATTTTGGAGGTGTCACTTCTATGTTCCTTACACTTCAACATAATTTACGTACAACAATACCATTGTCAGACTCCTTTCTTTCCAAAGACATATCACATTTCAGTTTCGAAAATTGTTCTAGAATATATGCTCATGCATCCATTTGATTCAACTAAGAAATACAATGCATATTTCCACTATAACCCACGGTTTCATTCAAATGCTCCCAATGCAATTATAACTTAACTAAATGCTAAATTTGAACATCATACTTCATTTTCAGACTTTTGCTATAAAAAGATATGATCATGCATCTTGATGCTTTAATCTCAAAATATAACACTAGCACATGCTACAGTCTTATTTTGCTGTAAAACTCTTCAAGTTATGTCACAATTCAGTTCTAAAATATATGTTCATGCTCCTTACAATAACTCATGCAAATCGTGGTATGAAATTCTAAAGCACATTCAAGAACTTAATTACAACTAATTAGCAATTGAGCGACAACAACAACATTGTGAAACTTAAAACCTAAACAGAACATTGTGAAACAACAACATTGTGAAACAAACAAACAAGCAACAACAACAATGCACCTGTTATACAACTTAAACCCTAAACAGAACATTGTGAAACTTAAACCCTAAACAGAACATTGTGAAACTATTTGTCAGGCCCGAATCAGTAATTTGCATTTAAACCCTAAAGACGCGCAAACCAAGAATTATCTCGGCTTAAACCCTAAATTGAAAAATACCCCAAACTAGACGAGCAATTGACAAAAAAAACAAAATCCAAAGGAATGAGGCTTTACTTACACGGATATCGTCGATCCGACCAGTGTGAGAAGAGTGGCTCTCGGGGGTGTTCTCCGATCGATTGAGAACACTGCGGCGGTGGGGTTTAACTCGGAGAGAGCGATTGAGAACACTGCGGCGATCGATTGAGAACTCTTGGGGGTGTTCTCCGATCGATGGAGCCTTTGATTTGGAGGAGGCAAATGGTCGGGGGAGAAGAGGGAGGGAGTTCAGAGGGGGTGGAGAGAAGAGGGAGTGGAGAGGCGGCGGCTTTCGTAGTTCGACGGTCGATCAGGGGAAGACGAGGAGTGATATGTCCATATTTCATCTATTATTTCGACCTATTTTCAGACCAGACCTTATGTTTTCGACCACTAAATTGCATAGTTTACATTGAAAATCAATAGAATATGGTACTGCTGCAGTTTTGTGGTTGATTTGCAGGAAATAGGCGAAAACAAGCAAAGCAGGCAGAGTTCTGACTTCCCCCCACGCGACCTGCGTCAGATCCAGAAATTTCAGCACCGAACTTAAAACAGTCATAACTTTTGACTCGTAACTCCGTTTTGAGCGTATGACCACTTTTTGGAAAGCTAGCGAGAAGATCTACAGTCTCACCACGCCTGGTACGGCCAGGCCGTACCACTTTGGTACGGGCCGTACATAAAGGCGGCCTGACAGATTCAAATTTTGGCAGAGGCTATTTAAAGCGGGGAACTCTCCAATTTCGACATCCATTCCATTCCAGATCCATTTGAGAGCACAGTAAGAGAGAGAAAGAGAGCTAAGGAGCTGAGAGCAAGAAGGAAGGAAGAGGAAGAGGCGAAACTCGACGGATCTAGCTTCCTCCTCTCGATCCCTTCGATCCATGGCTATCTCTATCCCTCTTATTGTATTTTTAGATCTGATTATGTGCTGTGAGTAGTTCTTTTAGTTTCTAGGGTTAGAGATTGATTCTTGATTTGTTTTGACTTTCTTTGACTTGTATCTTGTATGAACTCTTTAGTTTGATTGATTGTGATTTACTTTGATATCTTTTGCTTTGCTTGCTGTGATTGTTGTATGATGTGCCTCTAGGTTTAGATCGAACCTATCAAGGTCATGTGATCATCTCAATCTCTCATCCAAATCAAATGCTTAGGGTAGAATAGTTCGAATTGAAGCCGAGAGGTTGAATTCTCCTCTAATCGACAGATTAGAGGGTGCCTTAGACCTCCAATCAACCAGCTAGGGTAGATCTGTACCAACACACGAGAGTTGAGGTGTAGAAATCCCTAAAAGGCAATCAATTGCATTCCAACCTAGATCTTGATCCAACAAACGACGGTTGAGGGTTAGGAACCTTAGGTATGGTCAATTGAACCTTTCTAAAGAGTTTAGCACAAGGTACCAGCAAGGAAATGCATTCACTCGAACTGGTAAGCTCTGTTCTGGGAAGCCAGTACGGGTCTTACCAGGGTGGTACGGCCTTGCCTTACCAAGTGAGGTACGGCCTAGCCGTACCAACTTGGTACGGGCCGTACCACTAGAGGCAGATCAGAGATGAAGTCTGAAACCCTGGAAACGCCTTTTATCCATAATCAAAACACAATTTACATTTCTTCCAATCATTTTATTACATCTACTTGAATTGTTTGATCTGACCCTTTAGGAAATTAAACACCAAACCAAACCTTTTTCACTTCTAGTTTTTGATTGAGTTTGATAGAATCTAACCTCGCAATTAACCGTTCCTGTGGATCGATACCCGAATATACTACACGATAGGGGTTGTGCACTTGCATCCCTTACTCGTGGAGTGTTAACGTGGTTTTAAAAGGTACGCTCTCAAGCGTACCGAAACTTGCGTTGCACTTTGCTGCGAACAAGGAGCCGGGATGGAGCCTTTGATTTAGAAGAGGGAAATCTTTGATTTAGAAGAGGGAAATGGTCGGGAGAGAGGAGGGAGGGAGTGGAGAGGGGGTAGAGAGAAGAGGAGTGGAGAGGCACTTGAGAGTAGGTCCGATGGGCATCGAACCTACTCTGGTTCGACGGGTTTAGTCACCGTCGATTTTTTTAAGATTCGTGTGAAACGCTTCAAATTTCGTGCATCTCTGTTTCAATTTTCGTGAGCACAATCTTAAGTTAGATCGGACGGTCTTCATGCTCGTTGAACCTCGTGGATAACATCGAACCTACTCCGTTCGCGTGGAGAGGGGGTGCTTTCGATCCAAATTTTCAAAAAAAACGCTAAGTGACTAAGTTGCTTTCTGGGTATAGCATGCACTCACCTCACCTGTCTCGCTGATTGACTCTCTTAGGTAACATAATCTCCAAATTACATCGTGACCTTCTGATTCTAATTCTGCACCAAAATTAAAGAATCCAACGACTAACATTGGCCCGGATGTAATAAGAAATATTACTTTACCTCAGAGAATTTCAACATTGGTTTGTTGTGTTTGAAACGGAGGAGTCCATTGATAAATGCATACCCTTCATCACAGATCATACGGCCTATAGTGTACAGCCATAATCTGATTGCAATGCAAGTACCCAAAAAAATATGAAAAAAATTCAAAAAAATATAAAAATTGTAGCCCTACATATTATATTTACAAATCATATCAATTTTGTCATTTTTAATGAATTTTATCATTTTTACCCTCTTCAAATTGAGCCAGTGCTTGTTGACCGTTGATTTTCGTATGACCGATCAACGGTCGATCTGCAGTGAAATCACGTCTAATTTTTTTTAAAATGATCAAGTTGGTATTACGAACCTTAATAATAAAAAAAAATGAGAGTTCTGATATTTATAACCTTCGATCCAATGTATAATAATTGTAGCCCTGCGATGTTACGACAATCCGTCGCTTGGATGGATGTGCAAATGAACATCAAATAAGTTCAAACTCACCGACATTGATATAAATGCAACACTCTTTATTTTGAACGGTTCGATCAACATAAAGACGCCGTTTGTCTTTGTTCCTTCATTGTACAATTAATCAAGAGTTGTTGTTCTATGTTGATAATGCATGACACAAGTCATTAATGAAACATATAGGTACAACTATACAATTTTATGTGTTAAATATTTTTTATAATGCCTCAAAACGTTTATAGCATTAGTTTTGGTATAAAATTTACAATATCATTTTCATTAGACACATTTTAAAATATCCTAATTGTTTTAGCATAATAAATAAAATTGAAACCCTCACAATTTAGGTTCTGCCCATCATCAAATATAATCCGCTGTTATTCCGAATGGATACAAAACGCTGTTATTCCTATCCCAATCATTAAAGTTCTTCATACGCGAATCTCAAGTAACAATATTGTGAAGTTATCGGAGTTACAGGGTCCTGTTATCCTTCTCAAATAACAGCGGATTTATTGTAGTCCATCACAGTCAGAGATCCAGGTTCCCAATTGTTCCATATACGCAGAGCATTTTTCACGTACTACAGCGCACTATACGTTATTTTGCAGTTCATCTTCAGAGTTCTTAGTTCTGCACGAAGCTGAAGCTACTCTGTTAATTGTTCCGAAATTTCATTTCCCCCCATCTCGGTGAGTGAGAGAAGTTCGTCTTTCCCCCCAAAACAAAAATATGCCGCCTTCTATTTCCCCCAAAATTTGCCCTCTACTTAAGTTCACGCAAAATTGGGGGTCTCCTGCCCTCAACTTTGCCCTCATTATCGTGTCACCCAATGCTGCTCTACAAACAAATCCGAAGCTAGCTGACGAAACCCACTCACTTCGGAGACGACGGCTGCAGGTTAAGGACGACGGCCACCCAACTGGGTTTGCGGATTAACATAAATCCAAGATCTAGGGTTTCATTCTGGTTCACTGAAGGTTAGTTTTTGGTTCGGTCCCATTTTGTTCTTGTTTCACCTTTACGTTTAGTTTTCTTTCTTGGGGTTTTATAATCAACATAAATTTCAATCTAGGGTTTGATTATGGTTCACTGAAGGTTCTATTTTTGTTCAGGGTTTATTATTTTCCCCTTTACGTTCAACATTTTGTCACTTAGGGTTTAATTTGGCCTTTTGGCTTAATTTTATGTTTAATAATCCGGCTAAAGTTATTGTTCCAAATTAGGGTTTTGAAATTATAGTTTGATGTCCAGATTTGCATATTTGATGTCCAGATTTGCAAATTAGGGCTTTGATGCTTATTTGATGTCCAGATTTGCATATTGAGCAACAATTTAGGTTCTTAGGTTTTCAATGGGGTGCCAAGAAATTTAAGCATCAATTGAAACAGTAAACAACCTGTGCTGACAAGTTCAGATACTACCAGAATTTAAGCTAAATTGGGATCAACTGATACGACAGACACAGGCTCATACATTGAATAGAGTAAAGGATATAAACCTTTTACTAGAAATTCTTATTGAAATTCTTATAGCAAAGGATATAAACATTTGGTTCAAGGGTTTTTTTGCAAATTATCTGAGTGATCCGGTAAGTAGCTGTAAGGAAGAGAGAACTAACCATTGATTTCGATTTCATGCTGCTGACTGAATACAAATTGTAGTGCTGATCGGAATTCAAATAATTGGAGTAAACCTGCACAAAAACATTACACTTAGTTGTAAATGCTCATGGAGTTCATGTGAAGTTCATCTTAGAATTCAGAACTTAATTGCTTCACCAACTTATTTTCTAATATGTGTATATTATAGGTCATGTATGTAAACAAAGCCATCAAAATATCCAGAAAAGAGTTTAAGGTCATGTATGAACTGGTACTGTGACATGTGTTAGCTGTATATGTTGCTTACCAAGTTAGCTCCATGTTTTGCTACTTTATTTAATGTCATCCTAGCTACAAAACCTACATGGACAAACTGGACATATATAAATTTTAATTGATACTACACCCAAGCCTGTGCAGAAGTCAGATATATACCCTTCATATATAACATGGAGCAATTAAATTTTAAAGTCCCATTTGTACAGACTAAGAACCTTCTTCCCGACTGCTACAATTCAATTGTCGTGTGGTTTTTATTATATATAAGACATCGGCCTCTTCCATAACAATAACAAACAATTTTTATCTGTGTGTGTTTTTGGTTCATAAATGTTTTTGAAATTACACGACAATTGAATTGTAAAAATTGCCCTTGTCAGAGGCACTTGACTGTAAAAATTGCATTAGTGGTAAAAGGTTCGGATTTTCTGTTAGTGCCTAAATGTAAATGTGAATAGTTTACATTTTAGAGGTTTCATACTAAAATGTGTGACATACCTTGTCAGGGTTTAGTTTAGATTTTAAATGTGAGTACTTGACTGTGAGATATTGGACTGTGATAACCCTTGTCAGTTTAGTTTACTAAAATGTAAATGTGAATAGTTTAGAGTTTAGTTTAGATTTTAGAGATTTCAGTTCTTATTGTGTCCTCTTTCTGTTATTCCCCTAGTGAGTACTTGACTGTGAGCCAACCCTCTTTAATTTGTTGAAGTTGACTGTTTCATATTAATGCAACAGGCTATCATGCTATTTATCAAAAACTCAAATTATATATCACGTCAATGTTTATTTTTTATCATCTATCAGATGGCTCCCAGAAAGACTGTTCTAAGAAGGGCATATTCTAAAAAGGGAACGAAGAGAAGCCGTCAAACACAGGAACCACTCGTGGTTGGTGAGGGTTCAATTGCTGGTGCAGAAGGTGAAATTACAACAAGTGAACCCCCAAAGAAAAAGGGGCGAGGCCCTGGAATCATCAGAAGATCGACTGAGATATTGGAAGACCGACCCATCATCTGGCCAATCTCGGATCGTGCGTTCACTTGTAAAAGTCGTCCACAGAAGATAACAGCAGCAATCACCAGGTCACTCTTCCTTATTACACTATTCCATACTTAATGTTCTTAGAATGCAACACTTTTAAGTATCTCTCCTTTCAAAATATATTGAATAGAGTTCTGCCGCATGTGATCCGAGCATTATTTTCTGCTATAATCTAATGGTTTCATTTTGTTTAGATTAGTAACCCTAAATTTTCAAGAACTGAACACATATGATAATTGTGTTAATTGTGTATCTGTGCCAAAATTGGGTGTAATACAAGTAGTTCAGCTAAAAGACATATTTATTTAATTAATAATGCACGAGTACTTGCTCAACTGGATCAATTGATTATTTCCATATGACATTTCATTGTAATAATCACAATTGACGAGTCACACAAAATATTTTTGACCATTATGCAAAACAGCCACGTTGATTATTTAAAATATGGAAATAAGCCTTAAAGTCCCCACTTTTCTGTAGTAATGGTGCATTTCATCAGCTATCCTGTTATCCAATGAGAAAAAGCATGCAAGTCCCTGATTTTGAAAATATGAAAAAAAGGGAGTATTTCCCTACTTGATCAGGTTTGACCATTGGACTTGTATCAGAATTCCTTTTAGGACCTGTAAATAAAATGAAAATCCCATGCTCATACTTCACCTTTCTATCAATAGACTTGTGCTGAACCACATGCCCGGGCCATTAAGGAGTTTCCATGCCTTCGACAATCCCACGAAGAACAATATTGAGTTCATATTTCTGGTACTCTGTCTTTTAATATGTTTTCATGCTTGGAATTAGAACACAATACATCAACTGCTGAGGTCAATTTCTACTTTTACAACAACAATTACAACTGTCATACTAATGCTAATGGAAATATCTACATTTAATGGGTCCGAAAATCACCAAAACTGTAATTCTAGAACTGCGTCAGTTTGGGGCTGTTTGTAATAGGGTGCAGTTTGAAATTGTACATTACTAAACTGCATTTCTTGCTAAATACACCCATTGACAGATTTTAAACAAAATTACAACTAAAAATTCACTTGGGTCAGTGTGTACAAGACTACAATCCTTCACATGGCAAACAACATCACTAATGTAATTTTTATCAATTTTTGCTTGATGTACAGCCAATTGAAGCAATACACTCCTCTTTTTTTATAGAAGAAGTTTAGGTACCGTGAAGATGAAGATCCCCTCCATTGTCGGAATGTTCTGTATGCCATAGCAGCAAAAAGATACACCGAGGAGCTGCACGAGGCCAGGGACAGTTGCTTCCAAAAATTTGGCAATAACAAACAGGCATGGAAGACATGCATCCCACATTGGTGCCTTGACCATAACAATTGGCACGGCCTTTGTGATATCTTTGCCACAGAGGAGTGGCAAGGACTGAGTAAAACAAACAAGGTTAACCGCACAAAGACTGGACCCAAAATCTCCCACCACGGGGGATCAGCAAGTGCACATCAGCACTTGGAAAAACTGGTATGCTTCATTATCACCTTTGCAAATTAAAACTATTTGTAATTAAGGACACAATAGTTGATCATGTTCCCCGTGTTTTTTCCTTTTCATGTGTAGACAGAATTAAATAATGGAAAACAGCCACCAATGAGGGCACTTTTCATCCATCTTCATTGTGCTAAAGAAAATGGCAAATCACCAATTGTTGCCCAAATGGAAGCTGCTGCCGCTGCGGCCGCTGTCACCGCTGCCGCCGCTGCGGTGGAGTCTGGACCAGCAGATCTCAATGAGGCTAATGGGGTAATTGATCCAAGTACAACCGAGGCTAACACACAGCTTGAAGCTTTGGATATCGCCTCCTTGCATTTTACAAATGAACAAACACAATCAGTCTATGTAAGTGGTAATCTGTACATATATTTGCTGAAATGTCATACCTTAGTACATTACTTTAAGTAAACACATTACTTCCCTGGTAATATGTTTACGGTGGTAAATGTTGTTGTCTCTAGTCAAAATTCCATTGTATGGCTGCTCATGGTAACCCACATCCAAATAGACTTAATAACTTGCATATATTACAATCACTATCAAACCTCAACTGCAACGCCTCAAATGACATAAATTTAGCAATCTATTATATCAATATTGCATGACCAAAAAAGGTACCACAATCAGGTATGTGATGTTCAATGTAAACCATTAAGCATAGCATTAGTTACCGACAAAAAACACAACTGGAAAAAGAAAGAAAGAATAATTGGAAGAAATGCAAAAGGGAGGTAGCTCACCACTCATGTGCACACTATGAATTATCAGAACATAGTAGCTATTTTAACTGAATTTAACAATATTACATATTTCTCGTATGTTGCAAATCATAGCAAAAAGTAAACGACATGATTGCTGATGAGGCCAATTCCAGCATGGATGAGAGCACCATGTTCTTGTCAGCTGTAGGCGGAGCAAGCCATGGCCGGGTGCGAGGATTTGGAAGTATGCTTGACGATAAGGTGCAAAAAGCAAACAAACAAACCAGGCCCAACCACACACCTTGTTCTGTTTCGGGCCTGACAAACGCTGGAGAGGAGAGAAACTTATCTCGGGCTGAATTACAAGAGCTCTTGGCTGACAGTGATCGTCGTCAAGCCGAGGAAAGGGCCGAGCGGAAAAGAGAACTAGCACAATATGACTTCTACATCAAAAAATTATTTTCCATGATGGGGTCACAAGTGCCCACTGAACAGGTAATTATGACAAATTTTATGACTAATTTATGGATTTGAATTTAGGTTGCTGTGTTGACAGATTCTAATATGACACTTTGGTTATAAGTTGCTTGTTAAAAGCATCATATCATCTATGTGATACCTGTGTTGTGTAGCACATTAAGAAAGGTTTGTGTGGCGCTTCTACATTAGCCATATTCATTACTTGTACAATTGTGTGCTGCTGCTACATTAGAAAATTTTATTACTTCTTAGCCATAGTGATAAAATTCATCAATGTAGTAAGGTTTGATTGGTGCTTCTACATTAGCCATATATATTAATTGAAAATTGTTATATAGAAATTCACAAATTAAGTCACCCCCCCAAGTTACTGACATAGTTGCACAACACTTACATATTTATTATTCTTTTGACGTAGTTGCACAACAGTAATGTGTTGCCTTTGCTACTGAGATGTAGTGGCTTAGTGGCATTCTATACTAAATAAATATTTTGTTGTTCAACTTAGTCTCAAGTACACAATTTAACTACTTTTACTTAAGAATTCATGTTGTAACTGTTATAAATCGTATCGTACTTTTGTCATTTCCAAATTATAACACACGTGCTCATATTTTCAATGCTTAGGGTCACGGTTCCACCTCTCAACCATCTCATGAACGAGCTTCACACACTCAGCCGGGCATCTCCCAGGTAAAGAGTTTTAAAAGGGGATCTTTAATTACAGACAGGAAAAATTAATTGAGGGAGGGGGGTTATAAATAAGAAAAGGTGAATTATAACCACATTGAGGGTTTATCTTGCTGTTGTTGTTATTTGTGATTCCAATTACCAAGTTCAGTCCAATAACTTACTATTGAACTGATATAAAATAACATGTTCTTTCCATATTATGTACTTAGGGTCTGCCATGTCTTACACTAGAAAATCAGGGAGGGTCTTTCACTGCACTATTAAATCAACCTGGAAACGATGAACTTGCCACAGATGGAGCTGAGATGAACCAATGGTTCGGTCAGTCTAGCTTCAACGTGAACCCGCCATTCTAGAGTGCAAATGTGTGCATGTTAGGACTTATATATAGTTCTAACAATTGATCAGCATAGCTAGGTACTACAATGTATATTTTGGTTAACATGTGGGGGTATATTTTGGTATATTTACAGGGGTATATTCTGGTATATTCACAAGTGCATTACAGAGATGTTTTTGTAATGTGTTTTGCACATATTTTGGTACTATAATGTATGATGACTGTGTAACCGCTAATTATATGCTTTCGATCAAATTAGATATCAATGTGTTTGTGTTTGTTTGCTGAGGGTGAGAAATGGGGAATATGGAACAGTACCGGGTTGGTACAGGGAGGACAGCAGAATAGAGTCAAACTGATAAAACACCTGTTAGTACGGCATTCCCATGGGTCTATCCACCGAAATAACATTCCATGGAAATATGCACCCATGGAATAAGTCAAGTGGGTCCCACGTGTCCTTGGAAATAACAAGATGGGTCCCACTTTGGATGCCCTTGGAAATAACCTGATCTACCCTTGGAAATACTCAGTGGGTCCCAGGTTCGCTACCCCTTGGAAAAACTCGGTGGGGCCCACCATAGTCTCCTTGGAAATACACAAGTGGGGCCCACCACATTCATCCTTGGAAATAGTCAAGTGGGGCCCACCACATTCATCCTTGGAAATAGTCAAGTGGGGCCCACCACATTCATCCATGGAAATAGTCAAGTGGGGCCCACCTGAGTCATCCTTGGAAATACTCAGTGGGTCCCAGGTTCGCCAACCCTTGGAGATAATCAAGTGGGGCCCACCTCATTCATCCTTGGAAATACTCAAGTGGGCCCCGTTCACAATCCCTTGGAAATAATCCTGACGGGGGCAGGTGTTAAACTATTCCATGCGTACCTTTTCCAACGGCCGTCGCATGGAAAAGGCTTAAAAAACTATTTCCAACGGGTAGCGCTTGGAAATAACAGTTTTTTTGCGTTTTTCCATGGAGGCTTGTTGCGACGGTAGTATTTCCAACGGCGGCCGTTGGAAATGACGTTTTTTGGGCTTATTCCAACGGGTAGCCGTTGGAACAAGCCATTTTAGGACCGTTGGTATAAATGGAGATTCTAGTAGTGATATATTTCTGTAGATTGATACGGGTGGAAGTACTAAAGCAGTACCATAGTCTTTCAATCGGCCAAAATCAAAATAAGTAAACAAATAGTGTTTTAACTGTTTAACATAACTCTCTCTATTTGTATATAACTAGTTTCATAATTCACTGATAAACTTTTTCTTACACACTACAATTCAATAACTGACACACAAAACAGTAACAAGTATCAAGTACATCCACCAAATTTGAATGAATTCCTTTATAATAGAAGTATATCTCAATGAAAATAAATAAAAATTCATATATTAACACCAGTACCAAATGTCTTTGAACTTATATTTATTAAAAAAAGAAGCAAACATCAGGATTGAGATGCGGCGAGCCTCATGAGTGAACTGTGAACTTAAAGGTCTCTATCTCTGATACCTTCTGCATCCTATCTTACAAGAAAACTAACATCGATAAGCCCGTAAAAATTTCAATTAGCATGCAGCAGCACCAACTTTCAGTAAGCTTATTGTAAATTGTTTGCCAAATTTTATAGAATTCAGTTTCTACCCACTGATGCAATCAAATCCCTAGGGGTACATTTGTTAATTAATGTAATGTAATTGTCATCTTTTGACTCAGAAAAATATCTGTCCAAAATGCATGTGTTTTGTAGAAATGTACAACTAAATAAGCTCCTATTAAAACCAAGTACCGTTTCCTCACCCAAAAAAAAAAAAAAAACCAAGTACCGTTTGAAGCAATTATGTCGCATCCCTGCATGAAATAAAAATAACACATGTTCTCTGGCTTCCCCAGTGCGGAGATAACATGTGCTGCTCCTTCACACCAACTGAACTAGAACATATTGAAACCAAATGTGTTTCTAATAGAAGTGCAAAAACCTTCCCTATGCTACCTTGTGGTTCTGCTATATCTAATGTACAGAAATCTTCAGAAGGTAGAGAGGAGATGCTTATATATATATATATAGAGAGAGAGATAGAATATGGTGAGTTGTGAAGTAAAACAACGTTTTACTTCACACCATATTTCATTATGAAAATTCAAACAACCGATCCGAACCGCTCAACATGTTCTCTATATTGAAATATGCTTGGAGACTAAATTTTACATTTTTTGAAATTTTTTTACTATTTATTAAGCCACTTTGAAATCGCTGATCCACTGTGAACAGTAAAAAACAGTAAAAATTTCTGGACCACCGGATCAGCGATTTTCAAAGTGGCTTAATAAATAGTAAAAAAATTCCAAAAAATGTAAAATTTGGTCTCCAAGCACATTTCAATATGGAGATCATGTTGAGCGGTTTGGATCGGTTGTTTAGATTTTCAAAATGAAAATATGAGCGTGAAGTAAAAATGACCTTTTACTTCACAACTCACCGTAGCCCAGCTTTATATATATATAGTACGGCTAACACGCTTCCTCTAGTATATCAACAATATGCTTCCGGCCTCCAAAATCTATCGAATGACAAATACAAACCGTTCAAACTGTTACACCAAAAAGGTATGCACAAAGTTTCAGTACAGCAAGCTGTACCTTTTAACCTTAAATACACTTCTGGTTCAGACTGCAAGTATACAATCCTACCGCGTAGTATATCGTCGGGTATCGATCACAGGGACGGTTCAAGTGTTATCCGGACTCTACTTAGGTTAATTAAAAACTAGAAGTTGGAAAAGGGTTGGTTTGAGTTATTTATAATTCCTACAGATTCAAAAGTAGTAATAAAGTGCAAGAAAGAAGATAAAACTGGTTTTAATCAATAATAAAAAGCGTTCCCAGGGTTATGACTTCATCTCAGTTTTGCCTCAGACTGTCCTGTCCGGGCCGTGTCATTTCCTACACGGGCCGTATCAGTTTACACGGGCCGTGTCATTTTGCTACACGGTCCGTGTCAGCCTCGGGTTAATGCAGCAGCTATTGTTTCTTTGTGTCGTTCCTTTGTGTAGGGTTCTACTGACCAGACCTAATGTTTCTAAACCTCAACTGTCGTTTGTTGGTTCATCAACTTGGTATGGAAGTTGCAATATATGCCCTCGTCGGGTTCTAGACCTCAACTTTCGTGTGTTGGTCCGAATTACCTAGTTGCTTGATTGGTATACTAAAGGTAACTCCTATCCGTCGATAGAAAGTAATTTTCGCCTTTCGGTTACTACTTGGTTTCGCCTTTCGGGTCACAAATCCTACCTCATGTACTTAGTTTGGTTGAGAGACTTTTAAGGGCTTGAATACCTTCTAGATGAGGCCTTTCATCTAGTGGTAAACCGATATAGGTCAAACACTACAACCTAAGCAATTAAAATACTACTCAATCAATCAAACACAAATTTCAATACAAAGATTCAATAACTAACATGCAAGACAAAACATTCGATTACATCAAACCCTAGAAACAAAGGAAACTACTCAAACATAGTTCTAAAACAGAAAATAGAGATGATAAAGATAGTGCTCATGGCAAATTCGAAGTAGTAAGAAGATCCGTCGCAAATCTCTCGATCTTCGCCTCTCTTCTTCTTCTCCAAGCCAAGCCGTCAAGCACCAACCCTAGGTCTCCCCTCTCAGATCCAGAATGACCCCCTGTTGGACAGAGAGGCCCCCCTTTAATGCCAATTCGCGACCTTCCTTCATTAGCCTTGTTTCCAGATTTCTGGATCTGTTTCCGGAAATGCTTGACACGGGCCGTGTCAAATATGTCCGGCCCGTGTAACCTGTGTACTTAGCTCAAATTGTAGATCTTCTCGCAAGCTTTCCGAAAAGTGGTCATACACTCAAAACGGAGTTACGAGTCAAAAGTTATGACTGTTTTAAGTTCGGGTGCTGAAATTTCAGCATCATATGGATGGTGTCCTGGTCGTGTCTGTGGTCGAGTCGAGGTTGACACGGGCCGTGTAGAGACTTCAGAATTCCAGATTTCTCCTCGATTTCGCCCGAATCCTGCAAAATAAGAATAAACTTGCAGCAGTACCACATTCTAAAGATATTCAATGAAATACAACTGATTTAATATATTTAAACACAGGTTTGGTACAGAAATTGGTCGGAATTATAGATAAGTTTGTGAGATATCACAAACCAATCTCCTTACCGAGAGCTTCGTTTCCATATAAAAAAATTTAATTTTTGAATTTATTTACTATCAAGTCAAGTGGTCAAAGAAATGAGCAAAATAGTGCATTAAAATACGCACAAAATCCTTCATATTTTGACCGCTTGACTTGATGGTAAATAAATTTGAAAATTCAAATTTTTGTATATGGAAACGAAGCTCTCATTAAGAACATTGGTTTGAACAGTTTGGATTTGTCGTTTGAAACTCATTCGATAGATTTTGAAGACTGGAAGCATATTGTTGATATACTAGAGGAAGCGCGTTAGCCGTACTCTATATATAGTGAGAGAGTTGGGCTACGGTGCTATGCATATATGGTATGTTTAGTTGGATTGAGAATAGGTTATTCTTGGAGTTAAGCTATTCGGAATAGTCTATTCGGTGTTTGGTTAGGTTAGAATAGCTAGAATAGTAAATCCAACTCTTTTGTCTTATTAGAATATACTATTCCTAAGAGTTTTGAGATTTAGCTATTCTAATAAGACAAACAATAACTATTCTTAATTTGACTATTCTAGCTATTCTTATTTTGCAACCAAACATATCCATATAATGTTATTCTGTGCTATGTGTTTTTTAACCGTATGATCCCCTTTAATACCTATGATGTTGTGATGGAGCGCTTTAATAATAATTATTCTAAGGGGGATGGAAGTCAATTAAACTCGTCTCTCTCTTGCAATGAATTTCAAGAATCTTGCCCCACACCATTACCCGCTCTCTTGCGTCCCACCCCCTGCCTCTCTCGTGCCTCCTCCTGTTGTGTATTTTAGGTATTGGATTTTATGTCAATTGGATACATTTTTTCACTTTTAAATTTATAAAATCTTAATACACAATTATAGGTCGGTTGCAAGCATACAACCTATCCTTGTAGTAATATAGGTATCGATCCAAAGATAACGGAAAATATTACTTTCTACTAAATAAAATTAATTCTAAAAAGTGCAATAAAAGTAAATGGGGGGTTTGTTTGCAAATTTGGTTTTGTAGGTTCAATACCCGATTGAGAAATGAATTGTAACAAAAGCAATTTAAACAAACAAATAAAAGAAGTTTTGTGATTCAATAAGAGAGAAGTCTAGAGGCTATCGGTATACAATCACTTGGTTTAAATATACACTTAATTGGTTTCTAAATTCATGTTTGCATTGATGGGGTTTCTTAGGCTAAAATATCATTAAGGGTCACTTTTGTGAATTAATGACGTGCTAAACAATTCGGAATTCACGATAAGTCCTTCACCCTAGCGGTTTAGACCATAAGCATAGGTTAGCCTAGTTTATCCCTAAATATCAATACTTCACGATTAAGTCCTTCATACGATATTTGGTTCAATTTTAGGGGTCCCAATTAAATATGAGGCTTCACGATTAAGTCATTCACTTCAATTCAACATTTGTTCCTTGTGGTTTCGAACTAGGAATTAGATTTGGTCATTTCTAATCTCAAATCCTAAGGTTATTCATGTACATAATTTGGTACCATCAATTCTTGATATAAATCTACTAGAGTTGTTTAGATCTAAGCGGGACACTAATTAACAAGCAACACAAATCATGCAATCACACGAATAATAAAATCAACAAGAACAACCATGCAAACAAACAATCATAATAATAGAGAAAACCATCCAAGCAAGATAGATTTTAACACAAGTTCATGTTTAAAGTCTAAGCCCCTAGAGAAGAAATTTAGCCTCTCATGAGTATGCTAACATCCAAAAGAAATACAAGAGTAGACAAGTGTAAGAAATTACAAAAGTTGAGCCAAGTGTACACAAACTTTCGGATATAAGAAATTAGAATGAAATAAGAAAAATAAACTTGATGTTATCTATCAATTTGGGCAACCGTTATATTCCCTTTGAAAAATGATCCCGAAAACCTCATGAATACCAATGGGACTCATATCACCTTAAGAAAATACAGAAATAAATATTAAAAAGCACAAAATAATAAATATGTCTTTTTAGCGTATTGAATTCAAAAACTTCTCAGATGTGCAATCAAACCTAACATTTTCTTTACTGAGCCATATGTGAAAACTCCGCCCAAAAACCTTTAAAATCATTTGTGAATAGCACATAGGCCTTGCTTACCTTCCCCAAGTATCAATGCTTGTTGTCGAACAGGATGCAATGGTGGTGCATGCCTCCACATTGCATTACCGCTTTTTAAGAGGGGTTAAATGCAAATTGATATTGGATGGGTCCGGACTGGGCCTTCATATGTTCGGTTAAGAATTTTGGTTAAGTTGCTAAAAAGGAACAGATTGGGACTTGTCACTTGTCACTTGTGTGTGCCGTCTTGTATGTGGGCCGGGATTAAAAAGCTGATTTCCAAAAAGGAATTTCTGGCCGACCTATTTGCTTAAAATTCATTAATTAAGAGTTTAACAAAGATGTGTTAAATAATCGGATTAAGAAATTAACAATGGTATCCGAATTGACATAGTATGATCTCCAAACATATTAAACACAACAATTGATGATAAAATTAAATGAATCGTGTCATTTCACAAATTAGTACAGAAAAAAACATATTACATAGTCATGGATAAAAAACATATTACGGTATAGATGAATTCTTATAAAATGTTTCTAACGTCTTCCATCGCTTAAAATATGAGAAAAAGGTTTTGTCCGTTTACTTTCTGGAAAATAATTTATTTCATAGAAAATAACAAATTAAATAACGAGACGTACATCTTAGCCAACATCCGAATCTTACAACTTAAAGAATACATTCAATATCTCAAAACACAATGGAAGAAAAATTTAAAACTAGATTATCGTATTGTTAATGATGCCACCCACTCAAGTTTATCTTTTTGGAAAAGTGCGCTAAGTATCAGACCATTTTCCCAAGTTGTGTTGCATGTACTAATATGATAATAGGCAATAACAAGTTATGAACATCACCATTTCATGAAATGGAGAAAGATGGTTAACAGATCCAGCGTAGATAAATCAAATTGATCCTCAGAGCCATGCAGTGGCAAAACAGATGTCAGATTGATTAATATGATACAGTCTAATGTATGAGAACCCAAATATCATAGTCAGATTTAGTAGAACTAATGGGCCAAAGGCTCAGGAGTTTAATATCGCAAATCATATTACAAGATGTACCAAATTTCCATGGTGCACAGAAGCACAAGTACAAGAACCAAGTCCAATACGCGCCCAAAAAAGAACAATCTGGTAGCTCAAGGATTGCACAGTCAGCAAGCACCCAAAAAAGAAACAACCGATAATGTATTATATACCTATGGATTTAGTATTCACTTTCCGAAGCTATCTCTTTTCCATCTGAAGACCGCTCAGCACACTTAAGACTGAAAAAGAAGAGAAGAAAGATGAGTAGATCAGTGGCATGTGATGACAGTTCTAGATCTGCACCTTTTCAAAATTTTACTTGCAGAAATCACCTGATATTTTGCCTAATTGCATGTTCAGAAGTTTTTAACGTTTGCAACTTTACAAGCATTACTTGCAAAAAAAGAAAAAGAAAGCCAATTTGAGTCTCAACTTGCAAATGAAACAGGTTTTGGGTGTTATTTGCAAATATGAAAAGTGTACTTTGCAAAATACCAAACTCATGTAGCTGTTTTTCTCACATAGGTCTCCAAGAAAGAAATAAATAGCACATAGCTGAGAGAGAGAGAGAGAGAGAGTATACCTTGCTAGAGATATTGTTGGAGAGCCACTCCAGACCCTCATACAAGCCTTCACCAGATGTAGCACAGGTGCTCTGTATGTACCTGCATAAGAAGCCCGAAAACATTAGAGTTTAGACATAACTCGCAATCTTAACTTATCAACCTCAAGTGCAAGAGAAATGTTTTTTTGACAGACAAAATTAAAAGAAATAAATATCTCTCTTTCATTTTTCTCTTTCTTTCATTTTTATTTTTTTAAGCTGAGTGACGTACCAGTGTCGCTGGCGCAGGGAGTGGAGGCCGAGCTTGTCAGTTATCTCAGCAGCATTCATGGCATTTGGCAGATCCTGCTTGTTTGCAAACACAAGCAGCACAGCATCACGCAGCTCATCCTGTGACAATGGATCACACAATAGAAGTTGTAGTATTTCAAAAGGCAATATTACAAAACATACGACACCATCAACATGCTCAAAAAAAGCTGCCAGGTAGAGATACTGACCATCCAACAGGTCGAGTTTTACCAACCCTACTCGCTTTAGGAACATGTCAGAGAGACAGAATAGACTTTTCACCATAATTTTAACAGAGTTTTATAATAACCTCATTTCCATTTTGATCTAGAAAACGAAGCACCTATAGAAGTCTATTAAAGTTTCCCACTAGCATCGATACACTGTTACTTGAGCATACAGCCCAACATTTCTCATAATTACAAGTATAGAGATATTTCATATCTGCGGACAGCATCCATTCATTAGGTTAATTTGATAAGAATGGGTATTCCAAAATATTGACCATTGCCCTAATTGACCAAATGAAGCAAAGGCATCTTGAACAAAAATCGAGGCAGATAATTAATCTCATTGTAAGATAAATTAATCAAATTTCAAGTAACTATTACTCCAAAATATTGACCATTGCCCCTACTGCCCCAAACGAACCAAGCCCAAGTTGAACTAAAATCGAGGCAGATAAAAGGTGTTCCATTGGAATATAAATTAATCAAATATCAAGGGACTGCTGGTTGAGCTAATAAGAAGCTGGACAATTAATCCTTGCTAGTATAAGAAATATTGATATCAGAGAACATTATTGGTGTAAAGATTGGAACAACTTTGGTGATGATATAATCACATCCAATTTCTACAAATTTCCTGTCCATGAAGGGTCAGAATCAGTCCTAATAGTACAGAGCCACTTTGGACTTTCTAATTTAACTCCTGATCAAAACTTGAATTATAAGATATGACAAGGGCTATAATAAAACTATACCTCATTAAGCATCCTGTGAAGCTCATCTCTGGCCTCAACTACACGATCTCTATCATTGCTGTCCACCACAAAAATAAGGCCTTGTGTGTTTTGGAAATAATGCCTCCACAGTGGTCTGATCTGTTTATTTAATTCAATATATACCGACTCAAGAGTTAGAATTAGAAAAAGGATAAATAACTGGAGACATAAAGCTCATATAAAGAAATCCCAATGCTACGATTTCAAAAAAGATCTGGGCAGAATAAGCAAAGAATTCATGTATTGCATTTTATACGGAGATTGTAAAATTAGGTGAGAACATACCTTATCCTGGCCCCCAACATCCCAGACAGTGAAGCTAATATTCTTATACTCCACAGTTTCCACATTAAACCCTATTAAATTTAAAAAGTTTATTACATTTCATCCTCTCCTCTTAACAATATCCTACTTTCACAACAATATTCTTCTAAAATTAGCAACAAACCCAATATATCATGTATATGATGAGCAGACAATTTTACTGAAAGACAAGCGTTTTGATCATATCAAAGACGTCATTACAAGTACTGATGATACATGGAGGTCGAAGGACAGGAATAAAAATATTTGGCCAAGTATATTTTTCGAAATAAAGATAGAAATTAGGAACTGATCATATACCTATGGTAGGGATGGTGGTGACGATTTCACCAAGCTTGAGCTTGTAGAGAATTGTAGTTTTACCGGCCGCATCAAGACCAACCATTAGAATTCTCATTTCCTTCTTAGCAAAAAGTCGGCTGAACAGCTTAGTAAATGTAAGCCCCATCTTTTCCTCTCCTGTTAAATACACAAGAGCAGAGCAACAAATGATCTAAGATTGTAAAATAGAAGCTTCACTAGGGACAAAACCAGTAAAATCAGCATAAAAGAATACAGTTTAATAGAATTGCTTATTACATATTACAGTAAATTACTTTCAGATAACATATTAGCTGGAAAAATCAGAAAAATTTCTCATTTAGTGCGTGAATAAGGATAATTCGAAGTAAATGTGGGAATTAGCACAAGAGAATTGAACCCCTGACAGGAATCGAAATACAGAACTTACATAGAATCAAAGATCCGATAAACTTAAAAACCCTATTCTTAGAGTGGCTAATCGAAGTAGTTTAAACGAATTTCTAAAATTTGCTCCCTCATTTTCATGAAAAGTTGAAGTAATACGTAATTACGTATGATCATACAGGGGGCAAAACAGTTCATTCATATCGCAAACGAGATTAAAGACGTATAAGTTAATTCAAAATAGGATCTGATCGGAGAAGCGGAGCTCTAACCTTTCTTTTGCTTAGTTTTTTTTTTCCTCTTCTGATAAGTCGACCTTTTTTTTAATGGAACGTAAAAGAATGCAAGAGAAAGTATAATGGCTTCGAAGAAGAGGGAGGGCGGAGGTTTATAGATGGTGAATTGGGAATAGGGGTTTTTTAGTTTTTAACCTCCATTTAATAACAAATGGAGATATCATTGAATTTTGGAAAAAAACAAAAATCATCATCTTTACTTGCACATTAGGGCTGCACAAAAAATTCGTAGTTCGTAATTCGATTCGAGTTTGATTCGAAAAAGTTCGTAAAAAGTTCGATTCGAAATTGAGTTCGTTCGAAATTAATTCAAACCAAACTTAGTTCGAAATTAATTCAAACCAAACTCAAACTGGACCTAGTTCGTTCGAAATAGGTTCGCAAACCAAACTTAGTTCGAAATTAACTCAAACGTGAACCGTTAATTTCCGCTGATAATGAACTTTAATGTTTATTTAGGATAGGTGATTGTTCTGTACTTTTATTGATATTTAAATTGTAGTTTGAATACTTTGGATATTTGAAAACTTTAGTGATGTTGCTCATGTTGGCTATTTGGAAAATTTTAGATTCTGTGATTGTACTCAACTTTGATTGATTGTACTAAACTTTGGTGTTTGATATAAATTTTGGTATTTGTAATGAACTTTGATATAAACTTTGGTGTACTGTGTAATTAGAATTCAGAATGCCTGAGTTTTTATTGAAGTGCTGTAATTTTGAACTATGGCCCAGCCATAAGTCATAACTCGTAAGTCGTAACAAAGTTCGTAAACGTTCGAAATTGAGTTCGTAAAAAATTCGATTCGAAATTGAGTCCGTTCGAAATTGAGTTCGTTCGAAATTAATTCAAACCAAACTCAAACTGGAGGTAAGTTCGATTCGGTTCAGTTTGTTTGCAGCCCTATTGCACATACAACACATAATCATTACTGCATATTCTAATGATTTATTCTGTGATGTTTCGATATATATAATCAAGAAAAACCACTTGACCAATGACCATTATTTATTTTCATATTGATAATCTTCAAAATAAAACTACAACATAAAATATAATATTGTAAGCATGATCTATATTATCCACATATCATGTTTATAAAAATGATGAGATTTATTGCACAGTATATCAAGTGGCTTGAAATTTTTCGACCATCTAGAATTAATAGTACTTGATGCCTTATCAAACAATACTTAAATTGTATAAAATTTGATTACTATGCTATCTATTTGTCCAATAACATATTTATAAAAAAAATTAATTTAATTTGATTTTTTTTTAAACTGTTATCAAAATTAATCATTATCAAGTAATCTCTCCTCTATATAATTTCATGTATGAATTATCAAACAATACCAATCTAAACATTTTAATAAACTCGATCTCTTTATACAATATAAGTTTTTTTACAACAAGTAAATAAGTAATGAATAAATTGTTTATAAAGTATTTAGATTATTGGTGTGAAGAGACTTCCTACATTGAAAAAACACCCAAAATTAGAGATTTACACCACATTGGATTTGTGAACTTTTCTTATTATAACCTCAGCATACACGAAAATTTTATTGAATTTATGCAAACTAAATAAGGGACAATGGGGATGAGAGTCTCCATTTTATTAAAACCGGAGAGGATTGAACAGGGCTATGAATGGACCGACCGATGGAGGAATCAGGAATGAGATGCGATGGCCCACTCCACAATTCCGCGTGGATCTCACGCAGATGACCGCGGGTCGCGCCATCCTAGCACCTATCTTGAAGACTTAAACCACGGGATATAAATCTGCTGTTATTCCAAAGGGATCACATGACCCTGTTATTCCTATCACAACCGTTTAAAGTTTTTCATGTGCGAATCTCGAGAAAAAAGTTTTTCGTGCCCGAATCTTGATAAATTTCAACGGCTGGGATCTGAATAACAGGGTCCTGTTATCTCTTTGGAATAACAGGGCCAGGGC
Source organism: Carex littledalei (assembly GCA_011114355.1). Lineage (NCBI taxonomy): Eukaryota > Viridiplantae > Streptophyta > Magnoliopsida > Poales > Cyperaceae > Carex > Carex littledalei. Next base: position 4,421,343 of record CM022095.1, on the reverse strand, counting down.
ATCGAGTCCTTGACCGTGACTCCACCGTGTCCGCATCATGTGAGGTAACAGAATATTTGAGTTTATATCTGTACGGTCCGATTAGAATCCGCAAATGCACTGTCCCTTACATATTCGTGCCAAGGAAGATCGGACGATCAGGATCTAACTGAAAATTTATGTTACCTCAGGTGAATTGAATTCGACCCCATCCCCAGTCTACAGTCCAAGCCCTTCGTGCCGAATGCCGAGTAAATATGGACATCCATTTGGTGTAGCGAGTCGTTAACCTTGGTGGGCCGCTTTACGGTTATATTATTTTACGATCTTAATACCACACGGTTTGGTGAATATATTCTTGACACAGAGAATCTTATTTCCATGGCTGACCCAGACCGTGGACCCAAACGAATCGCCGAATTTGATCAGTTGGTAAAACTACGGAATAAGACCGTCTAGAAGGACAATTTGAGTCTGACTGTTTGAGGAAAAAAATAACAGAATTGCTTCTATTTATAATTTATTTCTGGTTTTTTCGAAAGAAAAAACTCGAAATATTGTAGCCCAAAATCTATGTTGCGAGATTAATTAAATTTATAGGAGTTGTATCCCTACTTTCAATATTGTCATAGTTAAAAATAGTTACAATTTAGAACCACTATTTTATTTAGTAGTAAAGACAATATTAAATATGAAGTGCTGAGAGTATAGATTACATTTTTTTTAAATAAAATTTAGGGGTCATTCAATTTTAAATATTCACAGGACATCGGATTCGAACTTGTTAGAATCTCTTACATAAATATGTAATAGAAGATATTGCCTTACTTCTTAGATTAAAGATTAATTCTCTAAGAATATTATTTTAAATAACAATTTCAAGAATTACATTATATATTTTACGTTTCGACCTGTAGTCTAAATTTTCTAGTTCCCTCTACCATAATTGTTAGTATTTTCTTTTTCTACCCTGTTTTGTATCATTGTTTGCCATGTCTGATAACTTGTTTCATGACAGAAAAAAATACTGAACGCAAGATGCAACAAGTATTTTTCAAAACATCATCAATGATTTCAGATCGTGGTCATAAACACCGCTCTTTATTGAGTATAAATACCACTTTTTATTGAGTATAAATATCACTTTTTAGGTTTTATCATTAAATATAGGGTTTAGGGTTTTATCATTATTTTATACTTAGTGTTTTTTAGGTTTTCGTTAATGGATTAAGTACAAATTATCTGATCATAATTTCTTCTCTCAGTTACTATAAACACCGCTCTGGATTAGATCAAATTATCTGATCATATTTTTTGTTTTATTGTAGGTCATTGTCCCAGGAAGCGCATAGGTCGCCCAATTGGTTGGAGAAAAGGTATAAAATTTATATACATGTTATTAATTGATGATTGATAATTTAATCTTAGATGTGATGTTTGGGGGCTTTGGCAATTTAATTTTTTATTTAGGCAAACCTTACAAATCCAGCTTACATTGAATCATTGGACATCTAGTCTAGATACTGGTACACTCAGGGAGCACTGGACCATCAACTGGATGAAAAAAACAGCTTACAAATCCAGCTTACATTGAATCATTGGGCATCCCCTTGTATATGTTATCTTTTTTTAGAATGCCTAGTAAGATAAAAAAAAACAGTTGGATAGGATTAGAAGACAATACTTGTGGAGGGTAAGAACCTAGCTAGGAAGAAATATGCTTTGGTTGACTGGAAAACGGTCTGTAGAAGTGGGGATTAGGTGTGTAAGATTTCTTTCTTATGAATAGAGCCAATGGAAAGATATTAAACCATACAAATCTGGTCATAGGAAAAACAAAGCTAATGCATCACCTTTCTGGAAAGGTGTAATTAGTGAACGATAAATAACAGAAATAGGTCTTAATAAGAAATTAGGTAATGGTACTTATATGTTGTTTTGGAACGATAGATAGTTAGGGGAAAGATGTATCATTAGTGGTACCTTAGCATGCAAATTTAATTTATATAGTTAATCTAGAGCGTTCATGATCCTCCCTGTGAATGAACAAATTGCTCTCTGGAATGTGTTCAGACAAAAAACCATCACTGTTCAATTTTCCCAAAAACATTCAGCAAGAAACGGGAAAAAATAAGCTTTCATCTTTAAATCCAAAAACCTATATCTCAAGGAAGTTCAACATGCCAAAGTACTGAACTCAAACGATCCATTTTTTCTGTGTTCAGTCATTTTTCCAAACAAATTTCATTCAAACCCATGCAAAATTACTATTAATAACATATATCAAGGCCACAATGCCTTCTATATCTCTGTTTCACTCCAGTTCTCAAGCAAGTTCAACATGCAAAAAACCTAGTTATATAACAAAGTCCAGAACGCACAGCTCCTGTTGTTTCTGTGTTCAGTCATTTTTCCAAACAAATTCCATTCAAATCCATGCAAAATCTACCTTAAAACTCATGCTTCATTTTTCCAAGCAACATCCATCTCTATTTATTACAATTGCAAACAGGCAACATCACACAATTCAAGTACTGATACCACATAAACTGGTACCACAAAACTTTTGGGATCTCTTATGGGTCCCATACTTGCCACATTTGTTTCCAACCAAATTCCATTCAAATCCATACAAAATCTATCTTAAAACTCCATAACAAATTCCATTCATTATCGGATCATTCATTTATATCATGAGTTCATAGCCTTACGGTGGGGGAGTATATTTGACAGGTTTCCTTCTTATTCCTCCACATCAGTGTATTTTTGCAAGTTCTTGATAACAATTAAAACAAAGTTGAAATATCGTAATCTTTTACATGTGCATAGAATAGAGAATATGATGTAGATCATATCTAACGGTTTTATCTGAACACATAAGTTTTAAATTTTGAATTATTAAAATTTTAAAATAGACGCATAACAAAAACACAAAAAAATAAAGACATTTGAACTCTCCTCATAAAAGATTAGCTTTTGAAAAATATGTGTTTGTGCTAATGGCTAAAAACAACATACTTTATGTGGAAAGTCGAACATCGAAATTCTGAATAGTTCAAAAAAAAAAAAATGAATAGAATATATTTTATGAATATGTAAAAAGTGAGGAACTTTTTCATTGTTTTTCTCTAAAAAAATAGTTGAATGATTATACAGAAATCCCCTTTTTTTATTAATACCCCAAAAAAACAAAATATCAAATCTGCCCTCAATCCCAGATTTTTATTAAAAATACCCTGACCGTCCCTTCACTAGGCGGTCCACTGTTCATACCAAACCGCCCCACTGTGAGGCGGTTTGGTATTTTTTTTATTATTATTTTTTTAGAGACAATATGAATATCAAGATGCTGAATTCTAACATTAAAAATTTGGATGTTTTTTTTTAAATATTTGTTAGATTACTTCTTTTGATGTATAATTAGCATATTTATACTAAAATACGCTAAATTACTTGAAATTATGTTAAATTATGTTCAATTACACTAAATTACATTAAATTAAGCTAAATTACAATAATTTTGCTAATTATGCTAAATACGGTAAATTACGCTAAACTACGCAAAATTACGCTAAAGTTGACCGATTTTGTGCCATCTTTTATGAATCATAAAAATAGTAAAAAAAATTCCAAAAATAGTAAAAATTGGTATCTACAAGTTCATTATGTAACTAATTTATTGAGCTATTTAGAATGAATAATAGAAATGAAAATATTAATCGGAAACTTCAACTCAAGTTTTGAGTCTCTTCCCTTTATTTTTTGGCAATTCTGAATTTTGATGTAAGCACTGACGCATGCGTATTTTTGCAAGTTTTCTAAAAAGTGGTCATTTGTTGAAATCGGACACTCGAGCGCCGTTTTATGGCCGTTTGAAGTTTAGTCGTTGTTTTTCGCCTTTTCAGTGAAGATATCATCCATATTCATATGTAATTTAGCATAAGTTACCGTATTTTAGCGTAATTTAACATAATTTAGCATAATTTAATGTAATAGTGTTATTCAGCGTAATTTAACATAATTTCAAGTAATTTAGCGTATTTTAGTATAAATATGTTAATTATACATCAAAAGAAGTAATCTAACAAAAAAAACCCAGCTAACGTGGGTATATTTATTAATAAAAATGTCGGAACTAGGGTTTAGAAATTAGGATTTAGGGTTTAGAATTTTTTTTAAATATTACTAATTTTTATAAATATGTTATATGAAAATTGTAAATCATTTAGTACGGTAATTTTTAGGGTTCAGGGTTTTAGAAACTGTACAAAATAAAAGTTTAGGGTTTAGAGTTTATCGTAATTTAAAGTAATTTAGTGTAATTCAACGTAATTTAACATAATTCAAGTAATTTAGCGTATTTTAGTATAAATATGCTTAAAAGAAGTAATCTAACAAATATTTAAAGAAAAATTTGAATTTTTAGCGTTAGATTTCAGCATCTTCCTATTTATATTGTCTCTAAAAAAAATACCAAACCGCCCCACAGTAGAGCGATTTGGTATGAACAGTGGACCGCCCGGTGAAGCGGCGGTCAGAGTATTTTTAATAAAAATTTGAGATTGAGAGCATATTTGATATTTTTTTTTTTTGGAGTATTAATAAAAAAAGCGGACAGAAATCTCTATGTCAGAAATTAATTTCGACCTCCAACTTTTATCAACGAAAAAAAAATCTTTGATATGTGGATAGTCATTTAATTACTACAATTTATACAGCAGCTGTACGTGGCTTCGCGAAATAATTTGACCATATTTGAACATCGATCAAGACTTCCAATTTACTGCTTGTTTGCTAGCTCTTCTTTTGTTTTGCTTTCATAATATTTCAGCTCAACTGTTGTGAGCTACTTTTAACAATTCTTTCACCTTTAGTTATAATCCTGTTGTAACTCGATAATATCTTAATCAAATGAGGCATGACCCTCTCTTTTCTTTCTGAAAAAAGAAAAACCTTCCAAGTTCCAATTTACTTCTACAATTTTGGCCTAGCTATGAGGTTGACCATACAATTAACCAGCACAAGTACTGTTCTATACAATAAAAAATAGGAATGACAGTTTAGTCCATTGATCTGTTGACCAATTTATATTCATCTAATCTGAAGCTCTACCTGTTCAGTCCGATACTATAACAGATTAGATAATGACTTTGAATGTAACTCACAAGCAGTCTGTTAGACTTATTTCTGAAAAATATGAATTAGACTATAAACTCTCTTACTAAAAAATACACTCTCCTCTTATTCCTCTTTAGCGCATCCCATAGACATAAACATACATGCACATATATGAAGGAAATTTCCACGAGTGAATCAGACATTTATTTGTAGACACATCATGTTTGGATCATACAGATCATGATATTTTGACAGACAAGTCAAATGCATGCTTGACATATTTTACCCTGGGACCATCCCTAGTCGAAGAATAAGTTCTTCTAGAAATGGATCGGCAACAATTCTGCAAATATACAAAAAATCATATACCATGAGTACGAACCAACTACAAATCTAGAAGGGTATTTTGGTCCAAATATTTTTAAATTAAATTTTGATGTTGACTTAATTTAAGAAAAATAGTATATGGGTAGAAAGCAGATGATTGAATTTTTCACGAGTAAAAAATCCAAATATCAAGTTGGGAAATTTTCAATTTACAAAATTTTTAATTTTTAATGGATACATACCAATTTTTCCTTAAAAGAAACAGATAGTGATATCTACTTTATTGTCTTGCGCCAGCCAGACATTGATATTTCGGTTTTACAAAGTAAAACAAAATTCCAAATCATAACTTCGGATTTAAGACAAAGCAATAAGCCCACAACTATCAATTCTATCGCTGTAGACTAGTGTAATAAACCGAAATTTTTATTAATAGAAAATAAAATAAATAAATATCGATATTGAAGAACAATTTGGCGGAAATTTGAAATATAACAAAGACGTGATGGGACGTTATGGACCATCACGGCTAGATTAGCCTATTACATGCGTTAAACATATAACAAAAACACGGGCCGTTATGGAGCATAACGGCCAAGGAGGCGCATGTATTTAATTGGCCGAATGCATCAATTTATGGCCGAATTAATTTGAATATTTTAATATAGCCGAATGCATCAAGCAGTTTAATAGGACGAATGCATCAATTTATGGCCGAAAAAAGAGAGCAGTTTTGCCTTCAAACAGTGTACGGACTCTATAATCGTAATATGGTCTGTGTGCTGCATGAAGTTATAATTGCTCTGTGAAAATCATTGCTAGAAGCTTGTGCTGGTGAATAGGATCATTGGTCAAATTACCCTGTTTTAGTGGAACAATTAGGAATTATTACCCAAATTAGAAGCCCGTTCCCACTTCACACTTCATATCTTAGGTTGCTATGATTATGATTATTTAATTAAGGTGTAAGAATAAGACTGTAAATTTTATTGAATGAATAGGATCTGTCGGTATACGCATTGATTACCCCTTTCCAAAAATATTGTATTCGGCCATATTAAAATATTCAAATTAATTCGGCCATAAATTGATGCATTCGGCCAATTAAATACATGCGCCTCCCTGGCCGTTATGCTCCATAACAGTCTGGTTTTTTTTTTTTTTCTTTTTTTCAGCGCGTCCCTGACCGTTATGGACCATAACGGCCTGATTTTTTTTTTTCAGCGCGTCTCTGGCCATTATGGACCATAACGACCCGTGTTTTTGTTATACGTTTAACGCAGGTAATAGGCTAATCTGACTGTGATGGTCCATAATGTCCCATAAACGTTATGGATCATCACGTCTTTGTTATATCTCAAATTTCCGCTAAATCATTCTTTTTCAATATCAATATTTATTTATTTTATTTTCTATTAATAAAAATTTCGGGGTAATAAAGGCCACAAAATTTTCTTACGACTCCAGTTTCTCTTCTCCAACTGGAGATTGTGCCACAGCTCTGGGCGTAATGGATATCTCCTTTTCCCAATAAATGGAGATATTTTGAATCAGTAAAAATTTTCACTTTCTTCTCCTCTCCTCTCCTCCTCCCCATCGATATCTTCTTCTCTACTAAACCATTCTATCATTTATTTTTAATTTTTTGGTTTGTTGACATCCCACGAACTATGGCTGTGGTAAGTTGTTTACAATGTATGTGATCCAGATCGAGAATTGAAACCTTGAACCCTAGAACTCCGATCTAATCCAGGTGAAAATTCGTAATTTATGTCATTTTCTTTATTCCCCTAGCATTTTTCAAATCCATAAAACTATCTTTCTCTAGCATTTGAATTTACTATTCGAGGTACATACTCAGATTAGAAGTCATATATAGTTACTCAATTTGATCTTGGATTTTCATTTTCGTCTCAGTCATTTCCAAGCGACTAATTTAAGAAAAAAATGGCAAAATTAGTGATATTTCCTTACTGAAATAGAAAGCGACCACTCTGAGTTTTCAGGGTAACGCAATGTCAAGACCCAGGCAGTTATACCCCGATCAAGGTTCACCTCCTAAATCCATGAAGTACAGAGAATCAGAAAGCATGTCTCGCTGGTCGGAATACTTAAATACCGAGGAGCTCACTTCCCCTTCGACTTCCAATTCCTGGAAAAACAATTCTGGTACAGATTCCGGGGCAGGTGGGGGCCAGAGGACCCTCCAGCTGGAGTCGGTTATTCAACTGTCTAAAGTAGCTGAAGGCCTATTGACCAAGATGTACAGGCTGTTCAGTATACTTGATTTTCCGGATTTGAGTTCCCACACCTTTTCAGAGAATTTCTGGAAAGCCGGGATCATCCCCAATATTCCGAAAATATGTGTGCTTGTTTCAAAGAAGTTTCCTGAGCATCCAAGCAAACTTCAACTTGAGAAAGTAAGATTGCATCTGGGGTTGAATGTAATTATGTCTCAAGAGCTCCATGATATGAAATTGACTTAAAATTAAAAATATATATTGAATCGTAGGTTGATAAGATTGGTATTGATGCATTGCACGAGAATGCCGAAGGCTATTTCCAGAATTTAGAGCCTTGGGTCATGGTATGTACAGCACCTTAAGTATTTGTAATTTAGTGGTATAGAGATTTTTCATAGTACATGCAACTGATGATATTGTAGTTTTCCCCCCTTTTTTAGTTGCTGCTTGATTTGATGGCTTTTCGTGAACAAGCCCTTCGGCTTATTTTGGATCTGAGCAGTACTGTTATCACATTGCTGGTGAGGAACTTTAAATTTACTACTGTACTATGAAACTGATATTTTTTCCGTGATAATGTGATTTTATTTGCTTGTTTTCAGCCGCATCAAAATTCTTTGATCCTTCATGCCTTCATGGATCTCTTTTGTAACTTTGTCCGTGTGTATCTTTTTTCTGAAAAGGTAAATCCCTTTCTTGTCCTCTTAAATTCACGATTTGAAAGTGATAAGTCTAGGGTAGGTAGGTACGAGAATAGTGTGGGATGGTACAAGGATGGACAGAGTATTAAATTAGTATGAATAGCAGCGTCAGTGTTGCAAAGTGCTAGAGAGAGTGAATAATGAGGCCAGGGGATCCTATTTATAGTGATTAAGCCACAACAACATTCAGAAAATGACTAATGCAATACCAAAACTTAGTTCACAGACCTACAAACATTGAAACCAATTGTATCAATATTGCACCTAGCAAAATATCAAATCCAATTGTCTTAGCACCTGACCTGTACTTATCAGATTGACTGCTCATCTTTAATATTTTTGTATTGTATATGTTTTTTTCATTTCAGATACCGAGAAAGATGATGCTTCAAGTTTATAACATCTTGCACAACATGCTTAAAGGTGGACGTGATTGTGACTTTTATCATCGGTATGTTTGTAATAGTTGTCTTACAGCTATGAAGTCGTTTTTTCCTTCCTATTTTTAATTTTTTTTTTCACTTTAAAATGCAGGCTGGTGCAGTTTGTAGACTCGTATGACCCGCCAGTACAAGGGTTGCAAGAGGACCTCAATTTTGTCAGCCCACGTATTGGAGAGGTTTTGTTAAGATCTTGATTTCATCTGCTTGCAAGTTCAGAATTAAGATCTCCTCATTTGTACACTGATCTTGTGCTTCCGTGTTAATTTTCTTTTCAGGTGTTGGAGGCTGTGGGGCCCATTATCTTTCTTTCGACAGATACCAGAAAATTAAGAAATGAGGGTTTTCTCAGTCCATTCCACCCGCGTTATCCTGATATACTCACCAACTCTGCACATCCCATGGTATGTTGACTGATTACATCAGGGGCAATGGTTTCAATTTCAATTGGCTGGGAAAATTTTGGTTGCTTATTATTGGTAGCATATACCTTACCCACTCGATACCACAGAAGCATACATTTCAGATAATTAGATGGTAATTCATCTAGAACAATTATAATTATTTCTGTTTGGCATAGTTACATGCTGTCATGTGAAAATCATTTCTTTTCAGTTAACAATATTGTTTTAATGTTCAGAGAGCTCAAGACCTGGCGAATGTTACATCCTACCGAGAGTGGGTCCTCCTTGGCTACCTTGTTTGCCCTGATGAACTACTTCGGGTTACCAGTATCGATATTGCTATGGTACATTATGTTATCTTTCTATAGCTGGATCTGTGTAATCAGGATTTATTTATCTATAGTTGTGTATTGCCTTACAAATTGTATTTTTATTTTATCTCATCCAATACATTTTTTGTTGACATTCATTTCACAGGTAGTTTCCTTTTTTTCCTTTTCAGGTTGTGTTAAAGGAGCACTTAATTCTTCCACTGTTCAGAGATGAGGTAAATTAATTTATTATGTGCTGTTTTATGGGCTCTTGAGTGCTTTGACTAACTGATGCAGTATTTACTTCTTCATGAAAATTACCAGTACTATGTTCTACCAAAAATAGTAGAGTCGAAGAAAATGGCAAAATCTGGACGTGCCAAGCAAAAAGAGGCAGATCTTGAGTACAATGTGGCTAAGCAGGTCGAGAAAATGTTAAGGTAGACCTTACATAAAACTTCACGTCTTCTAGAATTCCTTCGGTGTTATTGTTTTCACATTATTCCACAACATTGCCAGATTTTATAATTACTTTCATGCTACTTCTTTCCAAACCTTTAACTATCAAGTCAGTGCATTTTACTTGTATAGAAGTTCTATAATGGCCTGCATGGATGATGAAAATCAGAAAAGACAAACTAGTTGTCAAAACAAAAGGGAGAAAGATCAAAAGTAAGCTTTGGAATGTGCAAAACAATTGAAATGAGAATTTGAGTGTAGGTGCAAGGCCAGTCTTGGCTGCCTCCATTACACTAGTTTTCTGTTTGTCTAATTCTAGGCTTGAATGAGCCAAAATATTCTAAGCTAACTCACATTAGAGCAACTGGTAGACCTCTGGAGTTCTGTAAGGATCACATTTTACTTAGTATATCATATGAATTTTCAATTTGAATACTATATCAGTTACAAACATTCTATGACTGATAAGTTCTGACGACAATTATGTATGTTAGTGAGGTACATGAGCATGCTTTGTTATCTAGTGATGCCATTCATCACGAAAGGAGAATTCTTTTAAAGCAAGAGCTTGGACGAATGGTTTTGTTTTTCACCGACCAACCTAGTTTACTGGCACCGAATATCCAGGTATAGTACAATTTTAGATTTCAGAACATTCTTCTTATATCAAATGTGCTGTGCATGACATAATATTCTTTTATGAATATGTGTGAAGATGGTATTTTCTGCACTAGCTCTTGCTCAGAGTGAGATAGTTTGGTACTTCCAACACATAGGAGTTGCTTCATCAAACTCAAAACCTTCTAGGGTAAAATCTACCGACATTGTAAGTGTAATCTAGCATACAACACTTTTATTAGACAACTTTTCCTACATTTTTCTTCTTTCCAATTTGAGTTATTTGTAAATTTATTCTAGGATGCAGCGGATCCGACAATAGGTTTTCTTTTAGATGGGATGGACAAACTATCTTGCCTTGTTAGGAAGTATGTGGCAGGTTAGTTGCTTGTTATAATTCACAAATTATATGGGTATGCAGTTTACTGTACCTGCACACAGCTGAAATTATTTTTCCTTCCATTTGATACCAGTTACACATATTTGACCATATCCAATGTACCAATAAGGACCTGATATTACCTTTTCTTGTGTTCTACACATATGCTACCATACTCTTGATAACTGTTCTTTGCATAATGCAGCTATAAAAGGCTACGCAATTTCCTACCTTTTGGCTTCTGCGGGTCGGATCCGATTCTTATTGGGCACACCAGGTATGGTGGCTCTGGATCTCGATGCTACATTAAAAGGTCTATTTCAGCAACTTCTTCATTGCCTTGAGAATGTGCCAAAGCTTCATGGAGAGAACATTCCTGCTGCCACTTGCAACTTATCCGTAATAAATTTTGTTTGTTTTATTATTATTTGTCATGTTTACTTGTCTCATAAGGTTAATGCACATGCTAAGTGCAAAAAAGGAATTAGGCACATTCAAACACTAATTGAATCATGAAATCCTGAAACAAAGCCATTTGTAAAAAAAAAATGATCAAATGAAAATGCTAATTTTAAGGCAACTTGAGTCCTTACTTAATTTTTAGTTTTGCATCCTTCAACAGGATTTGCGTAAGCATTGGTTGTCAATTTTGATGATTGTGACATCATCACGATCTTCTATAAATATTAGACATCTTGAGAAAGCGACTGTTTCTACCGGGAAGGAAGGCCTGGTCTCAGAGGGAAATGCTGCATATAACTGGTCAAGGTAATCCATCGTGAGCATTGCTCTATGATTTTTCCTTTTTTACAAATGTGATTACACCACATGTTATCTAAATTCACTCAATTTAACAGATGTGTGGATGAACTTGAGCTCCAACTGTCAAAGCATGGAAGCCTAAAAAAGCTCTACTTCTACCACCAGCATCTTACAGCTGTATGTATTAGTTTTATGTTCATGGCTGACAATCTGGTACAAAAAAAACATAAAAGATAACAAAGAAGTAGAATATGCATGTACAACCATATATCTTTGCAACCCAAAAGCCACATCCACACCAAATACATGAGCATCTTGGAATTTAGAATCAAAGGGGTGTCTGGACGAACATGGCACTAGATTAAGGAAATGAACATCGGTATTAGGTTTTTCTATTGTAGATATTCATTTTCGTATTACCAAAATGTATTACTTAGTTTATGCATTCTGAATTTATTTGATAGGTGTTTCGAAACACAATGTTTGGTCCAGAAGGAAGACCACAGCATTGTTGTGCTTGGCTTGGAGTTGCAAGTAGTTTCCCAGAATGTGCATCTGCCATCGTCCCGGAAGAGGTATTATAATGTGCAAAATTAATGAAGTTATATAATAGTTCCAAGTTTTAACTAACAAACCGTCTTTTGAATGCATATATAGATTACTAAAATAGGCCGTGATGCCATAATGTATGTTGAGTCTTTGATTGAATCCATCATGGGTGGACTGGAAGGTTTGATTAACATCCTCGACTCTGAAGGAGGAATTGGCTCGTTAGAGATGCAGGTAACATTATTACATTATTTTTTTTTTTGTTTTACTGTGAAATTATTTTCCTAGTAATGAATTCTTATATTTTATTTTCAGCTTCTGCCAGAACAAGCAGCTAGCCGTTTGAATAATAACATGAAGATGAAGGCCTCTTCAGGTTTGTTAACGCCAGGCCATGAAAGCTATCCAGAAAACAGTAACTCTATTAAAATGTAAGTTGCTGTATCATTGGCATCATCATTTGTTTGTAATCTTATGATTCATAACATGGATTGTTTTGAAAAATTTCTGTCAAAAAACAGGTTGGAGGCCGCCATACAGAGGTTAACAAGTCTTTGTTCAGTGCTAAATGACATGGAACCTATATGTGTTCTTAATCATGTCTTTGTTTTACGGGAGGTAAGCTTCTTTATAATTCAATTGTTTTACTCCTTAAGTTTTAAGAAAATGCCACCAGTAGACCAATTGTCCCTTCTTTTCCTTTTTTCTCCTACAGTACATGAGAGATTGTATCATAGGAAATTTCAAGAGAAGATTACACGCTGTGCTGAGGGCCGATACTTGTCTCCAGCGACCATCCGTCATGGAAATGCTCCTGAGGAGACACTTAAGCATTGTACATTTAGCAGAGCAGCACATAAGCATGGATCTAACTGAAGGAATCAGAGAAGTTCTACTAGCTGAGAGTTTTACGGGTCCCATTTCCAATCTCCACTTTTTTGACAAGCCTGTAGAGGTAGTCTGACATTATTTTAAAGGTTTTCAGTGCAAGATACTTAGTCCATGTAACCATGCACCTGTCATGTTTTAGTTTCTGTTGATTTGTTAGGATTTTTAGTTGTATTATTGCCTCTTTGTTTTCTTTCTCCTTTAATTACTTGATTCTCACAGGTGCAACCAGGTTCAGCAATTGAAGTCATCAGCAACTGGTACATTGATCACATTGTGAAGGATGTAACTGGTGCCAGCGTCATTTTTGACTCAACCTTAAATTGTTTCAAGAGCTCCCAGCCTATTGGTGGGCTCTACCCCACTGAGTCCTTCACAAACCCAACTGCGCTCAAATCTCTGATCCGCCTATTTGGTGGGTATGGGTTCGACAAGTTTGATCGTATGCTGAGAGAACTCACTGCTGCTCTTCTCAACTGCATCGACACAGCCCTTCGGTCAAACCGTGAATCTCTTGAGGCAGTTGCTGTCAGTGTCAGCTCAGGTGACCGGATTGAGAGAGAGGCAAACCTGAGACAAATTTTGGACATAGAGCCATTGGTCGGGTTTTGCATCCAGGCAGGTCAGGCTATCACTTTTCGGAAGCTTCTGGCTGAGGCGGCTGGTGCAGTTCTTGAGGAAAAGGCGCCACTCTTTCATTCTTTGTTAGATGGGGTTATGAAACATCTCCCTAGTGAGATTCCGGACAGAGATGAGGTTGTGAGATTGAGGAGGGTAGCAAGTGGGGTCAATTTGGGGAAAGAGCATGACATTGAGTGGGTGCACTCAATTCTGTCAGAGGCTGGGGGTATAAATGACAATTCAAGGGTTTTGCTGCCTTATCTTTGCGCAGGGTTTATGATGTCAGGGACATGGAACTCGGTTGTTTATGATGTGAAGGCTGGTGGGTTTAATAATAACTTGCATTGCCTTGCAAGGTATGGAGATGATAAAACTTTCGGTTTCTGAATACCCAAACTAACCTCATTTGTATTGTATGAAAGCTAATTTTGTATGATGAAGCTGGGATTTTTTTTTGGTCTTTACAGGTGCATAAATGCAGTGATTGGAGGCAGTGAGTATGTTAGGATGGAGAGAGAAATGAAAAGACAGTCTATGTCTAATGGCCATCTTGGGGAGATGCAACAATCGGAGCCTCTTAACCGTGCCTCGATAGAGGCCAGTATCAAATCAGCTATGCAGCTTTTTGTCAAGTGTGCTTCACTTATTGTTCTTGACTCATGGACTGAGAATAGCAGGTATTTTACCCCAAGTACTTCGCTGGTATTGTGTGTTAGGTTTAAGCCTTCATCATGCATAAGATGTTTACTAATAATTAATTTTCTGTGTTACAAAAATTCCAATTACTCCAATAGTTGCCCATTGACAAGATGACTGCTGGAATAATCATTTTCTTGTTAGCTTGGAATTGCCAAGTACTCTAATTTCTGAAAAAATAGAAGAATCTACTACAGATAAAATGATAATTATTATGTTTGGAATCTGAAATAGAATTTTCAATATGTTTGGTTCAATAATTGAAGTCCCCAGGGCTTAACAACTGCAAGAATTGACTAGTGACATTATCTGGACAGATAATGTTATTTTTGTTTTGACCTCCAGCTTTCATGACAAATTTAAATACAAAAAATCCAAAATTGTGCTTTTGCATTATCTTATTTTCCTTTTACTCTCTCTGTTGTTTATTTTCATCAAATATAGGTCTTTCATCTTCCCCAAGATGATATTTCTTGATCAGCTATGTGAGCTGTCACCATATCTCCCTCGAAGCACTTTAGAGTCACACATACCATATACTATCATTAGATCCATTTACCATCAATGCTATAGCGGCTCTTTTACGGGCCCTGACTTAACCCTAACTGGCCCATCTCCCAAGCAATCACCTCTCATCTCGCTCTCTCATGCCTCACCAACTGTCAGATCAGGCTGGGTTGACGCTGTACCTAGATCCAATACCATGCATGAACCGGGTCAATATGTTTCTACTTCACATGAAGAGAATTATGAGATGGATGCTGGTGGCAAGGCCAAGGGAGGAGACAAGTTTCTGCGTAGCATGAGGCGATCTGGGCCGTTGGATTATAGTACAAGTCGCAAGGTTAAATTTGCTGAGGGTTCAAGTTCTAGTGCTATATCGGGTTCCAGCCCAATGCAACGGTTTGCTGTTTCGAGATCCGGCCCGTTGTACAAGTAACAAGTAGTGCTGTTAGTTTACCATCTAATTATTGATACTTTATTGTAAATGTTGTCATTGAAATTGTGAGCTTATATCCATGTGTAGTTTTTCTTGGTGTATTTCTGAGAAAATGGTTTTAAATAAATTTTTTGTATTGGTGATTATTTTATCCCAGACTGAAGTTTCTGTTTAGATTATGTTTCTCACAGTTAAGATGAAGTCGTACTGCTGCTTTATGCTTTATGTTGTTGTACAAGTAGTGCTCTTGATTGACTAATTATTTATACTTCTATTGTAATTAGTGCTTATGATACTTTTAGTTAGAATAATTTTTTTTAGTTTAAGAGTGCAGTTGTTAACATTAAGTGAATTCTTTTAAGTTTAATACAAATAAAATTAACTGGCTGCATACCTTTTCAGTTTGAAACTAGACTACAAAGAAGAATGCTATTTGAAAAGTTAAGTTTTGAATCATACTTTTTTGTGGAAGCATGAAAATGACATCCTTGACTCTAAAGACTTGTGTTTTGTGCAAGTAAATTGATTCTAGCTAGGCTTAGATATTTATCCACAAGTCTTAACTAGTGCTTATTCGAGTTGAATTGGTGAATTACGTGTTTTATCATGCAAATCACTAAATTAGAAAAATGTTTGTAAGCCAAACTAAAATCATTGAATGCTAAACACCAAGTTTTGAATTTAATATGGCCATTTAATGTTTTTATTTATCGGGAGGTACTCCAAATACTGATGCAATGCAAATGCAATAAAAAACATGTTTATATAATTTCGAAGAGATGAAATGCAAATTAACACTAATACAATTGAAGTTGATTTAAAAAAAAAAACATATTTAGAGTGTTTGAAAACTTTTCTTGTGAATATAGGCAAAAGAAAAAAAAAATCTTTATGAAATTTTTGCCGTGCAAATTAGAGGATGATGAGCATTTCAAGATGTAAAATCGATTATCTCAAACATATCACTGTTGCTACACATTTGAGATTTTTTTTATGCAAATAAATTTCATTTAGTTAATTTAAGTGATGCACATATAACTCACAACTTAATTATAAATAGAATTGAATGAAAATAATTTCAATGACACGATTTCATCACCAAACAAAGCAAAAAATTATTTGAATAATTGATTAGTGTTGGAAGACAACCGATCATCAAGATTGCTGAATTATGGATGACTACACAATCCCAATTGATTGAAAACATCAATAGACACGCAAATACAGGATCTTAGATGCCGACATTTTTATTAATATCCAAAGTTTAATACAAATTAATAAATATACCCAGAATCCGGCCCAATATTGATATCTACCCAAACCGGCCATTTTCTGGCCGGCTATGTACCCTCCCTAAGCCGGCCAGAAAATGGCCGGCTATGTTCCTTTTTTTTTTTTTTTTTTTTTTTTTTTTTTAATAGAGAGACTATGAAGATCAAAATATTGAAATCTAACTCTGAAATACGATAAATTTTTGTTTAAACCGCATTATTTTTGTTTTAGGTGATTTCTATTAGAGTCAAATATTTCATTTCTGAGTTCGTAAAAAATAATAAAGTACACACAAAATTCAAATAGAGTCCACACAATTTTTACAACATGCATATAAATCATCTATTATTGCTACGTCTAAAAGGTAATCCCCGAAGTAAACCACTTGCGAAAGATGCCCTACGAGATGGTCTAACAGGTTCTGGTTGCTCACTAGATGGGCCGGCCTGGGCTCCAGATGGCGCTGCTTGGCTTGTAGATGGGCCGGCCTGGGCTGCAGATGGCCCTGCTTGGCTTGTAGATGGTCTTGTTGTGCGTCTAGTAGTGGACCTCCTCGGTTGGACAGACGGCTCCCCTTGCACCCCAACCGCCTCTCCTCCTATGTCAACCGCCTCTCCCATTGCTTCGGCATACATAGCAACTGCATCTAAGCGGCTCGTAGCTGTGCTACGCCGTGACCCTCCGGACCCACTTCCCGACGCCATTACTCGCTCATTTTCTGCCGCATTTGCTGCGATTCTTGCCTCTGCATTTGCATGCGTTACTTAGTAAGTTGGTATAAATTGAAAAGAAAAATAATTTTAGATGAATGTTACATACCTCTTCGTTGCCTATCGGTAGTGGAACGGCGAGGCTGATGCCCCCTTCGTCTACCTTCCATTTCATCCATCGTCATTACATGACGGATGTGTTTTCGCCTCCCTTTCCTAATCCAACCACTACTCGGAAGGATTCTGTCTTCAAGGTTAGGAGGCCAGTCTCCCATATTGCCAATTGGATTGAACACATGGTTCCAAGTACTCACAAGATAGGGTGTTTTATACCAGTCTGCAACAAAGTCATCCTCTTGCCAGTTTCGGTCACGGCATACAGCTAAGACATGAGCGCACGGAATAGAAGTTAACTGGATACCTCTGCAAGTGCATTCCATTTGTCTGTCGGGACCGCGCGTCACAATATACATGAACTCCCTGTGAGTGGGTTCCATGTTGCCCATGTCGCTACGGGTGCAAGGAACGTACTCATTTGGGGAGGAAACTTGGTACTGACCTTGGCCCTGCGTGTAACGCACCAACCGCATTTTTCCAGCTTTCTCCCAACGTTTTCTGATCTTCTGCAAAACCCGGTCAGACAGAACCTGTCCCTTGTCTTGTAATTCCATTGCTCGCTGACGCCGCTCAACAAACCATCTGTTGCACGTGTAGAACGTATCCTCAACTACGGCACAAACAGGCAAGCTACGACTCGTTCGGAAGACATTGTTGAGTGACTCGGAGCCGTTTGTTGTCATGATACCAAACCGGTATCCTCCATCACATGTTTGAAAAATTTTCTCATAATTGGACGGCTCCATCGCATCATTAGGACGTACTTTGCCCACTCTCTTTAAATACGCATTGCACTTTGGATTTAGCTGCACATTAACAAAGGTGTTATTTTATTTTCATAAGACAATTATAAGACAATTAAACGAAATGTTATAAGTTAGACATACATGAGCAAACTCTTCGAACATCTCTTTCAATCTTCTCGGCTTCTTCCTCTTTGCTCCTTCCCTGAACCTCCATCCGTACCATCTGTCTCCTCCACAGTTCTTGACCAGGTTCTCGGCAACATGCTGCATACAATACCTGTGCACAAAAAGCTCGGGAGACCACCCGTATTCAGCTGTCAGTGCAGCTTTGATCCCCAGGTGCTGGTCCGATATGACACATACAAATCTACTACATCCGAGCACTTCATTCCTCAACCATTGCAAGAAAAAACCCCAATTCTCAGTATTCTCCTGCCGCACAATTGCAAATGCAATAGGCAACAATTGGTTCTCGGCATCGTAGCCGCAAGCTATCAAAAGCCTCCCCTCATATCTCCCAGACAAGAAGCAGGCATCGATGCTGATCACTGGTCTCAGGTACTGGAACGCCGCAATGCATGGACCAAACGCCCAGGCTACGGCTCTGAACTGGGCAACACCTGGCATGATTAGCCCTGTTTCCTTATTCCGTACCGGGCTGGTCAGAAATTGGTGCGTCGAGCCGGGATTGTTGATGCAAATTGCAAGCAACAGTGGTCTCAGCAAGCTGTATGAAATCTCCCAACTCCCAAATTGTCGGGCTATTGCCAGCTCACGGCCCCTCCACAGTCGGTTGTATTTAGGTGTCACATTGTTATACACAGACAAAACAATGTCTGCCACCGTCCGGATGCTCATACACGGGTCCTTTTTAATGGCGTTCTCAATGACATCGGCAATGAGTGATGCGGTCAGACATTCGTGGTCGGTCCTCGTACTCTCAGTCCTACATGTGTGAGGCCTGTCTTGCTTAGTTATAACCCATGCGTCTCCACATCCCGTCGGCTTTGCCCTAAGCTCGTAACGGCAATTCTTGTCCTTGCACAACAGAGTAACCCGATCCCTGTCACTTTTCCAAGATCTGAACTCCTGATTCTTAGTTATATGGTGCTCTCTGATCTTCTTCATTAGGTCTTCTTTGCTTTTAAAATATTGGTTTGCTTTCAGCTCACCTTTGTACTCAATCCGTTGCCCATAATAACCAATATCTGCTTCTCTAAACTCTGAAACATCATTGAGGTCTGGGAATGGGTGCGTATCAGTCCGGCCACTAAGCGGCCCCCCCTCATAAGTATGCCTTTCAGCTGTTTCAATCGGCCCGTCTTCATCGCAACCTTCCACGTGATCTGAATCCCCCCACATTTCTCCCTCAAATTCATCCCCGCTCCTCAGATCGTCCTCCGGTATTTCATTAATATCTTCAAAGTCCGGGAAGCTTGCATCGTCTACTGGTGCAGGTCTGGGGTAAGGTGATACTGGAGGTAACGGTAGAGGAGCCACATTTACGGATCTAGGTGGGGTTGAAACTGAGTGTCTTGGTCTGCCTCGATTGTGTCTAGGTGGGGATGCAACTGAGTGTCTTCGTTGAGGTGCTGGTGGAGTGACGTAGTTGTAGGGTTCTGGGTCAGGTTCGTTGAGGAGTAAGGTGGAGTCACGTCTGTAGGTTTCTGGATGTGGGGTATAATGTGGTGCCGCTGATCCAGAGCCCGAACTTCCAACCCCGGGCTCTACCGGAACTCTTCTAGCAAATATTTCTATTAGATAATTACCCTGGGACCTCAAATGACCAAACATGCCTCTCCACGTACTCTCATCTACCAGTTTCGCAACCATAAATTTTCCGCTAGAGGGATGGCAATATCGGGTTGCCAATTCTAGGTCCCACATTTCTGGGTTGTAACCGGTGTGTGTGTAAACTATGGATTTCAGGTCCAGAAGTGAGATGTCATCTGGAATCATTAATGAATGAGCTGCATCTTTGTTGTAATACGCCCCTTGTGCACTATTAAGCATCTTCCCACCATAGTGTAATGAAATAAAGGCCATGGTAAACAAACTACATTTTAGAAAATGGTAAACAATTGTCAGGTTACTAAATGGTAAACATTTGTCAGGTAACTAAATAGTAAACAATTGACTGGTAAACAATTAAGTAAATGGTAAATAATTAAGTAAATAGTAAGCAATTAAGTAAATAGTAAGCAATTAAGTAAATAGTAAACAATTAAGTAAATATTAAACAATTAGGTAAATAGTAAACAATTGACTGGTAAACAATTAAGTAAATAGTAAACAATTAGGTAAATAGTAAACAATTAAGAAAATGGAAAATATTTAAGTAAATGGTAAACAATTAAGTAAATGGTAAACAATTAACTAAATGGTAAACAATTAAGTAAATAGTAAGCAATTAAGTAAATGGTAAGCAATTAAGTAAATGGTAAGCAATTAAGTAAATAGTAAACAATTAACTAAATAGTAAACAATTGACTGGTAAACAATTAAGTAAATAGTAAACAATTAGGTAAATAGTAAACAATTAAGAAAATGGAAAATATTTAAGTAAATGGTAAACAATTAAGTAAATGGTAAACAATTAACTAAATGGTAAACAATTAAGTAAATAGTAAGCAATTAAGTAAATGGTGAGCAATTAAGTAAATAGTAAACAATTAACTAAATAGTAAACAATTAACTAAATAGTAAACAATTAACTAATTAATTAATCTATCTATAAAATAAAACATAATAATAAAAAAATAATAAAAAAAAAAAATATTAAAATAATAAAAAAAAAATTTAAAATAATAAAAAAAAAAAATTTACCTCAACAGTAGAGGTACAGTAGAGGTGCCTCGGGTTGTGTGAAGAAACGCAGCTGCCTCGGTGCTCTTTTATAGAGTTTTTGGGGGTTTTAAAAAAAAAAAAAAAAGGAACATAGCCGGCCATTTTCTGGCCGGCTATGTACCCTCCCTAAGCCGGCCAGAAAATGGCCGGTTTGGGTAGATATCAATATTGGGCCGGATTCTGGGTATATTTATTAATTTGTATTAAACTTTGGATATTAATAAAAATGTCGGTCTTAGATGGCAAAGAGAAACCACCAACGCTGGTGGCGCAAAGAGCAATGCAGGAGGGGTTCCTATGGCTGAAACACTGTTAGTTTACATGTTTTAGATGTTTTAGATGTTTAAGATGTGTAATTGTTAGAGATGATACTGTTGTAACAAGCTGATAGCCTCTATCAGAATTTCAAAAAATAAAAATAAAAATCTTATACATAATATTTCACATATATGTTTGATTTAGTACGAACATATTCACGAGCATGTAATTGGCATATTTTAGAGGTTTTAAGTAAGTTTTTGTGAATTTAAGAGCAGAAAGACATCCCCAATTGATTGAAAACATTAACAGACACAAATTCATTGTTGAAATTAATTAAATCAGGAACAAATCCGCCAGCAACTTCCCAGTTTGATTAGTTACATAACATTAGTATTGTTTTGAGCATTTTGAAAGGTAGGAAGCAAAACCTTTTTCAAGCCCTTTCAAAAAAAAAATTGTTCCCAGGCTAAAATGCAAATATATAATGAAAGTATTCTTGAAGAGCCAGACTGAAGCTGAAAAAGGAACTAGAACTTCTTTTTTGTTATTTGTGCTAACAATGAATTGTAATATATTTCATACTACTGGAATTCAACAAATTAACCCTAGTTATAGACTTATAGTTATCAATTTTTCTGTGATAATATAATATAATTTATAATGTAAAAACTTCATATGAAAAATATATTTTGCAGGATACACATTTTCATCTTTTAATTTTTATCCATTTTCTTGCAATTCTCTCATGCAATATTCTTAACCTAACCCAGCAATTAGGTGAGTCACACCTCCAAGAAAACCAGAATTAGGTAACTCATGCAATTCTGATCACTTCTCCTCAAACTACACCTATAAATTCTCCATCCTACCAAGCTATCTCACAACAAACTCAAACACAAAATCTTCTTCCATTAATTGAAAACAATTACTATTCACTAACATTTTAAAATGGCCACCACCAAGCTCGGTGCTCTTGCCTTGGTCGTCCTTTTCCTTTGCATCTCTGGCCAATACCAGGTTGCCTCAGCTGCCGACACCTGCTCAACCCAGCTTGCCAGCCTGGTTGCCTGTGCCGCATCTGTCGTGCCAGGATCTTCCGTGGGCGCACCAACCAAGCAATGCTGCAGTGCTCTGCAGAGCGTCAGCTCTGAATGCGCATGCAACACTCTCAAGATTATCAACAGCCTCCCAACCAAGTGCGGCCAAAGCGCCGTCAAGTGCAGCTGTAAGCCTATTGCTTCTCTGCTCTTGTTACTGTTTCACTAAGTTCTTTTCTTTTTAAATTAAAAGAAGAATATATCAGGTTTTACCATGATCTAGTAGACCCCAGTCATGAGCTTGACAGGAATTGGTTAATAGGCTATCTAGGCTGTCAAAAAATGGTGACTTGACACATAATTTATTATTGATTACTGATTTTTCTGTTGATTTAAATTTTATTTGACTTTAGGAGTTTCTGATAACTATTTTCTTTTTTTTCATATTTTGAACAGCTTAAAAGCAGAATCCAGGAGCAATGGAGTAGTTAGCAAGCCTCCAAAGAATATATTTAAGGATTGATGTTTTTCTTTGTTGAGTTCTGTTTAAATTGAGGAAATATACATGGAGTTGAGCAAAATTGATGTTGTTTAAACTCAATTGAATCAAATTAATAAAAGTTTGCTACTTACTTTGATGGCTTGTTCTTTGTGTTGCTGTCTTTTGGTCTATTTTGAACTAGTCATGGACTCATGGGCAAGGAATTATTTATGCACAAAAAATAGTTTGAAAAAAATATTAGCCGTTTGATCGTTGATCGGCAGTGCCTGTTTTGTTTGATTTGGACCAAACAGCTGAGAGGATGAGCCATGTTATCAGCTGACGTGTCGTTAGGTTTCCCTTGAATTATGTCATTAACACCACATAATTGCTATTCATTAATAATCGAACCCTATAAAGTTAATCAGAAAAAACTAAAAGGAAGTTATAAATCTGGTTACTTTGCAAATATTGAATAATACAGGGTTAATCTGAGAAAAAACAAACTTAGAATTCAATCTCACTCTATAAACTTTATCAATGAAGTTTGTTTTATGTGAATCAGCCAATCAAATCTCTCGATTTGCTCATCGCGCTTTCGCGCAATTCTTCAATCTCTCTCAGGTCCTCGTCATCTCCGACGGATCCTTTCTCTCTCTCTCGCTTGCTCTCTCTTTTTTTTTTTGATATCTTGGTAGTGGCTGCCAAGCTCTCTCTCTCTCTCTCTCTCATGCTCCATATGCAACAATAGAGAGCGAATGGTTGCTTGTGGAGGCTGGGAATGGCGATTTTTAGTCGGTGCAATGAGACGAAACCGATATTTGTGGGGATCTACTCGATCCTAGCAACTGGAATCCTCCTCTCCATATTCTTCATCGCCACCAGTCTCTATTCCTCGGGCTACACCCCATTCTTCCCTTTCAGCTCACCTTCTTCTTCCTCTTCATGTAAGAGATTTTTATTTTCTTTTGATATGTATTTTTTTTTTAGTGAGCCTCCCTATTTGACGGATGATGTTTACTCTCGTCTGCATTTGGAATTAAATTGGTCTCCAACTGGAATTAAAATAATTGAATTGTTCAAACTAAAATTCAGTTCAATTCAGTATTCTTTTGGTCAATTTGGCTTGTGCGCTTGGCTATTTCGTACTATTTTAGCTTGAAGAGCTCAGGTTTGTACATAATTTTCTGCTGGTTTTAGATTCATTAATATTTAAGTTAACGCAATTGAGGTTTTGGATACAGTTTCAGCAAGGTTTTCTTTTACAATAACGCCCACGATTTTTTTCATATTTGCAAGAAAATTTTGATATTTGTAACTGACATCTGAGATATCTTGAGTTTTTTTTTTTCCTAAAAACAATTAACCCTTATGTTAATAATTTGGAAATTTATTGTTTTATTATTTCAAATTTGTTGTCTAAACTTAATCAAAGTAGCCAAGCAGTTTAATAGTTTGTATTCTAACATCCAAGTTTCTCTGAACTAGTTACTGTAGATTCATTTGAGTTGTGACCATTGTTGTTGTTAGCAAATTACTGCAATAACATTGGGGTGTTAATTGCAAGAACAATGAATGTTTGGTGTTGTTTTCAACAAGGATATAACATTGACTGATACTATTTCAAATGAAGGGAGATACCAAGAAAATATCACCACAAGTAAAGATACGCTTACAATGTCAGAATCCGAAATGACAATACCGATATGGAAGGTACCGACCGGCAGTAAATTTCCTAAGCTGGAGGCGTTCAAACTCACAGAGGATATGGTCAAAAGCCGTGCAAAAAATAGTGTTATCATTGTTACCTTTGGGAATTACGCGTTTATGGACTTCATTTTGAATTGGGTGAAACATTTGACTGATCTTCATGTCTTTAACCTACTAGTTGGTAATCATTTTACCTTTCTTTATTTGCTCTGCAATTTTTTTTTTCTTTTTCCGCAGTTATATATTTGTATTGAGATAGAGGATTACCTTATTTGTTGGTTACACTGGTGCCAGGCCGGTACCACTTCAACACAGTCTATTAGTCCAGTACAGATGCTATCTGAGAAATTTCTTAAAAGTCGATCACCATAGCCCTTTTTACTGCTGGTAACAGCTACCATTGGTGGCAAAACCAACATCTGATAAGTATTTGCAAATGAGATTGGATATGTCTCTATTTAAACTACCACCTTACAAATAAGCCAGATCATAGACTAGATAGAGCAGAGAGGCGTATTCTGTTATTAAATGGCAATTCTACCCATAGTTATATAAAGGTTTTGGTGAGTTAATTATGAAAAATGCATGATCCATTTATTGTGCATAATTGAAAAAATAAAGTGGCAGGTGTTATTTGCAAATAAGGTTAAATGCTAGGTATAACCTGCAAACTTCCTTCTCATTGCTAGCATAAATAGCGCAGCTTAAAATGGTGAATGGACAGGTGCAATGGACAGGAAACTACTAGAGGCATTGTACTGGAAAGGCGTGCCGGTATTTGATATGGGGAGCAACATGATCACTGAAGATGCAGGGTGGGGCTCCCCCACATTTCACAAAATGGGAAGAGAGAAGGTCTTTCTAATTAATGCCATGCTACCTTTTGGTGTTGAGTTGCTTATGTGTGATACTGATATGGTCTGGTTGAAGGTGCATATCCCACATTTCTCTTTCTTCTTCCTTCTTTTTTATTAAAAATAAATAAAACATTTCTATCTTTCTTTATGTGGTTCTTTCTTAATGTCTTTGCACTATTTCATACATTTTTCTTATTGATACTTGGTTGTTGAACCTCTCTGCTCTCTTTAATATTAAATAAGGCATCAGTTGTTACCAAAGTTGATCACAAAAGTACCGCTGAGGCACTATGCAGTTCTTGTTTCGGTTCATTGTATACTCGTCAGTGTCATTCGAACCTTTTGCTAAACACCCTTCTTCCTCTACCCTTGAAGACATTTGAATTGTGGAGCAATTTAAGGAGTTCATGCAAGGCCAGTCACACCTCCCCAACCTTCCTATCCCCTCCTCTACCCCTGAACTAGCACGCCCAAAAAAGAAATTCGGTGATAAATAGGACACTTTATGTTATCAACTCTTGTCATGATTTATTATAAGTTTATAACTGAAACAGAATCCGCTACCATACATGGCAAGGTATCCTGATGCAGATATACTGACGTCAAGTGACCAAGTAATCCCTACTGTCACCGATGACAGCTTAGAAGTCTGGCAACAAGGTAACGGGTGGGTACACCATTGGATAATGTACATATTTGAAAAGATCATTTGTTATAGATTTATTTGAAGCTCTTTGTTTGATCTGTGCAACAGTAACTGGTGCATACAACATTGGCATTTTCCACTGGAGACCCACCGAGGCAGCTAAACAGCTAGCGAAAGAATGGAAAGAACTGCTTCTATCGGATGAGAAGATCTGGGACCAAAACGGGTTTAATGACCTGGTGCATAAGGTATTGGGGCCCTCAGTGCAAGGTGGGTCCACATTTAATGGTGCCCTTGTCTATGCATATGATGGGACCCTCAAATTGGGAATTCTACCTGCTAGTATATTTTGTAGCGGCCATACTTACTTCGTCCAGGTAGTACTTGATACCTCTTGCTATGACTGATAATTGCTAATTTAACCTAGCTGGTTAATACGACCTGATAATGTCGACTTTTTTATTATTTTTTTTTGTGAACATATGAAAGACTGAACTACCAATTAGCTAATTTTAATTAAGAATATACATAAAAAATAGAAACCAAAATATATCAAGAATTGATGAAATTTAGCAAAACTGATTGTTTTGATGAAGTGAACAGGTGCATAGATAAAAGGCTGATTTCGTTTCTTTTTTCTCTGATTGTTTTGATGAAACTAGCTTAATGATCTTGGCTATTGTCCGCATTTCTTAACCAGATAGGTGGTTCATGTCTGAGTTGGTATTTATTTCCTGACCAATGGTGGGTCAGGTCTGAACCAATGTATTTTCAAATAATTAGAAGATAATCAGACCTGATTTCACCTGTTGTCAACCCTTAGCCCTGAACAGCACCATAGTTGTCTATTCCAGACCTCAAAATCATAGAAGGAAAAATCGGAATCAGAATCGGATCGGTCTTTTGACTGTGGAATCGGAATCGGGTGAATCGGTCGGAATTGGCCGAATCGGATCGGAAACTCGGACTTTTTTGCCAGAAGCTTGTTTTATACTAAAAAATTGGAAAAAATTGATAAAAAAATAATTTGTCAACAATTTCTGTTCAGACAAATGATTACAATCAAATAATCCACTAATACAATATAATACAAGCATTTCAACACTTATATTTACATGTAGTTATGTATTCCAGCAACAAAAGATAGCATAGTGTGGTGGTAGTTGGTTTGGTTGATAACCAAGAGGTCCTTGGTTCGAGTCACGCTGGAGGAGAATTTTTTTTTTGAGAGTGGGTATTTGTGTGTTTCGGCTGACGGTATGACTGGAATCAGACCGTTTTGGCCAAAATTGGACGAAAAATTCAAATACCGTGTAACTTGGCCTGAAATTGGATCGGTACAGCCTGATTCCGGTCCGGAACGGCCGATTTTTCCTTCTATGCTCATAATTGAGTACTCCACCTGTCAGATTTCATTGTTCATCAACTGTTGGTGAGTAAAAGATTAGTGTTCACTACAATTTATTTTTTACTTACAAGGGAAATTGTGCAGGCTATGTACAAGCAGTTATGGTTAGAGCCGTATGCTGTGCATACAACTTTTCAGTATGCCGGTACTGAGGGAAAGAGGCATAGGTTGCGCGAGGCCATGCATTTTTTTGACCCCCCTTCCTATTATGATTCTCCAGGTCCATCAATCTCTCTCTCTCTCTCTCTCTCATCATCATTTATGTCTTAAAATATAGATATTTAAATACTTGTTTGAATTGACAGGAGGCTACATGTCATTTAAACCAAGGATACCAAAGAGCTTGTTGCTAGGCGGTAATCATACTGTGGACTCTCACTTTGCCTTGGTCAATTACCAGGTGATCATTTTCAACCCAGGATTTTCCCTTAAACCTGCCGTATTCCATGAAGTAAATAGCTAACTGAAAACGCAAATCAGTGATTTAATATAGTTAGTGAATTGGTGGTTATGTTGCAGTTGAAACAAATACGGACTGCACTGGCTGTTGCTTCTTTGTTGAAACGCACCCTTGTGAGTCAGCATAACATTTCATTTCATTTTTCTATCTAATGATTTGCAATTCACAAATTGCTAAAGAATGTCGGACTGCATGATTAGGTCATGCCGGCTATATGGTGTAGATTGGATAGGATGTGGTTTGGGCATCCGGGTATTATGGAAGGCACCCTGACCCGTCAACCTTTTCTATGCCCCATGGATCATGTTTTTGAGGTTATTTTGCTAACCATTCCCTTCATTCTCTCAGTTCTTACAGGTGTTTTGCACAGAAACAGCCTCCAAACATTTACCATTTTTTTTTTTTTTTCATTTTATAGCATATTGGTCTCTACATCATTTTGTCAAAACAGTGACCAATCTTCCTAATAGTACTGAATGTGAAATGAATCCTTGATTGATATCTCTTAGTAAAATAATATGGTTCGTACCATATCAGAGATTACATGAACTATGGTCCTTTTTTTTTAACTAAAGATGACTGTAGGATCACATGCTACAAAATTAGATTGTTCAGGGACCTCAAGAGGAATCTTAGCGCTTTATGGACCTAAAAAGGAACTAATGATGCCCGCCACTCAAATAAAAATAATACTGCAATCCAATCTAGAATTGCTTTACTTAAAGAAATGCATGCACAGATCAATGTGATGCTCAAGGACCTTCCGGAGAAGGAATTCGGCCCACGGATTGAATTCAGAGAATATTCTTTCCTTCAAAATCCTTCCTTGCCCAAACATGTAAGCTTCCTGTGTTTGATTTCTATTTATGACAATATTGACTGGACAGTTTAAGTTTGATATTATTGAGAAGTACATTTAATTAGTTCAAGAGAAGTCCTTGTGATTTTCTTTCGGAAAGCATACTCACCTTTTTCAAGAGCATGATCTCTTATTTTGTTCAGAGATAACAATGAAAAGAGATATTATTGCCTGCTTTTATTTTTTTTTACTTTTTCTATCCAGCAGAAATGCTGAAGTCTTTTGAAAAGAGTGAATCCACTTGCAGAGAAATTACTCATTGGACAAAACACGAGAATTTTTGAATGGAACTGTAGTTCCCTTTTTATTTTCTAAACATCAAATCTTCCCCATTCAGTCAGAAATGGAGGGAAACACCCGGTCAGCGCTGACGACCATGAGTCATCTTTTTGACTAAAAATCCTTCACCATAAGGGGAATGCTTTCTCTCGTTTGGGGCATTTTTCTCCCAGGCTTGCTCATCAATCCAGCGTGTTCTATCAAGTGTGGACCCTGCAAATTTCTGACAAGTGTGAACCATGTACAAAGATACCGGTGATGTGGCATGCTGGGAATGTGTGGGTCAGCCTGAGGTGAAAATGCCCCGGTCGATGGTTAGCAGGCATCTCCCACCAAAATGACTCCTTCAATGCCAATACCAGCTAGACTTTTTGTTACCATTGTTTTGAATAACTTAATGGTGGGGCCAAAATGATATATATTGACACGTATAGGGATCTAAACAGCAATTTTATCTTCAGGGACCAAAAAAGAAAGGGGGGATTGTGTAAAATCATTTCTGTAATTTTCTTTTCACTGTGTGTTTACTAGGTAAAGGAATCAATACTAGAGGTTGACACATGCGACAGAAATTCATCCAGTTGCAATCCGTCCAATATTACTAGAATAGATCAACAAGGTTTTCTTCATCTTCCCCAGAACAGTACCCAAGATGAGGTACCTAGTCTTTAATCCTCTTCATACTGACTAGTGCAATACAATTGGTAACTAGCAGAAACTATTTCGACAAAAAAAGCCCTGAACAGAATTAAATAAGAGTTTTTCTTTTAGTTCTATTAATATGTTTAATTTTTAATCACATGTTGCTTACATGCAAAATAATGGTAATTTAATTATTTAACAATTAGATATTAATATGTACCTTAGTAAAGCATTTCGACATGTATATTAGCACGTGGTAATGTAATTAATAAATGTCTTGCGTTGGTTGGTTCTATGTGGTTCGGTTGTGAAACTTGAACCAAATACCAAAACACCAGTCTGCATTGAATCAACAAAAGAACATTTTTGACCAAAAATAATTTGGCTCGGTTCAACTCCAACAGAAACTGAAATGAATGAAGGATCTTTGACACTGTTATTGATATGTTGTAGCTTGTGCAAGTTTTCTCTTCGTACAAGGATTTCAAGGTCATACAGTTTTCATCGATGCTTGATGTATTTCAAGGCTTTTCAGACAAGGTAGGCTACTGATTCCTTCTTGGAACAATTCCTTGTGCCCCTTACAGTGTTCCAAAATACTTTTACAAAATTAGAGTAACTCAAATTGCTTTCTCCCTGACAAATTGTGAGAGAAGTAACTCAAATTCCCATTTCTGTCTCTATTTTTTTTAAATCTCGATATTACCCCCACTTTTTCTTGCTGCGATATTGAGATAAATGAGGAAAGGCAGGTTGTATGGGTATCTTTCTTAAGTAAAAGAGTGCAGCCATGATAATTCAGTTGTTTTCTGGGGTTAATATGTCATACTGTGTTTTTTTTCAAAGATCTTTCTGACACTTCTTATTTTGCGGGGTACAAATGATGCTTTTACTTTATTGAAATATGTCCTTTTCAAAGTTTATTTTGAATATTACATGGTTTGAATAAACTCTCAGCTTTGATTCACAATGCAGGCAATGGAGGCCAAGTTTAGGAATAGAGTACAGAGATATGTGGGGATATGGTGCTGTGTAATGTTACGGGACCCAGGTCACATTTACTATGACATGTATTGGGATGAGAAGCCAGGCTGGAAACCTGAACCACCGCGCTCTAGGCAAGATGACCATCCCGCTTGGGGTTAACTAACACAATTATATGTAGGTTTTCTGATTTAGGGTTTAGATTCTATCTCTACAAGTAATCCGTCCTATTCCATTGAATATATACTTGTTCTGAAGGTGTACATTTTTTGAGGTATTTACAATTCGAGGTCAGGATTATACTGTGTTTTTCAATCCTTCTCTATCTTGTCTCAAGCTCTTTGAATTCAACAGAGAGTCACATAGATACATAATAAAGCATGAGAAATCAGTGAGTAATGGCAGCCCAGCAAAACCAATGTTTCAAATGGATGTGGGTCCCTCTTTATTGCTGTCAGAATGGAGATATCCATCACAACTGATTTTGTCGAGGCATTAGATTAGAGGGCTTAGCCTCATGCATTAATAATATAGCAATGTAATAATGTACATCATGCTTTTCAGATTTATGAATGGCAATTCATTTATTCATTCTTTTTTGTTTTCGAATTATTTAAATTATGGATTTGCGAAAAATAAAATGTTTTCAGTGTAGATGTATTGAAATAACTTTATTGTCAATTAGTGGAATCAATGAAGTTTGTACTTTGCAGATTTCATATTTACAGTCAGATACAAGAGGGAATATGAATTCATACTTGACACAAATTTGACTGAAACGAACAAAACTTGGCAACTTACATTTAAGTATTTTGGCACACATACACAGTTGGAGGGAATCATAACTAAGATGTAAAATAAAGAATAACGGATAACTAAAAATTAAGAAAATTGTGAAGCAAAAAAATGCGGAACCACACATTATGATTTTACTATTTCTACATCACAACAGAAGTTCTTCAGGTTCACCACTATTTCTTTCTTTTCAACCGTCTTTTACTTTCCATCCAGACAGTTTAAGGAAAGAAACTCACTAACACTTTCTACACCTGAAACATCAATCTCAACAAAAATCAAGCAGGAGAGATATCTCTAAATAAAGCCATCACCAATTACACCCAAAAAAAATAAGCAGGAGATATCTCTGCTCTTCAGGCTTTTGTCGGGATGAATTTTCTGTTATGAAACTAGTCATCCTTTGCGTTAAATTTCTGTGACATTCAAGGATCAATTTCACTAGACCCATTAGAAGAGCCGTTTACTCTCCTCTCTGTTCGCATGTTCCACTTATTTAACCTCTCCTTGGCAATTGTGACCTGTTGATCACCACAAATTCAACATCATCTATACTGTATTTTTTTAAAGGAAAAAAAATTCAAAGGAAGACGTGCGCTAACTTGTCTAGTATTTCCGCGATAGTAAAATATCAAGTGAATTAGCATTCTAAAACTCAAACCACTATACATCTGGTCTGGTATCAAGGTACCAATCTACATTTCTTTTCAGCTCAAAGTCTAAAATTTCCCTCTAATGCTAAGATACCCATCAAACCTTGTTGAGCGTACCAATGTAGAAGTAATAATTTTCAATTGTATGTTGGGCAAATTTTGAATTTTAGTTTGTTTATATCCTCCCAGCTTTTGTAATATATTGAGCATTGCTAAAAGGAAATTTGGCAGTGTACCTGTTTATTCCAGTCTGTTCTTGTAGTTATTACCAATAACACAATAGTTTGAACAAGTGTTCCAAGCAACATGCCAACCCAAATACCCTGCAAGCATGAATAAAGAATGCATGAGAATATGGTCATAAACCACCAATTCAAAGAAAATTCACCTCTATGCTGAAATTGCAAACACATCTAGAATATTGTTGAAAAAGGTTGAAGCTGATGATTAGGGGTAATGTCACTGTAAAGTGTAAACTATGTTATTTTCAGCTTAAGTTACTGTTAAAGAGTATACCTGCACAATCTTTTCCTTGAAAGATGGACAGAGATCCCATTAGGTTTGATTTTAATGTTTCATTATGATTCAAAGATATCTCACCAAAAATAACTGATTTCAAGTTAGAGTTGCTCTGATTTTAGTCCATTTTAGAATGGAGAATAATAGTTGGAAGAAGTACTATATAATGAGGAGCAAAATGGGGTTTTTGAAATTTCAAGGACCAGGATACTGTTTGGACAACT
This sequence comes from Carex littledalei, assembly GCA_011114355.1. Taxonomy (NCBI): domain Eukaryota; kingdom Viridiplantae; phylum Streptophyta; class Magnoliopsida; order Poales; family Cyperaceae; genus Carex; species Carex littledalei. Next base: position 4,388,401 of record CM022095.1, on the reverse strand, counting down.
TGTAGAATGTTGCAACTGTAAGTCTACAAACAAACTTTTCTTTTTGATGAAATAACTTACCTCCACACGATATTTGAATCCATAACCAAGGAGTGCCCCGAGGGGAATGCCAACTAAGTAGTAGCATGTTATGTTGACATATGCCACCACACTCTGCCATCCAGCACCAACAGCAACTCCTAAAGTGCAAAAGTTCACATAAATTTAGAATAATACTTCTGTCACAAGTCAAATAATTATATCACGAAATTTCCAAATCAATGGATCACTGGGAATCTGTGTTATTTATAAATTAATGTTCTCCAATTGATGCCAAGTTATTCAATGGAATGTTTCTATTTTTGTATGTCTTTATAAAATTAAATTTTTACTTTTTAAGTTACGTATTATTACTGGATTGTCATGTGCAAGTACATATATTCTTACTTATTTAGTAAATAGCATCCTGTTTTTTTGTCCCTACCTATCAAGCAAAAGCCATTTCAAGAACAATCATACAAGTCCACCTGGTTTAATTTGGTTCAATTTTATATTCTAAGAGTGAATTGGCTTTCCTTGTACTGACCTAACAATCTCATGTCAATTGAAAACTAGGAAACATGTTGCATGATATTGCAGATGCAAGATATCAATGAAGTTTTTTTTTTTTTTGCCAAAGACTATTCTAGTAAGAAAAATTGGTTATCACTTTAGTAACACAAACCTGACAGCACTGGTTGCACACTATTGAGCAAAATTGAGAAGGCAAGAAGGGGTGAGAGATGTGAAACAGCCTTTGCCACATTGGTATCCTCTGTGAATATGTAAGCAAGCTTCCCTCTAAATAGCAAGAACAATACAAAAAGAATGGAGCCAATGGTGAAGGAATTAATCACGACATTTTTAATAGCAAATTTTGCCCTCCTCGCACTCCCTGCACCGAGTTCATTTGCCACACGTACCCTATAATCAGAAAAAGGATGGATAATAAGTATGACATAGCAAGACACTATTTATGACATCATCTTTCAATTTAGTTCAGAGAAATGAATTTTGCTGCAAGGGAAAAACACCAAAGTGTGCAACATATGCAATCATTCAGAGAAATGGATACATTACATCAGAATTCTGTTATTCACCTTCTGTTCTAATAAACATTTCCAATCCTATATAGCCTTTACTTTTACTCTTTGTGGATGGGTGGAGTTGTGAACTAAAAAGATATAGATTATGCTACATGCTGATTTTTAAAATAGTCCAAACTTCTGCTATGGGATAAAAGTCTTTTTGAGTTTTGATATTGCAAACAGCAAGCAAGCTATCATTGAACTGGGTATTTAAGTCCCAGATAATTTTACAGATGCAGATCTGTTATACTGGTATTTCTAACAGCCACTAACAAGAAGGTCAATTAACAAATTTAGTTCTAGATGGAAAAGGAGCAATGGAGTAAAAAATGTACCCGGCAGCTGCCAAGAAGCCAACAGAGATCATCATCTCCCACCCATTAATGTTCAGGCTACATCACCAAAAAAACATACAAATGCGATTCAGATGAAGTATTGAATATTGATCCTTAAAACTAGATAATCATCATCTATAAAGTACATCAGAATTGAATATATTTTATACCAGATTGAAAGAGCATCTATGGCAACCTCAGCGTTCTTCATGTACCCAGTCAGAAGAACCAAGATGGTGTTGTACCAGAGCTCCAAACTACAAGGAGAAACCCAGAACCAACCAATTTATCAGGGCTAAGGATCCACATTCTCTGTAATAACTAATGAAAGAAAAATTATATTCTGTACAGTTTTAAAAATTAGGCAATGATGTTAACCAACCAATTGGTCAAGAAGACGGGAATTTTGTTTATTTATTTTTCCTTGAATAGACAGCATCAATTATTTAAAACTTTTAACAAGGAGGTAAAGCACAGTACCATAGCATCACCCCAGAAGAAAGCGAAAGCTTCACAATTGCCGTGAGATCAGAGAATGCTAACCATGAAAACCCGGTCCATGTTTCAGGGCACCCACCACAAAACACATATGCCAGCTGTCCAAAAACCGGGATCCACATGGCCAGAATCATGGACCCCATGACCCCTGCCACTCCTAAGTTGAGCTTAATTGTCATGAACCATGACAAAAACAAATGCAACCCAAGATTCAACATGGCGAGATATGTTATGATCATGTTTCTACTTTGTGCCTGGAGGTACATTTGAAGAGTGAAGGTGTAAGCGTAAGAGAACACGACTGGGATGAACCAGAGGGATATGACGCCAGCCATTTTGGCGATCTCAGCATCCTGGCCGAGAAATGTGAGAAGTGGGGTCGTGAAGATGTAGATAGGGAGGATGCATATAGCAGCTATTGTAAGGATGATCCAGGAGCGCTGGAGATAGATTCCTAGCATGTGGTATTGCTTTGCACCATATGATTGGCCACACAAGGTCTCCAGTGCACTAGCCATTCCCAGCTGAAAAAACAAAAACAAAAAATAGATTGTTAGAAGCTGTTTAGTTAGGTGGAGATACAATTACCATGGAGTTTTGTGAGTACAGGAAAAAGTTAAGCTAAAGGATCCATGACAGATTTAGGGAACTCATGTCGGAAATGGAGAAATACTGATAACATTTCCTAAGAAACTAAAGATGAATAAATAGGAGGAAATTCCATGTAAATAAATCTAGAGCAATTGCAATGAAACAAAAGACACGCAAAAGGGCGTTATACATAACCAATACCAATGCATTTTACTAATGAATACTTTGCCCTTTTAAGAAAAAGATTTTCGTTTGCATACTTCAACTTATAATGTTCAATTAATATAATTAACGCTACATACATAATCATGAGTTGAGTAAGTCAAATTGGGTTTAGCTAGATAGTTCTTCACGAATGCGTTGAGGCGCAGCAGTTGACGACTGGACATCTAGGGGTAAGGCACTGTTTCGGTGCGGGCTGCACAAGCGGTACCAAATTGAGGCAAATTATGAATACTAGATACGACCCATAAAGGGGTCAAGGTTAGCCAGTGAGACAATGGGGGATAAGCTTCATCGTCGAGAGCGAAACAGCCCGGATCACCAGCTAAGGCCCCTAAATGACCGCTCAGTGATAAAGGAGGTGGGAGTGCAAAGATACCTTTTGGTTCATATTCAGCAAAATATATTTAAGCAGCAATACCCATGAGATCTCTTAGTAAAGAGAACACAATGGATAACACATTTCTATCAAATATTTTCCATCAGCTTTTGTGACTGGCAACGTTTTGTGTCAGATGATTGATAATTTTCATTTATTGTTTTTCCCTAGGACGATCTTGTTTCTTAATTTAATATTCTTTCATTTCATTTTATTATATTTAGTTAGTATTTACGTAATGTAGTTGTTACTTGTTATCTAAGTGTGTTAAAAATGATGTTACCAAATGATTTTACTTTAAAAAAGGTTCGTGTAGTAAATCAATAACATTAATGTACAAAAGACAACATCTCAACTGCTATCGTTGATCTTCTTGTCGAGATTTCGTGCACGAGAAAAATTAAGGTGTGAAAAAAGTGTTAAACTAATAAATAAATTATTATGTTAGTTAGCAAACTTTCAGCATCAGCAATGGCCGCCCCAATAAACCACTATGACGCTGCAAAGAGCCTAGAAATAAGAAGAAAATTAATGTTCGCCTAACTAAATAGAAGCAAAGATGATAATTAATACTACTGAAAATGATGTTCCATTGGTTGTTTTCTTTAAAAAAATTTAAGAAAAGAACCAGAAAAGCCCAAAAATGGAAAATAAGAAAATCTGAAAATGACGTACACTAATTTTTGGGCCAGGAAATGAAATCTAGAAAGGATATACATTACATCAGACCAGGTTCAATGTGAGCATTTGTATACTTTAAATTAGTGCGACTGCTGATGGATCTAGGGATGTGATCTAAAATAAGGTTAAAATAACCAAAGGTTGCACTAATTATGTTACTAAAGTCAAATTACGGAAAGAGGCTAACGATAATTTACTAATAATTTGGATCATGGTACCAAGTCCTAACAAATCCATATCATAGGCTGGAAACTTTTGATAAAAAAAAATTGTACTGGATAAGGACATTAAATAAACGAAAGACCTCTCGTGATGATTGTCATTCATTGGTTAAAGTGGTGTACCTAACAAATCCTAATATGCAAGGACCGTCACAATTGTAAAGGCAGGCTATGAGATATTTGTTTTAAGAAGGTGATGTCCCTTTTCTGGTGTTTATTTAATTATACTAAGATGATTCTAGTGGATTACAAAGGTCGTGCGGTTTTAAAGGTAGGTGCATGACCAACCACCTATTCTAGTTGTATTAATCAAGTGATTTTGAAAGATTATGTAATGAGTAATTTGCTTTCAAAAGCTAACAAATTAAAATTCCTTCAAGTCCTTTCACTAAATAATATGTTTGTTTGATTGATTATATGAAAAATAGGAAAAACACTTTATCCCTAAATTTATTCACTTCAGATAATCATGATAGTCTCCTCCCTCAAACTTCTATCAATCAAACATTACTAAAATTTTCTGAAAAATCGACTAGTTGCTTTCATAAGATAACAAAATTCCTTCAAGTCCTTTCACTAAATAATATGTTTGATTGATTGATTATCTGAAAATTAAAAAAAAAAACACCTTATTCCCTAAATTAATTCATTTCAGATAATCATGATAGTCTCCTCCCTCAAACTTCTATCAATCAAACATTACTAAAATTTTCTGAAAAAATCAACTTAATTGCCTTGACATCATATTGAAAAGAAAAAAAATGATCTTATTTCCCATGTTGCATTTTTTATTTTATCTGCAAACTAAAAAAATATAATCTTCTATTTTTAAACTCCATATTCAAATTCAATTTCCATTGCTTTCGTTTATTTTTTTATCAGGAACTATTGTTGACTTATTGTGGAACTCGAGCCAAGACCCTGGTAGAAAGTAAATTATTCGCATCCAACGAGTAAAAAAAGTAAACTATTCGCATCCAATGAGTAAAAAAGCAATTTTTTCGTATCCAATGAAAGATTGGGTGTAAATGCACTAGAGTTGGACCAGTATTCATAATATTTTAGGATCAGTAACGGTGCCCGCCTCTAGGCCTGACTGAGAGATCAGAGCAGTGTCCAAGAAAATGAAAATAGAAAAAGGTTTGAAAAAATGGAAAAAGGAGATCCCAAGTCAAAGTTCAGAAAAAAAACAAAAGTTCCATGTTTGGAAGCGAACATGCTAGTCTCCAGTTCCGAATTCAGTAACGACTAATATATATATCCCATCATCCCATGTCAATTAACGGATCGAGTTTGTCTTTGGTTGAAGGAGAAAGAGGAATAAAATGGATGCCTCCATTTAACAAAAAACAACGGAGAGAATCAGTCCGTTGATTAAGGCAGACAAGTGGGTCCAGCTCACGTGAGGAACTGAAAAGCTAACAAAAAAGCACAGATCAGGACCCTACGGAGAGAAACGGGTGCGTCCAAAATCTAAAATTCGCGAAAAGGGCAGGGCTTTTATTTCACGTGCCAGAGGGAAATATCAAAAAAAAAAAAATCACGTGCTACTAGGAACGTGGCCGTATATTTATTGGCCGGTCCCGCTAGCTGTTCCTGATCGAGATGTGGACAGTTTGGCCCTTCCTCCCTAGTCTTTACTGTGTCAGTATCAGTGTCTCCACTACAAAGCTATTTGTCCTGATTAGCGGTCCCACTTGTCAGCGTAATTCCTCTTCAGGTCTTGAACTTGTGTCCATCATTTGTAAGAACAGAAACTTAGATATCGGTAACAGAGAGAGAATGATTTGAAAGGACAAAAATTTCCGATGGAGGGGAATCACGCAAAGGACAAGCGCTAATAATGAGGAGCCTCACAGAGAACTGGAAGGAATCCAGAATTGACTAGACAAACATATCGGAGCGAAACCATTAGTAGAAAGAAAATAGATTTGCTAAGCAAGCGGTTTAAACTTCAAAACAAAATATTAGATATCACTGCTAGTTTTTACTGTATAGAAGAAAAGAAAAGGCTCTTTACAAATTGATCTCAGTGGCAATAATTTGGGATATATAATATAAAACCCTGTCATTAAAACGCTCGTTCCTTAATCAAGAAGAACTTGGGAAATTCTGCATAGGTTGAATTGCACGCACCCACAACGATAAAAGCAACAATTATGCAAGTTGATTTGAAGGGGCATTGAGAACAACAAACTTTCAAGTACTCTATAGGCTGGACAGAGCAAATGCCGATTTTAGTCAAATATTTGTATTTACGTAATTTTACTAGACAGACAGATCGAAATAAGCTATTTTCCAAATAATAAAATTTATTGTGCAGCAAATCAGCAACGGGAGCTTTCAACATGGGGCAACAATTTGTTGGTATAGGCGAATCTTCGGAGAATCTTTCCTCTCAATCTCTCTCTATATATATACGCGACTGTAAATGAAAAAGACTAAATGGGTAGCTGACAAGCTGCATAATTTATTTATTATTTCAGCAAACATTCTTCCTTTTTATTCAAAAAGATAAATTAAAAAAATAAAAGATTCCTTATTGCTAGAGACAGATTCAGCGAAGAAATTATTTTTGTCACCCAACTAACCGAATTTAAAATAATCACTAATCCATCTAACCGTACTATTTTTGTCACCCAAACGTACCAAACTCGGTACCTATTTCTGAGAAATAAAAAGCAGAGAAAATAAGTAAATCCTCATATATTTTTCCGCTTTTACTTTATAGGGGTTCAGCATTACACTCCCGGTATGACCACGTAGGCATGGAAATAAATCTGCTGTTATTCCTTTGGAATAACGAACCTGTTAATCCGATCACAACCGTTGATCTTCGTTGATATTCATGCATGAAAAATTTACTTCATTAAGATTCGGATATGAAAAAATTTGAACGGTTGAGATCGAAATAACAGGTTCAGGAATAACAGCAGATTTATTTCCCGTAGGCATAGATAGATTAAGAATAATGGTACAAGAACAAAAAAACGAACTCAAGTCTGCAGATAAGACGAACTACTTTTAGAAACCTTTGTAAGTTTGCTTTTTTACTCTAATAATTTTATCTAATAAAGTATCGGAAGAACTCGCTGGAGATCGGGCGTAGAAAGATCTGTACACAAAATAATTTTTAACAACTGTTTTATTTTCAATTTTTTATGTTCTTCCTAGGAGGACTGTATCCTTTCTAAGGAGCACCGATGGCGTATCTTCGGTCAACTTCCATGCAAAAGCAATAAACTATTCCGTATAACATAGAAAATCCAGCGGAAAAAAGGAAAAAATGCGTTGAAATCTCAGCGTTTTGACTTTTAAGAACACTTTTTCAACCTGACTGATGTAGCCCACTGCAACTGGACCCACTCGTCAGATTCACTTATTTAACTCTTGAACGAATGCCACATTGCCGACAAGCGGCCCCACTAAGCAACTGAAATCAATTGAACTCAAAACTCTCAAAGGAAGAGAAGCACGTACCAGGATGCCATTGGCGAAGCGCATGAGCACAGTAGAGACGAGCGCATAGGCGGCGAGCTCAGTGGATCCGATGTGGCCGATGAAGGCCTGGCTGATCACAGTCACGCCGAATGTCGAGAAACGAGTGAAGATCGAGGGGCCCGCCACAATCCACAGCTTCTTGTTCTCTTCTAGTATCTTCCTCCCCAGGCTCAGTGTCTCCCCTTCTTCCTCCTCACCTGATCTATCCACATCCTTCGCCACCAGCAATGGCGTCTCAGCTCCATTCTCCTCCAACAGCTTCGTCGTCAGCTGATCTCTCTCCTCGGTGCTTCCCTCCATTGTTGATCTCCCTCTCCTTCTCTCTTCTCTCCCTTGATTCGTATCGGCTCTGATTAGAGATTGATCCGGTGATCTGAGTAAAACCTAGAAGCTTCGCTCTCTCTCTCGCCGTCCGCGAAAGTTCAGAGGTCTCCTATGGAATGGGAGAGATAGATGGAAGGGGAAGCCGTGGATTTTGTAGAGAGGGTAGCGATGAGATATGACGGGAATACCCCCCTTGGTCCTTTTAATAGAGGGAGCAACTAAGGGTAAAATGGTAATGATAATGGGGCGGGGGTAGTTTATAATTTTTGTTGGTCTTTGTACGCAACAGCGTGTCGGAACTTGCTATTGTGACTTGTGAGGTAAACTATGTTAATTAAGAGACCACTTAATTAATACACTTATCTAAGAACAGAGATGCGCATCTAATTGAAAGAAAACAATGATTTGACTCTTACTTCAAATGATGGAGTAACTATTTAAAATTAGTAAATCAATATACTCAATTATTAACTATATTTATTAGTCCCTATTTTGTAGCTATCAACTACGCTCACAAATCTTGCACTATAATTGTCAAAGCAGCGGTAAATAGCAAGAAACAAGGATTTATTATTTGATGAGACTACGTGGAGACCGGAGGGGGAAGAGAGAAATGAAAGGTCGTGCGAGGGGCACGCGCGAGGCGTTACTTGTGGCCACAGCGTGGGGATTTAAGCGCCTTAATACACGTACGAACCTTTGAAGGGTTGGTTTGAATGGTATATTTGGATGCACAAGTTGTACGGTTGGTTTATAATTTAAAGCTGAGTGGGACTTGGTAGTAATAATTGGTGCCCATACCGCCATGGCGGTGTTATTGGCGATTTGGCGCCAGTGAGTCGGTTCAGTACTGGCAGGAAACAAAACTCAAGGGTGCTCTTCAAACTTCACCTAAAAAAAATATGTTCCTCATTTATTAAAGAAAGTTAAATTTAAACAATAGAATAATTTTTTATAATAAGTTAATCGAGTGATATGTTGATGACTTGATTGGAACTGAAAATATGACAAATATGAAATGCTGCAACCTAATTATTATGAATCGGATTGCGAACTGTGTTTGATATATATATATATATATATATATATATATATAGGAAATTGCTAATATGCTACGCATAGCATAGAGGGCCTCCGTGCTACGGCTCAATATTTGAATTTTCAAATTCTAACGGTCGATCCGGACCGTTCAACATGATCTCCATAAGAATATGTACTTGCAAATCAAATTTTACATTTTTTAGATTTTTTTTACTATTTTTTTAGATAGGTAGAAAATCACTTGATCTGAAAATTCTGTACCATTCAGATCAAGTTTTTTCTACCTATCTAAAAAAAATGTAAAATTTGGTTTGCAAGTACATATTCATATGGAGATCATGTTGAACGGTTCGGATCAACCGTTAGGATTTTGAAAACTCAAATATTGAGCCGTAGCACGGAGGCCAACTATGTTATGCGTAGCACCGTAGCTAACTCCTCTATATATATATATATATATATATATATATATATATACAGAGAGAGAAAGGCTAATATCAAAACGTTTGTTCCTAGCCCTTCGGTGCTACTAAGTGGTTTTCCGATTTCCAAAGTTCAAACAGTCGATCCAAACCGTTAGATGTTCAATCTATATTAAAATGTGCTTGGAGACCAAATTTTACATTTTTTGGAATTTTTTTACTATTTATTAAGATGGTTTGAAAATCGCTGTTTTGAAGTATTTTTCAGCACCATTGAAAACAGCGATTTTCAAACCATCTTAATAAATAGTAAAAAAATTCAAAAAAAATGTAAAATTTGATCTCCAAGCACATTTTAATATAGATTGAACATTTAACGGTTTGGATCGACTGTTTGAACTTTGGAAATCGGAAAACCACTTGGTAGCACCGAGAGGCTAGGAACAAAGATTTTGATATTAGCCACTATATATATATATAAGGAGGGTTCAAATGCCTCCATTTTTTGTGCCTCCACCATGCCTCCATTTTTAAAAACTTTAATAACTCAAAATTTAAAACTTAAAAGTCAAAATAAAACCGTTGGATATGATCTACATCATTTTATCTATGTGCTCATAAAAAATAATCACATTTTGATTTTGTTTTTACGTGAATCAATAAGTTGAAAAATCAACGTCTAGAAATTATCCACATTAGTATGTTTTTTACAAGCTCTTGATGACAACCAAAACAAAATTGAAATGTCATAATTTTTTACACGTGCATAGATAAAATGATGTAGATCATATCCAACGGTTTTATTTTGACTTTTAAGTTTTAAATTTTGAGTTATTAAAGTTTTAAAAACGGAGGCATGATGGAGGCATGAAAAATGGAGGCATTTGAACCCTCCTCTATATATATATATGAGGAGAGATCCGATTACAACACTTTTGAGTTACCACAACTATTTTTTTTTCATTTTCAAAGTCCAAATTGTCAATCCAAACCGTTCAACATGATCTCCACAATAAAATGTGCTTGCAGATCAAATTTTACATTTTTTTTAAATTTTTTTACTATTTATTAAGATGGGTACAAAATTCAATGGTCTGAATTTGATGAGTTTTTGTAAAATACTTAATAAATAGTAAAAAAATTCAAAAAAATGTAAAATTTGATCTGCAAGCACATTTTATTGTGGAGATCATGTTGAACGGTTTGGATCGACGATTTGGACTTTGAAAATGAAAAAAATGGTTGTGGTAATTTTGTGGTAACTCAAAAGTGTTGTAATCGGATCCCTCCTCTATATATATATAGAGAGAGAGAGAGCAAAACTAGGGTGTGATGTGCTCACCAAGAGGGATTGGTGAGCACACCTCCAAAAGGCTATCGGATTGACTTCGAACAACGAATCCAAACCGTTGAAATTCATGTACTTCGTGAGTGATGCATGTACATGCAAAAATTTTAAAGTTTCGAATTCATTTAGTACATGGTCAAGCGGTCAAAACAATGATGAAAAATGAATACATAAAACAATTTAAAAAATAACTTATAAAATTTTCATTGTTTTGACCGCTTGACCATGTACTAAATGAATTCGAAACTTTAAAATTTTTGCATGTACATGCATCACTCACGAAGTACATGAATTTCAACGATTTGGATTTGTAGTTCGAAGTCAATCCGATAGCCTTTTGGAAGTGTGCTCACCAATTCCTCTTGGTGAGCACATCACACCCTAGTTTTGCTCATATATATATGTGTGTGTGTGTGTGTGTGTGTGTGGTGAGGGCAATTGATCTATACTTTTCTTTTTATAAATTGATCAAAGTACGTATGATATATATATGAGGAGGGATCCACTTACAACATTTGAAAGTTACAACATCTTACAACAATTTAGTTTTGTAATTTTTAAAGGTCAAACAGTCGATCCAAACCGTTCAACATGTAATCTGTATTAAAATGTGCTTGAAGATCAAATTTTATATTTTTTTGAATTTTTTTACTATTTATTAAGTATTTTACAAAACTGTTGTTTTTAGATAATTCTGGACCACTAACAGCAGTTTTGTAAAATACTTAATAAATAGTATAAAATTCAAAAAAATGTAAAATTTGATCATCAAGCACATTTTAGTACAGATTACATGTTGAACGGTTTGGATCGACTGTTTGAACTTTAAAAATCGCAAAACTAAATTGTTGTAAAATGTTGTAACTTTCAAATGTTGTAAGTGAATCCCTCCTCACATATATATAGAGGTTTGCTAAGATCAAAGTGGTATGGCCAAGACCTTGGTACTATCAATTCGATTTTGTGATTTTTAAAGTTCAAATAGTCGATCTGAAGTGCTCAACGTGTTCTCCATATTAAAATGTGCTTGGAGATCAAATTTTACATTTTTTGGAATTTTTTTACTATTTTTATGGATTTTTGAAAATTACTTTTTTGAAATTTTATTTATTTATTTTTATTATGAAAACAGTGATTTTTAAAAATTCATAAAAATAGTAAAAAAATTCAAAAATGTAATATTTGGTCTCTAAGCACATTTTAATATGGAGAACGCGTTGAGCAATTCAGATCAACTATTAGAACTTTAAAATTACAAAAACCAATTGGTAGCACCAAGGCCTTGGTCATACCACTTTGATCTTAGCCAACATATATATATATATATATATATATATAATTGAGCTATGGTGAGGCGTGGAGTAAAACAAGTTTGTACTTCATGGCACTATAATTTTATTTTGAAAATCCAAACAACCGATCCGAACCATTCAACATGTTCTCTATATTGAAATGTGCTTGGAGACCAAATTTTACATTTTTTGGAATTTTTTTACTATTTATTAAGCCACTTTGAAAATCGCTGATCCGGTGGTCCAAAATTTTTTACTGTTCACAGTGGATCAGCGATTTTCAAAGTGGCTTAATAAATAGTAAAAAAATTCCAAAAAATGTAAAATTTGGTTTCCAAGCACATTTCAATATAGAGAACATGTTGAACGGTTCGGATCGGTTGTTTGAATTTTCAAAATGAAAATATGGCGTGGAGTACAAACTTGTTTTACTCCACGTCTCACCATAGCTCATCTATATATATATATATATATATATAGTTGGGCTATGGTGAGTTGTGAAGTAAGAGGTCATTTTTACTTCACGCTCATATTTTCATTTTGAAAATTCAAACAACTGATCCGAACCGCTCAACATGTTCTCTATATTGAAATGTGCTTGGAGACTAAATTTTACATTTTTTGGAATGTTTTATATTTATTAAGCCACTTTGAAAATCGCTGATCCGGTGGTCCAGAAATTTTTACTATTTTTTACTGTTCACAGTGGATCAGCTATTTCAAAGTGGCTTAATAAATATAAAAAAATTCCAAAAAATGTAAAATTTAGTCTCCAAGCACATTTCAATATATAGAACATATTGAGCGGTTCGGATCGGTTGTTTGGATTTTCACAATGAAATATGGCGTGAAGTAAAGCGTTGTTTTACTTCACAACTCACCATAGTCTATATATATATAATATATATATAGAGTAGAACTAGGGTGCTCTCGAGTTCACCAAGCCCTTGGTGAACTCAAGTCCAAAACTCATCGGATCGGCTTCAAATGACGAATCCGACCGTTGAAACCCGTATACCTTATGAGTGATGCGTCTACATGTAAAAATTTTAAATTTTGAAATTAATTTTGCATAGAGTCAAGTGGTCAAAATTAGAAGGTTAATAAATTAATTTTAATGCATTCATTTTTTGACCTTTTTTGACCACGTGACTCTATGCAAAATTAATTTCAAAATTTAAAATTTTTGCATGTAGACACATCACTCGTAAGGTAGACGGGTTTCAACGGTCGAATTCGTCGTTTGAAACCGATCCGATGAGTTTTGGACTTGAGTTCACCAAGGGCTTGGTGAACTCGAGAGCACCCTAGTTCTACTCTATATATATATATATATATATATATATATATATATAGAGTATGGCTAATGTGCTTCCTCTAGAACTTCGGCCTCGTGCTTCCGGGGGCATATCTTAGTGTTTGATGTTCAAACAACAAATTCAAACCGTTAGATGTTCAATCTATATTAAAATGTACTTGGAGACCAAATTTTACATTTTTTGGAATTTGTTTACTATTTATTAAGCCACTTTGAAAATTCCAGATCATATGGTCCAGACTGTTTTTACTGTTCACCCGGATCTGGAATTTTCAAAGTGGCTTAATAAATAGTAACAAAATTCCAAAAAATGTAAAATTTGGTCTCCAAGTACATTTTAATATAGATTGAACATCTAACGGTTTGAATTTGTTGTTTGAACATCAAACACTAAGATATGCCCCCGGAAGCACGAGGCCGAAGTTCTAGAGGAAGCACATTAGCCATACTCTATATATATATATATAGAGGAGGGTTCAAATGCACCCAAATTTCTATGCTCCCAAATGCACCCAATTCTTTATCTCCTTTATCTCTATTTTTAAAGTTTGAACAGTCGATCCAAACCGCTCAACATGATCTTCATAATAAATTATGCTTGGAGACCAAATTTTATATTTTTTAGAATTTTTTTACTATTTTTTAAGATAGGTACAAAATCATTGTTTAAGGAGATTCTGGACCATCCGATAAAGTGATTTTGTATCTATCATAAAAAATAGTAAAAAAATTCTAAAAAATATAAAATTTGGTCTCCAAGCATAATTTATTATGAAGATCATGTTGAGCGGTTTGGATCGACTGTTCAGACTTTAAAAATAGAGATAAAGGAGATGGTGCATTTGGGAGCATAGAAATTTGGGTGCATTTGAACCCTCCTTATATATATATGAGGAGGGATCGGATGACACCTCTTTTTGGTGACATCCGAGTTACCACATTCATTTTTTTCATTTTCAAAGTCTAAATCGTCGATCCAAACCGTTCAACATGATTATCTAAATAAAATGTACTTGCAGATCAAATTTTATATTTTTTTGAATTTTTTTACTATTTATTAAGATGGGTACAAAATTCAATGGTCTAAGTATGGCTGTTTTTTTGTAAAATACTTAATAAATAGTAAAAAAATTCAAAAAAATGTAAAATTTGATCTGCAAGTACATTTTATTGTGGAGATCATGTTGAACGGTTTGGATCGACGATTTGGACTTTGAAAATGAAAAAAATGAATGTGGTAACTTCGGATGTCACCAAAAAGAGGTGTCATCCGATCGCTCCTCTATATATATATATATTATGGCTAATTTGCTGCTGGCAGCATTTCGGTGAGGTGCTGCCGGGGGCATATCTGCCATACTGATGTTCAAACAACAAATCCAAACCTTTAGATGTTCAATCTATATTAAAATCTACTTTGAGACCAAATTTTACATTTTTTGGAATTTTTTTACTATTTATTAAGCCACTTTGAAAATCACTGATCCGGTGGTCCAGAAAAAACAGTGCAACCAAATTCTGGACCATGTGATCAGCAATTTTCAAAGTGGCTTAATAAATAGTAAAAAAATTCCAAAAAATGTAAAATTTGGTCTCCAAGTAGATTTTAATATAGATTGAACATCTAACGGTTTGGATTTGTTGTTTGAACATCAGTATGACAGATATGCCCCCGGCAGCACCTCGCCAAAATGCTGCCAGCAGCAAATTAGCCATACTCTATATATATATATAGAGAGAGAGAGAGAGAGAGAGAATGGTTAATATACAAACGTTTGTTCCTGAACTCAGAAACAAACGGTTCCGTTCTCCGATTTTCAAAGTCCAAACAGTCGATCCAAACCATTAGATATTCAATCTATATTAAAATGTGCTTGGAGATCAAATTTTACATTTTTTAGATTTTTTTTAACTATTTATTAAGCTGGTTTGAAAACTGCTGATTTTATTAAACTTATGCACCATTGAAAAACAGCGGTTTTCAAACCAGCTTAATAAATAGTAAAAAAATTCTAAAAAATGTAAAATTTGGTCTCCATGCACATTTTAATATAGATTGAAGAGTGGGGCTATGGTGCTATGCATAGCACTGATGGGGTCCGTGCTACGGCTCAAAATTTGACTTTTTAAAATTCTAACGGTCGATCCAACCGTTCAATGTGATAACCATATGAATATGTACTTGCAAACTAAATTTTATATTTTTTCGAATTTGTTTACTATTTTTTTAGATAGGTAGAAAAATCAGTGTTTTCTGAAAATTCTGGACCATCAAAATTCTACCTATCTAAAAAAATAGTACAAAATTCAAAAAAATATAAAATTTAGTTTGCAAGTACATATTCATATGGTTATCACATTGAACGGTTGGATCGACCGTTAGGATTTTGAAAAGTCAAATTTTGAGCCGTAGCACGGACCCCATCCGTGCTATGCATAGCACCATAGGCTCACTCTAGATTGAATATCTAATGGTTTGGATCGACTGTTTGGATTTTGAAAATCGAAGAACCGAACCGTTTGCTCCTGAATCCAGGAACAAACGTTTGTATATTAGCCATTCTCTATATATATATATATAGAGATGAGCTATGCTACTCCATGGAGTAAAACGCGTTTGTACTTCACGCCGTATTTTTATTTTGAAAGTCCAAACGACCGATCCGAACCGCTCAACATGATCTCCATATTGAAATGTGCTTGGAGACCAAATTTTACATTTTTTAGAATTTTTTTACTATTTATTAAGCCACTTTGAAAATCTGAAAATCCGGGTGAACAGTAAAAAACAGTAAAAAATTCTGGACTGCCGGATCAGTGATTTTCAAAGTGGCTTAATAAATAGTAAAAAAATTCTAAAAAATGTAAAATTTGGTCTCCAAGCACATTTCAATATGGAGATCATGTTGAGCGGTTCGGATCGGTCGTTTGGATTTTCAAAATAAAAATATAGCGGCGTGGAGCACCAACGCGTTTTACTCCATGGAGTAGCATAGCTCAATTCTATATATATATATATATATATATATGAGGAGGGTTCAAATGCCTCCATCATGCCTCCATTTTTAAAAACTTTAATAACTCAAAATTTAAAACTTAAAAGTCAAAATAAAACCGTTGGATATGATCTACATCATTTTATCTATGCACGTGTAAAAAATTATAACATTTCAATTTTATTTGGTTGTCATCAAGAGCTTGTAAAAAATGTACTAATGTGGATAATTTCTAGACGTTGATTTTTTAACTTATTGATTCATATAAAAAAAAAATCAAAAATTGATAATTTTTTTTATGAACATGTAAAAAAAATAATATAGATCATATCTAACGGTTTTATTTTGATATTTAAGTTTTAAATTTGAAGTTATTAAAGTTTTAAAAATGAAGGCATGATGGAGACACAAAAAATAGAGGCATTTGAACCCTCCTCATATATATATACTTACTATGCTATTTTTGCGCATTACACCTCTATTGTCACCGATTTTTTTATTCATAATATTAAGAAATAAATAAATTAAATTAATATGTAGTATCATTTTTGCAAAATATCTTAAACTAGTAAAGCCGTAATAATTCATTGTGACCCCTCGCAATTGCATACTTATGAATTAAAAACAGTGAGCTTAATTTTTTTTTAAGAAGAAATTTGGAGGTCCCGACGTCACGTCTTTATTAATTTTGACCGTCACGTCATGAATTAAATAAGTATGCAATCGTGACCGTCACGTCTTCAAATTCCATTAACTCTGTGTATTATGTTGTACTCAGCTCTTGAACCATAATTAATCAATGTAGTTGGTGAGCTCCAACATTGTGGCTTATTAATTTTGAACATTTTATAATAAAAATTGATATTATTAGATTTGTAACTATTTAAATACTGGGATAATGTCACAATTAGGTGGATTAATTGCTGGGATTTTTTATTTAAATTTTTTATTAAATAATTAATGAAAATAGAAAGGGTTTGCATTTTTTCAATGTCATAGATGGATCCGGAAAAAATTTCGGATTCAAACTTTAGAACCGATTTTTTTTTTGGATCCAAAGTGTGTGTTTTTTTTAAATGGTGGTCGAGTATTTTTTTTAAATAGAGAGTGTTGGAATTGTTTTCTGAAATTGTAGCTGTGGAATTTTGAAATAGAAAGAGTGGCTAATATTTTTTTTGAAACAGAAAAAATGCTAGATATTTTTTATAAAACAGAATAAAACATTTCGGATATGAGAAAATTTCAGTTTGAAAGTTTGATTTCGAATTTTTTTTTAAGATCCATCTATAGCATCGAAAAATGAATACTCTTCGGATTTTTATTATTATTTGATATTAATTTATATAAATGAAAAATTCTCTTAATTTTTTTTTTTTAGGCATAATTCCCTTATGGCTATACATGTACGGATTGTTACGGATGTGATGTATCAGAAAAACACCCCAGATTCTTTACTTTTGTCTATTTTCCTCTCAAATCAATGTCTTCTCATCTCACGGTCAAGGAAGTGTATGACAGATTCCTACATATTTATGTAAATAAAAAAGAAAATAAATTAACTGAACTCTGAACATGTGATACTTTTAGTGACACGGGACACGGACACGGACACGGATACGATCATAGGCTCCTAGGCTCCTAGCTTAGTAGCTCTTGCACGTAATTTGCATAATCTTTGGTCTCCATTTTGCTTTCTAGAAAGGTATCATATTAGTCACCTACTAAGGCGCACTAAACCTATTATTAGTTTCGTTTTTATTTTTCTATAGAAAGGTCAAAGGTCTTATAGGACGCCGTTTTTGTTGTTTCAAATGATCATTGTGTTTGGGGAGCTGTATAATTTTATTATTACCTTTAATTGTTATCATCATTAGTATTTACTTCAGAAGCGGTAGCGTTTAATCTCTAAATTTTAACTTTAAGGTAAAATTACGGTGTTTTTTCGTCAAGTTTTTTTAATAAGATTTAATTTCAAAATTTATCGGATTGAGTTCAAGCGACGGATCGAAACGTTGAAACTGATCTATTTTATGAGTGATGCATTTACAAATCAAATTTATAAGTTTTTGAATTAATTTTGTATAAAGCTAGATGACCAAAAAATAATAAAACATGAGCATATTAAAATTAATTAATGAACCATCCTTTCTTTCCGATTGACTTTATATTATATTAATTAGAAAAATTAAAAAAATGACATGTAAACGTATTACTCGCAAAGTAGATCGGATTCAACAATTTAGATTCATCATTTAAAGTCAATACGATAAATTTTGGACTCAAGATCACTAAAGTACTTGGTGAGCTTAAGAACACCTGATTCTAATCAAACTTAATATTCAATTATGCTTTATTTTGAATGGAATTTGACCAACTTTGAATATGGAAAAATAATTGTGAAAGTGAAAGATTTAAAAACTGAAAATTTTAATATTGAAGGACATAAACCAATTTTGACCGAATAAATTAAAATATATACTCTCTTGTTATTATTTTGTACCACAGTTCAATGTGAGAATCTTACGTATTAATTTTCACACAAAAAATGACCTTCGATCATTGTTATTATTTTTTTTATAATTTTTCATGATATTATGATTTTCTGGTGCCGAAATTTAAAGACGAAAAATAAACATATTAAAATTATACTGAACAACTTATAACTAGCACATACTTGAAACGAGCAACTAAAAATATTAAACGTTCATAAAAGAAGATAAACAAATTGAAATGCTTCATTTGAATTCTGACTTAGAAAAAATATATAAAAAAAAAAAAATTGGTGAAAGACTCCCAAAACATGCGTGCAAAAGATAGTTAAATGCATTAGAAGACATGAACTCTCACATGCCATGGATTGATGTGCACCTAGTGATATGTGTAGAGAATTTTGACACGTCAAAAATGTACAATAAATTGATTCAACAATCACACACGTGTTCAAACATGTTTCTCATTTATACATCGAACAACCTAAGTAACTGGGAGGAACCGCATCTACGCAGAATTTTATTTATAGAAATTATTTAAAAATAATAAAGATTGCAGTGTGATTTTGATTCTATAAAAGAACCGATTCTTTTTTTTTTTTTGGTTTCTTTAGTTTAGGAATAAGATTTGTGGCACGTGGTGTGCAGTACGTTGAATCTTAAATGAACCAAAGATTTTTTTTTTGAGAGAATCAACGGAGGTCATGAACCAAAGATTTTTATCGGTTTTTTTCAAAATTCTAAATAGCGATTATATAGCAATAGCTTTTGAGGTCTGAAGTTATATCACAGCTATAATACAATCATAGCAATCTATTTAGAATCATCTTAAAAGAAAAGCGGTTAATAGCGTTATAGCTTTTGAGGTCCGAAAAAGTATAGCTAGCTATTTAGAACTCTGGTTTTTTAGATAATTCTAAATAAATTGAAAAGAAAATCAATTCTTTCTATGAAAGTAAAATTTCAAATATTTTAATCCATTACCATATATTATTTCTATTGTATTTCTATAAATAGAAAAATCTGGCAGCTTGGTCCTGCACCAATCAATGAATGGAGACCAGGAGATGCAGCTGCCTATCCAAACGAATTAAATTTAGAAAATAATTTTAGTTCACCGGCCAGTCAACAGTGCAGCTGCAGCGTCAATTCAATATAAAATGTGGACACTACATAAATTTATTTTTATAAAATTTACAGAATTTAAACACTGGTTTGCTGGTGACTAAACTTTTCAAACAATAGTTAGCAGGCTTAAATTTATTGGATTATAATAAGTGGATAAATTATTGTTGGATTATTTTGATTAATTTTAATAAAGTTATTCTTGCACTTATCAAGTGAAATAAAGGTAAAGCGAAATAGATATTAAATTACTTTATGAATTAAATTGTTCTCATGAACTATATTAGCAAGCGAAATAGCAAGGATTAAAATGCTTAATAATTAACCAATTTTATGATTTTACTCCGTTTTCGGTGATATTTAATCATACTTTACCTAATTTATAATACATAAAAACGGTTATGTCTTCAAAATTACTTTTACCAAAGAAACAATCTTTTTCTTCTTATTGAAAGAACTAAGTATTGGTAGAAGTTTTAGCTTAGACCCTGTTATTTGCATGATAATAAATATAAATATAAAAGTTAGTTAAACTTATGAATGGTTTTTTTTTTATGCAATTTGAATGGAGTGCCTATCAAATTTGATTCAATATAATAATTATTTGGTCATGTTGCAAAATTGAACTATCAAATTTTCAATTAGATTGTTGGAGGTCTATTTAATTCTGTGATTTTTCCAAATTTAATATAACATACTAGCTAACCAAAATATAGATAATTTTTTCAATAAATATGATTTTTTGTATGACTAGTAAGTAAATTATCACGATTATTAAATAATATTATTTGACCGTATAACCTACTTTTTGTCTTAAAATACAGTATGCAGGTTAATCAATGACGCAATCAAACCTCAGATTTGCGCTACCAAATCTTTTACTAAGTGCTGTCAATGATGCGAGACTGTGGAGTACACATTGTGGCTTGTTACCATTGTAGGAGATGTATGTAGTGCGCTGCAACATTGCTAGCGTTGTAATAGGGTTCTAACTTGATAGCTACTATCAAGCTTTCAAAAAAAAAAAAAAATCTTTTACTAAGTGGTAAATAAGCTACTTGTGTATACAGTAAAATAGTTGTCCAACACGCAGTAAAAATTATCAGAGTAAAATAGTTTTTCTAATTATAAAAATTATAGTCAAGGCAAAGTGGTAAATAAGTTGGTTAATCTCAATTTAATTCCTTATGCCAACCAAAAATAAAAATGATTTCTTGCTCTTTTCACATGGCATGCAAAAATAAAAATAAATGTTGGAACAGTCCATGGGTTGAAAATCCGGATGGAAAAAATTCTTTGTTGTAATAACAAGAGTATTAAATAGTTGGATGGCTTGACCTACAATCTTTACTCAAAAAAAAATGTTGGAACAGTCAGATATGAGTATGTTGTAGATTGTATTGCAATTCCGAACTACTTTACATATCAACAAAACAAGGGCGTGCTTCAAGCTGCCAAATTTGCTGGTTTTTTGCCACATTTTCTATTGCAATATAAAAATATAAACTTTTACTATTTTTTTTTTGTATGTTAGATGAAAAGTTATAGTTTACGTTCATAAAATATAAATTTAAGAGCGTGTGTAAAAGTATGCTATGTATACTCCAACATTTTTATTAATATACAAAGAAATAACAAATTTCACAATCTGCACCCATTTACAACAAAATTTCAAATCTACACAATCCGCAGAATTATTTTACGGAAATACCCCAAGATTTATGAATGATTTAATTATTCACATATACTAATTTTATTTATTTCTTGAACAATTTCTCATTTATTTATATATTCTTTAATTGTAATGTAGAGGAAACAACAAAACAAGCAGAAACAAGATCATCTTCCTCAAGAGAAGCAACAAGAAGAATCTTCAGCAAAAGTATCTTCTTCAAAAAGATGCCAACATTGATATTTTTTAATCTTTATGTTGTTCTAATTTTAATTGTAGTGACAATAAAATTTTATGCTTAGGAATTTGTCGTGACAATTAATCTTCATATTGTTCTAATTTAATTTGTGGTGACAATTAAATTTTTATGTTGTTGTTCCAATTTTAATTTATGACATCTACTATTAGTGGTTTAATTAATGTATTATTTGCTGGAAAAATTTGTTCATGATTTGAAATTCAATCTTCAATATTGTCTTACGTCCTATTTTACAAATATATTCAAATATTCAAACAATTAACAAATAAAACTTCAAATAACTAATCAAACAATTAAAACATCTTTATAAAAACCCACAGAAAAATCCCATTTATGCAGAATAATTTTGCCAAAAGATATTTTCTATTTCCGTAGAATTATTTTGCGGAAATTCAATAAATTTCCGCAAAATAATTCTGTAGATTGTGTAGATTTAGAATTTTGTTGAAAACGGATGTAGATTGTAAAATTAGTTATTTTATTATATTAATAAAAATTTTGGTATATTACACCTAGAAATTATCAAGGCATGTCCTCCAACCTCCGTACGAAATAGAGAGAAGCTCACTTTTCATGACCTAACATTAACTCCTCACTAAGTTATATATTGGGTAAGTAAAATCTAATGGGATATCACGTGGGTAACTACGATCCAGTGGCATCACGTGGGTTCTTTGAAATCCGATCCGATTATTACCGGTTATAACCGGTTTCTTGTTTAGCATCAAGTGTTCTTTGAATCTCTTTATAAAAAAATAAATTCTTTTGTGAGAATTGTTTGGGGTATCCATTCAGTACATAGAGAAAATTGAATAGTTGTTTTTCTTATTTTATTTTTTGATTTGTTTTTTCTTAATTTTGTTAATTAGTATTTGTATTTTAAAATACTCGTCTGACTCAATTATTCGTTTTGTATCCGTATTCGAATTCGTATTCGTAGATTATCCGCTTCGTATCCGTACCCGTTTAAGGTGGATTTGGTTTTGCATTTTGACATCCGTTTACTATCCGTATCCATATTCGTATCCGCTCTTTGAAACGTGAATATGGATATGGTTTTACCACTATCCGCTCCGTATCCGCTCCGTTTTCACCCATTATACTATGTTCATTTATAATAATTATTATTACTATTGAATTTTATTTCAATATTGAAAAGACTCGGTCTAATGTACTTCAATGGCACCTATGCGGCTATGCGACAGCATAAGCAGGTCCACAATCAGAGACATCTCGAGAACCGTACTTGTGATGTGTGAATGCAATTTGCTAAATTAATTTACACCTGGTGAATCTCTAATTAAGGATAGATCCAAAATGAGAATTTATTGCAATTCGTTTGGTAGCACTACGTGACCGAAAGAAATAGGGAGAAAAACATTAATAAAATTATTGGCATTAATGAAGAAAAAGATATATTTGTAATGGCTCGAATTATGGCAATGGAGTTATGGCCGTTAGGTTTTAGGTGATTTTGCTATAATTCATAAAACGACAGCAATTTATTATTTAGAAGAAACTAGTTGGTGGGCATTATAGATATAATATAAAATAAAAAGGAACAAAAATTGATTGACTTGTTTTTTGTGTGGTTCAAATACTAGCAAGCATGTATGTACAAATATGACATAAATTAATTAGCAAACATTAAGAGAGCATTTGAGAAAACTAAACTAAGACCTGATATACAAACAAAATACTGATAATAGCATCCATTATTAATGAGCTAATATGGGGTATGTACAGAGTAGAGACTGATTAGATAAAGCATACCTATGTCATGTGAAATAATAATAATAATGACGATGACGATGACGATAATGTTGATGCTGATGCCGATAAAAACTCAAAATTTTATTTCTGAAGTTTAATTAGGTTTCTTCGAAATCTAGTACAAGCCAAGTATTATTTTTTGGAGCTTGATAATTGCCCCTCAAATAAATCTCTGAGTGCGCCCCAAGTACTTAATGTCTAATTTCTATTTTCAGCGCTCATATTCAAGTTTTTAAATCTCTGTTTATAATCTTTTATAATGCTACTCACAAGTATTTAAAACTCTATCCGCAATTTAAATTCTAAATTTGAGTAGTTTTAACTCCTAACTACTTTTCACTTCAAGTCAAAAAATAAAAGATTCATTTCACCCACTCTTTTTTTTCTTTCAATTATTCTCGTCTATTTTTCCGACGATCCATGATTAAATTTGCAAATCTAAAAATACAACAAATGAGATCCATGAAGAAATACTTTGAATTTTTTTTAAGTCGTTGTTTTTTTTTTTTGAAAGTACAACCCATAAGTATTTTAAATTCTCAAATTTTTAAACCTCAGTCTACAACCTTTTAAACCTGACATGGAAACTATTTAAAAAATATTTGACACAACTACTTTAAACAGTTGTAGACAGAGGTTTAAACGCGTGATACTATATGATCGACATCAGAGGTTTAAACGTTTGAACGTAGTAGTTGATGAGTCCAAATTAAACTACTACTTTTAAATATTTATAAACTCTAATTTCTACTTACGTTCAGATCACAAGCGTATGATCCTACCGTGTAGTATGATTGGGATATCGATCCACATGGATAGTGTATTAGCTTTTAAATAATTTTTACTAGTCTAGGTTATTGGATTTTTGAAAAAGGTTTGGTGGTAATAAATGCAATCAAGGTATTATAACTATAAAATGTTAAATAGTATATAGAGATCCTCTAGGGTTCAGGTTTTCTGTCCTTCTTAATCATGCAAAATATAAATTTCGACGTTTCTCTATGCCGCATGCGGCACTATCATTGTCGCATGCGGTATAAATTGCTCCACAGTTACCCCGTATGCGGCATTGTCAGTACCCGCAGGGCATACTGGGTGTTTGTTTATGTGATTTGAAAGGTTTTTCGATCTTGCGATTGACTTTTGGGCTACCAAGACTAAAGTATTTTAGGTACGAAATTATATTATTTCTCTATACTACCCCGTAGTTGAAATATCCCAAAGACCCCACCCAATCTAAGTGCTTTCTAATGTTGTTCCAACTAAGTCTAGTCTGTCCATAGAGGAACTAAAACCTAGTCTAAGATATTTTTTATATTATCCTGCCAAGGGAGCCAACTTGGTTCTAACCCTAGTCTTTGAACCGCTACCAAGCCTCGTTAGCCGAAGTGTTAGTACTTACATGCATTATCTTCTCACACAAGGATGCGTTGACTAAGCACATATTGGTATGTGGAGGGTCATTGGCATGTAGTAGACATAACTATGTATGCAAGAACGTATAAAAAGATTAAAGTGCAAAAGAAATTCAAATCATAACGTAAAACAAAATATAAACAAATATTATAACATAATTAAGAATTCAAGTACAATCCTCACCCTAGAGATGAGAAATTTAGCTTCTCATGGCCATGGCAAAATAAAAGAAATAAAATAAAATAAAGAGAATATAAATTACAACCTAATTGAAGATGAAAGAACATCTGCCTCCTTAGATGACGTCTTCTTTCTTGCTTGGCTTCCAATGGCTATTATTCTCTCTCTAAGTAACTCTCTAACCTAAGCTAACAATGAAGATTGCTAGCTACAATTCTGGATTTGACACAATTAAACACGCACACCAAATCTTATTACAAGAAGGGCATTTATAGCCTTCCTAAGCACTAGTGGAAGTAGTGGGGATCGTGAGGTCCACCCATGATCTATCAGGAATTGTCAAAAAATAGCGTGGCTCTTCAGAAAAGCGTGTTCTTGTAGAAGGCCCATCAGGAAAGGTATAGCTTCTAGAAGGCCCATCAGAAAAGCCCAATTTAGGACAGTCCACGGATCGTGCGGCCGCTGTGTATGTCGCATGCGGCATGGAGGAGGCTGTCTACTGACTTAGCGGATTTTCTTGTATTTTCACCATTTCGCATGTTGTGCACTTCGTGTGAGGTGTTGCATGCTCCATGTAATGTCCTATTTTGACGCCCTTTTCAGAAATCGCCAAAATATGACATTTTTTCTCTGTTTTTGGCCTAAATACGCAACTTTCTCCAAAACCTGCCAAAATGACTCAAAAACACGTTTGCGGTAAATAAATCGGGAAAATGACTACTTTGCATTTGCTTTTCGCCATTTTTCGGAAAAAGAGATAGTGATTTTCGCTATATGTTTTGGCGTCATCAATAGTTTAAATGATATACATCAGAGGTTTAAATAGTTGTAGACTGATGTTTAAAAACTTAAAAATTTATAGTGCTCCTGGGATTTACTTTCAAAAAATAAAAAACAAACAACTTCAAAATAACTAAAAAATATTTCTTCATGGATCTCATTTGAAAAAGAAAATCGAGTAGAAAACGTTTGTATTTTTAGATTCGTAAAATTCATCACGAATTGTCAAGAAAATTGACGAGAATGATCAGAGAAAAAATAAAAAAAGAGTGGGTGAACAATATCTTTCATTTTTTTGGCTTGAAGACAAAAGTAGTTATGAGTTAAAATTACACAAATTTATAATTTAAATACGCCGATGGAGGTTTAAATGCTTTCGAGTAATATTTTAAAAGGTTATAAACATAACTTTAAAATCTTGTATATGAGCTGTGGAAATAAAAGTTATGCAAAATTGAAAGATTTTTTCTGTTAAACTAGTTAGAAAGCGTGCATGAATATGATGACTCGGGCCTAAACATTTCCCTAAAATTAATACTCTCTCTCTTGTTATCAATTATAAAAAGAGTTTAACTTCTTTTCCCTTGGTATCAAGTTGTTCTCTCTCATTTTGAGATATCTCTGTTTGATTTTGTATCCTAAAACAATAAAACAACAAATGAAGAGGCACCGTATTTTGTACTCTTCTTTGTTCATATCCGAGACAAGAACAAGAGAATATTAAGCTATTGATTCACTCCCACAATATATTCCTCCCATTTTATCTCAATTGATTAAATTATTGGGATAAATTTTCATAATATTCAGATAGTTATAAATTAAAATAAATCAAATTGAAATAGAGTTACCGGATCGTGCAAAGCACTTTCTTTAAACATATTCCGTCTCATCATGCAAAATGGAACCGCAACCAAGTTATATTATTTTATGCAATCTTCTAATTACGTTGTTTGACTGATTTGCAAAACATACAATGATTGTATTTAACGATTTTATTGTATGAGTGAGTTTGCAGGTTCAAGAACATTATAATTGCAAGATTAAAGTTGAAAAACTAATGTAATCAACAAGACTTTATGAAGATTAGGATTATAAATTGTAATATAAAATAGAAAAGTAAAGTACATATGAGATTGTTGATTTCAAAAACTATCTATTAGGTACGGAAATAAACCGTTCAGTATGAAATGTATTGAATGGTACCGGACGGATAATGAAGCGTTGCAGTACGGAAGAATTATTCCGTTTGACAAACGTTCGGAACGGAATAGTTCCGTACCATCTAGGGACTTCCCAATGTTGTTCCGTTCTGAACGGATACCATCCATACTGTACGCTACTTGATTAACACAAAATTGGAGAAAATACACTATTCGTTATGTACGGACCTAAACGTATTGAACGGAAAGGGTATCAGTTCAAAAATGCGAAAAACCCTAAACTGCAACACATTTGAATTATCCGTTCGAATGGAAGATTGTCGTTATGAACGGATCAATTTAAATACCTAGATCTGGAGTTCCCTCTATAAATAGAGTAAATACTCTCTCTCCAATTTCAAGCAAGCCGCCCCTAAATTTTAAAAAACACTAATTTTGTGTTATTGAGAGCTTCTTTCTTTGAGAGAGCTAAAACTTCAATACTCCTTTGATAATCTCAAATCCACTTGACTAATCTACTCTATATTTAGTTAGAGTGTTGATTCGTGTTCGATAGTGTGTAGATCTACTTAGTGCCTCATTTCTATAGCCGCGTGACTTTCCACTTGTAGAGCATTAAATGGCTCACCGGCTCGAGCGTTTCTGCTCACATATAAATATAGCTGTGCGATGATCCTATGCGTAAGACTCCAACTCGAGCTTCTAGGCTAAACTTTGTATACGAGTTAGACCGTGACTTTCCACCTTTGTTTGGGCTCACGTGCCATGAGTTGTACCATTTTCTCATTGGATAATAAGAAAGGCGCGCCGACGAGGTTGCATTGCCCTGGAGACGTAAACATTTTAAGCCGAACTCCGTTATCCCACGTTTCAAATTTCTCTAACTCTACTCTATTTACTTTATTTGTATACGCTTGCTTGACTTGTTAATTTAGAGGGTTAAACCGAAAAACGTCAAAGAGTCTTTAAAACTCCCTATTCACCCCCCCCCCCCCCCCCCCCCCCCCCCTCTAGGTGCCGTTAGGGATAACAAGATAATCTGGGATTGTTGCTCCTTAGACACGCTATGGAAGCAACTGACGATAATTCTGCAATATCCAGTAGTTGATCAGATATAATTTAATTTGATTGATACAAAATCAAAATGGAGAATAAATCAAAAAGGTTAAAGAGTGATTTTATTTTATGAATATCCAACAGAGGAGAAAGGTTTATTTTATATAAAATCACTCTTTATATTTTATGAATATCAAACATGAGATTGCTTTATTTATAAGAAAGATAGAGATTTAATGTATTAAAGATCATCTTAAATAGCGTCTTTTAGGCTTAATTGAACTTTATTTTAATAACCAGAAAATAAACGGAATTCAAATTGATTAGATATGAGGATTTTCATAGTAGTCCTCATCTTTACAAAATATTGCAAAAGGTGATTTTAACAATTTTGAGTTTTTTTGGATATCTCAAACTTATATATTGTTTTAATTTTTATTAGAGAGTGATGATCAGAGAAAAATAAAAATTCGCTTTCGTTAATTGAAATATATATTTATATTTCTTAAAAAGTGACATATAATTAATCCACATTTTTTTCGTAATAAATAATTCATAAATTCCCAAAATAGAGCATGAATTTCGATTTCATAACTTTAAGTTTCTCTATTGTAATTTACACAAAGACTTAAATTTTAGTCCATCATCAATATTTTCATGTCAATAAATCATTACTCATTACTAATTTTTCACCGATGACCCTAAATTTAATTTTATTCCAAATAAGTCCAATTACTAAATATATTAAAGTGACAGTACTTTTAGGTACTCAATATGTATATTTCATTTTTTTTCAGAAAAATAAGATTCTGATCTTTATTGGTGAAATTCAGAATATTAACTTAGCAAATTAATGCTTCACAAAAACCGATCATAAATAAATCAAATTTATTTATCAACGGATTGTGTTTAATATGTTTTTTTATAGTAATTTTTACCGATACCCCGAGGATTTATTCACCGATGACCTTGAACTTATCATTATTATATAATGGTCCATGTTCTTAATAACTACTAATAATTTTATTCATCTTTTTCATAAAAAAAATTATAAATAATTGCTTGATTTAAAATTACTAAAATCAGATTTCGATTTATTAAAGTCATATTTGTACGGTAATAAATTTAGAATGTCTAGTAAGAAATCAAATTTTGATTTCGGTTACGATTGAGATCAAAATAATAAGAACAAATAAGGGAATCTTTTTATTTATTTTTTTATTTATTGATAATAGATTTTTTTAATAACTGAATTGCCATAAAAATAGATTATTTCTGCCAAACAAATTCAGAGAACCATATCCTTTTTTTTCCTTTAATATATTAGTATTCATTCCTCTCTTTTTTTTCAAATTCAATTGTAATTCAGAGAGGCAGTAACGATCCAATATCTTAACCTTTTCAATTATAATTATATTAGAATATGATAACTTAATTTCAGAAGATCAAAATAATAATCTATAATATTACTATTCAAACTATGGAATCATGCTTATAATTTAATTTCATAAATTATAAGTTCGTTACCTTTGCTCTGCTCTTTGTTAGAAGTCATTTTTTTTTTTTTTCTGATTCAACAGACCAAAATTCATTGATCTCTTTCTAATATAATGCTGAAGTGATCTAAAGATGATGCAATTATATAAAGCAGATACCAAATATAAATTTTATCTAAAAATTGACAGAAGTGGTCAATCTATTACACTCTCATATTAATTAATGAATGATTTGTGTAAAACAAATTATTAGACCAACTAATAGAAAAATACTAAACTAAATAATACTAAGAAATCTACCCATCAAATTTCAGAGTTTCAAATTTACTTTAATCACTATCTGAATCCGGAAATACGCTTGAGAATGTTGGGATAAATTTTTATGACTATTCGGATAGTTAGAAATTAATTAAAATAAATCAAATTGAAATAGAGTTATCCAGATCGTGCGAAACACTGTCCTTAAGCGTATTCCGTCTCATCGTGCAAGATGGAACCGCAACTAAGATAATCCTATATTATTTCTCCTTAGACACGCCATGGAAGCAACTGACGATAACTCGCAATATCCAGCAGTTGATTAGAATTTGATAAAATTGAGATAAAATGAGAGGAATATACTGTGGGAGTGAATCAATAGTTTAATATTCTCTTTTTCTTGTCTCGGATATGAACAGAGGATAATACAAAATATGGTGGCTCTTCATTTGTTGTTTTATTGTTTCGGATACAAAAACAAACAGAGGGACAAAATGAGAGAGAACAAGTTGATAAGATTATAAAATGAAATATTCAAATAAACCCACAAATTTCAAATATAACAAATGATGAAGAAATTTTGAGTTTTAAAAAATTTAGGTGTCAATAGATATCCACTCTCCTTTCCCTACCCACCATGACTTTATCAAACAGAAGAATAAGCATAATCTGCACAACAAACGAAGAATTTTTAGTACCGTTATGATTATGACACATCTTAATTTTATTATTTTATTATTATTTTAGATTTTGAGAAAGTTGTTGGATATATCATAATTATTGAGTAATTGTTTTAATATAATTATTATTGGACGCACTTTTGTTTGATTTAGGATTATTATAAGAATTGCAAACAATTTTGTTATTGCTTTAGCTCATCCAACGTTATAGAAAGCAAGATCAGTGATTGCGTCTTTTGATGCGATGATTTGACCCAAAATATTAACTTATATTTCGTTAGAATATTTTTGTTTTGCTATAACTATTTGCCCATTGCATTTGTAAAATTGTAGAATTATGCTAAATTGTATATTTATTGTAAAATTGTATGTTAAATTTGATGAAAATCCTTATCATATAAACAAATAAATATTTGAAATATATAAAATAGAAAATATGGGAAGTGGTAAAAAAATGGAATGATGCAAAAATTAAAATCAAGACGAAAGCACGCATATGTTTTAAGTCTTTTCAAACAAATTAGATTATAATTATGCAATATAGCAACTATATGTTTGAAATAATCTTATTTTTTGTGTTATATTCATTTTAGAAAATTTAAGGCCGACAAGACAAAAACTTAAAAAAAAAAAGCTAAAATATCATAAATAGGAACTCAATAAATTAAATATTGAGCTCATTTTGTTCATAAGAAAAGAAAAATATTCTAGAGACAGATCCGATCTAATTGGGAATTTACAATAAGGCAGGCATCCATTTAAATAATTGAAATTATTTCTGTGAGAACATATGCAAATTATATAAAAATAATATCTCGTGTACTAATATCCGAATTAAATATTAGGGTTAACTTTCAGCCACCATATTCCATTCTCCAACAATAATTTTGATCTTATTCTATTTCTGTGTCGAGTTGTGTAGAATTCTGTCTTTCTTACTCTATTGCACTTTAAATTCTCAACAACAGAAACTTTACACGAGAAGAGAAAATAAGAATAATTGTTCTTTGACCAGTCAAACCTACTTTTGATGGTGCTGACAATGACGAAGAACGGCTAAAATGAGATTTAAATAGCGTTTATCGCGTCACAGCAGAATGATTAAAAAAACGACACTATTGTCATATTATGCTGGTATGACGCGCTATTTAAAATTCTGCTCTGCACATACGTTAAATATCACTTAGTATTGACGTATTTTCCTTACATTTAATCTAAATCACTTTGCACACACGTTAAATATCAACTTAGTATTGGCGTATTTTTGTTGCAACATGGGTGTGTACTCGTCATCATTTTGTGAATGTAGTGAGCTGTTAATAATCAATTAAAATGTCCGATCTAAATGAAATATATCATATTATATTTTTAATTTTTAATAGAAGATATTTTGATTCTGATCTTAAGTATCACATGCACATATATATATTTAATGGCTCCGGATGTGGAGGACGTTGCAGACTATAATATATGCAATTAATCTTTAATGGCTGCACAGCCATAAAATACAGAGCCTATAATTACAACAAGTTGCATCCTAAATTCGTCTTGACGCTCTCACAGAAAACTCAAATATCAGTGTAGCTGTCGGTAGTTTGTTGTCTCGTTTGTGGATTATGTTTTTGTTAATTACTTTGTTATTTAAATATATATTAAAAAATGAGGAAAAATTGAAATATAAAAGATTGTAAAACTTAAAAACAACAGTTACATAGCACAAATCAATTCTATTAAAAAACATTGATATCTTAAAACCAAATTATCAGTGTAGTTGTCTCGTTTGTGGATTATGCTTTTGTTATTTGCCTTTTTATTTTAAAAGAATATTAAAAAATTAGGGAAAAATTGAAATAAGTAAAAGATTGTAAAACTTAAAAAAAAGTAGTTGCATAACACAAATCAATTCTATATAAAAAAATGTATCTTAATTTTACATTCATCTTTTATGTTGACTAATATAAAACACTAATGATATAAGCTTCCAACTTCATCAGAAGTAGGATCCTACATATGTACAAGTAGGATCCTACATATGCCATAGTTGCAACTCAATTATAATATTAAAAAAAATATTCTTATTTGATTTTTTTCAATAAACTTCAAAAATTGTATAAGCTTCCAACTTCATCAGAAGTAGGATCCTACATATGTACAGTTTGACACTAACTATAGTTAGTTTTTTTGTTCTATACACAAGTGGTCGTTTGTCTTATTGACAAGTTTGGTAATAGTACTTGATCCGAAACTATTAATGAAAGTTCTGAACTAGTGACCTATAAGCTGTTTTTTTTAAAAAAAAAAATCAATTTGTGAATCACAATGTTTTATTCGGATGTCACGCGGAAAAGAAACGACTAAAAGCTTTCTCTTGTGAAAAACAACAGTAATCTGTCTATGAGAAGGGTCATTTACATTGCAAGATTGGACATATTCCTTATCTCAGCGGAATGGAATCAGTCGTTTCCAAACTCATTAAGAAGCGTCTACCGAACACGTCGTCAGACTACTGTCCAATACAGTACACGGTCAAGACGCATTTCCAAGAGTCAAGGTTCTTCAGATTTGAAAATTTCTGGCTAAGGTCACATGAATTCAGTACTATGATAGAAGAAAAGTGGAATAACATGAGACTCGCTCAGACACCGCCACAACTGCACGAAAAAATGACGAGTCTTCAGAAGGAAATAAAAGAATGGGCAGCAAATAAAGTGAGCAACACTACAAAGCAGATCACAGTTTGTAGAGATTACCTAGGGTGGATAGACAAGGTCAAGGAGAGCAGATCAACCACTGACCTCGAAAAACTCATAACCTGCATCATAAAAAAAAGGTACACTGATCTTTCCATTATGCAAGAAGATATTTGGAAACAGCGGGCAAAGGCGCACTGGGAGCTAGACGGAGACAAAGGCACAAAGTACTTTCACGCCTATGCATCCGGCAGGAAGCGAGCCAACACCATTACACAAGTACAACACCAGGGACAGCTATACTCTGACCACACGACAAAGGCAAAGATTTTCTTTGACTTCTATGTGAATCTTATGGGAACAGCTCCGCAACCAATGCCGGCAATTGCATGGAGTAACATGTACTTGGACCAAATGGACCTAAATCAGCTTGTCACACCTATCACCACGGAAGAAATAGAGGCCACAGTGGCCAAACTACCGAACGGGAAGAGCCTGGGTCTTCACGGATACATGACAAAATTTTACAAGAAATTTATAAAGTTGCTGCTACCGGATCTAATATCAGTCCTTATCGCGGTGACAGAAACAAGAATCCCACTTGCTCTGCTCAATATACATCATACATAACTCTCATACCGAAAACAGACAACCCGACCAAACTGGAAGATTTCAGACCAATTAGCCTGGTTCACGGAGTACAAAAAATATTCTCAAAAATACTGGCGAACATGTTACAACTGAGGATGCACGAAATCATTGACAGTGCACAGACGGGATTCCTTAAAAGTAGACAAATAATAGAAAGTTTCATTTGTGCCCAACAGTCCTTGAGCAGGGCAAAGCACAGGAAGGTACCGCTGGCTCTTTACAAGGCAGACATAAAAAAGGCTTTTGACACGGTTAGCTGGATTTCATGTTGCGAGTTATGGAGAAACTCGGCTTTCCAATCTTATGGATATAATGGATCCAAAATTCGGTGCTACGAGGAACATCTCAGATCATCATTAATGGCCTATTAGGGAGGAGAATCAATCTTAAAAGAGGGGTCAGACAGGAGACCCGATATCCCCACTACTATTCATCATCGTTATAGATTTCCTGGCAAGATATTTTGTGAAGCTAAAAGCCACAGGCGCAATCAGACTGCCATTCCAAGACATGAAACCATGTCTTCTGTATGCAGATGACGCACTCTTCTTTATTAAACTGGAGGTGCAACAACTCTAAGCTCTACAGATGGCCCTGACAGTGTTCCAAAAAGTGTCAGGTCTGGCAACGAATCCGCAAAAATTTGAACTGATAATCTCGGAGCCCCAGCCACATGACACAACTGAGCTTATTGAGATTCTTGATTGTAGACAAGGTTCCTTCCCTTTCACGTACCTAGGTTTGCCCGTCTAACAAGGCACTCCCAAATATGGCCTACTTACCACTTATTCACAAGCTAAGTCGTAAGCTCTCAAGATGGGCAGCCAAGCACTTATCTATTGCGGGTAGGCTTGTAACTCGGTACTATCAACTCTACCCACGGACTTCATGATGGTTCTACGATTGCCAAAGTGGGTGATCAAGCAAATTGATAAAATAAGGAAAAAGTTCCTGTAGCACGGAGTGAGTGAACACTCGGGCAAGATGAACCTCACTAATTGGGAAATGATATGCAAACCAAAACAATACGGGAGGCTCGAAGTTGTAGACCTAGTTGTCTTTAACAAGGCATTACTCATGAAGTGGTGCTCGTACTGGCAAAGGCCGGAATAGAGAATGCGGAAGACAATTTTCCAAGGAACAAAACTCACCATCAATCTTATGCTGACATCCCCATTATTCACAGGCGCATTACAACCATGCCTCGACCGCTAGGAGACGACGGTGACGCACATCTACGGTCAAGGGGATCAGATATCACTATGGAACCACAACTAGGGACACGACATCATGAAACATCAGTTACCCTCATCATTTACACATGCCATACACACGGACACGACCCTGAGGGACGCTATATAAGGTATAAGTGAGAACCTTTTTCAACAGGTCCTCACATTGAAGGCACAAGAGGAACTTCTTTCGCTAAGAGGTTACCTCGCAAGGGTGGAGATAAACACGCAGCAAGACCAAGATGACATTATGGAATAGAGCAGATACAAGCATCTTCATAGTTAGAAGTGCATACCAAGCCATAAAAAATGGTCCATACATCTCCACGAATGCTCACACTTGTGGAAGCTAAGAGTTCCGCCGTGGATAAAGGTCTTTGGTTGGTTACTAGTTAATAACAAGTTACTGACTATCGATAATTTGAGAAAAAGGGGATGACCCATCACAAACATGTGCGTCATGTGCTGTCGGGATGCGGAATCA
Organism: Carex littledalei; assembly: GCA_011114355.1. Classification (NCBI taxonomy): domain Eukaryota; kingdom Viridiplantae; phylum Streptophyta; class Magnoliopsida; order Poales; family Cyperaceae; genus Carex; species Carex littledalei. The sequence goes on along the minus strand of CM022095.1, from coordinate 4,352,725 downwards.
GCACATCATATGCTGGGAGAGTGCACCTGAAAAGCAGATGTATCATCACATGGATATCGCACCACACATGAAGTCACAACCAATTGAGTCACTTACACGACCGACAAACAACAAAATTGCAAGGGGAAACATCCTGATTGCGATGTTTGTCATATGGAGAGAGAGATGTGCACATATTTTCAGAGAATCTAGAAAGGCACCGGAGGAACTGCTAGAGGAGGTGGCGCAATTGTTTCAAAGCCGCGCAGAACCAGCGGAAGATTGACTACCCAATACATTTTATTTTGCTTTTCATTTTTGCTTTTCGTACAACATTACTGTATTTTCTTAGATATTTTCAGTCTTATTTCCTTTATATTTATGTTTTTTACTTTTAGCTCAAGTAGTCTTGAGTGTCTTGTGTTTATTTTTCGACATGCAGCTACAAACTCTTGTAACCGCGATTATCAATCTACGGGCTAGACCCATATTTTTCCTAAAAAAAATGCCTTTTCTTGCTCATGCAACAATGACACTGATCGATGTGTCATGGGTGTGAACCTGTGAACGACCTTTTTGGGTGATAGCTCGTTTTCTTATAAAAATGTCTTTTTAATGATTTACGTTTTTGTGCTTTACTAAATTGGTGTATTCTCAGGTGGGCCGCACAGAAACTTATGCACTAATAAAGGGGTATATAAGTCCAGATATTTGGACCAGTTATCAAATTTAGCCCCAAATTGTTTCAATATGGAGTATCTTAGAATTTGAATGTACTAGAAGAATTACGATAATTTTTTTTTTATATATCCAGAAGTTATTTTTGGACCGGGATAAATAACTGAGATTCAAAATATTTGTTTTTTCAGTAACACACCAAAAAATAGTTTAATTGTTTTTACGGACGCAAAAATTCTTACCTCAAAAATGTTTTGTAGTACTTCTAGTACATCTAAATTATAAGATACTTTTATTTTGTTTGATGTTCCTTCTAATATATTCAAACACTACTAGAATCTGAGTTTATTGCATGGTAAGGAAAATGGCTTGTTGCAAGGAAATACGCTTGCAACAAGCCCGAAAATACTTGTTGCATTGAAATACCCTTGCAACTCTGCCCTTGCAACAAGCTTCCTTGCAACTACGAAGTATTTGCATGAGCAACCATGCAACAAGTTTTTTCTGACTTGTTGCAAGGAATTACGCTTGCAACAACTAACCATGCAACTGCTTTTACATCTGACCCCGTTCGGAGTATTTGCAAGGGGAGATAGCATGGGCCCCATCTGGTTATTTGCAAGGGGAGCGAACGTGGGTCCCACCTGACTATTTGCAAGGCTAGGGAACGTGGGTCCTACCTGACTATATGCAAGGATAACTCACGTGGGTCCCACCCTGACTATTTGCAAGGATGGGGAACGTGGGTCCCAGCTGACTATTTGCAAGGCTACCACACGTGGGTCCTACCTGACTATATGCAAGGCTAACACACGTGGGTCCCACCCTGACTATTTGCAAGGGGAGCGAACGTGGGTCCCACCTGACTATTTGCAAGGCAAGGGAACGTGGGTCCCACCTGACTATTAGCATGGGAAGATGATTAGCTTATTTCATGGGTGATTATTTTCAAGAATATTATTTACATTTTGTGCTTGCACTGCCATAAATACTATTTGCGTGGAAATACCGATGAATATAATAACAGGAAATTGCTGCAGATCAGCATGCTCCAATTCTACAATCCTCCCTCCCTGTACCAATCTGGTACCAGCCCAGTGCTGTTTTACAATTCCCAGTTCCCCATTCATCAAGATTTACATAAAACAACACATCAAAAATATGTAGAAAGCAACTAATAAGCATTGAACAACCTAGTGTAGTCAGCTTACATTGAACCCCAATTTTAAAAGCAGTAAAACAACATAGGTAATGAAAGTCTTAATTTCTAAATATACACAAAATGTACCCACCTGTCAAGCATTCACAAAATAAACTCACCCCCAGGAGTTAAAACTATACCCACAATATAACCAAAAAAACTTTACACTAAATATTGACAACCCTAGTAGAACTCCTTGGTTCATGTCGACGGGTGACTGCCCCACCAATCTGTCATTGCGGCCTCATTCCCCGCAATATCTTGTCCAGTTGGAGAGGTCAGTAGTGCTTGAAAAGACCCTTCATGATTTGGGTGTGAAGTACCAGCAACATCCTATGTATACAAAATTGTAATGTTAGAAAATTAATTTGAGTTAATTTAAAAAAATTAGTCATGTAGTTGAAGCCTGTCAGAAATAACTTATTATTGGTCATATAGTACTATTACCCATTATTGTTGTGTACTTACCTTACTAGCTGGTTTTTTCCATTATATTGAAGGGTTAGTAGGTGGGAAAACATTGGAGTGTACTTGTCAAATTAGACTAATGGTCATGTGCAGTCACTGTAGTTCTAGTACAACAGTAGGTGTATTTTGAGGCACTAATTCAGCATTACCGTGACGTCACTTAGATTTATATCTTCAATTTTACCTGTAAATAACCCGTATTCCCTGCCATACCATCTTGTGGTAGTTCAGCACTGGTAGCTGGTGCCTAAGTTAAAAATTGAAAGAACAAAGGTTAGTATAGGCAGGACTGCTAGCTGGCGTGTTATCAAAGCATTAATCTCAGGTATGTACATAAAATCTGTGAACACAACAAACCCTTTTATTTTGAAACCCTAAAGTAACCCCGAATTTGGTAAGACCAACCTGTTGAGGAGGATGTTGTAACCCATGCATTTTGAATAACTGTTCGAACAGTAATTGATTTTGTGCTTGATCTCTTTGCCTCTCGGCGCGCTCCTCTGCGATACGGCGATCACGTTCTTGCACGATCGCATCTACTTCTGCCCTAGAGAATGTCTCCTGCACCCCATTATTTGTCACCCCAGATAAAGAAGACGCTACGTGGTTCTGCCTTTCTCGGGTGGTTGGTGTTTGCACCTTTCCTTCAAGCACGCTTCCAAAGGCCCAGGCACGGCCATGGGTTGTTGGGCCCAGGGCTGTCAGAAATAACGTGCTGTCGTCCAATTCAGCATTGGCCTGATCAGCCTTCAATTCCTTAACCTTCCTCTATTAGAATATGACAAAGTTGAGAAATATGTATTAAAGTTGAAATTGAGAAGTGAACTGGTTTTATAGAGGCAGATGTCTACAATGCATTAGACTAATGTTGTTACCTATAACAATATTTTTTGTGGGCCGTGTAATAAAGTTGGAATTGAGATGGCATTAATGTCTTTAGTCTTCTGCAGTGACCTACTTTATTGACCGGTGAATTGGGAAGGTGTTTTAAGTAACAGTAATTGGTCCTTTACATGTCTGTTGGTCCTCGGTGGACACCACAAAATTGTTTTTAAAAAACTGTACGCTTGTAGAATTCCACTTACATAAACTTTCTCTTTTCTCTGGTTTGTAAATTGCAAAGTGTTGATATCAAACTCGTGAACCTGCCCGCTTGTCTCGTCGGCTGTTGGATCAGCTCCCCCATTGACATCACTGTCCACATTTATTTCGGTCACACCCTCCTCGACAGTACTTTTTTGGGCCACAACCGGTGATACGCCATTTTCTCTTGCACAGTGAATATGGATGTAAAGGTCCTCCATGGTTGGCTTTTTCCCATTGAACAAAGTTGTCTCAAGAAGAAAACCACGAATTCCAATTAAAGGTTAGATGAATGCTATTCTGAAAATATTGATAAAAATTGAACCTAAGTATTCGAGAGCCTACCAGTTTCTCAAAATGTTGGTGAGCACTAGCTGATCCAGCGTAGTGGGCGACCGTTCCAGATGCCATGCGGTTTTGTTGGTTTTGTCTACTGACCTCTTGCCACGCATCTGAGAAGAAGATATCGCAAAGACCTCGCCAATGTATCGGGGCCACACACCAATGCGGCTCATTGGCCTTCCATGCAGCAATGTCCCAACCATATTTTTTTATGCGATTACGCCTTGCTCTGCCCAGCTCCTCACAGTACCTTTTGCATGCTATGGCCTCGAGTACTTCACGACAACGGTTAATGTCTTCATATTCAGCATACCTATACCTCTCCTACATCAAAGAAAATTAGGGAGTTCACATCCAGATAAACTGAAGTGATAAGCGGTGAGAAGCCTTTTACAAAATGAATTCAGATAAACTGAAGTGATGCCCTAAATTGAGGATATGCTCCTAAGACCTACCTCAAATTAGAAAATACTAAGTAAAGAGATAAGTATCTCTAGCGTCTACAACAACATAAACACCAAAGTAATGCTTAGTTGCAATTATGAACCTAAGCATGTGAAGGGTCTAAAAAAGCTGATGTACTGCATTTTTTCGTAATTGTACTTAGGAAAACTATAAACCAAAAGAGACTGTATTTTTTACCTAAAAAGCAAGGTACTGTAGTGTATTTCCTGATTTCCAACCATTGAACAAAGCTGGGCTGTAAACTTCTGGAACCGAAATTTGGTGAAATTATTTTTTGGAACCGATCTTTGCTGTACAAACCCCCCTCCAGTTGAACAGAAAATATAAAATTAAGCCTAAATATAAAGTTTACCAGAAATTCTATCTCCAGGTTTTTTTTTGATGTGTCATCGAAACCATGAAAAGATCTTAATGGTGCAGGCATGAGGCGAAGGGCAAGCCTAGTGATCGTCGCTGCTATCAACCTTGGATTTGATGCGCAACTGAACTCGTGTTGCCCAACTCGCCATACCTCTGGTCGTTGACTAGGGTCATCTTTCACCGGCATTATCACCGCAGGACCTCGTCCCTTTTTTTTTAGGTTGGCAAGGTGGGATTTCTCCTTCGGGTGCAGCATTCAAACTGTCACCGACATCTATTGGGAGGTCTGCACTACGTTTCCTCTTTGTGTATTTGGTAGCTTTTGATCTTGCCACTCGAGATTTTTTCTGGGGAGCCATTTCACCTTTGCTAACAAGGGAAGAAATATGATGTTATTTACAAATTAAAAGTTTGATGTAAAACTTAATTAGTGTCCAGTAAATTAAGTAAGACTCATCAGGTGCATGCAATTGTTTAATTAGCAAACTCATCAGGTACATGCACAAATTAATTCTCATGTACTTGGCTAATAATTATATATTGAGTTATTGAGTTATCCCTACCCATGTAAGCCTAATTGAGAAGAGATATTCCTAGTTAGAATAATTGGCACCAAATTTGTTATCTCTACCCATGCAACATAATTCCTTGAAAACAGTTACACTACTGGTCTAAGAGGCAAAAGTCCAATTGGCACCAAATTGCAAAGTAATTCATACCACTGCAGAAACTAAGTCAGGATAAACACAATATAAATGTTTTTACAGAATAATAAATTACGAACAGAATTTCAACCAAAAATTTAACCTGATGTAAACATGGGAATGAACCTTCAATATAGTCTCAACATAAACTAAAACTTAGAGATGAAGAAAAAATAGTCTCAACATACAAGACTAGTACTTATATATTCTAAGAAAACACATCCCCCACGACTTAGACTCCAACAAATGGTTAACCTTTCAGATATCCCATCAACACGACCAAAATATATGGAGGGGAAATATTACCCTTCACTACCTATTAAAGTACGAAATCACCAACATTCAAGTATTTCTCCAACAATAGTAATAAATAATTACAACTCATCACAAAAATAACCCAAGTTAATTTATAGGATTGAACAAATTACCTTTAATTAAGTTGTACAAGAATCCAGGTGCAAGCAACTAAATATGCAAAGATCATACACTGTCCATTTTATCCAGACTTGTTTTTCTTATGAGTAAGAGTCCTCTCCAGTTTTTTCTTTTGTTTGCAAAGTCCTAGCTGCAAACATTCCAAGACAATTAAAAAAGGGAAAATTTACAAATAACACAATTGAGCATGGACTTCAATTAAACACATTCCAAGCTGCAAACAACTTATTACAACCTTACAAGAAAGAAAAATAGAAGACATCTGCAACTATGTTTAGTTCTCTATTCTAATGGTTCCAAATTACCAACTCAGCAAAAAAAGTGTATGACATTTATTACCAGATCCAAAAAATATAAAATCTCACCCTTATTCATAATTTTACGATGGGACCTCACATCTTAATGCCACAATAACATGAGTCACTTCATATATGACAATTAATGGTTCTGACTAAATAGGTCCTCACATCTTAATGCCACAATAACATGAGTCACCCTTTTTAAATTAACCATTTCCAATGTCTTACTGCAACAAACATCAAATAACTCCTCTATTTGATGTTTCAACTATTCATGTAATCATTTAATCACTTAATTGTTGAACACAAATTCAGGAAATTGTAATTAAACCTTCAGCTTTGAGTACTACCTTGAAATAGTAGTTCCACTACTGGTCTGGTTAGGGATTCGAAAAATTGGCACCAAATTGCAACCTAATTCAGTCCACTAACTGAAAGTACGAGCAAAAGCTAGCACAGGCATAGATTTAGGGTAGAACCTGACAATGCCGAATTAGGCTAATTTTCCAAAAAAAAATGAGCAGAAGGGGCCTAATTAGAAGCAAAGATGCCCAAATTAGCTTCTTTTTCTTCATTACTTTAATTCTGACATTCTCAAAACAAGAGGAAAAAGAGAGATAAGGAGGTAGGAGACGATGTACCGAAGGCCTTACTCCTAGTAAACGAGAGTCTGGAGAGAGATCGAGTTACATACTTCGAGATTTTTACAGTGAACTTCAGTGGTAGATGAGCGGCATAAAAGAGAGAGGGATAGAGATTAGAGAGCGCCAGTTTTGAGAAAATAGGGTGAAAGTGTTTCTCTCTCTCAAATCGATTTCACACATTTGGGTATAAGGCCTTGGCTGGGTAGAACCGAAATGACCTCTGATTCATTTCATATTTTGCTTGGCCATCGTGTCATGATCCTATAAGATCTGTGAGAGTTGAGATTCTTGCATATCTGTTTTGTACGGTTGATATTTTGTATTGGCAATGTGCAAGGTGTGCGATATCCCAGAGGTTAACCTCGTTTTAGAGAGTTTGAGCGGGGACCGAAATATGCATCTGATCGGATTGGGGGGAAAATGGAATTTCGGCACTGGCGCCCATTTGGTCTTAGAAACATGACGGTTATGGCTTCATGCAAGTAAGTGACCTCATAAAATTGTATTGGATTATGTACGCCGTGCGCTGCACTTAGTGATTTATGCTCTCTTTAAATTTTCGACAGTGTACCCATTATTAAAACAATTAGTGTTATGGCAGTGAAGTGAGTTGTCCAAAATACTTTGTAATTAATTACAAAGTAAAATTATTATGAATTGGGTTTAATTACAAAGTAATTAATTACAAAGTAAAATACTTTGTAATTAATTTTATGTTAGTAATTAAAAAAAAATTGTTTTTTTGAGTTTAATTTGTACATACAGTTAAAAGACTATCCTTGTTATTCTTTGAAGTAGCACTTGTAATATATATATGATTAGTCATTTATGTGTAATTAGTGAGTTGCAAACAATGCAACAAAAAAAATTCCATCCCAAAAATTAATAATAATTAAATTTTCACATCAATACATGCTAATGTTATAGTTAATTGCATAATTAAATTAATTTTGCACATCAAATTATATTTTTCTTACATGCATATTGTTCTATGTGGATCACATCCTCTATATATGACTATGAGACATGAACTCTTGTAACGCGAGATAATGAAGCCGCAATGAAATAAACCGTGCGGTAATTGATCATAACCGTTGAAATTGAAGACCACTACGTTTATTATATTGTTGGCAAGTTTCACCGATTAACGTTCTTGTTTACCACTCCATCCATTTGATCGAATATCGAACCATCAAATGGCCACAAAAACTTCGCGGCTGATCGACACCAAGACATAATGGAACGTGCTATAATTTGTATTGGTTATGTTCAGTGTCATATGCTGATCATATGATAATAAAATTCGGGTCATTTCATCGCAGATCAACCGTCCAAAATTAATTTAAAAATGAACGGTCATAATTTTTCTTAATTATTTGAGGGTGCAAAAAAAGTGGTAACTTTACAAAATTATGTTGTTAAGTATCTTATTCCCATATATGAGTTTAGAAATTATTAGGGAATTTTTGGATGTTTTTTCATACTAGTTTCTGTTCATATCAGTACCTAATTAACAGTGACTGCAGATCATATGCCCTCCGATTGGTGAGGAATGGTCTTGATCTTCTCATTTGGAAAGCTGCTGTGTATAGAGTGACAAATCCCTGAAGTAACGAAATATTTCCTTTCAAATTCGACTGTTGATGCTGCTAATGATGCTTCAATATTCGGGCTTGGATTTGAGCGAACCGCTCAGATCTAACTCGACTTTTGATGTTGCCTGAGGCCAAAGCCTTCTTGTGTAGGTCTCCCAATTTATGACGATTCGGATCCTCTGCATTAACTCGAATTGACGATTTCTGATATGAACCGTCTGGAGAGAGATCCGCACTAATATTAAAGTACACGTGCGTTATAGGATTGGACATGATTCTTACGAAATATGATCGTGCGGTTCATAATCTACCACCAAACGGTGCGATAATGCAGAGGATGCGTATTCATTTACAAGTTACGACCCCTCACTACATAGAGACTCCGGACTTAGCATATTTTTCAAAACCAAATTCGAAAATCAAAGCCTCCATTCCCTCTCCTCTCCCACTCTCCTCTCCCCCTCTCTACCAAATAGCCGACGGTCGCTCTTCCACCGCCTCCATTCCGTCCACCGCTTCGATCTAAGTCGCCATTCCGATTCACCGACGTCGATCTTCTCTGCCTGCCTCCATTCCCGGTCACCTGCCTCCAAACCCTTCCACCGCTAGGGTCTAAGCCGCCGTCGCCTGCCCGAAGCACCGACGTCTCTCTTCTCTCTACTAGATCGGCGCCTACCGGAATCAATGTCAAGCGGTAATGACTTTTGATTTAGGGTTTTGTTAATGAGTTGGGGTTTATGCAACCAACCGGGGGGGAAATGGAAATTACAGTGATAGAGACTCCCAAACTGTTCATTTAATACTGCTGGTCAGAACTTGGAAAGGGGTTTTGTTATTTTAGAATTTTTTTACTTTTTTGATTTCACATCTTAACTGTTCTGTGGTTATAATTTAGGGTTTGTTAAGTGGTTATAATTTAGTTCTTGTTCAAGGTGATATAATTTAAAATACTACTGGTTGGTTTTTCCCTAAATCATAGGTAGTTATAATTTAGTGGCAAGGTGATATCTGATCCATTTATCTATTTTGGAAATTATCTGAATCCGTATTCGGATTCTTTCTTGATTTGTACATAATCAACAATTATCCGGATTCGTTTACACCCCTAATTTCAATTCCATGACAAACACCATACTTTTCCATTTTAGATAGATGCAAACAATTTGAAATGCACTTTTTTATTTTATACTCATACACAATTCACAATTCGCTTCAGAATTTCATGATTATGATTCACGATCCGAATAACATATTTGACAATAATGAATAGGTGCTTCAGTTTTTCATTAATCTAAAGTCAATTTCATGATTATGCTTCAGTATTTTATCTTCTACAATTTTGTTTACCTAGATATGTACACTGATCAGTTTTACTTAAATTACTAATTAAACACTTCCATCCGATAGCAATATATTACTAATAATTTTGTTGTATTGTGCTGCTGAGTCATATTTTCCAACTTTATTGATGCTTCTTGTTTATTTTGTAACCATAGGTTCCATGGATGAAGCTGCCAACAAGACTGCGGGCTCAGATCTCAAGGGAGAACCTAAACGAAAAACTGCAGGGTTCACTAAGGCACAGATTGTGGCAATGTCGAGGAGAAACCGGGGAAGTCCATCCAAGCATTCCAAACCTCCACCGTTGCCAAAACAAACTGTTCTGCCCCCGCTGCGGGAAGACCCCGAGATAGAAGCAAATCTGGCACCACCTGTTGCCCACCCAACCCCACAACGGCCTTCATCGCCTTCCCATTCCAAACAACCACTGAATGAATCCCCCGATAACCCAGCCAATAATGTGCCAAATGCAAATCTGTCACCTGTCGCTGACCCCCACCCCGTTGCATCTCAGCCTCCGCCGTCAGATGCATCCCAGCCCAAGCTGCCACTGCCTAACAGCACCGAAGTAGTGGCCACGGTGCCACTGACTAATCCGGCTCCGAGCGAAATGCAAAAGAAGCCTGTCAGAGGCCGAGCGACACGCAATATCTCGAGCACGGCGCGGCCCCTCCGCCGCTCATCAAGGCTCAACCCGTCAAGCACAGTGCTGGAAGATGATCCGTCTGACAAAGGTACCAGCAATATTTATATGTAATTACTCCACGACGTGCAATCTTTATATGTAATTCTTGTGTCGTAGCATAACAATTCCCAGCAATATTTTAGGAACACCACCATTCTGGTTATGTTGATTAGGAACTGGTTATGCATTTCAGGTTCCTAACTGGTTATGTATTTTAGGAACACCGCATGCGCGACCCGAACCAGAGCCATCCAAGACAGAACCCTCCAAGGCAGAACCTCCGAAGTCGATGCCAACCCCCTCTTTCGTAACAGAACAGTGCGATGCGACTATCCCCACCGATTCAGTCCCATCTGCACCCTCATCACCGGCAGACCCGGAGTCGGGGCAGATACTTGACAGCCCCCAAGCAGGGCAAACCATCAACTTGTCGAGCACAGTGCTGGAGGATGTCATTGCTGATGAAGGTATGTTTTTTTTTAGTTAGTGATTTTGCTGTCATGTCTAGTGCCACTGGCAACTTAGTTAAATGTGGTTCATTTAGCTATTTCCACTGTCAACTTAGTTAAATACCACTATCATCCTAAATTAGCTATTTCCACTGTCAACTTAGTTAAATGTTGCTCATTTAGTAATTAGCTCATTTATGCCTAAATTAGCTATTTCTGCCTAACCTAAATCATTTCTGCCTAAATTAGCTCATTTATGCCTAACTTAGCTAAAGGGGTTGAGAACATGGTTCTGTTTCAATTGCATGAGCGCCGGTTTTTTTTAGTTAGTGAAATAGATTGCGAGCATTAATTACTATGTTCTTTTGGCAATATTGATTTATTAATTGGTTGTTCCTAATTGTAGTCCCTCCGCCACCGACTATTGTAGCAACAGCTCAGGAGCAACGCGGTGAGAAAGGGCCAGAGGTAGCGGTCCCGCTGTCAGTGCCATCTGCATCGCCTTCACCGCCACAGTCGGAGGCTGGTGACTCTGACTGGTCTGTTTGGGAAGAGTCTGAGTCCACCCAAGAGAGGGTGGAAGAAACTTCTGAAGACACGACCAATTCAGAAGAGGATTCCGCACATCCAGCAATCAAGGATGACGATGGCAGTAAGAGAAGCCTCAGACTCCGCCCACTTCGGAGCTGTGATGAAGCGAAGGAAGCCCACAATAGAGAAATTGATGAAGAGAGCCTCCGCGAGGCTGAAGACAAGACAACGAGAAAGAGAAAAAGGGCGGGGAAGTCTGAAGTGAGGTGGGGCTGAGGTAAGGCCAATCCTCGTAGACTAGCAGCATCGGACATGTGACCTGAATTGATTGTTGTCGGCGACATGGAGTTCACATCAAGTCCTATTTGCACAAAGATAGTCACCACAGTGAGGATCCTGACCTTGGAATGCATGCCGGGGCCGTATAGGACGTACAATATGTTTCCTATTAAGGCGCGGGTGGAAATCGTAAAAAAATTCTTGCAGAGGTATACTTGGGGGGAGGGGGAAAATGTGGAACGATGTCTGGATGTCTTTGAGAGAATTGCATCGGAAGCATATTATCGCGCGATGACATCAGTGAGGAGGGAGTACACGAAGAAATATGGAAATGATAAGGAGGTGTGGAAGGACTTCCCTCCACAGTGGTGCAAGAATGTAAATCACTGGAAGGGGTTGTGCCTCATTTGGTCGAAGGAGAAGTTTGCCAAAATTTCAACCACCAACCGGAATAACAAAAAAGGAGGGATTCTACATCATGTGGCTGGTTCCAGGTCAACATATCGGCACACACAAAAACTGGTATTGCATCAGTCCTATTTATTATTCTTATGGACATGTATCTCATGTTTTTAATTGCATAAAAAGTAACCTTCTCACTGACTTATAATGAACAGGCATCCGAGAAGGGATCGGCCGTGGGACTAAAGGAGGTTTTCGATCGAATGCACATGAAGGAGTCTCCATCTGGAAAGGTGTACGTAAACGAGAAGGCACAACTAAAGATGGTAAATTTCTAGTTTCTGAATTTTATTCAACAAAAACTGTACTAAATCAATTTGTAAAGTTGTGTGTAAAATTTATTTACCTCAAAGTGTGGTGCTCAGATCTTGTCAACTTTCTTGTATGCTGGTAAGTTACAAGGGCTTCATTGTAATTAACCTCAAAAAGAACTGGTAATACATAGAGAAGAAGTGCAAATGAAATGGCTATTCTTTGGCTTTTATTTTTCCTTGAGTTTAGTTTAAAGTTTTAATATTGTTTCTTATTTAGTTTTTGTTTTTGTTTAAGTTTTAATCTGCCTAAATTAGCTTTTGTACTCCAAGGTTCACTAAGCTGCTATAATTCTTTTTTTTCTTTGATTGTTCTATTAATTACTATTTTCTTCCCAAATGCAGCAGAAATTTGAGGACCTCAAGCGTACTTATGGGGAGGTGCTGACAGATGAGTGCCTTTGGGAGCTTGCTGTAGATGGCGAGGATGGTCGTGGCCGGTTGTTCGGCTTTGGAAACCGGTCGAGGACATGCAGAGTCAACCGAGCATTGGCTACAGAGGATGCAACCATGTCGGATGCTGGCAGGAGCACAGCCACGTCGGCTGAAAATGAACGAGAAAGGTTCACAAAGGCACAGGTGGCAGAGTTGCTTGCCGCCAAGCTGGCAGAAGAACGAAGAGCGTTTGCTAGCGAGCTTGCGGCCCAAGAGAAGCGGCACAGGGAAGATTTTGAAAGGCAAAAGAAGAACGACGAATACAACAGAGAATGTATTGCGGCGCTCTTCCGGCTTCATGGTCAAACTCTTCCACCGACTAATGTAAGTTCATAGCCAATTTTTATATAGAAATGAAAGTTCATAGCCCAAACACTTAAATATGATGGAACTCATAAACCTCAAACTCTTCCACCGCCTAATGTAGGTTCCATATAGCCGATGGTTACACTTTACTGCTGAAAACAACTAATTAAGTAGCTTTGTTAATTCATTTAATTTTTTTTTACTTTGTAGGAGGGGTCATCCAGGGGACATGCTGGTGACTCAGCAAATGGGGGGGGAGAGGACCCCGAGAATTCACGTGCCAAAGGTTGAATTGGCAATGTGTCATCTGGATTTGTAATAACTATAATGAACAAAGTAGTATTTTGATGAGAAAACAATTAATTTTTACCTGGTTTCGGCATGTTAATGTAGTATGTATTACCTTGTTTATATTAAATGTAGCATGCTAATGTAGGATGCTAATGTAGGATGCTAATGTAGCATGCATATCTAGGATGCGTTACCTTGTTTACATTAAATGAACAAAGTAGCATGCTAATGTAGGATGTGTCAGCTTGCTAATGTAGGATGTGTTACCTTGTTTAATTTTTACAGTAGTATTTTGAAACTATGTGGTTGTGTTTAATATGATGCGTACACTGTGGGTACGCGATGAAATTAGTATTTAACTCATCTTATAGGTGCCATTATTTACATGGGTATACCAATACAAATAATAATTGCTCTCTGGAATCGGGGGGCATTCTTTCCGTTTTAAGCGGTGAGAAGCCTTTTATCTAAAAATATAAGCCGCACAACGTTTCCCCCCCCCAAGGAGTCGGAATGGCACCCACCTCTCTCTCACCTTTGCTATTCTGACACTGGATCGGCAGAGTTGCTCCCAGCTCAACCCAAAATCGCATCTCCACTGATTTGGCCGTTCTCCCTGTCCAAGGCACGTTCAAAGGGCCCAACCCTATCCTCTCAGCTCAACACTGTCTAATTAGCTCAACGATACCTAGTGTAAGTAATTCTCCATTTACCGAAAATTAATTGTATATCCTAACTAATTGGCTCAACCCTTCTATTAATTGTGAAAAAATTAAATTGATGGTCATCAATTTCTTCCATTTGCTGCTGCCACTCAACAAGATCCCAAATTAGACTATGAGAAACTATGTCCATATTTCAAATGTATATGTAATTAAACTCAATGCGTACTTAGTGGCTAACTCATTCCTCTCTTCCAACAATTAACTAGTAAAATGGCAACGGATCGTCGATGGATGTACAACCGACTAAATCCCAAAGGAGGGATTCTACCCGAGTTCATAAAGGGGGTGAAAGAATTTGTAGATGTAGCTTGTTCCAAGCCCTCGGTTGTGACTGTCCTCAATGGCAAAGAATGTATCCCTTGTCCATGTAAGAAATGCGAAAACCTCTACAACAAAGACTTGCAAACCGTGAGAATACATCTTTACCAATCCGGATTTCGAGAAGGATATGAACATTGGCATTCACACGGAGAGGAACGTACAAACTCATCTCTCAATGCCCCGGAAAATCCACCAATTTCCCAAAACGATGACAATTATCATGTCGGAGGTGATATGGTACGGGCGGCCACTGGCCAAAATTTTGATTGGGAGGAGGATAGACCTACCGGAATGGCTAAAAAATTCTTCGACATGCTAGCCGCATCGGAAACACCGCTTTGGGAAGAGAACATGACGGGTCCAATGAAATGTGAATCACACACAATCTTATCGGCCGTGACACAAGCACTCGCATTGAAGTCGGAACACCAATTGAGCCAAAAATGCTTCGATGGGATGATGGGTCTTATCAAAAGCATGCTTCCGCCTAGTGAAAAAATGCCGGAAAACTTTTATCAAGCCAAGCGATTGGTGGAGCCGCTAGGGATGGAGCATAAGAACATAGACGTATGCCCAAACTTTTGTATGCTTTATTACAACGATGCGAACAAGGACAAGACACATTGTGATGAATGTGGTACACCGAGATATAAGCCACTGGGACATAATAAGAATGCAAAACCGGTTCCCTGCAAACAACTTCGTTATCTACCTATCACCCCAAGATTGCAAAAGTTGTACATGACACGAACAAATGCGGTGAAAATGAGATGGCATAAGGAAGGTTTTCGTGAGAAGCCCGGGATTATGGTGCACCCGGCTGATGGTGAAGCTTGGAAGCACTTCGCACGGAAATATCCGGCTTTTGCCAAAGAGGTGAGAAATGTTTGGTTGGGGATAACGACGGATGGATTCATGACATTCACCTCAAATGCGTCTCCATATTCATGTTGGCCGGTACTTGTTTTTCCATATAATTTACCACCGGGTATGATAATGAAAGAAGATAGCATGTTCCTCGCGCTGGTCATTCCTGGACCTAAGCATCCGGGTCGGGACATTGATATTCTTCTTGAACCTCTAATTGACGAATTGAACAAATTGTGGAATGATGGAGAACTTACATGGGATGAATCTAAAAAACAGAATTTCAACATGCGTGCAACACTTCTTTGGTCGATAAACGATTACCCCGCGTACGAGATGCTAAGTGGGTGGGGTACTAAAGGCCGATTGGCATGTTTTCATTGCATGGGTGCAACAAAGGCATTCCGACTAAAGCATGGTGGGAAATTTACATGTTTCGGCTGTCATAGATGTTTTTTGCCTCTAGATCACCCATTTCGCCGCGATAAGAAAAATTTCTTAAAAGGTATGGTCGATTTTGATTGGCCGCCACGAAGAGTAACGGGAGATGAGCGGCTCGCGATGGTGAGTAGACTAGAGGGGATGAAATGGGGTAAAAAAAAATGGTCTTGACCAGTTGGAAGGTTACGGTCAAACACACCATTGGCAAAAGAAGAGTATTTTTTGGAGCTTGCCCTATTGGAAAGACAATATGTTGCCGCACAACATTGACATGATGCATTTGGAGAAAAATTTCGCAGAAAATTTGATTTACACACTTCTGGGCATGGGGACTAAAAACAAGGATAATGAAAAAGCACGGAAGGATTTGGCTCTCCTTTGCAATCGTGCCAATCAGAACTTAACTCCAGACCCGGATAACCCGGGAAAGCTGCGAAAACCAAAGGCTCCCTTCACAGTCTCTCCACAACATAAGAGACAGGTTTTAATATGGCTTAAGGAGAATGTCAAGTTTCCCGATGGCTACGCATCGAGTTGGTCAAGGTGTGTGAACCTCAAAACAAACACCCTAGCCGGGCTAAAAAGTCATGATTTGCATGTGTTCATGGAGCGACTTCTTCCTGTCGCATTTCGAGACTTTGTCCCTGATTCCGTATGGGATGTTTTGTGCGAGATTTCAAGTTTCTTTAGAGAGATTTGTGCCAAGGAGCTTGATCCTTCCCGTATCGACCAATTGGAAAAAGATATTGTGCTCACCATGTGCAAAATGGAAAAGATATTCCCGCCGGGATTTTTCGATTCTATGGAGCATCTGGTGGTCCATGTCTGTCACGAGGCTAGATTGGGTGGACCCGTAGGGGCTCGATGGATGTATCCTTGTGAAAGGTGTGTTTTTTTTTATCTCTTTGTTTTGATTCAATGATGAAACACTTAGCTCACTCAATGCTTCAACATATAAACCAATATTTTTATTACAGACGAAACAAAGAACAGAGGATGAGAGTCACGAACAAGGCAAAAGTTGAGGGTTCAATCGTCGAGGCTACAATTGTTAAAGAAATTGGTGCATTTTGCTCACTTTATTTTGCAGAGAACTCTAACACTAACCCACAAGGGGTTGGAACAAGTAACCCTCCGCGGAGACGTATATCGATATTTGATACCGCGGGCCGTTTCTTCACACGGCCAAGTCGAAGGACTCTCGATGACAAGGAACTTAAAGCTGCACACACATATGTTATCCTCAATTGTCCCGAGATAAAAAATAAATTCCTAGGGTACAATCTTATAAAATGTTTATTTTGATGAATTCAAAATTACAAATTATAAACAAAAACTTAATCTCTTGTATTTTGACATGTTGGAATGTGTAGAGAGTTCGATGCATGCATGCTAAGCTCTGGACAAGCCAGATCCCCACTCCATTTGGACAAAGTTCGTGAAGATGGCTTCGCGGATTGGCTACGGAAGAAGGTACTATCTGATCATGATTGCGACCCCTACATCCGAAGGGCAGGACTCATGCCGCAAAAACAAGCGGACTGCTATGAAGGGTACGAAGTAAACGGCTATCGATTTCACACGGAAGCATATGGGGAAAACAAGTCAACAAAGAGTAGCGGTGTTTGCATTAAAGGGGAATGGGATGGAATTGCCACACCACAAGACTACTATGGACTTCTCCAAGAGGTAATTGAGCTAGATTACGATGGACTCAACAAGGTCGTTCTCTTTCGGTGTAATTGGTTTGACATAACAAACGGTGTAAGGGTGGACATCCAACATGGAATTGTTGAGGTTAACCACGCTTCTCGCCTTAAAAATTATGAACCATTTGTATTGGCACCTCAAGCAATCCAAGTATTCTATCTTCCTTATGCATCGGATAAAATTGAAAGACGTCAATGGTGGGTGGCAATGAAAACTAGTGCGAAGGGGAGGTTTCGTTCCGAGGACGACGTCGAATTAGCAAACCTAGAATTTTTCCAAGATGAAATGCCGGATCACGCAATCGAGGTTTCAAATGGTCAAGAATTTGATTGGGATGGTATGGCCCCTCAAGAAGACGAGTTCGACCTAGTAGAAGATACGATGTCGCAAGGTGAGGATGAGTTTGAGGACAACCCAATTGAGGTAAGTGACGAAGAGTTGTACATGGACATAGGTGAGGATGAATTTGGTTTTTAGGCCCCCAATGCTTCCGATCAAGAGTTTTAATATTGGTGAATCAATAGTTGTATGTGTTGTGTCACAAAGAACATAACAATTATATTTGTTTCCCAATTATTTTGGTGAGGCTTGTTGTAAATGATAAAATTTAATTAGTTATCAAGGTATTGAATTCTTATATACTGCTATTATTCATGTTGTTGATTTATAATAAAATTCTTCATTTACAAGGAGATATCAAATAAACAGAAGTGCATCTGTCTCCAGGAACTAAACAATTGCAAGGGGGAGGCCATGCAATTAACGATAACATGCCCATGCAATTGGACTACTCGCAGGGACCTTCAATAAAATATACTATAAACATGGGGTTAAGTTGTTGCATGGGCATGGGGTTAAGTAGTTGCATGGGCCTGCAATTAATTATAATATCTCACATTCATAAAGTATTTGCAAGGGGAGATAGATGAGTTGTTGCATGGACCTCCAATTAATTATAATATCTCACATTCATAAAGTATTTGCAAGGGGAGATAGATGAGTTGTTGCATGGACCTGCAATTAATTATAATATCTCACATTCATAAAGTATTTGCAAGGGGAGATAGATGAGTTGTTGCATGGACCTCCAATTAATTATAATATCTCACATTTCATAAAGTATTTGCAAGGGGAGATAGATGAGTTGTTGCATGGGCCTGCAATTAATTATAATATCTCACATTCATAAAGTATTTGCAAGGGGAGATAGATGAGTTGTTGCATGGAACTCCAATTAATTATAATATCTGACCTTCATAAAGTATTTGCAAGGGGAGATAGAAAACAGTTGCATGGTTGCAGATCACACAGTTGCATGGCAGACATTTTGCATGGGCTTAGCCTTGCAACAACTCTGACGAATTCAGAAAAGCCATTTCTTTTGCATGGGCCGTCATTACCTTGCAACAAACTAGTTCTAACCATGCAATAAACTCAGATTCTAGTAGTGAAATTATAAGTTGTTCCTTCTATTTTTGAAAATTAATAAAAGGGAATAACTTTTCGGCCCTACCATCATGTCAAATAAAAAAAACTGTTCGCAACCTGAGGTTATAGACACCAATTCGTGTCCGCCATATGAGTTGCGGACACCCCTCTGGCGTCCGCCATTTGAGGTTGCAGACATTAAATATGGAATTTTCGAAATTTTGTAATTTTTTTTTTTGGACAAAGTCAATTTTATAAATTTCGGACAAATGACGGTATGATTTTAATTTTTTTTTTCTTATAATATATAATATATGATCACTACATCAAGACAAACTCGCAGATAGAACATCAGGTAACTATAATAAACACCCACCCACTCTCATACGCGTCCACCGATCTAAAATAATAATATTTATGAAGTTATAATTAATCCGGTTTTCTGTTTTTTTTTTTTTAAAAGTGAAAATATCTCACTGATTTCTATTGAAATCACAAAAGTTTTTTTTAGAGCAAGATATCAAATAGCCGATATCAAAGTCCTAAAACCAACAACTCTTACAACTATCAAAGTAACATATATATCCATTACAGTTATCATTTGCAACTACATATTACATTAACCAGTAAAAGAACATCACATTTCTTACTAGTTGTTTTTCATCTTTTTCTAGTTATCTTTTATCTTCTACTAGTTGTCTTTCATATTGTATTGGTTGTCTTTTATGTTATATTGATTGTCTTTAATGTTCTACTGTTTGTCTTTCATCTACTATTGATTGTTTTTCATCTTCTTCTAGTTGTCTTTCATGTTCTACTAGTTGTATTTCATCTCCTTCTAATTGATTTCCATATTCTACTAGTTGTCTTTAGTATCCTACTTGTTGTATTTCATCTTCTTTTAATTGTTTCATTTTCTTCTAGCTGTCTTTCATGTTCAATTAGTTGAATGTCATTTTTTCTAATTATATTTCATCTTCTTCTAGTTATCTTTCATTTATACTGGTTGTCTTTCATGTTCTATTGGTTGTCTATCATGTTATACTTGTTGTCTTTTATCTATTACTGGTTGTATTTCATCTTTTTTTTTGTATTTCATATTCTTCTAGTTTTATTTCATCTTCTTCTAGTTGTCTTTCATGTATATCATGTTCTGCTAGTTGTTTTTCATGTACTACTATTTGTGTTTCATCTTCTTCTATTTTTTCATGTTCTTAGTTGTCTTTCATTTTGTATTGGTTGTCTTTCAAGTTCTACTAGTTGTTTTTCATCTTCTTCAACTAGTCGTCTTTCATCTCTACTAGTGTTTTCATTTTTACTAGTTTTCTTTCATCTTCCACTAGGTGTTTTTCATCTTCTTCAAGGTGTCTTTCATATTGTATTGGTTGTCTTTTAATGTTCTATTGGTTGTCTTCCATGCTCTACTAGTTGTCTTTCATTTACTACTGGCGGTATTTCAGATTCTTTTATTTGTATTTCATCTTCTTCTAGTTGTATTTTTTTTCAACTTCTTCTAGTTGTCTTTCATATTGTACTGGTGGTCCTTCATGTTCTATTAGTTGTCTTCCATGTTCTACTAGTTGTCTTCCCTGTTCTACTAGTTGTCTTTCATCTACTACTCGTGGTATTTCATCTTCTTTTATTTGTATTACAACTTTTTCTAGTTGTCTTCATCTTGTATTGGTTGTCTTTCATGTTCTACTGCTTGTCTTTTGTCTACTATTGGTGGTGTTTCATCTTCTTTTAGTTGTTTTTCATGTTATTCAAGTTGTCTTTCATCTCCTACTAGTTGTTTTTCAAGTTTTACTGGTTTTCTTTCACCATTTACTAGTTGTTTTTCATCTTCTTGTAGTTGTTTTTCATATTGTACTGGTTGTCTTTCATGTTCTATTGGTTGTCTTTCATGTTCTACTGGTTGTCTTTTATCTAAAACTTCTTGTAATTCATCTTTTTTTATTTGTATTTCATCTTCTAGTTATATTTCATGTTCTTTTAGTTGTCTTTCATCTTGTACTGGTTATCTTTCATGTTCTATTGTATTTAAACTGGTTATCTTTCATCTTGTACTGGTTATCTTTCATGTTTGTCTTTCATCTACTACTTATTACATATTCTTCTAGTTGTATTTAAACTTTTTGTAGTTGTCTTTCATCTGCTACTGGTGTTTCATCTTTCTCTAGTTTTTTTTCATGTTCTTCTCGTTGTTTTACATCTTGCACTGGTCGTCTTTCATGTTCTACTAGTTTTCTTTCATCTTCTTCTAGTTGTTGTCTTTCATCTTCTACAAGTTGTCTTTCATTTTTTACTAGTCGAGTTGTCTTTCATCTTGTAATGTTTGTCTTTCATGTTCTACTGATTGTCTTTCCTCTACTACTGGATGTGTTTCATCTTCCTCAAGTTCTTTTTTATGTTCTTCTAGTTGTCTTACATCTTGTACTTGTTGTCTTCCATATTCTACACAAGTTGTCTTTCATCTTCTTTTGTATATCATCTTGTAGTAGTTCTTTTATTTGTATTTCATCTTTCTCTAATTGTATTATATCTACTTCTAGTTGTTGTTTGTTTCACCTTCTACTGTTTGTCTTTCATCTAATACTGGTTGTGTTTCATCTTGTACTAGGTGTTATTCATTTTCTTCTAGTTATTTTTTATGTTCCATTGGTTGTCTTTCATATTCTACTGGTTGTCTTTCATCTACTACTGGTTGTGTTTTATCTTCTACTAGTTGTTATTCATTATCTTCTAGTTATTTTAATCTTGTACTTGTTGTCTTTCATGTTCTACTAGTTGTCTTTCATCTACTACTGGTTGTGTTTCATCTTCTACTAATTGTTTTTCATATTCTGCTAATTATCTTTCTTGTTCTACTGGTTGTCTTTCATCTTCTTCTAGTTGTTTTTCATGTTCTACTGGTTTTCTTTCATCTTCCACAAGTTTTTTGATGTTCTTCTAGTTGTCTTTCATCTTGTACTGGTGTCTTTCATCTTGTAATAGTTGTGTTTTTTCTTCTTTTAGTCTTCATCTTCTATTAGTTGTCTGTCATGTTTTACTGGTTTTATTTCATCTTCTACTATGTGTTTTTCATTTTCTTCTAATTGTCTTTCATCTTCTACTAGTTGTCTTTCATCTACTAATGGTTGTGTATCATCTTCTAATTGTTGTCTTTCATATTCTATTAGTTGTCTTTCATCTACTACTGGTTGTATTCATCTTGTACTAGTTGTCTTTTATATTTTACTAATTGTTATTCATGTTCTACTAGGTGTTATTCATCTTCTTCTAGTTGTCTTTCATGTTTTATTGGTTGTCTTTTATGTTCTACTGGTTGTCTTTCATCTACTACTTATAGTGTTTCATCTTTTTGTAATTGTTTTTCATGTTCTTCTTCTTGTCTTTCATGTTCTTCTTCTTATGGTTGTCTTTCGTATTTTTCGAGTTGTCCTTCATCTTCTACTAGTTCTCTGTCATATTTCATTGGTTTTCTCTCATCTTCTACATGGTGGTTTTCATCTTCTTCTAGTTATCTTTCATCTTCTACTGGTTCACTTTCATGTTTTATTAGTTATTGTTCATGTTCTACTAGTTGTCTTTCATCTACTACTGGTTGCGTTTCATCTTCTTCTAGTTGTGTTTAATGTTCTTCTAGTTGTCTTTCATCTTGTATTGGTTGTCTTTCATGTTCTACTAGTTGTTTTTAATGTTATACTGGATTTCTTACATCTTCTATTAGGTGTTTTTGATCTTCTTCTAGTTGTCTTTCATATTGTAATAGTTGTGTTTCATTTTCTATTGGTTGTCTTTGAAGTTCTACATATTGTCTTTAATCTACTAATGATTGTCTTTCATCATCTTTTAGTTGTCTTTCATCATCTTCTAGCTGTCTTTCATGTTCTACTAGTTGTCTTTCATGTTTTACTACTTTCCTTTCATCTTCTACTAGGAGTTTTTCATATTCTTCTGTTTATCTTTCATATTGTACTGGTTGTCTTTCATGTTCTATATGTTGCCTTTCATCTACTACGTATTTCATCTTCTTTTATTTGTATTTCGTCTTACTCTAGTTGTATTTCATTTTCTTGAAATTGTTTTTCGTCTTGTAATAATTGTATTTCAAGTTCTACTGATTGTCTTCCATCTACTATTTGTTATGTTTCATCTTCTACTAGTTGTCTTTCAACTTCTACTAGTTGCCACTACTAATTGTCATTTATGTACTACTGGTTGTCCTTCATCTTCTTCTAGTTGTCATTCATCTTCTACAAGTTGTTTTTCATGTTTTACTGATTTTCTTTCATCTTCTACAAGGAGTATTTCATCTCCTTCTAGTTGTCTTTCATCTACTTGTGTTTCATGTTCTATTAGTTGTTTTTCATGTTCTTATAGTTGTCTTTCATCTTGTCTGGTTGTCTTTAATCTTCTTCTAGTTGTCTTTCATCTTCTACTAGTTGTGTTTCATATATTGTACTGGTTATCTGTAATGTTCTATTAGATGTCTTTCATGTTCTACTGGTTGTCTTTCATCTACTGTTGTGTTTCATCTTCTACTTGTTGTTTTTCATGTTCTTCTAGTAGACTTTCAACTTCTACTAGTTATAATTTCATGTTCTATTGGTTGTCTTTCATATACTACTTGTTATGTTCCATCTTTTTCTAGTTGTTATTCTTGTTCTTCTAGTTGTTTTTCAACTTGTACTGGTTGGCTTTCAACTTGTACTAGTTGTAATCTTGTAATAGTTGTCATTCAAATTCTACTGGTTGTGTTTCATCTTCAATTGGTTGTCTTTCATATTCTACTACTTGTCTCTCATCTACTACTAGTAGTGTTTCTACTAGTTGTTTTTCATCTTCTACTATGTGTTTTTCATTTTCTTCTAGTTGTCTTTCATCTTCCACTGGTTGTTTTTCATGTTATATTGATTTTCTTTCATGTTATGTTGGTTGTCTGTTATTTTCTATAGGTTCTCTCATTTCCTGTTGGTTGTCCTTTTATTTTCTATAGGTTGTCCTTCATCTATACTGGTTGTCTTTCATCCTCTTCTAGTTGCCTTTCATTTTCTTATAGTTGTCTCTCATCTTCCACTTGGTGTATTTCATCTTCTTCTAGTTGTTTCATATTATTCTAATTGTATTTCATGTTCTTTTATTTGTATTTCATTTTCTTCTAGTTGTTTTTCATCTTGTAATAGTTGTCATTCAAGTTCTACTGGTTGTCTTTATATACTACTGGTTGTCTTTCTGTTTGACCCTAAAAAGTTGCTATTTAAATTTAACATGTCGAATGGCAATTTCTGGGGCAATTAAAATGCCAAAGATGCACTCAAACCCTTCAAAGCAAATTGAGTACAACATACTAAAATTCTTGGTGGAATCCTACATGCAAAACCAGAATTTTGTTATGTAAAAGGGTCAAAATCATTAAGGAATTAATTTCCTACAAATGAAACAATTGCTGGATAGTGTGCTGTGTGCAAATTCTAGTTGTACTTAGCAAAAATTCATGCTTGAACAGTCACTGGGTACAAATTGGTGCCATCAAACAAATTTCAATGCCACTGGGCCCATCTGTCAATGGCACAAACCCATTTTTCGCTGAACCCTCAACTTGGGTGAACCTAGTGCACAAAGAAATGACTATGTAGACCGAGTTAATAGTTGCACGGTTCATCATGAGCCGAGATCACGCACCCGAGATCAAATATCACTGGGGTTTAAAACCCGGACGCTTGACCCCTTCAATCGGCATGCGCTCGGTGCTTCATGCACCATGCAGCGCCTCTCACACGGCTCATGAGCACCGGGTGCAATCGGATGGAACAACACGATTAAAAGAAAAATAGAGAGGGTGACAGGCGGGTCCCGCTTACTAGGCCTCTTCTTCCTCCTCCGTCCCTCCTTTCAAACCCGAGAATGATGCCCGAAATTTGCTAAAGTGAGCAAAGCTCGGTGTGAAGCTTTCACTCTATGTCTATAAAGACTTCACTCTCTTCTCTATACTAGAAGCTCTAGTGATACATCTCTCTCTCGTAAGCTCAATTAAAACCGAGAAGGAAATGGTGAGGAAAATGGAAAACTCGAGTTTAAATGAAAATTGGGCTTTGAGATTTTACAGGACTATACTGTGTGACTATGCGAAGGCTGTGTGAGTGTTAATTTGAAGTAAAGAGGGTCAATTTGGCGTGCACCACGAACCCGAGCCATGTCAGGCCCGAGTTATGTCAATACTGCATGTCCAACTGTCTAAATGGTAAATTGGACCCGAGAACATGATAAAGGGATGTTGGCGATGCTCTTTGTTGATATCTTGTGCCTTAGGGTATATTAATTGATATGGTAACAAAATAAGCCGTAATGTGGCTTGGTATAGCATACCAAAATTCTTAACAGCTAGTAAATGATTAGCTGGTCCCTGGGACACGTGTTACATGATCTCTGGATACAAACAAAAATAGAAAGTTCTGCTCCAGAGGTGCAGGAGCACGCAAATTGAGTTATTCTTCATTTGGCCGGCCAATCAAAGGCCATGGAGCAAGGCACAGTGTTCAAGGCTAATCCAAGGGCTAAGATTCATCCAGCACATAAAATATGAGGTGTCCAAACATGATTGAAGGATCCCCTGCCCACATGGCATATAGAATGAAGATAGGTCATTGAGACCATCGATCAAACACTTAATGGATGTGATGAATGACAGCTCAGCAAGCTTAAACCCTAAATCCTGCCTATTGCCTTATATAAGGCACCCCAAATGCAAACTTCAGATATACTTCTTCTCCAGAAAGCCCTGTGATAAAAGCAAGTTAGAAAAAACTCCATTTTCATATAAACACTAGGTTAGAGCTCCAAAGTTTGAAGCTTTCTTAAGAAAATTTAATAGGTAATTAATACCTATGTGATGTAAAGCTCTTGATGAGCAATGATATGTATATATTTTATTTTAGACGAAATAAAGAAGTTTTGATGAATTTCCTCTCTTTTCTTTACTGTCTTGAGCAATGATCTTCTCTTTTTATTTTCTTTTCATTTTAAAACTTTCAAAAATGATAAATGTGAAAGCTATATAGTTTCTAGTTCATCATAGGATGAATAAAACGAAGTATGTAGCTTGATGATCAAATAAAATATTTTTTTATTTCCTTTTCTTGCATCTTTTATGAAAATAATAACAAAAGTATCAAAAATATGATTTTTTTCTTCCTTTCTTTCTTTTCCTTCTCTGCCTCCTTTCTTAAAAAAAAAATGAAATTAAATATTCTTATCATCCCTTTTCTTGGAGCTTATGAAACAAAAATTATAAAATATAAAGTTTTGGCCTTTGATGTTTCTTTCTTTCTTTAATTCTTTTACCTTCTTCTAAAAATGATTAAGTAGTAGAAGTATGAGGGTTGAGCCACGAGGTCTCCCTTCATATGGAAACTATATTAATTATCTCAAAGCAGGATTTATCCGAAACTGATATCCGAAGCCTAACAGTTTTCTGCCATGTGGGGCCCATATGTCAGTAGCCCAAGCTTAAATATAGATCTTCTCATCCAAATCTCGAAGTCAAATCCAATGTTCAGCCCCCAATTTCAAAGCTATGAGCACCAATCTAAAAGCCCAAAATGTCAATCTCAAAGCCCGAATAACAAATAAAAACATTAAGTTAAAAGTCTTTTACAAACAAACCCCTCTGATGAAGTTTAATTACAGCGCAGTCCTTACAAATCTATAAACAGTCCCTGACAGCTCAAAACTCTCTCAAATAAGCCCCTTAAAGGCCCAATTTTCACACAAGACCTTATCTAAAGCCCAAATCCAAAATTCACATCCTTTTCAGCTTTATAAATGAGCCCATAATAAAATAAAAACATTTACAAATGGGTCCTTTTCAGTCCTTTTCAAGCATAACTTTTTCATCTTAAGTCCAAATCAACTCAAACCACCTCCAAATGAACCCAAATTGAATCCTTCATGTTTCTAAACCAAAATCAAACATGTCCAAGCATCAGCTAAACCCTGAAATGACCAAAATACCCTTTCTTCAAAATTAAATGATTTCATTTCTTAATAGAATGTAAATAATTAACAAAAATGTAAATAAATGTGTTATAAATCAAATACAAACAAATGATGTACATACACTTTTCAAACATCCAAATTCCTATTAAAAAGTACATATATATAATAAATGAGGAGGGTTCAAATGCCTCTATTTTTCATGCCTCCACCATGCCTCCATTTCTAAAAATTTTAATAACTCAAATTTTTAAAATTTACAAGTCAAAATAAAACCGTTGGATATGATCTACATCATTTTATCTATGTGCTCATAAAAAATTATCACATTTTGATTTTGTTTTTATGTGAATCAATAAGTTGAAAAATCAACGTCTAGAAATTATCCACATTAGTACGTTTTTTACAAGCTCTTGATGACAACTAAAACAAAATTGAAATGTCATAATTTTTTACACGTATATAGATAAAATGATATAGATCATATCCAACGGTTTTATTTTGACTTTTAAGTTTCAAATTTTGAGTTATTAAAGTTTTTAAAAATGGAGGCATGATGGAGGCATGAAAAATAGAGGCATTTGAACCCCCTCATAATAAATATTATTTTAATGTAAAATCACACACATACACGTGTCCAAATATATAGAAAACCAAATCAACATCAGAATCAATATATGAGTCCCCTTTTTAGCCTCTTTATTCAATTCACGACAAATAGGCACCAAATCACGGAATGAACGAGGTATTCAGTATGGCTTGGAAGGGTCATCTGATGTAATTAACTGCGGGGGCTTGCGCCCGCTGGGAGTTAAACGTCCCACAATCAATAAACTCTCTCGATAGACTGATCATGAACCGTAGGTCTGTCGAGGGTGAACCGAAGGAATTGTAGAAAGAAATGAATGTTTCAAGTTCGATGTTCTCCTCCATGTCTTGAAAATCGAGAGCATTGAACCCTGAGACATTTAACACATGCACACACCTTCCATCCCGTTGTGCAACTTTCTGCGCCCTACACTTTCATATTCTACTCGTTGTCTTTCATCTACTACTGTTTGTGTTTCAGCTTCTACCAGTTGTCTTTCATGTTCTATTGGTAGATTTTCATGTTCTACTGGTTATCTTTCATCTACTACTGGATGTGTTTCATCTTATACTAATTGTTTTTCATGTTTTACTAGTTGTCTTTCATCTTCTTATAGTTATCCTTCTTCTTCTACTAGTTGTCTATCGTGTTTTACTGGTTTTCTTTCATCTTCTACTAAGTGTTTTTCATCTTCTTCTTGTTATCTTTGATGTTTCATTGGTTGTCTTTCATGCTATATTGGTGTGTTTCATCTTCTACTGGTTGTGTTTTATCTTCTACTAGTTGTTATTCATGTTATTCTAGTGATTTTCATCTTGTACTAGTTGTCTTTCATGTTCTATTAGCTGTCTCTCATCTTCTACTAATTGTTTTTCATATTCTGCTAATTATCTTTCTTGTTCTATTAGTTTTCTTTCATCTTCTTCTAGTTGTCTTTCATGTTCTATTTGTTTTCTTTCATCTTCGACAAGGTGTTTTTGATATTCTTCTAGTTGTCTTTCATCTTGTACTGGTTGTTTTTCATCTTGTGTTAGATGTATTTTTTCTTCTTTTAGTTGTCTCCATCTTCTATTTGTTGTCTGTCATGTTTTACTGGTTTTATTTCATCTTCTACTATGTGTTTTTCATTTTCTTCTGGTTGTCTTTCATCTGCTCATAGGTGTTTTTCATCTTCTAATAGTTGTCTTTCATCTACTAATGGTTGTATTTCATCTTCTAATTGTTGTGTTTCATCCTATTAGTTGTCTTTCATCTACTACTGGTTGTATTTCATCTTGTACTAGTTGTCTTTTATCTTTTACTAATTGTTATTCATGTTCGACTAGGTGTTATTCATCTTATTCTAGTTGTCTTTCATGTTTTATTGGTTGTCTTTCATGTTCTACTAGTTGTCTTTCATCTACTACTTGTAGTGTTTCATCTTCTTGTAGTTGTTTTTCATGTTCTTCTTCTTGTCTTTCATCTTGTACATATTGTCTTTCATATTTTACTTGTTGTCTTTCGTCTTTTTCGAGTTGTCCTTCATCTTCTACTAGTTATCTGTCATATTTAATTGGTTTTCTTTCATCTTCTACAGGGTGGTTTTCATCTTCTTCTAGTTCTCTTTCATCTTCTACTGGTTCACTTTCATGTTCTATTAGTTATTTTTCATGTTATATTAGTTGTCTTTTTATCTACTACTTGCGTTTCATCTTCTTCTAGTTGTGTTTCATGTTCTTTTAGTTGTCTTTCATCTTGTACTGGTTGTCTTTCATGTTCTACTAGTTGTCTTTCATGTTCCACTAGTTGTTTTTAATGTTTTACAGGATTTCTTACATCTTCTATTAGGTGTTTTTCATCTTCTTCTAGTTGTCTTTCATAATGTACTAGTTGTGTTTCATTTTCTATTCTATTGGTTGTCTTTCAAGTTTTACATATTGTCTTCCATCATCTTCTAGTTGTCTTTCATGTTCTACTAGTTGTTTTTCAACTACAACTGGTTGTCTTTCATGTTCTTCTAGTTGTCTTTCATCTTCTACTAGTTGTTTTTCATGTTTTACTGATTTTCTTTCATCTTCTACTAAGAGTATTTCATCTCCTTCTAGTTATCTTTCATATTGTAATGGTTGTCTTTGATGTTCTACTGGTTGTCTTTCATCTACTTGTGTTTGATGTTCTACTAGTTGTTTTTCATGTTGTACTAGTTGTTTTCATCTTCTTCTAGTTGTTTTTCATCTTCTTCTAGTTGTCTTTCATATTCTACTAGTTGTCTTTCATATATTGTACTGGTTATCTGTGATGTTCTATTGGATGTCTTTCATGTTCTACTGGTTCTGTTTCATCTTCTACTTGTTGTTTTTCATGTTCTTCTACTTGTTGTTTTTTTTTCTTCTAGTTGTTTTTCAACTTGTACTAGTTGTCTTTCAAATTGTACTAGTTGTGTTCATCTTCTACTAGTTTTCTTTCATATTCTACTATTTGTTTTCATTTTCTTCTAGTTGTCTTTCATCTTCTCATAGGTGTTTTTCATCATCTTCTAGTTGTCTTTTAATCTTCTACAGGTTGTTTTTCATGTTCTATTGGTTGTCTTCATGTTCTATATGTTGTCTTTTATCTACTACTGGTTGTCTTCATCCTCTTCAAGTTTTCTTTCATGTTCTACTGGTTGTCTTTTATTTTCTTATAGTTGTCTTTCATCATCTACTAGGTGTATTTCATCTTTTCTAGTTGTCTTTCATAATTAATAGGTTGTCTTTTATGTTCTACTGGTTGTATTTTATCTACTA
Source organism: Carex littledalei (assembly GCA_011114355.1). Taxonomy (NCBI): domain Eukaryota; kingdom Viridiplantae; phylum Streptophyta; class Magnoliopsida; order Poales; family Cyperaceae; genus Carex; species Carex littledalei. Next base: position 4,322,541 of record CM022095.1, on the reverse strand, counting down.
CTGTTTGTATTTAATGTTCTTTTATTTGTATTTCATCTTCTTCTAGTTGTATTTTATCTTCTTCTAGTGGTCTTTCATCTTTGTAATGGTTCACTTTCAAGTTCTACTAGTTGTCTTTCATTTACTACTGGTTATGTTTCATCTTTTACATATTGTCTTTCATATTCTACTAGTTGTCTTTCAACTACTACTGGTTACGTTTTGTCTTCTACTAGTTGTCTTTCATCTTCTACTAATGGTTTTTCATGTACTAATGGTTTTCTTCAATCTTTTACTAAGTGTTATTCATCTTCTTCTAGTTGTCTTTCATGTTTTATTTGTTGTTTTTCTTGTTCTACTGGTTGCCTTTTATCTAATACTGGTTGTGTTTTATCTTCTTGTAGTTATTTTTAATGTTCTTGTTCTTGCCTTTCATCTTGTATTGATTGTCTTTCATGTTCTATTGGTTGTCTTTCGTCTTCTTCTAGATATCCTTCATCTTCTACTAGGTGTTTTCCATCTTCTTCTACTTGTCTTTGATGTTCCATTGGTTGTCTTTGATGTTCTATTGGCTGTTACTGTTTGTGTTTCATCTTCTACTAGTTGTTATTTATGTTCTTCTAGAAGTTTATCATCTTGTACTTGTAGTCTTTCATGTTCTACTAGTTGTCTTTCATCTTCTACAAGTTGTCTTTCATCTACTACTGGTTGTGTTTCATTTTCTTCTAGTTGTCTTTTATCTTCTACTAATTGTCTTTCAAGTTCTACTGGTTTTCTTTCATCTTTTACAAGGTGTTTTTGATTTTCTTTATAGTTGTCTTTCATCTTCTACTAGTTGTATTGTTTCTTCTTCTAGTTGTCTTCATCTTCTACTAGTTGTTTGTAATCTTTTACTGGTTTCTTTCATCTTCAACTATGTGTTTTTCATTTTCTTCTAGTTGTCTTTGATGTTCCATTGGTTGTTTTTAATGTTCTATTGGTTGTGTTTCATCTTCTACTAATTGTTATTTATATTCTTCTTGATGTTTATCATCTTGTCATTGTTGTCTTTCATGTTCTACTAGTTGTTTTTCATCCTCTACAAGTTGTCTTTCATCTACTACTGGTTGTGTTTCATTTTCTTCTAGTTGTCTTTTATCTTCTACTAATTATCTTTCATGTTCTACTGGTTTTCTTTCATCTTTTACAAGGTGTATTTCATGTTCTTCTAGTTGTCTTTCATCTTGTACTGGTTGTCTTTCATCTTCTACTAGTTGTATTATTACTTCTTCTAGTTGTCTTCATCTTTTACTAGTTGTCTGTCATGCTTTACTAGTTTTCTTTCATCTTCTACAATGTGTTTTTCATCTTCTACTAGCTGTCTTTAATCTTCTACTAGCTGTCTTTAATTTTTCATGTTCTATTAGTTGTCTTTCATGTTCTGTTGGTTGTATTTCATTTTCTACATGCTGTTTTTCTTCTACTATTAGTTGTCTTTCATTTTTTTTATAGTTGTTGATGCGCGCAAAGCGCAACGAAGTTTCGGCACGCTTGAAAGCGTACCTTTTAAACCTCGTTAACACTACACGAGTAAAGGATGCAAGTGCACAACCTCTGCCGTGTAGTATAATCGGGTATCGATCCTCAGAGACGGCTAATCACTCGGTTAAGTTCTATCTAAACTTGATTGAAAACTAGAAGTTGAAAGGGTTTTGTTTGGTATTTAATTTCCTAAGGTATCAAATCAAACTGTTCAGACAATTGAAGAAGATGTAACAAAATGTTTAGAACAAATGTAAATTGTGTTTTGATTATGGATAAAAGGTGTTTCCAGGGTTTAAGACTTCATCTCTGATCTGCCTCTAGTGGTACGGCCCGTACTAAGTAGGTACGGCTAGGCCGCACCTCACTTGGTAAGGCTAGGCCGTACCACCCTGGTAAGACCCGTACCGGCTTCCCAGAACAGAACCTACCAGTTCGAGTAAATGCATTTCCTTGCTGGTACCTTGTGCTAAACTCTTTAGAAAGGTTCAATAGACCATACCTAAGGTTCCTAACCCTCAACCATCGTTTGTTGGATCAAGATCTAGGTTGGAATGCAATTGAGAGCCTTTTAGGGTTTCTACACCTCAACCATCGTATGTTGGTACAGATCTACCCTAGCTGATTGATTAGATGTCTAAGGCACCCTCTAATCTGTCGATTAGAGGAGAATTCAACCTTTCGGCTTCAATTCGAACTATTCTACCCTATGTACTTGAATTGGATGAGAGATTGAGATGATCACATGACCTTGATAGGTTCGATCTAAACCTAAAGGGACATCATACAACAATCACAGCAAGCAAAGCAAGATATAACAATGAAAATCACAATCAATCAAACTAAAGAGTTCATACAAAGTAAAAGTCAAAGAAAGTCAAAACAAATCAAGATTCGATCTCTAACCCTAGAAACTAAAATGATCTACTCACAGCACATAGCAATGTCTAAAAATACAATAAGAGGAAGAGAGATAGCCATGGATTGAAGGGAGATGGAGGAGGAAGCTAGATCCGTCGAGTTTCGCCTCTTCCTCTTCTTTCCTTAAACCTTTCAGCTCCTTAGCCTTCTTTCTCTCTCCTACTGAGCTCTCAGATCTTTCTGGAATGAATTGGATCTCGAAATTGGAGAGTTCCCCGCTTTAAATAGCCTCTGCCAAAATTTGAATCTGTCAGGCCGCCTTTATGTACGGCCCGTACCAAAGTGGTACGGCCTGGCCGTACCAGGCGTGGTGAGACTGTAGATCTTCTCGCTAGCTTTCCAAAAAGTGGTCATACGCTCAAAACGGAGTTACGAGTCAAAAGTTATGACTGTTTTAAGTTCGGTGCTGAAATTTCTGGATCTGACGCAGGTCGCGTGGGGGAAGTCAGAACTCTGCCTGCTTTGCTTGTTTTCGCCTATTTCCTGCAAATCAACCACAAAACTGCAGCAGTACCATATTCTATTGATTTTCAATGTAAACTATGCAATTTAGTGGTCGAAAACATAAGGTCTGGTCTGAAAATAGGTCGAAATAATAGATGAAATATGGACATATCAGTTGTCTGTCATCTTCTACTATTAGTAGATAGAATACAACCAGTAGAACATGAAAGACAATCAAAACAATATGAAAGAGAAATAGAAGAACATGAAATACACCTAATGGTTGTATTTCATGTTCTTTTATTTGTATTAGTTTTCATTCAAGTTATACTGGTTGTGTTTCATCTTCTATTGGTTGTCTTTCATATTCTACCAGTTGTTTTTCATCTACTACTAGTTGTGTTTAATCTTGTACCAGTTGTCTTCTTCTAAATGTCTTTCATGTTCTATTGGTTGATTTTCATTTTTACTGGTTGTCTTTTATCTACCACTGGTTGTGTTTCATATTCTTGTAGTTATTTTTCATGTTCCTCTTCTTGCCTTTAAACTTGTACTCATTGTCTTTCATGTTCTACTGGTTGTCTTTCGTCTTATTCTAGTTATCCTTCATCTTCTACTTGTTGTCTATCGTGTTTTACTGGTTTTCTTTCATCTTCTACTTGGTGTTTTCATCTTCTTATTGTTGTCTTTGATGTTTCATTGGTTGTCTTTCATGCTCTATTGGTTGTCTTAAATCTACCACTGGTCGTGTTTCATCTTCTACAAATTGTTATTCATGTTCTTCTAGTTGTTTTTCATCTTCTACTAGTTGTTTATTCGTGTTCGACTGGTTTTCGTTCATCTTCTACTTTGTGTTTTCATATTCTTGTAGTTCTCTTTCTTGTTCTGTTGGTTGTCTTTCATGTTCTACACTTTCATCTACTATTGGTTGTGTTTCATCTTCTTGTAATTTTTTTCAAGTATTCTTCTTGTCTTTCATCTTGTACTCATTGTCTTTCATGTTCTACTGGTTGTTTTTCGTCTTATTCTAGTTGTCCTTCATCTTTTACAAATTCTACTAGTTTTCTTCATCTTCTACTAGTTGTCTTTCATGTTCTACTAGTTTTCTTTCATGTTCTACTATGTGTTTTTCATCTTCTTCTAGTTGTCTTTGATGTTCTATAGGTTGTCTTTCATGTTCTATTGGTTGTGTTTCATCTACTTCTGGTTGTGTTTCACCTTCTACTAGTTGTTATTAATGTTATTCTAGATGTTTATCATCTCTTACTTGTTAGCTTTCATGTTCTACTAGTTGTCTTTCATCTTCTACAAGTTGTATTTCATCTACTACTTGTTGTGTTTCATCTACTACTGGTTGTGTTTCATTTTCTTCTAGTTGTCTATCATCTTCTACTAATTGCTAATTGTCTTTCATGTTCTACTGGTTTTCTTTCATCTTTTACAAGGTGTTTTTCATGTTCTTCTAGTTGTCTTTCATCTTCTACTAGTTGTATTATTTCTTTTTCTAGTTGTCTTCATCTTTTACTAGTTGTCTGTCATTTTTACTGATTTTCTTTCATCTTCTACTATGTGTGTTTCATTTTCTTCTAATTATATTTCATCTTCTTAAAATGTGTTTTTCATCTTCTAGTAGTTGTCTTTCATCTTCCACTGGTTGTTTTTCATGTTTTATTGGTTGTCTTTCATGTTCAATTGGTTGTCTTTAATTTTCTATAAGTTGTCTTTCATCTACTACTAGTTGTCTTTCATCATCTTCTATTGGTCTTTCATTTTCTTATAGTTGTCTCTCATCTTCTACTAGACGTATTTCATCTTCTTCTAGTTGTCTTTCATATTGTTTTGATTGTCTTTCATGTTGTACTGGTTGTATTTCATCTTCTTCTAGTTGTCTTTAATCTTGTAATAGTTGTCATTCAAGTTCTACTGGTTGTGTTTCATCTTCAGCTAGTTGTCTTTCATATTCTACTACTTGTCTCTCATCTACTACTAGTAGCGTTTTATCTTCTACCAGTTGTCTTTCTTCTAGTTATCTTTATCTTCTACTATGTGTTTTTTCTTTTCTTCTAGTTGTCTTTCATCTTTCACTGGTTGTTTTTCATGTTATATTGGTTGTCTTTCATGTTCTGTTGTTGTCTTTTATTTTCTATTGGTTGTCTCTCAATTTTTGTTGGTTGTCTTTTATTTTCTATAGGTTGTCTTTCATTCTCTTCTAGTTGCCTTTCATTTTCTTATAGTTGTCTCTCATCTTCCACTAGGTGTATTTCATCTTCTTCTAGTTGTGTTTCATATTATTCTGATTGTATTTCATGTTCTACCGGTTGAATTTCATTTACTAATGGTTGTATTTCAAGTTCTTATATTTGTATTTTATTTTCTTCTAGTTGTTTTTCATCTTGTAATAGTTGTTTTTATCTACTACTGGTTGTATTTCATCTTCTACTAGTTATCTTTCATCTTCTTCTTCTTGATTTTCATCTTGTACTGATTGTCTTTCATGTTCTACTAATTGTCTTTCATCTTCTTATAGTTATCCTTCTTCTTTTACTTGTTGTCTATCGTGTTCTACTGGTTTTCTTTCATCTTCTACTGTTTTTCATCTTCTTCTTGTTGTCTTTGATGTTTCATTGGTTGTCTTTCATGCTCTATTGGTTGTGCTTCATCTTCTACTGGTTGTCTTTCATATACTACTGGTTGTGTTTTATCTTCTACTAGTTGTTATTCATGTTTTTCTAGTTGTCTTTCATCTTCTACTAGTTGTATTATTTCTTCTCCTGGTTGTCTTCATCTTCTACTAGTTGTTTGTCATGTTTTACTGGTTTCTTTCATCTTCAACTATGTGTTTTTCATTTTCTTCTAGTTGTCTTTGATATTCCATTGGTTGTCTTTGATGTTCTATTGGTTGTGTTTCATCTACTACTATTTGTGTTTCATCTTCTACTAGTTGTTATTTATGTTCTTCTAGATGTTTATCATCTTGTACTTGTTGTCTTTCATGTTCTACTAGTTGTCTTTCATCTTCTACAAGTTGTCTTTCATCTACTACTGGTTGTGTTTCATTTTCTTCTAGTTGTCTTTCATGTTCTATTGGTTTTCTTTCATCTTTTACAAGGTATTTTTCATGTTCTTCTAGTTGTCTTCATCTTGTTCTGGTTATCTTTTCATCTTCTACTAATTGTATTATTTCTTCTTCTAGTTTTCTTCATCTTCTACTAGTTGTCTGTCATGGTTTACTGGTTGTCTTTCATCTTCTACTAGTTGCCTTTCATCTTCCACTGGTTGTTTTTCGTGTTCTATTGGTTGTCTTTCATGTTTTTGTTGGTTGTCTTTCATTTTCTACTGGTTGTTTTTCATCGACTATTAGTTGTCTTTCATCATCTTCTAGTTGTCTTTCATTTTCTTATAGTTGTCTTATCATCTTCTACTAGGTGTATTCATGTTCTTCTATTTGTCTTTCATATTGTTCTGATTAGCTTTCTTGTTCTACTGGTTGTATTCTATCTACTAATGGTTGTATTTCATGTTCTTTTATTTGTATTTCATCTTTTTTTACTTGTCTTTCATCTTGTAATAGTTGTCATTCAAGTTCTATTGGTTATGTTTCATCTTCTACTAGTTGTCTTTCATATTCTACTGGTTGTCTTTCATATACTACTGGTTGTGTTTCATATTCTTTTAGTTGTTTTTCATGTTCCTCTTCTTGTCTTTCATCTTGTACTCATTGTCTTTCATGTTCTACTGGTTGTCTTTCGTCTTCTTCTAGTTACATATCATGTTTTACTGGTTTTCTTTCATATTCTACTATGTGTTTTTTATCTTCTTCTTGTTGTCTTTGATGTTTCATTGGTTGTCTTAAATCTACCACTGGTCGTATTTCATCTTCTACGAATTGTTATTCATGTTCTTCTAGTTGTTTTTCATCTTGTATTTGGTGTCTTTCATCTTCTACTAGTTGTTTATTCGTGTTCGACTGGTTTTTGTTCATCTTCTACTTGGTGTTTTCATCTTCTTCTAGTTGTCTTTCTTGTTCTATTGATTGTCTTTCATGTTCTACACTTTCATCTACTACTAGTTGTGTTTCATCTTCTTGTAATTGTTTTTCAAGTTCTTCTTCTTGTCTTTCATCTTGTACTCATTGTATTTCATGTTCTACTGGTTGTCTTTCGTCTTCTTCTAGTTGTCCTTCATCTTCTACATATTCTACTAGTTTTCTTTCATCTTCTACTAGTTGTCTTTCATGTTCTACTAGTTTTCTTTCATCTTCTACTGGGTGTTTTCCATCTTCTTCTAGTTGTCTTTGATGTTCCATTGGTTATCCTTCATGTTCTACTAGTTGTGTTCCATTGGTTGTGTTTCATCTACCACTGGTTGTGTTTCATCTACCACTGGTTGTGTTTCATCTTCTACTAGTTGTTATTAATGTTCTTCTAGATGTTTATCATCTTTTACTTGTTGGCTTTAATGTTCTACTAGTTGTCTTTATCTTCTACAAGTTGTATTTCATCTACTACTGGTTGTGTTTCATTTTCTTCTAGTTGTCTTTCATCTTCTACTAATTGTCTTTCATGTTATACTGGTTTTCTTTCATCTTTTACATGGTGTCTTTCATGCTCTTCTAGTTGTCTTTCATCTTCTACTAGTTGTATTATTTCTTTTTCTAGTTGTCTTCATCTTCTACAAGTTGTCTGTCATGTTTTACTGGTTTTCTTTCATATTTTACTATGTGTTTTTTTTTATTTTCTTCTAGTTGTCTTTCATCTTCTAAAAAGGTGTATTTCATCTTCTAGTAGTTGTTTTTAATCTTGTAATATTTGTCATTCAAGTTATACTGGTTATGTTTCATCTTCAACTTGTTGTCTTTCATATTCTACTACTTGTCTCTCATCTACTACTAGTAGTGTTTCATCTTCTACCAATTGTCTTTCATCTTCTACTATGTGTTTTTCATTTTCTTCTAGTTGTCTTTCATCTTCCACTGGTTATTTTTCATGTTCTGTTGGTTATCTTTTATTTTCTATATTTATCATGATCATTGTTCAATCTCTGTAAGTGGAAAGGATCTATATTTTTTTTCTAATGTATATATAAAAGGAGAATGATGAAAATTGGTTGAGGCATTTTCACCTGTATCTGGTCTATATATACGGATAATTTTCAACGGCTAGTTCATTAAATTGAATTGATAGAAGGTAGGTACAATAGTTAGGGAAGAATTTGATACAAGCTCTGTAGAAATTAGAAAGCTGGGACCAGTCGGAAATCGAATCACCCCTTTTCATACCAAAACTCTTTTCTGCAAGCTGTTCCACAAGTGCCTCTAATTTTGATCCTTCTTTTCCAGAGGGGCAGTTGTCCATTGTGGCAATAAATGCTAATCAGAAGAGCATTTATATTTGACATAAAAATTTTGATGCCAACGGCTAGCATATTTCAACAGATAGATTATTGTAGCAATTAGGGGTACAAATGGATCGGATAATATCCAACTGTATCCGGATCCGTATCTGAAAATTTGATACGGATATCTGATATCTGAATATCCGTGCAGATACAGATGCGGATATGGTTTTGAATTTAATTATCTGTATCTGAATAATAGATATACCTTATAGTTTAATATATATTATAAAAATATTTATGTATATATCTACGGATATCCGATCCGTATCCGTATCTGAAAAATAAAGCGGATACGAATATGGTTTTATCACTATCCGATCCGTTTGCCCCCCTAGTAGCAATAAATGCTAATTTTTATATTGTAGCAATAGAGTAGAACTAGGGTGTTCTTAAGCTCACCAAGTCTCTTTATGGCTTCAAACAACACATCCAAACCGTTGAAACTGATCTACTACACGAGTGATGCATTTACATGTCAAATTTATAATTTTTCGAACTAGTTTAGTATAAAGTCAAGCGGTTAAAAAATGATGAAAAATGAACTCATTAAAATTAACTTATAAATCATTTTTCTTTACCGCTTGACTTTATACTTTTAGTTTAAAAATTTAAAAATTTGACATATAAACACATCACTCATTAAGTACATTGGTTTCAACTGTTTGAATGCGTTGTTTGAAGTCAATCCGATATGTTTTTGAGTTAAGCTCACAAAGAGGCTCTATTTCTATCTCTATTATTTTTGTATCTTGTCAATAAAAAGATTATTATTATACAATAAAAAATTATTTGATTATTTGTCACTAATTAAATAAATAAAATTAGAAGAGCATTGTGACATTATCCATACATTATTTTATTTTGATATAAAATGAACAGACGAGTCAGAAACTCTTAAAATATGTGACATCTTTAAAATATTGTAGCAATAAATGCTAAATTTTATATTGTAGCAATAAATGTCATATTTACAAAAATATGTCATATAAGTAGGTTCTATCTCTATTATTTTTTGTATCTTGTCAATAATAAGATTATTATTACACAATAAAAATTTATTGGATTATTTGTCATTAATTAACAATATAAAATTAAAAGAACATCGTGACATTACCCACATATTATTTTATTTTCTTATAAAATAAACAGACGAGTCAGAAACTCTTAAAATATGTGGCATCTTTAAATAGAAATATATTTTTTATAAATAAATCAATATATTTCCTACAACTAAACCCATGATACAACCGAATACTCATTCAACACATTCTCATATCTATTCCGGTGCATACTCATGAATATGCGTTCCTGTAAATTAAAAACTAGGTTTCCGAACCCATAAAATCCCATCCCGCACAATCTTATGACATCCGAACAGGCTCTGAAGGAATTTTCACTGTAACAAATTTGTTTGGAGTAGAACTAGGGTGTTCCTAAGTTCACCAACTATCTTTGTGAACTCAACTCTAAAACCTATCGGATCGATTTCAAATGACAAATCTGAACAGTTAAACCCGTTTACCTTATAAGTGATGCACCTACATTTGAACTTTTGAATTAATTTTGTATAGAGTCAAGCGGTCAAGAATAGAAGGTCTGTAAATTAATTTTAATGCATTCATATTTTGAACGTTTTTTGACCATTTGACTCTATACATAATTAATTCAAAATTCAAAATTTTTTGCATGTAGATGCATCATTTATAAGGTAGACGGGTTTTAACAATTCGGATGACGTCATTTAAAGTTAATTCTGATAAATTTTAGAATTGAGTTTACAAAGAATAAGTGCACTTAGGAACACTCCTAGTTCTACTCATTTGTTTGAACTTGATTTTATATTCCAGTTTCGATTGAACTATAACATTTTCTAATGTTGAGTTGCAGATGCAAATTTGTAAACTTCATAAAAACTAGAGAAATGGGAATGCATAAAGACAAACTATTTGAACCTTCTCCTCACCATGAGGCCTACTTGAGCCCAGTTTCAATTCGTGTCGGCCCGCTATTTGAAGGAAAAAGGAGGCGTTTCGATCTGATTGGAACTGCTCGATTCTTATCAAAATTCGCCAACATGGTTTAAATTTACGGGTTGGATTTTAAATAAGGGACTGCTCGGTAATATAAAAATTTTATGGGAACGAGAATTTTTAATATGAAAATGAGAATTTAATTTGTTAAAACTAAAGTCATTGAACTTATAGAAAATTTTAAAATATAAGTGTTTGACAAATAAATAGAAAATTTGTTAGGATGTTGGTTTTTTTTTTTTTTCTTTTTTTAGAAGATGTAATACTAAAATTAAACTATATATCAAGTGTATTGATGCTAATTACTGATTATGCTAGTTTAATTATTGTTGTTTAATAATTTATTGTATTATTAAATTGTGTTTGTTTAATTAATTTTAATCTTTGTATTATTAAATTGTGTTTGTTTAATTAATTTTAATCTTTGTATTATTAAATTGTGTTTGTTTAATTGAGTGCTTGATTGGAAAAGTTAGCTTTAGTTGAATTCATTAAACAAGCATTTATCAGTATAAATTTCTCTTTTAATTAATTAAACAACTATATATTTTAAGAGGAGGGTTCAAATGCCTCCATTTTTTGTGTCTCCACCATGCCTCTATATTTAAAACGTTAATAACTCAAAATTTAAATCATAAACGTCAAAATAAAACCGTTACATGTGATCTATATTATTTTCTCTATTTGCTCATAAAAAATTATCACATTTTGGTTTGTTTCTATGTGAATCAATAAGTTAAAAAATCAATGTCTAGAAATTATCCACATTAGTATGTTTTTACAAGCTCTTGATGACAACCAAAACAAAGTTGAAATATCATAATTTTTTACACATGCATAGATAAAATTATGTAGATCATATCTAACGGTTTTATTTTAACTTTTAAGTTTTAAATTTTAAGTTATTAAAGTTTTTTAAAAATGAAGGCATGACGGAGGCACACAAAATGAAGGCATTTGAACCCTCCTCATATTTTAATTAATGAACAAAAGTTCCTATTTAAATTTTAAACAACTTTGAACGGTCAACAATTATAATTACAAAATCAACAAGCATTCAATTGTTCTTTATTCTTCCCAAGAGCCGTACCATATGGGAAAAAAACGAAGCTCTAACTGAATGTATTTTTTTTCATAAAAATTGAAGAGGACAAAAGCAAGATATCCAATTGTGAAATATGAATAAAACTTGTACGCCAAACCGATAATAGGAAATGTTCCAACGAAAATGCTTTACCCAAAATAAAAACCATGAGAATCGACCCACCGAACAGGCCCTAAAAACTAAAAAGTTTAATTGATTTGAGTTCCAAACAGGAAGATTTAGTGAGTTTACTAAACAATACATAATCTCTGATTGAAGAAACGGAAAAGGGAAACAAAAAAAAGGTTGAAAAACAAAAACAGACAAGCAAAAAGGCAAAACCAGCGAACATTTTTGAAACATTCTTAAATCTCATCTTGCATGAAGCATTTACCAAGCAACGGTCTGGTAACATCTGAGTATCTGACAAGCCCGTATTAATCTCTCAAAAACTTATAATCCGTGCGCTAAATCATCTAACAAAGCATCTGACATTTCATAATGTCGCTCATCATCCATAGAAATAGAATCAAGTACATCAACAATTGCTTGGCGAAGCGCATCATCATCCGTAAAAGCCCTGAATTTGCGCATTCCTTTAGACTTGTTCTTTGATTTGGAGGCTGGCGCCTCGTGGCAGGACACACACACCGGCTTGTTGCATTTCCCGGTGAATTTTGAGTGGTTGGTCGGTTTTCTTGACACCTTCGCGAACACCCTGGCAACCGGCATATTGCTCGGTCTATTTTTATAAATTAAGCATTAAAGTTTCATGTTTGACAATTAAGAAAAAAGATCAAAAACATTGTAATTAAACAGAGAATATATCATATTAAAAAATTCAATAAAATAATGATAATATATTAACAAAAAGAAAATAACACTCAAACATTTTTTTTTGGTTAATCCATTACACTAGACTAGTACATAAGTTTTGAGCAAAATGTGGGTTCATATATCTAAAAAATTTGATGTTAGAAGAATCATGAGGGAATTGGTTGAGTCTGCAACTGAAAACAAATGTAAGTTTGAGAATTTTGACCTCCTTCATTTAAATAGCAAAACGTTATTTCTTATATTAAATGATGTTATTATGAAGAATTAAAGAGCCTTAAATTTATTTTAAATATTGGTGCATTTGGAAATAAAATTATTTTGACAACACGATTTTGAGAGTTTTACAAATAATGAGTCATGCTACTTCTCCTTTCTACTTAGAAGCTAGACTTACAGAATCCATCTAATAAGATTTGTTTAAACAAAAAGCTTTTGGTGAGTCTGAGACATGAGTGAACTCTCCAATTTTTAATACAAATCAATTTCCACTAATATCTTATTTTTTTATCTCTATGCAATTAGTTTAAAAAAATTCAATAATCCAAGTCGAAACAAGTGAAATTGTCAGCATATGTTGTATTATTCCCTCCAAGTATTAACTCTAAATTAATGGTTAATATGTCTCATTCCATTTTCTTGAGGGGTCATAATTATTCTTTATTTAGTATGAATAATTTTTGTAATGAATTTTGATTTTTGTCCAACCTATTTACAAAAGTTATCTATTAATAATTCTATACTGATTAAAAGAAAATTCAATCCGTAAATCACAACTTGAATGCGGATCGCGTAGGAAAAGATAACGCTTGTACAGACCAAAATAATGCCACTAGCGTTCTTGTGGAAAGATCTTTGGATGCCTTTTGGTTTTGGGCTTGACTATATTGGGCTAGTGATTTCGGGCCGAGTAAAACTTTAATGTCTAATCCGAGTTATGTAGTAGTTAGATTGTCAGAGATAATTGGTTACATGATCGTTAAAAGAGAGAAAGTTAGATTTTCTAACATAATCCTTGTAAATTATGCACTTAAAAATCAAAACATAATTCTACACCCTAAACACCGTCAAGTAATTTGGGTCTGTATTTGGTGTTATTTTCGTTGTGAAAGTAGAATCCTCTCCTATGCCAAAAATTGTCCGTCAAATTTAAAAATGAACAGATCGATTCCACAAAAAGCTTGCAGATGCTTAGATTTATATATATTCTGGCCCGTTCGATATAAAAAAATGAACAGTTAGCATTAAAGTGGTTCATATCAGAATTGGCCTATTAATATTTATGAGGATTAAATTTTAAAATTTGGGCCATCAATGGATATCTTATTAGAATGTTCAATCTAAATATTCAGATGTTTCAAAACATAAAATGCTATTCATGGTACTCAATGGGATTTTTTTAATATTCGTGTTAAAACATATCGAACAGATTAGATCCAAACTCAAATTTGAGTTACCTTAGGTGATATGAATTCACAAAGAGATAGAAAGAGACCAAAGAGAAGCTCATTTCCATAAATATGACTAATAAAATGATCACTACTACAAAAAAACACATTTACTATCGCCCCTTTACCATCGGGTGTCCTTTGGCATAGATGGTGTTTGTAATTAGTGGCAACGCTGTAATTATTTAGACCATTTTTACCAACTGTTTGGTCTAACCAACCGATGGCGTTGATGGCCCCCCTCCTTTGCCATAGGTTAATTTTGTCCAATAGTTGATAAAGACTAACACTACACCATCGGTTGAGATAACCAACCGATGGTGTTGATGGGTCCACCTTTGCCAACAGTTTTTCATATGAGCAGTTGGTGTTGGCTAGATCAACACCAACTGTTTATTGTATTGAACAGAAGGCATACGTCTATTGATAAATCAAGATAACACATCACCTATCAGACGACTCAAATTTACATATGTAAAAATTAGATTATGCATGTACTACAAATAATATGAAAAAAAATTTAAAAAAAATATTTTCAAAATTTTCATATCTTCTATGGACAAATCATACTTATAATTGTCAATTTTATAGAATTATATCATTATTTGTCCCTTCAACGTGTGCCAATATTTGTGGACCGTTCATTTTCACATCAGCGATCGACGGTCGATCTGCAATGAAATGATTCCAAATTTATTTTGAAATGATCAAGAAAAACATTGAACATAACCAACATAAAAGTTCTGAAGTTTGATTATGTATGAGCTTCGATCCAACGTGAAGTGTTTATAACCCTTCGATGTTTCAATATTTTGTCAACTGGATGGATAGGTAAATGAAAATAAAATTTGATCAAACTTTGCTACAATAGAATGAATGTGACGCTCTTTAATTTAAACGGTTCAGATCAACCAACGAAGGACAAATTTAGGTGGGTCTTCATTAACTCACACAACTAGAGTTCATGTTGCATGTTCATTCATATAAGCTATGAGTCATAAACTCCAGTTTAGTGAGTTAATGAAGGCACATTGAAATATGTCATTCATCGGTTGATCCGAACCGTTAAAATTAAAGAGTATTGCATTTATTTTCTTGTAGTAAATTTTGGTGAGATTTTATTTTTATTTACTTATCCATCCAGTTCATGAAATATTGATACATCGAAGGACTATAAACACTTCACGTGCTGATCGAAGCTCAAACATAATTATTTTACAGAAATTTTATGTTGTCTATGTTCAATGTTTTTCCCAGATTATTTTAAAATAAATTTAGTATTATTTCATCGGAGATCCACCGTCGATTATCTCATGTGAAAATGAATGGTTCTAAAAAAACAACATATATTAAAGGGGCAAATAAATTAATAAATTTTCATTTTTTTCTGTCTTTCACATAATTATTTTCAACAAGTAAATAAATTAATTTTGGATGTTCAAATTTGCTTGAGTCAAAATTTTCACTTTGCTCCTAAATTTTAACTTCCTCTTTTATTTTTGTCAATTTTGTCTGAAATTTCGTTTTGGCGTTTATTCAGGAGCCAAAATTTCATCTCAACTCAGCGCCAAAAATTTCATTTCACACAGTGCCAAAAAATTCATTTTAATGCCGTCAGCTCAAAGCCAAAAATTATTTTAATGCCATCGGCTCTGGTAATAAACCGATAGTGTTTACGAGAAATATTGAAATTTTAACCTAATTAAGTCTCTCTCCCTCTCTCCTCACACTACTGCCTTCTTCCTTCGCTGCCCCAAGTCAGATTTCACCCCATATCCCAAATCGATCTCATTTTCCACTCCACCTCTCAAATTGTATCTCCGCATCATATGCAGTTGTACCTCAATCTAGGTCTATGAAAGGTCATTCTCTGATCAAACAGGTTGTATCCTGGTCGATATGCAGGGGCGGATTCAGGATTTTCGTCAGGGGAAGGCAAAAAAATATCGAATCGGGTTTAAATATCTAATCGGGTTTAAATCCATTAACTAATTTGGTACTCGATAAAAAACAATGCTTTAACTTATACTTTTCAATGTTTTTGACTTGTAATTTCTGATGCTCTGACTTATAATTCTAATTACCAATCAAAATTCAACAAATTTATTTCAATTTTAACTCTAAATTTAACCCGAATTACAAATCAAACGTCCAGAGGGGGGCAAAAAAAATTTCAGGGGGGGCAAAGTCGGTCGGAACCGATAAATCTCCACTAAAACTCAAAATCCAGGGGGGGCAGCTGCCCCCCCCTGGAACCACCTGGGTCCGCCCCTGTCGATATGGATCCGATAAGAGGGCATGGATGGGGGAGTTCAACCCTCCCGCGATCACTGGAAGTTTGTGTCGGTTGGAGACGACGGAGATTGCAGTGGTTGCTAGTCGAGGGTAGCTCTCTTGAGAGAGTTCGCAAGCGGCTGGAACTGACCCAAGGAGGTGTAGTACACCGAGCCGTGCATTCAGGTACGTGTACTTTGTTGGTGGTTATGTCAAGGCCTGTGTAGAGCTGGATCTTGTCCGAGTTTACCACCTCGCCTAAGAACTGATGGGCTATGTCGATCGAGAGGTGGGTCTTGCCTGTGCGGGTTGCACCCATCATGGCCACTACTTGTTTGTCGAATTGCCTCTGAGAACTTGGGTCCTGAGGTAACAACGCATGGCGGTACCAGCTCAAATTACATCTTCATGATTTGTTCTTTGATTGTTTACTTTAATGGTTTTTTAGATTTCTTTCGGGAAGAGCTTTATAACACAGTAAAACTTGGCGATTGCTTTGTTTTGTTCTTGAGAAGTACCTCAGTCATCTACGTGCCCACTTTCTTTTGTTCTTGAGAAGTTGCATGGTGAAAAACACTCAAGAGTTGGTAACCTTACCTAATTGAAATTAAACTAACCTTGTTGCACAATTGCTTCTAGGAAAAAAAAATGTGGTGAAAGTTCAATTGCACTGAGGAAGACATTCTACTACTCTCAATGGGACCCAAATACAAGGTTAGATGCTACTTAACTAATATATACTAATTTTCCACTTTGATCTAACATTTACTACTATATATGTTGGTTTGAAAATGTAGAACTTTCAAACTAATGTAGTTCTCATCGACAGTTTAATAAAGTTTTCATTATGCTAATTTTTACTTCTTTATTCATGCAGAGTCAACGACAAACTGGAGCATATGTTACAATCTCATTTACCTATGGACGACAGGTAACTTTAGACAAATAAATTGCACCTATGTTATGTTGTTGGAGAACAACCATGTCTCTGTTAATTAACTTGTAGATATTTGAATTTTTTTCTTGACAGTCGTGCTTCAAATATTGGATTGATGAAGATAGATGACACAGGAAGAGTCATTTCCTTCAGCGAGAAGCCCAAAGGACATGATGAAATTGTTGAAATTGTGATTGTTCAGCGAGAAGAGTCATTTGATTAATTGTTGAAATTGTGATTGTTTTTTTTTTTGAAAGACAATGGCAGAGGCTGCCAGAATAGTTGATCCAATAAGGATTACATACAACAGTCCCTAAAAGAAAGAAAATTTAAAACAGAGACAACAATCAGTGGGTACACTGGCAGGGCTGTACCGGCCCATTACTACTAACAATGTCGCAGCCAGAGACGACCTTCCTGCAAAATTCTTTGAACTAACAATCTTGCCGGCAACTGTGTGTTTCTGAAAATAACCTGGTTTCGCTGCTTCCAAACCAACCAACAAACACATTCAAACCAGGTGGCCCATGTTTCTTTTTTCAGTTGACCCCTTCTGGTTACCATATCTCTCGATGCCTCCCATGTTTGTAAAGTCGATTCTGTTGGTACCATAAGCTTGAGTTTCAATGCTGCTTCCGTGAGACACCATACCTGAGTTGCAAAGGGGCAAAGGAAAAGGAGATGGGCTGCAGTTTCGGGTGCCCCACCTTGGCACATGACACATCTGAGATCGCACCGGATACCCCGACGTTGTAGGACATCATGTGTTAGTATCCGCTGTTGTAGCATAAGGAAGGAGAAGATGTGGACTGAGGCCGGTGCCTTGCATTGCCAGACCTCCATAAAGTTCCACTTTACCAAGCCCCCTTCACTGAATGCCCGGTAAGAGGACTTTGCCGTGTATTTGCCCGTGGATGACCATCGCCAGTAGAGAGAGTCCGGGCTGTCCGTGAGGGTGACATTCACCTTTGGAGCGATCAGTGGGTGTATTGTGGATATGATTGGTAGAGCCTCTGCTAAGGAGATTCTTGTTAAGTCGGGCACTTCATTTGGCCGTGCCAGCGGTTCACCTCTCCATGAATCGTGCCAGAAGGAGATGGTGAGACCATTTCCAATTCTCCAAAAGGCACAGAAGTTGAATTCAGGTTTCAAAAGCATCAGCTGCCGCCAGAAGTAAGATCCGGTGACTTTCCAAAAACTCGGACCACCCGTTTGACGGCCCCTCCAGTACAGCCGCCTAGCTATGGTGGTCCAAAGAGAGTTCAGATTGGTATAGGCAACCCATCACCAGCGAAGTATGAGAGACATGTTCTGTAAGCTGATACTCCGGATTCCCATTCCACCAAACTCCCGCGGAATGCACGACGTGTCCCAATTGAGCAGTGAGACACCACGACTTTGTCCCTCTTCCTTACCCCATAGAAATTGTCGCCTAATTCTGTCTAATCTTTGAACCGCCCATTTAGGAAGGACAAAAACCTGCATGTAGTATATCGGGATGGAAGATAACACCGAGTTGATGAGTTGAAGTCGGCCGCCTCGGGATAGAAGTCTTCCTTTCCAACCTTGCAATCTTCTCTCAATTTTCTCTATCAGAGGCATGAAGGCCTGTTTGTTAGGTTTGGTGATGTCGAGCGGCAGCCCGAGGTATGTGACCGGGAGGGTGGTCAGTGAACAGCCTAGAATTGCCACAGCCCTATCAGTAGCTGTTTGGTGAATGTTGAAAGGAACCATGCTGCTTTTTTCGTAGTTAATGGTGAGTCCTGAAATTTTAGAAAAAAGGCGCAGCAATAGTTTGAAAGGGATTAGGGTTTGCGGGTCGGCATTAAGAATAAACATAGTATCATCGGCATATTGCATAGCCATTATCGGTGCAGCAAATCTGTTGGAAATTGAGGTTTGTAAAAGCGGGTTAAGCGACTGAATCATTTGTTGGAGCGTGTCAACCGCCACAATAAAAAGCATCGGCGATAGGGGATCTCCTTGACGGAGACCCCGTTTGTGTGGAAAAAACCTTGACTAACCACCATTGATAAGCACCCGTGAGGAAGATGTTGACAACAAAGAAGAGATCCATTTAATCCATTGTTGCGGGAACCCCCGTGCCATCATTACTCGGTTTAAATAGTCCCAATTTACTGAGTCGAATGCTTTAGAGAAGTCGATTTTCAGTAGAATGGTAGGTCGCTTAGAGGCTGCCACATGGTGCAAGATCTCACGGGTTGCGATGAAATTCTCAGTAATGAACCGGCCCTGAGTGAATGCTGTTTGGAAAGGGCTGATCAAGAATGAAAGCTTGTGGCATAGGCGATTAGCTAGAACTTTAGAGATGAGTTTGGGGACGAGGTTGATTATGCTAATAGGCCGAAAGTCCTTGACCTTTGCCGAATTCTCCTTCTTGGGAATCATAACTATGTTTGCTCTATTCAGGGGCACCAGGTCCAGTTGCCCAGTAGTGAATGCCACCATTATTTTCATGACATCCCCTTTGATTGTGTGCCAATGCTCCTTTGCAAACTCATTAGGTAAGCCGTCGGGTCCGCATGCCTTATTCATAGCCAGATTACGGACCGCCTGAAAGACTTCCTCCTCTGTGATTGTATTTTGTAGGCCCGCAAGTTCAGCATACTGGGGTGTGTATAATGCGGATGCATCAACCCGGAGGCAAGGGGTGTTGGTTCCCAGTGAGTTCTTAAGGTGATTGAAAAAAACCTGCAATATCGCTGCTTCATCAGTGAGTGTTGTTCCTTCATGTTCAAGATTGATAACTGCATTCTGCCGCATCCGAGCGGACGCAAAAGCGTGAAAGAAACGGGTGTTTTTGTCACCATGTTGTAGCCACCGACAGCGCGATCTATGATGCCATCGCCTTATTGTGATTGTTGAATGTTATTTGCTAGCAAAGTTGGAGGCTAGCAACATCTTGAGCGAAACAAAAAAAATGTCAAAATGTCAACACCAACGGTTTAAACAGATGGTGTTATAAGGTTAACGGCGTTATTTATAACAGAAAAAAGGATCAACATCATCTGTTCGTTGAGTGGAACAGATGGTGAAAAGGACTAGTACCATCTGTTCGATTTAAATCGAACAGATGGTGAAGTGACCAACGCCATCTGTTTTCAACCGATGACATAGGTACATACTTTTGCTATCGGAGTCATAGCCATCGGTTCAACAACAGATGGTGAAGTGTAATTTGAACCGATGGTAAATGATTTTTTTGTAGTAGTGGATGGAGTTTATATGTGATTACAATATTGTTATAAATCAGGAGTGGAATCAGATTTTCAAGTTACACACATATTAGGAATCAATCATATAAAATCATAACATTTTACTCTATTTATATATAAAATCTCATATGAATACACAAAATTTGAAAATAAATAAAAATTAATTCACTCATACTAGATCCGCCCTGGCTATTAATGGTGAAACCCTGTAAACAACACAAAATCAGAAGCTCATACACTGGAGGTGGGTTTAAATAAATTTGTTAATACCAAACAGAAGCAAGTAATAATGTAATCGAATATTATCTTATTCTAAACTTATAATAATCATAACCTCGATTGCACTCGCAGAGGTAACCGAAAGAACAAAACAGACGACCTTGCTTTAACACGTGCTGATGATATTAGGTACCGGTGCGACACCCATACCAGTCTGGTACCGATTTAAACACCAGTAAGAACACTCGTTTATTTATATTTACTTCGTCCATTTAATTGGTTCTGAAAGGTTCACTCAATTCGAAGGGCCATTTAATTGGTACTCAAATCCAGCTCAAGAAAAGCATATATATAAAGATATATCCTACCATGGAGGTCTTGTAAAAATAAGAAAAAACTTGATTTCGATGCCATGCAGATTGTGCTATTATATTTTAATTTATCCGAAATTAGAGAAAGAACTTGTGAAACATAGAAACAGAAGCCAAGTAGAATCAAATTTTTTGAACCCCCCCCCCCCCCCCCCCCCCCCCCCCATACACACCCGTAAAAAATCTCAAAATTATATATTTTTCCTTCCAAAATTCATAACATAATATTTACCATACTAAATTTTTAAAAACTCACGAATTTACCCAAGTTATTGATTTTTATTATTAAAACTCATTTTAAATTTATAAAGTTTCTATTTTACCCTTTATTAAAATAAATAAAAATTCATAAAGTTTCCATTTTCTACTTCGAAGACAATACAAAGTGGTATTTTGGCATACGCTTATGTGTGTATTAGATGTAGAAAAATGAATCACTTGTTTTTACAAAATGGTCAATCAGAAAACTAAACATTTCTTACACAATTGACGTACTTTTTTTTAATCTTTTAATAAAAGGTAAAAATTTCTCTCAAAAAAATAAAAATAAAAAATAAAAACAAAAAAATAAAAGGTAAACTGAAAATTTTATAAATTTAAAATGAGTTTTCATATAAATGCCAATAAATTTGGCAGATGTGAGTTTTTAAAATATCAAAATAATAAATATGATGTTATGAATTTTAGAATGGGAAGTACGTAATTTTGAGATTTTTGAAGAATATATAAAAAATTTCCCTCTAATATTACGCACTTTGGTAGTGTGTTCATTTTTTTCTTCTTCTCTTTGCTACTTTTCTAATTTCCTCGAATTATTCCTAAAAACAAATCAAATTTCACCAATATCTTGTTTCTTCTTTGCAAAATTTGATTGTAAAGACTTCAATATTTCAAGTAAAAAAAAATGAAAAGAGACAAAATATATTGAACATGGAGAAAACAATTATTAACTACAGGTTAAAAATGATTAATATATCTATTCCATAGTCTTAAGCAGTCGTGGCTTGTCAATTTTGTTTGAACAATTTTTCTAATGAATTTTGAATTTTATCTAAACCTATTTACAAAAGTTCTCTGCTAATGACCTTTGTACCGTTTAAAAAGAAATTAATTTCATAGTTCATATATTAATTAAAAAGATTTTATGAAATAGACGAATATTATGTATTATAATCACAGATAAAAAAAATCATATGTTAAATAAATTGTACAAAATAAACTAATATTATGGATATCGAAAAGCTAATAATTGTCTAATTATAAAAAATTTACTAAATAATACACACTATTTATAAATTTCAGATGTTAAATTTTTTTTAGAGAAAGCTAAAATAATAAATTACAACACTTTTATTTTAGACTGATAAATTTTGGATGTGATGATATGTAGTATATATTTGGTAAGGAATTAGATAACAATAGAGATTGCTATTAGTTATTTGGTACCACTTTTTCTTGTTTGTTATGGTTTCAGTATGAATAAAATTGGTAGGATACTCTTATTTTCTTAAATAAAAATAAAAATGTATTACAACACTTATACTCTTTGGAATTAATTCTCACGTTTTTTTAAAACAAATCAATTTCCACCACCATCTTATTTTTAATACTACTTGTCAAAAGCGTTGTAATTATCAGTTAATATTCCCTACAACTTTTTTTTATTTTAAAAATAAAACATATATCTGTTATAGAGAAAATAAGTACTTAATAACTCATTTCTTTTCTTAAGAAATAGTTACTCGTTTCTAATTTTTCTCAATAATATTTGTAATATTTTATTTTTATCCGAACCTATTTACAACTTTAATGTGGTTCGCATAGGAAACTATTATTTGTTTTGTTTTTTTTCTGTGAAAAAAGTGGTAATTTATCTATATAACAGTCACATAAATTGAATAGCTATGGTTGGGATTGGGAACACCGACCTATTTCTGGAAGAGCAAAGAATTAAAATGGGCATTTCTTTGTCATGCCCCAAGCCCCATACATGCTTTCTTTGTCATGTCACACACATGCGATTAATATGTAGTGTGATCGCTAGCATTCTCGTGGAAACTTCTTTTGATGCCTTATGATTTTGGGCTTTGATAATAATGGGCTAGGCACTACGGGCCGAATAAAACTCTAATTCCTAATCCGACGATCCAGTAGTTCCATGCTCAGGCTATGTATTGATAATTCTTTTTATGTAAATTTTGTCTAATGTTAATGAAATTAAAACGAAAACAAGATATACTAACTTTTATTTTATATACGTGCTTATATCGTTCTACCTTTTAATATTGACCAGTGCCAGATCGATTCAATTACAAAAATAGAATATTTATTTTCCAAACTTATCTTACTTGGCCAGCACGCAGCTCAAGCAACTTGGCAACCACGCATACTGAAATCTATATATACATATTTGTATTTCAAGAGAAAAATTAAATTCAATCCTTCAAAATCAATCCACAAAGAAGCAATGCGACGTGAAGGCAGGCAGCACGGCTACGTCCGTACCCATGTCGTCCCATTAGAGACTTGTGCCGATGCATCGGAAGATCATCAGACAAGAATGACAAAGAATAAACCAAGCAGCATGCCAGTTGCCGGGGTGTTCACAAAAGTGTCGAGGAAACCGACCAACCACTCAAAATTCACCGGGAAATGCAACAAGCAAATGTGTGTGTCCTGCCGCGAGGCGCCGGCCTCCAAATCAAAGAACAAGTCTAAAGGAACGCGCAAATTCAGGGCTTTTACGGATGATGAAGGGCTTCACCAAGCAATTGCTGATGTTAAATATTCCATTTCTATGGATGATGAGCGACATTATGAACTTTCAGATGCTTTATTAGATGATATAGCGTTCGGACGATTTTGAGCGTTGCTTGGTAAATAGGCGAAATTTAATGTGTCAAAAATGTTAGCGGGTTTTCGGGGTAAACATATTGACAGAGCTATATATATTTTGTCGCAGTGCATCACTAGTATACATTTTTATTTTGTCTTTATTGAGTGTGCGCTGTGTAAAGTTAAAATAGCTATGTTAATTCTTCACTCGGTTTTCCCTTTTTGCCTGTGTGTTTTTGTTTTGTAAACTTTTTTTTGGTTTCCCTTTTCTGTTTCTTCAATCAGTGATCATGTATTGTTTAGTAAACCCACTAAATCGTCCTATTTGGAACTTAAATCAATTGCATGCTGCTTAATTGAGATTTTCTCATTTTAAGTTACAGAAGCTTTGACTTGTAATACAAATATGAGATATGGAGTAAAGCTTTGACATTGTAATAAATAAAAAAGCACATTGAAAAGCAAAATTATAATAACAGCATTGGATAGGTTTGAGAGAAGGTCAAATAAAAAAACACACAAAGAAAGACAAGCTGAAAGGAAGATTGAACTTGTGGATTAGCAAGCTCATGGTATAGAAATCAATACCATTTAAATAAACGGGCCAATGAATTGAAACTGAGCTCAAGTGGGCCTCATGGTGATTAGAAGATTCAAATAATTTGTCTTTATGGTTTCCCAATTTTTCTATTTACAAAGAAACATCATTTTTAATATCAACTTTTCTTCATCTAATATGAAATTTTTTAGCTTTAATGTGCCATCATTTTTTTTATTACAAGCTAAATTACCATTAATTTAACCTTTGTATGGAGATGCTAACAGTATTTTGGTGTTAACATTGTCGAAGTAGTATCTCAAGATAGTTTGAGAAGGTAAGAGTAAATTCTCGTATCAAATTGAAAGGCAAAAGAAAAAAAAATGTATTTTCATTTTTTTTTTTCAATCTTTGCAAAGGTTGTGAAGTCGTGAGAGACACTCAAACTCCCAACCTTTGAATAACCACAGTACAAGAATTTTTTCTTAAGCCGACTATGCTACCGCCCCTTCTCATGTATTTTCATTTCTGCTCGTTCATTTTGATGGAAAAGTAAAAGTAAAATAATTTATGTGTCATTTCAAATTTGCAAACTTTACACTAATTTTATTTTTTTCATATTGTTATATTATTATGACCTTATTATAGAAACTTATTAATATAAAAAAGAACCAATCAAATTATGTTACAAAAATATGCAATTATTTTTTATGAGAGTACTCTGAACACTAAAGTGATTAATGTCTATCATTATATATAATATTAATTTGTTTAATACTCGAATATAATTAGTATCTGTATTCTATAAATTTTCTGATCAAAATTCCTTCCTAATTCACTTTATTACAAAAATAATTCAGTTGAAATTTAAAGCATATGTTATTTAATTAGTGGACAAAAAAGGCAATAATTATGTTAAGAGAAGACATCAAAATCTGAATAGAAGAATTCTTTATAAATAAAAAATAGTTGGATCATCCCACCTCTACTAAAAAAAAAATCAAAACCAGGACTTAGATATACAACCAAGCATTATAATCGTTTAGTTGATGTAGTTGAAGTTTGTGTTTGTTTTCTTCTGAAATTAAATAATGGATAAAAATTTCAAGTGTGATGACGTACTTTTCCTTTTTGTTTTTTGTGAAAAAAAAATCGGAAAACAAAATGCAACGGTTTTCTCCGAATAAAGAAACAAATTTTATGTCGAAACTAGATGTCGGCATTAATTTTCTGTATAAAGAAACAGTTGCAACTAATAGAGATGAAATTTCTTATCTGTATCTAAAAATTAGATTTATATTTTTCAGCATTAATATGTATAAATCTACAAGCGTTTATATCAACTGATATTTTCCTTAAGAGTAATAATTAGAGTGTTCTAAGCTCACGAAGGTTTTGGTAAGTTAAATTCTAAAATCTATCGAATTAGTTTCAAATGACGAATCCAAACTACTAAAACTAAGCGATCTACTTCACGAGTTATGCGTTTACATGCAAATTTTATATATTTTTTAATTAATTTAATATAAAATCAAACGGTAGATGAAAAATAAACTCATTCAAATTAAAAATTCTATTTTCGACCGCTCGCATTTGATTCATTTTTCAGGCCCATTACTTGAATTAACTAAAATTCTTACCGATATATATATGTGATAATTAGCGTCTGCCAATTCGTAGTTAATAATTTGAATAAATGAATGTTTGAAAGAATTAGCAAAACTCAGTACCTCTGTAGAAAACTATTTTTTTTTCTTGCTATTATTTAATAGAAAGAATATCATTCTTAGTAGACGATCTATAAATTTAAAATTAATAATTGTCGTCCTATTAAAACAAATTATCTAAGATCTGATCAATTGGCACATTGGATCATGCTATGTTGATTACTGAATCGAATCAAGAATTGTTGTCACTTCTAATTAGAAAATTAGGTTACTGAACTTGGTTAAATCAGAACAAGTTTTGCCATCGTTAGTTAATCTAGGTTAAGTTGACTTATTAAATCAACACAATAATTCTCAATTTTAGTTAGAAAAGTAATTAAAACAAACAAACAAACATTATACACAATTATAAAAATGAAACCCTATTTAAAATCTTAAGTTTTCAATTTTTGAACAAAACTCATCAGAAATAAAAAGTATATAAAAATAAGATTTGTTTGACAAGTTAATTACAAAATTTTCTATAACATTTTCAGAACTCAGATATTTTATAAGAATAAAAAAAAAAGTTCACAACAAATTATTAATAAAAATATAATTAGTTATTAACAAAATTTGAGTTTAACTTTTTTTAGACCTTTTTTTTAACATGGCTAAGCAGTGGCTGTCAAGAAAATTTTTCTTTGAATCTATCAAAGAATTTTTGATTCTACCAGCCCAACGTATACATCATACTTGATCTTTCCCGCACTGTTTAGCCTATGCTCTCCACAAAAAACTGATCTAGAATTGTCTCTCCTTTTATAAAATATTGTTAATTAGAGAGATTTTTTATTTGTTTGTCTGTACACATTTTTTCAGTTTATCACATTTGTTTTTGATCTATTACACATAAAAAATTTCCAATAAATTATATCAATTTCCACCAATATTTTATTTCTTGTTCATGTAATTATATAATCTGATTTAAAAATGTTGAAACAAATAAAAAAAAAAGCTGGTTTGGCTGTGTGTTTTTTTTTAAGAAGAATAAAATGTATAACATCCAACGAGAAAAGTAGTAGCTATAGCCTATAGGTTAATTGAAAATATCTTTTTCAACCATTTTTCATACATTGAACAAGTTTAGTCAGGATACTTAAAATTTGACTAGGAAATGTTTATGAAAGATCACTGTTTTTTATTGGGAAATTATATAGGAAAAACAATCAGTCTAATTTAAAGATAAATATCTGAGAGCAATGGTAATCTATGAATGAAACAATCACTGATATAATGCACGCATGTTTGGATTAATATCAACCCTTGTTTGGAAGAGCACAAAAAACAATAAATGTGTGTGTTTGTCATGCCATATAGATGCTTTGCAATTTGCAAATAAAACAAGTGTTATTAACATGTGGCGTGAATAAATTTTGTGTATGATAACATACTTTCTTACGAAAACGATATTTTACTTATTTACTTGCAGAATAACTAAATTCAGAATCAATGAATTATTAATTAACTCATCACATATTTACTTACTGAATAACTAAATTCATATAATGACATGAAACAAAATATGTTGTGTTTTCAGCCGGATGCCTGCCTTCTTTTTAAGAAGTTGCAAGTACTTGATAAGCAATATGTAGTCCCCCTCCGTTTCCAGCTTCAAGTTTAATAGTCGATTGAAGTTGCATTTTTAAAAGTCAAAAGCCCTCCTAATTTTCCAGTTGCATATCACTTGAAAAGATGATAAATCAAATCATCTTTGTGTTCATCATTAAGGCATTGTAGCACTTAATTACTACAGATGATAATTCAAGAAAAGTTGCTTAATTCATTAACATTAAAACACCACAATTTCAATTTTGACTAACGGGTAGAAATTTTGCTCTAGTTCAAACTGATGCTGGGTGCAAGGTCTAATCAAAGATATGTCCCTGGAAATTCACATTTGGACTCGGACGTGCTGATGAAAGGGAGCAGGTCCGAAAACGAGAAGCGTAGAGATCATGCTAGATCATTTGCGGTTTTCATCAATGTTATGTTTACCTTATAGTTGAGACATTTATTTTTTGAGATATCAGATCTACTGGCATTGTAAATATTTTTTTTTATCAATACAAATTGTTGGATGGCTATTTGCCACCGACCATCCAAAAAAAAAAAAAACTGATGCAGGGTGATGTAGTACCTTACTTCTTACAAAATTCCTATTTTGTACCTGTTCTTTTTGTCCCTTCAACAAAGTACTCGGTTCAGTTGAGTTCAGGTAGTTATCCTCTTAAACCTTAATTGTAAAGTTCAAAAATATTTAAATTCGCATGATGCCTCAGAAGCTTGATTTTACCATTTAAATTGAGCAAATAATAAGCAACAAAATGCAATAAGGAAAAAATAGTTAGGTAATGGTTCAAGAAAGCAAATTCCCAATGGTAGCAACTGCCAGGTAATGGTACCGCATCTGAATTTCTCTCTCGATGGGAACAGTTTCAGTTGCAAGTTCTAAAACCTTTTCTCTGAAGTAGTGATTCATCCAGTAGATCAGAACAAATTCCCCTAACCAGAAATAAAATATACTGCACAAATTACCTAATTGAAACTTGAGGAACCAGAAAATTACTGCACTACATCCTCAGAAATCCCGTAGCATTACCAGCAGTCAAGCAACTAAAAAACCAGTGCGTGTTGTTACATTAATCAAATGGAGGCCAGACACTCAATCTCATATATACTAAGTTCATAGAATTGTGAGAAGAATCGACAGAAAGGGGGGCAAAATGAAAATGTAAGAGTGAGAGACAAATGGTATATTGGAGCAATTTTATTAATTAATAGATAACAACATTATGACTTTATTGGACAAAATATTCCAGAGAACTCATTGGTCGTAATAAATTCAATCATATTTTCATGAACTCCTGCTCTTCAAATTCTATTTGAGATATTTTCATGAACTTATTAGTTAGACTGTTACCAATGAATTAAAAAGTCCAATCTTCATTATTTGAACTACACCAACAGTAGTTATTCCTGTATTCTCTTGACATCATGATCTTGCTGTTTTTCTTTACAAAGAAATATCGGGGCATGTTCTACAACGATCTCACCTTGTCATATATTGGGTTTTACATTTGGACTTTGACCCCAAAGAAAAAAAAAACAATCAACTAATTTTCCATTTTACAAAAAGTGGAAGAATATACTCCCTAATTATTGGAGCCGCATCTATCTACAACTCAAGCCCATTTCAAGCTAAGTCTTGCAATGGCGCAGGTCGACAAATGCTGGTCAATGAGGAATTTGACCATGACCAATCAGCAAGCAGAGAATTCACGACCTCAGTGGTGCTATATGAATCCCACCAAACATGTCTATGCGGCTCAACACATGCCATATCCTTAGCCTTACATGGTACACCGGTAAGCGGGCCCACCCGACAACATGGATCTTGCACATTTTCAAATCCTATGGGAAAAGGAAAACAAATGAAGGAAGATACCAGTTAATGACTTGATGCAGCATTAACTGTGGTGATAATACTACACAAATGGTGCAATTTTAAGGTATTACCTTCTGCTATCAAACATGATTCGTTTTTAATTTGGTAGGCCCAATTGTGCCTTGAATTGCATGCCACTCTTGTGTCAATAATGACATGTATGCTATAACAAGTACACATATATACATGTATTAAAATACCAATTTCAAGTTTGAGAAGTAAAGGTCTCTGTTGCAACTTGGATAGAATAAAGCCAAATCAATTTAATTCTCAATCCGAGCATACAGTACAAACAACTTCTATTCATTTTAACTAACAAATCGGCACTTACACAACAACATAAGTATATAATATCCAACAATAAAGAAAGAGAAAGTTAGTACCGTAGATTTTGGGATTTGAGATAATCTCCAAAATACCCTTGTACACATCACAAAACAAAATCTGAGCATTTGGAAGGTCATTTCTCAGATTTTGCAGCCTTGTTTCCAGTATGGCATTGTATCCCTCCACCAGATCATTCACATCAACCACACAATTCCTTCTATCCAATCCACTGCTCCTGCTCCTATGCAACATGACATGTGGCGCACATCCTATAGGACCCAGTCCAATTACTGCTATTCTCCTTGCATCTTCATAATACAGATCCTGCAAATGTACCCAAAAGTTTTTCAATCGCACCTTACATAAAAATGTATTTCCGGATAGCACCTTGTATTTTTCAAATTTACAACTAACCCAAAATTGTTGAGGTATAACACCAACTTTTAGAATTCATTGATGGACAAGTGTTAGGAGTTAATAAGTATTCTCCTTCGAACTCAGGTAATGCCTTTTTATCAAGCCTGGATTAAAAAAAATCAAGAGCAGTGAATTTTGATTGCAGCTTTTAATGCCGTACGAAATAAAATTTGCAAATATTTAGTTAAGTTAAGGCAAACATCCTAACATTTACTATGCTCAAGAGTCATTTACGTGATGAAACTTGAAAGTGACCAAGGCTTGCAGCCATGAAAAATTGAGTCACGGCACTTGATGTTAATGTATACGAGTTGTTAAGAACCTAGATAAGAGTAGATTAGTACTAACCAAGAGAAGGCTCGTAATTATATTGTTAGAAAAATTATATCCATCAAACAAGGAATTTGGTCCTTAAAATATGAAAAAATTGAAAAAAAAAAAAAGCGCCCTGCATTATAAAACAAACAAATCAACCGAAAA
This sequence comes from Carex littledalei, assembly GCA_011114355.1. NCBI lineage: Eukaryota > Viridiplantae > Streptophyta > Magnoliopsida > Poales > Cyperaceae > Carex > Carex littledalei. Next base: position 4,292,095 of record CM022095.1, on the reverse strand, counting down.
GCTGTGTTTGCTATTATCCAAAACACCCGTAATTCGTTGTAGAAGTTAAAACTGGTCCTCAAATATGCCCATAAATTATTAGCACATTTGAAAAGAGAAGACAAGGTCAACCATTTCTTACAGAGATTTCGATATAAATTTTGTCAGGTAATAGACTGTACCAGCTACTAACCTTTATAGCCCGAACCATGTGCGTGACAAGAAGTGGGCCTAGCTTATGCCGTCGATATTTTGGGCTGGAGCTAACCTCAGACTGACGCCTCAAAATTCGCATATAATCATCAGTCCCAAATGAGAGAAGATATAGTGCTGATGATGCCACTTGGGGAGCAGTTCTGGGGCCATACTGAAGTTGTAAGAGTTGAATTGCCTCCTCCACTTGTCTTACTTGCCAACTTAGTGTCGGAGAAGAGAATGAGTTGGTAGAAGAGAGAATAGTGCCTTGTGGAGTACCGAAGTTCCACACAGAAGCAGTGAAATTGGAGGATCCTGTAAGAGTGTGGAACGGAGGTGGTGGAAGGAGTCCCATTTTCTTAGCTGTTAGAATTTACAAGAGTTCCTGATTAGATTTTCTCAGTCTTCAAATAAGTTTGAATAAATCAATCTTTTAATCTTTATATTGTTCTATCAAGTTATTCTTTTTTGCAAAAAAATTTATCCGCCTGCTATTAGCATGTTGTCAGTTACGTACCAAAAAAGTAAAATTTGCAAATTTTCTTTTGTAAATCCTAAAGTTTGTATAAGAACAAATCCAGCCCAACTTCAACTAACGTGAGCAAAATCAGTAACAAAAATCAAGCACCATGAAATAGAGAAACCAGGCTTCAATTTACTGGTGATTTGGCATTGGAATTTGAGGATTCATATAATATATGAATATGACAAAATTGTCCATAATATGTAAGATTAGAAATCTACAATTTTTCCAATTAACAGCAAGATAGTGGAACTAGAGGCTCTTCATCATAGTATGGCAAGCACCAATCGGCAACCCCGTATTACACATCTAAGAAATTATCAAGAAAAATGGAAAAATGTGCTTAAGCCATCGATCTAAGAGGGGAGTGAAGAGGACATTGATTACCAATGAAATCAGGGAGTAGACGATTAGAGCAAGAGGGAACGGAGAAGTTGAACCAGAGCAGAGCTGTGTAGCGGCTGTTGTCGCGACAGTTCGCCGTAGAATCGCCGAGCACGAAGAGGCTGGAGGTAGGCGGCGCGGCGGTCGGAGAGGCAGTTCCCATAGGATCTGAGAAGAGAAGAAGGGGGAAGAGAAGACCGAGTAGGTGGTGGCCGGGGTGGTATGGTGGCGCCATTAAAATCTCTCTTCAGTTCTCCAACTCTTTACTCTCTGGTTCACTCTTTGGAGTTCGAGCGGGAGTCCGTACTTTTGTCTATGTGGGCTCCACGGGATATGGGATCGGCTATTGTCTTTCTAATTGCAACTCATCCAATAACGAATGGGAAATATACTGGTTTAGTGAGTCCGAATCCTCTGAGGTACCTCAAATTTTTAGTTTGGGTCAGGACCGTCTGATCAGAATGCGGGCCAATACCTTCCGAGGTGGAATGCATAGGGTCCTTTTAATATTCGTGTAATCCGATCGAACGGTATAAATCAAAACCCAAGATTTGTGTTACCTGAGGAAATGGATTCAGGTAACCGAGCACTAACTTCTGTTTTCTAGACTAAACAATAATAGGAGAAGAAGGCCCAAGTAACATTCGGCTCAAAAATCCAAACTACCGAGCTCAACTCTCTGTTTTCTCTTCTAGGCTTGCTGACCATTTGTTTTGATTTTTGATTTATGGACAGTGGAACACCGTTTTATTGTAAAATAGATAGATCTAAAATTCACTATGAAGTCCAAGAATACTAGACCAAATTGCAGGGGCGGACCCAGTGTACTCCAGGGGGGGGCAGCTGCCCCCTCCTGGGAGCTGCCCCCCCTGGATTTTGAGTTTTAGTGGAAATTTATTGGTTCCGATCGACTTTGTCTCCCCCTGGAATTTTTTTTGCCCCCCTCTGGACGTTTAATTTGTAATTCAAGTTAAATTTAGGGTTAAAATTGAAATAAATCTGTTGAATTTTGATTGGTAATTAGAATTATAAGTCAGAGCATCAGAAATTACAAGTCAAAGCATTCGAAAATATAAGTTAAAGCATTGTTTTTTGTCGAGTACTCAATTGGTTAATGGATTTAAACCCGATTCGATATTTTTTTGCCCCCCCCCCGAAAATCCTAGATCCGCCCCCGCCAAATTGCAAGGAAAAGATGTAGATATAATGGACATGACATCTTTCTCTAAAACATTATTTTGCTAGTGTGATGAGCACGACATGAGTAAGGTTAACAATAACCTTACCATAAAAAAATTATAAACAAAATCTAGACTTTCTGTCAGTCCCTCTATCTTTCACGCAAAATACAAATGTTTTTACTATAAACTATGAGCTAAAGATAAATAGCAAGCACCTACTTAATATTAATTTAAAAATGTTAAATACAATTCTTGAGCTAAACATAAGTAGCACAGAATAGGGTTTGTGCTTTGAAAGTCTAGCCATCCCTGAGCAAACTTTAAAAACTCTGGTCTTATTTGTTTTCAGATTTATTTAAAATTACAATTTTAATACTAATTCTCAACTTATTTTTTTACCAATAAACTCCATTAAGACGTATCACCCCCCTCCAAACAAAGAAAACCGAATAATTTTTATTATTAATATATAAAAATTTGTTTAACACTATAGCAAATTTCCTCTCCCTTAGTTTTCTTTTCTCCTGCTATGAATTTGTCTGTTCTGCTCTCTACACAGGCTAACAAAATCTATCCCCCAATTGTTGCTAACTATTTGTTTGATTAACAAAAAGTTGTAAATTATTTTCATTGTATAATTCAGCCATTCAAAATTCACTGTGGAGCCCAATAATACTAAATCAAACAGAGCAAGGAGAAGATCTATATTTTCCTTTTGTAGTGAACACTACTCAACTAGAAAAGTTAAAGAGGATCAATTGACTTTCTAAAGATATTTTATAAAAATTGAAGATAGTTGTTGGAATATATGTCACACTTTTGTATGATACAAATTGTCTGCAGATATAATCTTTGCAGCACACCAGAAACACACAAATTGAACTCTTAGCCATTTTGAACCAGTGTTCAAACGAGCAGAAAGAAAGAAGTTAGGGCGCACTCATTTATAGAGCCCGAGACAAACTGTTCAACTGTGCCCTAAGTCGAGACACAATTGTCCCGAAAAACTTCCTCGAAAAAATTAACAAAAGAGGAAAAAAAATTCGAATGCACAACACACCATCCACCTACCAACACAAACAAGCATATGAGTTGGTGCACACACAAACGATCGGTGCATTGGATGAAACATTCTTCATTTCGTCTCCTTTCACCGGATTCACATTCAGACCACCAACATCCCCATTTGCATTACACTCGGGCCCGTTAAGAATACACTCAATATCATCCTCGAATTGCACGTCACGCAACAAGTAGTCGATATTTGTATCGAGATCAAATGCAAACTTCTCTTTTGTCAGAGCATTCCACGGGTCCTCAACCGTGCTTCCCTCGCTCAATAAATAGTCATCTACATTTACATCTGGTGGCACTATCTCTTGAGCCTCTGTGGGGCTTGATTCGGGCTGGGCCTTGCACGATTGGGCTGGTTGGGCTTGCTCTTGAGGACTTGTTTCAGGCTGATCCTTAATGTAGCGCCTGATATCAAAGTTCGTCACGGCATTTATGCCCCGGTATTCTATAGCGGCGAGGTCGTAAGCTTGCGCTGCTTCTTCCTGTGTACCTGTAAAAGTAGAAAAACAGTTATGACATACATGCAGAGACATGGAAAATGTATAATTTGAACTTCATTAATTTTCTTGTGCAACCTGACTATTATTGATATTAACCCTCAGTTTTGAATTCATATATAATTTTCTTGAGATATTACGATCATGATTTTGCCAATTTCTTAACCGGGCGGTGCCAAACTTCCGAGAAAATTCATAAAAATTAACTGAGTAGATGGGTGTATATAGAAATGAAACTTCTCAGGTTGTTATGTCAGTGAAATCTCCACATATATGAGATATAGTGAATGCAACAGTAAATCAAGAGAAGAGGTGGATACAAACAAGTAGTTAGATATTCTCACGTGACAAGCAGCACTCATTGCGGAGTTAAAAGTGGTGGTGGATCTTATTCCAATCCACCTGGAACCCATTTTCTGTAAATCGACTCACGTGCTTGTCACGAGCGCCAGTCGGCATATAGGCCCGGATCTCCTATGGAAAGTATTCATGTAACCATTTCGTGTACCACATTACATATGATAGATATTTGGGAACATAGATAATTGGTGTCGTCGATTTGTAGGGAAGTTTTCGAATCTAATTTAATACTAATCAGTGGATTGGATTCATGTGGAAGACGATCTCAAGTCCAATTTTAACAATTTAGCATTCTTATTTATATTCTGAAGTTTATAACATTCGAGAGTGAATATACATACTGAATGTTCCCAAATAGAGATACTTGTTGCCGAATACTCTCCCAATCCTTGCCTCCCATCTTCCATTGTGATGGTGCCTGCATTATTTTGTTAAGTTCTGTTATTGTCTATACTCGGTAAAATATTTTTTCAGTTTATCGAAGTATAGAAAAAATTTGCCATAGGCCTATCATTAGTTTCCTTTATATTAAGTATAAAATAAAATAATTGCAACAATAATTTAGAAAAAAAAATAAACTTATGCATTTGCTTAGTATAGTTTTGAAACTTAATAATTTTACTATATAGGGTCATTATCATTAAAATTCTCTTTCTAAAGCAACAAAAAGAAGGCCACCTGACGCACAAATAGCTACATGAGCAATTCAATCATAAACTCCACATCACTGTCACGTGACATGTTCAACCAGTCACCTTTTTTACCAAACTCAGGGGACCAAATAATAACAGTACAGGTTCTGAAATAAAAAAAAATAAACCCTCAAATCAGCACAATCACAGCCATCCGTTGAATGATCAATGGTTGTGATGCTTATCCTTGAATCTTGATTCCCCACCATTTAATGTAGGGCAGGGATAATTTCTCAATTACAGCTGCCCCTGTTTTTTTTTTTTTTACCTTGTAAATTAAATTAAATGCCATTTAATGTTTAATAAATACCTTGCCACTCCCCTGTACTTGGAAACTCCTCTAGAAAAGCCACTGCTCCTGCGCCTGAGAGATGCCAAGTACTCATCTCTTGACACTGCCTCCATGACCTCCATCTCTTTCTCATACCTCTCCAACTGCAATTCAATTTTAGTACACATACATTAAATAGTACTTGAAAGTGGACCTTTCTCTGATAATGCAAGCATAGTACTGTACATATGCTCTCAAATCTTAAATAGCACTTTAAAGTGGACCTTGCTCAGTACATCTCAGGAAACCATTTTTTTAAACTTATTGCAAGGATTAATTAATTAATTATATGAACTTACAGGAAAATTCAGCAAAGTCTCTGGACCCCAGTATTTGAGTGCGGCAAGGTCGTACGTGCGTGCCGCAGCTTCTTCAGTATCATATGCTCCTGAAATATATTATTATTTAACAAATTAATTGACTATACAAATTTGTAGTCAAGTTCTTGTCAAAGACTAATAGTCAAATATACACAAATAAAACTATATATATCTCATTATATAAGAATACATATAGGATAGCTAGCTAGATTGCAACATCATGTGATATAATACTAACAGAGATTGTCTAATGCATATTGTTGGAGGTTGATTAGTGAACATTTATTGAATCAATCCGGGCTAGATTATAGTAAGATTGCTTGACATTCTCTAGATTGTTGAAATTGATCTAGTAAACAATTATGGTTGCCAGCCAAAACTTAATTATACCCCAAATTAGAAAACTACTAACTATTACATTAAATATTGTGCACAGGATTTGTTTAAACTTGGTTTAGCTACCAGTTTTGTTTCTACTAATGGTTAGGCAAATCGCATGTTGCAAGAGATTTATTATATTTGAGTTGTTGATTTGGGTACCATTTATGGTCCCCCCCCCCAAAAAAAAAAAAAAAAAAATTAAAGGAAGAATTCTAACGTGGTTGGCATAAATACTATTCCTGTTAGTCTTTTTCAGTAAAATTGTGTGCATCATCTTTTCCAAAGTTAATTTCACATGTTGAATTATAATTTGTTTTTTGGTGCCAACGTGTCTCTGTTTTCTGCGGTCTGTACAAAGACACCAAAAAGGGCACAAGTTCCCCTGGTCATAGGACCAGCTAACCCTTTTTTGTTAAAAGAAAAAAAATCAAGTGATACTTTATGGATTATTTTATGTAATTTACTCAAGTGGTCTTTAAAGCTTCTAATTTGTGCAAAATTTGTCAAAGGACTCATTGTTCTGGAACTTGCTCTATCAGCTTATGTTAATTTATTGTGAAGAAAAATTCTCTTTTTTATCTCCCAACACAACAACTAAATGGCACTATCAAAGAGCGGATCAACCGATCAAAATTGAACGGCTTATATTAGATCAACAAAATGTCATGTCAAACCATGCCTAAATTTCTTTCAACTGATCTAAACCGTCTGATGTTTTGATCAAACCCTCTTTAAATAGGCCCATATAAACATGCCTACATTCCTAATTTTGCTCATACATAAGATTACATAAAAAAAAATGTACTGTAGATTTAAGGAGAGGTTGGAGTTGGAATCATAGTGACAACACAATTACACATCATAAAAATGAATAAAAAAAAGATGTACTTTCAGATGAATCTCAAAAGAGTCATGACTTACCCAAATAAACTAATCAGGTCACGCAGGCAGCATCAGTGGACCAACACCAAACCAAGCGCAGATCCCCAGGCAAATCCCAATTGAAATCAAGACAGAATGTCAGGCATGTACAGCAAAACTCCAATATTTACATCTTATTTCTATGTAAACTAATCAATCTTAAAGGAATAATAACAATTCACAAGTTGTGTTGAAAGTTGAAACCCAGGGGCCCTTTTTGAAAAGTAACAATTAATAAGTAACATGCATGCGTGTCGTTTAATTTTCTTTGAAAAGGCCATGTAATAAAGTAACCGTTACAGTTTTTTATTTTCCTTCAGTAGTGTTTAAAAAAGGACAAAATATTTGTATTTGATTAGAATTAGTATAATTAGAAAAAAAAAAGATACATTACTTAATTAGAAAAACATATTGGAACTAATTAAATGAGATATAAATTAAGGAAATTCTAAGGTGATGCTATTGCTAAGATATTTGATTTAATTAAAATGGGGTAGAAAGAATAATATGTTTTCTATTAATTGTGTCGTTTACCAGTGTCAGATGCAACAACATCAGCACTGATTGTCACAATAAACCCTATTTAATGCTGAGGTTGTTTCTGGATTGTAGTTGGAGACTGTATAGTGAGAGCTAGTTAAATGCCATGTTGAGAAAAAAATAAACTGTTTTCAATTGTGCAAATGGTGTGGCCATGCATAGCACAAAAAGTGTGAACAATTTGTTCAAAGGAGAAAAATGCATGAAATTGGTGGGTATAAGCTGGTAATTATCTGTTTCACATCTTGACAAAGTGGAAAACAGATAATAATTGCAAATTCATTAATACAATAAGAAAACTCCAAATGAGCAATAAACATTTCTTAGAAACAATCAATTTACAAAACAAAATTATTAAAACAACCAACATTTGATACTGACCACGAAAAAATTATATTTAAAAACAAAAACTTTGAGAAGATTTGGATTCCCGGTTTATACCAAAAATAAGAGAAAACAAAAGAATTGAATCCAAAAGAAAGGACACAAAAAAAAAAATTAGTTTAATCAAGTACCTTGTTTTCCTTTCTTGCTTTGTAGAGGATTCCAACAGTTCTTATCCCATAGATGAGCTTCATACCTCCCTGTCCATCTATGCCTGATTGCATGCAATGCATATTCAACAAAAATCAATCTCAAATTTAGAAAATTACTCCAACTTAGAAATTTTTTATTTTCAAGCTTGTTTTGTGATGAAATTACCTTGTGACTCCTCTATAGATAGAGCTCCTCTTTGCATTGCCATTAGGAGAGAGGGTTTTGGCTGGGTTTTGGGTTCTCTTGGCACGCTTAGACTTGGGTTTGTTCTCCTTTTCACATGCATTGTAAGAGGAGTTAGAGGAGGTGGAGGCAGAAGGAGAGAGAGGGGGGTTTGGGCATGGCCTCTTCATTTGGTATACAGAGAAATATTATTATGGGTTTTTGGTTGAGACTTGAATTGGGTACAAGAGAAGGTAATGTCTCTCTTTTGTTACCTCTTTTGGTTTGGTAATGCTGAGATTGTGGGGTATTAAAAGGGTCGTAGTTATACACTGGATGTTATGTGGCAAATGAAAAAAAATGCGTGTGCACATATTATTATATTTATATATATGAAGTATTAGAAAAAGGTTATAATTATGTGGAATTTTAAAATCTAATAAAATCTAGTAAATTTAAAACAAAGTAACCATTGTCTATACAATTTTCATGGAGATTCACAATAAAATATTGTGTTTTTGAGAAAACAAAATTTAATTTTTGAAAATGCAAACCTCTAAATAAATTTATCCCACTACTTTATTATATTTGAAGAAAAGTTTTGCACTTTTAACTAAAGTCGTACCAAAAAGTAGAACTAGTGTGTTCTTTAGCTTACCATGAGTCCATGATCCTTTGTGAACTTAACTCAAAAAATTTATTGATTGGTTTCAAACAACTTATCCAAATCTGTGAAACCGATATACTTCACGAGTGATGCGTTTACATGTCAAATTAATAAAATTTTGAATTAATTTAGCATAAAATCAAGCGGTAAAAAAATGATGAAAAATGAATGCATTAAAATTAATTAATTATAAGTCATATTTTTTTATCGTTTAACTTTATACTAAATTAGTTTGAAAATTTATAAATTTGACATGTGAGTGCATCACTCGTGAAGTATATCGGTTTTAATAGTTTGGATGAGTTATTTGAAGTTAATCTGATAGATTTTTGAGTTAAGTTCACAAAGAAACTTGATGAGATTAAAAACACTCTAATTTTACTCTGAATGTAAATAGAAGCAATCCTTGAGAATATTATCAACAGTTTATCATTCGAGTTTTGACATTCTTTTATTCTTTTTTTAGTTCATGTCACGGATGAATAATTAAATCAATCTTTAAAGTTTACGCAGCAGTTAATTTTTAAATAAGAATCCACAACTACAGTCCAATTTGTACGTACTTTTAGAAGTTACAAAAAAAAAATGCCTTGACATATTACATTCGTTCTCAGAATCCTCCACTTAAAAGAATTAACTAATTTATTAGAAATTAACCATGTATTAATGATAATATATATTTTGACAACTTGCGGCTTCTTTAAAATATTTTACATGGATGGTATTGTGCAAGCTTCTTTATTCATATATTATAATGAAATAGATTGTGACTTGTACATAAAAGACTCGTCATTAGAGTACCAAGTCACTATATATATTTTTTATTTTCTCCAATTGCTTTATAGTATTAATAACATAAAAATAGAATTCTATCTTTATAATTAGAGGGCCAAAATCTAATTGAAAAAAAACATTAAATATTTATACTAACCTATTATCACTATCTCATTAAACATTTATGTTTGTCATTTTTTATGCTTCTCTCTTTGACCAAAATTCTTGCAAAATTATTTCTATATTAAAAGTTCCCACATATAAGTTCACATGTACCACACATGGGAATCAATACAATTCTAACAACAGAGAATCCTGAGACCCAAGAGGTGGTGGCAGTTATTAATAGCTTGGTGAAAGTGGTCAGATGAATCCAAATTAATTGCTACGTGGCAAAGCCCGTCTGTGAAAAAAGTGCCAGTTACCTCATAACGCTCAGCAGATTTGGCTTTTTCCACTCAAAAGTTGCCATTATTTTCCTACTTATTTTATTTTTTAGGTATTGAACTTTGCTTCTAGCATACTGCCGACATTTTTATTAATATTTAAAGTTAATTAGAAATTAATATTTATGCCAAGAATTATGGAGTTTCGCCAGAAATGTCTAAACCGGTCATTTTATGGCCGGTTTCCTCTCCCCAGAAGCCGGCCATAAAATGGCCGGCTTTCTCTTCTTCTTTTTTTAACACAATGTATTTTCTTCTTGTATTTTATTTTGTTATTGTATTGTAATATTATGTTGTTATTGTATTGTAATATTATTTTGTTATTGTATTGTAATATTATTTTTACACAAACTAATTTCTTCTTGTATATTGTTATTGTAATTTTGTTATTGTTATTGTATTGTAATATTATTTTGTTATTGTATTATAATATTATTTTTACACAAACTAATTTCTTCTTGTATATTGTTATTGTAATTTTGTTATTGTTATTGTATTGTAATATTATTTTGTTATTGTATTGTAATATAATTTTTAAACAAACTATTTTCGAGATGTGCCAATTGGTGTGCCTTTAATTTTTGAAGTACTTATTTTGCCGTTTAAAGCACTTATTCAATTTTTTTAAATATATTTTTGTTTATTTTTTATGTTGTAATATTTTCTGTTCAGCATTATCATGACAATTTACTTTATCTGAAAAATATAAAAATAGTACCATAAAAGCACACATACAAAAGAACCGAAATATAGGATAATCCAAATATCAAACATAAATAGTATATCAAATATAAATAGTACAAAACTAGCGAAATACTACTAAATCAGAGAGGGGGACCATCGCTGAGGCGGTACTCCGGCGTTCGCCCAGCGCTCGTGCGGCCAGGCTCTGTCTCTCTTGGTCTCCACACCAGCATCAGCGTAGCTGCGTATCAGCTCGGCGGTATCCCAAATGGCATCACCCGGAGAGACTGTCGAGACTGACGGAGGTGTACCGAAGATAGATGCTGCGAACTCAGTCCCAAAGGCAGGCTGAATATGAGACCCGCTATCACTAGCCTCTCCATCATGCGGCATCTCTGCGCCATATCGGGGTACTGGCGGTGCCGACATGAAACCCTCCTTGTATACCCCGAACTCATGGAGACTGCACGAGAGGGACTCGAGATCCGTAGTATCGGGCTCCTCAGGCAGTGGCTGTGGCGGCATCTCGACCAGACCCTGCAATCATACACATAATTTAGTAAATTTGATCTGAATGAAGAAATTTGTACAAACCTGACAGCTACTGAAGTATGACATACCTGAGTCTGAACCGGACATCCATGCTCGTCGTAGAATGCCGACCACCCAGCGTTGGACAATACCCAACGATGGTAGTCCCACTCTGGATGCTAATCGGGGGAACATGGCATCTGAGACAACCTAACGGGGCCCTATTCGGGCTCGGTCGGATCTATCTCACACCAGTTGATGTTCTCTCCGGCGTCTTGCAGCATCGTGATGATCTTCCCACCGTGCCCGGCATCCTCAACCCAATTCGCATTCTTCTTGAGGATGCGGTACCCAAGATGTCTCCAGTTCTTCTTCTCCAGCATGGCGATCCCATGCTTGCACTCCTTGATCGAGTACAGAAGCTGGAAAAAAAAATTGTCAGATCAAACCTTGATGAACTATTCAGTTAGGGGAAAACTATGTAGTTTTAGGTGCATACCTGGCAAGCCAATGTGATGCCGTTTGGATGGTACCCATCATCGATTTTGACCCTGTCGCGGAGATGGGCACCGTAATAGCCCTGTAGATAGACACTGGCCATGCAGATTTGCGTGTACCAAACATTGTACCTCAACTGGGGATGTCCCTGGGTCTGAAAGATGACATATGGCTCATGATAGAAGTCCAGATACTGGAGATCCTCCGCCTTACTGTAGTAATCTGAAAGATGGGTGCTCCAGTCCCAGTCCGTTCGCCCTTTGTGGCTCATCCTGTAAGGAACATGTTAGTTGCAATACAAAGCTATCAAGTAATATGAGGTAGTTGATAATAGGATACGACTTACTTGTGCAGGTCTATGAACGTAGACCTCGGCAAAGATAGGTCTGCGGGAATGAACAGCCCTAGTCCAAACTGACGGAGTACCCGATCTGGGTAGTAATGCTCCACTATCCAGAAGTGTACGAGTGCTCCTGCAGACACATCCCGGCAAGAGCTCCTCCGCGTACATCTGATCGTACGGCCTCCACTCAACAAGATCGGCAGGCAAACTCTGCAGCTCTGAACGGACTGGCCTGATCCTAATGGTACTATCGTGGGTCCGATCTGAGTAGTGGTGATAACCGTGCCACTTCTTCCCGTATGCCAGGCATGTCCAAGTATCGGGCTCTCCCCAGACCGGAGACTCATTCTGGATAGGCTGGCCCACCGATAGCCGTGATCACGACCAGTGCTGAAGCAGGAGTACCGACCCGTACATCTGCTTCGCCTTCTTCTGCATTTTCAAGAACGTTAGCCGTCAGGGTATTTGGATGGATTGATTGATTAAATAATTTAGTAAGAAAAGAGTTAGAGACTTACCTCACTACCACGGCACAGGTGGGAGTATATGTTCGCAGCAAAGTGCAACGCAAGTTTCGGTACGCTTGAGAGCGTACCTTTTAAAACCACGTTAACACTCCACGAGTAAGGGATGCAAGTGCACAACCCCTATCGTGTAGTATATTCGGGTATCGATCCACAGGAACGGTTAATTGCGAGATTAGATTCTATCGAACTCAATCAAAAACTAGAAGTGAAAAAGGTTTGGTTCGGTGTTTAATTTCCTAAAGGGTCAGATCAAACAATTCAAGTAGATGTAATAAAATGATTGGAAGAAATGTAAATTGTGTTTTGATTATGGATAAAAGGCGTTTCCAGGGTTTCAGACTTCATCTCTGATCTGTCTCTAGTGGTACGGCCCGTACCAAGTTGGTACGGCTAGGCCGTACCTCACTTGGTAAGGCAAGGCCGTACCACCCTGGTAAGACCCGTACTGGCTTCCCAGAACAGAGCTTACCAGTTCGAGTGAATGCATTTCCTTGCTGGTACCTTGTGCTAAACTCTTTAGAAAGGTTCAATTGACCATACCTAAGGTTCCTAACCCTCAACCGTCGTTTGTTAGATCAAGATCTAGGTTGGAATGCAATTGATTGCCTTTTAGGGTTTCTACACCTCAACTCTCGTGTGTTGGTACAGATCTACCCTAGCTGGTTGATTGGAGGTCTAAGGCACCCTCTAATCTGTCGATTAGAGGAGAATTCAACCTCTCGGCTTCAATTCGAACTATTCTACCCTAAGCATTTGATTTGGATGAGAGATTGAGATGATCACATGACCTTGATAGGTTCGATCTAAACCTAGAGGCACATCATACAACAATCACAGCAAGCAAAGCAAAAGATATCAAAGTAAATCACAATCAATCAAACTAAAGAGTTCGTACAAGATACAAGTCAAAGAAAGTCAAAACAAATCAAGAATCAATCTCTAACCCTAGAAACTAAAAGAACTACTCACAGCACATAATCTGATATAAAAATACAATAAGAGGGATAGAGATAGCCATGGATCGAAGGGATCGAAAGGAGGAAGCTAGATCCGTCGAGTTTCGCCTCTTCCTCTTCCTTCCTTCTTGCTCTCAGCTCCTTAGCTCTCTTTCTCTCTCTTACTGTGCTCTCAAATGGATCTGGAATGGAATAGATCTCGAAATTGGAGAGTTCCCCGCTTTAAATAGCCTCTGCCAAAATTTGAATCTGTCAGGCCGCCTTTATGTACGGCCCGTACCAATTTGGTACGGCCTGGCCGTACCAGGCGTGAAGAGCTGAAAATCGGCTAAGTCTGGTAAGACCCGTACCAAGCCTGGTAAGGGTCGTACCTCATCATCTGAATCGCCGTTTCTTCGTGTGTTTTGCTCCAAACCTGCAGAAAACAAACAAATACTCAGCAGTACCAAATTCTAAAGATATATCGATGAAATGCACATGATTCTGGTGAATTATGGCACGAATCTGGTACTAAAACAGGCCTAAAATAGACTAAATATGCGAGGTATCAGTATAGATAGGCTAGGACAGCCCCACCCCAGTTGTACGGCGACGGCTGCTCAAGGTCTCGCAGCAGCGGGAGATACATCATCGGCATCTGGTCACCACTGGAATCAGGAAACATGAGAGAACCAAAAAGGTTCAACACGTAGCCCTGTATATATCTGCAATACAAAACATATAAAAATTCTAATAGAAATAATTTATAGTAAAAGTAATAGAATCCTCATATTAGAAATTGATTAATAGAAACAATTTATAGTTTTTACCTCTGAATCTCCTCCTCGGTGGAATCTACCGTCAGACCCGCGCTGAAATGCTCTCGTAACTTTGTCATCTTCATATGGAATTTTGACTGTCCACGATCCCCAATGAAAAAGAGAGGATCAGCTCCCAACAACTCCTCGATATCACTGCTGAATCTGGTGCTGTCGGATACGCCGCCAACGGGTGTGCCAGGATAGACAAACCCCAAAGGGCACTCACATCCTGGAGAGTCACTGTCATCTCTCCGAATGGCATGTGAAATGTGTGCGTCTCGGGATGCCATCGCTCCATAATCAGAGTCAAAATAATGATGAATTACGTAGGGTTTTGGCTTAAGTTTTACATATTTTCTCACACTTATGTTTAATTTATTAGAGAAAAAGGCTACTGTCACCCTTCTTTATATTTTATTGCAGAAAACAGGTTTTGGGACTATTTTACATCAAATGGAGCAAGAATCGGGTCAATTGGATCAGCGACGCTTATTGACGAAGTCTCTGTTACAGTCCGTATTGCCTAATACGGACCAAGCCTAATAGAGACTAGGAGATAGTGTGATACGCATTAAAACCCTCAGCGACAAGGTCCCAATACGAACCGTATCACCTGATACGGACCGTAATCGAAGGCGCCTCTTGGGGATTAACTGCCGACAGCTGTATCCAGATCAGTTCCTTAGCCTCTACTCAACCTCCAGACGTCCCTCCACTCCTATATAAGGCCCCTGGGCAGAAGAAGAAGTTATCTTTGTAATTAGGGTTAGATTTTATTAAAGAGAGAAGAGAGGAGTGATTGTAACCATGCCGTTCCGCGGCTAAGTTCTTTTTCTTAGGGCTAGGCAGTAAACCTTGTTACTCTTGATGTTTTGATATATATATTTCTATTGATTATGATTTCTTGTTGTTTAATCGAAATGTTTTTGTAATTTACTATCTCTTCATCTAACTTTGATGATCTAGTTTAGTCTGTTAGGGTAGTGACAGTACTTTAATGGTAAGAGAAACTATTTGTATGAATTAGCCTCGTTGAGATCTATTAGGTTTATGTGAAGAAAACCTTAGCGGGAAACCATAAACCAGAACAACAAAACGCGAACCAAGTTCCATCATTTGCGTAAGAAAACTCGCAGTGATCTGTGTAGTAACTTGTGTATTTAAGAGATCAGTCATTTGCGTAAGATAACTCGCAATGTCCTATGTAGAATCTCGATGAAATATCTATCATTCTTGCGTAACATAACTCGCAGTGACCTATGTGGTGTCTTTCATAAAACAACAATAGGAAATCAGACCCGACAGGAATATATTATCAAAGCGGATTGAGTAGCAATGGTGTGCCAAAATCCTAGGAATTCTCATCTCTATCTTTATTTTAATTACTTTTAATTGCTTCCTAATTTACATTGATCACAACAACAACTCTCAATTTTTAGATTTCGTCTAGCCTTTCGAAAGATTGTGATTCGATCGCTCAAGACTCTGAACTAATATTCCCTGTGGATCGACCTCGAATATACTACTCGATAGGATTGTGCACTTGCAGTCCGAACCGATAGCATTTCCGAGTTTATTGTTCGCGCGAAAGCGCAACGCAAGTTTCGGTACGCTTGAGGGCGTACCTTTTAAAACCGCGTTTACACTTCACGAGTAAGGGTTGCAAGTGCACAACCCCTATCGAGTAGTATAATCGGGTATCGATCCACAGGGACGGGGAATTACTCGGTTAGAATCTACCAAACTCAATTAAAAACTAGAAGTGAGAAGGTTTTGGTTTGGTATTTAAGTTCCTAAAAAGGTCAATTCAAGTAATTCAAACAATGTAATAAAATGCTAGAAGAAATGTAAATTGTGTTTTGATTATGGATAAAAGGCGTTTCCAGGATTTTAGATTTCATCTGTGATCTGCCTCTAGTGGTACGGCCCGTACCAAGTTGGTACGGCTAGGCCGTACTCCACTTGGTAAGGCAAGGCCGCACCACTCTGGTAAGACCCGTACTGGCTTGCCAGAACAGAGCTTACAAGTTCGAGTTGATGCATTCCTTGCTGGTACCTCGTGCTAAACTCTTTAGAAAGGTTCAATTGACCATACCTAAGGTTCCTAAGCCTCAACCGTCGTGTGTTGGATCAAGATCTAGGTTGGAATGCAATTGATTGCCTTTTAGGGATTTCTACACCTCAATTCTCATGTGTTGGTACAGATCTACCCTAGCTGGTTGATTGGAGACCTAAGGCACCCTCTAATCTGTCGATTAGAGGAGAATTCAACCTCTCGGCTTCAATTCGAACAAGTCTACCCTAAACAATTGATTTGGTTGAGAGATTGAGATGATCACATGACCTTGATAGGTTCGATCTAAACCTAGAGATTCATCATACACAATCACAACAATCAAAGCAAGAGATGGCAAAGAAAATCACAATCAATCAATCAAAAGAGTTCATACAAGATACAAGTCAAAGAAAGTCAAAACAAATCAAGAATCCATCTCTAAACCCTAGAAACTAAAATAACTACTCACAGCACATGATCTGATCTAAAAATACAATAAGAGTGATAGAGATAGCCATGGATCGAAGGGATCGAGAGGAGGAAGCTTGATCCGTCGAGTTTCGCCTCTTTCCTCTTCTTTCCTTCTTGCTCCTAGCTCCTTAGCTCTCTTTCTCTCTCTTACTGTGCTCTCAAATAGATCTGGAATGGAATCCTCCCAAAATTGGAGAGCTCCCCGCCTTAAATAGCCTCTGCCAAGATTTGAATCTGTCAGGCCGCCTTTAGGTACGGCCCGTACCAAAGTGGTACGGCCTGGCCGTACCAGGCGTGATGAGCTGAAATCGGCTAAGTCCGGTGAGACTGTAGATCTTCTCGCTAGCTTTCCAAAAAGTGGTCATACGCTCAAAACGGAGTTACGAGTCAAAAGTTATGACTGTTTTAAGTTCGGTGCTGAAATTTCTGGATCTGATGCGACCCGCGTGAGATCTGACGCAGGTCGCGTGGGGGAAGTCAGAACTCTGCCTGCTTTGCTTGTTTTCGCCTATTTCCTGCAAATCAACCACAAAACTGCAGCAGTACCATATTATATTGATTTTCAATGTAAACTATGCAATTTAGTGGTCGAAAACATAAGGTCTGGTCTGAAAATAGGTCGAAATAATAGATGAAATATGGACATATCATTTATAAATATTAAAAGAAACATCGCTCTCTTTTGAGTGATCACTCCACCAGTTCTGTGATGAGAGATGCATTGATGATGTTTCTCTCCGCCCGCACGATGTCCACAACCTGGTAGAGACCCAGGTTGATGAGGTACTGGTCCATCACCTCGTAGTACCGCATGTGAACGCACCGCAACTTAACGTCTAAAAGAAATGTGTCATGCGTTCAAAAAAGTAGTCGACACGGTGTTACCATAACAAAATTTAAAGAAAACCTAAAAAAAGATATGCTTGGTGTTGCTGGTACTTATCGGCTTGTCCACTACTGGACGACGGGTAGACCGTGCTCTACGCATCTTGATGTCAAAAATAACATAAAATAGGCCAATTGCGATTAAAACATGCTAAAACAGGCTCCAATAACCTAATTTCGGTAAAATATGCTAAAAATGACCAAAATAGGCTTAATTCTGCTTAAACATGCTAAAATAGGTCAATTGCGGTTACAATAACCTAAAATATGTTAAAACAGGCTCCAATAACCTAATTTCGGTAAAATATGCTAAAAACGACCAAAATAGGCTTAATTCTACTTAAACATGCTAAAATAGGTCAATTGCGGTTACAATAGGCTACAATAACCTAATTTCGGTAAAATATGCTAAAAACGACCAAAATAGGCTTAATTCTGCTTAAACATGCTAAAATAGGTCCAATTACGCCTAAAATAACCTAATTGCGGTTAAAATAACCTTAAATATGCTACAATAGCCTAATTTCGGTGAAATATGCTCAAATGGTCTAATTTGCTTAATTATGCTAAATTCGGCTAAATTACGCTTAATTAGCCTAATTATGTTAAAAAATGCCAAAATATCCTAAAATATGGTCAACTGTGCTAATTACACTAAATTATAACAAATTATCCTAAACCCTAAACCCTAAATCCTAAATTAAATAAAATAAAATTTAAATTAGATAAAAAAAATTACCTTAAAGAAGAGAGGAAATTCAGTTGAGAGATGAGTAAGTTGTGAGGAGGAGAGAGAAAAAAGAGGAAGCCGGCCATTTTATGGTCGGCTTCTGAGGAGAGGGAACCGGCCATAAAATGACCGGCTTGGGCATTTTTGGCGAACCCCAGAATTCTGGGCATAAATATTAATTTCTAATTAACTTTGGATATTAGTAAAAATGTGGGCATAATGTGGGTGTGGGTGTTGAAGATTGATCTCAGGATCATCATCATCGACTATTGATCTAAGATCCAAGGGTTTAGAAGAAACACTAAAAATAGAAAGAAATAAAACGGTAACGTGTATCGTCGTTACCATAAATAGAAAAATAGTACAAACGGCTATATTGTGCCTTTGTAAT
The DNA here is from genome assembly GCA_011114355.1 of Carex littledalei. Lineage (NCBI taxonomy): Eukaryota > Viridiplantae > Streptophyta > Magnoliopsida > Poales > Cyperaceae > Carex > Carex littledalei. The sequence goes on along the minus strand of CM022095.1, from coordinate 4,273,259 downwards.
TATAAATAGGAGTTTTGTAATAAGAGAAAAATGAATCAAATACACAATTTCAATCCCCTCATACTCCTTGTTACTCTCTATTAAATTTATCATGATATCAAAGCAATAGATTCGAAACTTCCCCACAAGTGCCTTTCAAACTAGCAAAGCTAGTCGGTACCAGCAAAAATACCAGAAAAACACAAACAACAACAAGCATCAACAAGATGTCATTAGAATGACAGCTACCAACGGAAGCTACTAACTCTTCTAAAATCACCAATGTTCTGCTCAATGACAGAAATTATCTGTCATGGTCACGATCAGCGAAACGAGCTCTCAGCGGCAGAGAATTACTAGAATTCATCACAGGGTAGATAAAAAAACCCGAACCAGCAAAGCCAGTAGAGGCAACTGACTTAGAAACAAAAGTAATGAGACAGTGGCAATCCAAGAATGATCGAGTCATGACTTGGCTCATGGGATCAATGGAACCCGCTGTCACGGATTTGTTTATGACAACCGAAACAGCCAAGGAACTGTGGGATGCAGTTCAAGCACATTTTGGCCAACAAAACAACTTCTCACATGTCTATCATTTGAAACAAGAGATCCAAAAAATACAGCAAGTAACAATGAGCAACACTGAATATATCGGTGCTCTAAAAAAGAAAAAAGATGAACTTTGGTGTTACCGACCTCTAACAATAGACCCGTAAATAATTCAAAAAAGAATTGAAGAAGATGATATTTTCGATTACCTTTCGGGGTTAAACCCCAGTTACGAAGCGTAAGGTCACAGCTCTTGCTCACAACCGTTGTACCCTCTTATGCCTCAATCACTAAATGATTCAACAAGAAGAAAGCCACAGACTGGCCATGGGTGGTCCACAAGCCAGCAATGGCGAGGGACATGAGACCCATGGCTTTGCCGTGAAAAACCCGAGCTTCTCCCAAAACCCTAGATCTCAAAACCGCCCAAAATCAACCGAGAGATATACACATTGCAAGAAAGAGGGTCACAACCAAGACCGGTGCTGGTTTCTCTACCCACATCTCAAACCGAAAAAATTTAAAATGGCAAAGAAGGGAGAGGCTAGAGGCGGCAACAGAGAGGAAAAGAGGCAAAGGTGGGAGAAAGAGGGAGAAATGAAGGGTTTCTCTGTTTCAACGGGTCCGACTTTTGGCTTAACAGGTCCGAACCAGGGAGGCTTAGCGGGTCCGCCAGTTAGCTTAACGGGTTTGAACCAGGAAGTTGGATCTGGGTTTATAGCAGGGCCGATTCAACCATATGCATTTAACACAAATAAAAAAGGTGCTGGCGGGTCAGAGAATGGATCTAGCGGGTCAGAGGATCAATTGACACTATCACTCCAGCAGCTATGTATGTTGCTTGGTAAAAATGCTCCAACATGTGGTATTGCTTCTAACTAAAAAAAATCTAATTTATTTGATCAAATTATTTTAGATAGCGGTGCCACGAACCATATGTTTGGAAATAAACAACTTTTATCAAATCTAAATTCAACCAATAATAATCAATATGTGATTGTTGCAAATGGTATGAAAGCGTATATAAATGGGGTAGGAGAAATTAATCTATATAAAAGACAAATTAAAAACGTCCTACATTTAGATACATTTTCCATAAACTTAATTTCTATAAACAAATTAACACAAGAATTAAATTGTAATGCAATTTTCTCTTGTGAAAATGTCATATTTCAGGACCGAAAAATCGGCGAGAAGATTGGTGAAGAATTCTTGAAAATGGACACTATCTTTTGCAATCAAAACAATTACTTTGTGCTTCTGCAAGATCCATTAATTTTGATTTATGGCATAAGAGACTTGGGCATCCATCCGACAAGATTTTGCATAGTGTTCTAGAATTTAAAATTTAAAATTGTATTAATTGTGAAACATGTAAGTTGGCAAAACAAACAAAACTTCATTTTTCCCTTTCCACTAGCAAAAGTGAAGCTATGTTTGATTTGATTCACTCCGATGTATGGGGATCGGCTCCAATTATTTCGTATAATGGATTCAAATATTTTGTTATATTTATTGATGATTTTTCTAGAACCACTTAGTTATATTTACTTCAATCCAAGGATGAAGTGTTTAATTGTTTTAAGGAATTTCTATGTCTTATTGAAAATTAATTTAATGCTAAACTTAAAATTTTTAGGTCGGATAATGGAACGGAATTTATAAACAAAAATTTCTCAACATTATTTAAAGAAAAATGAATTATACATCAAACAACTTGCATAAATACTCCCGAACAAAACGGAGTATCGGAAAGAAAAAATAGACACTTATTAGAAGTGACACGTTCGTTATTATTTCAAAATAACGTTCTAAAAATGTATCGGTCGGATGCCACACATCTAATTAATATATTGCCAAGTTTAGTTTTAAAAAACAAAAGTCCATTAGAAATCCTTTATTAAGAAAAAATTACATATGATCATATAAAAGTATTTGGATGCACAAGTTTTGTGCATATTAAAAGAAAAGATAAACTTGACTTTGTATCTCAAAAAACTATTTTTAAGATATTCACATTACAAAAAGGATTATAAATGTTATGATCCAATTAATAAAAAATTGTTCGTCTCTAGGAATGTCATATTTTGGGAGGATGAACCTTATTTCAAAGAAAAAGAAAAAATTATCCAAATATGTACAAATGACCAATTTAATATGGTAGTACCTTACATTGGTGTAGGGGTGAGTAAATTGCTCATAACTCGTAACTCGCTCATTACTCGCTCGCTAAATGCTCATTAACAACTCGCTCATTATCAACTCGCTATAACTCGCTTATTAACTTAATGAGCCGAGCATTAGCATACCTCAACTCGCTCATAACTCGCTCATTAATAACTGAGTTACATAAATCCTGCCACGTCTAATCCACTTCTCTAATATCTGTTAGTATATCCAGAAAAATAATATTCAGAATTTGCAAATTTTCCTAAAACAAGCAGAATTACAATTCACATTCAATACACTATTCTTTAATTTTCTTTGGTTTCGGGCTATACTCATCAATACACTAGTCTCAAAATATAACCCAAAATTTGATAACAAAAAATTTGATCATTAATACACCGTTCTGAATTTGTACATTTCTGAATTCTACATTTTTATTATTATTTTGATAATGCAAATTTGTAAGTATGTGACAAGGAGATAGCTTTGAGTATGTGACATGTAGGGCCGTGAGAACGACAAAAAGATAGTTGTTTCATTTTGTTAAATTTGCTTATGGACAATTTTTTGTTAAATTATGTACTGTTTTATTAGGTTGGATTATGACAATTTGTTAAATTCTATAAATGAAAATTAGTTTTTAAATGATGTATTTTAAACAACTCGGCAACTCGCTCATTATCAACATGCTCATTAACAACTCGCTCACTAAACTAATGAGCCGAGCATGAGCATTCCCCAACTCGCTCATGCTCGCTCATTAATCACCCCTACATAGGTGACCAATACTTTGAATCAACTCATAATCATGAAGTTGAAACAAATACTCATGAAGAAATTCATGAAATCAACAATAATACAAGTGAAAGTGAGATTGAGATGGAAGATGACCAAGTGGTTAGAATGTCACATAGGGTACCACAACCATCCACTAGACTTAGATATTATGTAACATATACGATACAATATTCAATAGAGAAATTCGTCTCATATGACAAAATTTCACCCGAATACCATGCATTTCTCACTTGTGTTGAAAATCCAATTTGGTGTAAAGCCATGAAGGAAGAACTAGATACCTTAGAAAAAAATAAAACTTAGAAAATTGTTTTGTTACCAAAAAAACGAAAAACCCGTTGGTTGTAAATGGGTATATAAAACCAAGTATAAAAGTGATGGCACAATAGAACGGTATAAGGTAAGACTAGTAGCAAAATGATTTACTCAAACCTATGGTATTGGTTATAACGAGACTTTTGCACCGGTTGCTAAAATAAATACCGTTAGAATTTTATTCTCCATTGCGGTAAACAATGGTTGAAACCTTTACCAAATGAATGTTAAAAATGTTTTCCTTCAAGGAACACTTGAAGAGGAAGTGTATATGACATTACCACCCGGTCATAAATTGGAAACTGACTCTAACATGGTTTGTAGGCTAAATAAATCAATCTACGAGTTGAAGCAATCTCAACGGGCATGGTATGGCAAACTTAGCTCTTATTTAATTTCTTGTGGTTTTAAAATTAGTAGTGCCGACCATTTCTTGTTTACAAACCATAATGGAAATAACACCACCCTAATCTTGGTATATGTAGATGATATCATAATCACAGGAAATAAATTAGAAGAAATTCAAAAATTCAAAATACAATTAAAAGATAAATTTGATATTAAAGATTTAGGGTACCTAAAATACTTTTGAGGAATAGAAGTAGCTTACTCAAAGAATGACCTTTTTATTTCACAAAGAAAATACACAATTGACTTGTTAAAAGAGACCGGTAAAATATGTTGTAAACCGATCTCAACACCAATAGACAACAAATGCAAATTAAATATTGAGGATGGTGAACCATTAGAAGATATAAACCAATTTCAAAGACTTGTTGGAAAATTAATATACCTAACGGTAATCCGTCCGGATATTTCTTTTTCTGTAAGCCAAATAAGTAAATTTATGCACTCACCTAGAACCCTTCACTTAAAAGCCGTGAATAAAATTTTAAGATACTTAAAAGGAAACCCCAGTAAAGGTATTTGGATGAAAAGCAACAATTCTAACAACATATGTGGCTATTCTGATGCAGACTGGGCCGGAAGTTTCAATAGAAAATCAACTACTGACTTTTGCACGTTTGTAGGCGGAAATTTAGTCACATGGAAAAGCAAGAAGCAAAATATCGTGGCAAGATCAAGCGCGGAAGCGGAGTATCGAGCCATGGCATCAACCGCGAGTGAACTAGTATGGCTCAAGCAATTACTCAAAGATATGGGTATCATGTATGATGAATCCATGAAGATGTATTGCGATAACAACTCGGCACGACACATTGCATCGAATCTCGTGTTTCATGAGCGAACTAAACACATAGAAGTCGATTGTCATTTCATTAGAGAAAATGTGCAAGCGAAAGAAATTGAGACACCCTTTGTTCGAAGTGAGGATCAATTAGTCGATATCTTCACTAAGGGACTAGATCTGAAATCATTCGAGAACATCACAAGCAAGCTAGGATTATTCGACATTTACAATCCTACCTTGAGGGAGAGTGTTGAAGATTGATCTCAGAATCATCATCATCGACCATTGATCTAAGATCCAAGGGTTTAGATTAAACACCAAAAATAAAAAGAAATAAAACAGTAACGTGTACCGTCTTTACCATAAATAGAAAAATAGTACAAACAACTATATTGTGCCATTGTAATTATAAATAGGAGTTTTGTAATAAGGGAAAAAATGAATCAAATACACAATTTCAATCCCCTCAGACTCCTTGTTACTCTCTATTAAATTTATCAGTGGGCACAGTGACAAATGAATTAGTCGGGTTCAGTTCAGCGAGGTCAAAAATTCGTGATTCGGAAATAATTCGGGCATAATTCGGGAATAATTCAGAATTATCCGAACCAAAGATCTCAGTCCTACAAGGGAGTAAAAAAAGAAAAAACAAAAAAAAGTTACGGGAAAAATTTGTGAATAATTCGTAAAATTCGGGAAAAATTCGTAAAATTCACGAATAATTCGGTCAAAGTTCGGTCAACTGAATAATTTGGCGTTCGGTTCGGCATCACCAAAAAAAAGAATTATTCGTGAATAATTCGCGAATCTTGTAACTATGAGTGTGGGTAGTGTCTTGCAAAAGTATTGTGTTGGGTTTGGTATGATCTAAAAATTAAGAATATTGTGTTGCAAAGGAGTGTAGTTTAGGTCCGATGGCAATCGGAAGTACATTTGAGTCTTGATGGATATTAGAGTCGTCTAATACGCTTTAAAGTTTGTGTGCACGAATTTTAAAGTGTATTAGATGGTTTTAAATTCAAATGGATTGGCACGACGTGTTTAAACATATTTTGTATTTTTGGAAATATTTCTCTAAATAATTAAAAATGCTAAGAAAAATGAAAAAATCCAAAAAATAAGGAACAAAACCAAATTTATTTTGGGCATTTTCATTTTGTTTCCTGAAAAAATTGCAATAGGGAACAGAGCCAAATTTTTTTCTTTCTAAAAAGTCAAGTTTCACAACGCTCAGCTGATTTGGTTTTTTTTTTTTCCACTTCAAAAGTTTGCCATTTTAACTATGCACGGGGCAAATAACTAATTCAAATAGAAATTTTGACAGGGAAATCAATAATCTCATTGGTAAATTAATTTTGTGCGTCTGCCCTATGTATGTAATAAATAGTTCATAATCGAATTAATATGACTGAAATAGATTATTATAATGTTCATGTGGGTATTATTTTTGTTTGTAAGACCCTTTGAAAATAATTCCTCTGTTGTAATATTAATGGGAACTGATTATTATATTATTTTTATCAAGGTTCTAAATAGCGTGTTATAGTGTCGTTATAGTATTTTCATATCATAAAAGCTATGGCGTTATCGGCGCTATAGCATGCTATAGCGACGCAATATGAGCATAACGCTATTTTTTTAGCCGTTCCGCTATAACGCGATAACCTTTAATTTTTATTCATGCCTATGCTGCACATCTATTAAATTCTAATTGGACTCCAATTTATTAATTAATATATTATTTTTCAATATGAAAGACTTCAAATTCGAAATATAATGCATGTTTTTGAAATGGATTTATGAATTTTGATTCTCATCTCTGGTCAATTGTACTTAAAGTCTGAATTTCGTCTGGTATATATATTAGAGAACTTCACATAAAATGAACATAAATAATTATATAAAATAACACCAAATGTTGATAGATCGTCTGACAGAGCCCACAGCTTAGAAACCAGAGAAAATTTCACATAACATAATTATTGACCTTAGCTATGGATGGATGCTACTTAGTTTAAGAAAATTCTCAAGTTATGATGAGGTGTTAATTAGTGTCATTTATCAAATAGGTGCTTGATTAATTCAAATTGAGATGTAATTACTTAGAACAAATTAGCAAAGAGACGTACAGATCAGCCAAAAATGAAATTAAACAGATGTACCCAATAATAGAAATAATCCACACAAAACTTTGTTGAAATTTGATTTGACAGACTTAAAAATATAATATGACATTAAACTATTTTGACCCAGGGAAGAAAGCTCAATGGTTTGTCCAATCAGAAGCAAAACTTTGTATGCATTCAAACTGAAAATATATTTATTTACTTGTACCTACTACAAGATTAAAATTTCATAGTATGATGAAATTAAACTAATAAATTAACTTTTTTTGTTGACTGACTTTCAAAATTATGAACTATTGCTTATGACATTATTTAATAAACCTTGTATTTGACAAATGAAGTACATAGTAGTAAATTAACTAAATCACTTTGAAGCAATTACGTTTAATAGTAGGGAAAAAAAGTTGATAAAATAATATTTAATAAAATATATTTTAATGGACACTGTTAGTAAGTGTAGCATGGATAAAAAGTATAAAGTGTAAGGAATTTTATGTTTTAATTTTACTTCATTTAGAAAGATGATTTAACTTTAATTCACCACATAAGCAACTTAAATATCACTTTCGTTTGATATGTCAAAATAATTTAAAATACTAAAATTATTGTTATCAGATGTACAAAAGAAAGTTGTGGATAATTGTGGAAGTGAAAAATCTAGAACAAACTACTGATAATAGATGAACTGTAAACCGGCCAACTGTTTGCCCCCTTTTAAAATATGTGGTGAAGTGTACCTGTCAGTATTTTTCATAAATAATAATAATAATAATAATAATAATAATAATAATAGTAATAGTAAAATAATAGTATTTTTTTCTTATACACACAATAGGAAGGTTGTTTCTTTACAAACTATTTGTTAGAGAATTATCTCCTTGTAGTCTTCTTAAAAATTGCAAAAAAAGTGCACCTGGAATTTCAAGTGAATGAATCAAAATATGACACTTCAGTGGATCAAGAATATCTCCCGGAAATTTTATTAATATTAAACAAATATAAAATTATTCTGCATCCAAATTTCGGAAAATTTGAAATCTGCCCAATCTAGAGAATAATACTCCGGATCCAGGCCGATCTCTTTCCGGAGAATAATTCTCCAGATTTGTGTTTTTTCTTTTCTTTTAATTAAAATAGAAAATATTATGAAATATTTATTTATTGTATTAAAATATTAGAAATATTTTTTTATATTTCTTTGAAAATAAATTGAATACTATATAATTGAATATATTAGAAAGACTGCGACAAATAATACTGATGTGCACTGTATGGATGATCTGGAGAAGTAGAAATGAGAAAGTGTTTACAGATAAAGATCAAAAAGTGCAGTCAGTGGTGCACAGGATATGTCAAGAGGCAGAGATGTGGATTGTGTGTGCTAGTAGGGGGAATGAAATTAGTAGGGTGAACAGGCCAATGCAGTTGGAGAATGATGGCTCAGTTTAGTAGAGGGGCCAAGAGATGTTGGATTTAGATGTTATCTTTTAATTTTTACTTTTGCTGTATCGATTGATAGCTGCTATCAATCTATCAAAAAAAACATTTTTCATCCCGGATTTTTTAAGGTCGTAAGAAAACTTAATATATTTTTTTGTGTGTTACTGGAAAAAATAAAAATATTTTGGATCTGAGTTATTGATCTCGGTTCAAAAGTCACTATTGAGTAAATAAAGAAAATATCTGGTCTTTCTAGTACATTCAAATTATAAAATACTGCATCTATTTTGAAAAAAAAATTGATATCAAAACATTTTGTCTAACAAATGTCAGATTAATTTTTTTTTTTTAAATAGATGAAGTATCTTACAATTTGAATTTACTAAAAAAGACTACAATATATTTTGAGTGAGGCTGTGGTGCTATGCATAGCACGGATTGAGTCTGTGCTACGGCTCAAAATTTGACTTTTCAAAATCCTAACGGTCGATCCGAACCGTTCAACATGATTATAAAATGAATAAGTACTTGCAAACCAAATTTTACATTTTTTCGAATTTTTTTACTATTTTTTCGAAAATCACTTGATCTGAACATTGTGGACCATCCAAAAACAGCCTATCTAAAAAAATAGTAAAAAAATTCGAAAAAATGTAAAATTTGGTTTGCAAGTACATATTCATTTTATAATCATGTTGAACGGTTCGGATCGACCGTTAGGATTTGAAAAGTCAAATTTTGAGCCGTAGCCTCACTCATATATTTTTATTTACTTAGAAGTGACTTTTGAACTGGGAACAATAACTCAGATCCAAAACATTTTTATTTTTTTCCAATAGCACACAAAGAAATATTTTAATTTTTCTTACAACCGTAAAAAATCCGGCCTGAAAAATGTTGATCCGGATTATTTGTCGCAGTCTTTCTAATAAATTCAGTTATATACTATTCTATCTATTTTCAAAGAAATATAAAAAATATTTCTAATATTTTAATACAAAAAATAAATAAATCATAATATTTTCTATTTTAATTAAAAAAAGAAAAAGCACAAATCCGGGGAATTAACTCCCGAAATCTAAATCCGGAAAATTATTCTCCGGATCCGCGTTAACCGAGGCGCCTCTGGATCCAGAGAAAAAATTTCCGAAAAGAAGGCCTGAATTTGGAGAATTATTCTCCGGATTTGGCAGATATCGAATTTTCCTGAATTTAAGTGCAGAATGTTAAATTTTATATTTTTTAATATTAATACAAATTTCGGAATATCTCCTGTATTTTTTTTTTGAAGAAATCCTGTACCTCTTATTAAAAGAAATCTTTCAGTACTTTTTGAATCAAGAAATATGCGACAATTTTTATAAAAGCTTTAGATTTAATTTTACATTTACAAATACATAAATGCACTCAGTGTTCATTAAGATAAGTTACCTTTAATGATTTTAGAATGCTAATATGTAAAAGGTGCTTAGTGCTTACAGTCTAACAAAGTAATTTTATGGTTTCTTCACCTCATTTCAACTAGGAAAGAAATTATTTTACAATATTACTATATATCTTCATATCATTTCAAGTAAAGTTGAATTAAATAATATTATAGGTTTGTTGTTGGATATATAGATAAAGTGTCAATTAAATTTCATACAATTTAAGTATTGTACGGTGGTGTCAAGAACAGTTAATTTTAAATCGATAAAAAAAATTCAAATGACTTAACAATAAAAATTGCTCCAAATCTCATTAATTTGATCTTATCGATATGATCAGGAGCAGAATTAGAAAATCTTGATTGGGGAGCTAAAATTTAAAATGAACAAATTGTGGTTGGTGGGAATTGAATCCCAAGTTCTCCATCATCACAAAAAAACTTTAACCACTAACTAGATTACAAGTAAACATGTTATATTTATGAGAGGGCTGAACTATATAAAATATTCTAAAATATTAAAATTGAATTAAATTTTAGTACACATCACTAAAATTTTAAAATCATAGAGGTGGCTTAAACTCTATGAATGGCTTTAAATCTGCCCCTCAATATGATATCTCATATAAATTATGAATATAATGTCAGATTTCGAACTTAAACTATTTTTTTTATTAATGTCAAGATTATCAAGAGAAATAATCATCAAGTAATAATGAGTCCGGCTACTATAACACTAGTGTCATTCCAAACTAAATAACACCACATCTTAAACCATTGGATCTACTTTAATATTCGTGCAAGACACTAGTGTCATTCCAGCGCTATCTTGTACACGAATATTAAAGTAGATCCAATGGTTTAAGATGTGGTGTTATTTAGTTTGGAATGACACTAGTGTTATAGTAGCCGGACTCAGTAATAATCCTTTCCACTTTGAACTATATATTTTTTTGGAGATCTTGACAAAGAAAAGTAAATAGTGAATACAACAATTTACAACACTATCTAATGCTAGATGTTTTCTTTTGATGTTTACACTTTTAACTAATTAAGAGGTTTGCCGTGATGACATAAAATATTCTAAAATTTCCTATCTTCCCCTCAAAACATCAAATTTTGCATAAAATACACTTTTGATGTTTACACTTTTTATTATGATGATCTTAGTTGATTAATTTAATTCATCGCAGAAATTTTAACCTCACTTCCCAAACTAGTAAATATCACAAAATCCATGCCCGTTCGATGCAATTTCCTTGATTAATCACAATACAGAAATTTTTTTTTTTTGTTTGAACAAAAAAGTTCAGTAATAGTCTTTGAAAAGGTTAGGAGGACTAAAGGTAATAGTATTTTATTGGTGAAATAAACAATTACTCTCAAAAGAAAGTACCTAAGAAAGATTGGTCGAAAGCTAGAAACTATATAGCATGCAATATTATTATTTACTTTTTAGCTGATGATTATTACTTAGATTAAAAAAAATCATGTATTTATTACCTTAATATAATAAACTAAAATGTAAGTATATTTTGATGCAAGAAAAAAAAACAGAGAAGGTACGGTGCTCTGCTTGGAAATTTTTTATCTATAGAAATTATTAAATACAGATGTACGGAAACAGAAAGAGTGTCTCGTTTCCAACAAATATAGAAAGATCTGACTCAATGAGTCAGATCCAAATTTATGGATCGGTCTCAATGGTCCAGATCCATCAATATATATATAGAGGTTGGCTAATATCAAAACATTTGTTCCTAGGCCGCGGAACAAACGTTTCGGTTTTTATATTTTCAAAATCCAAATAGTCGATCCAAACCGTTCAACATTCAATATGTATTAAAATGTGTTTGGAGACCAAATTTTACATTTTTTAGAATTTTTTTACTATTTATTAAGTTAATTTTAAAATCGCTGATTTCAATGATCCAGAAATTTTTCACTGTTTATTAAAATCAGTAGTTTTAAAAAGGACTTAATAAATAGTAAAAAAATTCAAAAAATGTAAAATTTTGTCTCCAAGTATATTATAATATAGATATCACATCTAACGGTTTGGATCGACCATTTGGACTTTGAAAATCGGAAACCAATTGGTTGCATCACCGCTCCGGAACAAACGTTTTGATATTAACTAACCTCTCTATATATATATTGATGGATCTGGACCATTGAGACCGATCCATAAATTGGAATCTGACTCATTGAGTCAGATCTTTCTATATTTGTTAGAAACGAGATACTATTTTTGTTTCCGTACATCTGTATTTAATAATTTCTATAGATAAAAAATTTCCGCTCTGCTTAGGTAAGAAATAAATCAACCTAACAGTCTCACTTTAGTCTTGAGCACTTGGTATTGGTAAGGTTCTGTTTTCAATAAGACCTTTTGAGCGAATCAATCAAGGCGCTGACTTCCTTAAAAGGGAAAGGAAGTATAAACAATCAACCTTAAAAGAAACATTTGCAGAAATAAATAAATTATAACAAAAAAGACAAAAAAGGTGGAGATGCGGGGGATCGAACCCCGTGCCTCTCGCATGCAAAGCGAGCGCTCTACCATTTGAGCTACATCCCCATTTTGTTAATAGCATGAAAATTAGCGTATTTAAAAATTTATAACTATGTTTCGGGGAAGAAATGAGAAAATTACAAAATTGAAAACATTGGTATTCCTTAGTTCATCAAACCTATTCGTGAACTCAACTCTAAAATCTATCATATTTTCTTTAAATGATGAATCTGAACCTTTGAAACTCGACTATCTTACGAGTGATGCATATACCTGCAAAATTTTAAGTTTTCGAATTAATTTAGTATTTAGTCAAGTGGTAAAAAAATATTTAAAAAATGAATGCATTAAAATTAATTTATAAACCTTCTAATTTTGACTGCTCGACTTAATACTAAATTAATTTGAAAACTTAAAATTTTTGCATGTAGACGCATCACTCGTAAGGTAGACGAGTTTCAACGGTTCAGATTCGTCATTTAAAGTCAATTCAATAATTTTTAGAGTTGAGTTCACGAAGAAATTTGATGAACTTAAGAACACCCTAGTTCTACTCAACATCAATATATCAATCTAATATTTTTTGGGATAAAATTTGTTCTTTTATATATTTATATTGAATTTTGATTTGTAGTTTACAAGTATAAGCTTGTCCTTTCTGGATGCTACACGCGTAAGATTGCTACTTCCAAATATGCTAACGAAAGGAGGCAAATTTACCTTACCCGGTCGATCTTTCATAAGTGTACCAAATTATCTATACCATTAAAGTTAGTAAAATAAGTAATGCTTCGAAAATATGTACAAGTAATTAATTATTTGTGTTTACTAATTAAGTGAGAACGTACGTTTCGTAATTTTTTAAAATGAAAAACTTAGGATTATACGGTAAAAATTGAAAATATTACAAAAAGAATTAGAATCGGCATTATGAAATTGGAATGAACCCGGTTTCTTTTTTCACTTCAGCATTTCAAATAAAAATATTAATTTTATAGCATCGAGTTGGAAACATCTCAAAATATAGCACGAACGCAACATGTGCTTGCGTTTCTACAATGAAAAAAACGCAAATCTGTGCTTGTGTTTTTCTTTTTACATAAAAAAAAACAGAGGTCGTATACATTTTGAATTTTCTATTATTTTGTTCTCATCTGACATATTTGTTCACTTTGTATGATTTTTATAAAGAAAGAAAAATATATGAGAGAAACACAACATTTGGTTGCGTTTTTCCTATGAGAAAAACACGAATACAGACTACATTGTGCTATATTCGAGATTTTCCAACTCTTCGTTGTGGATTTAATTTTTTTGTTGGAAATGTTAAAGAAAAAAAAATTGGAATGAACAACTCTAAAGAAAGAAACTGTTGTAAAATAAAGAAAAAGAATAATAAACAAGATATTGAGAATGTATAAAGATGGCTATCTCTTATTCATATGTTTTTCTTATTTATAATACAAACTTACAATCCTCTATTTATAGATAGAAAATGTAAATAACAAGCCATCTAATTTAATTCAATTGATAAATGAGGGAGATAAAACATACTTCTTTAATGAGAAGTTTTGATGCAATTAAATGAACATCCATAACTTAATATATTTATAACACTTCCCCTTGGATGTTCATTATTCATTATACGATATTAATATGATACTTCAGGATCAATATTAACACGGTACTTCAGGACCATGTACTGCCTCATTAAAAACCTTATCAAGAAAAACCCATTGGGATAAAAACTTGATTAAGGAAAAAAGAGTACAGTGCGTATAACGCTTCCCCTCATTTAGATATCATTGAATATTCTTCAATCGATGTAGACCTATCTTCTTTGTCAGTTGTTCAAAAACCTTTGTCGGCAAAGATTTTGTGAATAGGTCTGCCAAATTGTCTATTGATCGGACTTGGCAAACATTGATTACGCCTTCTTTTTGTAGATCATGTGTCGAAAAGAACTTTGGCGCAATATGTTTAGTCCGGTCTCCTTTGATATATCCTTCTTTGATTTGTGTAATGCATGCTGCATTATCTTCATGCAGCGGAGTAGGGTTTTCCTTGATGTTTTCAAGCCCGCATTCTTCTTGAATATTTTGAATCATTGACCGTAACCAAACGCATTCTCGACCCGCCTCATATAAGGCGACCAGCTCGGCATGATTTGATGATGTTGCCGTAAGAGTTTGTTTTGTTGATCGCCATGAAATTGCAGCTCCACAATAAGTGAATACATATCCTGTTTGGGATCGTGCTTTATGTGGATCTGATAAATATCCCGCATCTGCATATCCAATTAATTTGGATTTTGTATCCTTTTGATAATATAACCTCATATCTCTAGTTCCGCAGAGATATCGAAATATGTGTTTAATTCCATTCCAATGTCTTCTGGTTGGTTTGGAACTATACCTCGCTAACACATTTACTGCAAATGCGATATCGGGTCTTGTATTATTTGCAAGATATAATAATGCCCCGATTGCACTTAAGTATGGTACTTCAGGACCAACCACTTTTTCATTATTTTCTTGCGGGCGAAAAGGATCATTTTCTGCATTTAGCGATCGTACGACCATTGGTGTGCTCAAAGGATGAGCTTTATCCATATTGAATCTCTTTAGTACCTTTTCAACATAATTTGATTGATGGATAAATATTCCATTATTTAGATGCTCGATCTGCAGGCCGAGACAAAATTTAGTTACACCAAGGTCTTTCATTTCAAACTCATTTCTCAATAATTTTGCAGTATTCTCAATCTCTTCAGGAGATCCAATAATGTTTAAATCATCAACATACACTGCAATGATTGTAAAACCTAGATTTGATCTTTTAATGAAAACACACGGACTAATTATATTATTTTTATATCCTTCTTTTAGAAGGTACTCACTCAGTCGATTGTACCACATTCGACCTGATTGTTTTAGTCCGTATAAAGATCTTCTTAATTTTATAGAGTACATATCTCTAGGTTTTGACTTATATGCTTCAGGCATTTTCAATCCTTCGGGGATTTTCATGTATATGTCAGTGTCAAGTGAACCATATAAATATGCTGTTACGACATCCATAAGTTGCATTTTTAGATTTTCTGTGACTGTGAGACTTATTAGAAACCTGAGAGTTATCGCATCCACTACAGGTGAATACGTCTCTTCATAATCGACTCCAGGTATTTGTGTAAAGCCTTGCGCCACTAGCCTTGCTTTATATCTCACAATCTCATTTTTCTCATTTCTTTTTATAACAAATACCCATTTGTAACCTACAGGGTTAACATCTTTGGGTGTTTGGACTACAGGTCCAAATACTTGCCGTTTTTCTAATGAACTTAATTCAGCTTGTACGGCATCTTTCCATTTAGGCCAATCATTTCTATATCTACACTCTTCCAGAGTTTTTGGCACATTGTCTTCTTCATTTATAACATCGCTTGCTATAGCGAATGCAAAGATTTCATTAATATATGTTTCTTCTGGAACTTGATCAACCTCTTCTAGGGTTTTATCAACTTCTTCAGGAGTTTTACCATTAATCTCTTCTGGAATTTTATTTACTTCTTCAAGAGTTCTACTACCAATCTCTTCTGGGATTTTATTGACTTCTTCAGGAGTTTTACCATCAACCTCTTCTGGGGTTGGACCAACTGCTTTATTCTGTTCTTTCCTTTTACGTGGATTTACATCCTTAGAACCAAGTGGTCTTCCACGTTTTCTACGCACATTAGATTCATTAGATATTTTTGTAATGTCAATTCGAGCAGGTGCGTTTATAGCTGGAATATGCGATTTAGTAACTCTATTTGTATCTGTAAATGCATCAGGCAATTCATTTGCAATTCTTTGCAAATTTATAATCTTTTGAACTTCAAGTTCACATTGACCACTTCGGGGGTCAAGATAAGATAACGATGAATTCCAAGTTACTTGTTTATCCAGCTTTGTTTTTTCTTCCCCTAAGTTTGGGAATATTGATTCATTAAAATGACAATCAGCAAATCTTGCTGTAAAAACATCTCCTGTTAATGGTTCTAAATATTTAATAATAGAAGGAGAGTTAAAACCAATATAAATTCCCAACCTTCTTTGAGGTCCCATTTTTGTACGTTGTGGAGGAGAAATTGGAACATATACTGCACAACCAAATACCTTTAGATGGAACAAATTTGGTTCTCTTCCGGAGACCAATTGTAACGGGGAATACTTATGATCTGCAGTTGGCCTTAACCTAATTAGTGCAGCAGCATGTAATATGGCATGTCCCCATGCAGAAGACGGTAAACTAGATTTCATAAGTAAAGGTCTAGCAATTAATTGCAACCTTTTAATCAACGATTCTGCTAGACCGTTTTGTGTATGAACATGGGCCACTGGATGTTCTACCGTAATTCCAATAGACATGCAATAATCATTAAAAGTTTGAGAAGTAAACTCTCCTGCATTATCAAGCCGGATTCTTTTAATTTGATAATCCGGAAAATTAGCTCTCAATTGGATAATTTGTGCTAATAGTCTAGCAAACGCAACATTTCTTGTTGCTAACAAACTCACATGTGACCAGCGTGTTGATGCATCAATTAACACCATAAAACATCTAAATGGTCCACATGAAGGTGTAATAGGCCCACATATATCTCCTTGAATTCTTTCTAAAAATGAAGGAGCTTCAGGTCCAATTTTATTTGGAGATGGCCTAGTAATTAGTTTTCCAAGAGAGCATGCTTCGCATGTCAATTCTTTTGATAATAGGATCTTCAGGTCCTTTAGGGGATGCCCATTTGCACTTTCAATTATTCTCCTCATCATTATATTTCCTGGATGACCCAATCTGTCATGCCACAAAGTAAATAACTTTGGATCAACTAACTTCTGGTTAGTAACAACTAACTTCTGGTTAGTATCAACTAACTTCGGGTTAGTAACCATATTTGATTCTATTGTACTTACATAAGTACCATATAGTCCAGAGGACATTGCTTGCATCTTTTCTATTATAATTTTCTGGCCATTCTTAATAGATGTGATATGAAGATATTCACAATTTTTCTCATTCATAGTTTCAATATGAAAACCATTCTTTCGAATATCTTTAAAACTTAGTAGATATCTTCTGGATCTACTCGAATATAATGCATCATCTATTATCAATTTTGTTCCTTCAGGTAACAAAATACAAGCTCTTCCGGAGCCTTCAATTAAATTAGTTGTGCCAGATGTAGTGTGGATATTAGTCTCACCAAGATACAATTGTGAAAAGTATTTCTTTCCTTTCAATATGGTATTAGTTGTTCCACTGTCTACCAGACATAGATCTTCTTTACTATCATTGCGTTAGCCATTTTTCTTTAAATTAAAAGAATGCAAGAATAAATTAAAATAAACTACCTTTATTCATTTGTTTGCATCTAAAAATATAAAAGTAATCTAAACTTTTATTAAACATAAACATAAGCTTCTATATTATATTTTCTCTCTAAGTAATAATATATATATTTTTTTTTCATCCATATTCTGGAAGAAATCTGATACATCAAGATGTGTATCCATATGGCATTCATATTCGGGGTCATTTTCAGTAAAATTAGTTTTCACATTTTTTTTCCCTTTTTCTTAATTGAGGCTTGATAAAGCTCTACAAAATGCTTGGGCGTACGACAGGTACGCAATCAATGATTTGTCATCTCACATATGTAACAAACATCTTCAGGATGTTTTCCTTTCTCATTTTTCATTAATACGTATTTATAACAAAATACAACTTCAGGTTTATTAATACCATAACTTCGAGTTATGATAAATGAAAAAGGAGATAAATTCAAACTTTGTGAGATTTGTCATATGTACTGCAAAATAGATACGTATTAACTTCAGGTTATTAATGCCATAACTTCAGGTTGTATAATTTCATGTTATGAATGCCATAACTTCAGGTTATTAATATCATAACTTCAGGTTATGAAAAGGGAGATAAATAAATATAAATAAAAGAATATGTAAATTGCATAAATAAATAAATAAATTTAAATGTATTAATAACTTCAGGTTAATATTATATAACTTCAGGTTATAATAAATATTTATTTAATAACTTCTGGTTATTAAATTGCTTGCCTGCGCAATTGTAAAATTTAATTTGAAATAACTTCGGGTTATATTTTCATCCAATGACCTATAATAACTTCTGGTTATTATATTGATTTTATATGAAAGTTTCTAATAAAACTTCAGGTTTTAATTGGGAATAACTTCAGGTTATTATTCATCCAGTGGCCTATAATAACTGCTGGTTATTATATTAATTTTATATTAAAATTTCAAATAGAACTTCAGGTTCTAAACAATAATAATAACTTCAGGTTATTATTCTTTTATTCTCTTCGGGTAATAAGAACTTCAGATTCTTGATAAACTTTTATTTTTGATAATAACTTCAGGTTATTATTCTATCATTCACTTCAAGGAATAATTCTTATAAAAAATTTAAATGAAATTTAAATTAATAAAAGATATAATGATCAATAATATAAATTACTTACAGAATAACTTTGCAACTTCTTCCGAGCAATTCGTGCTGATAACGTTTTGTAAAATAAAACAAAAGAATAATAAACAAGATATTGAGAATGTATAAAGATGGCTATCTCTTATTCATATGTTTTTCTTGTATATAATACAAACTTACAATCCTCTATTTATAGATAGAAAATGTAAATAACAAGCCATCTAATTTAATTCAATTGATAAATGAGGGAGATAAAACATACTTCTTTAATGAGAAGTTTTGATGCAATTAAATGAACATCCATAACTTAATATATTTATAACAGAAACCAAATTTTCAAACTTAATCATTGGCGCTTTAAGTGAAACTAGGCTCAAATGGACTCTTGGCCCAGCCCATGTACACAAATCTCTTTAAATCCAAATCAATAATGCGGTTTATTTTCTCTTATCTCCCCAATAACAAGTTTGTACAAATAACAAATAATGATAATAAATTATAACTGAAAAAATAATTTGTAGTTCGTAGTTTGTTCGAGATTAATTAGATAATTTTTTTGTGATTAGTTCGTTCAATTTTATATCGGTCTGTCATGATCAAGTTTAACTTGATTCAGTTCAGTGTGTGCTAGCTTGACTTGTTCCTCAGCTCGTTGTAAGAAGAAGATGATGTTTTTTTCGAATCTTTTATTATCTCTTTTCGAATTCATTGAGAGGATGAAGTTTGTTGTAAGAAAAAAATGAATTTTTTTTTCTGACTTGTGATATATGTACGATTTACAGCATTGAACTGACAATTTTTTTTTTTGTCTATGCCCGGCTCACAGCACAAACGAACAAACTCAACTCAGGTTGTTCATCATTCAAATTTTTCCTAACTCTAGGCGACTCGATCGTTTACATCCCTAATCCAATAAAAAATGGAGACCTAAAACCAATTAAGGCAATACAACTGAAATTAATAATAGATTGAGATTTTTCTGTCATCTAAGAAACACAAAATATCTTGCTTGTTCCAAGTCCGTCGTTGATGAGCATAATGTCACCAACAAACAGTATTTTTGTTCGTAAGTCGGCATCATAAGTAATGTAGCACACGTTTATTACGAGCGAAAGCATTTCACCAATTTAATTAATTGTCAATGGAATGCGAATTGGTAATTAATTCATCATAGGTTTTTCAACCGAAATTTTTATTTATAACATAGTTAAAAAACAAATAAACCAAAATAACCATCGTTTCTGAGAATTTCGATTTCACCACGGCCGCACCGGCATTCTACGGACTCATTTCAGCGGGGCCGCAGAATGCCGATGCAGACCCTTAAATGGGTCCACAGAACCATTCTGCGGACCTTTTTTTTTCAAACTTTGAGATATCTCACATTTATGTGTGGCACGCATTCCTAGAAAACCAAAAAATATTAAAAGACCAAAAATTTGAGATATCTCGCTGGTGCCTCGATAAAACAACAACAACAACAAAATGGGTCCGCAGAATGGTTCTGCGGACCCAGCCAGGGGTCCGCGGAACGCCTATGCGGTCTCCAGCATTTGAGTCTGCAAAATACCGGTGCGGCCATGGTGAAAATTGAAATTCCCAGAAACGATGATTATTTGGTTTTTTTTTTTTTAACTATGTTATAAATAAAAATTTCGGATTTTTCAATTTTAGAAAATGAAAGCTCAAAAGTCTCACCATAAACGTGTGGGATTCTCACCACTATATTGACTTTCACATATAATTGCTGTTTTGTGATGAGGTAAATTGTGCTTATGAATTGAAGAAAACATAATATTAATTATTGATAAATTGGTAAAAAATTGATATACTATTTGTGCATTTGGTTCAACATAAAGAAAGGAGAATTTAATCTAAGATTTTATCACTTTTTGGTCAAAAAACAAATTTGTAGAATTTTTCATTCGATTGGAATTCATGTCTGAAGCACTTATTTTATTTAAATATCCCAGTTGGGAGCTTGAAGTTATAATTTGAATAAATTTTTGTCTGTTGGACTAAATGGAGAAAAGATATGTTCTTAATGAAAATGATGGGATTGCAAAAATAAAGTAGGAAAAAATAACTTTAGGTCCCTGATCCAAGGACTTATTTGCAATATTAATTTTTATTGAAGATGTCATTTAATTTAGCGTAATTAGCGTAATTTAGTGTAAATTAGCGTAAATTAGCTTAATTTAGCGTAATTTACCGTATTTTAGCGTAATTTAATATAATTTCAAGTAATTTAGCGTATTTTAGTATAATTATGTTAATTATACATCAAAAGAAGTAATCTAACAAATATTTCAAAAAAAAAAAAAACCTCCTGACCGGTTTGGACATTTTTAAAATACCCAGCTAAGCTAGATATAATTAATATTTCGTAATTAATTTTGGATATTAATAAAAATGTCGGCTCTGAGGAAGACGAAGGAAAGAGATTTTACAGATGGGCTAGGCCTTTCTAGAAAGTTCTCAGGTCCAGAATTGATCCTTCGATTTCAGTCGTGAAGCCTCTTGAAGTTTCTAGATTTTGGGCTTTAATTAGACCTTCAGTTGTTCCTTCCTATTTGGGCTTCACTGGTTTTATACTAACTAATTAAGATAGGATCCAAGGGGATCTAAAATCTGAACTTTATACATGAAGAATTAAATGGATTAAATTCAGATCCAGACAGTAGTTCTTAAAGTGTAGATTTTGTCATCCTAGACTTCGGAGTTGCCTGCAGCCAATTAATTTATAATGCGGTTTAAGCTCCCAATTAATTAAAATGAAATCAGTTATTTATATTTTATTCTAATAAAGTTTAAAAAAAAAGAAAGTCTTTCTCTCTCTTGAAGATTTTTTTCTTGAAACACTAACAACTGTATTTTAAATTTTAAATTTAATATGTTCACAATTGCTGAGCGAATGGATCAGCGCGAACGCCAGTGATAAAGTTGCTTCTTCTAGCTACCAGCGTTATCAATGGAGTTATACATTTTTTGTTTTATTTATGTTTTAGTTTTGTGCACTTCAATGATAACAATATCCAAGTCGAACTATTATTGATTCATTGGTTTTAGATAGATTGGCAAGTTTGTACTGTACCATTTAGTTATGTGTGTGGTAAAAAATTGTTGAAGCTACACACGAACTCAAATAGTTTGTTTCTTATACATTGATTTTCTCTAATATATAATTATAATTTAATTTTGTAAGGGGAAAGGAGAGATATAAGGGTAGCCAGTACTTGGGCTCAATTGGATGGTCTGCAAAAAATTGTGGGCTATTTTCAATAATTAGCGTATTATTATACTCGGTGACGAAGCTAGGATTTTCTCGACAAAAAATTACATTTTATATTATTAATTTTTTTAATTTTTATTGTTATTATTTATTTATTTTTATTAAAAAATTAAAATTGTTAAGGTATCTTTTCTCTAAAATGGAGATTTGTTGCATTTGCAAACAATTTAGTAAGAATGTCAAGTTAAAACAACTTTAATACTAGCTCGCATGACCGCATTGAACTAAATTAAAAATAATGAAGACATGGTACAAGATATTGACAAACAAAAACCTTACAATGATAAACTATTTTCGGCCAATATTACCGGCTTTTACCAAATTAATCCCTTGAAATGCTCAAGGCCTAATTTTTGGAAATTTACCGAATTAATTCTAATAAAATTGGTAAATCAAATGCAAAAGAGCCTAATCTCATGAAGATTGTTAAACCAAAATTCATATTTTAATGAAACAAAAATTCATTATAATGTGTAAACACATGTCAGAGGAAAGAGAAAATCTGAAAGAACAGAAAACAAAGAAAAAAAAATTGTTTAACTAATCATTTTACATTTTAATCCAGCCCACAAATCTGTTTTATTTAAATATCAATTCTCGATTAAGAAAACTTTCAAATAAAAATGTTGAATTCAAAAATCAAGTTCTCATATCAAAACAATAGTCCAATTATTATATAAATTTATTTATTAGTTTCTAGCCAAAATCCATAAATCCAACCCAAACTATAATTACTTTTCTATTTAGATATTGGCTCAAAGAAACTGTGTGATAGTTTTGGGCCCATACCTCATATTCCCCCCCCCCCCCCCCCCCCCCCCCCCCCCCATCTAAATTCAGACCTAACCGTTAGACCTCTTTCTTCTCTCTTGTCAGACGATCTCCTTTTTCAATTCTTCATTAACGACTATCGATCATTGCTCTTCATTAAAAGAAAATCTGCATTAGATGTGCCAAACTCTATCTCTCGGGTACTCGACCCCGCTTGTTTACTTTGGCTCAGCCAAAGGTAGGCCATACTCAAATTCTGGGGTAGGCAAGTCTCAAATCCAAACCTGTTTGGTGACGTTTTTCAAAATTCAAGAGTAGACAACCGCTTACCCTGTGTGGTTGTGGCTTCGCCTATGATTATGCTTGAACTTTGGAACAATGAGCACAATGGTTACATTTTCTTAGTTTATTTTATGTTGCATCCTGTAGGAATTAGTAATTTCATTTTAATTCTTTTATTTTGTTTCTTTTAAACAAGGGACCAATCCCAAGTCACCTGCAAACTAGGTTTTGGAATAAATTTTCAGAAAATTCGGAAGCTAAATAGATTTACAATTGTTTGTAAATAAGTTTACTTTTATTTTCTATAAGAACATAAAAAAAAAAGTCAGTAAGAATTAAATTTATGGTTTTGTATGTATTTTCGAATCTATAATGTGAAATCAGAGAAAATAAAAAGTAGAACGATTTTTTGCCAGAAACTATTTGTCATCCGAACAATGTAACTTTTGGTTTCTTAAAATATGCAAATTTCATAAAAATAAAAATTAACATGCATAAAAAGTTTGTTATATATTCTGCAAATTACTCAGTACTAGCACCATTTAAAAAAGTTTCATTTTTCGCCAGCACAATATTTAAGTAAAATCATAGCTGCGTGAAAAACCAATACAAAAAATATTAAAAAGGTACCGTACAAGAAATAGTCCGTAGAAAATCTAGACCAGAGCAAGACCTGCAACCAAAGAAAATTTAGTTAGCGCAGCAGAGTGCAGCAAATAAAACCAGACTGTCCGATTGAAATCGGATGGCGCAGATAAATTTAAAAATCCATTCTAAAAATCACATTGTAATAATAGGCTTAGGCTAGTTAATTTTGACTGGGCATCCAAATCTCCAATGACCACCGACCGCATGCTAATATTTTTATGACCGCCGATATAGCCTTATTCAATTAACTAGTTAAGTCGTTAGTGATGGATTGGAGGAAGAATGGGGGAAATAGACCGGGGAAAGAAATCTTTTCCCAAAACTATTAGCCTTTTTTTATTTTAATGCTGAAAGTTGTTTTTAGCAATAAAATGTTAACTATTGATATTGGTAAAAAAAAAAGGAATATTTTATTTGTGTATTCGATTCGTAATCAGGAAAGGAGATTTTAGTCTAATCTTTTGTTACTTTTTGGTCAAAAGAAATAATTTCTAGAATTTACTTTTCATGTGAAAAATCATGTTATCATGAGCATGTTGAAGATAAAATTTAATTAGAATTTGTTAAAATTATTTCATCCTTATTAGCTTGAAATATCATTATGTTAATTTATTAGATTGATTATTAATTTTTAATAAATATCAAAATGTCAATATCTCTTGATACCAGCAGCCAGCTCCTATGCCGACATTTTTATTAATATCCAAAGTTAATTACAAATTAATAAATTTACCCATGATTCATAAAATGGCCGGTTTCCTCTCTCCCAGAAACCGGCCATTTTTTTTTTTAGAGACACTATGAAGAGCAAGATAATGAAATCTAACACTGAAAATTCGAATTTTTTGTTTAAATTATTTGTTAGATTACTTCTTTTGATTTATAATTAGCATATTTATACTAAAATACACTAGATTACTTGAAATTATGTTGAATTACACTATATTACATTAAATTACGCTAAATTATGTTAAATTACGCTAAAATCCGGTAAATTACTGTGTGTCTTCATAATGATGTATAATTAGAAACTATTTATTTCTCTTTTATCTTCATAGTGATTTATAGTTAGAAACTATTTTTTTTTTAAGAGACACTATGAAGAGCAAGATAATGAAATCTAACTAGGGGTGTAAACGGAGCGGATTCGGAGCGGATAATGCTAATACCAAATCCGTATCCGCCTTTCAATGAGCGGATACGGATACGGATAGTAAACGGATATCAAAATTTAAAACCATATCCGCCTTAAACGGATACGGATACGGAGCGGATAATTTACGGATACAGATTCGAATACGAATATAGAACGGATAATTGTCGGATATTGAGTTATATGAACTTTAAGATATAATTAATAATTAATAAAATTTAAATATGAAAATAAATGAATAATTGTAAGTTGATGGAGATATTAATATTGGAAAGATGGGAGATATAAGATATTCATTCCATTGATATAATATATAAACAAAATAAAGAAGTAGTAACAAAAGATAGTGTGGTGTAGTGGTTTGTAGCTTGGTTGCTTAGACTCTCACCTCACATGACATGGGTTCAAATCCCCTTGAAGGCAAAATAATTTCTTTTAATTAGTGGGTCCGAAAAAATTTATTGGGTTCCGGATATCCGCTCCGTTTAGGTTTTACTATCCGTATCCGCATCTTCTGTGGATAATTGATAATTATCCGTATCCGCAATATCCGTATCCATTTAGATCTGGATACGGATAATATGCGGATTCGGAGCGGATATCCGCATCCGTTTACAGCCCTAAATCTAACACTGAAAATTTGAATTTTTTGTTTAAATTATTTGTTAGATTACTTCTTTTGATGTATAATTAGCATATTTATACTAAAATACGCTAAATTACTTGAAATTATGTTGAATTACACTATATTACATTAAATTACGCTAATTTACATTACATTACGCGAAAAACGACGACGAAACTTCAAACGGCCATAAAACGGCGCTCGAGTGTCCGATTTCAGCAAATGACCACTTTTCGGAAAGCTTGCGAAAATACTCATGCGTCAATGCTAGCATTGTCAGATTTCAAAATTCAGAATTGCCAAAAAACTAAGGAAAGAGCCTCAAAACTTGAGTTCAAGTTTCCGATTAAGATTTTCATTTCTATTATTCAATCTAAGTAGCTCCGTAAATTAGTTACATAATGAACTTGTAGAATACCAATTTTTACTATTTTCGGAATTTTTTTACTATTTTTTATGATTCATGAAAGATGGCACAAAATCGGTCTACTTTAGCGTAATTTTGCGTAGTTTAGCGTAATTTACCGTATTTCAGCATAATTAGCGAAGTTATTGTAATTTAGCGTAATTTAGTGTAATTCAACATAATTTATTGTAATAGTGTAATTCAACATAATTTCAAGTAATCTAGTGTATTTTAGTATAAATATGCTAATTATAAATCAAAAGAAAAAGTAATCTAACAAATAATTTAAACAAAAAATTCAAATTTTCAGTGTTAGATTTCATTATCTTGCTCTTCATAGTGTCTAAAAAAAAAATGAAACCGGCCATTTTATGGCCGTTTGGACATTTTTTGAAAAACTCAGGAATCATAGGTAAATTTATTAATTTGTAATTAACTTTGGATATTAATAAAAATGTCGAGCTCCTATGCGCGCGTAATGCGGGTACAGTTAAGAACTTCTGTTCATAAGCAAGAACTAAGTTGCACAAAATGGATCTAAATTATGTTATGTTTAAAGGACTTCTTTAAATGTTTTAGCTTTATTGGTACTCAGCAAATTTGTTGACTGACGCATGTTATTACATTTAATAGCTCAAAACCATAAAAAAAAACTATTTATGCTTAATTTAATGTTTTCAGAGGTTTGGTTTTTTAATTAGTTATTTGAAGGACGTTTTGTAATACTTTGAAGATAAATTTAGATATATGCCTATCGTAACTTCTTCAATTAGATATTTTTTCATCAAAAATTATTTTACCATTTAAATATAACTATATTATAAATATACTTATTTCTCAATTAAAACAATAAAAAACACTGACTAATCGTAATTAAAAAATAGTTATGCCCTTACATTTTAAATATGTGTTAATTAAAAATATGGAAAATATTTAATTAAGAAGTTATGATGAGCATATATCTAAATGTCTCTATATTTATTATTAGAATCTAAGTTGTTGTTGAAAATGATCCGAACCGATTAAACATGATCTTATGCTCGGACTTCAACAACATATACCGAGTTTTTTTTTTTTCTAAAATGAGTAATAATTTCGCTCGTCCAAAGTAATCGTACAGATTTTGTCCAATAAGTTGGGATTATGTTCAACGTAAAAAAAAAAAGTGAATATTATACATTTAAAAAATTTGTATGAATTTATAATAAAAAAAATAAACCTGGTATCTAAGTGAGACTCAAACGATTTATCATGAAATAGTTAGAAATTCTCTTTATGAGAAAAGAAAAATACATCTCGTTAAAAAAAAGAGGAAAAAAAAAAGCGTCTTTGTCTAGTTGTCTCATAGAAATACTACTATGGAATATTATAATATTTGTTATTACAATTTACAAAATGTATTTATAGAAGATCTTCTCATCCGGGGCGGATGCAGAATTTCTGCTAGAATGTAAAAATCAAATTCAAATAACTTATTGGATTCAAACTCATTAACTAATTAGATACTATATAAATAACTTATTAGGTTCAATTATCTGCTTCTACCTCTTAGGTCAACTTGGGACCATTTGCACAGCACTTACATTTCTCTATAATTCTAAGTTTCTTAATTATAAACATATGGTCCAGCTCAAATATTAAAACAAAATAAAGTGAAAATAAAAGAGATAAAAGAGCAGCTTAAAAGCTCATCCAACAAGCTATGTTTTAAACTTCTGACTCCCACCTTTCAGAATCCTCTTCTTCTATTTGTGTTTTCTTTTACCTCTAATTTAATTTGAGATCTAACAGTCTGGCTTCTTTTACTCTCTCTCGTTTCTCTCATCCACCCTGCCGCGATGGGTCCAGAGAGAGGAACAAGTTCATTTCCAGGGGAGGCAAAAAAGAATCAGACATGTTTTTTCTATTAAATTTCAAAATCTCTCTAAAGCAACGTGGATCTGCCACTGCTTATCACGTTGATGTGTTGTGCAACTATAGAATTGGTTCCTTTTATTGCGGAACCACCACACTGCCCAACTATTTCTGAAATTTGTTGTGGTGCCGATTCGATTTTGAATGTATAATAGGTTCCGTTAACGCAACAGTTATTGGACAAAAATTTAAACATTATGTTAACCATAAATAATAGAAAAAAAAAAAAAAAAATTCGTAGTTTATGGCTCGTACAATTCAGGTTCGAGCTAAAAACAAGTTAGCTTGTTCCAGCGCAGTTCAACTTGGTTCGTTAACGAGCTGATATAAATCATTGATCGATTATATTTTGATTTAATCTGAATAATTATTATATTGTTGTTAAAGACTATATGTCTCAGCTCAAGTACAATAGATATGATATTTGACATTGTGAAAATTGTGGAAATTAAACTATTAGATGTCTAGTTCAAATCAATTTAGTCCGAGATAAAATGTACGGAATCTTTTAATATTCGTGTTAAAGCTGATCGGACGATCCTAGTCAAATTTTGAGTATGAATTCTTGTCTAGCTGGACAGCCCTAGTCATAATATTATTTAGCAGAGTAATGAATGAGGCTACATGTGCGGAACGCGTATCCTCTACATTAACTCAAAATGGAATCTTTTGAGTTAATGAATCTCAACCGTTTTATTTTAAACGGAGACAATCTGGTTTCTGCCTATAACATAGGGGGTCTTTCAATATTAGTACGGATCTAATCTGCACGAATCTTAAAATAGATCCAACGGTTGAGATTCATTAACTCAAAAGATTCTCTTTTGAGTTAATGCAAAGAATACGAATTCATATGTGCGGCCATAAAAATGACACTTGAGAGTAGGTCCGATGGGCATCGGACCTACTCTGGTTCGATGAGTCTAATCACCATCAATTTGCTTTAAGATTCGTGCGGAATGCTTTAAACTTCGTGCGTGTCTGTTTTAATTTTCGTGCGCACAAATCTTAAATTAGATCATACGGTTATCATGCTCGTTGAACCTAAAAGTAGGTCCGATGGGCATCGGACCTACTCCGTTCTCTAAAAATGATAGCATGCGGTCGGTGGCCAGTGGAGATTTGGACTGCCCAATCAAAATTAACTAGCCTATTAATACAATGTGACTTTTTGGATGGATTTTTAAATTTGTTTGCACCATTGGATTTCAATTGGACGGTCTGATTTCTTACGTGTCACTCCTGCCACTGCCATCACATCTGTGGAAGTGGTTGGAGTCAGTAACTTATTTTTCAATTTGTTTATTAATAAATTTTTCCTAAAATAGAATCTGTGATGGGATGTGACAAAACATGAAAGATCGACTGGTTGAACCTCATTTGATAACGAGAATTGAATATTCCAATTAATAAATCAAAACCATTTGATATTCCAAGAAACTTAGACTTAATCAATATACCAATGCAAACTTGTCAATGAAAGTTAGCGGAGAGAAAAACTAGGCTATCATATTCTTATATCTTAACATCAGTAAAATTAATTATTGGATTGCAAATAAATTGGGGCTGGAATGTAAATTTTTTAATAATTAAATCATAGCACGTGGAGTTTGAAGAAGTTGAACTAATATTTGTTGGGAATCACATAGATCAAACAATTACACTTTATCTAGAGATCAAATAATTACATCTCATTTAGGGATCAAACACTTATATTCCGGAGAAAGAGAAACAGTTTCCCACCTTAATCTATGGACCATTCTATGTCAAAGCCGACTCATAGAACATAATTATAAGTGCATAATACAATACATGATTTCATAACGTTGGCCATGAAATCTTAAAGTACGAAGAGCCATCTTTGTGTGCACGAGACAAGTTTTCAACGGCAAGAAGCCCTTCTCGCATTACGTCGTATGGTCGTGAACTAAGTCTTCCAAGACAGTACGATGTGGCCCTTGAGAAATCATCTCCAAATTTCCTAATTGATTTCTCTTCTCAGTTCTTTGATAGTGGAATAAATGAGAAGGCTCTCAGATTATGCCTAAAATAACTGATGTTCAGAAATCTGAGTTGTCTGTTATCTTGTGTCTTGGGGACCCATCCTTATATAGGGGTGCACTACTAGATCATATGTGGGCTGCACGGATTCTCTGAATAAGTAATTTTCCGAATTTGAAAATATCATAATCAGTCTATCATATCCTATTGAATACATAGATTGTCTAATATATTAATTTCATATTATATCACTTAATTGTGACAATCATATATAACAGTATACAATTTATAATTATAGTACATGTATGCTCAACGTTGGATATATAATCCAACGTTATTTTTTTTATAACTAGAACTGTGTAATTAAACTTTTTTCTTTGTTAATACATTTGTTAGGGCATCAAGCTAACTAACCTTTAAAAAAGAAAAAAAAAAATCAATCTTCAAACTTCTAAAACAATATTTAGTTAGATTTCAAAATCTTAAAAGGGAGAGATGTAACCTCTCTCCTAAGTTCTGTTTCTGATCATTGCCATATAATATCAGTAAAAATCCAAGAAGTTTGGTTTGACTAGGCAGATATTTTCAAAAAAGTCACAAAATTATTTGCAACTTTTGTACACCATTTAGTCTATTTTTCAAACAAAGCCAATAGTTGTACGATCAATGATATATATAGAGCAGTTAATTAGAAAAAAGGAAGAAAAAAAAAAACAATGGAGCGATTGGCCTCTTTTTAAATAAAGCTTATAAAGAGGGCTTAGAAAAATAAAGGCTCCAATTTTGCAGATGCACAAAAGTACATAAATAAAATAAAGGAAAGAAAATGCACCAACCCTCTACGACCCCTCTTTGTCACATACTCACATTGCATGTGCAAGGCCGATTTATTGGTTTTTTATGGGCAAATTGCAAAGATCTATGGCGTTTTCCTACGGAATTATTTAGAAAAAAGGGCAAATACAATAAATAAATAAATAAATTGCATAAACTAAGGTTTTCTGTGGCGGAGTAAACGAAGTAAATTGTGTGGCATGTGATTGTGTAATGTCTCAATTTCAGTGACGCTCTACAGTCTACAGCAGTGTTGTAAAATGCGGTTCATGCGGCCGCATATGCGTATGCGGTTGACAACCGCATGAAAAATCAATATGCGGTCCCAATATGCGGTCCCAACATGCGGTTCCGCATATGCGGCCGCATATTCGACCGCATATTACCGCATACTGCATACCGCATATACCGCATACCGCATACCGCATATTACCGCATATTGACCGTATATCACTGCATACTTGTTTATATATATATCAATTCTCATTTTAAAACCCGCATATATAAGTCCGCATGAAAATCCGCATATGCGGCCGCATACCGTATATGCGGTATGCGGTGGCCTTCCGCATACCGCATAGAAACCGCATTTTACAACCTTGGTCTACAGTCTACACGCATGATTTTTTTCAGATCCACTGCAATAACTGACCATGTGGAATGAGATCTGAGGCATTGTTTTAAGTTGGCACGAATCTCAAAACGAACTTCCAATATTTCAACTAGGAGTAGAACTAGGGTGCTCTCGAGTTCACCAAGCCCTTGGTGAACTCAAGTCCAAAACTCATCGGATCGGCTTCAAACGACGAATCCGACCGTTGAAACCCGTTTACCTTACGAGTGATTCGTCTACATGAAAAAAAATTTAATTTTGAAATTAATTTTGCATCGAGTCAAGTGGTCAAAATTAGAAGGTTAATAAATTAATTTTAATGCATTCATTTTTTGACGTTTTTTTACCACTTGACTCTATGCAAAATTAATTTCAAAATTTAAAATATTTGCATGTAGACACATCACTCGTAAGATAGACAGGTTTCAACGGTCAGATTCGTCGTTTGAAACCGATCCGATGAGTTTTGGACTTGAGTTCACCAAGGGCTTGGTGAACTCGAGAGCACCCTAGTTCTACTCTTTCAACTAGATTCCGAATGAACTTTTAACTCGGGTAAAAATATTTTAACTCGGGTAAAAATATTTTATCTCCTAGATACGATACCGTAGAGATACTAGGGGTTCATATCCTGTGAGAAAATTCAAGAGTTCAGTTCATATCACACAATAAGACTAATAGAAAATAGGCTGCTTTAAGGTTCGTGTTTTAAAAAAAATTCAAGGATCAATTCAAAATTTGAGATAGCTCATGGTTGGTTTGATAATTTTTTTGTCGGGATTATATTTACAATGTGCATATTCGTGTCATTACTTCCATAGGAACGGATGAGGAATCCTTTTTAATAAATTGGGAATTTCTTTTTAAACTCTTAGTTTTTCTTATCGCAAAATTTCTTTTTTCTTTTTTAACATTACATAAATAGGATTCTTTTGAATATAATTAATAAGCCATAATTTCATTTTGAGAACAATATTACCGGTAAAGTAAAAGCATACATTATTACGACAAAATAATTATATATGATATTTATCTCAAAACTTAGATCATACAAACATCTTTTATTACTGATATATGTCACCGTAATTAACTTGGAATTATGTTTTCCATACATATTGCACCCGCAATACCACAATTAAGTGAATATTTTAGCTTGTAGCATTTCAAATCTAGCTGGAATGCTTTAAACAAACTAATATGTCAAAATGTGGTTGCATAGGCATGCAATTTTTACTGCATATAGTAGTGCTTAAGCAATACAGTATGTTGATGCATATGCAGTAAGATATATACATATATAGCATATGACTTTTGAGAACTTCAATCGAAAAGAAGAAAATATATTAAATATTCTCAGTATAATCCTAGTTTTATTAAATGATAGGATAAGATCTTCAATTATAACTACATGCTAGTGCATACGCCGATGCATATAGTTTAGCATAAATATATACCGACTGCATTTCAAAATAATTGCTTGGATAAAATTGTCAAATTTATTTTGTTACAGAAAATCTCAGAATAAATTTTCCGTATTTGTACTAGAAGCTGCCCCTGATCCAATCTTGATAGTTTTGTCAGACATAAATTAGTCAAACTAGATGCAAAATATTCTGTACTGAGAGAAGAAACAGTGGTCTGGTCACATGACTTTAGAATTTTTAATAGAGATTCTATTACCTAAAAGGTTTTTTTATTCTAGATGAATGGTCCTTGTGAGGAAAATATTAGTCAAATCAAAGCATCACATGCTAAGCCACTTTAGTAGATTTAAATAATTAAAAATTAACCTGTGTTAATTAAGATAATCACTGTCAATAACGGTTGGGAATATATGTGAAAATTACATCAGGGTCAAACATGTTTGTCAAAGGTCTCTGGTAGATAAAAAATTAACTAATGTGTGGTAATTAGTACATATATTCTTGTCAGTTTTAAGGTAGATCTTTCAGTTATGGTTGGTTACAGACAGAACAGAATTTAGAGATATTGAAAACTCCAAATTAAGAGATGATATTACGGCATCTTTTTAATCAAATCAGTATTTTGTTTTAAGAATTCCATAAGGGATGGTTTGAATTCTTGGATGGTCCTCTTCATAGTTTTAAGATGGGTACAAAATTCAATGGTCTAAATATGACTATTTTTTGTAAAATACTTAATAAATAGTAAAAAAGTTCAAAAAAATGTAAAATTTGATCTGCAAGCACATTTTATTGTGGAGATCATGTTGAACGGTTTGGATCGACGATTTGGATTTTGAAAATGAAAAAAATGGTTGTTGTAACTTGATCCCTCCTCTTTTATTTTAAGAATTCCCTAAGGGATGGTTTGAATTCTTGGATGGTCCTCTTCATAGTTTTAAGATATTTTCCTTTCTCAGTTTGGCTGGAAAAAAAATCAAGAAGAAAGAAAATATGGGTAAATATATTGACAGTGCTATTTTGGCTTCATGCAGCGCACGGGCAATAGAATGAAAATGAAAAAACATATGACTAATGTGTTACATGAAGCCAAAACAGCACTGGCAATATCTTTACCCGAAAATATAGTCAACTTATACTAAAAAGGTAAGTATTGATTTGATCGATGCATCTAATGACTTACCATTCACTAAGTTAACTAAGTTATAGCCCTTTGTACCTGTAACAAAGTAACATAATGTCACAGTTAATAGCAAGTGAGTGCTCTCATGTGCAACCAAAGAAACAAAGTTACACCAAATTGGACATGAAGCCCAGTAATATAACTAGCAAGTTCTCACAGTCACATGTTCTCATTTGCCTACATGTGCTTTCATATTTGTTTCCATTACTGACACATTGTACTATTTTTTCATGCACTCCAATTTACAAATAATGGCTAGCTACATGCCTACATGCTAGATGTCTACAAATGAAGACTAACTGAACTATATAAGTGTAATCAGCATTGCATCACTTAACCACTACTAAAGCTTTACTTCTTCCTCCAACCAAATATTTCACCATGAAATCCTTACACTGTTTTCTCTCAATCCTGTCTGCTTTATTATTGCTTCATCATTGTCTAAGTATCACCTTGCCTCCCTCTTTGAATGGTGTCATAATCAGAGATAAGCTTCGACCAAGAAGGATGCTACGAGCCATAGAAACAAATACCATCGACACAAAGGGCCTTCATGCTTCAGCAAATACAAAGCCTCAGATAGAGGTAGATGCTAGTCTAAGAATTGCGCCAAGGAGCACTCCTAATCCTAAAGGGAATTAGAGAGATAGCTCTTTCCTAGATTTGAAGAGATGTAGCTCTCTTCTGAATTTTTTTTGTAGTTCATTTAGTTGTACTCTAGTTCTTCTTGTGTGTTTATTTGTTTTTATCCAGTTTATTCGATGGAAGTAGCAAGCAAGGATGAAGTATGTTCTCCTTGTAATTGTCATAGACAAGCAAGAAGCTTGTCTTTGTAGCCTACGAAATACAGACTAGAAAATGTTCATACCAGTTTTTCATTAGATTTCTTTTAGTAGTTTTCATTGTGCTAACTCTACTGAGCATTGCCAATTTATTGTTGTACATATGTATCCCCGATTTTTCCTTTAAAGCCAAGCTCCAATACAGTCAATTTTATGCTTGGAAATTAAGAATTAAATCAGCTTGGCATTTATATAATATAATACCTCAGATTCGTATCACTCGACTTTCCTGCTTGACTAATTTCCATTGGTCACCGGTATTGAAATTAACCGCCACATTATCATCTATTATGATTATTTTCATCACCCTGTTATGTCCACAATTACTATTGGATGGTGGTAACGTGGTATTGATAATCCAAAAGCATCTCAATAATACAGTTGCACAGCATGTGCAATTTGGCTTATCTAGTTTCATAATCATATATATGTATAGACACATCTAAAAGCAGATACTAAAAAGCACATGATCATTTTCAGATTTATTGTCCTAGCATTAGAATATGTATTGATCCAGGCACCACTGAAACTAGTTAAAATGATAATACAAGGTATATGCTAACATTCTCTTTGCTTACCCCGGACCAAACTTAATATCTAGACTACCACGCTCCAGTAGAAGAAGCACCGTATAAAACATCTATTACACGAACAAATTAAACTCCGCATAATAAATTAAAAGAGAGGCGGCCGCATAATATACATATTTAAGCCAACAGGGGTCTTACACACGACAGAACAAATATAAATTACTGTTGCCTTTGGGCAGATGGGGCGTGTTGCAATGGGTTAAAGAACCCAACACCCGGTGGTGAGAAAAAGCCAGCAGAGGTTCCTTGCTGCTGCTGACCTGGCGGCGGGAGGGGCATGGTAGATGGTGGTGCATGCAGCTGCTGCAAAGGGGGTGGGGGTGGAATTTGACCTCCTGGAAATGCAAAAGGCGGCCCAAACTGCTGCATCTGTGCGGGCCCCATAGGGGGTGGGACTGGTGGGAGAGGAGGCTGGAACGGCATGACTGGTGCCTGGCTGAAAGGGGGCTCGAGCCGGGGCCTTTTATCGGGTGAGAATCCAGGAGGCCCATTAGGTGCCCCAGTATGGGCATGTTCAGCAGCAAAAGAAGATAGGACTGAGGAGAAGAGCTGGGCCGATGCTGAGTTGGCTGCAAGCTTGGCAGCCATAGCAGCGGCAGCTTTCTTGAAGTCCGTTGTATCTGCATTGCCTGGTGGGGCCGGAGTGGTATTTGGGGCGGGCTCACAGCCATTGGTCGAGGGAGAAGGGGGGAGCTTTCGTTTTAGCTGAGAAGCCTGGGAAGTCTGATCAATTTTGGATCGGGCAACCTGTAGAATTGTAGAATTCCTTTGTTAAGATACCCAAATTTACTATTAAGTAGTAAAAGAAGGCTGAAAGAAATCGGAAAAATTTCAGTGGGAAAACAATTTTATTCAAATCAAGAGTATGTACAGTAGTTTATAGATTTATCCAAGTACAAATTAAGACAAGAGTATGAAGCAAATTAGTAATTAAAATTGTTTTCACTTTTCTTGGGGCTTTGAAAAGGCAATGCAGCTCAAGCGAGATGCTTAGCACGCAGCATCAATTTAAAGAACAAAAAGGTTTACTACCATTCAGGTCATATCAGGTACCACTACTTGCCACCCAGCAAAATTATGTACCAACAAAGGAATGCAACTTTTTGAACTCGTAATCTTTTGGGGGGCAGCTGTCAAGAATTTGCTAAAGCCCAAAATTTTCATAATTTGCAAACAACGGCATCATTGAGAAGTAGAAATTGACCCATACTGTATGTCAGGTCTTTACTATGTAGCAGCACAAATTTTCAAATATGATCAACTATGAACAGGTGAAACTCTTCATATAAAACATAAATTATTCGCCTTAGTTATTTTTTAACAGGCTATTTAATTCCACTTTTTAAAAGGTGAACCAGAGCTACAAGAACTTATTTGAGTATTCATCATTATATTATCCCACTATACATTAAATTCATTTTTACTTACCAATACAAAGTTTTAAACCACACCATGTATTTCAGGTCTTTGGAAACCCATCTTTTTATGCATATTACTATTATTAACAAAAAATTTATAAAATAATGCGAGACTTCTCATTTGAGCTCCACAAAAAAATAGATCTGGTTGTCAACTGTTTGACAAATTACAGCAACTACCCAACATTGGTGCCCGGCCATATCATGACAAGACCCAACTCAATCTATCCATGTAAACACATCTTTAACTGAAAACAAAGAAGTGCATCCAAAACCAACCAAAACACCGTCCTTTGGCTAAACCAATCCTGACCTGCTTCAGCTGGCACTAATGAATTTGTGTCCATGTAAGCACATCTTTGACACTGGCAGGTCAGGTTGGCGCATAATTAGAAATTTCTAAAGATTCAGGGATCAAACTGAGAAATGCTTATGAGTTTTGGATGACAATATGATACGTCTAAAAAGTTTAGGAATGAAAACAGGAATTCCTGAAGTTGCTTATCGCTAACAAAATAAGAAATTCTGAAACAACGCATGCTGATGACAAACTTTTTCATCATAACTGTTACTCCACACTAATATGCATGCTGTTGTGGATTTTTATCCACCTTTGGATGGAAGAAAACCATAGACCAGATGGAAAATTGACTGAAACCAGAACTTAGAACTACACCAGACCAAATGGAGTGTGTTGTAATGTTAAATAGGTGTTGGTCAGACCTGCTTAACTTACAAATGCACAAACCTCAAATAGGTTGGTCAGACCTGTCAACCAGTTTGAGAAACCATAACTTGAATTTGATTCAATGTTCCTGGGCCACCCTAACTGGGTTAGAAAATTTGCTAACTAAATTTGAATGCTTAAGCAAATTTTAATTGAATATACAAACACCTATACAAAAGCTATGATACATTACTGGTACCTGATTAAAGTTTAAATAGTCGCTAAGTCTCTGAAGAAATATATATATTATTATGGAGATGGGATGACTTAACAATAGATTTATTGAATTTCTCAAATTCATCTGAGTAAGATTGAAAATTAAAATGTGAGTGTATAGTTGTGTTCAGGGACAAATACATAGCCTATCAATTGAATTCCATGCAATTTGAGTAATCATCTTGGAATTGCATCAATAGTCAGTAATTTCAGACCCTCAAAAATTCAAATCATCTGATAAACAGTAAAACTACACTAAATCTACTCATGTTTTGCAGGCATATGTATACACCATATCATGCTTACGATGTCAGATATAAAACGGAACTTCAATTGTGATTATTACCAAATTGTAAGGTTAAATCTATTGCCAATTGATTATTTCTCATTATGATATATACCATATTTCAAGAAGATATAATAGTAAATACCACATCAAGTTAAGAAAGGGAGTCAAAAGAAATGTTCTTACTTGGATTTGAGCACGAACCAGCTCCGATTTTGATTCCTGCACATTTACAGCAAATAAAGTCAAGCCTCAACATTGCACAAGGAAGATCTATTCCATTGTTTAAATTCATTTGAAATATGGATGTTACAGACTCCACCGGACATATTATTGAATTAGTAAAGCAGAATCACCATATCTCCTATTTCCATGTAACACCCGACATTGAGTTATTGCAAAAATCACCTAGCCATTGAAATCATAAGAGTTATTGCCAGACCTTACCAGCACAAAACACCAACCTGCTGCACTGGACTTCCGAAACAGTTTGACCCAAAAGGTAAATTCTTACTTCAAAATGAACATTGTCAAGGCCATAACCCAAAATGACCCGAATGCCAACTCAAGTGATGCCCATAATTAATCTGCCAAATGACATGAGACTTGCAACGGACCAACCCCAGACGAAAGGCAACCCAAATCATGAACAAACTGAGACCCATAATGACTGAGCCGAACCCAACTTAAATATGGGGAAGTGTGGCTTAAAAAAAAGTTTAATCGAAGGTTGTCTTATTTGATAATGAACCTCAATAAAATCATGTCCAGTTGCAAAATAAGAAACATAGGCAAATATGAAATGTCAGCGTATTCTATTTAGTATTTACGAGTTAAAATTAAAAGCACATATACCTGTTCTTTAATTGCATCTCTTAGCTGATTGATCAGAGAAGTCCTCACAGATTCAATGCCTTCAAGTTGTTCAACGATCTTTTTCAGAGAAGCTTCATTCTCTTGGAAGTCGGACGTCAAAGAAGATGCTTGTTGCTGATTGCCTATTTAAAAAAGAAAACACAAAGAATAACAAGTTAAAAATAAGGATGGCATATAAGAAGAGAAATTCATTGTTTAAAAATACGGATGGCATATTTTGAATAACAGGTTATCAGTAAATTCACGACATATCTCAATAACACAAATTTTGAAACTAAGTTGGCAGGAACAAGGAAAGGTAGCAGTGCCACTATTCAAGATCTCCCTGCTGGTCAATCTCAGGTAATCAAATGTGATTTCAGGTGTTATGTGGATGGTTCCTGGAGGCAAGCATGGCAGGGGGACGTTGGTTTTGTGTTGAGTAGAGGGGATGAGCTACTGGCATACAGATCTGCTGGTGTCAGGGTATGCTGTCCTATCCAGACAGAGGCTACAACACTTAAAAGTGGCAATTAGATACACCAGAAAAAGGGGAATCAGCTGTTGCATCTTTTACACCGATTATCACTCTGGTCAACCTATGCCAGGTTTTACAACCTCCGATTCAAGCTGATTGGAGGGCTTTTAAGGAAGTGTATGAAATTTGGAGGAGTTTTAAGGAAAATAGTGGTTTTGTTTGCCAGCATATAAGTAGAGGCCAAAATGACATGGCCGATAGACTTGCAAAAAAAGGCAGCAAGGAACAATGGAATCAAACTGGTTACACATATCCAGCTCTGAATTTTTGATGATTTTCATATATTTTTGCAAGGGGGCTGATACTGGTTTAGATAAAACTGATATCTTTGAATTTTGATGATTTTCATATACTTTTTGTAAGAGGCCTGATGCAGGTTTAGATAGAGTTGATATTTTAATTTCTATTTGACCAGTATCCTGTATCTGTAACTGCCTACGGGTATGTTAGAAATGCAAAAAAAAAAAAAACAAGAAGACGCCTTCACTCAGCACTGAAACTACATGGGATGCAGGTTGCATGGCAATTAGTTGCATATCTGGAAAGAACGAAATAGCAGGATTTCTCGAATATCTCTACAACACCCAAACTCACCACATAGGAGATTAGGCGCAAGGTGGTACAATGGCTAACTACATAAAATTTGCAATACTGAAGAACTATGAGAGCGATAGTGTTTAGGTTTTCTTTCTGTTCAGTTTTATTTTCGATCAACCATAGATAGGGTTCTTTCTTTCTTATTGTTCAAGTTCAAGATCTCCATGTTATTGAATAAGTTTGAATAAGTAAGCATGCCTACTTACCTCAAAGATGTTTTAGATGCAAATTTTGATCAATTGTTGTGTTTCTCCGTAGGATATTTACTTTATTGTGATATAATTAATCAGTGGACCATACAAATGGGAAGAATATTATTCTTCTGACGGCCATTCTTTTGAAGTGTAATTTTTGTATGTACATTACTTGCACAAAAGGTAGGATTTGTTTATTTGTTGCAATGGTTATAATATGTCCAATGCA
Organism: Carex littledalei; assembly: GCA_011114355.1. Taxonomy (NCBI): domain Eukaryota; kingdom Viridiplantae; phylum Streptophyta; class Magnoliopsida; order Poales; family Cyperaceae; genus Carex; species Carex littledalei. Next base: position 4,232,599 of record CM022095.1, on the reverse strand, counting down.
GGACTAATCAACTGTTGAGTATTCTCTTGCAATTTATCTAATTTTTCTAAAAGTATATTTGTTTTTTTGTTTCCAATGTTAAACAAGATTTCACACTTGAAACAGCGCATGCTTAAAAGACAAGTTTACATATGCCCTGGAAAAGGACCAAAAAATTTATACACAACCTGAAAAAAGAAAACCTTGCATTCCCCTCTAAAGCATGAAATTAAGTATGTTAATTAATATAGATGTGTATAAAAATAGAAACGCAGACTAGATGGCATGGGTAATTATTGCTAGTGACAAAAGCAAACAGAAACTGGGTGTAGGATAATTAAGAAAAATGAGAAGTATGCTATCAGTTTTATAATATGGAATTGAATGTTAATTCACTAATAGCTCACGTTGAACTACTGTAACCACCGGCAACTATAATTTACAATCACACTAATTTGATAACACTTGTCGGAAAGAAGAAAATTGAAGTTGTCATGAGAGGGACACTTTTCTTAATAATGGCAAACACTGAAGCTAGAGCGAAATGGACAACTCATGTTTAGGATTGCCTACCACCTAGCAGTTGGCGTATTTTACAACTAAAACATACAATAAACATTTCTTCAATGCATGGGAGAAATAATGGTTGTTTTTGCACCAATTTTTCAAGATTCTAAATTGTAAAGTATTTTGCTAACCGCTGATGGAAGCTTCATTTATGCCTTTCTCAATCTTCTCCAGATGAGCAACTGATGTGCTACAGTTGTTTAAAGCAGCCTCTTCGTTCAAATTCTCGTCAAACAGAGATTGGTAAGATGTTACTATTTTCTCAGGCATACCTCCGACAGCCAATTTCTGATTTTAAACCAAAACAAAAAACAAAATAAAATGCTTTACTTTATGATCAACGAACCAGAACATTTCTTCAAAGAATAAAGCAAATTTTATAATATTAAACAACCCGTCCAAAGACTAAGTTTATTCATCCACTCTGCAGTCTGAAACAACAGACTTTAACCCACTAGCAGGATAACTTAACACCTTTAATTTCTTCTGCATTTACCTTTTTGTTGCTGACTTGTCAATTCCATCAGACAAAAACTAGTGTGAGCTCAATATTTTACCATATTGAATTTTCAAAGAATTATCCCATGTTTTAACACCCAACATTTTCTGAACTATTAGCAAATTATACCCAACCCAGCTTATACAAAGCTTAATTATGCACAAAAAAGGAAAAGAAAATTGCGAACAGTTAGGATAGCTTGGCAATCTCAAAAGCTGTAATAAATGAATCTTAAATCAAATTCTGACATTCTGGATTTGATCTAGAGTGCTTTATATGCCATGCATATGGAAAATATTGTGATTTGTAATTGAAATGTTCAGTAGTCAGTATTTAACAATCTTGATAAATATCAGATAACATTCAATTGCATGGAAGTTGACGGATAAGCTTCACAGTCAGTAGACAAAACATGTATAGTTCATTTTTTTAGGGTTTGTTGCAAAATTAACATTTCAAATATGCAGCCTTCTGAGGGTCTTATCCAATTTATGAATGACTTATATTGTAATAAATTCCCTTTCAGCAACCGACAAAACTCATTTGTGTCCAGTAACTTCATATATAAACCAAAATAACCAGTAACGATTTCTCGGGACACAGACTATAAGAAGAAAAATATTAAAGAAACAACAAGGATATGGAAACTCACAACTCTCAGAGTGGTAGCATCCTTCCGAGCGATTTTGATAGGGTTTGAATATGAATTCAGATTTAAATTTGAACTCTTGACGTTAATATCGAGTGCAGGAGCAGGAGCGGGAGCGGGAGCAGAATCGCCAAATATATCATCTTTAAGGGCTCTGCTACGAGAACCAAACACCTTCCTTTCGTCCCAAATATCTACCTACTTGTCAGCAAGTAAAATTAAGATTAGTGTTTAGTAATGGAAGCACACAAAAATTTAATAATAATGTTGGAATTAAATGTTCCATCAGGTAAAAACAGAAAATAACACTGAACGCCAACAGCATATTAGCACCTAACTATTCATATGAATAATCTGATTACCATTTATGAATTCAAGGAATAAAGAAGCAAGATTATGATGACAAATTCTAATAAACACCCCTTTACACAGAGAGTTCTTTGTTCCTCTGAATACCACTCGCACGAATGATAGGCATATATGTACCATAAACTGAATAGTATCTATAACCCTCCCATATTAGAGATTAAAAGAATAAAAAACAACCATTGATTATTGTGGTGGAAAAGAAATATCCCATTTCATGTGACTGAGACAGAAATGAAAGAAAGAGAAAACATACCAATCTGGTGACAACTTTCTTGCCGCTCTCCTCACCGTGCTCATAGAGGTGTCTGAGACAGGTAGGGAGAACCTTCCAGAACTCATTCACAAACTCACCTCCCTTGCGCTTGCTATTCTGCAGAATGTCATTGGATAGGTACAGGAGGGACACCTTATGATCCTTGTTTGAGCTGTTAAACTGCTTCTCCCATATCTCTACCACATTCCTGGCCTTTTTTCGGTGGTATATGCACCAGTGCGACAATGCTGAATTCAATTCATGTTAAGGATAGCTTATACTAATTCATAATTGACTATGTTAATAGTTTCTTTTAGAAAACCCCATAGGCAAATTAGATATATTATTACTTCCGGATTAATGCATAATTAGCCGACAGACGAGCAAAGTATCCTTAAATATCAGAATTACATGTCTCTGGAGTTGTGGGAGAAAAAAAAATATCTTGGGAGAAAAAGATTTTCCAAAATGCCCCAAATTCAATCCTAATTTTCAATAAAATGTAACAATCTGATTAATATGCAGGATTTCCAAAAGTATCCGAATGTGGAACACAAAAGGTGGTAAGATTCTGGATGATGTTTAGTATCACAAAATAACTACCAAGAGCAGTACAGCACCATAAAACACACACAGGAATTACACAAATAAGCCTGATGTGGTGTTTTCTGCAGGAGCTTTGGCAAAATAGAGACATGACTCCAACTGCTTGTGGCAGTGCGGATACATAATAGTAATTAAAATGCTAGTGTTCTCCGCAGAAACTTTGCCCAAAATTCGATCCCTTTACTCTTTAAATAAAAAGAACATCTTTACTTTTCTTTTCTTTTAAAAAATAAAAGAAAAGAAATGAACAACTCATTCAAAAATTAAATACAATATTAATCCAATACCAAGGTTAAAATGGAGTGAAAAGACACCAACAGAGACCAAAAGGATTTAAATCAGGAATCAGTGTTTAATATCAAAGCTACTGCATACATAATAAATGAATGGAAGTATATATCTAAGAGAAGTCTAGAGACCTCAGCTTTAGATAAGTATTTTCCATTACATAAAGAAATATTCATCAGATCTTGCCATAGTAATCACGATTTACAATTTTGCAAAAATAGCTAATAGCCAACATGAGCACTAGCTAAGTTAAGAAAAGTAACAGAACTCACTACTTTGCCCTTGATATGATAATCCAAACTTAAATTTAACCCATCTAAGCGTCATACTCATTGATATATGTGGCTTTGTCATCTAAATGTAATTTTCACCTTGCCCATTGTTGATTTCCTCTTTTAATCTTATTATGCCCTAAAACTAATCACCTGTTAAATGACAAAAAGATACCACAACCAATGGTCCAATGCAGAAATAATGGAATAGCCCAACAAAACTAACAGTAAGGACAAACAAATAGTAACTAATACTGCCCCTTTTTCCTGTTCAAAATTAGGTGCTTTTGGTGATCACAAAAAAAATCAGGGTAATTAAGAATAAATAGAGACTGAGTCCTGCTTATAAAGCGCATTATGTAAATACTAAGCAGTTAAGAAAGGATACTTTCTATGCTCTGTTGTGAATTATTCAGCTTTGATAACTTTTCTGCTAGCACATGTTCACTGAAAGCACCATTGCTGCTCATCTCACCTTTCATTCTCACTTTGTACTCATGCAGAGTTGAACCTTTCCTGTTTCAAAATCGAAAAAACAATTAACCAATTAAACAATGCAAAGCTAACTTTTCATAAAATAAGAAAACCATAACTAAGTTCTTGCGCAAGAATCACTAGAGGTACTGCTAAACACTAAAAGCCATAAGTTCTGCTCTCAGTTTATGGGTTTTCCTAGCTACCCCCTGGTGTAGAACCAAAGTTCAACTATCTGTCTGAAAAAAAAAGGTAATCAACTTTAGATTCCTGCCCAAAGTGAGAAATCTATTACATGCTCACAGGAAAATTTAAGCAGCATACATTTGAATTCCATATTTTTGTTAACATTCAGTTAACTAGAAGGGGTGACACAAACTTTCAAGCATCAACGAACTGTTAGTAAAGACAACAAGAAATTAAGAAAATTTTACATGAGTTAGCAGATAATACAGAAAGGAATCCATGATTTTTCTTCAAAAACAACAAAATACAGATTTTGAGAAAATTACTCAAATTTCCAGAACTTATCAATAAAACTCTTAGCAACCAATTCCCAGTGAAACTGATCAATCAGTTAAAAGGATCACCAAAGCCAATAAACTAATCTCATTAGCTTTTGAGGGCCCAACACTTTAATTGTGATTTCTGAGTAAAATTTAAATCGACAAGATCACAGCAGAAAACCTTGAGTTTACAAAGGACTCGAGGGAGTACACTCTTACACAAAAACTACGACGAACAAAACCGGAATTAAACCCTCGATCCTCAAAAACATGTGAGTTCATTGACCAGACACTAGAAATAGAAACTATGCCACTCAAACTACAGCAAGCTACTAGACAAATTACTGCTATCCAACAATTTTCGCTCTAAAAGTCTCAGTTAATCAAACTTTCACATATAAAGTTAGCGTTACAGCGTAAAACTTACCAGGGAACGAAAGAACCCGCCGATGCTTGATGTCTCTCGTCCAGAGGAATTCGAACGCCGCTCGAACAAGGGTTTTAGACTTTGAGAATAGAATTACTAAAACTAGGGTTTAAGGGGCGGCGCGGGTCGCCGGAGCAGAGACGAGAGGAGACGAGGATAGGGCTGTCGGAGACAGAAAGAAAAGAGACGAAGGGTTTGTCTTGCGACTCCTCGAGTTCAACTGTTGAAGTGTCGAGTCAAGAAACCGAGTTAGACTTGGTTCGTTAACGTGGTTTTTATTTTTTTAGGAACAGCCCGTGGGCATGTTCGTTAACGTGGTTCGATCAGATAGGATCGTATGATGAGTCCGTGTCAAAAACCCCCCAACCTCAGGTACAATTTAAAAAAACAGACGGCTCAGATTAATTCTAGTTGGGTCAAATTCAATATGGTGTTTATTGAGACCGTAAGAAGTCTGCTTTGAGATTCGTATTAAGTAAAAAAAAATGGTTCAGATTTATCACTTGCACCTCAGATATTTGGAGTGATACGGATTCTCGTATGATGTCGTAGTTGAGGAATGTGCATCAACTTAGATGTACAATTAATAAATCGAGACAATTCATTGATTCTGGCTCGAATCTCAAAACAAACTTTAATTGTAGAATTAGGCACCGGATTTTTTTTAGTCTGGTTGGAACTAAATTCAAATCGTTCTTTTTCTTGCAATGGGCTCAAGTACCTGGGGGATACATTCATGTTTGGGTGGGTCCAGATTCGAGTGTATCTACCTTGTTGCTTGAGTTTAAATCCGATCAGTTCGTTATATATTAACACAAATTTTAAAGGGATAATGTGTATTACGTGCTCGTATCAAATTGGTTCGGATTCAAACTCAGACAGTGAGATAATGCAGAGGATTGGGACTCATGTCTGATAAGCATCGGATCTAATTTAGTGTATTTTTGTTTGGAATCGTTTGATTTGCTTTAAAATTTGTGCAGATATATCTTTTTTATTCTTTGCTTGGATCTAAAGACCCACAATCCTAACACGAATCAAATGACTTTGATATCTTAAAGTAAGTCCAATTTTGAGTATGTATCTGGACCATTCGATCATAATCAGATTAATCTAGTTTAAGTAAATAATTATGGAATCCTGTAATATATATGTCAAAGTTGACCGGACGGTTCGGATTTAAATTCAAATTTTAAGTTATTTTAGGAGATCTGAACTCTATTTGAGCTCTGACCCTCAGAGAAGATCCGGTACGAAGAGATGTTCCTGTTCAAGGATCGGATTCTAGTTTATTTAAAAATGAATCTAAATTTGAAGACTCAATTGTCAGTTCGTTTTGATAATCTTAGAATGTGCTCCATAAGAGAACAGAGGAGGGGAGGGAAGGGGATAGGAAAGGAGGGGTGACCGGATCTAACCGAACTCAATTTACTTGCTCTATAACATAAAATTTTGAGTAGAGGAGGAAAAGGAAAGGATGAGGAGGTGAACTCTATGTACAAACCATTCAAATTTTGTAACTCTCAAGTCAGAGTGTAGAGAGAATTAACGGTTTACACTGCCTTCTCTTCCCCACCCCTCCCCTCCTCCATTCTGGAGCACGCCCTTAGTAGAATGTTCTGGCTAGCGGATACTTTAGTTAGATAGTTTTGGTCATAGGATACTTATAGTGAATTTCGGATTTGGATCTTGTTAAATTCAAGTACGAATTCAATGAGTAAGACGGGACGGGTCATGTTTCAAGACCCCCGTGCGATATGAATTTATCGAATTCATACGCAGATTTATTGATGCAGAGTTGGAGGATATTATCACATATTTTTTTGACGATCTTATAGCATCTCCATTCCAAAAATTCTTAGCAATCAATTATAACTGTTTAGGATATAATAAATTTTAAATTATAATTAATTTCCAAACCACTTCATTCCTGAAATTTCTTTTAATTTTTTTCTGGCGCCACCATATCATTTACTTATATTGTTGAGAAATTGCGATAAATATTTCAGCGAATAAGTTGGTTCCAACCTTCAAAAAAATATTTCAGCAAATAAGAATTAAAAATTCTGTCATGCTGACACTTAGAAATTGATTTCTTAACAAGAAATATTTCTAATTTAAAAAACTATGTACATCCGTGAAATTAAATTATAAATTATCATATCAGATTAGAAATCCATATAATTATTGAGGTAAAGATACTCTGGACTTTTAAGTCCTGAGTCGATTAAAAACATATGTACACACTCAACGTGTGTGGATATATTTCAGCATCTTTTTGTCTGTGAAAAAAAAAGTTTATAGTGGAATTTGCTCAAATAAATTATTGTACAATTAGATTCTATTGGAAAAATAACTATAAATTTTGATAATTTTATGATTTGAAGTGATAAAAATAATGCTACGTAACACGAAACAGGCTATCTGTGCATTGTAGCTATTTTTTTCTTTTGGCGTAAAAATGAATGCATCGGTTAGAATTTGCTCAAATAAATATGTGTGCATGAATTAGACAATATATGGATAATAACTTTTAATTCGGCAATTTTGTGACTTCAGCAAGACATGAGTTGGTTAAAAATAACAATGTATGCTCAAAATATATCTGGATCGCTTAGAATTGGCTCAAATAATTAATCTAACCAGATAAAATAGATAAAATTATAGAAAGAATATTTATTTTGATGATTTTAGAACATGAGATGGAGCCATGCCTGGATTAAAACCAAATATATACAAATGTAATGTATTTTAAGTACATTTCAGCATCTTTTGTTTGTCTAGGAGTTATTATATATTTAGAATTAGCTCAACAAAAAAACTGTGCAAATATTAGATAATATTCGGATATAACTCTTTAGTTTTCATAATTTTATGGAGTGAGCCTTAAATTGATTAAAACATCTGCATATGCACACAATATGTTGTAAATCCGAAATTTTTATTTATAGCACGGCTTCAAAAAAAATAAACCAAAAAATCACTATTTTTGAAAATTTCGAAATGTATCATGGCCGCACTGGTGTTGTGCGGACCCATTTAATAGAGACCGCACAATGCCGGAGCGGACCCAGGGCCGCTAAATGCCGGAGTGGACCCTCTTCTTTTATAATCCGTCCAGGAGAGAGAAATTCATTTCACACTCTTACCCATTCTCTCTCCTGGACAACAGCCTGTAATATGTAAGTTTTTTTATCTTCTTTTCATTTTTTTTTATTTTCAGTAGGTTAATAATTAATTTAGTTAATTTTTAATTTTCGGTTCCGAGTCGCTAAATATTGTTTTCAGGTCATCTCGTAAGTTACCGGTGGCAGCAATAATTGAAGACACATTTTACAAATGTCTCACATGGTTTGCGCAAGGGAGGGCCAAAGAAAAATTTGAAGCCAGTCAAGGTCAACAGTTCTCGTGTCGTGTGCATTAGGTATTTTTATTTGTAGTTTTTTCTTCATAATTTTTTAGTAACTTCGTTAAAAAAAAATTGAAGACGCTTAGGGGGTTTGGTAGCTTATTAACAAACGGTTCGAGAGGTCCGATACTATGAAGACGCTTGGGGGGTTTGGCAACTACAACGAGTTCGAGGTAACCTCCACACAAGAGAGAGTTCACGCTTTCATACCTGACGATTATGGCCGGTTTACCAAGGCCAATTTCAAATACACGGTGATCATCAAGGATGATCACAAGGTGGAATGCACATGCCAGAAGCCTCAATTGGACAGAATACCGTGTTCTCATGTTCTGTCCGTATGCCGTCTTCGAGGCATCGACCCTAGCATCTTTGTAAGTCACTACTACCACATCCAGACACTGATCAACACATGGAGGGCTGAATGGCATGTGTATGAAAATCAGTCTGAATGGCCTGAAAACGAGGGCCATGTCCTTGTTCCAAAGGATAAAAATATTTCTTTGGGTAGAAGACGACACAACAGGATTCTGATGTGGTTGGACTTACTAAATAAGAGGAGAAGAGGTCACCAAGCCAACCGAGATACACAAGAAAGACATAACAGAGCCGCTCGAGATGCACGAGGTAGTTAATTTATTTTACTAATCAATTTCAACTATTAATAAAATATTGAAACAATCAGATTTAACAATCACTATTTCAAAATTTGCAGGTTAAGAGTCTATCAATGGATTTGATGTTTATCTAGTTTTAATTATATTCGTAAGAACATTGTTTATTTTCGGTTTATTAGACGTATTTTTAATGTACTCGTGAGAACATTAGCATTATATTGTCCTATTGTATGCTTCTTTATATGGCTCATTTATATTTATTATTAGTGCTTCTTTATATTTGATCAGACAAACGAACAAAAATTTCAGATTAAACGACATTTAAAACAAAAACAATTAAACAACTTTAAAAACAAAACCGTAACCAAACAAATAAACATTTCTGATAAAAAAAATATAAAAGAAGAGGGTCCGCTCCGGCATTATGCGGCCCTGGGTCCGCTCCGGCATTGTGCGGACCCATTTCAGGGTCTGCACCGGCATTGTGCGGTCTCTATTAAATGGGTCCGCACAACACCGGTGCGGCCATGGTACATTTCGAAATTTCCAAAAACTGTGGTTTTTTGGTTTATTTTTTTTTAAGCTGTGCTATAAATAAAAATTTCGGGTTGTAAATGCATTGCAATGTTGTTTGTATGCGTACAAATTGAGATATAAATTAAATTTTCTTAGATAAAGATTTTCGTACAAGTTAGACAATATCATGAAGATCACGAAGATCATACTTTGTCCAAAAGTATGGTAAAGTAGATCTGAGGTTGTGACTGCCTGAATTCAGCCATTAACTTTCAATATTCAAATTATTCAGGCAAGTCAAATAACGGAAACAAAGCATTGTTGCTTGTGCTTAACCATCTATATCCTTGCAACAACCTCAAATCCACTTCACCTAAATTGATCGGTGCTCGCCTACTTCGAGCTGTTGTGCTCCTTTTCTGTTTGAGCCGTTTGTGCTTCTTTTTCTTTGGGCCGTTGGAGTGTTGTCTCGCCGGTTCCAACTTGTATTGCTTTCTCACTAGGTATTAGAAAGGCGCACCAAGTGTCAGTTGCAGTGCCCCGGAGACGTACGCCTTTAGTTGCCGAACTTCGTTATCATCTCTTGTGTCAACTTTCTTAACTCTATCTATTTACTTTACTGCACTTTATTTTACAAGTTCTTGATTCCGCCAAGAACTAAATATTCACACACACTTGCACACAGGATTTATTTAAGCGTTAATATTTAACCGAATAGGGTTTAAATTTTGAAAGGCCCCATATCCCCCCCCTCTAGGTGCCGTTAGGGACAATAATCGATCCGTGTCTTCATGTTATAATGCATCTCTATCTATTTTTTGTAAGTCATTTCTCTCATTTCTAAAGCACCTGTAGGTTGTACATGTATTTAAGTGAAACATCTCTCGTAAACAGGTGAGGCTAGGACAAGGGATAAGGTAAGAGAGACAATATCTTCATCGAGAAGGCGAAAAACGATGAACAAATTTCAAACAGACGTATCTTGGAATTCGAGTGTTCGATTTCAGCATATGACCACTTTTCGGAAAGCTTGCTAGAAGAAAATATTGAGTTTGAACGCATAGCGTTAATTAGAATTTCATAATTGCAAAAAGACAAAGAGAAGACCCTCAAAACTTGAGTTGAAGTTTTTTTGATCTAATTTTTTGCCTTTACCATACTTGTTCTAACGCATTGTTTATGTA